>CM057449.1:1379705000-1380940000 GCA_016271365.2 Neoceratodus forsteri | reverse complement strand
CTGACCCCACCGGGGGGGGGGGTGTTCTCCATACAGAACTCAACCCAGTCTCACCCTTGCGCCAAATCTAGGGGTTTTTTTTTTTTTAAAACACACACTGCACTAATAAATATTGAACATTAACCTGAACAATAACCAAACACATAAACCTAGAGTAACGACCAGCTGTTTTTAGAACCATTCGCCACCACCTCGAGTGGCCTTGTGATTGGTATCCTTTCAGAACTAGGAAGCTTAGTACAGTGGTAGAGCTACAGGCTACTAAGCAATAGAGTGGGGGTTCTGAGTTTGACCCCCAGAGTGGAAAATTGTGAACCTGCTCGATTTCCTCAATTGGGTGACCAGGGAAATGGATCTTGATGGGGCGGACTTGAGCAAGGCCTTCAACATTGTACCATGTAGGAGGCTAAGTAAATTGGGCAATTTGGGTTTGAATCCTAGTGGTAAACTGGGTACAAAAGCATTACGGGATAGGTGACAGAGGGTAGTGGTAAATGGCACTCACTCTGGGGAGGGTTGAGTGACCAGCAGGGTACTTTAGGGCTCAATACTGGAACCAACACTGCAGAAGAGCTGGAAGGGAATATATGCCTTTTGCAGAGGACATCAAAATCTGCAATAGGCTGGACATTCTATGGAGAGGGGGGGGTTAGATGGAATGAGTAGAGACCTGGGAAGTCTAGGAGTGGTCAAAGGTATGGCAGCTGGGTTTTAATGCTGAAAGGTGCAGGATCATGTACCTAGTGCACAAAAACCCAGAAGAGGAGCATAAAATGTGGGAAGAGGTATTGATGGTCACAAAACAGGAAAAGGAACTTGGAGTAATATCAGACGACCTCAGGGTGGTGAGGCAGAGTGACGAGGCAGTAAATGGGGCCAGTGGGATGTTGGGGTGCATGAGTAGGGATATCATTAGCAGAAAAAAGGGGGTGGTGGTACCAGTCTGCATAGATTCTTGATGAGGCCTCACCTGGAGTACTGTGTCCAGTTCTGGAAACCACATCTCAAGAAGGACATAGTATAGAGGCTGTCTAGAGGGGGCAACTAAAATGGTGCAGGGGCTGCATTAGAAGTCCTATTAGGAGAGACTGAAGGGTCTGAATATGTGAACTCTGGAACGGGGAGGACAGGGTGATGACCTGTAAAAACCTCAAGGGGGGGTGAATAAGATACATGAAATGGAATTTTTCAGAGAAGGTGCATGAGAACAAGGAGGCATGCAGTGAAGCTGCAGGGGGGAATTAGGGATGTGTGGAAGTATTTATTCGCTGAAAGATTGGTAGATACCTGGAACTGTCTTCGAGAGGGAGGTAGTGGGGGTGAAAACAGTGGTGGGGTGAATGCATGCATGGAATTGGGCACAGGGGAATCTTGGTAGGGAAGTTGGGGAGGGTGTAGCTGTAGAATGGGGTAGGGTCTACAGTGTCAGTATTGGCAGGGAAAAATGGGCAGACTAGGTGGGCCAAGCAGTACTTATCTGCCAACAAATCTGTGTTTCTAAAAAAAAAAAAAAAAAAAAAAAATCTCTGGTGTAGCATGTGATCCTTACTGCTTGCATCCATTCACAGAGCACCCCCCCCCCCGGCTTCATTCTTAAAACTCCAGAGTCTTTCTGCACAGTTCTTAAATAAAAGTTAAAGGTTTTATCAAACAACAAATCACTTCAGCAGTGTGTTTATGCAACAGAACATCTTTATCGACCACTGCTTTTTATGTAGTAAGTTTAACCTGGAGGCTCTGGAAAGATGGTCTAGAAAGTGGAAGGTGAGGTTCAATGCTGGGAAATGAAAGGTACTACTCCTGGGGGCCAGAAACCCAGGCCAAGTGTACACCCTGGGGGAGGGAATGCTACAAGTCTCAATGGCTGAAAGGGACCTGGGGGTGGTGGTGGATGTCAAGATGAACAACTCTGAGACTTGTAGGAGGGCAGCAGCCAAGGCCAATAGGATGCTGGGATGCATTGCTAGGGGGATCACCTTCAGAAGCAGGGAAGTGATACTCCCTCTGTATAACTGCTTGGTGAGGCCGCACCTGAGTACTGCATGTGCAGTCTTGGAGGCCATACTTAAAGAGGGACATTAAACTCCTGAGAGGGTCCAGAGGAGGCAACCAAAAATGATTTGGGGCTTGGGGACAGGACCTATGAGGAGAGGCTCAAGAGCTAAATATGTACATTGGAAGAGAGAAGGTACTGGGGGACATGATAGAGGTCTTCTGGTACATGAAGAGGTAAATAGGGAGGAACAGTCAGGTGCTTCGAAGGAAGGAGGAGAGGGCCACTAGAGGGCATAGGTGGAAGCTGGAGGGGGAAAGATTCAGGGGAGAAAGGAGGAGGTGCTGTTTCACTGAGAGGGTGGTGGAGCCATGGAATGCGCTGCCTAAGGGTCTGGTGGAGGGGTTCAAGAGGGGGTGGGACAGGTACAGGGGAAGGGTTCTGGAAGCAAAATCCATTGCAGCAAGAATATCCGGAACTGGGAAGGGAGAAGCCAGAGAAGGCGAGGGGGGCAGCAAGGTCAGCACCCAGGGTGGGGGCTGACCAAACGAGCAGACATGAAAGACCGTTAGGCCTATTCTGCTGGCATTTTAGTATGTTAATAGAACCTCATTAAAATGTAGACGTTTCTGATAACGAACCTTGCAGTTCCATACTTTGGCAGAGGTCCTACTGTCCCATGGCTCTGCTTGGGCAGAACCCCTGAGACCCACATTTTGTGCATCCCTGCAGCCTCCACTGCAGGGATCACTGAGCTGCTCCCCTTCCCCTTGTCTCAAGTAATAACTGCAGTGTGTTTGTGAACTGGCTGGCATTTGCACATAAAACCTTTTCAAATACTCCTGCTAGTTTTATCGGGAGAGACCTACTGAGCTGGTAATGGCTAGATCTAGGGACTTATCCATATTTCTGGTAGTGTTCTTTTCCCTTTAAGGATTGCTGCAAAGTCTTCAAGCTGGCTCTACCCACCCATCCACCCAGGTGGTAACTCCCTTAGCACCATCCCGTGATGTCCGATCTTCCTGTCTGCTGGAAGAAGGTTCCCTCATTACCGCTCTCCGCACTGAGTAGGCCTTTGCTTTCAAACTTCCGCAGTTGCAAATTTCTTCATCAGGTGATTTTTTTTCCTTTAAGTTCTCCTTCATGGATGACTCCAAGTTGGCACCGGGATTCAAACAATGTGCATGTGGGCATAAGATGTTCCGGACGGACCCGCACACCATGAGTCTACTGCCTAGGCCACGAACACTATCCCCAGACTTGTGTGGCCTTTGTCACACTTCGCATGCTTCAGCTTTGGAAGACTGGCACGTTTGGCTTCTGCTGGGTTGCCCTGATGAATGGGATCCTCCCGTTAAATCGAAAGATGCCCATCGGGCGGTCTCCGTGGCTGTGGGGTCCGCTAACAGCCTGTAGCTTTTGAAGAGGCTTGGGCTGTGGAGCATGCCTCTTCGGCTTTGGCCTTTATGCTGCTTTCCTTTGGTGCCACCTTATCAGGGGCATTTCATGATTTGTGCCAGTCCCTTCCCACCTTTGGTCAGGGGTTCTCTATGAGCACTAAATTTAAATCTTTGAAAAGATACTAAAAAAATATTTCCATCGATCGTGGGATCCCGAATGCTCTTAGCCCTCGAATGCCTGCTCTTCTATGGAGGTTTCGATTTACGGTCCATCCTTTGGCCCTGGCTGCTGGCTCCATGGTTTCCCTGTCGGGCCAGTTGGTTGAGATGCCAGTCGACCAACCTGTCGAGATACTTCTCAAACCGATTTGTCACCGGATGAGGCTGATACCCCAGTCTCTGACTCTGGTCCTGCCTATTACCTTCCAGGGAGGATTGAACAAGCCTGCTGATCCTGTCCCTTCACTCATGATTCGGTGATCCTGGAGGATCCTCCACGTTTGCCGGCTCCCTCAGAGACCCACTGTTGGTGGCCCCGACTGTGGGCTTGATCCCAAAGCCAGGAGTCGAGCAGCCCACAATGTCATCTGCGTTTCCACGCTCTGCATCCTCCTCCTTCCTCTCCCTCTCTGGGGTGAAGCCTGTTCTGGCCCCCACACTGTCTATCACGTGGCCTGCCCTGGTGCTGCCTCCCTACCTATTCAGGTTGAGCTGCCACCATACAGCCGAAGGAGGGTTCCCCTCCTAAGGGTGCCCACACCGCTTTAGTGCTTCCCTCATCGATTGTTGGTCACTGACTTCGGATCCCGTAGGGTCAGCGGTGACTCGGTAGGTTGACCTTTATTCGACGAACCTTATGAGTCTGAGGGCTCCTCCCTACACTCTTGTCTGTTGGATGTTGAGTCGAGAGAGGACTTGTCGATGGAGCATGGTCCAATTTCTTTAGCAACCCTGCTATGTTTTCGAGTCTACAGGTCTTCAGATGGAGCCTGTCAAGAAATGGAGTTAAATACTCCCTGACTGATATTCTCAACCAGGATGACTCCCTTGGGGGAAGCCTTTCTAGTCGCCGAGGCCATTCTTGGCCTCGTCCTGGAGCTTTGGCAGCACCTTGCCTCTTGTCCTGTGCTGTCGTCCCAGATGACCCGCAAGTATGCTGTCCTTACCGGTACCTGAATATCCCTTGTTCGAGAGTCTGGTGACCAACTTGGTCTTCTGGTGTACAGGCAGTGTCGGGGACATGGATAAACCTCCCGACAAGGAATGAAGAAATTGGATCACATGGCCAAGAAGGACTTCACGGTCTTCTCCCTCTGCTTTCAGCAAGCTAGTTAGGCCCTTTTATTGGCCCACTTTGCACATGCTGTCCTAGGCACCCTTGATGAGGTGCTTCCTCATCTCCCTGCAGACTTGCATACCACAGTCAAGCAGGTCCAGGACTAGGGCCAAGCGGTGGCTAAGCAGCAGCTCCAGACTGTGATGGACATCGATGACTCCTGCACCCATTCTGTGGCTGCTGCAGGGCTTGTCTGAGGATCTCTATCGTCATGGCAGATATCCAGCACAAGCTGGTGGATGTCCCTTCATGGGCACTGACTTGTTTGGACTGGGTGTGGAAGAACACCTCACTTGCATTGAGAAGTCCAGTGCCACCCTGCGCTCCCTCACCTCCACCAAGAGGGATCTCCCAGTGGCTCTAAGGCTCAGAAGAAACCCTTTCGCCCTCCTTTCTAATACTTTGGCCAAGCTGTCTCGGCCCCCAGCTGGGCAACAAGCCCAGGCTTGGCATCCCCAGCCAAAGTAGATTGCTTCAGTGGTCCGGAAACCAGGAGGTTGAGGTCCCACTGGTTCCTCAGCTGGTCCTTCCTCCATTTCCAAGCTTGCCCAGTGACGGGATGGGGGGGTGCCTCCCCCATGCCTGTCCTGACTCCCCTGGGTCCTCCTGAGGGGAGCTGGCTCCGCTACTTCTTTTCTGATTGGTCTGCTGTTACCACAGACAAGGTTACCAGAGGCAAGGTGGGTCCTTGAAGTGGTTAGCCAGGGTCTGCTTCTGGAGGTCGAGGCTTACCCGCCTTGCCTAGCCCGTACCCCATGGGAGGACATGGTGTCCACTGACATTCTGTCAGTCCTTCGGGAAGACATTGCCCAGCTCCTCTAGAAGGAGGTTGTGGGTACTGTTTTGGACACTCCAGTACACCCAGGATTTGTCTGCAGGTTCTTCCTGGTGCAGAAATGGACTGGGGAGGCTTCATCGTAGATCTGCACAGCCTAAACAAATTCCTTTTGCCGCTCACTTTCAGAATGGTCACATTGTCTCAGATCATGCCATCTCTGGAGCGGAACATGTGGATCTTACATTGAGAGGGATCTTGCAGTAGGCAGTTAACACTTGGGAATGAGCCACCAGGCGCTAGGACCACACAGATGGCTTGGCTAACAGTGTGTGACGGGGGACCGCCCACCTGGCGTCACATGACCGTCTACCTGGTGCTATATAATGAGTGGTACCCACACCTGCCTCCAGTTCTTTCCTGCCGTTTGACTTTGTGAAACACTGCTATAGTCGACCACCATTTTCGATAAGTATACACTTTGCAATTTTAGTTTTCACTTAAAAGATGGGTATTTCAACGTCCAATTGCATGTCTTCACCAACTCAGTCTGAGTCCCTCAAGAACAAGTGCGCCTGTGGCAACCAGATGCCTGAGAAAGACGGCCAACCTCATCTCCTTTGCTTAGGGCCCAACCACAACACCGAGGACTGTGAGGCCTGCCAGAAGTTCAACCAGGCCACGCAGAAACACAGTCGGCAAGTCCTGGAAGCACACCTTTTTAAAACAAAACTTGGCTTCCTTAGAGAAGGAGCTGCAGCAGGTGCGGAGTTGGTCTTTTTTTCCCTCTAACTGAAGAAGCATAAATGAGACGAGAAGAACCAGGACTGGGATCGGTCTCCTTCCAGGCCGCAGCTCTCTACCGATGAGCGGCCCTCATCCAGTAAGGGAAGAGGCCCCTCCAGCTAAACCTGATCCTCCTCTGTAAGAGCAGCCTTTGGTGTGTGTCCCCTCCCCACCCGGGCTAGTTTACGGATCAGGTGGGGCCCTCTGGGGATTAGGAGGTCGCCACCCTTTGGGCCCGTTAAACCTTTGCCTGGGTCAAAGTCTGGTGGTTTGACTGGTAAGCCGGATGCCGGTTCTGCCGACATCTGCACAGCCTTGGCGCTCCTGTCGGACCCAGATTTGAGATCATACGTTGGTTGTCCGGACCTGCGCCAGCTGTTGCTTTGTCCGCAGCAGCCCCGGGGGGAATCCTCTCTGGACACTCCTTCACTTCCTCCAGTTGGTCTCTGACTCTTCTACCCACTTGGAGCCGCCGCCCGCTGACCCAGTCGAAAGGCCAATGCCGGCGGACCCTACGCTGAACCCTCTGTGGGGGCCTCCCGGACACCCAGCCCACTAATCCTCCATCTGGGACACCTCTCCCGCTCCAGGCTGTGGAGGTGCCAGTCTCCACATCTAGGCAGACATGGGTCTGCCACCGGACAGACTGCAGCCTGGGCCTCATGGCCTTCCTTCAGGGCCTCAGCCAGGTCCCTCTGCTCCGCTGTCTGGGGACTTCACTAGGTTACCTGACACCGGGCTATCCCATGCTGGGGTACCAGACACCAGGGTATCCAGTGCCCGGATACGCAACTCCAGGCTATCCGACATTGGCCTCCTCCACCACCCCCTCCACAACCGCAGGTGGACTATGAGGCTCTGTTTGAGTCTTGGTGGAACGGGGCTAAGCACCAGTCTGTCTCTAAACTGGACAGACGATAACTGGCCGTACCCCCTATACCGATCCGGCTTAACCCCACTCCACAGTCCCTATCCCCCTGTGGAATTGTCCCTCTACTTCCAGACGCACGTTGGGTGCCTCTGGGTTGAGGCTCAGGGTTGGGAAGAACCTCAGGAGGTGCCCTTACTCGGCCTGCTGGTGCAGCGGTTGGATTTTCGCTTGCATTGCGGGCGACCCGGGTTTGGGAACTGACCCTGATGTCGGAGGGCTGGCCAGGGGGTAAATGGCTTGAGCGTCCCATGACTGCTCACCACTTTCCGGAAAGGGGAGGGGGTCTGCGACCAGTTGTTGGCTGACCTGGCAGAGACTGGGGGTAGGGCAGCATGTAGGGGCACTGTTGCCAGAGCTTGAAGGACATCTGCTCACACCTAGATATTCTGGTACGTCATGCTCCCAGGGGAGAAAATCCAGGAAAAATGGCTCCCTGGCCGACTGGATGACTCTCTCTGGTCCCCACCGGCACTATGCCCTGGGACAACCTGGACTGACCCCAGCAGCACCTGGGTCAAGTTGAGTGAGCTGGCCTGTCCCACTGGTGTCTTCTCCGGGGGAGGGGGCAGCCAGCAAGGGCTGTTGTACCGGGGGCTGCAATGTGGGGTCGGTGGCTCGCGGGGGAGCTAGCAGGTGCCCTAGGGGACCTGAAGGAATAGCCAGCCAGGGGGTATGGGGGAGCAAAAAAGAGGTCCCCCGTCAAAGATCTAACTCCTGACAGGAGCCCGTTGCCAGATTCTGAGTCTCACTCTTCCTCGGGCTCTGAGTCCCCTACACCAGAGAAGCCAATGTCTAAGGAGATTCCCAAGTTTCCCCCGGAGGATCCCTCCTTCATGGATATCCTCCCAGAATATTTAGGAGTCCAGCGACTGGAAAACAGAGGGCAGTATCCCCAGCGTCTGAGATTGGCAGAGCATCTCTACCTCCCAGAGCTCAATCCTCTTCTCATTCCCCTTTGGCTGGGGCCCCATGACAACTTGGCCACCACTATATGGCAGCAATCATCTGTTGCAGCCATTTCTAAGCAGTCCGATGGATTGCATCATGCCCCCGAAGGAAAAAACATCTTTTACCACCCAAAATCTGATACGGTGGTTATCAGTGCGGCTCATGACTGCTCTTAGCACCTGATGCATACGAGTACCTCCCCTCCAGACAAGGTGTTGAGGCAACTGGACCAGTTTGACCGCACGGTGTACTAGTCTATTTTGGCCCTGCAGGCTCTGAATTATGTTGCCCATATGATCTGTTACCGGAAAGCCATTCCGGGACAACTGAAAGCTCCATTTCAGGCCTTGCCAGAGTCTGAAGCCAAGGCCAAAATTGAGCAGACTGTCAAGACGGCAGAGATCGCCTGTCATCATACCCTACGAGTGATTTACAGTGCCATTGACGTCTCTGCCAGAAGCACGGCAACGACTGTATACACAGACATTCCTGTCTGCGATATCTGGATTTGCCTAGGATGTTCTGGCGTCTGTCCTGGATGCTCCCTTCAGGGACTCTGTGCTCTTTGGAGGGGAAGTTCAGGACATTCATGACCGACTTGCAGGAGCAAGGGAAGGGCATTCAGTCAGTGCACTTCCTCTACCACACCAATCCTAAGGCTAAGCAGCCTTTTCACCGCCAGCAAAGGTGCCAGACAAGGCAGCAGCCTGCCAAACATCAGTGCAAATGGGCTCTCGCTTCGAGCTCCACACACCTCCCCGCCAAGACTTGCAGGGCTTCTGGGACAGCACTCCCCAACCCTCCCTCTGCCTCATTGCCTACCCCCCTCTCCTCCACCAGTAGTTCTGGAAAAGCCAGTCGGGGGCAGATTTGCCAGTCACCTGTCCGGATAGGAGGCAATTATGACAGACTCTTGGGTTCTTCAACTCATTGCTCAAGGTCACACACTGGAATTCCTAGAGACCTCCAGAAAATACTCTAGTTCACTCATTACCCGCAAGGTCGCATTCCACTCATCAGAGAGGAGATTGTGGCTGTACTGTGAGAGTCTGCCATAGAGTACGTTCCTCGGGGGCAGTCAGGAAGGTGGTATTACTCCCATGTCTTGCTGCTCCCAAAAAAGACTGGAGACCTCTGTCCAGTACTGGACCTCAGCCTGCTCAACTTGTACATGGAGTACAAGAGGTTTCGTATGCTGACCCTCCCAAGAATGTTGCCACTCCTCCGGGGACACTGGCTCTGCTCACTGGACATGCAGGATGCTTACTTGCATATCCCAGTTTTCCCTGCCCACTGCCGCTTCCTCAGGTTTTCCTTCCAGGGGGAGAATTTCCAATTCAAGGCCATCCGTTGGCCTTTCGTCGGCACCCAGGGTTTTTACCAAGTGCCTAGCGGTAGGGGCAGCGGCTTTATGGCATCAGGGTCACTATGTGTTCCTGTACTTGGACGACTGACTCCTGTCGGGCCCCATTGAGGGATAGCCTGGAGGCTTCCCTAGCTGCTAACCTGGATCTGTTCCACGGGGTAGGGGTCACGGTGAATTACTCCGTCTTGCCTTACTCCTTCCCAGCACCTCCAATTTATTGGGGGTGGTACTGGATACAACACAGGGTCAGGCCTTCTTCCCTTTAGACAGGGCGGAAACGCTGCAGAGACCAGCTCGGCTTGTGGCCTCCAGCCGTTGGACTATGGTCAGAACCGTCCTCTGCCTCCTAGGCCTTATGGCAGCGGCTATCTCCACAGTACCTCTAGTCTGGCTCCACATACGAGTCATACAGTCGACACGGGGGTACAGTGGGACCAGAGGTCGGACGACCTGGACCACAGGGTTCTTGTGTCTAGTTGTATGCAAAAGGATCTCCTTTAGTGGCAGGAGTTGGATAATCTTTGCCTAGGGGTCCTGTTTCAGCCTCCCCCTCCAGTTCATTTCCTGACCATGGATGCATCTGGTCAGGCATGGGGAACACATCTGGGAGATTGCAGAACCCAGGGATCCTGGTATCATCGGAAGCTCACTGCACATAAATGTGCTAGAGATGCGTGTGGTGCTGTATGCCCTCCAGGCTTTCCAGCCCTTTCTCCTCCTGATCCAGTCAGATAACGTGTGTAGTCTGGTACCTGAACAACCAGGGAGGCACTCGATAGAACCCCTTGTGCAGGGAGGCGATGCAAGTGTGGTACTGAGTGGTTCAGCACCAGCTCCAGCTGTCAGCGATGTACATCCCAGGTATCCAGAATGTCCTGGTGGACAGTGTCAGCCGCAGTCGGGCAAGGGCTCACAAGTGGGAACTGTTAGTGGCCGGAAGCATATTCGACCTCTGCAGTCTCCCAGATCTCTATTAGCTTGCCTCCCTATACAACGCAAAACTACCCAGGTTTTGCTTGCTCTTTCCCGGGCCTGGTGTCTTGCGGCGAGACGCTCTGTCTCTTTGCTGGATGGGGAGGTTACTGTACGCCTTTCCTACCTTCCTGCTCTTGCAGAGGGTGCTCCTCAAACTGCAAGTAGAGGGAGCTCGGATGATTATCATCACTCCATATTGGCCTTGTCAAATATGGTTCCCTCCCCTCTAGCAGTTAGAGGTGGAGCTTCCGGTACCTCTTCCCCTCTGCCAGGACCTATCCACTTACCAGTGTATTAACCTGAGCAGTGGGGAGGCCATTCTGCACACACACACACACACTGGATGTGCACAGAATTTTGCATTACTGCACATCGGATGAAGTAGGTCTACAAAACGCATCAGCTTTTCATTTCATTTGCACCCAAAAGAGAGCGCTGCAGTTTCAAAACTGTTTACCCAAATAGTTGGCAAACTGCATTCTGCTTTATTAGAAGTATAACAAGCCCCTTCTGGGGGAAGTTCACGGGCACTCAACCAGAGGCATGGCAGCATCCACTGTTAGTTTCAGAAACGTGTCTGCTGCGGAGATCTGTGCAGCAGCCACTTGAAGCTCTGTCCACACCTTCACTAAGCATTATTCTGGACATTGCTGCTAGGCGCAGGGCAGGCTTTTGACTGGTCGTCTTTCAGGGCCTTCTGTCTTAGTTCCCTGCTTTTTCTGCAGACCTTTATCCTGCCTTCTGTGTTCAGTTTTTGCCTGACTTACACTGCTTGGGACTCTGTTCTAAGTGTTATTGCCTACTCAAGAGCCCTCTCGAAGATGTACTGTTACAGTAAATTCTTGCATAACTACTTTTTGTGCTTTTGATCTTCAGGGTGCGTTCTTCCATGTCCCAATCCATCTGTCCCACCGCTGGTTCCTCCAGTTTCATGCGGAGGGGTTCTCTACGAGTTTCAGGCCATGCCCTTTGGCCTCTCTTTAGCTCCCAGGGTCTTCATCAAATGCATTGCAGTGGCGGCAGCCTACCAGAGGTGCTGAGGGGTCTGGGTATATCTCTACCTGGACGCCTGGTTCATAGTGGGTCCCTCCGGGGAGGTGGTCCAACGATCTGGCCCTCCAGGCCTGCATGTCCCTTGGCCTCCTTGTCAATGAGCCCAAGTCAGAACTCGCAGCCTTGCAAGTGATTCATTTCATCGGGGCAGAACTAGACTCTTGCAGAATGATGGCTTGGCTTTGGTGGGCTGGTTGGAAGTGCTTTCCTCCTTTGCCTGATCATTTTGAGTTGGGCAGTTGTGCCCTGCTCAGGACTTCCTGCGCCTCTTGGGATACATGGTGGCATGCACCAGCGTGTTCCATTGGACCCAGTGGAGAATGCGCTGTCTGCAGTGGGAGCTTGCCCACCAATGGTCACTGCGCAAGGGCCACTTTGACCAGCCAGTCTCTGTGACCCAACTGATGTGGGGACACCCTCTAGTGGTGGTTGGTCCCAGAACATCTGCAGGAAGGGATCTTATTTGTCTGCCCAGAACAGACTGTCATCCTGACGACCGATGCCTCCCTGATGGGCTAGGGTGCCCAGAGTCCACAGGCTCTGGACCCCCGAAGACTCCTGGTGCCATATCAACCTGCTTGAGCTTCAGGTAGTTTGGCTGGTGCCGATGCATTTGCTCCGCACATCCAGGTTCAGGTCGTCGTGTCCAAACGGATGACACCACGACCATGTACTACCTCAGCAAACAGGGTGGGGCACACTCCCTTCCTTTGTACAGGGAAGCTCTCTGCATCTAGACCATTGTGCTCAGCCTGGACACCGATCCCCCTAGGCATCCATGTGGCTGGCGTCTCCCAACAAGCTGGTGGACGCCCTCAGCTGTGTGGGCGAGGCGTCTCGCAAGTGGTCCCTCTATCTGGAGATGGTACACAGCTTGTTCTCCCAATGGGGCACCCCTCTGGTGGACCTGTTCTTCTCCAGGGTGAAAGCAAAGCCGAGGCTGTATTCCCCCCCCACTCCCCCAAAAGCAGGGAACACTGCAGGGAATGCCTTCTCGAGGCCCTGGACCCAGGCCTTCTCTATGCCTTTCCTCAATTTCTCTTGATCCACAAAGTGTTGCTCAAGGCCAGGAGGGACAAGTCACGGAAATACTTGGTCACCCCAGACTGGCCCCACCACTTTTGGTACCCCGATCTCCTCAGCCTCAGCAGCAGGCTTCCGAGGCATCTACCTCTATGCCCTGGACCTGCTGTCTTGCAGTAGGGGAAGGTTCTCCACCTGAACCTTGAACCCCTGGACCTGACAGCCTGGTTTCTGAGCAGCTAGAGTTCCAGGCTTTGGGTCTCTCCGATGTCCTCACTGTGGTCAAGGTTGTTCAGAAGGAATCAGCCTGAATATACTATGCTTTCAAATGGAAGAGGTTCTCCATTTGGTGCCGGGGCAAGGGGCTCAACCTCTTATCTTGTCCGGTGGCTAGCATTCTAGACTACCTCTGGTTCCTTTCTCAGTCGGACCTCCGTTTGACCCTGAAGGTGCACCTTGCTACCATCTCTGCTTACCGGGTGTGGGCTGGTATGCAGTCGGTGGTGCAGGAGAAGGACTGGCACTTTTTTAAAGGCCTTGCCCACATTTCCCCTCCGGTGCGTGAAGCACCACCGCCTTGGGACTTGTTGCTGGTATTGGCTAAGCTCATGGACAAGCCATTCGAACCAGTGCACAGGTGTGAGATGTCTCACCTGTCGTGGAAGACCACCTTCCTGGTGGCCATCACATCAGCCAGAAGGATCTGTGAATTCCAGGCGCTCTCGGTGGAATCTCCTTACCGGATCTTTCACAGGGACCAGGTTGTCCTTTGTCTCAACCTGAAGTTCCTTCCACAGGTTGTCGGATTTCCACCTTAACCAGTTAATTTCCTGGTGTACTTTCAGTCACACCTCAGAGGCAGAGCACAGGCTCCATACGTTGGACCTGTGGCGAGCGCTTGCCTTACTATAAGGAGCACATTTTGGAGTTCTGGGACAGGTTTGCCGCTGTTTGTCATCTGCGCTGAAGCCGCTCCTCGCTGACCAGCAGGTAAGCGGACGATTGGCAGGTGGTGTATCCTGCATCGACCTCTGCTATAGGTTGGTGGGTAGGGAGCCTCCTGTAGGGCTAAGAGTTCATTACATCTACCATACCGCTGCCTCGGTGGCTGCTTCCAGGGATGTCACTATCCAGGAAATCTGCAGGGCTGCTACATCGAAGTCTGCACACGCCTTCATTTCCCATTGCTACATCGACCTAGAGTGATGCCGGGATGCTGGTTTTGGGGCCTCAGTTCTCCAGTCTCTGTTCCCTAAATAGGGAGTGTGCGCCTTGCCCCTTCCTTCTTTAAAACCGGTAGTCTGCCGGAAGTGTGGATAGTACATCATATCCATGTCCCTGGAAAAACAGGTTACTGACCTTGGTTCTAGGAGTGTCAGTATATGATGTGCACCTACACTGACCCACCCGACCTCACCTGGCAAGTGACACACCAGTCTTGCTTCCAGTGGGTATGATCAGACGTCATGGGGCGGTACGGAGGAAGTTAACCACCCCAGTGGGTAGGAGGAGCCAGCTTGAAGACTTCTCCAGCAAGCTTAAAGGGGAAAGGACACTGCCAAAAGTGTGGATGTATATCATATACCACTCTTAGAACTACTCATCTTACTTCGAGAGGGATCTTGCAGTAGGTAATAACCATTAGGACTAGAGCTGCCAGGCGCTAGGACCACACAGGAAAATTTTAGCTAGTGGTGTCTGGTGGGGACCGCCCACTCAACGTCACGAGACCGACATCAGCGTGATGCTATGTAGTGGGCGGTCCCCATTCCTGCCCTCTATTTCTTTCCCACCATCTGCCTGCACGCGTTTGACCTCGTGGAGAATGCTGCTTGACGGTTGACTATTTCAGGTTATCTTGTTTTGTATGCTATTTTTATAAAGGTTTTCTGATGTACATAGTGCATATACATAAAATAAACACAATCCTTATCATTCGCATTTTATCCAATCACATAAATACCAATACATTAATATGTTTAAACCACTTGCATGGCTTCTTTATCCCCCCTAAACATAAGATAACACTACATTGCATAACTTCTCTACATAATTAATTCTCTAAATATTTTATGAGGGGTATGCCTAGGTTACTGCTAAAGTAAAACAACCAGTATTCAGTGAATATTTCACTTAAAAAAAAAAAAACAAACAAAAAAAAAAAATCTACGAGAAGTAATGCAAACTCTTTGTACCGTTCTACAACTCTGGGCACGAAACGGTTTAATTAGAAGATAGAAAAATAGAAAAAGAACGTGTATTAATGTCACATGATATAATAAATGACATTTTGTTTTGCTCAACATCCTAATTTCTTTCTTTTGAGATGTATGGGCTCTATAGCTGTTTAACCCCGTCCGTGTCCCTTGCTACTGCTTGTCCTTCTCTACAGCCTCCAGTCCATCTATGACTCCCTGCAGTGTCCCCCCACCCCATAGCAAGATTGCTTCCCCAGGTGTCGGAGCACTCAGGAGCATTTCCCAACTGCTTAGGAATCTTTCTTCCTTTCCCTTAAGCACATATGTTAACCCGTCCATTGCTAATATCCTCAGAGATAATCACTTCCACTCTTCCAGCATTGGTACAGAGTTTGGTACCCATAGGTTTTGTATTCCCGGTCATGCTACCACCAAGGGGCTTCTCATCCATTTGGGGTATAGCTCCCACTCTCCGTTTCCTTGATCCTCTGTGCCCAACAGTAGTGATCTTTGGGAAATCTCTGTTGGACGACCTTCCATTTTAGATGGCTCATTGGCTATGCCCTGCCAGTAAGTTTTAAGTTTGGGACATTCTCAGTAATAATGTAAAAAAAAAAAAAAAAAGTGGAGCTGGCCAGGTGGCACTGAGGACTGAGGCACTGGCGCCTTGCCTCATGCTACGCCGGAGACCTGTGTTCAGGAATGAGCATGGGCTGCCAGGGGTTGGCAGGGATGGAAATAGATAGAGCTTCCAATGGACTGCTCTTCATTTCTGGGGAGGGGGGAAGATCAGTGGCCGGTGGACGCCTGACCCCTGGCGGAGGCTGGTACTCTGCACCATGGAGCTGCTACAGCATGGGTGCGGAGCACAGCAGACGTTTGACATGGGTGCGCACAGGAGCGTATGCGACCTTGTCGCAGGTGTCCTTGCAAGCCCGCACAAGAAAAACACTGGAGAGAAGAAAAAGAAAAGCTCCCGGCAGATGACGGGGGAAGCCCACAGGCCCCACACCTGGCCAGCCACAGCGCAACACTGTATCCTGTCTCAGTAGGGTTAGGGCCCCCTCCGCCGACCCCACCAGGGGGAGTGAGCCCTGGGAGTACTAGCGCTGGTTGGTGGATGCCAGGGTGATAGGGCTGGGGCTCCCTCAGAGTAAGAGGGCCATTAGAGCAAGAGGAGTATAAATAATTACAGGAAAAAAATGAAAAAGGTGCCTCTGGTTCTTTCACACTTTCTGCAGTTCGGGGGCACCCCTGGATAGAACCTATTGACCATACTGGGTGTGTAGTAGAGGCGGTGCAAGAATTTATATTGCATTTCTTTAAATTTTACATACCAGGAGTCCCATATGAGAGCCCAGTTCCAGACCCCAGTTAAAGTCTGTGATTATTGTAATAAGGTCCCTTTTCCCACCACCTTTTTGCCTTGTGTGTGTCTCCTATAAAGAAGTCCCTATCCAGCTTTACTGCTCTGTCTATCAGCCTCTTTTCATTTAAAATTTCCCTTTCTACCCCTGACAAGGGTATTTCTGCCTGTGAGGGTCTATTTAGTTTCCTACAGCAGTCCCTGACTTGGAAAAAACAGAAGAGATGCGGTGCAGGTATACCCAGCCCTAATTGTATCTCTTGGAAGGTGTATATACCCATACAGGTGAGATTTCCCACACATCTTACTCCCTTTTCTTGCCACAAGTGAAATCCTTCTATCTCCCAGTCCTGGAAAAAAATCCATATTATCCGCCACCGGAACCAGCATAGTATTCATTTTATCAGCTCACCTTCTTTTTTTTTTTTTTTTTTGCAGCATTTGTTTATCCCCTTCATGCTCCTGGTGACCCCCACTCCTTCAGGCCCCTTACCAAGTCCTCAACGACCCCACTGGCCTTTTTGCCTGCGCTCCTTCGTCTCTCAACGCAGCCGGTCCCTGGGATATCCTGGACATAACCCTTCGCTGGGCGGGTCCTCCGAGGGGGAAGGCACCAGTGGGGAGTCCAGCGCACTCTTGTTCAGTAGGGGCCCAGGGATGCTGCTGAGGGAAGGAAGTCCATCGAAGGCACCAGAGGAATGGGGGGGATGGAGAGCAGTCATCCGGCGGCTGCAAGCGAGTGGTTATTTCCGGTTTTCTAGGTACCCTCATTGCGCCGCTCCTGCAGTGCCCCCAGTCTCCACTGGGGGCCGCTGCTTGAGCAAGGCAGTGCCCAGTCCCACTCCAGGATAGGAGAGCAGTCCTTTGGACGCTCAATCCTATCCTCCCTCTGCCAACCCCCGCGCCCAGAGTCCATTCCCGAACCCGGGTCACCGGCGTGGTTCGAGGTAAGGTGCCAGCGCCTCAGCCTTCTGCGCCACGGGGCCGACTCGCCTTCACATTTTAGTAGTGTTCCAAGCTTCTAGAGCCAACACTACCAGTAGGTTTGGATCTCTTAGCCGTTTATATGCATGTATTCCTCCCTCTTCTAATTAGGCTGACACCCCGGGCAACCTCCCTCTTCCAAGTCTAGCCAGTTTGCCATCTCCACTTTGTTTACCCATTTATGTATATATCTGTATTACGTGGCCAAAAAATACCCCTTAATATCTGGGAAATTCATGCCCCCACTTTACCTTTCAGCTTTGTTGTTTTCAGGTTGACTGTTTTCTTGCCTTGCCATATAAATGTATTGAAGCCTTTTTCTAACTTTTGGATATTTTTATTCCTAGGGCAGAAGGGTACCATTTACATTATGTGTAATATTCTGAGTAGAATATTCATTTCAAAAGATTAATTCTCCCCAACCATGAGACCGGAAGCGCCCGCCACCTACTGGGGTCTTTTTAATATTGCCTCAAATAATAGCATGTAGTTGTTTGTATAGGGTTCCCAAATCTCTGCCCACCTTGATGCCCAGATATGTAAATACTTAAACTAGCTTAAGCCCCCACGTGGTTTCCCCACCCTCGTTTAAGTACATTATCTCAGATTTGTGAAGGTTTAATTTATATCCTGAAAATTTAGCAAATTGATTAATGTTCTACAGTAATGCAGGCATAGTCAGTTCTGCAGTAAGACAGGCATAGTTTGTTCTGGCTTTATTAGAAAAAGGATATCTACATACAGGGTCATAGTATGTTGTGCTCCCCTTCCCCCTGTGATACCAGTTACAGAATGACCAGAGGGTATCTTGATGGCCAGAGGTTCAGTTGCAAGAGCAGAGGGGAGAGGGGGTGCCCCTCCCAAGCCAAAATTCGTCTGACGGGATGCCCTTGACCAGCATCCTTGCGGTTAGGATTTGATAAACGGCCCTCACAAATTTGTGTTCCTCTCCCAGGCCAAACTTTTTTAGGATGTGCATCATGTAAGTCCACTCTGTCCTATCGAATGCCTTCTCGGCATCCATGGACAGTACACAAGCCTGCCCAGGATGCAGAGTGCCCCACCTAATTACATTTAGCAATCTTCTCATAAGCAGTCTCCCTTGTACAAAACCTGTTTGGTCTGGATGCACCACCAGTGGGGAGTACCTTTTCTAACCTTTAACACCAAAACCTTGCCCATGATCTTGCAATCATAATTTAATAGAGAGAGGTCTATATGAGGAGCATTCCATGGGGTGTTTATTTGGCTTGGGAAGGACGCATATGGTAGCCTAACAGCAGGTTCTAGGTAGTCCTCTCCCCCCCCGCCTCATCCATCAGCTCTGACTCCATGGAGTCCCCTCAGTTCCTTGTAATACTCCGCCCCAAGTCCATTTGGGCCCACCACCTTTCCATTCTTAAGTGATCCTATAGCCCTGTGCACCTCTGCCGTTGTGCTTTTGGCTGCCAGCATCTTTCTGTGGTCATCACTCAGTGTAGGGATGGGTAGTCCTTCTAGAAATGTTTCCATTACTTGCTCTGACCCCTGGCATTCTGCCTGGTATAGTTTTTCATTAAACTCCTTAAAGTATTTCCTGATTTGTGCATCTCCCCGTGTCAGATTTCCTTCCTTATTCTTAGTTGTCACTATTCTTTTTGTCCTACCCCCTTCATTAGATGTACTAGTAGCAGGCCTGGTTTGTTTCCCCATTCATATATTCGTTGCCTTGAAAAAATGCTCTGGTTTTGGCTTCCTCTGATAAGCACGTATTTAGAGCGCCTCTGGCCACCTGCAGCTTCCTTACAGCCCCACTTTCCCTTGTTCCAATCACTTTCCTTTCCAACTCTCCCAAGTTTCTTTTCAAGCTCCTCCTGTTTATTTCTCTCTTCTTTCTTTATCCGTGCCATATAACCAATAATCACACTTCTCGTGTATGCCTTACCCACCTCCCGGTATGTACCCATTGTGTCTGCCGTCCCCTTGTTGTCACATAGGTTTTCCACTGTTCTTTGATGTATTCCCTAATCTCCTTCCTTACTAGTAAGTATGTGGGAAACCTCCATCCACCCCGACCTACCTCTCTTCATCGGAACTATCCATCTGCTCCATGGCACGATCCGACAGAAAAATGGGACTACATGCCACATTATTTTTTTTTTTTATCTTATTTTATTGAAATCTAGGATTACAAAAGCCTTTGAGCAGGAATTGCTCATTTACAAAGGTTCCACATCAAAGGAATGGTTGTCTCCCACTTGATGCATGTGGGTGCGAGTAAAAAGTGTATTCTCGGGCCCCTGGGTTGGCTGTCCGCCATGTCTACCAAATTTAGGTCTGCAAGGCCCATCTGCCATTACCTCCCTATGCATTGTTCCAGAGTAGTCCATTTTAGGATCCACAACGCAATTGAAGTCTCCTCCCATTATCAGGTTGGGAAATTGCTCCTTAGCAATTGTCAATCTTTTGATAAAAATCTGAATCCATTATCAAGGGAGTGTATACACTACCAAAAGGAATCGGCTTCTCCCAACTACAAATATGAAGCAGCCCTCCGTGGGGTCTTTAACTGTGCGTTGCGGTACAAAGGGGAAGTTTTGTGCAATAGTATTGCCACCTCCCTCTTTATGAGAGTTGTACGAGGATGTGTGGCAGGCCCCAACCCACCCTCCAATCAACTTGGCATGCTGTCTAGGAGTCGGGTGCGTTTCTTTCTTTTCTTTCTGTATTTCTAGAAAAGTAAAATCTTTTTCATGCATGTCTTCTCTTGCGCCTTCAGAGTTGCATGAGAACAAGGGGAATTCCTTCAGCACACAGCTCCCTTATAAGGACGGCCATTCCCTCTGTCTTCTGCCTGGGACCTGCCCACAAGACCAAAGATTGCCAGCATTTCAACCAGGCCACATGGAAATGCCGCCGACATGGCCTGGAAGCCTACGTTCTTAAGCTGAAGACTGCTTCCATTGAGAAGTAGCTGTGGAAACTGCGGGGATAGTCTTCCTCAACAGGGGAGGTTCTTCAGATTCCCACAAGGAGAAGCACTGGGACAATGATCGGTCTCCTTCCCGCCCGCAGCCTCCTTTGGGAGCTGTGGACACCGAATGTCCTCCCATTAATGGGGGGGGGGGGGCACTCCACCGGCCAAATCTGCTTCCTCCGTGGAGCAGCCCTTGGCCCCCCGCCAGAGCTGGTTGTGGTTCAGGTGGGCATCTCTGGAGTTCCGAAGACCACTGCCACTCTTAGGCCCCTCAACCCCCAGGTCTAAGTTTGGTGGGGCTGTGGCTAAGTCGATAGTCCGCTCCTCTGGCGTCTGCGTTTTAATCTGGCCCTGATAACCGCCCTGACTTCTATCCGTCGGATCAGCGCCCGCTGCCACTTCTGCTGCAGATTTCCCCAGAGGGTTCTCCCTGTCAGGATCCTCCTTCCCTGCCCCCTTTGGTGGAGACTTCTGGCTCACCTGATCTTCCTGAGCTGGAGTTGGAGTGTCCACTAGACACCACCCAGGTGCCAGAGTGCCTGATGCTGACCTCCCTTGGGAGCCAATGACTCCTGCGCCATAGAAACATTGAAACATAGATTTTGATGGCAGATGAGGACCGCTTGGCCCACCCAGTCTGCCCATTTCCCTACCTAATGGATAAGCTGCAGATCCTAGTTAACCAGCAGCCTACTTCTTCCTACCCCAACCCCCTAGAATTGCCTTATGACTGTCCCATGCATGCTTGAATTCCACCACTGTTTTTCACTCCACAACCTCCTCCGGAAGGCCGTTCAATGCATCCACAACCCTCTCTGTGGAAAAAAATGCTTCCTTAAATTACCTCTGAGCCGCTCCCTTGTATTTTCAGATTGTGCCCCCTTGTTCTTGCACACCTCTTTTTTTGAAAGATGCTACCCTCTTGGACTTTGTTGATTCCCTTGAGGTACTTGAAAGTTTCTATCATGTCCCCTCTCTCCTCCTTTCCTCGAGGCTATACATATTAGCTCCTTAAGTCTCTCTTCATCGTCTTCCGGTGCAGACCCTGCACCATTTTAGTTGCCCTCCTCTGGACAGCTTCCATCTCGTTTGTCTTTGCGGAGATTGGGTCTCCAGAACTGCACGCAGTACTCCAGATGGGGTCTCACCAACTGCCTGTACAGAGGGATAATAACTTCCTGTTTTCTACTGGTGATGCCTCTCCCTACGCATCCCACTATCCCCCCCAGCCCTCCTTGCTGCTCTCTCAAATTGCTTGCCCACCTTTAGGTCATCTATGACTACTCCCAGGTCCATTTCTATTTTTGTTGTTGTTAGTATCTCACCCCCCATTGTGTACCCTTCCCCTGGGCTTTTGTTTCCCAGGTGCATTACCTTGCACTTCTCAGCATTGAATCTAAGCTGCCATACATTTGACATAGGCTCTCCCAACTGGGCCAGTTGTCCCATCCCAGACTCCGGTGGGAACCTCTGCCCTTTCGGGCAGGTCTGGTGCCAGACCGGATGTTACCAGGCCCTTCCTACCCTCAGTCAGGTTCCTTAGCCGCCTCCATCGGAGCCTTCAACTGGTTATCTGCTGTCTGGGCCTTTGCCAGGCCTTCAAGTGCCCGGCTTCCTTGCGCCTTACTACCTTTCTCCAGGATGTCTGTCGCCAGGGTATCGGATGCCAAGCTATCTAACGTCCAGCCATGTTACTTGGGCTATCATTACCAGACGCCTAGTTATTAGATGCTTGGTATCACATTCCAGGTTTCCCGCCTGCGTACCAGCCTCCTCCGTCCCTTCAGCCTCAGGTGGACTTTAGGGTGGCGCTTCAGTCTTGGTGGAGCGAGACCAAGACCCAGATGGCTTCTGGATTGGACCAGCGTCAGCTGGTTGCGGTCTCCCTGCTGGCCTAACTGGAACCTACGCCCAGGTCCCTTTCACCAGTGGGATCTTGTCCTTCTGCCTCAGGCCAGGCCTCGCACCCAACCCTGGTAGTAGGCAGCGATGGGGGCCTCACGGTCTCCTGTCAGGAGATCCTCTTCCATAGGCTCTGTCACTAGACAGAAGGCTTTCATTGAACTCTGATGCTTTGGGCTTTGAGACCTCTCCCCCGGAGGATACTGAGACAAGGACTCTCCCAAGCCCCCCATCCCCTCGGAGGATCCCTCTTTCACAGAGATCCTTCAGAAAATTCAAGAGGCGAATAAGTGGAAGATGATGAGGACCAAGACCCCCAACATAAGAGACTGGTGGAACACCTAGAGATGCCAGACCTGTTGCCACTTCTCATACCTCTGTGGATAGGCCCGCATGAGGATTTGGCCTCCACAGTTTGGCAGCAGCCTTTGTTGGGTCCACGGTCGCCAAGAAGGCTGGCTGACTTATGTCTGGCTCCTGAGGGCAAAGACCACCCCAGTTCTCACCCTACGGCGGACTCTGGTCATTAATGTGGCCCATGACCGTACAGCTAAGCCAAAGCATATGAGCACCTTCCCTCCTGACAAGGAGTCTAGGCAAATAAACCAGTTTGGACGCAGAGTTTATTCGTCCTCCACATTGGCCCTCAGAGCCCTGAATGACCTGGAACACATGATTGTGTACCAGAAGTCTATCCCTAGCCTAGGTCAGCTTAAGTCAGAGTTCGAGGCTTGCCCTCTCAAAGTTTAAAACTAAGATTGCTCAAATGTTCAGGACAGCAGAAATATCCTGTCATTCCCTAAGGGCTACATATGATGCTGTAGATGCTTCTACCTGGTGCACCTGTACTGCTGTTGGCATGTGTCGGTACTCCGGGCTGCGAGTATCTGGATTAGCCCAAGGTGTCCAGGTGGCCATTAAGGATGCCCCCTTCCGAGGTCCTGTTCTCTTTGGCGACGTCAAAGACATAACTGAGCTACAGGACAGTGGCAAGGTCTTGTGCCGTGTCCAGTCCATGTATCGTTCCAACTCCAAGCCTAAGCAGCCTTTTGTCACCAGCAAAGGTGTCCAAACATGCAGCGGCCTGCTGGACGTCAGACCAAACATCTGTCTCCTTTGACAGCAGCCACCCCTCCAGCCAAGTCACAGTGGTCTTCTGGGGCACTGCTCTTCCACCCCCAGCCTCTGTTCTCTGCTCTTGAGGAACCGGTATGGGGCAGATTCGCCAAACATCTAACCGGATGGGAGGTGATCACCACAGATTCATGAGTCCTTCAGCTAGTTGCTCAAGGCCACGTGATAAAATTCTCAGAATGACCTCCAGCAAATCCTGTGTGTGTGTGTGTGTGTGTGTGTGTGTGTGTGTGTGTGTGTGTGTGTCTCACACTAACCAAAAGGTCACATCTCTCTCATCAGAGAGGAAATGCAACCAGTTCTACAAACATCCACCATGGAGCCCGTTCCTCAGAACCAGGTGGGAAGGGGATATTACTCCCACTTCTTCCTGATCCCCAGAAAGACAGGGGACCTCCGTCTGATTCTGGAGCTCGGCACGCTCAATCTGTACGTAGTGTGCAAAAGATTTTGCATGCTAACCCTGCTGGGCCTCTTGCCACTACTCCTCCAGGGACATTGGCTCTGTGCC
Organism: Neoceratodus forsteri; assembly: GCA_016271365.2. Lineage (NCBI taxonomy): Eukaryota > Metazoa > Chordata > Ceratodontiformes > Ceratodontidae > Neoceratodus > Neoceratodus forsteri. The sequence continues at coordinate 1,380,916,363 of CM057449.1, read as the reverse complement.
CTGGATATGCAGGATGCTTACCTGCATATTCCAGTTTTTCCCTCCCACCGCTGCTTACTCTGGTTTAGTTTCCAGGGGGAACATTTTCAGTTCAAGGTGCTCCCCTTTGGCCTTTTCCTTGGCTCCCAGGATGTTCACCTGCTGAAGTGGTTTGCAGTAGAACAGTGGACTGCTTCAAACGAGGATGGGACAGGACAAGGGGGAGGGTTAACGAAGGGGAAGGGTGGAAGGGAGGGGCAGCTGCAGAATAAGGGGTGCTAGCTGCACATTCGAGCAGACTTGATAGACCTCTAGGCCTTTATCTGCTTGCAAATTTCATATGTTCGTATGTTCACCAAGTGCCTAGTGGTGGTGGCAGCGGCATTATGCCGCCAGGGCCTGTATGTGTTTCCCATACCTATATGACTGGCTTCCGTCGGCACAGTCAAGGGACAGCCTGGTAGCCTCTTCATCTAACTCCCTGGACCTGTTTTTTTGCAGGTGGGAATTACGGTGAACTATCCCAAGTCCCACCTTATTCCTTCGCAGTGCCTCCAATTTATTGGGGGTGCTGGATATATTTCAGGGTCTGGCCTTCCTCCCCTTGGACAGGGCGGAGACCTTGTGACAACAGGCCATCCAGGTGGCAGCCAGCCGATAGACCATGGCCTGGTCCGTCTTGCGCCTACTGGGTCTCATGGCCACGGCTGTTCTCACTGTTCTCTAGCCAGGCTCCACATGAGTTGCGCAGTGGACACTGAGTACAGTGGGACCAGAGATCAGACATGGATCACAGAATCCTGGTTTCCAACCCCATGTGTCTGGATTTCCTATGGTAGCAGGATCTAAACAATCTCTGTCGGGGCTCCTTTCCAGTCTCCCTCCCCAGACCCCGACAACGGATGCTTCCAGCCAGTGCTGGAGCGTTCACCTGGGGGATCAGAGGACAAAAGGATCCTGGTCTCAGTGTGAGTTCTCTCTCTGCACATCAGTGTGTTAGATGTGTGCAGTGCTGTATGCCCTTTAGGCCTTTAAGCCCCTCCTCCGCTCAGACACACTCCTTGACCAGACTGACAATAGGAGTGTGGTGTGGTACCTGAACAAACTGGGAGGCGCAGGAAAGTACACCCCTTGCAGGGAGGTGATGAGAGTGTGGTATTGGGCAGTTCAGAACAGCATCCAGCTGATGACAGTGCATGCCTCAGGAGTTCACAGCATCCTAGCGGACAGTTTCAGCCCGCTGCACTCTAGCAAGGGCACACAAGTGGGAACTGAGACAATCTGTAGTTAAGGATCTGTTTTGATCTTTGGAGACATCCAGAACTAGATCTGTTCTCCTCCCCATCCAGTGCAAAACTACCCAGTTCTAGGGACATGGATATGTTGTTCATCCACACTGTCTGGCAGGTTCCTTGCCGCTTTAAATCTTGCCGGAAGGTCTTCAGGCTGGCTCCTCTCACCCACCCGGGTGGTAAAACTCTCGGCTTTGCCCCATGACGCCAGATCTTCCTTACCGCTTGTAAGCTCAGGTTCCCTCCTTAACGCTCTGCATGTAGACTGGATCCTAATTCTTAGGTTCGCCCAAAACTTATTTTAAAATTTTCAAGACTTCGGTCAAGTTTCTCCCTCGCGGCTGCGATGGACAAATCGACTCAGTTTGTTGACGGTGCCCTTGTGGGCAGAAAATGTCAGGGACGGACCCGCACTGCCGCGATGAATACTGCGTCGGCCTAGAACATGACCCGAGGGAGCCCGTTGGTAGTTACTCACTGACAGCTGGCTCGACTGAGCAGCTTCTCGAGCAGATGATCACCTTGAGGAGGGGCGGCACAGGCACATCATCCTCTCCTCGGTCGCGGCATTTATCCTACTCTCTCTGGGTACCTCATATTCAGTTTGCCAGTCCCTTTCCACGAAGGGAGAGGGGCAATTGGGACATTCTTCTCGGTCCAGAAGGAAGGACTCATCGTCTGCGTTCGTGGGAGCGGGAGAGGTCTTTCCCAGACAGTGGACAGTCTACACTCTACTTCGGTCGAGGTTGCGGCTAAGGCCGCTGGCTTCACGGTATCCCTGTCTGGTCAGCCGGCCGAGACACCCGTCGGAGCGGTCGAGATTTTTCTCGACCCATCGGACGGGCTGTCGACTGGTGAAGCAGACAACCCTTCTTCACCGGTGAGGACTTTTCTGCGCCTCCGGTGCCGCAGTCCCCTGTTAAGGCTTCCGAGCCGAGGGAAGAGCGGGTGTCCCCTGCCCCTTCCCAGACCCGTATTCGGAAACGCCGAGGATCTCTGTCTCAGACATTGTCTCGGTCCAGCCGATCCCGCTGACATCGGCGGTCTCTGTCTCGGCACTGAAGTAAGCGGTGCTGCCGCTCGTCCTCGTCTTCCTCCTTGGAAGAGGAGAGGCTTTGGCGCAAATTGCGTTGACGCTACGAGGACCTGATGTGGCAGCAGTTGCTTCTGTCCGGGAACAAGCCGTCGCCTTCCCCGGCCATCAAGTGGCTGTCACCCAAGCGGCTGAAACAACCCTTCGCTGTAGCAGAGGTGCCCAAGCCTGGGCCGGTTGTTCAGCCGAAGCCAGCTGCCCCACAGATTGTGGTGGAACCCCCGCCTCCACAACCGAAATCAGGGGCACAGACCAAAGACACTCGGTCGGGTCAGGGCCTGCCCCACAGGTTGTCAGTCACCCTCACTCCTGACTGTCCTTGGCAGGTGGAGGGTGGCTCAGGCCCCAGGCAGCTCTTCGCAGACTCTTCTGGGTCCAACGGCGACTCCTCCCTGTTCTCCAGGCCCATTGACCTGGAGTCCTCCAGGGCCAGTCGATGGACGAAAGCCCATCGTCCTTCATGGGTCTACTTCGGCTCATCTCGGAGTCCACCGGGATGCAGCTCGAGCCCATATCCAAGCGGGCCAAGTATCCCCTCATGGAGATACTGGACCGAGGGAATTCACCCATGGAGGCCTTTCCGGTGGCTGAAGCCATTGTTTGTCTAGCCTTGGAGCTCTGGCAGTGGCTTACTTCCTGTCCTACGCCTTTGCCCAGGATGGCCAGGAAGTGTGCAGTCCCTACCGGCTCTTTGCCCGGTTTTTCGGAACACCCCTCTGCTGAAGGGTTGGTCACTGACAGCGTTTTCTGGCGCTCCGGGAACACTAGGGATGTGGACACGCCCCCTGACAAGGAGTCCAAAAAGCTGGACTTTGCCGGGTGCAAGGTGTACGCTGCATCCTCCCTTGACCTCCGCCAGGCCAGCTCAGCCGTGCTGATGGCACACTTCTCCCACACCCTCATGGGCTCTCTGGATGAGGTGATCCCTCATCTCCCGGCCAACCTGCCGACCACAGTCCGGCAGGTACGGGACCAGGGAAGGGCGGTGGCTACACAGCAGCTCCAAACTGCTCTGGACATTGGAGACTCCTGTGCCAGATCGGCTGCGGCGGCCATGTGCCGCAGAGCATGGCTGAGGATATCCACCTTCATGGCGGATACCCAGCACAGACTGGGGGATGTCCCCTTCCTGGGGACCGACCTCTTCGGCCCTGGAGTGGAAGGTCACCTCCAGCGGATCGAAAAGTCCAATGCCACTCTGGACTCTGTCATCTCCGCCCAGAAGGACAAGGGCTGCGACAACAGCAGCATAAGTCCTTTCGTCCTTCTGCGCCTGCGGCACGTCTGGCCCAACAGCACCAGCACCAGGGTCAGCAGGCTTGCGCCTGGCATCCCAAACCCAAGCCTGCAGCTTCCTTCAATAGGAAGCAGGGACGTAAAGGCCCAGGAGGTCCCTCGGCCGGTCCCTCCTCTAAGCCCTGCCCAGTGACTGGTTGGGGGTGTCGCCCCACCTCGTCACTCCCCGGAGTTACCCCATGAGAGGGACTGCCCGCCACTTCCTTTCCGGCTGGTCCCGTTGTCACCACGGACCGTTGGGTGTTGGAGGTGGTAGGAAAGAGACCTGCTCCTGGAGTTCGAGCAGGCCTCGCCCTTCCGAGCCGTCGCCCTCGGGGGCTATGGGGGGTCAGCAGCCTCTTTGTCGGCTCGCCAAGCCGATATCACCCTGCTCCTTGAGAACGAGGTGATCAGGAAGGTGGTGGATCCTCCTCCAGACCCAGGGTTTGTGTCCAGGTACTTCCTGGTCCCAAAACGGATGGGGGGCCGGCACCCCATTCTCGACCTGCACAACCTGAACAGGTTCCTAAGGTCTCGGACCTTCAGGATGGTCACTCTGGCTCAGATAATCCCATCCTTGGAACGAGGCATGTGGTTCTGTTCTCTGGACCTTCAGGACGCGTTCTTTCACGTCCCAATCCGTCCGTCCCACCAGAGATTCCTCCGCTTCAGGGCAGAGGGATCCCTCTAAGATTCTGGGCCATGCCCTTCGGCCTTTCCTAGTTCCCAGGGTCTTCACCAAATGCATGGCAGTGGTGACAGCATTCCTCTGGCGCCAAGGGTCGGATGTACCCTACCTGGACGACTGGCTGATTACAGCCCCTCCAGAATGGAGGTGGGTGGTCCCTGAGATCTGGCCCTCCAGGTTTGCTCTCAGGTTGGCCTCCTCAGCGAGGCCAAGTCGAACTCGTGCCAAAGCAGGTGATCCAATTCATCGGGGCAGAGCTCGACTCTCTACGAGCCAGAGCACGGCTCTCGGCGGACAGGGCCGAGGTTCTTCCCTCCTGGCGGCCTGCACCAGCGTGGTCTGTTGGGCCTGTTGGTACATGTGTCCCCTTCAATGGGGGCTGGCCAACCAATGGTCACAGCACTTCGATCCTCTGGATCAGCTAGTGACAGTGACCCAGGGGATGTGGAACGCTCTCCAGTGATGGACCGTTCCAACACATCTGCAGGAGGGCATCCCGTTTGTCCACCCCAAGCCGACTGTTTCTCTATTGACCGATGCCTCTCTGAGTTGGGGTGCCCATCTGGGGGAGCACAGAGCGCCCGGCCTCTGGTCCCCTTGGGAGTCCCTATGCCACATCAACCTGCTGGAGCTTCGAGCGGTTCGTCTAGCCCTCACCGCCTTCGCTCCGTTTCTACGGGGTCAAGTGGTTCAGATCCAGACGGACAATACCACGACCATGTACTGCCTAACAGGGCGGGACGCACTCCATGCCTCTGTGCAGGGAAACTCTCTGCATTTGGTCACTCGTGCGCAGCCTGGAGGGGGATCTCCTCTCCATTCATGTGGCAGGAGCCTCCGACACCCTGGCCGATGCCCTAAGCCGGATAGGGGCTGCGTCTCACGAGTGATCTCTGCTGCTGGAGGTAGTACAAGATCTGTTCTCCCACTGGGGCACGCCTCAGGCGGACCTGTTTGCCTCCAGGGAGCATGCGAAGCTGAGACGGTTTCATGCCAGCCCCCCTCAGCAGGGCTCGCTGCAGGGGATGCCTTCTCCAGGCTGTGAACCCCGGGCCTCTTCTACGCTTTTCCCACATTTCCCTTGATCCACAAGGTGCTTCTCAAGGCGAGGAGGGACAAGGCGCAGGCGATTCTGGTAGCCCCAGACTGTCCCCGCCAGTTCTGGTATCCAGATCTCCTCGGTCTCAGCTCCAGGCTCCCGAGGCGGCTTCCAGCCCACCCGGACCTGATCTCAGTCAGGGGAAGGCATTCCATCTGGACCTTCAGTCCCTGCACCTGATGGCCTGGTTCCTGAGCTGCTAGAGTTCCAGGCCTTGGGTCTTTCCAATGAGGTCCTCAACGTCGTTGAGGCATGCCGTAAGGAGTCAGCCAGAAAATGCTACTCCTTCAAATGGAAGAGATTCTCCATTTGGTGTCAGGAAAGGGCCTGGACCCTTCCTCCTGTTCCTTGGCAAGCATTCTGGACTACCTGTGGTCCCTTTCTCAGCAAGGGCTTCGGTCGACGACCCTTAAGGTGCACCTGGCAGCCATCTCTGCTTACCGGGCGCAGGCTGCGAAGCAGTCGGTGGTGCAGGAGAAGGTGGTCGGGCGCTTTTTCTAAGGCCTTGATCACATATCCCCTCTGGTGCGGGAACCTCCACCTCCATGGGATCTACTGCTGGTATTGGCTAAGCTCATGGGCAAGCCATTCGAACCGATGCACAGATGTGACATCTCTCACCTGTCGTCGAAGACCGCCTTCTTGGTGGCTATCACGTCACCCAGAAGGATGGGAGAGCTCCAGGCGCTTCCATCAAGTCTCCTTATCTGGTCTACCACAGGGACAAGGTTGTCCTGCGCCCCCATCCGAAATTCCTTCCGAAGCTGGTGTTGGGTTTCACATTAACCAGGTGTTGACTCTGCGGTGTTCTACCCAGTCACACCTCAGAGGCGAATATAGGCTCCATACTTTGGACCCTAGAAGAGCGCTCGCTTACTGCAAGGAGCGGATGGCTGAAGTTCGGGGAGAGGTTCGCCAGCTGTTTGTCACCTACGCTGAAGCCGCACCTGGCAAACCTGCAGCCAAGCGGACGATAGGCAGGTGGGTCACCTCCTGCATACATCTCTGCTATAAGTTGGCGGGCATGGAGCCTCCCAGAGGGATAAGAGCTCATTCTACCTGCCATACCACTGCATCAGTGGATGCTCCCAGGGACGTCTTATCCAGGAAATCTGCAGGGCTGCTACCTGGAAGTCAGCACACACCTTCATCACCCACTACCACATCAACCTTGAGTCACGCTGGGATGCTGGTTTTGGGGCCTCGGTTCTCCAGTCTTTATTTCCCAAGGAGGGGGTGTGCGCCTTGCCTCCCTCCTCCCGGAGGACTGCTAGGAGTCTGCCAGACAGTGTGAATGAACAACATATCCATGTCCCTAGAAATACAGGTTACTCACCTGTAACAGGAGTTCTAGGAATGGTATATGTTGTTCATCCACACGACCCACCCCACCCTCCCCGGCTTCGACGCACAACCTGGCTTCCAGCGGGCTAGATATGGCGTCATGGGGCAGAGAGGAGAGTTTTACCACCCGGGTGGGTGGGAGGAGCCCGCTTGAAGACCTTCCGGCAAGATTTAAAGCGGCAAGGAACCTGCCAGACAGTGTGGATGAACAACATATACCATTCCTAGAACTCCTGTTACAGGTGAGTAACCTGTATTTTCTCACTTGGGTATATCGATATGCATCACTATCTAAAAGGAAATATTTACTTTGGAGTGCAGGGAAAGATAAAATGCCCGAGTTATTTGTTAGTTGGTAAAATCCTATTGAGCCCCAGCCTACGCCAATTCTGGAAAGTCCGGTTGAATTGGACTGGGAGTAATTTGTGGTCACCTGATATTAGGGTGAAGAATAAATCTATTTGTTTGAATTGTTTCTTGTTTTTTAAACTATGCCATGTTCTGAGAATTTGGGCTGTGTAAGGAGAAAAGTCTCTAAGAGGAGGGTATAGTTCAGGTAAGGAGTTATTTTCTCTATCATGTAGATCATTTATTAGAAAAACTGTAATCTTTCCAAATAAGAGGTAGGAGAGAGCCAAAGGAAGAGTATTTTTAAGAATGCTGCCAAGCCGTACATCTTCAGGTCAGGGAGATTTACCCCACCTGGGTTTAAAGGAAGAGAGGATAAGGAAAAGCAGACCTTTGGTTTTTGAGCATCCCAGATAAAAGTAGAAATCATCCTGTGCCATGATAGGAAGTTAAAAGCAGACGGAAAAGTCGGAATATTCTGAAATGGATAGAGCAACCTAGGGAGGGTGCTCATCTGTATGGTTTCAATCCTTTGGGGGAAAAAGTTAATTTCAGATTAGTCCATCTCTTCGGGTCCCCTTGAAAAGAAAGAGAGGCAGGTTCGTAATTAACTTGAGATGCTCGAGGTTTTGTGGGATGTGTATGCCCAGATATTTGAATTTAGTACAGCGCCTGCTAGCTAAAGTTTTGTGTGATCCTAGCACCTGGCGGCTGTAGTACTAATGGTTGTTACCTATTGCTAATGGTCATTACCTAGAGCGTCTCAAAGATCTACTGCTATGGTAAGCTCTTGCGTAACTGTACTTTATAGGTGAGTAACTTTTTTCCCCCCATTGACATTCTTTATTGTTTGTATACTTCAACAGGAATTCAGGCGCGCTCAGGAACGCTGGTGGTGCGTGAGCAAAGTAGCCAGCTTTTGAGTATTAAACAGAAGAAAGCTCAGCACACAACTTATTTTCTGTAAGGAAGGACCCGCTTGAGGGTTGAAGCGCAGGGCTAGGTCTCCTCTGACACCCTGCTGAAATAAAATTTGCACATCTTTTTCACAGAAAATAAGTTGTGTGCTGAGCTTTCTTGTTTGTATACTGTTGGCGAATGTGACCTGAAATAGTAACTGCTTCAGATTAATAAAATAAAGAAAACCTCCTTGTTAGTCCTGCCAGGTGTTGACATCATGCAGTAATTGTAATCAGATTTTTTATTTTGCAATGTTGATATTCACATTTTTCCATTTTACAGTATATGGTATAAACTCACTGAAGTAACCTAAAACTCAAACATGTAGCTGAGTTCAGCCTGCATAAAGTAAATGTCTGTATCACGCAGTATATTTAAGTACTGAAAATTCTCTGTATTAACAAAAAAAAGAGAAGAAAAGAAAAAGATACAGCTGAAGTGGTCAGTTGGGTTTATGTACAGAGTTTAAAGCAGGAAAGAAAAATATTTAGATCGTTGGCAGAAGTAAAAGAAATGAAGACCAGAAAAGGGGAAAATGTAAGCAACTGATTGCTTTTTGTTTCCTACATTCAGGTTTGCACTGAGGTACTTCAAGGATGCTCCGCCGGTATTTCAGAGACTTTTCCCAGAGAGTACAGATTCGAGCACACTCAGACATGGGCTCAGGCGAATGAAACTACGTGACCTGATGGAGGCAGCCTGGAGATTCTTGCGACAAAATCCGCCTGTGTACAGTGAATTGTGGGATTGGAGTGTTTGTGTGCCACAGCTCAGAAGTGAAGTTACTTTAGTCCGCTGGTATGTTGTGCAGAAGTCACTATTGCCTGCCCCACCTTAAATTCTATATCTAATAATATGAGAGGGGTATCCATGTAATATTATTATACCATTATTATACATGGATGTGACCTAAATCCCATTATGGAAACCATCCCCCATGACACCACTCAAAGTAACATACTGTAAGGTGGCAATTCAACTCTCATACCACAGCAACAAAACTCATGTATTACAACTAAATACCTCACCAAACAAACACACACACACACACACACAATGTAAAATGCCTACTTCCAATCAACACCAAGTAACCAAAACCATTAACTCCTTTTAAAAGACCCACAATACGCAAACCAACTTAGATTAGTTATAAACTGGAAGCAAAATGGCTAAAGTTACACTGATTAAGACCATTTGGAATTTATAAAACAGCAAGAAAATAAAAATACAATTAAAAACAAAAAAAAAAAAAAAAAAAAAAAAAAACATTGACATCAAAATAATGAAAACTTACCTTGCAGTGTCAGTGGCTCAGCAGGTTGCACACTCGCCTCTGAGGCCTGAAGATCAGAAGGCTGTGGGTTCCATCCCCACACCAGGCAGTTGGGTTAAATCCCAATATTGACACTGTAGTGCAGCATGAGGGGGGTGCTGCACTCCTGAGGGTGCAGTCTTCCATGTTAGATGTTAAACAGAGGTCCTGTCTACCTGTTCTGGTGGTGGTTCAGGTGGACGTTAACTATCCCATGGCACTTCTCAGAGTAAGGGAATTTTTATTTTGAAATAACGTCAGTACAAATCATAACATTTAGTAAGAACTTAGTAAGAACTCAAAACACTATAAAAAGGTAACAAAAAAAATATACAATATTTGAGAGAACCATCAAGTGGAAAAATGATCAGTAAAAAGAAATACAAATAAACCCACACTATAGCCCATAATTCAACTTAAAAAAAAAAAAAAAAAAATTCTGAAATGTCATCAAATCTTAAATATTTTAACAGACTCTTATTAAACTTAATAAAGTAGGAAAACCCTTTCTGCCATTTCCTAACTTTGTCTGATGGATAAAAAGTGTCATAAGACATTCGTTTTTGCTGCAAAACCCACTGACATCTGGCCTGCCATAAAGAAAACTTCAGGCAGCAAAACAAGACTGTTAAAGTTCCTTCATAACATTTAGTGCTTAGAGAAACATAATTACTTAGGATTAATATCTCATAGGTTAGTTTATTTAACCATCCCAAGTGCCATTATTTTAGCCACGAACTCCCATAGAGGTTTCACATGACCAGTTGATAGTGTTCCACTGTATCTTCCATGGCCTGGCAAGCATTATTGCAACAGTTCTTTCTTCCTGTGCCTTGTGCTTACAGTTTCCATGAATATTTAATCTTCCATACACTGACAGCCAGAGTGCTTCCCACATATGAGTGGGGATTCGATCATTTCTTAATTGGGCTAACACCTTTTTATTCAAAATTGGGCAGTTTTTGAATTCGGGTTCTTCAAGATAAATCTTAGCCGTAGTAACTCTGTATAGTTGAGGCCCTGAATTCTGTAGGATTTGGGATTTGGTTAACCCTCATTTACGTAATTTTTGAACTACAGGCCAAAAAAATTCTGGAAAGTGAAAATGAGGGGAAATTTTCAGTGGGGAAAGCCCCATTCCTGAAAATAAACTGCAAAATTATTTTGTATCCATACCTAACCCCCCCTTGAGATTTTGCCAGATATGTGAAACAATGTTTAATGGGATTCAGTCTGCTTCCCCGTAAAATTTTGAAAAAAGCAGCAGTATAGTCTGGTTTCTAGGCATGGAGGTCGGGGAAAGATAATGGCAGTGTGTAATAGGACTGGAATGAGAAATTGTTTAATATGAATCCTTTTGATTTTGGACAATTTCCACCCCTTCCATCTCTGTACCTTAAGTTCCACCAAGCTCAAAGCTTTTTCCCAGTTTACGAGTGGGAGATTTTGGGGCCCAAATATAATACCCCTAATCTTTATTGGATCTGAAAAGATCTGAATACTGGAGACCAGGTCATGGGGTGTCCTGGATGCCCTATAAACAAGTCTTTACATTTATCCAAGTTAAGCTTGGAATTAGACACAACTGCGTAAGAAGACATTTCTTCAGAAAAGGAAGGAATATGGGAATGATTAGAGAAGAATAGGCAGACATCATCCACATAAGCTTGGATTTTTTGTTTTGACCATTTGTGCCTGACAGGCCTACTCAAGGAGACTCCTGAAATAGTTTCCAAAAGAAAGGGTCAAGAGAAAATATATAGGAGGAGACTTAACGGGTACCCTTGTCGAACACCTGTGGAAAGTTTTATCCTTGGGGTGATGACTCCATTAAGAAATAGTTTAACAAAAGTAGAAGAATTAGAGTAGTCTAATCCAGGTAATGAACACTTCCAGAATGCCGTACCTTTCCAAGGTTAGGAAATAAAGGGGTGATGGACCCGACCAAAGGTCTTGCTCTGGTCTAGTGATCCAACAGCGCTGCTTCCCTGTGTGGGTATAGTGATCTATTACATTTCTAATCATTGGAGAATGCTGTATCTTCCTCTCAAGGATCTCAGAAAACTGGGCTGGAGGTATAATGGAATTGGCAAATCTGTTATTTAAAATTTTGGAAAGAATTTTGAAATCTGAGTTCAGGGTAGTTATAGGTCTCTAGTTCTGGATTTTTAACTTATGACCTGATTTAAGTAAGTAAACTAACCCCGTGGTGAAATATGCTGGTATTGAATTTCCCTTGAGGAAAAGAGTATACTACTTGCAGTCAAGCTGCTAGTTCTTTAAAAAAAAAAAAAAAAAAAGTTTATAGAACTCATAAGGTAGACAATCCAAACCTGGGGATGTACCCAACTTAAGTGATTTTTTTTTTTTTTTTATAGTTTTTCCTCCATTTTAGATAATATCGGATGGGTCAGCAATGACCTATCTACTGGCAGTGAAGTGGGCTGGGTTTTAGTCAAATAAGATTAGATTGTATGCGTGAAGGGGGTTGACTCTTATGTGACTGTAAATATTATGTTTTGTAGTCCTTCCTCAGTCCACTAGATTCCCAGAATCATCCATTTAGTTTTTGAAATACCATTACTACTTTGCTGGCTCTGCATGCTTCGAAAGGGTCCCCAGTTGGGGTGTTTTTGTGTGTGTGCGCCATATTGTAATTCTGCCCTGATGGTTTTAGCCCTATTGTATTGGAAGACCTTCATTTCATGTTTTAACTGATCAATTTGACCTGAATAATCGTATCTAGAATTAGATGCTAATTAGAAGCTAAGGTGTAAAGATATTGGCGCTGACTGCGTAACAAAGTACTTTCGAAATTTGGACCTCTCTTAGTTTCCCAAAATGTTGAAACCATTCTTTATTATCCTGTTTTGTCTCTGCCCACAAATCTCCTAGGTCTTCATAAAGATTGCTCAAAGACGTTCTTGCCCATAAAAGGTGTTGCATTCCTTTATGAACTGTAGGGCCATCTAAAATGGAGGCATTTAGTCTCCACCTCTTCCTTTTTTGTCTAACTGGGGGGAGGGGGGATTTCTGAAGTTGGCAAGTTTTAACAAGTGGTCTGAAAATTCTATAGGGCGAATTTCCAGGGCTACATATGGAATGTTTTTGGATGCAAACAAATGGTCAATAGCTGTAGTAAATCATCTTCTTTTATATGTATATGTGGGGCCACCCAGTTGGGTCCTGGCAATCAATCAAGATCAGCTACCTCAATGCAGTGTTTCAAAGCACTGGAAGTGCAGTATGTTTTTTTAATTTTTTTTTTCCTCCCTTCCAACTGCCTACCTGACTTGGGTAATTCACAGTTAAAATCTCACAGTAGTGTAGGAAGATACTAAACATGGCTGTAAAGCTGAGGACAGAGCTACTCTCTCCGCTTTGGATTGAGGGCCATATACAGTGGCAGACCTATAATTATGGAACTATTCCAGAACCCATCAATAATTAAGTCTCCTGGGTATCACATCTGTCAACTTAGTTAAGGAAAAAGAAAAGGAATGGAAAAGTATGCCAACTCCCATCAGCTCTGTCTAGGCCAAAAGACCAAAAAGGCCCCAGCAACATTCAGATTTGTGTAGCCTTAGTTGGTCTTCGAGGACATCCCAGTTTCCTGGAGGAAGCAAATATCAAATTTTGTTTCATGGAGATACTGAACAGCCTGTCTTTTTGAATAATTTACTAAACTGCATGTGTTTAAGGAGATACAACTGCTTTCAATCATAGATTAGGCTGATGAGTTGGGAACGCTTCCTTTTTTTTCTTCTTTCCCTTGCACCCACCATATCTGTGCTAGTTGTTATCCTGCCAGAATTGAGGGTTAAGTTGGAGTCCCCGATTTTCCATATCTGACTCACCCCAATTTGAGGCTAGGACCGAGAAGGAATTTTTTGTTTCACTTCAGGGGTTGGGGTTATGAATTCCTTGTGGATAGTCTTCTAGGTAAAGGGTCTGGTTTAGTGGGGGGGCTGTTTCTGCCCACTTCCCTTGTGGCAGATTCTGGTAAGACAGGCGGGAAGTATAATACACTAGCCATAGATGGAGGCCCATCCTCGCTATTGAGGACAGATTCTGAGGTTTGTCCCTGGTCCCCTGCTGATGAGGACTGTGGAGGTTCCTGTGGGTGGGGAAAGCTTGAAGGTTTTTCCCTGGAAGCTTCTTGTTTTGGCATAGAGCTGCATCTTGGACTTTCTGGATGAGGGTGACAGGCTGACTGAATAAGAGTTTTTGCCACCCTGGGGCATTCTAAAAAAATGTGTCCTGTTCACACAAAGCGCATTTTGTGTGATCTACACATTGATGATGACTACTATGCCTGACTTCACCACAGTTGTTACAGCATGGTTTGTAGAGTAGGGGAAGTTTCTCTGTGTCATGGCCAAATTTTCCCCATTCACTAAAAAGACCACCAGCAGCTTAACCTGGTTCAAGATAAATTAGTTACCATTGGTTACCCAGTCGCCTTTGAAAAATTGACTTGTAGTCTCTTGGGCTTACCAGTCAGCAAAATTCAATAAAATTAAATGAACCACAGAGAAAACACAACTTGAAAAGATGACAAAGTAGATTGCCTTACTTCTTTCTACTCGGCTATTTAAGGCCAAGAACCTTTTTCTTGGTTGCTGTATACACGTCTTGGTGAGATTCACTCAGCTTTTCCTCTTGCAGTTCAAAACTCGCCTTGGAAATATTCTGCTTCACACTCGCTTGCTTGCGCTCTCTCTCTCTCTTTTCTCTTGCTCTCCCTCCCCCCATCACTCTCTCCATTCCTCTCCCCCTCTAATCTTATCTGGGACTGATTTGAACTGACTCTCTAGGCCAACCATCACCATTGCAACAACACCAGCTGCAGGTGGTGCAACTGAAATTGCAATATTGCAGAAGCCTTGCACTGAAATAAGTCTCGCATTTCATTTGCTTTCGGGTTCTCTTCTCTTTTAAAAGTGTTTCAGGAGAACCAGACCATCCATTTGATGCAAAAGGTGAACTAATAGTGTAGATGTTTCCATGGTAGCTTTAATTCGGGCTAAAACTAGAGAGGGTATGTGTATCCTGCAGGTGTACCGAAATAAGATACCTTCACTTGTAAAAGCGGGGTTCAGACACATTCAAATTAGATTAGCATGCTTTTTAAATATTTTTCTTTGTTTCTGATTCTTTTTGTATGCTCATATAGTCAAGGTGGAAAGTGGACAGGACAGGTGGATTAAAGAGCATCTTTCGTGATGGTCCAAAAAGTTACATTTTGTAGTCCTTACATGCAGTAATAAATCTGAAACATTGAGTGCATTTGTTGTTTTTTAGTCAAGGTTTACTGTGCCTTCCATATTTTTGATTTGTTTTTGAACCCTGCTGCACTTGTGTATGCTGTTCTGCTGCTGGGGTGCTGGCTCCTGCTGATGTCACTATAGTGCAGAGAGGAATGACTGTGTGCAGTACAGTGAAGCTGCAGTAGTTTTACTAGGGAAACCATTCAGTAGTAAACGTATATACTGTGCTGATCATTATCCCCCTTTCCCCAAGGCACCCGATCATTGTCCCCCTTTTCCCCAAGGCACCCTGTTAGCAATGCATTATATTGCCCACAGTAATGCCTTGTCCATATGGTATGCCCTAAAAGTTGATTATATTGTGCCTCACTAGCAAAGCATAGGTAATCGGTAGAGCAAGTTGCTGTCAGCCCTGAGCTGAGACAGCTGAGTCAGTTTATGGTTATTGATGATTGAAGCTGGTGGAGTACTTCAATCAGCATCTGCTCCTGTGCCCAGAACAGCGTGGTTTGAGTGGGCCATAGCACTATCATGGCTCTCCTGGAATTTACCGGATTCATACATAGTGCTCTTGACAAAGGGTACATTGTAGTGGCAGCCTTTGTTGACCTATCAAAGGCATTTGACACGGTCTATCATGCCCTCCTCCTTGAACAGCTCTTGGGACATAAGGCTAGCCCTAGAAATCATGGCATGGTTTTGTAGCTACCTTAGCCTGCGATCACAGCAAGTAAAATTGGGGACATAGTATCAGAAAGTTGACTGGTCAGATCAGGGGTACCACAAGGATCCATACTCTGTCCGTTACTCTTCAGTGCCTTCCTAAACAGCCTCCCAGCTGCTTGCTATAGCAGCATGCTCCTCTACAAAGATGATGCAGTGATCTTTGCTAGCAACCTTGACCCCACACTTCTGGAATACAACCTCCAGAGCGGTTTCGCAGCGGCTGAAAAATGGTTCAAAGAGAGCAAAAACTGGTCATGAACTATAAAAAGACCAAGACCATGCTCTGTCACTGCCCAAAACAAGCTAAAAGGCTATCCCTTGGCAATTCAGAACGACTCCGGTAACACCCTGGAACTAGTCCCCCATTTCAAGTACTTGGGAATCCCACTGGACATTGCACTGTCTTACACACAGCACATTGACATAGAAACATGGAAGTTGATAGCAGATCAGGACCTCAAGGCCCATCCAGTCTGCCCATTTTTTCTACCTTAGGAGTGTGCCATAGGCTTTTACTCTGTCAATGGCCTATTTATGCTCATCTGTATTGCTCCCTTATGCCATCCCATGCCTGTTTGAAGCCCTGCACTGTATTCATATCCACAACTTCCTGAGGTAGGCTGTTCCTTGCATCCACCACCCTTTCTGTGAAAAAGAACTTCCTCACATTACCCCTTAATCGGCCTTCATCTAATCTCATGCTGTGTCCTCTTGTCCTGCTATTTTTCTTACATTGAAACATGTTAGACTCTCACCTTGTTAATGCCCTTAAGATGTTTGAATGTTTTGATCATATTACACCTCTCCCCTTTGCTCTAGGGTATACATATTGAGCTCTGTTAATCTTTCCTCGTATGTTTTCTGATGCAGTCCTTACACCATTTTGGTTGCCCTTCTCTGGACTGCCTCCATTTTGTTAATGTCCTTGTGCAGGTGTGGCTTCCAGTACTGCATGCAGTACTCCAGATGGGACCTAACCAGTGTCTTGTAAAGAGGGATTATTACCTCCCTCTTACGACTTGTGATGCCTCTACTAATGCACCCCAACATCCCTCTAGCCTTACCTACTGCTTTAGTAGTCTGCTTGGATGATTTCGGGTCATCTGTGATGATGATGCCCAAGTCTCTTTCTTCCCTTGTGCTTGCCAGTAACTCTCCTCCTAACCTATAGGTCTCTTCAGGGTTTCTCTTCCCTATATGCATGATCTTGCACTTCTTTGCATTAAACCCCAGTTGCCACTCTTCTGACCATTTTACCAGTTTATCCAGATTTCTTCTCATTCTGCCCACCCCATCTGGATCATCTTCTCTGTTGCAGATCTTGGTGTTATCTGCAAACAGGCAAACCTTACCTTCCAGTCCATCTGCAATGTCACTGATGAAGCTATTGAAGAGGACTCTGCCCAGGACTGATCCCTGAGGTACCCCTCTTGTGATTTGTGTCTCTTATGACTGTATACTGTTTACCACCACTCTGTTTCTGCCTGCCAACCAGTTTGCGACTCAGTTGACCTACTTCTGACTCACCCTGAGCCTACCTGGCTTGTTAATTTTCTATGTGGAACAGTATCAAAAACTTTGCTGAAGTCAAGGTAGGCGACATCCACTGCATCCCCCTCGGTCTACCACTCTGGTTACCCAGTCAAAGAAATCTGAGATTAGTTTAACAGGACCTTACTGTTGTAAACCCATGCTGTCTTGGATCCTATGGATTCCAGGTGTTGCAATGTCCTTTTCTTAAGGAGTACCTCCATAATTTTGCCCACCACTGAGTTAAGACTGACTGGTCTGTAGTTCCCTGCCACCACTCTTGTGGAACGGGATCACACGAGACCTTCTCCAGTCTTCTGGGACCTCTTCTGTGCTCAGAGATCCGCTAAACACGCTAAATGGCTCTGCTAGTTCCACCCTTAGCTCGTTTAGTACCCTGGGATGTGTGCCATCAGGTCCTATTGCCTTGTCGACCCTGAGCTTAGTGAGCTCTTGTAGGCCAAAGCCTTTTAACACCAGAATCGGTATCCTCTACAGGCACAGACATTGCCTGACCTCTGAAGCTCTCAACTTGGCAATTAACAGTTCACTCGTCACCTTGATTGACTGTGGCCTAGCTGGCTACGGCTCCGCTACTGTCACAGCACTCCAGTGCCTCTAAACAGCCTTAAACAAAGCCTGCCTTCTGCTCACTAATGCCCCAAAACTCACCCACACCCATGAGCTTTATGTGTGATCTGGCTGGCTTCTATCAAAGGACAGAATACTTAATCAAACTTGCCTATACTTGCAAAAAAAGGTCTCACTAAACTTACTTCCTCAAGGAGTTTTTAGCATTCTATCACCATCTATACATGCCAGGCACACCAGGAGCTTAACTACACAAGTATTCCACACCACAGTCCCTAAAGGAGGGAGTACCCCAAGGGTCGATACTTGGGCCCCTATTGTTCTCACTGTTCGTTAATGAACTGCACAACCACTGTGGGAGCAGCAATGCTATCCAATATGCAGATGATGCTGTTATCTATAAAACCTCGGACAACTTGGATGATCTAGGCACATCCCTCCAGAAGGACATCCACATCATGGAGGAATGGCTCATCAAGAACAAAATGGTCCTTAATACCAATAAAACTAAAGCCATGTTGTTCGGACCTAGAGCCCTTGGACAGGACAGATCACAACTACTCCAACTTGCGTCCCTGGAGGGCAACAAACTGGAAGTAGTCTCCTCGACAAAATACCTTGGCCTTATCCTCGACCAAGGCTTCACTTTCAAACAACATGTTGACCAGGTCACAAAAGTAATCCATACAAAACTTGGATTACTTTATCAGCTCAAGGAACAGCTGACCCCTGAAGCTAGGACTGCAATTGCATCTAGTGTTCTACTCCCATCACTAATATATGCTGCCCTGGTCCTTCAGGGTATCGCAAAGCTGGAGTACGGTAAACTTCAGACTTTTTATACAACAAGGTGGTTTGCTTTGCCTCCTTATCCCACTATAGGAGCCACCACTGCGAGGCGTTGGTGAGGCTCAACTGGCCATCTTTTGAAGCTCGCCTCAGGTACCCTGTACTGTGCCTGGCAAAGAAGCTAATTAGCCCTATGCCTCCCTCGAGTCTCAGTGGACTCCTAACAGAGAAAAGAAACCTGCGCAACCTCAGGTCCTTGGGCCTAACGCTACTAGAGGTCCCTAAGGTCAGAACTAATGCAGGCCATAAATCCTTCTCACATGCTGGCCCTTCTCTGTGGAACAACCTCCCTTTGGAGGTGCGTGAAACCTCATCGTTACCATGTTTCCACACAAGACTTAAGACCCATCTGCTGACAATGAGCAAATGCCATTGCTACAGTATCTGACACGTCAACTATGACCCTGGGATAGCACACTTACCTAACTAAAATCTCCAACCCCTGAACAGGTAGCACTAACTCCTTCCTCCCCCTCACAGAACCTATCCTATGGCTCTTAGAAATATGTCACCTAAGGAATCTATAGTACTGTCTCTCTCCTTTGCATGACTGACGCAGGATCAAATGAATAACTTCTTATTAACTATACAGTATATATTAAACCCATTGCTAAGACTGATGTACAACTACCGAATACTGTATACCCATGACCTATATATGTACCTCTGTCTGTTGTTTTATGTACTGTATTCCCGGGTCGCCCCTGAAAAAGGGACCTCTGGGGCCCAGTGGGCCTACCCGGTCATCAAAATTCAATAAATAAATATTCCATGTGCCCAGGTGCCGCACAACTATGGCCCAGCGGTCCTTTGCTCACTGGACCCCTCTGTGGACAAATGGTCTACTCCCTGATATTGCTGGAGCCACAATCCTTGGTTCCTTTAAGCACAAACTCTAGCATCTCACTGACCATAGTACCTGTAGGTGCCCCGCTAGTCTGTGCCCGCAGCTTTAGTGGGCCTCAACCCTTCCAACTCCTGGCCTGCCAGGTTAAGTCTTTGCCCAAGCACTTGCCTCCCACCCCTTTTGCCCTAGCACTTGCCTCCCACCCCATACCCCTCTACTCTTCTTTCCCTCTGCCCTCCGTATCCCAGCTCCCACTGCCCCTCCCTACCTCACCCTAACAGTTTGCCTCTGTCTTCCGCAGGATGCTAGCATACCATGTACAATGCCTTAGCACAATTTATGAACTGCTCGTCATTGCAACCCATGTACTGTTGATTTTTTTTTTGTACTCTGTATGTATAATTTACTGTAACTATATTGTGTCTTTGCTTTACTGTATCTGACATGGAACCTCTCAACAAGCATCCGCTCACAGGTGTCATCCAAGACTTCAATAAATAAATAAAATGGTGGTTTTTCTACTGCCTTAGTACCTTTTATCTTGTGCAGGCTGTAATGCCTCCTTATCCTTGTGATAATGGTGCCATTCTCTAGTAAAATGCCAGTCCATCACCTCAACAGGAAATTTGTCTGTCTTCCTCCTCTCCGCCACCCCCCCCGACATTGGCAGGGCACCGCAGAACACTGAAATTTCAGTCTCATGTAGTGTAAAGTCTATATTTGACTGGCTGTATTATAAGTTCTGTGGTCACAGTAGAGGTACTTTTGCAAACCGAGGGCTATTTCCAAGAGAAATTTTTGTTTTAAAAGTGAAACTGGGATTCTGGGCATGCTACATCAACCTGTTGGAACTCAAGGCGGTTCGTCTGGCGCTGACTGCATTTGCTCCATATGTTTGGGGTCAAGTGGTCCAAGTCTAGACAGACAACACCATGACCATGTACTGCTGCAACAAGCAGGGCGGGACGCACTCCCTGTCTCTGTGCAAGGAAGCTCTCTGCATTTGGACTCACGTGCGCAGCCTGGAGGTGGATCTCCCAGCCATCCATGTGGCAGGAGCCTCCAGTCAGCTGGTGGATGCCCTCAGCTGGGTGGGCGTGGCATCTAACAAGAGGTACCTCCATCTGGAGGTAGCTTACAGTATGTTCTCCCAGTGGGGCACCCCTCAGGTGGACCTGTTCAGGGAGCACGCAAAGCTACAGCTGCTCTGTGCCTGCCCCCCTCAGTAGGGCTCACTGCAGGGGGATGCCTTCTCGCTTCTGTGCCTTCCCTCGATCCACAAGGTGCTGCTCAAGATCAGGATGGACAAGGCACAGGTGATCCTGGTGGTTCTGGACTGGCCCTGCCAGTTTTGGTACCCCGACCTCTTCAGCCACAGGCTCCTGCAGCGTCTTCCAACACACCTGGACCCGCCTTTCCATCAGTTGGGGGAATGTACTCCACCCGGACCTTCAATCCCTGCACCTGTCAGCCTGGTTCCTGAGTGGCTAGAGCTGTCTGTTTCTCTGAAGATGTCCTCACTGTGGTGGAGGCATCTAGGATGGAATCTAACAGAAAAGGCTATGCCTTCAAATGGAAGAGATTCTCCATTTGGTGTCAGGGCAAAGGGCTGAACCCTTTGTCCTGTCCGTTGGCCAGCATTTTGGACTACCCTATGGTCATTCTCCAAAGGGGGCCTTCGGTCGATGACCCTTAAGGTGTACCTGGCAGCCATCTCTGCTTACCAGGCTCGGGCTGGTCAGCAGTTGATGGCACAGGAGAAGATGGTCTGGTGCTTTTTCAAAGGCCTTGACCATATTTCCCCTCCGGTGCATGAAGCACTGCCACTGTTGGACTTGTTGGTTTTGGCAAAGCTCATGGGCAAGCCATTCGAACCAATGCACAAGTGTGAGATGTTTCACCTGTTGTGGAAGACTGCCTTCTTGGTGGCTCACATCAGCCAGAAGGATCAGTGAGCTCCAGGCGCTTTCGGTGGAGTCTCTTTGTCTGTTCCACAGGACAAGGTTGTCCTGTGCCCCAACCAGAAGTTCCTTCTTAAGGTTTTGTCACTTTTGCCTGAATCAGGTGATGACTCTTCTGGTGTTTGTCCCTAATAGCATCTCGGAGGCTGAACATGGGCTTCATACTCTGGACCTCAGGCAGGCACTTGCTTATAGAGAGCGCATGGCTGGAGTTCAGGGAGAGGTTCGCCAGCAGTTTGTCCCCTACAGTGAAGCTGTACCTGGCAGAACTGCAGCCAAGCAGATGATTGGCAGGTGGATCACATCCTGCATTGATCTGTGCTATAGGTTGGTGGGTAGGGAGCCTTCCAGAGGGCTAAAGGCTCATTCCACCTGCCAGAAGACATTATCCATGTTGTGGACGCATCCCGCAGGGAGTCGACTGGGAAAACAGATTTTTAAGTGGAAGGGGTTTGATTTTTTTTTTTTTTTTGGCAAGAATCTTTATCCCCTTGCTGCCCAGCAGCTATGGTTGTCAGCTGCCTCTGGTCCCTGTCTGTCAGGACTGCGAGCCATGATCCTTAAGGTGTATCTGGCAACCATCTTTGCATACTAGGTGCTGGCTGGTCTGACGGTGATGGTGTAGAAGGTGATTGGGTGCCTTTTTTTTTTTTTTTTTCCCTCCCTTCAAAGGCTTGGGCAGCTGGTCCCCAATAATGTGCAAACCTCCACCTCGGTGATACCTGTGGTTAAGTGCTGATGGATAAATCACTCTAGCTGACCAGAAGTGTCAGATGTCGCGGTTGTCCTGGAAGATGGCTTTCTTGGCCATTATCTTTGGGAGAGGGGTGAATGATCAGGTGCTCTCACTGGAGTCTCCATAACCTGCTTTTCCCCAAGGACAGGGTCCGCCACCCCCATGCAAAGTTCCTGCCTAAGGTAGCTATGGAGTTTTACTTTAATCTGGTCATAAACCTTCTGGTCTACTTTGATAACCTAACGTTGGATGATGAGCTTAGGCTCACACCCTGGAACTGCGAAGGAGTGGATATCGAGGCTCTGCAGTGAGGCTCCCCATCTGTATGTCACCTGCGCTGCT
This sequence comes from Neoceratodus forsteri, assembly GCA_016271365.2. NCBI lineage: Eukaryota > Metazoa > Chordata > Ceratodontiformes > Ceratodontidae > Neoceratodus > Neoceratodus forsteri. The sequence continues at coordinate 1,380,894,121 of CM057449.1, read as the reverse complement.
GACTGTTGGCAGATGGATAATTTCCAGCATCAGTCTGTACTACAGGCAGGTTGGTAGTAAGATGCCCAAGCCGTGGAAAAGTGCTCAACCTCTTCTGCAGATGCTACAGTGCCGTTGAGTTCTGCGTATTGTGTTCCCATCTAATCAGTAATTTCCTTAATCTTGCAGTCCATCTGTGTCAGACTGCAGCACAGTCTCATGGTGGGAGAACCTCCTGCCCTGCTCATGCCAGACATGCCTGCCTTTTCCATTGCAGGTTACTGTGCCTGCTGTCTATTGTGCCAGTTTCCGTCCCGTCCCACCTCTCACTAATAGTCTCCCCAGCCTTAAAGTTGGTGCCAGAATGTTTAGGAAAGTAGGCTCAAACAAGCCAAGGTCAAATACAACTAGGATAGTGGCTGTAAAATGTTAAAAATAAATAAATAAATAAATAAATTTACAGCACAGCTGATGAAGCTTTTCAAAAGCATATTGTGTTGTGTCCGACTCACTAGCACTCGCCAAAATACCTATTTAATGTTAGAAGTGGTAAGAGAGCTAGGCAAAATGTAAATATAAAACCACAAAAAAACTCATTTGGTAGTAATGTGGCTACCAGACTAACATTCTTAGTGGCCAAAGCTGCCATTATAGTGGCTCATTTATGCCACTGTCATTTACTAGTATGTGACAATTAGGGATGGGTGGAGGGGCAGGGGTGAGTTATTTACTTCCGATGATGCATGCCAGATGGTGCTGCTAACCTGTTTTTATCAGTTCCATAGTAACCCAACCCCTGGTTTTGCTGCATTCTCCATTTGCAGGCAGCAGCCAGTAGGATTAGAATCAGATGGGGCAGTTGTAGTTCCATCAGAATATCCTATTGATCCTCCCAGTTTGTGCAACATTGAGGTCAGTGGAATATTTTTTTATTCTGGTTAGGCCCTGCTTACCTTTCCTGTACAACTACTCCAGCCGTGGCCCTTAGTAGTCTCCCTAGTTCATAGAAACAGACTTTGATGGCAGATGAGGACCGCTTGGCCCACCTAGTCTGCCCATTTCCCTATCTACAGGCTAGGCCGCAGATCCTAGATAACCAACAGCCTATTTCTTCCTACCCCCCACAAGAATTGCCTTATGTCTGTCCCATGCCTTCTTGAATTCTCCCACAGTTTTAGACCCCACAACCTCCTCAGGAAGGCTGTTCCATGCATCCACTGCCCTCTCTGTGAAAAATACTTCCTCACATTTCCCCTGAACCCCCACCCCCGCCCATCTTTAAATTGTCCCCTTGTTCTTGCGATCTCTTTTCTGAAAGATGCTACCCTTTTGGACTTTGTTGATTCCACCAAGGTACTAAAGTTTCTATCATGTCCCCCTCCCCCTTCTTTCCTCAAGGGTATAATTAAGCTCCTTTAGTCTCTCCTTGTATGGCTTCTCTTGCAGACCCTGCACCATTTTAGTTGCCCTCCTCTGACTGCCTCTATCCTGTCTGTCCTTCTGGAGATGGGGTTCCAGAACTGACTTCAGTACTCCAGATGGAGTCTCTCTAACTGTCTGTACAGGGGATAACCACTTCCTGTTTTCTGCTGCTGATGCCTCTCCTATACATCCCAGTATCCCCCAGCCCTCCCTACTGCCTTCTCACATTGCTCGCCAACCTTAAGGTCATCTGATATGATTACCCCAGGTCCCTTTCCTTTTTTTTTTTTTTTTGTTGTTACTACCTCCCCCCATTGTGTAATATTCCCCTGGGTTCATGTTTCCCAGGTCCATTATTTTGCACTTTGCATTTAATCCTAGCTGTTCTACTCCTGGTACCACCCCTTTCATCTCTGCAATGGGCCCTTACTCTTCCCAACATCCAGTTCAGGGGAAGGGAATTCCAGGGATCTTTGGCAGGCTACTGGAGCATGGCTAGGGTATGGCTGCCATGTGCTGGTCTACCAAATGTATTCTCCACCCCCCACCAACTTGCCTACCTATCTGTCATAATGATGATGTCCCCTCTGTTCATGGCTTTGGGGAAGGGGACAGCAAATGTGTGGTCACGTTTGAAATCAGTGCTGCTCTGATACTGCAGGAGACAGTTAAACACTGGTGAGCGGATCGGACTATCCACTCCGCAGGTCACCGTAACACTGTATAAAAGCAAAAGGGCCAAAAGAGTGCCCATTACTGAAACTTTACTTCAGAAATACATGGGGCCAACTCAAAGGACAGCACACCAAAAATTGCCTGACTGAATACAAACCCGGAACACGAAGACTCCTTATTTAAGGGGACGTACTACGATCATATTAGTGTTCATCTATACAGGCAAGGCAAGATTTATTTGTAGGGCGTCTAATCCCAGAGGCTCTGGGCACCTAATACACAGAGAGGCAGGTAAAATAAAAAAACACACAATACAAAAATAAATATCCATAAAAAAAACATTAAAACAGTAGGTACAGTTACATTCAGACATGAAGTCTTGTTGTATTCTGACAAATGCAGTTAGCCCTAGCCTTTAAACTGCCCCGGAGAACAAAGGGTTAACTTTCTATGCAGAACATAGAATGCTGTGCTCGAGCTCGGTTGCCCTTTGAAATCCAACCATCAGATTCTTTACTCGGCTTCACTGAACAGTCGCTCCGGAGATTTCTCCTGCAGCTCGGTTCGAAAGTCCGTTAAAGTGTTGGCTAAGTGTCTGTTTTTAACCGAAATTTATTTCCACGTAGTCTGTTCAGTCTCTGTCTGTCGTGCCGTGAGTACTAGATAGGTTTTGTGCTGCTTTTCTGTGTGGAACTTGTAAAAGTGTAGATCAGTTCGGCTGAACCGATCATTTGTGTATGGTTACCGGTCCTCATCAGTTTAAAAAAAAAAAAAAGTGTTTTTTGTATATTTTTTTTTTTTCCAATACCAGTGACATGGTTAGGAACCGATAAGGGAGTCTTACCTGGTGGTTGCCATAAACAGGGTAAGTTTGTTAGGTTGGCCATGTCTGAGAAACCCAAGAAAAAAAATGGGCCCAAGAAAAGAACCTGGCCCACTGGGTTTCAACACTGCAGTGAGTGTGGGGAGGTATTTGCTAAGGCTGATCCCCACACCACCTGTGTTTTATTGTCTGAAGTTTGAACACTTCGATACAGACTGCCAAATATGTAAAAAAAATTTTCCCAAATCTACCCTTGAAAAGAAGTTGGGTAGACTGCGGGAAAAGGAGGCCGAGAAGTCTGCTGACCCGGATGGCCAACCCGGTTCGGTTCCGACCAACCGAAGGAGTGCCCTCTGACCAGGGCGATACTTCTTTGGGCAAAAGGAGAGCCAATCCCGAGGGTTCGGTTCTGACAAAAAGAAAAGACAAATCGACCAGTTCGGATTCAGAAGTTCATGTTCCAACCACCGAGGAAATAGCCAGAGCGATTCGGATTGTGGAATCGCTTTGCCCGGTTCCGACCGATCTGGCACCTTTTGGCAGGGGTTCGGTTCAGTCGGTTCCCCTGATTCACGATTATACCCCTGAAGAATTTTATGAACCGGAGTTTGAGGAGGAGGGGGAGTTTGGAAATTATGATGATGGTGATGGTGAAAGTCTGGATGTGCCTGTAGAATCTGACATCTCCCCAGACAGACCTTCGGGTGTATCCCTTCCTAGGCTTTCTGAGTCCCCTTTCTACTGTGTTTTACAGAAAGGTGGCTGAGACCCTCCAGCTTCCTATGGAGGAAGCAATGGAGAATCAAGAGGAGCCTGATTATGTGGAAATGATGGACATCCCAGAGTCCAGGAGACTGTCTATTCCCCTTCACAACTATTTTGGGAAGTAGACACACAAAATCCTAAAGTCTCCCAATTCTATATCTCCTGTTGATAGAAGAATGGACAAGAGGTATACACTGTCAGGCTCAGATACAGAGTTTTTATACCAGCAATGCAGCCATGTTGGGGTTGTGCAGGCTGCTGCCTTTGATAAGGCAAACATTCCCTTGGCTTCACGCCCCCAGACAAAGACTCCAGGAAGACTGATGCCATGGCAAAAAAAAAAAAAAACAGCACTGGCTAAACAGGCCTCCCTCCAGCTGGCCAAGGAGCTGGAGGAGGTGGCTGTTGATGGGATTGAGGCATCAAAAGCACAATTTCATGCTGCTGTGGACTCCAGTGATGTCATCAAGAGTCATGGCTACATCTGTGGCTCTTCGGAGAATGGCTTGGCTCAGAGGTACTAGCGCCTCGCGCAGGATACCCAGGCTAAGGCCATGGATTTTCCTGTAGTGGGTAATTCTTTGTTTGGGGAGCAGACAATTACACGAAGAAAATGGACGAGTACAGGACCACTTACAGGAGTGCTCAGGCCAAGGAGAGGCAGACAGCTCCTCAAAGGCAGCAGTCTAGGGGCTGGGGTAGGCCTTTTCATAGGCCTTTTTACCAAGCACAGGCCTCTTCTCCCTTTTCACAGAGGGCGTTCTTCAGAGGGAGAGGCAGAAAGGGGATGAGCAGGGCTGCATCCACTCCTCAGCCTAAGGTCCCTGCCAAGCAGACACTCTTATGGGCCTACCTGGGTCGACTGTCCTATTCCAGTAGGGGGCAGGCTGGCTTACTTCGTCCAGGACTGGATGTCTATTACCTCGGGCAAGTGGGTCCTGGAAGTAGTAAGCCAGGGACTGGTTCTCAGCTTCAAAAAATTTCCGAAGATGAGAGCCAGATCTCTTCCACCTGTAGGTCTCTCAGAAACCCTTGCCCTAGAGGCAGAGTTTTCATCTCTTCTGGCTTTAAGAGCCATACAGAGTGCCTGGCCTACACTGGGGCAAAGGTCTGTACTCCAGGTACTTCCTTACCCCAAAAAAAACACGGGAGTGGCGACCCATCCTAGACCTAAGATACCTGAACAAACATCTTTTAAAAGCCAAGGTTCAAGATGGTAACTCTGGTAATAATTCTTCCCTGTCTAAGGCCAGGGGACTGGCTAGCCTCCCTGGACCTCAAAGATGCCTGTTTTCACATTCCCATCAAGTGCTCCCACAGAAAGTACCTCTGGTTCGAGTTGTCCTCAGGCCACTATCTGTTCAGAGCAGTGCCCTTTGGTCTAACATCAGCCCCAAGGGTTTTCACAAAGTGCCTGGCAGTAGTAGTTGCCTTTCTAAGAAGGCAAAAGATTTCCATTTTTCCATATCTGGACGATTCGCTAATAGTGGTCCAGTCTCCAGACCGTCAAGTCAGACCTGCAAGTGACCCAGCAAGTGCTCACTTCTCTAGGATTTTTTTCTCAACCTTCCCAAGTCAGTTCTCGAGCCAGTCCAGCTTCTTACCTTTATAGGGGCAGAGCTGGAGATGGTCAAAGCAAGAGCCTTTCTTCCCCTGGAAAGAGCAAGAGCTCTTATAGAACTAGCTTCTTCCTTCAGGTGTCTCGACCAGCAAGGCATTTCCTCCAGCTCTTGGGCCACATGGCAGCGTCTACAGCAGTGGTCCAAGGGGCAAGATTCCAGATATGAGACATTCAATTCCATCTGAGGGCCTTTCGGTCCCAGAAAAGACCCTCTCTTACCAAATCGATTCCAGTGACTAGGACCTTGATCCAAGCCCTTCAATGGGGGCAGGATCAGGACAATTTAAGGCAAGGGGTCCCATTTGCCACTCAGTCTCATTCAGTGGTCCTTAACATGGATGCTTCCCTTCTGGGCTGGGGAGCCCATCTGGGGGCCTTCATTGCCCAGGGACTGTGGTCCGCTCAGGAGTCCCTTCTCCATATTAATCTCCTAGAGCTCAGGGCAGTTTTTCTGGCCCTGCAAGCTTTCTCTGTCAGTGCAGAACAAGGTGCTTAAAGTCAGAACAGACAACACCACCACCATGTGGTACATCAACAAGCAGGGAGGCACTCTGTCTATGGCCTTGTGCACAAAAGCCATGAAGTTGTGGTCCTTGGCTTATTCCCTGCAAACCTCTCTGATAGCAGTTCACCTTCCAGGAAAGGACAATGTGCTAGCAGATGCACTGAGCAGTATCTCACAGGGCCATCATGAATGGTCCCTGGACCCTCTGGTATTGAAGGTGATTTTTTTTTTTTGAGGTAGGGCACTCCAGAGATGGATCTTTTTGCCGCCCCAGACAATCACCAACTTCCTCTCTTTTATTGCAGACCCCCAGTCTTGAGCTCTGTGCCCCTGGATGCTCTGATTCTGAACTGGGAAGGGAAATTTCTGTATGCCTTCCCTCTTCTGTTCAAAGTTTTAGTCAAGATAAGGTCGCAACCTTGCAAAGTGATTCTGATTGCTCCAGACTGGGCCAGACAGCCTTGGTACCCCATGTTGCTGTCCCTAGCTGTCCATCTTCCCCTGTCTCTTCCCAGGAATTACAACCTGTTAACTTCCTCTCAGGGGAGGATTTGGCACCCCAATTTTCAGTCTTTCAATCTCAAGGCATGGCTCTTGAAGAGTTAGTTTGCAGATGTGCGTCTGTCTCAGGGGGTTCTGGATATTCTGAAAGCTTCTTGAAAGCCCTCCACCAGAAAGATTTATAACTCTAAATGGAAGAGATTCAGTATTTGGTGTTCCAAGAAGTGTATTTCCCCAGATACTGCTGAATTGTCTACAATTCTGGATTATATGGTCCATCTTAATGGCCTGGGCCTCGGACCAGCTACTCTCAAGGTTCACTTGTCAGCTATTTGTGCTTTTCTGTCAGTGGGGAAGTCCTCCTCACTATCTTCTCATCCTGTGTTCTGTAAATTTTTTAAAGGATTGCTTCATACCAATCCTTCCTTTAGAGACCCTGCCCTTGCCTGGGATTTAAATGTTTGCATTGCTCAACTTATGCAACCTCCCTTTGAACCTATGTCCTGAGCAGAGCTTAAGTACTTGACCTGGAAAACTGTGTTTTTAGTGGCTAATATCTCTGCCAGACGTATCAGTGAATTGCAGGCCTTGTCAGTGGAACCCGATTTTATCTCCTTTCACAGGGATAAAGTGATCCTTAGAACCAATAGAAGGTTCTTGCCCAAAGTGGTTTCAGATTTCCATTTGAATCGGTCTCTCCCGGTTTTCTTCACTGATCATTCTTCTTCAGGGAAGAGGAGGCTACACAGTTTAGATGTTAAAAGAGCCCTTAGCTACTACATAGAGCGTACCAAGGGTCACAGGATTGATTCCCTCCAGTTGTTCCTCACTTATGGGGAAGTGGGAAAGGGCAAACCTGCCACCAAGAGAACTATTGCCAGGTGGATTGCATCTTGTATACAAATCTGCTATGAGAAACTGGGAAAGATTCCACCCTTAGGCATGAGGGCTCTCTACAAGAGGTACAGCATCCCTCTCTTAGAAATTTGTCAAGCAGGCACCTGGAAAACAGTTCATACATTTACCAAGCATTACTCCTTGGATATCCAGGCTAGGAGTGATGCTCGGTTTAGCACAGCAGCACTTCAGAGCCTATTCCCAAAGTAGGTTCTGTCCCTCCTCCATGGAGGTAATACTTGGTAGTCTACATTTGTCAGAATACAGCAAGACTTCATGTTATTTGAAGAAAAAAATTGCTCACCTTAGTAATTGTTTCTTCTATTGGAGTCTTGCTATATTCTGACCTCCCTCCCTGCCTCCCCTCTGAGAACCTGGTTTTGGGAAGTGGGTAGGCAGGCGCAGTGTTGCACCTCAGGGGTGCTCCTTTTACACCCTCTTCTTTTTGTTTGGGTGTTTTATTATTATTCTTATTTGGATTGGTTTTTGGGTTTCCTGGCTCGAGTCTTCCTTTGGGAATCCAAAACTTGTGTTGCCAGGTGGCTAGTAAACATTTTACGGTTTCCACATAGGATAGTTAGAGTTTTTGCTCATAAGAATCTGACAGTTGTCTGGAGCCCTTTGCAATCCAGAGACATCAGCCGAGCTCGAGCTCAGCATTCTATGCTCTGCATAGAACGTTAACCCTTTGTTCTCCGGGGCAGTTTAAAGGCTGGGGCTAACTGCATTTGTCAGAATACAGCAAGACTCCAGTAGAAGAAACGTAATTATTAAGGTGAGTAATTTTTTCATCTGATCTTGTAGCTGTTAACTTGCATCATCTGGGAAGGCCAGTATTACTGGGTTAGTCTGGTATACTTAGAAATAATACCCATCTGGGGTTTTGTATTTATGAAATTCTCATTAGCCCTATCGATGGATATAGTTCCTTGTATACTACACCTATGCATAATTTTTTCTGTATACTGTAGTCTACTTGTGCAGTTTTTGGATTGGGAAGAACTAAAAAGTCAAATGGAAGTGTTCACCCTACAGACACTGGAGGTGACACTGTTACTGCAGCCCTAGGAGATGTCCAAATCCCCCATATGAGTATCTTACTGAACTATTTCTGGTTACTTATTACAAAACATTACTAAAAAAAAGTCACCCCAGATTAAGCAGTGGAACATTCTACTTTTTCAAACCCTGTGTATGAGGCTGTCTTTAGGAGCATCCAAGGTCCTCGGAGGTAGCTAAATTCATGTTGATTGGCTGAATCGGCACTGACAAGTTGCTTTGTTTTTCTATTCCCCAGTAGAGGACCGCCTTAGCCAAGTACCTTCCCATGTTGGCGCTTATCCTGACACTGTCTCACTAAACTCGGGCACCCTTCTGCTGCCGCCCCCTCATCACCCCAGTGGCTGCTCCTCCCAGTGGAGCACTTCAGATGGATCAGTTGCGAGGGGTCCAGAGTGGCAGGCGGGCTGGTGTGGTGAATGCGGCTGGAGGACACTCTGCTGCCATGCCCATCCTCCTACTGTTAGCGTGTCCTTCCCGCTCAGTGTGAAATGTGCTCTGGCATGCCTAGTTTGGGGTGGGGACTGATTTTTCAGTCTCCAACAGTGTTGGTACCAACTCTTCCACCAACTGGAGATGCTGCAGTGTCTGAGTAAATTTGTGCCCTCCTTGGAATCTGTGTGTTCTGCCTCCATAGCACCCCCCGCAGCTCATTGTGGGATGGAAATGCAAAGTCATGCTTCCCCCAGCACCACTGGGTCCAGCATGGTCCAGCATACTGCTTTTTCTATTTTGTAGGAAAAAATCCATCTCTAGATCTGTTTCTTTCCAGGCTGGTGTCTAGGCTCCTGCTCACCTCCCTGACTGGCCACCATCTCTCCCAGGACCCACTTGCTGTTGAAATCCCCCTCAGCCCTCTGGGCCACTAGGCCAATCTGTGGTTGTAGCTCTGTAGTTTTAATTGTCCTGCTGAACTGCATCTAATCTTCATTTTCCAGGTACACTGCCAACTGTCTGGCCATCATTACACACATGACTGACCAACATAAACTGAATTTTTTCAAGAAGGTTGTTGGTTCTGAGGAATTAATACGCTTCAAGCTAAAGTAAGTCAAACGAGTCCATGTTAAGTCTGTTCTTGGACTTTTGTTTTTCTAGTGCCCACGTGTGAATGGGTGAATGTAGATGTGTTTGTTTTTTTTTTTGTTTTTTTAAATAAAGTTGGCGTTATTTTGAGGACTAACCTGCATATTTGTGTGGAAACCTACAGAGAGGAAGCAGAGATGTGGAATGTGGAAAATGCCCTTGTCTTGGCTAATTCGGATGTAACCCTCTGGCAGCGTGAGAAGTGCTTGAAATACACTCAAGGTCAAATTGTGTCAGCTGACCTGTCTGCAAATGTGGTGGCAGTATGTGGAGTACTCCTGCCGAGGCAACTCCTTCCAGCAGAAGGCCAGGTAGGACAATCTACAATCCTAGAGATCTTGCATTTAAACTATTGTCAAGGTTTCTATATTACTTAAAAATGATTTCGCCCTTTTGTTTGCACCAGTCCCCTTCCCTCACACTGAGACCACCACTACACTATTCATCCAGCTGAATTGGGGGGGGGAGGGCACGGTTGACTGCCTTCATGGCTAGTCCTAGTGCTGCCTATTGGTTGAGTGGCATAGGTAGAGACACTAATTTCAGTTTTCAGAAATGGCTGACTTAGTTTGCCAAAATCCTAAAAATCTTTTTTTTTTTTTTTTGTAATAATTCTTTCTCAAATTGATACCAGATCAGCATGTTTTGTACAAATATTTGACTCAGAATAGTGGCTTGCACAAAAAGCTAGTGCAAAGTGGGGCAAATAGATCCTTCGTGAAAAACTGATTGTCAGGTGCTGGTCTAAAAATAAATTCTGAATTTTTTTTTTTGTGCTGCTCCACTGCTGATTTGTTCCATTTGGCCTGCCCCTACCGCCCAGCCCTGTCATCCACCTCCAGGACTTACCTACTCCCATAGATGACCCCCCCCCCCCATGGGAAGGGCCATCCAGAGGCAGGCCTCCATTTCCCGTGAGCAGGATTAGTGTGGTTGGGGAGAGGCAGTCCAGACGATAGTGTGGGACCTGCAGCAGAGTGGCAGTTAGTCCTTCTCTGCTTTCCTCCCCGGAAGGTATGGCATACAGTGACTGCCAGGGTCTGCCTTGCCTTCCCAGATTGTCAAACTCCAGTGCTGCTAGGCCCTTACCTCTGTGAGGGGCCAATCTGTGCCGGACGCTCTCAATCTACCCCCTCTCCCTGGGCTGCCCTCCTACAGCCCAGGCCCATTCCTGGTCCTGGGGCATCGCAGGCAGAAGTGCTACCGCTGTGCTGGCGGGCCAGCCGTGGACCTCACCTCTGTGATGGACCTAGCGCCACCCCCCACCCCAGTCTCTGTCTAAATCCATGGTGACTCCATAATCTGCTGCCTTCTAGTCCTTGGTAAACCTTTTAAAAACTAAAAAAACAAACAAAAAAAACACACATGAATGTGTGTGTATTTCTTTTCTTCCTGCCTTCCGTCCCTTCTGCCTTTCTTCCTCCTTACCTTCCAGCCTTTTTCCTTCTTGCTTTCTTTCCTTTTAGTTTCTTACTCCACCCTTGGTCCCCAGGACAGCCGAATGATCCCAGCCATCCTAGCCCTGTCACTTCAGCTTTCCACCTCGGCTTATAGTTGTGTGTCCTGCTTCTTGGCTCAGGTGCTCACCGGGTGCAGGGCCTGTGGCTGGGACGGCCAGCTGAACCTTAAACCACCATAGTTTTCCTCTGTTCTCACCTCTTTAGTGGAGCGGTCATGCACTGCTACCCAAAAGTGCCGTGTGCACCCCCCGGCCCCCAATACAGAGTCCTCTCCATCCCTGGCCATTGCAAAAAAAAAGGTCACCATGATCCACTTCCGAACCAGCATTGCAGGTTTGCTGTCCTGCGTCTCAACCCTCTGGCAGTGGATTGGCTGAAAATCATTTGCCATTTTATGTTGAATGTATCCTCTTAAGTTTTTTTGGATTGTACCTTACTGTTAAATTGCTATTCTGCTTATATTTTGTACTCTGCAGTACCTGTGTCTGGATTTTGAAGATAGGCATGTTATTGCTTAGTGTATTTAACAGGTTCCCACAGTTGAAATATACATGGAATTATGTGATTCATGTGCTTGTCCATTCACTGTTCATCTCAGATTGTGATACTTGTGGGAGGTGATGCATTGATTGTTACCGAAGATGAAACCATGCCTCCTAATTCCCGTCAGCACAGATGGGTAGTCACGTTGGTTGAGCCAACTGTCATGGACTCCTTCCCTTGTGTATATATTACTCCCAAGAGTATATTTGGGAGTTAGAGGATCCACAGACCTTAGTCTGATCCCACAGAGTCTCACTGTTGGCTTTGGGCAGCTGTTAGCTCTTGTATCTTTCAGAGTCCAGGATTTTAGAGATGTGTGTGCAGTATGCATTCTTGGAGCATATAATCAGGGGAGCATCTGTAGTGGCACACAAACATTTACTGACAGCTAAAAATTAATGTCCCTAATTGAATAATGGGGAGTGATTATGGTTTGTGACTCATGAATATAGCAGATTTGATTTTGTGGTGAAATCTCACCTGCTATGTTGCCAGCTCTTAATGCTTGTAAGAGCAAGAGTATGCTGGCATGAAGTTCACTTTGTTGGTTGGCAAAGCTTTCAGAACCCTCTCACCATCCTGTCTCCTTTCGACATCCCGTACTCCCTCCACTACTACTTTACTACTACTCCTACAGCCACCTGAAAGTAAGATTCCGTTCTAGGGACATGGGTATGTTGTTCATCCACATTGTCTGGCAGGTTCCTTGCCGCTTTAAATCTTTGCCGGAAGGTCTTCAAGCTGGCTCCTCCCACCCATCCGGGTGGTAAAACTCTCAGCTCTGCCCCATGACGCCAGATTTTCTTTACTGCTTGGAAGCTCAGGTTCCCTCCTTAGAGCTCTGCATTTTAGACTGGATCCTAACTCTTCGGTTCGTCCGAAACTAGTTTTGAAGTTTTCTAAACTTTGGTCTTCATCATCCCTTGCGGCTGCGATGGACAAATCGATTCCCAGCTTTTGGAGGTGCCCTTGCGGGCAGAAAATGTCCAGGACGGATCCGCACTCCATGTGTGTCTATTGCCTAGACCACGACCTGCAGGCCTGCGAGTTGTGGCGCCTTTTCGGCCACCGTCTGTGAAGACCGCGCTGCCGATTGAGGCCTGGCACCGAAGCGCTACCCGCCAGTAAAATCAAAAAGAGGCTCATGGGTGGTGTTCACGGGCGGCTGGCTCGGCTGAGCAGCTCGAGCAGATGATCGCCTCGAGGAGGAGGCGGCCAGCCGCATCTTTCTTCCTCGGCCTCGGCATTTATCCTGCTCTCCGAGTTCCTCGTACACGGCTTCGTTCAAGGAGCTTTGTCAGTCCCTTTCCACAAAGGGAAAGGGGCCTTCGGGACAAGAAGAAGGAGTCGAAAGGTAAGTCCCACCGTCTGCGTTCGTGGGAGCGGGAGAGGTCTCCTTCCCAGGACAGCCGAACATCGACTTCGGTCGAAGTTGCGGCTCAGGCCGCTGGCTTCACGGTGTTCCTGTCGGGCCAGCCAGCCGAGACTCCCGTCGACGCAGTCGAGATTTTTCTTGACCCGTCGGACGGGCTGTCGACTGGTGAAGCAGACAACCCTGCTTCACCGGTTCCCCCGGTGGAAACCGAGGATCTGCCTGCGCCTTCGGGGCCGCAGTCCAAGGATAAAGTGTCCAAGCCGAGGGAAGAGCGGGTATCCCCCGTCCCTTCCCAGACCCACCCTCGGCCCCCCCCGAGGGTCTTGGACTTCATCTCAGTCAAGCCGTTCCCGCCGACATCGGTACCGAAGTAAGCGGTGACACCGTTCCTCCTCGTCCTCTTCCTCAGATGAGGAGAGGCTTCCATGTAAATTACGCCAACGTTACGAGGAGCTTTGGTGCAGCAGTTACTTGTCCAGATTAAACCGACTTGGTTCAGCCCTCGCCATCAAGTGGCTTGCCGAATGACCGGCAACCGCTCCCCCAGTCGAGATGCTCTGTCGAGAGCCGTTGTTCGGCCGAAACCGGCTGCTCCACAGATTGTGGTGGAACCTCTGCCTCCACAACCAAAGTCTGGGGCACCGACCAAGGATTCTCGGTCTGGTCACTGCCTGCCCCACAGGTTGTTGGTCACCCTCACTCCCGACCGTCCCCGGCAGGTGGAGGGTGGCTCAGGGCCTAGGCAGCTCTTCGCAGACTCTTCGGAATCCGATGATGATTCCTCCCTGTTCTCCAAGCAGGTCGACCTGGAGTCCTCCGGGGGCCAGATCATTGGGCGATAGCCCATCATCCTTCTTGGTCTGCTTCAACTCATCTTGAGTCCACCGGATGCAGCTCGAACCTCGGGTTCAACAGGCTGCAAGTATCTCTGACGAGATACTGGACCGAGGATTCCTCCACGGAGGACTTTCTGGTGGTTGAGGCCATTGTCGGCCCAGCCTTGGAGCTTTGACAGTGGCCTGTTTCCTGCCCTGCGCCATCGGCCAGGATGGCCAGGAAGTATGCGGTCCCTCCTGGCTCTTTGCCCGGTTTTCAGGAGCACCTCTGCCGAGGGGTTGGTCACCGACATGTCTTCCGCCGGAAACGCCGGGACATGGATAAGCCCCCTACAGAGTCCAAAAAGCTAGACTTTACTGGGCTCAGGTGTGCGCTGCGGGTCCTCCCTTGGTCTCCGACAGGCCAGCTCGGCTGTGCTGATGGCACACTTCTCCCACGCCCTCATGGGCTCCCTGGATGAAGCTGTCTCTCATCTCTTGGCCGACCTGCAGACCACGGTCTGTCAGGTGCGGGACCAGGGTAGGGCGGTGGTGAAGCAGCAGCTTCAGACTGCTCTGGGCATAGGTGATTCCTGTGCCAGGTCAGTAGCTGCCACGGTGACTATGCGTCGCAGGGTGTGGCTGAGGATATCCACCTTCACGGCGGATACCCAGCACAAGTTAGCGGATGTCCCCTTCTTGGGGACTGACCTCTTTGTCCCTGGAGTGGAGGGACACCTCCAGCGGATCGAAAGTCCAGTGCCTCTGGACTTGGTAATCCGCCTCAGAGGGACAAAGGCCGCCATCAACAGCATAAGTCCTTTCGTCCTTCGGCCCTGTACATGGCCCGGCCCAACAGCACCAGCTAACAGGGCCAGCAGGCTCAGCTACGTCCCAAACCCAAGCTTGCGGGTTCTCCAACAGGAAGCAAGGAGGTAAAGGCCAGGAGGTCCCTTCGGCCGGTCCTCTTCCAAGCCTGCCTAGTGGACGGTTGAGGGTGCCGCCTCAACCTTGTCATACTCCCTGGGTTCCCTCAGGTGGACGTGTCGCCGCTTACCTTTCCTCCTGGTCTGCTATCACCACGGACCGCTGGGTGTTGGAGGTGGTAGGAATGGGCCTGCCTCTGGATTTTGAGCAGGCCCCACCCTTTTGAGCCTGCTGCCCTTGGGGGGCCACGGGTCCGCAGCCTGTTGTCGGTCCGCTGAGCCGATATTGCCCTGCTCCTCGAAAGAGGTGATCAGGAAGTGTATGGATCCTTCCAGGCCTGGGGTTTGTGTCCAGGTACTTCCTGGTCCCAAAACGGATGGGGCTGGGCGCCATCCTCACCTGCACAATCTGAAACAGATTCCTAAGGTCTTGGACCTTCAGGATGGGTCATCTGGCTCAGATAATCTCATCTTTAGAATGAGGTGTGTGGTTCTGTTCCCTGGACCTCCAGGACGCCGCTTTTCTTCACGCCCCAATCCGTCCGTCACACCAGAGATTCCTCCGCTTCAGAATGGAGGGATCCTCTACGAGTTCCGGGCCATGCCCTTCGGCCTCTCCCTAGCTCCCAGGGTCTTCACCAAATGCATGGCAGTGGTGACAGCATTCCTGCGGCGCCGAAGGGTCTGGGTGTACCCCTACCTGGATGACTGGCTGATTGCAGCCCCCTCCAGAGCGGAGGTGGAGCGGTCCAGAGATCTGGCCCTCCAGGTTTGCTCTCAGATTGGCCTCTTCATCAAATGAGGCCAAGTCAGAACTTGTGCCGAAGCAGGTGATAATCTTCATCGGGGCAGAGTTCGACACTCTTCGAGCCAGAGCTCGGCCTCGCGTGACAGGGCAGAGGTTCTTCTCCTTGCCCAATCATTTCTGGTTGGGCAGTCGCTGCCTGGCCTTCCTCGCGCTCCTGGGCCTCATGGCGGCCTGCACCAGCGTGGTCCGTTGGGGTCGTTGGTACATGCGTCCCCTTCAGTGGGACTGGCCAGCCAGTGGTCAGCAACTCCGCGATCTGTTGACCAGCCTGACAGTGACCCAGGAGATGTGAACGCCTTCCAGTGATGGACCTTCCGGCACATCTGGCAGGAGGGTATCCCGTTATCCCAGCCCCAAGTTGACGGTCTCGCTTCGACTGATGCATCTCTGGATGGGTTAGTGTACCCATCTGGGAGCACAGCGCATGGCCTCTGGTCCCTCTGGAGTCCCGTGCCATATCAACCTGCTGGAGCTCCGAGGCCGTCTGCATAGCTCTCACCACCTTCACTCCGCTTCTCGGGTCATGTGGTTCAGGTCCAGACGGACATACCACCGACCATGTACTATCTGAACTGCCAGGCGGGACGCGGCTCCTGCCATTATGCAAGGAAGCTTTCCACATATGGTCCTCGTGCGCAGCCTGGAACGGATCTCCTAGCCATTCACGTGGCAGGAGCCTCCAACACCCTGGCTGATGCCCTAAGTCGGATAGGCCTGCGTCACGAGGTCTCTCCTGCCGGAGGTAGTATAAGATCTCTTCTCCCACTGGGGCACGCCTCAGGTGGACCTGTTTGCCTCCAGGAGAATGCTGCTGAGTCTGTTTCTTGCCAGCCCCTCAGCAAGGCTCGCTGCAAGGATGCCTTCTGAGGCTGTGGACCCTGGCCTCTTCTACACCTTTCCCCATTTCCCTTGATCCACAAGGTGCTTCTCAAGGCAGGAGGAGGACAAGGCGTAGGGAGATTCTAGAGCCCCAGACTGGCCCCACGTTCTGGTATCCAGATGATCCGGCCCAGGCTCCTTGAGGCATCTTCCAGCCCACTCCGGACCTGGATCTCAGTCAACCAGGGGAAGGGTATTCCATCTGGACCTTCAACTTTGCACCAGACGGCCTGGTTCCTGAGCAGCCAGAGTTCCAGGCCTTTGTCTTTCCGCACGGTCCCTCAACGTCGTTGGAGGCTCCCTTAGGAGTTGATCAGGAAATGCTCGTACGCTTCAAATGGAAGAGATTTTCCATTTGGTGTCAGGGCAAGGCCTGGACCCTCCTGCTCCTCTGTCAAGCATCCTGACCACCTGTGGTCCCTTTCAGTAAAGGCTTCGGTCGACTGATCTTCAGGTGCACTTGGCAGCCATCTCGGCTTTCACTGGGCTGCCAGAGGGGCTAGTCGGCGTAGGAGAAGGTGGTCGGGCCATTTGGCGTTCGACCACATTCCCCTCCGTGCGAGAACCTCCACCTCCTGGGATCTACTGCTTGATTGGCAAGTTTATGGGTGCCTATTCGAACCGATGCACAAGGTGACATTTCCACCTGTCGTGGAAGACTGCCTTGGTGGCTGATCACATCAGCCAGAAGGATGGGAGAGCTCCAGGCGCTTCCTTGAGTCTTATCTGGGTCTTCCACAGGGACAAGGTTGTTCGTCGCCCCCACCCGAAATTCCTTCTGAAGGTGGTGTCGGAGTTTCACCTTAACCAGGTGTTGACTCTGCCGGTGTTCTACCCCAATCACACCTCGGAGGCCGAATATAGGCTCCATACTTTGGACCCTAGAAGAGCACTTGCTTATTACAAGGAGCAGACGGCTGAAGTTCAGGGAGAGGTTCACCAGCTGTTAGTCACCTACGCTGAAGCCGCACCTGGCAGACCTGCAGCCAAGTGGACGATAGGCAGGTGGGTCACCTCCTGCACAGAGCCCTGCTATAGGTTGGGAGGCATGGAGCCTCCCAGAGGGATAAGAGCTCATTCTACCCGCCATACTGCTGCATCGGTAGCTGCTTCCAGGGATGTCCCTATCCAGGATATCTACAGGGCTGCTACCTGGAAGTCTGCACATACCTTTATTACCCACCACCACATCGACCTAGAGTCACGCCGGTAAGCTGGTTTTGGGGCCTCGGTTCTCCAGTCTCTATTTCCCAAGTAAGTATCGGGGGTATGTGCCTTGCCTCCCTCCTACCGGAGAACTGCTAGGAGTCTGCCAATAAGTGTGGATTGAACAACATATTCATGTCCCTAGAAATACAGGTTACTCACCTGTAACAGGAGTTCTAGGAATGGTATATGTTGTTCATCCACACGACCCACCTGACCTCTCCGTCTCGCACAACCTGGCTTCCAGTGGGCTAGATCTGTCGTCATGGGGTGGAGCCGAGAGTTTTTCCACCCAGGTGGGTGGGAGGAGCCAGCTTGAAGACCTTCCAGCAAGATTTAAAGCGGCAAGGAACCTGCCAATAAGTGTGGATGAACAACATATACCATTCCTAGAACTCCTGTTACAGGTGAGTAACCTGTATTTCTGGTTCGCCATATCTGACAGAAAGAGAGGTTAGCAAATGACAGGAACTTGGAGATTAATTGCAGTCATAGGCCAAACCCTCGTAAGAATTTCCTGAGGCAGGTTTTGTAGTGGCCAATCTTGGGCATGGCTGAAATAGATGGGGAGGCCATTGAAGGGCCCTGTGGTAGACTGCTCTTTGATCCAGCGAGATCTTACAACGATGAACCAAATGGGGACCCTTGATGGTACTCCTGGATACACTTTGTGGGATGGGCTGGATAAGGGGGTGCAGACCAGGCGGGGAGTTTGCACTGGATTTTCTTGGCCAACATGCAGGTGTGATATTTTAGACGACCCTTGAAATTTAACCAATTGGTACGACTATAAAGATGACATTTATGGGTCCATCTATCGCAGCCAGTCACTAAGCGGCAGGCTTTGTTTAGGGCGTCTTTATTCTGTGCAGGCGGTATTGTATGTGGAGCTGTATAAATGCATTCCATAATGTACGACAGAGGATCAAGGATTGCACAGCTAGATGAAGGGCATCCGGAGGCAGGCAGTGCTTGAGTCAGTGGAGTAGACCAATTCTGGTGTTGATGGTGGTACTCAGTGTATGAATATGCGGGTGGTAGGTGAGGGATGAGTCGAGTGATGCCCAAGTGTTCGAAGGAGCTCACCTGCTCAATCGATGAGCCTCGATTATTGTAAATATAGAGGGTGAGATCCCTGAATGGGTTTTGGCGATGAGTCTACTTTTTTTTTTTTTTTAAGTTGAGAACTGTCTTGTGCTCTGTGAACCAGGATTCGGCTTCAGTGAATGTTTGGATGCTGCAGTAAGGAGGGATTAGAGTGGCTTGTGAAGATGACGGCATCATCGACTTATAGAAGTAAATGACTTGAGCAGGCCCTGGACAAGGAGTTAAGAGGAGGCTAATAAGGATGGGCCCAGAATGGAGCCTTGTGGTACACTGGAACGGACTGGGAGGCTAGTGTAGAAGGTTGAATTAATTTTGACCTGCTGGTTCTTGTCACTTAGATAGCTCTCTAGCCAGGATGTAGGTTTTGGGGCAAGACCCAGGGTGGATAGGGAGTTAAGGAGGAGGGCATGATTGACCGTATCATGCCTTAGGTCTGTGTAGACAGACCAAACCAAGTGTCCGTGGTAGAGGGCCTTATGTATGAAGGTAGTGTATTCCGTGAGGGCTGTGGTGGTGCTCTGACCCTTGCAAAATTCGTCTTGTTCAGGGCACAGGAGATTATATTTAGGTAAGTGGTCTGAGAGTTGGGCAGCCATCACTTTTTCTAGGGTTTTGGGAGGGGTGGTAAGATGGAAATGGGATGGTAATTATTGGGCGAGGTACGATCACCCACTTTGCGGATGGGGGGTAATGACTGCCTGTTTCCAGGGAGTAGGAAACTGACCTAGACAGAGGAAGAGGTTAATGATTTTGGTTAGGGAGTTGATGAATGTGTAGAGTGTGAGGTGTAGCAGTTTTAGGTCTGAGACTTGCCCAGGACTTTAGAGATGGGTTTTAGCCTCTCTCGTAGTTATGACACGAAACCAGAAAGTGGGGGGGGAAAAAGTTGGGTGGGAGCACACTACTGAGGTCTGAGAAGGTTGTGTTTAATGTGTCTTCTATTTGTAGCGGGTCTTGTCAGGACGCCATTCACAGTGAGTTGAGAGATGGGGAATCGCAGGACTGATCAGCTGTCTGCTCTAATACCACAGATTCAGAACCACCAGTCCTTTGGTTCTTTCCTGACAAGGGTTTTGGGAAGGCACTTTGTCTTCTTCCAGATGAAGAAGAGGAAGATGGCCTGGGGCTGGGCCCCCTGGGGGAGACTGAAGGGGATTTCCAAAGGGGGGGGAGGGGTACTTTTGCTTTTGTTTGCTTATTTATCTGCATAGTAAATTGTATGCTATGACTTAAATATTAAGGAATATATGAAATAACTGCTCAGGTCTTCTGTTGTGCAACTTGTGCACTGCAAATAATATGGATATCCAATGTGACTTTGTTTTTATTGTTAGTGTTTGTTTTTTTTTTCCCCCCCTTTCACAAGTCCACCACAGTAATGGATAGACACTGGGCACCTGTCTTCCCCCCTCCAACCAACACAGCCCCCACAGATTTGGGCTCCTTTTTTTTTTTTGGAAATAGCTTTATTGTTTCTCACAAGCCAGTTTGCCACAAGACACTGGACAGGTCACCCCCTTGCTCTTTTCCACACAATTTCCTTCCCACAGTCACCACCCCATGCACAGTTAGGCTAATTTATGTGAGCAATTATGTACACTTCCCTTTACTTTCTGCCAGGTGGCAACTTTGGCAACATGAAAGCCCAGCTTGCTCAAGTCTCGACGTCAAGTTCTCCTTTTATTGCTGCTACGTACTGTCGTAATCTTATTTTTGTAGGCAGTTAAACTTCCATCATTATACTTTTTCTTATTACTGCTTAGATGGTGGATGCAAACTGCAGGTGACAGGTGTGTGATACAGTGACAGTTCAAATAAGCACTGCTCCACTGTCAAAAGCAGCCACCGTTTAGTTAGGCAGTTGTAGGCAGAGTACAATAGTAAAATTTTATAACAAGTGGCTTGCTGCGACTGACTAGCATATATGCGCACACACGCGCCAACACACACACACACACACACACACACACACACACACACACACACACACACACAGGCAAATCAAGGAAAAATAAGGGCATTAGGGCAAACAGAAATGAGTCCAGTCCATTAGTCTACTCTCCTTGTTGTTTGTGTTAAGATAGCTTTTACTGGCACAGGAGGCACTGGGAAAGGAGACAAGGCACTGGGCTTGTCTTGGGAACGGTTCACTTATACAGTAGTAGTAGTATTTTCGCTCCAGTGACCAACATTTTCTTTGTGTAGCTTATTTTAACAGCAATGAGCAATTGCACAAAAAATTATTTTCAGGCCAGCCACTTGACTCCCAACTGCAGTGCCTTTTAAACAAGTCCTAAACTGGCCTGCTCAGACATGGTGGCCCTCCTCTTTTTATTTTATTTTATTTATTTTTTTTTTTTAGTATTTGCCCCTGACTGACTGTACAGTCGAGTCGCACACCACGCGGTCAAGTTAACTGCGAACTCCCCATCTGTTTCAGTGCTTTTATTTCAGTGAACTGTAAAAAGGCATCAACATAGTAAGCCCTTTAAGTTCTTTTGACCCTCTAAGTGCAAGTGCTGACCAAGTTGGCAAACAAACCCGTTTAACTTCTTCGACTGTCCGACTCAGCAAGTTGGAACTCCTCTCCCCTCAAACTGCAAAGTGACAAATCTGACTCTCTCAGTATTTATTTTCTGTTATTATATTCCATTTTTTTTACTATGTTTTGCTTGATCTTTCTGCCACAAATATTTGCACTGGTGGAAAAAAAATAACGATACAACAGAGCATGAAAAGCGCTCCCTCTGCTTTGTCATTTCTCAAAATTGCGCTTTCAGCAATAGTTTCCTGCTTTTCCCTGAACCCCCTCCCAATCCCTACCACCACTGCCGCAGCCAATTCACAGGGCTGACAGGTACTCTTCCACATTGAATTTGCAGTCTCAAATTCAGTCAGTCCTGGATCAGTCAAACTTTCTGCTGCTGTGATGGGCCGAGAGGGACAGGGGCAGGTCCTGGACTTCTTGCCATCTGCGCACAGTACCACACTTGCTCCTGTAGCTCTCCACTGTCCTCTGCCACCCACTTGATGAAATCCTCGGCAACGACAGACTGAGGGAGCTAGCATGACGATTTATGGGTAGTGGCACCTAGTGGTCGGTTGGCGCACTGCAGGACCAGGTAAACACTTCAGCAAGAAAGGTGGGGGGGGATTCTGAGTTGATTGTCCGGGGACAACCAGCAGCTTCATTGATTCTAGTCCGACTGGAAATTCTTGTAGCCCGAGACGTCTGGTTATGGGATTTGTTGACCCCTGCACTGTCTGTATATTGCTTGGGACTCCTCCTATAAGTGTGACCTGATGAGAGAGATCCTCTATAAAGATAGAACAGTTACGTAAGAACTTAACCCTAGCAGTAGGTCTTCAAGGGGAATCTTATCAGGTCATGCCGACACACCCTCTGTCTCCCGTGGACAGTTTTTTTTTTTAAACTCTATTGGCTTTCACCTGGATTTTCCTACAAGAAGGTCTTCTGGCTGCTTCTAGCCGAGGCTGATGGTCAAAATCCTTTGCCCTCTCCTGGGCTGCACAAGAGGGCCCTCTGCAGATGTCCCCCTTCGGGGCCTTAAGGTTACACCGGAGTTGTCCCTTTCTTCCCGTGGCTCCTCTTCTGTTCTCTGCCCAGTCTAATGGGTAGATCTCATCGCCGAGCCCTTCCTCTGGGAGACGCAGTGCATTTCTTAACTGTAATAGCCTTTGCCTTGCTTTTCTCCAAGATGGTTTACCAGCTGTCTTCAGCCATGCCTTGTATTGTATTGGGCATCATTTGCTCTCTCCCGACTCCCTAGAGGGAGCCCTCTACGTCCCCTTCCTCTCGGGCACCGAGGGCTATACTTACCTGTTGGCTCTAAAGGCAGCTTTTCAATTTTATTCAGCCTTGCCTGATGGGCACAACCATTCCCTGCCTCTTGGTTCCCAATAGGGAGATCCTCTGAGCATGGTCTCCAGTGGGTAACTAAGGAGGGATAGGGCTGCCCACGCTTAGGTAAGGAGGGCTATGTCAGACATCGCTGTGGGCGACCTCTAATGAACTGCTACAAAAAGGTTTCTGTGTGGTGTTAAATAGTCCTATAGGTATGACCTGATGAGATTCCCTCGAAGATCTACCGATCTTGCTTCGAGAGGGCTCTTGCAGTAGGTATTCACATATAGGACTGACCCGCTAGGCGTCGGGGACCCCACGGAAAAATTTCTAGCTAGCAGTCTCTGGCAGTTCTTTCCCACCATCGACTTTAGAAAGTTCCTCGCGGTAGAGTCCACCGTTCTTCAGTCATTCGGTCTAGTTTTAGAACTTTTAGACCCCCCCCCTTTTTTTTTTTCCTCTTTCTCGATATATATCTATTGATTAGCTGTGTGTCATCCCAGATGCCCCCGAATCGCATAAAAATAAGTGCAACTCGTGTGGCTCTCAACTGCCACACAAGGACGGTCATTCCTTGTGCCTCTTCTGTCTGGGTCCAGACCATCCCGTGGAGAAGTGCCAGCACTGCCAAAGATTTAACTCCACTACCTGGAAAAGAAGGCAGCAGTCCCTGGAAGCCCATACCCTCAAAAGAATGGCATCCATGGAGAAGGAGCTAAAGAAATTAAGGCAGGTGTCCACTTCCTCTGAAGGTCACAAGAAGAAACGGGACAAGGGGAAGCATTGGGAGCGGGAAACTGCTTCTATTGCAGCAGTTGCGACACTTAAGGTAACATCCCCTGTGGGGGATGGCTCCACGACTGCCGTCTTGGTGGTATCCAGGAAGGAATCGGCCCTTCCGTCTGACTCTGGCCCTTCGGTAGCCTCCGGGGCAAAGGAGGCCTCCACTCCTGGGAAGGCCATTTCCACCACGCGGTCTTCGGGACACAGCGGGTCTGGTAAGTCTGACGCCAGCATCTCTATCCGCCCGGACCACGCTGCTAAGCCGCTTGCCTCTTAGGGGGGCGCCCAGCCAAACTTTCGCCCGACAAGGCCACATCTCCAGCACAGACTTCCTCTGGTAAAAAATCAGATAAGTCGGACGTTGGCAGTGCCGACGCCTGCCCGGCCATGGAGTCTGTGCCAGACTGTAAAGATCGGTCCACTCCAGGCTCTCCGCTGTACATTGCATTTTCTTCTGAGGTTCCTGCATCCCCTCTGCCGACCACTGGAGATTCTTATCCTCCCTCCCTCCGTCGTCATCCCAGAGGACCTCGAGATGCTGCAGTGTGGGCCCCTCCTTCGGGACCCGATATGCCGGACCCTCAGAAGCTGACACTAGCATACCAAACACCAGCCAATGTCCCCTTGCCGGTCAGCATTACCTTTGTCTGTCCTGCCAGCTGGGCCTCTGCCAGGTCCCTCTGCTCTGTCAGAGGCCCTGGCTCCAGGGTATCAGACACCTCAATATCTGGTGCCACAATACCCGGCTCTGCAGTATACAGTGCCTCTGTACCAGACACAGCAATATCCGGCGCCACAGTACCTGACGCCGGGTTACCTGCAATCAGGTTATGGATACTCCTTTTATGGATATCCTCAATATCCATATCTCCTTCCTCCTTCTCCTCCACTGCCCACTCCCCAGCTGCCAGTGGACCTGAAGGAGACTCTGGCCTCCTGGTGAGCTGAGGCAAAGGCTTACTCACCAAGGAGGTCAAAAAGTATACTGATGCCCAGACCCTTCACAGGATCCTCTGCGATGGAGATGGAGACTCCCTACCTGACACCAGAGGAGAGCCTCTGGTGCCTGAGGTGGGGAGGACATGCGCCCAGGGAACTCCCCAAAGGGGCCGTTCTCCCCTTGGAGAGCTCCTTTTCTCGTCAGATACATCTGACTTATACTCTGAGGCTGACGCTCTGATCCTGATGACGAGCCATGTACTCCAGATCGCCCCAGGCCTAGGACCCCTCCGAAGTCTATTCCAGAGGATCCCTCCTTTCTGGAGTTACTGAGGAAAATCCAGGAAGTCCGTCAGTGGCAATCGCTGGAGCCAGACCCAGTGTAAAAAGCTTGCTGCTTATTTGGATCTGCCTGAGACTGCTCCTACGCTGATTCCACCCTCGATAGAGCCTCACACGGACCTTGTTTCCACTATTTGGGAACAACCTGCCACGTTAACCCCCCCTTCCGAGGAAGGCAGACCAGCTATATCAGGCTTCTGAAGGCGTAGATATTTTTGAACCTACACCCCAAGGCAGATTTGGTCATCGTTGGCGCTTCTCACGGGCGTTCTGCTAACCCAAAACACCTCCGCTCGTCCCCACCTGACAAGGAGTCACGGCTTCTGGACCAGTACGGGAAGATCTGTTCCTCTTCTACCCTGGGTATTAGGGCCCTGAACTATGTGGCACATATGGCGGAATTTCAGAAGGCCATCCTTGGTTGGGTGGAATCAAAATTGGACTCCCTTCCTGAGTCTCAGACTAAGCAGAAAGTGGCAGTTCTTGTCCGTTCTGCTCATTTGGCCAGTCTGCACGTGCTGTTTGCCACTTGCGATGCAGTGGACACAGCTGGAAGGAGCTCGGCTTTCGCCTTAGGTTTACGGCGTCGTGTCTGGCTTTGTGTCAGGATTGGTCCCTGAAGTGCAGTCCGCTATCCAGGATGCTCCCTTCAGGGGTTTGGTGCTGTTCAGTGGTGATGTCAGGTCCATCATTACTGATCTGCAGGAGAAGGGCACTGCATTCAAGTCTGTCGATTCTATGTACAAGCCCCTGAAGGGCAGCGGCGTCTCTTTCGTAGACGAAACCAACAAAAACCAAAACCAGAGGGCAAATGGACCAACAAGCGTCTGGCCCCTTCAGCAACCAAGCCTCCCCTAGCAAAAAACCCGTGGGAGCCTCTGCTGCTGTGCTGACCCACACCTCCTGACTCCCCGCCTCTCCCACTGCCTCTGGAGGCTTCAGAGGAACCAGTAGGTGGAAGATTCTCCTTCCATCTGCCGGGCTGGGAGAGGATAACGTCAGATGCTTGGGTGCTCCAGTTGATATCCGCAGGACACTTGATCGAGTTTCTTCAGAAAACACCCTGAAGACCACCACCCCGGTCATCTTACTTCCTGCAACATCTTCCTCTGGTTCTAGACAGAATCACCTCCCTTTTCTTGAAGGTGGCGATGGAATCAGTCCCCAACCATCTTTGGGGGACGGGTTACTAACATTTCTTCCTGGTTCCAAAGAAGACTGAAGATGTGATGCCTGTTCTAGACCTCAGTTCCCTGAATATGTTCATGGAGTGTAAGCTCTTCAGAATGCTCTCTTTGCAGAGTCTTCTACCTCTTCTTCAGCAGGGACAGTGGCTGTACGCTTTGGACACTGCAAATTCCTCAGTTTTTGCTTTCAGGGGGACCACTACTAATCCAAGGCCCTCCCATTTGGTCTTTCCTTGGCCCCACTGAGTGTTTACCAAATGCCTGTCTGTGGAAGCGGCCCACCTGCATGCCCAGGGGGTTCTGGTATTCCCGTTCCAGGCGGCCCTGTACAGGGAGGAACTCCTGCACCCCCTTTCCCTTACTCTGCAGGTTTTACCAGCCTGGGTATCACCATCAACCAGGCAAAGTCCCATTTGGTCTCCCACCAACGCCTCCAGTTTATAAGGACGATTCTGGACACTACCATCGGCAAAGCCTTTTTGCCTCCAGACAGGGTGGACACCCTTCAGATGCAGGCACGTCTTCTGTCCGGTCGCAGGAGGGTTGGAGCCAGGTCAGTCCTTTGCCTCCTTGGGCTAATGGTGGCTGCCATTCCAACAGTTCCACGCGCTCGGCTCCATATGAGCATCTCTCGGTGGATGCTTCGGTCTCAATGGGACCAAACCTTGGATGGTCTAGACCAAGAGATGCTAGTTTCCGACCCCATGATCAGGGACTTATAGTGGTGAATGGTGCAGGAGAACCTATGCCTGGGAGTGCACTTCAGTATCGAACCTCCTTCCCAGACGTTGACGATGACAGATGCATCAGGGGAAGGCTGGGGAGCCCATCTTGAGTCTCACAGGACTTTGGGCAGCTGGTCAAAGTCCGAACAAAACCTGCACATGATTGTGCTTGAACTGAGGGCAGTTCTTTACGCCCTTCAGGCTGTTCACTCCCTTATCCTTCCCGGTTATCTTCTCATTCAAACAGACATGTGTAGTCTGGTATCTCAGCAAGCAGGGAGGAATACGTTCCTACCCTCCATGCTGGGAAGCAATGAGGGTCTGGCTTTGGGCAACCTAGCATCACCTTCACCTGACTGCAGTCCACATTCTGGGAGTGCTGGCGGACCAACTCAGTCGGTCCTCAGCCAGGGCCCACGAAAGGGAACTGGACCAAGAACTCGTAAACAATATTTTTCAGCAATGCCTCAGATAGACCTCTTCGCGTCTCCCCAAAACGCAAAACTTCCTGCCTTCTCGCTCCCTCCAGGGTGAGGCATTTTTTAGCAGGATGCTCTGTCTCTCACTTGGAGGGACAGATTCGTTTATGCCTTCCCTCCGATTCCCTTAATTCGGAGGGAGCTCAAAAGATTCTCATGGCTCCCTTCTTGCCCAGGCAAGTTTGATTCTTTCTTCTGAAACAGTTTTCAGAGGAACCTCCACTTCTCTTCCTCTGTTGCAACAGTTACTGACCCAGGATCAGGGGACCCTTGTTCACCAGGTCTCCAGTCCCTTCATCTGCATGCGTGGCTCCTGCAGATGTAGCAAAAGCCCACTTTGGAGTTTCTCTGCTCATAGCAGACATCTTGGTAGAAGCCAGAAAGCCTTCCACCAGGTCAGCCTATGCCATGAAGTGGAAATGTTTTTTAATTTGGGCCATTTCGAAGGGTTTTGAACCTTTCTCATGCCCAGCCAATAAAGTCCTGGATTACATGCGTCACCTCTCTGATCTGGGTCTCAGCCATTCCTCTTTAAAGGCCCACATGGCAGCGATTTCAGCCTACCATATTCCCGTCGGAGACAGGACTTTCACTCAGTTGGAAGTCTCTAAGACTTTCCTCAGAGGGGTCCTCCATTTGAGACCCCCACCCCCATCTGCATTCCTGCTCCTCCATGGGACTTGAATTTTTATTCTAGAGAAGCTTACCCTGCCTCCCTTAGAGCCGGCAGCCACAGCAGATTTAAAAAAATTATTTTCTTGGAACACTCTCTTCCTAGTGGCCATTACTTCGGCTCGATGCATTTCTGAGCTCCAGGCCTTGATGTGCAAAATCCTATACTTGATTTTCCACAAGGAACATGTGCCTTGACGCACCAACCCTAAGTTTCTCCCTAAGGTGGTGGCTGAATCTACGCTGAATCCATCCATGGAGCTACCCGCTTCAAACAACATGAAGTCTTGCTATATTATGACATATGCAGTGAGTCCCAACCTTCGAACTGCTCCGGAGGTGAAAGAGTTAACTTTCCATGCCAGGCATGGAACGCTGAGCTCGGTTGAAACTCTGTCTGTTGTTCTTCAAACTCAAACCGTCAGATTCTTTACTCTGCCTCACTGAACAGTCGCTCGGAGATTTCTCCTTCTGTCAGTTCATTTTGTCGGTTAAAGTATAATTTTCTCGGTTTTAGGCCAATTTAAACCGTAACCGGTCGGTTCAGACTATCTATGGTATTTGTGAGTACTAGATAAGTTTACATTAATTTCTATTCTGTGTGGAACTTGTAAGCGGTTTATCGGTTCGGTTTGAACCGATCAGGTTGTTTAAAATATTTTAATCTGTCATTTAGAGTATGGTTACTGGTTCTTATCGGTTCTCAAAAAAAAAAAAGGATTTATTCGTTTTTTTTCACGACCTGTGACAGTTGGGAACCGATAAGAGGAGGTCTTACCTGGCGGATTGCCATAAGCCAGGTAAGTTTGGTTAGGACTGGCACTGTGTCTGAAACCCAAAGAAAAACCGGGCCCGCTGGGTTTCAACACTGCAGTGTGTGTGGGAAGTCTTTGCCAAGGCTGACCCCCACCACCTGTTGTATTGTCTGAGGTTTGACCACCTCAATGCAGACTGCCAGATTTGTAAAATGTTCCTGCAGCTACCCTGGAAAAGAGTTGGTAGGCTCAGGAAGGGAGGCCAAAAAGTCCGCTGAACTGGATGGCCAGCCAGTTCGGTTCCAACGAACAGGAGGAATGCTCTCTGATCTGACTCTGAGAGTCAGTTCCAGCAAAAGGACTAGGAAATCAGCTGGTGTAGGCCAAAACTTTCCTCTCAACCGCTGAAGAAATAGCCAAAGCGATTAAAATTGTCCAGTCGCTTTCCCGGTTCCGACCGAACCGGCACCATCGAGTAAGCGTCCAGTTCGACGGTTCCACGGTTCATGAGTATGATTTAGGGAATATTATGAACCGGAGGAGGGGGGGAGAGGAGTATGAGGAGAGTGAATGTGGATTTGAAAGTCTGGATATGCCCATTGACCTGGACATCTCCCCAGATGGACCTTCAGGAGTGTCTCCTCCTAGGCTTTGAGTCCCCTTCTCATTTTATGTTTTATAAAAAAGTGGGTGAAACCCTCCAACTCCCTATGGAGGAAGCTGTGGATGATCAAGAGGAGCCTGACTATGTGGAAATGTTGGATATCCCAGAGTCTAGGAGACTGTCTATTCCTTTGCATAAATCTTTTGGGAAACAGACAGTTAAAATTCTAAAAACTCCTCACACTATACCTCCTGCGGATAAGAGAATGGACAAGAGGTACACATTCAGGCTCTGATACGGAGTTCCTTACACAACAATGCAGCCATGTTGTGGTAGTGCAGGCTGCAGCCTGTGACAAGGCAAATATTCCCTTGGCTTCACACCCCCCTGACAAGGACTCCAGGAGGATTGATGCCATGGCAAAGAAACAGTACATGGCAGCATCTTTGGGACTCAGACCGTGATTATATGGCTTATGTTGCTAGATATCAGAAATCCAGATGGGATACTGTTATGGCTCTAGCAAAACAGGTCCCTGGCCAGCTTGCCAAGGAGCTGGAGCAGGTGGCTGCTGATGGTATTGAGGCATCCAAGATGCAATTCCATGCTGCAGTGGACTCTAATGATGTGTCATCAAGAGTCATGGCTACATCTGTGGCACTTCATGAATGGCTTAGCTCAGATGTACTAGCCTATCACAGGATACCAGACTAAGGCCATGGATTTTCCTGTTGGCTAATTCTCTGTTTGGGGAGCAGACAGAGAATTACATGAAGAAGATGGATGAGTATAGGACCACCTATAGGAGTGCACAGGCCAAGGAAAGGCAGGCCACTCCTCAAAGGCAGCTTTCCAGGGGCAGGGCAGGCCTTTTCATAGGCCTTTTTACCAAGCCCAGGCCTCCTCTTCTGCTTATGCCCAGAGAGGGTTCTTTAGAGGGAGAGGCAGACTGGGTACAAGCAGGCCTGCTTCCACCCCTCAGCCCAAAGCCCCTGCCAAGCAGGCACCCTGATGGGGTTGCCAGGGCTGATTCTCAGCTACCTGCAAGGGCAGGCTGGCTTACTTTCCAGGACTGGAAGTCTCTGACATCAGACAAGTGGGTCCTGGAAGTAGTAACCCAGGGACTGGTTCTCGGCTTCAAAAAATTTCCAAAGATGAGAACCAGATCCTTTCCACCTGCAAATCCACCAGAGGCACTTGCCCTAGAGGCAGAGGTCTCTTCCCTCCTGGCTCTCAGAGCTGTGGAAAGGTTCACTCCTACACCAGGGCAAGGGTTGTACTCAGGTACTTCCTTACCCCAAAAAGACAGGAGAATGGCGGCCCATCCTGGATCTCGGATATTTAAACAAGCACCTTTAAAACCAAAATTCAAAATGGTGACTCTGGGAATTATTCTACCCTCTCTAAGGCCAGGGGACTGGCTGCGTCCCTGGACCTCAAGGATGCCTACTTCCATATTCTCATCAGAGCTCCCATCGAAGTACCTCAGGTTAGAGCTGCCCTCAGGCCATTACCAGTTCACCTGTAATGCCCTTTGGCCTCACTTCTGCTCCAAGGGTATTCACAAAATGCCTGGCAGTAGCAGTTGCTGCCCTAAGAAGGCAAAAATTTGCCATCTTTCCTTACCTGGACGACTGGCTCATAGTAGGTCAGTCCCCAGAACAAGTCAAGTTACACCTACAGATAACTCGGCAACTGCTCACCTCTCTAGGTTTCCTTCTGAATCTTTCAAAGTCAGTTCTAGAGCCTGTCCAGCTCCTCACCTTCATTGGCGCAGAACTGAACACAGAGGAAGCCAGAGCCTTCCTTCCTTTGGACAGGGCAAGGACCCTGGTCTCTCTGGCCTCCTCATTCACCTTGCAGGTCTCTCGACCAGCAAGGCACTTTCTACAGCTCCTGGGGCACATGGCTGCTTCTACAGCAGTAGTGCAGGGAGCAAGATTTCAGATGAGGGACATCCAGTTCCATTTGAGAGCCTTTTGGACTCAAAGGAAAGACCCTCTAACCAAATTGATCCCAGTAACTCGAACTCTGATCCAGGCCCTACAGTGGTGGCAGGATCAGAGCAATCTGAGACAAGGGGTTCCCTTTGTCACTCAGTCTCACTCCTTAATCCTTACTACAGATGCATCCCTCTTGGGGTGGGGAGCTCACATGGGCGACCTCACTACCCAGGGATTGTGGTCCCCTCAGGAATCTCTGCTCCACATCAATCTGTTGGAACTCAGAGCAGTTTTTCTAGCACTTGAAGTTTTTTCCATGTCTGTTCAGAACAAAGTGGTACAGGTCAGAACAGACAACACCACCACAATGTAGTACATCAACAAGCAAGGAGGCACTCTGTCTACGGCCTTGTGCACCGAGCAATGAAGTTGTGGTCTCTGGCTCTACTCACTGAACACCTCCCTACGCAGCAGTTCACCTCCCAGGCAAGGACAATGTCCTGGCAGATGCTCTCAACAGGATTTCCCAGGGCCATCACGAATGGTCACTGGACCCCCTGGTCTTGGAGGTGATATTTGCCAGATCAGACACCCATGAGCGGATCTTTTGCAGCCCCAGACAATCATCAACTTCCTTTTTTTTTGCTGCAGGCCCCAGTGTTGAGCACGGTCCCTGTGGATGCCTTAGTTCTCAATTGGGAAGGAAGTTTTCTATGCTTTCCCCCTTCCCTCTCCTTTTCAAAGTGCTAGTCAAAATCAGATCTCAACCCTGCAAGATGATCCTGATTGCTCCAGATTGGGCCAGACAACCCTGGTATCCACTCCTACTGTCCTTAGCAGTCCATCTTCCCCTGTGTCTTCCCAGGAATCACAACCTGTTAACCTGTGCTCAGGGAAGGGTTTGGTACCTGAACCTCAGATCTCTCAATCTCAAGGCCTGGCTCTTGAAAAGTTAGTTTGCTGATCTACACCTCTCCCAAGGTGTAATGGATATACTGAAGGCTTCTAGGAAACCTTCCACCAGGGCTACCTATAATTCCAAATGGAAGAGGTTTTCCATATGGTGATCTGGGAAGCATATTTCCCCAGAATCTGCTGATTTACCCACAGTCCTGGATTATATGGTCCATTTAAATACCTTGGGGCTGAGACCAGCTACCCTAAAAGTACATTTGGCAGCTGTCTGCTTTTATTTCAGCAGGTAAACCCTCTTCTCTTTCAGCTCATCCTGTATTCTCCAAGTTTTTTAAGGGATTGCTTCACACCAACCCTCCATTCAGGGACGCTGCCCCTGCCTGGGATCTTGATGTTTGCATTGCTCAGCTTATGCAACCCCCCTTTGAGCCTTTGTCTTCAGCAGAGCTTAAGTACTTGACTTGGAAGACTGTTTCTGGTAGCCATCACTTCTGCCAGACGCATAAGTGAATTACAAGCTTTGTCAGTGGAGCCTGATTTTATCTCCTTTCATAGAGATAAGGTGGTCCTCAGGACTAACAGGAAGTTCTTGCCTAAGGTGGTTTCAGATTTCCCCTTAATCAATCTATATCTCTTCCAGTGTACTTCACTGACCATTCCTCCTCTGGCGAGAGGAGGCTGCACAGCTTAGATATGAAGAGAGCCCTTAGTTACTACATAGAGCGTACCAAGGGTCACAGGTTTGACTCCCTCCAACTGTTCCTCACTAATGGTGAGGTTGGTAAAGGGAAACCTGCCACTAAAAGATCCATTGTCAGGTGGATTGTCTCTTGTATCCAATTCTGTTATGAAAAGCTGGGTAAGGTTCCTCCCTCAGGCCTGAGGGCTCACTCTACCAGAGGTACAGCTGCTTCCCTGGCTACTGCCAGGGACATCCCTATTCTAGAGATATGTCAAGCAGCTACCTGCAAAACAGTTCACACTTTTACCAAGCATTACTCCCTGGACATCCAGGCTAGGAGTGATGCTCGGTTTGGCACAGCTGTGCTTCAGAGCCTATTTCTTAAGTAGGTTCTGTCCCTCCTCCATGGAGGTACTGCTGTGTAGTCTGCATATGTCATAATATAGCAAGACTTCATGTTGTTTGAAGAAAATATTACTCACCTTAGTAATGTTGTTTCTTCTAATGGAGTCATGCTATATTATGACCCCCCGCCTGCCCCTCTCAGAACCTCTGTTTTTGGGATGTGGGTCGGCAGTGCAGTGTTGGCACTTAGTAGATGCCAACCTTGTTGTTTTCACCCCTCCTTTTTTGGGGTGACTTGGTGATGTGTTTTTCATTTTTTGGGTCTCCTGACTTGAGTCTTTGTTTTGGGACCAAAAAATGTGTTCTTATGTTTAGTAGCCAGTTGGCTAGTGTAGGTTTACAGCTTCCACACAGGACCTCAGTGAGTTTAGCTGGTAAAGATCTGACGGTTTGAGTTTGAAGAACAACAGACAGAGTTTCAACCGAGCTCGAGCTCAGCGTTCCATGCCTGGCATGGAAAGTTAACTCTTTCACCTCCGGAGCAGTTCGAAGGTTGGGACTCACTGCATATGTCATAATATAGCAAGACTCCAATAGAAGAAACAACATTACTAAGGTGAGTAATTTTTTCTTTCTTTACGCAACACTCCAGTCAAGGGGAATACCTCTTGCATACTTTGGATGCTCACAGAATACTGAGATACTACACCGCTCTGACTAAGGATCTCAGGAAAACTGATCAGCTTTTTGTTTCTTTTGCTTACAAAAGGGAAGGCTACGCTGTTTCTGAGCAATGCCTATTGAAATGGTTGGTTCATTGCATCACCTTCTGTTGTGACAAGTAGAACAAGACTCTGCTGGGTCAAGTCAGAGGTCACTCCACTAGAGCAGTAGCTGCCTCTGCGGCTTGTTTCAAGAATGTGTCAGTGGCGGACATCTGCGCAGCCGCAACTTGGACCTCCGTCCGTACCTTTATGAAACACTACAGTTTGGACATTGCCTCTCTTCATAGAGCAGGCTTTGGGCTGGCTGTGCTTCAAAGTCTTCTTTCATAAGACCCGTTGAGCCGGAGGTTCCATGTTTGTGGCTAGTTATCCTCCTCCTGAGTGTTTCTTTGTTCCAGACTGCTTGGGGCTCAATCCTATATGTGAATACCTACTGCAAGAGCTCTCTCTGAATAAGATAGTACAGTTACAAAAGAACTTGCCGTAACAGTAGATCTTCGAGCGAGGCTTTTGCAGTAGGTATTGTCATCCAGCCCTCCATCCCCTAAACTTCTTTGGCTCCGTTTCCATGGGGGGAAATATCCTCTTCTCTCTCGTCTTGCCTCCTTTGGCCCTTGGCGTGAAAGAACTGGAAGGCAGGTGTGGGAGCCGCCCCTTTATACCGACATCACATGACGCCGGTCACCTGATGTGGAGGCGGTCCCCCGCCAGAGACTGATGGCTAGAAATTTTTCTGTGGGGTCCTGATGCCTGGCGGGTCAGTCCTGTATGTGAATACCTACTGCAAGAGCCTCTCTTGAAGATCTGCTGTTACGGTAAGTTCTGACGCTACTGCACTTTCCACTGCCAATATAGATTTTTGAGCTACTGGGGACTTCGTTGGGGGAAGGGGGAGATTCTGCTGGTGTGCTGTTTGTGGCAGGAAGTAAGATATGAAGCTGACTGGGAGCATGGCTGAAGTTCTCTTGTGTGTGGGAAGGCTGGCACGAAAAGGGAAGTATTGTAGCTGTATTTTTTTTTTTTTTCTTCTTCTTAATTATGTGTGAATTGACAAGGCACGGGTTGGAAAACATCCTGGAAAATGTACTTGAGGGATACCAGTCGGTGATAGTGCGGGTACTTTGAATCGGGCAGTACTGAAATAGTGGCGGGCTGGCCAGGACGTGGAGCTTCACAAAGTAACAGCCTACGGTAGGGCCGATATTTTGTTGCGGTACGAGGAAAACGTCAAAGTAAACCTGCATAAAGCAGGTGTATTTCTGTGTTTTCTGTGGTATTTTTTAAAAGAGGAGGAAGGGGATTGGTAACGGAGGCAGGGGGATCACTAATTGGGAGGGAAAAAAATGGCAGGTGCTCTTTCCAAATTCGGGGTGCACAATAATATTCTAAGTAATGGGGCACCCCGAATTGGCACTTGTTATTTCTTAACACCTGGGTAAAAAAAAAAAAAAAAAAAAAACACACAGATAGTGGGGTATTTTAGCCACTCTGAGTCTAAGCTTTGAGTTGGCCATTTTCTAATGAATTTTACTGCATGGTGGTGGAGAGTGTCACGCTTAGGAAAGGTGGTACTAGGGCCTTGTCCATAGATGAAATCAGCATAATCGAGGAGTGGAAGAAAGGTGGATAGGACCAGACTAATTTTTGCTTCATGTGTGATTAGATGCCTGATGTGGGAGAGTGGACCAAGCCTTTGCTTTTAGCTAGTTCTTCGATATGGTCAATGAAGGACAATATCTGGCTGACCCAGAACTCCAAATACTGAAATTTAGTTACAAACTTGAAGTTTTCCTCAAGTAGGGTGTTAATTTGAGGTCTGAGACAGTGGGCGGATGTTTTAGCTGGAGGTGAAAGAAGCATTATTGCCTTGGTGTTTTTGGTGTTTTGCAAAAGTTTTAGATCAAGGAGATTTTGCTGCAGAAGGTTGAAGTCTAGTTGTAAGTCTGTGCAAGCAAGCTCTGGGGTGGGCCTGTCAATGTAAAGAACAGAATCATCTGCCAAAAGATTGATATTGGCAGACTTTATTCTGGAACTGATGTTATTGATGTAGATCGCAAATAGTAAAAGGCCTAAAATAGACCCTTGGGGCACTCCTCTGATGTTTTGGCGGACAGAGATCCCCATCTGCTTTAATCTGCCGTTGGCGGCCGTTTAGATAGCTAGAAAACCAGTTCAGTGCTTGGGTGTCCAATATTTTGCAATGACAGCAGGAGCAGGTCATGATGCGCAGTGTCAAAAGCCTTACTACGGTCAAGAAATAGGGCACAGATAAGGTTTTTGTCATCCAGTGATTGGAGACATTGGCAAGGGCTGAAACCGCACTATGACACTGCCTTAATTGTCACTGTACACTTGGCCAGACTGTGTGTGCAGATCCCCCACCGTGGACCTTGCAGATCCAGTGGGATCAATGCACTGACAATCTGGATCAGCAGGTTGTTGTCTCCTCCCCTGTATGCAAAGTACTTCAGTGGTAGACTGACCCCCACATTCTTTTAAGAGGGGGTGCCCTTTCTCATACCTTCTCGACAAGTAGATCCTTACCATGGCTGCCCCTGGTCTGGTTGGAGAGCGCACATGGGTCCCTTTAGGTCCCAAGGAAGTTGGTATCTGGTGGCTCTTCTCCACATAAACATCTTAGAAATGAGGGCAGTCCTGTATGCCTTATGGGCCTTCCAGAACCATTTCTCTCTCCAGATCCCCTGCTGGTGCAATCTGACAAACTAAGTGTCATTTATTACATCATCAAGCATGGGGGGAATCATTCCTGTCCGCTGTGCAGAGAGTTAAAAATAGGAGAGCAGCCAGTAGGGAAGCAGGGAGATGTGATTACTGAGGTGGAGAAGGGATGAGTAAGTGGAGTGATGTCGCCAAAAGCTAGATAGATACGGGGTCACGATGTCATTTGAGGCCTGGAAGGAGTTGAATGACCTTTGCCAACTTCCAGGCTTTAGGTAAGAAGCCAGATGAGTAGATTGAACAGATGAGTGATTGGAGGGACGATGGCTGGGGCTGAGATTTGCAGAAGATTGGGATTAAGTCTGCTCAGGCACTGATTGGTGGAGTTTAGAGATTTAAGGTGCAGAGCACTTGTAGTGGGGTGATATGGGGAAGAATGTGTGTGCGGATGGGGGAAGTAGCAAGATGCTTGGGGGTATGAATTGAGGAGCATGGGGAGGTGATAGGGGAAGGGGGGTTCCCTGGATGTAGGGCACTGGTAGTGAAGTAGCGATTTTATGGAAGAGGCGGTATCACCGGCACAGTCTGGGGACTAAGAGCAGGGGGGTGGGTTGAGAGGTGGACCCTAACAGAGTGGAGAGTTTTCCAGAAAGTGGCTGGAGTGGGACAGCAGTCATCAAGCTGGGCTTTGAAGACATTTGCGTTGGCTGTTCAGACTGCCTTAGTGCAGGCGTTTCTTAGAGTTCTATATTTTTGGAGGGCTGAGGCATCAGAGTAGGCTTTATAAAACTTTCCAAGCGCTCTCTCTCTTCCTTTAATCAGCTTAACCAGGTGGGGAGAGATCCAAGCTGCCTGCGCCTTAGCCTCAGTTTTCTGAGGGGGCACGGGAGTTCCAAATATTCAGGAAGGTAGAGCTGAAGGCGGCCAGAGTGGAGTCTTCTGTCCGGAGTGGTGAAGACTCCAGATCAGTTGGCGAGGGACGTCCGCCTACAGAGACTGCTTTATCTAGCGTGCTTCAGTGGAGATGCTCAGAAATATTTATTGTAAAATGGGTAGAAAACTTCCTAAGTCTTGATTGGCGAAGAGGTACCATTTGCCGTGTCCTTATCAGGACATATACTGGCAACTGGCACTACTTATACCAAACAAACCGAATCACAGTGAAATCGCTGTATGCCACAAGTCTCCCGCTGCAGCTTCTCACTTAACAATGGTTCCACAACAGCTACACTGCCAGAGCAGTGCCATCAACACGCTTTATACAACGTACCACAATATCTCCAACGTGCCCTCTGTTCTTCCTGCATGACAAGAAAGTTTCCATATTTCATGTCTCGTATTTAGTATTCTTCGCTACCCGACTCTCGCTCCCACACTGTCTGAAAACGCTCACAAGCACCATAGTCCATTACCATAATCTCTATTCTCTGGTCTGTTTGGTTTCCTGCATCTGCTCTCCAGCCGGTGCCACCCCTTCTCATCCATGAGAGGACAAATCGACTTAAATAAAAATCCTCTATCTGCAGTGGCAGCAAAGGAAAAGATCCTTTCTCACGGCATAGCACAATATTGCTATGATTTCAGACCGCAAAAGAGAACTGCTCTGTACGGCAACCGCCGTGAGGGGGACATGCTTTCTTCTGATATGACGGGCAGATAATCAAATAAGATTCACTTTGATTTAACTTCCTGGTTTAAAAAAAAAAAAAAAACAGAAACTGCACAGGAAAAGCTGAACAGAACAAAATAGGCAGTCTTTATATGTAACACTGATTGTATGATTGTAAGGGGTTCAGATGCAGGAACACTGGCAGAAATGTACGCTCCTATTCATACCGGCCACTCTTGTTCCTTACAAAGACGCACAGAAAATAAAGTAAAAAAGAGATTTAAAACTGTGTTTGTGGAGGGTGACTGACATATTCTCGCTGAAGTATTAAAATGTGATTTATGGGATTTAACAGGAACTATTTTCTTCTTACCGGGGGGGAGAGGAGATAAACAAACACTAATAAATGACATTTTAGTTTCTAAAATGTACTTATTGAGAATCTGTATTGAAAATGTTGTACTCATTTTATAAGTGGAATAAGACCCTACAAGGTGTGGTTTATGGGCTAACAGCACTTCACAGGTGCTAAATGCACTCTGTAAGCGCCTCGTGCCTCATTATGCACAAGGGGCATGCTCTTATCAGCCCATAAACCACACCTCGTCATATCTTATTCCTTACATATATTAATAGTGGCAGCATTAAAAGCCATTTCCTAGAGATGGCTGGTTGGTACCCCTCCATCCAGGAAAACTGGTTAACTAGTTGTAGGAGAATCAATCAAATGGAGGAAATTATATGATAGAAGACTTAGAAGTGACACTGGTTCTGAAAAACTGTTATGATAAATTTTGAGATGTCCTGTGTGAGTAGGAAATGTATTGTAACATATAACTGCCTTGCTTCCAATTAATGCATTTATAATGTTGCTTTTTTTCCATTGATTCTGGTCCGTTTTAAGGCTGATTGGAATGCAGAGTACTAGTTGGGGGAACATTCTTGCAATAAAACACAGCACTTTGTATTTTTCTTTATTTGGCTTTTTTTTCCTCAGACTTTTCTCAAGCAAAGTTATCTGTTTTTACCTCAGCGCTCCTTCTTTTTAAACTGTTAACACATTCAAGGTACTGTCATATTGTCTGTACCTGTTTAAAATCATACCCTTTTATACTTCTGTTGAAACACTAAACAGAAAAACTGAACAGAACTTGTTATAATCACGTTTCTGTGGTAAAAAGATGAGAAATAGTAGCAAGGTAAATTAATTTTCCACAGAATTGACTGTTCATTTGTGAGTTACAAATATGATTTGTAAAAGTTCTTAAAGCAAGTGAACACTTGTAAGTGAAAAGCACAAAGTTTTGGAAATGTTATCTGAGCCAGTTACCAGAAGCAGAAAAACATTTGGTTATCAGTTTTAGGCAATTTTCCTGAGGAAGCCCATTTGAAATAGGCTAAATATAGAATTTATTTGCCTGACAGAAGTTTGAGAAAATAAAAGGAGACCACTATAATGAAAAATACACAAGTGCTTCTGTGTGTTTGTTGCAAGAATGCGACCCCACCCCCAGCTAGTACTTTCAAACTGAACTTGGCATTGGGAGGCTGCAGCTACACAAACTGTTAATTTCTCATGGAATTCCTGCAGTTAACTGGAACCTGGTAGCTGGTTGGAATGCAAACCAGTGATGTCTAGATAATAGAGACTCTGAATTATCAGATTCACAGACTACCCCTAAGCCTTCCAGAACTAAATAAGTCTCATGACAGCAACTCTGATCAATTGCCATAATTCCGTGGTGCAAACAACAAACACTCTGAAGTACCCATATAGGTTGTTTTTTATCACTTGTATGTATTCTGTGTAACCTCCAAAAAAAAAAAAAAGATGAGCAGGGTAGTTTTCCATACTGTCTGTAGGAGTTGTCTGAAAGACTGATCTCATGTTTGTTGTTTCTCCACAGAATGTGAATCACCATCTTGTACTGGTTGAGTCTGCTTGTAAGCATCTTCAGCAGCTTGCTATGGCTGTAGCATCCCAGAAGGCTGTGCTGCTAGAAGGGCCGATAGGCTGTGGCAAGACTGCTCTGGTAGAGCATTTAGCTGCCCTCACTGGTCGAGTAATGCCCCCTCATGTTCTGAAAGTGCAGCTGGGAGACCAAACTGATAGCAAGGTAAGGACAGGTAAAGGCCTCAGAGGGAAGGGCATGCAGTAGCTACACTTTCCTGGAAGGTCACCTGGTTAGAAGGTGAGCATCTTCGAGGATATCTCCCTCTATTGAGTCACACCATGGAACTGGAAGCCATCGGTGTCAGGACCACCTGGAAAGTTTTGCAGACTGGGGCCGCCCACAATAAAGTGCCTATAAAACATGGGCGCCCCTAGCTTGCTGTAGTTCTTTCTCCTGCTGTCAATCGCTGACTAGTCCACTGCTGCTGAAGAACACCATCGATCTTCTGCAAGTATTTGGCAGTGCTACTACTTTGTTTATTTTAAAATCCAGCTTTAACTTTTTCGCTGTAAATCGGTGGGCCAGATCATTTTTGAGACTATTTACTACTAACTTCATTCACCTGGTAGTATATTTATCCAGATGGTAGTAATGTCATCCGTTGACCTGTCTCATACCCCACCCCCTACTTCTAAAAGTCTCAGTCCCATTGGGTGCCTGCAGCCACTGACTGTTTAACAAAAGCACATCTCCTTGACCTGGAAGGATACTACTTCTTTATTCAGCTGTGAGCTGTGTGGGAAATTCTATATTGCACTTAACATCTGCAACAACGTGCACTTTTGCTCAATTTTGTAGGAGGTGAAACTAACTACCTTTGGTAATTGCTTTTTATTTACATATTTAGTGTTTAACCAAGAAGGGGCTTGCAAACTCTGTTTATCTTCTGAGTAAGTTCAGAAGGATTTAAATACTGCATTTGGATAGACCCGTGGAGGTTGCTAGATTGTCTAGTATTTTCTGACAGTTAAACTATTTTTAAATAAATTACAGGTGACTGAGGAGTTGAAAAAGGAGCTTGCAAACTCTGCTTATCTTGGAAGTAACTTCACAAGGGTTTGAATACTGCATTTTGGTTGTCCCTTGGGGGTAGCTGGATTGACTACTAGGATTTTGGGACAGAAACTATTTTAAAAAATTTACTGGTGCATAGGATTTTGTGATGATTAAACTATTTTGAAATAAGTTACTGGAAGTTAGTTAAATTACTATAAAGGGCAATACTCACCAGGGTGGTGGAGCAGTGGTGTATTTGTTCTAAGAGTCACCTGTGGTTGTGGACTACCCACTCCCCCTTCCCCAGGCTTGACCTCACTTCCTCAACAGGTCTTGGGGCAGAACTGTCATTCTTAATAACCCATCACAGTGCATAAAAGGTAAGTACACACCACCAAAAAAAAAAAAATATATATATATATATATTACATATTGTATATTATAAGGGAGAGGGACATTTGGGGAGTGGTGCAATGCACTGGCTATGGGGCAGCAGTTTTCTGGGAGATATTCTGGAAACTGTGTTGCTGTCCTATTTGCAGGCAACTGTCCACTCTGAGGGAGGAGATTGCCCACCTCCAGGCTGAACTGGCAAGGACTAAGGAGGCCTCCCCCACCCAAAGAGCACCACTTCCACAACCACTGCCTCAGAGGTTGCCAGGTATGAAGAGCAGTTGGACCACGGTGGGTTCTGGGAGGGTGCGGGTGGTGGAACAGAGGTGAAGCCCCTAGTTGTACCTCTACACAAATCATACGCCTGTCTGGCAGAGCAAGGTTCCTCCATGATGGCACCCTCAGTGGAGACCAAGAAGAATGCTGAGGACATCCACAAGGGAGACCCACAAAAGGGTGGCAAGGGACACCACAGGGGAAGGAAACGCCTTCTGATAGGGAACTCAATTGTTAGGGGGGTAGAACTGGGGAAGGGAGAGGAGAGGGAAGTAAGGTGCCTGCCTGGTAGGGACAAGAAGCGAATCCTCAGGATTGCAGAAGCAGCATCACAGGAGAGGGAACTAGATATCATTGTCCACCTTGGGACAAATGACCTAGCTAGGTATGGAATCAATGCAGTGCAGGATGAATTTGTGGAGTTGGGGAGGGGCCTCAGACAGGTAGCAAGCACGGTTACCTTCTCAGAGGTACTGCCTGTCCATGGCAGGGGTGAGGCTAGGGTACTGCACACCATGCAGTTTAATGAATGGTTGCAAAACTGGTGCAGAGCACAGGGCTTTGGCTTCATTGGGGACTGGGGTACACTTGGAGAGATGAAGGTCTGTACTGGCACAATGGTCTGCATCTGTCCACGAAGGGAACCAAGTTTCTAATTGACAGGTTTAAATGCTTCCTTGGTAAGCTTTTAAACTAGCCAAGGGGGGGGGGGGTGCTGATAAGTCAGGAAATTTCAAGCCTCCCCCCACAAGACACAGCAGGTAGTAAGGTAAACACCGAGGTACAGAGCTCAACAGAAGGCAGGGCAGGGGTAAATGGAAAAGTAGACAAGGGTAATAAGAGCAGGGATGGGGGAAAAAAGGACAAAGCCAACATTAAATGGAGGGCAATGAGTATAAATGCCCGTAGTCTGGGAAACAAGCTTCCTGAGCTAGTAGCCCTGATGGAAGGTGAACAATTGGATATTGTATACAGAGTAATAGTAAATGGAGTCCACTCTGCAGAAAGGGGGGTTACTAGTGGGGTACCGCAGGGTTCAGTATTAGGACCGGTCCTCTTCAATGTCTTTATAAGCGACATTGCAGAGGGACTGGAAGGAAAAGTATGCATCTCTGCAGATGAGACAAAGATCTGCAACAGAGTTGATGCACAAGGTGGGGTGGAAAGGATGAGAAGGGACTTGGCAAGGTTAGAGGAATGGTCAAATGTATGGCAGCTTAGATTCAATGCTAAGAAGTGCAAGGTAATGCACCTGGGAAACAAAAACCCAGGGGAAGAGTACACCAATGGTGGGTGAGATACTAACAACAAAAATGGAAAGGGACCTGGGGGTAGTCATATCAGATGACCTAAAGGTGGGCAAGCAATGTGAGAGGGCAGCAAGGAGGGCTGGGGGGATACTGGGATGCATAGGGAGAGGCATCACCAGTAGAAAACAGGAAGTTGTTATCCCTCTGTACAGACAGTTAGTGAGACCCCATCTGGAGTACTGCGTGCAGTTCTGGAGACCCAATCTCTGCAAAGACATAGACAGGATGGAGGCTGTCCAGAGGAGGGCAACTAAAATGGTGCAGGGTCTGCACCGGAAGACATATGAAGAGAGACTTAAGGAGCTGAATATGTATAGCCTCGAGGAACGGAGGGACGGGGAGACATGATAGAAACTTTCAAGTATCTCAAGGGAATCAGCAAAGTCCAAGAGGGTAGCATCTTTCAAAAAAAGAGGTGTCAAGAACAAGGGGCACAATTTGAAGATAGAAGGGGGCAGCTCAGAGGTAATTTAAGGAAGTATTTTTCACAGAGAGGGTTGTGGATGCATGGAACCGCCTTCCGGAGGAGGTTGTGGAGTCAAAAACAGTGGTGGAATTCAAGCATGCATGGGACAGTCATAAGGCAATTCTAGGGGTTGGGGGTAGGAAGAAGTAGGCTGCTGGTTAACTAGGATCTGCAGCTTATCCAATAGGTAGGGAAATGGGCAGACTGGGTGGGCCAAGCGGTCCTTATCTGCCGTCAAAATCTGTGTTTCTATATTGTGGCAGTCACGGAAACGTGGTACAAGGAGAACCTTGACTGGGATGTCAACATACGGGGGTACACAGTCTGCAGAAGGGACAGGGGAGGGTAAAAGAGGAGGTGGAGTAGCTCTATACATAAGGGAAGGGATCAAAGCTACAGAACTAAAAAGTAAAGGGGGAGAACAAGAGGCACTCTGGGTCACCTTGGAGACAGAATGGCATCACAGTCCGCACAGGGGTTGTATACAGATCCCCGTCTCAAGGGGGAGGAAATGGACAAGAAAATGATAGAGGACATTCTCAAAATGGCTGAAAAAGGGTAGATACTGTTGATGGGGGACCTGAATATGCCGGATGTTAACTGGATAACATGTGCTGCAGCCACATCCAAGAGCAGGGTCATTCTCGATGCCCTGCAGGGGGCAGGCCTTAGACAGCTAGAGTTGGAACCCACTCGGGAGGGAGTAATACTAGATTTGGTACTCTCAAATGGAGAGAGGATCACAAATTTAGAAGTCAGTAGACATCTGGGAACAAGCGACCACTGCACAGTGTGCCTCCCAGTAAACACAGCCATGAAGATGAGCCATACAAGAACAAGCATACTGGACTTTAGAAGGGCTGACTTTGGCAAAATGGGTGAATATCTGAGGAATGCACTAGCAAATGGCCAAAAAAGAGG
Organism: Neoceratodus forsteri; assembly: GCA_016271365.2. Classification (NCBI taxonomy): domain Eukaryota; kingdom Metazoa; phylum Chordata; order Ceratodontiformes; family Ceratodontidae; genus Neoceratodus; species Neoceratodus forsteri. The sequence continues at coordinate 1,380,850,103 of CM057449.1, read as the reverse complement.
GGTGGAAGAACAATGGAGAAAAATCAAAACTATCAGAGGCAACAAGCCTTTGTGTGAAACAAATAAACAAAGCGGTGTAAAAAACCACTGTGGTTTTCAAAAGAGGTGGCAGGGAAAAGGAGAAAAAGGCTGCATTCCAAAAGTATAAGGAATTACAGAAGGAGCACGGCAGGGAACTGTAGCAATTCAAGCAGAAAGAAGTGGGGAAGGCATTCAGAATAGCAAAGGCCCATACCGAGGAAAAATAGCCAGTTCAGTTAAGAAGGGGGATAAAACCTTTTATAGGTACATTAAGGAGCATAGAAAGGTTAAGGGAGGAATAGTGAAGATTAATAAAGGAGAGGGGAGGTGGGCAGAGGGAGACAGTGAAGAGGCAGAGATACTGAATGAATACTTTTGCTCAGTATTCACAAAAGATGATGAGGAGTTACCTAAACCAGACAATAGAAGCACTCTGGGTAGGGAGGTTGACACCAGTCCATTTACAGAAAGAGTCCTGAAAGAACTCCTAAAACTCAAGGTGGACAGAGCAATGGGGCCTGGTGGGATTCACCCCAGAATCCTCAAAGAACTAAGGGAGGACCTAGTGACACCACTGACCACACTTTTTAACAAGTCATGGGAGGATGGGATGGTACCTGAGGACTGGAGGATGAGCAGATGTGATTCCCCTTCACAAAAGTGGGAGCAAGGCAGAAGCAGGAAACTACAGACCTGTAAGTTTGACCTCAGTGGTAGGGGAAAATGATGAAATCGCTTCTGAAAGAAAGAACTGTTGAGTACCTAGAGGCCATCAGGGCACAGGACCCAAAACAGCATGGATTTACAGCAGGAAGGTCATGTCAGACGAATCTAATTGATTCCTTTGACTGGGTAACCAAAGTAATAGACCAGGGAGGGGCTGTGTATATGGCCTGTCTAGACTTTAGCAAGGCATTTGACACAGTCCCACACAAAAGACTAATAATTAAGTTAGCCAGCCTGGGAGTGGGTTCCAGGGTGGTAGCCTGGGTAGCAAACTGGCTGCACAACAGGACACAGAAGGTAATAGTGAATGGAACACATTCCGAAGAAAGGGGGCTTACTAGTGGAGTACCTCAGGGCTCAGTACTGGGTCCAATCCTCTAACATCTTTATAGGTGACATTGTAGAGGGTCTGGAGGGAAAGTTGTGCCGCTTTGCAGATGACACAAAGATCTGTAACAGAGTTGATACACAAGGGGTGGGGGGGTAGAAAGGATGAGAAGGGGCTTGGCAAGGTTGGAGGAATGGTCAGACATATGGCAACTTGGATTCAACACAAAGAAGTGCAAAGTAATGCACCTGGGAAACAAAACCCTAGGAGAAGAGTACACAATAGCAGGGGAGGTACTAACAACAACAATGGATAGGGACTTGGGGTAGTCATATCAGATGACCTAAAAGTGGGTAAGCAATGTGAGAAGTCAGTAAGGAGAGCCAGGTGGATACTGGGATGCATAGGAAGGGGCATCACAAGTAGAAAAAGGGAAGTGGTCATCCCTAGGGCCCCAAGTTTTCAGCTATTCCACGGGTGCGGCAAACCATGGAAATACCCGCGGAATTTGCAGTCGCCCGCAGAACAACGTCCTTTGCTGACGGGGTGGGTGCCCAATCCCCTGTCGGTTTCATCCCCCCCCAGATGTCTGTATGCCACGCTGGAAGCCCACCCCAGCATGGTAAAAGCTTCCTTTGCTGACGGGGGTGCCCAATCCCCCGTCGGCTTCAGTGTCTCTCCCCCCCCCAAGCTGCCTGGTGCCATGCTGGGAGCCGAGCCCACTCCAGCATGGCAAAAGTCCCCCGCTGAGATTAAAAAAAACCAAAAAAAAAACCTTCCCTCGTTGATTCTTTTGTCCCCAACCTGCACCCACACCCCCACCTCAACCCATACTTCTAGGGGCATGGATATGTTGTTCATCCACACTATCTGGCAGGTTCCTTGCCGCTTTAAATCTTGCCGGAAGGTCTTCAAGCTGGCTACTCCCACCCACCCGGGTGGTAAAACTCTCAGCTCCACCCCATGACACCAGATCTTCCTTACTGCTTGGAAGCTCAGGTTCCCTCCTTAGCGCTCTGCGTTTTTCGACTGGTTCCTGATTCTTTGGTTCGTCCGAACTTAATTGTGAAGTTTTCCAAAACTTCGGTCTTCTTTCCCTCGCGGCTGCGATGGACAATTCATTCCTTGGCTCTCGGAGGCGCCCTGGTGGGCGGAATTTCTCCAGGACTGATCCGCACTCCACGTGCGTGTACTGCCTCGACTTGGACCATGACCCGGAAGTCTGCGAACTGTGCTGCGCCCTTTCGTCCAACGCCCTGGAGGATCGTGCGGCCCGATTTAGGCTTGGACACCTCGAGGATTTTCCGCGCTGGCAAAATCTATAGAGGCTCGTCGGGCAGTGTCCGCATCAGCTGTCTCGGCTGAGCAGCTCGATCTCTCTTCCTCTTTGGAGGAGGCAGCGGCCAAGGCTGCATCTCCCTCCTCCTCCTCGGTCGCGGCATTTATCCCGCTCTTTTTGAGTTCCTCTCATTCGGCTTCGTTCAGGGAGCTTCGCCAGTCCCTCTCCACAAAAGGGGAGGGGCCATCGGGACCTGCCTCTCGGCCCAGGTCCAGGGAGTTGCAGGGTAAGTCCCATCGTCGGCGTTTGTGGGAACGGGAGAGGTCCCCTTCCCCGGTCTGCCGACTTCGACTTTGGTCAAGGTTGTGGCTCAAGCCGTTGGCTTCACGGTGTCCCCGTCAGGCCAGCTGGCCAAGACTCCCGTCGACGTTGTCGAGTGTTCTCTCGACCCGTCACCCGGGCGGTCTACTGCCAGAGCCGTCAACCTTTCGCCGGTTTCCCCGGTGGAGGCCGAGGTTTTGCCTGCGCCCCCGGGGAGGCAGCCCTCTGTCAGTATGTCCGAGTCGAGGGAAGAGCGGGTCTCCCCCGCTCCTTCCCAGACCCACCCTCTGTTTTGCTGAGGATCTGGGTCTTGGTCTTGGTCTCGGTCCTCTTCTCGGTCAAGCCGCTTCCGTCCTCAGCGGTCTCTGTCGGAGCACAGAGTTAAGTGGCATCACCGTTCCTCCTCGGATGAGGAGAGGCTTTGGCGCAGATGGCGTTGACTTTTGAGGAGTTTATGTGGCAGCAGTTGCTGTTGTCCGGGAATCAATAGACTCTGATTCATTCCCCGTCCATCAAGCAGCTGCCGCCTGAACGGCCGACGCAACCGCTCGCTGCAGTCGAGGTGCCCATTTCTGGGCCGGTTGTTCAACCAATCCTTGCTGCCCCTCGGATTGTGGTGGAACCTCGGTCGGGTCACGGCCTGTCCCGCAGGTTCTCGGCCTCCCTCACTCCTCACTTGCCCTCGGTGGGCGAAGAGTGGCTCAGGCCTGAGGCAGCTCTTTGCAGACCCTTTGGAGTCTGACGATGACTCCTCCCTGTTCCCCAGGAGGGAGGGCCCGGAGTCCTCCCCGGGCCGGTCTTTGGACGACAGCCCATCGTCCTTCCTCGGTCTGCTTAGGCTCATCTCAGAGTTCACTGGGATGCAGCTCGAACCCGTGTCCAAGCGGGCCTATTATCCCCTGACTGAGATCATAGACTGAGGGAGTTCACCCTCGGAGGCCTTCCCGGTGGTTGAGGCCATTGTCAGCCCAGCCTTGGAGCTTTGGCAGCGGCCTACGTCCTGTCCTGCGCCCTCGGCCAGGATGGCCAGGAAGTATGCTGTCCCTGTCTGTTCTTTGCCCGGTTTTTCGGAGCACCCCTCCGCCGAGGTGTTAGTTACTGATAACATCTTCCAGCATTCGGTGAACGCTCGGGATGTAGATAGGCCCCCCGACAAGGAGTCCAAAAGGATGGACTATGTCAGGTGCAATGTTTACACCGCTTCCTCCCTAGGCCTCTGACAGGCCAGCTCGGCCGCACTGATGGCACATTTGCCCACCCTTTGGGCTCCCTGGATGAGGTGCTCCTTCTTCCCCGGCCGACCTGGCGGACCACGGCCCAGCGGATATGGGACCAGGTAGGGCGGTGGCGGCACAGCAGCGCCAGACTGCTCTGGACATAGGTGATTCCTGTGCCAGGTCAGTAGTGGTCCAGTGGCCATGTGCCGCAGGGCATGGCTGAGGATATCCACCTTCTCGTTGGATACCCAGCACAAGTTGGCGGACATTCTTTTCTTGGGGACTGACATCTTCGGCCCTGGAGTGGAGGGACACCTCCAGGGGTCCGAGAAGTCCAATGCCACTCTGGACTCGGTCACCCCTGCCCAGAGGGACAAGGGCCGCTGGCAACCTTTGCGTAAGCCCCTTTGTCCTTTGGCCCCTGCGCTACGACCGGGCCAGCAAACTGCAGAATTCAAAGTGGACCAACACAAATGCGTTTACCGCGAATTACCAAAGATTGATTTATTTAAACTTTTAAAATGTGCCGCCATTGCCTGGAATGCCAAACTACCTCACTTCAGAGGATAAAATGAAGGGGCTGGGTTGCTTATCACGTTACCTGCGAGGTGCGTGATGTCACATTAGTGACTTAGCAACCCAGTCTCAGTGGAAATCAACATCTTGTAAATCGTGTTGATTCCTCTTCTGCATCAAAAGCTTTTCAAAGCTGAATTATTCATAAATTAAAGACAACAAACATAACTAAATGTCACTTTCTCGTTCAGGACATGAATTAAATGAAATATTCGCTCTAAAAGGAAAACGCCTGATAGTATACAAAATCAGTGTTTCTAATGGGAGTAGAACAAGACGGTGCATATATTCACTTCATATAGAGATTTGTAAAAACCTAAACGCCACATCATGTAAAAAAATAAAATCAGTGGCTGTGGTGGGATTAGAAGCCAAAGACCCATACAACTTACTAAGAGCACTGAACGAAAATTTCCAATCAGTATGAAACATAAATCTTTTAAATTAATAACATAATGGAATAAAATATAAAAATCAATATAGAAAAGGACAAAAATGTCCTTATAAAATATATTAACGAAAGGAAGTCCAAAGTAAATTTTCCATTTAATCCATATTTCTTTTGATAAGTCTGTAGAGTGTAAATCCACCATGCTTCTCTTTGTAGAAGTTGTTTCCCAGTTCACCCCTCCTTTTGTTTTCGCTACCCTTTCGAGTCCAAAAAATTTGAGACTTGAAATCTGATGATTGCATTGTAGAAAGTGTCTTGCTAGTGAAGAACGTTCGTTGGCTTTTTATGTTGCTCTTATGTTCAGTTATCCTCACTTTTTTAATGATCTTGTAGTTTCCTTAATATGATACAGGGAACAGGGGCAAATTATACAATATATAATATGGTCTGTATTACAAGTTATGAAGTCTCTGATTTGAAAAATCTTATCTTGATATGTGCTTCTAATTTGTTTACTTTTAACTGCACTGTTGCAATGTGTGCAGTTACCACAGGGGAAAAACCTTTTATATCACTCTTCAACCAAGTTCCTTGTTGTGGCATAGGTTTCCAGTGTTGTGTTTGAACCAGTTCATCTTTCAAAGTTTTTGTTCTGCGTGCTGTGATCCATGGTTTATGTTCAAAAATCAAATGCCCATTATCTGTACTCTGTAAAATATTCCAATTTCCAGTGATAACTTTCTTGATTTTATCATAACATGAAGAATATTGTGTAGAAAATGAGTTTTTCTGACAACGGTTTCTGTTTTGAAATACTGTGAATAAGTGTATCGCGTTCTTTTGTTCTTGCTTTAAATTCTGCTTTTTGTATAGTCCCAGAAGTATAACCTTTGTGTGCAAAACGTACTTTAAGATCTTCTAAATTCTTTTCAAATCTTGCTGTGTCTCCACTATTTCTTTTGATTCTTAACATTTGACTGTATGGAATATTATTCTTTAATGCTGGAGGGTGAAAACCAGAAGCATGAAGTGTTGTATTCTAGTCCGTTGACTTTCTAAATAAATCTGATCAGATGATTGTCTTGTTTAATAATTTTGAGATCTAAAAATGGTATTTCTGTGGTGTCATAATTCAGTGTAAATTGTAAGTAAGGAAAGATGGAATTAATGTAAACGTTGAAGTCCATTAAAGGTTCTTCCATATCAGACCAAATTAGAAAAATATCAATAAAGCGTTTGTATAACACAAATGAATGTTTATACTGATTGGTTTAGTTAAAAATGTGTTCTGATTATATAAAAAAAAAGCCATGTACATGTTCACATAAGTTGGTGCCAGCGAGGCTCCCATCGCAATCCCAGTAATTTGATGAGAATTTCTATTTTCAAACTGAAAGTAGTGATTTTCCAACACGAATTGTGTAAAGTTGTAAGATGAATTCTTTGTCAGGAGTGTTCTCATCTAAGCGATTTAAAAAAAAAAAAAAAAAGTTCCATGGCTTTTAGTCCTTGGTCATGTGGGATGCTTGTGTATAAACTTTTCACATCTAATGTGGCTAATAAGCAATGTTTTATATCAATGTTTTGTGAATTGAGTTCTTCCACAAGCTGTATACAGTGTCTGGTATCTCTTAAAAAGGATGGAAAAGAAGTTGTCCTTTGCAGTGATAATCAACATAAATAGAAAAATGTTCTGTAATAGAATTAACTCCTGAAATAATGGGTCTGCCTGGTGGACGTATAGGATCCTTGTGAATTTTTGGTAAACAATAAAAAAAGAGGCACACGTGGTGGTTTTATTAACAAAGGCTGTGGTTAACCATTCCGGTATTATATGTTGTTCTTCTGCTGTGGTCACTATATTTTGTATATCTTGTTGTAAGGTTTTCCAGGGAACTGTAGACACTTCCGTATAAGTTGTTGTCATGTAATTGACTTAGACAATCAAATTGATGGTCACTATAATTCATAATAACTATAGCCCCTTCCTTATCTGCTTCCTTTATAATAATACTAGAATCCTCCTTAAGATTTTAAGATCAAGGTTTTCTTGAAAGCTGATATTATATTTAGGTTTTTGTTTTTCACTTTGTTTAATTATATTTTTAACTTCTCTATCAACTTTTTCTATAAAGGCAGTTATATTTGGAGGTTGTAATGTAATAGGGTCAAAAGTAGATTTAACATGCAAGGCCCATTTCAAACTATAATCTTGATTCGTTATTGTGTTTTGCATTGGAAGTGTCACTATCCCTCTTGAAAAAATAACTTTTTAGTCTTAATTTACAATAGAATTGTTCAAGATCTAATTTAAGTTCAAATGGACATAATGGTTCTGTTAAACTAAAATTTAAAATTAAGTCCTTTGCCGCAAATCATTACTTTCACTTTCCCCCAAGAGTAGCGTGACCGAGCAGGAGGAACACCGACCCATTATGACATTGTATCTCTTTCCAGAAACGCTGTCTGTATCATTTCACAAAACTGCGCAGTTTTGAATTTCTTAACTGGACGCTACCGACTATTCAGAAGTCTGCAGGTTCAGAGCAGCAGGAGGAAGCGCGAGTATGTGTTACTATAGCAATGAACGCTTGCGGTTTCTCTTGCTGTACTGAAGCTGCTGCTCGCTCTCACTTCTGAATAGTCAGCAGCATCTCATTAAGAAATTCAAAACTGCAGTTTTTTTTTTTTTTTTTTTTTTAGTAAAGTGATACAGCATTACTGGGAAGAGAGATGATGTCATGATGGGTTGGTGTTCTTCCCACTTGGTCACGCTACTTTTAAGGGGGAAAGTGAAAATATGATTTTCAGCCAAATGTCAGTCAGGATCAACTTGATAAGTGCTTAAGTTAATGTTTTACATAAGAATAATGGCAGGAGCAACCAGCTAGAGGGCCATGTGGGTGGGTGTGGGGTTATTTATTATTTTTTGTTGACCGGGTAGTTGCACTAGCCATAAAATGACTATTTTCAGGTACGACCCGGGACAGTACAACATGCAGTAGCGAGAAACAGCGTGGTGATGCATAAGTACAGTCATACAAAAATAAACAGTACAGCAATGCTACAAAAATATATTTAATTAGGAGTCCACATTAAGGAAGTAAAACCGACAATGCAGCATGACGGCAACAGTGTAGCATAAAGACAAGAAGAGTAAATAAGCAGAAACGGAGGGCATACCTGGAGGAGAGAGGGTACAGGAGAGACTACGGAGTCTAGGTGGGGTTAGAGCAAGTGCATGCATCAGCAAGGTGTAGATGGCGTCTCTATTCTGCGTTAAAACTGCGGTGAGACTGACACTGCTGAAGGCTGAGTGCAAGAGCATTCCACAGCCGGGGAGCAGCGCTTTGGAAGGCCCCGGTGCCTTTCACCAAATGACATCTCGGGACAAAGAGTAGGGTTCTGTCAGCAGATCGCCATCCATGGGAGGATGGTTGAGCAACCAGAAGCTCAGTCAGCTGGGATGGGGTTTTATCCCGGATGATAGTCCATGAGCTATCCCAGGTAATATTGTCTACTGGCAGCAGGTGAGGGCCAGTTAAGATCTTAATAGAGTAGGCAGTGATGCTTGAGTCGAGGTGACGAGGAGGCACAGCGACATACATTATGTGACATCCGATCTCACTAAGGAGGATTTATGGGCAGAGGTGAAAATGGAGGCACCATGAGCAAGAGTTGGTAACAGAATGCCACTGGCAATAGCTAGTTTCGCCGAGGGAGTAAGCATGTAGCTCATTTTGTAAGCCATTCCTAACTTCGAGTTTACAGACTTGCAGGAAGATTGAATATGAAGGTTAAAGTCCAGGTATGGGTCCAGCAGGATCCCAATGTACTTAAAGGAAATAACATTTTCTAGTGGAATTCCTCCTGGATGAAGAACCTGCAGCACATTGGAGCATAGCGAGCCTTGCAGTGGAAAGTTAAATACTTTCACTTTCCATTGAATGACACATAGGAACATGGAGATGTCTGTGATATCCATGGCCACAGTGATCTCTCCATGACCTGCCTCAGATACTACTTTTTATCCATGAATGTACCCCCAAACATATGTTGTATAAATGCATATACACACGCTTATTATTCACTGCACTTGCACCATCACTTTTGTTTCCGTCAGTGTGTGTTATTTGCTAATATAGTTTTGTCTAGTTTCTTTAACTCCAGGTTGCCTCTGAAAAAGTGACTCTCAGTGGGCGTAACATATTAAAATTCTGTATATAAGTATAAGTATATGTGTGTGTGTGTGTGTGTGTGTGTGTGTGTACTGTACATATAGGTGCTTCATGGAGTTCACTGTAAAGAGATGGCTGTTTAGAAAGCTCATAGCTTGATTAGCTTAGCAATGCCCATACTCATTATGTCGTCATGATAGGGTCAATACATAGAACCTTCCGTATAATTGTTTTTCTCCCCACAGATGCTGCTGGGCATGTATCGCTGTACTGATGTTCCAGGGAAGTTTGTGTGGCAGCCTGGAACTCTGACACAAGCTGTATTGAATGGCCACTGGATCCTTCTGGAAGACATGGATTACGCACCTCTAGATGTAGTAGGTGTCCCTTCTTGAATAGCTAGTGAAACACCAGAATCGCATTTCTTTTAACATTTTTATGGTTTACAGTTGTACTAAGCGTTAAATATTAGAATCTCGCAGCTTAGACAAGGACTTGTAATTCAGAAGTAAAGTCATAGTAGAACTTGGATATTGAATTTACAGTTCATTCACATATAAAGATGTAAAGCAATTAAATCCATATTACCTAAACGTTTTAAAACATTTTTGGGATGGCTCTGGATTCTGTTGGATTCTACTGTGGACTACACTTCCCTTGGGTCAAGAGAGAAAAGTACTTGTAATAGATGAATTATCCTGTTCCAGTAATTCTGACGTAGACCACCCTTGGCTGTACCTGTCTCCAGGAAGATGGTCTGGAGGTGCAGTGTCTCAGCAGCCATTATAGTACTGCAGGTTTGGTTCTCACAACAGGTGCTGATCTTGTGTTCTTACGCTGCATTCAACACTGAGCCTGAATAGGTGCTTGGTGGGTAGTGAAAGGTGGGGGCAGGCATTTGGCTTCTGCAGAGATAGAGTAACTGCTGACCAAGAAGGGGTATTGATGATGGCTGTGAAAGCTGCTGCTTGCGTGGTCTATATGAGGATTGGTAGCTGTGGCTGTCCCAGTCATTGGGACAGGAGGGCATTCGGGGGTGGGAGGGGAATGGGGAATGTTACCTCAGCTATGCAACTCACCCCCTACCAGCATGAAGTGGATATTCTGGTTCGTCTCGGTCAGCATCATGCTGTGCAGTGTGGCTTCTCTCATGCCGTAAGACTCAATTTCCCCCCACCCCCAAGCAAAAATTACTACTTACTGTAATTTTTTATTTCTGAATATCCTGTCCATAGCTTACCACTGATGCATCTAAACTAGAGGCGCCAGAACTTTTCTGAAGGCCTTGTGGTGAGAGTAGGCCCTGTGTGAGTGTCTCTGCTAGTATACAGCGGAACCACCCCCAACCACCTAAGTACCTTTTTAACCGAGGAGGGGAGCAGGATGAACCTTTAAGCATAACCTGTCCACTTAACCTGAGGTCATAAGGTAGCCCTGGTGGCCCATGTCAGAAGGGCCACTAAACCCAGTAACAGTGTCTTCACAGCCCAAACCAAGTACAGGTATCTTCCAAGACTCCATTTTCTTAATAGATTCTCACTAATGGGTCTGAGTACCAAACTCTGAGGAAGTCCCCTGGATTAGGGAGGCTGGAGCGTAGGGTTTGCTCAGCATAGTAATCAATTCAGAATTGTCCTGCTAGAAGTAGCATGCTATAATAGAAAAGTCTGCGCTTACATGGACCGGGTGCTTGTAAAATCTGTACCTGTACCACCAAGCCAAAGGAAATGAGCACTCAAATGCGTTTGGAAAATTGTCTCTTCTTCTTTAAAGAGCCAATTGAACCAAAATGGCCAGACAGGAAAAGAATACACATTTTAAGTAGTAGTCAGTGGTAACTTTTTATTTCTGAAGTATTTTTCTTTTTCATTTTGCTCATCAGAAAGTGTGTGTGTGTGTGTGTGTGTGTGTGTGTGTGTGTGTGTGTGTGTGTGTGTGTGAGAGATACGGATGTGTGGAACAGCGCTTAGCCTGGCACCTGACACACATAACTCTACTGCCCCACACTACATCATCAGCAGTATGATCTCACTGACTGTGGCATCACAGGGGAATGACCTGGCAGTCACTCACTTGTTGTTCCTAAGTAGCAGTGATGTCAGTCAGTGAGGTCACAGTGCTGATGATGTAGTGTGGGGCAGTAGAGCAAGATATGTCAGTTGCCAGATTAAGAGCTGTTCCACACATCACACCCACTAACATCAGGTAGATAATCTTCTAGTTACATAACGGGAATAGGAAAAGTACCTTGGATATAAAAGGTAATTGTTAGCTGCTTTTAAAATCTAATATTAGTTCTAGGAACGGGATATGTTCATCTACACTTTTTGGCATTGTCCCTTTCCCCTTTAAATCTGCCGGAAGTCTTCAAACTTGCTCCACTCACCCACCTGGGTGGTATATACCTCGGCTGCACCCAATGACGCCAGATCTTCCTTTCCACTGGAAGATGCAGGTTGCCTCCCTTGTGCTCTTGCATTTGGTAGACCCTGGCTTTCAAACTATCACCAAAGCTCAAACTCGTTCAAGTTAGCGATCGCACTTCTGCAGCATCGATCATAGAGGAGAAATCTTCCTCGGGATTTTGATGCTGTCCTTGCGGCCGGAAGATGTCACACTCAGATCCACACTTCAAGTGCATCTACTGCCGAAGTGTCGGCCATTACACCTAGTCATGTAGCTTTTGTTTGGCCTTCCATCCCAACATCCTGGACGACAGGAAGACACTCCTGAAGCTGGGGAGGCCAGAAGAAAGGAATCCTCCGGTGAAGTCAAAGGAGGCTAGGTGGGCGGTTGCCGCGGGCTTTGCAGATCAGCTGGAACAGATGAAGGCATTGGAGGAAGAAGCCGCTCACACCTCGGCTAATCGAAGCTTCTTCGTGCTGAACCTGGGCTCCACCTTTACGGGATCCTTTGAGGAGATGTGCCAGTTCTAGGGACATGGATATGTTGTTCATCCACACTGTCTGGCAGGTTCCTTGCCGCTTTAAATCTTGCCGGAAGGTCTTCAAGCTGACTCCTCCCACTCACCTGGGTGGTAAAACTCTCGGCTCCTCCCCATGATGCCAGATGATCTTGCCGCTTGGAAGCTCAGGTTCCTTCCTTAACGCTCTGCGTGATAGACTGGATCCTAATTCTTCAGTTCACCCGAAACTAATTTTAAAATTTTCAAGACTTGGGTCATCTTTCTCCCTCGCGGCTGCGATGGACAAATCAACTCCTGGATTTCGGCGGTGCCCTTCTGGGCAGAAGATGTCCAGGATGGACCCGCACTCCACGTGCGTCTACAGCCTCGGCCTAGAACACGACTCGCAGGCCTGAGAGTCATGCCGTTCGTTTTCGGCCAACGTCCTGGAGGACCGCGCTGCCTGGTTACAGCTGGGGTGCCCTGAGAAGCGCTACCCGCCGGTTAAGTCGAAGGAGGCCTGTTGGGCGGTTACCGTGGCGGCTGGCTCGGTTGAGCAGCTCGAGAAGGTGATCACCTCGAGGAGGAGTGCCTAGGCCACCTCCTCCTCCTCTTCTCGGGTCGCTTTATCCCGCCTCTCTGGGTACCTTGTATTCAGCTTCGCTCAAGATGCTTTGCCATTCCTTTCCACGAAGGAAGAGGGCCACCGGACATTCCTCTCGGTCCAAAAAGAAGGACTATAAGGGTAAGTCCCATCGTCTGCGTTCGTGGGAGCGGGAGAGGTCTCCTTCCCCAGACACCCGACTGTCTACTTCGGTTGAGGTTGCGGCTAAGGCCACTGGCTTCACGGCATCCCCGTCAGGCCAGCCGGCCGAGACACCCAGTCGACGCGGTCGAGATTTTTCTCGACCTGTCGGACGGGTTGTCTACTGGTGAGGCAGACAACCCTTCTTCACCGGTTCCCCCAGTGGAGACAGAGGATCTGCCTGTGCCCCCAGTGCAGCAGTCCCCGATTAAGGCGTCCGAGCCGAGGGAAGAGCGGGTGTCCTCGCTCCTTCCCAGACCCGTCCTTGGAAATACTGAGGATCTCTGTCTTGGACTTCTTCTCGGTCCAGCCGGATCCTGCTGACATCGGCGGTCTCGGCGCGCTAGTCCCTGTCTTCCTTCTCAGAAGAAGAGAGCTTGATTACAAATAAGTCCAGCATGAGACCTGATGTGGTAGCAGTTACTTCTGTTCAGGAGCAAGTAGCGCCGGCGCCTTCCCTGGCCATCAAGTGGCTGTCACCCGAATGGCCGAAACAACCCCTTGCAGTAGTCGAGATGCCTAAGCCTGGGCCAGTTCGGCGGAAACCTGCTGCCCCACCGATTGTGGTAGAACCTCCGCCTCCACAACCAAAATCGGGGGCACCGACCAAGGACTCTCGGTCGATCAAGGCCTGCCCCACAGGTTGTCTGTCACCCTCACTCCTCCTGACAGTCCTTGGCAGGTGGAGGGTGGCTCAGGCCCCAGGCAGCTCTTCACGGATTCCTGCGAGTCAGACGACGAGTCCTCCGGGGGCCAGTCGTTGGACGAAAGCCCATCATCCTTCATGGGTTTGCTTCAGCTCATCTTGGAGTCCACTGGGATGCAGCTTGAGCCTGTATCCAAACGGGCCAAGTATCCCCTGACGGAGATACTGGACCGAGGGGATTCACCCACGGAGGTCTTTCCGCTGGCTGAGGCCGTTGTGGGCCCAGCCTTGGAGCTTTGGCAGTGGCCTCCTTCCTGCCCTGCGCCTTCGGCCGGAATGGCTAGGAAGTATGCGGTCCCTACCGGCTCTTTGCCTGGGTTTGCGGAACACCCCTCTGCTGAGGGGTTGGTTGCAGACAGCGTTTTCCGGCGTTCGGGGAACGCTAGGGACGTGGACAAGCCCCACCCCGACAAGGAGTTCAAAAAGCTTGACTACGCCAGGCGCAAGGTGTATGCTGCGTCCTCCCCTTGGCCTCCGCCAGGCCAGCTTGGCCGTGCTGATGGCACACTTCTCCCACGCCCTTATGGGCTCCCTGGATGAGGTGATCCCTCATCTCCCGGCCGACCTGCAGACCACTGTCTGGCAGGTTCGGGACCAGGGTAGGGCAGTGGCTAAGCAGCAGATCCAAACGGCTCTGGACATAGGAGACTCCTGTGCTAGATCAGTTGCGGCCGCGGTGGCCATGTGCCGCAGAGCATGGCTGAGGATATCCACCTCCACGGCGGATACCCAGCACAAATTGGCGGATGTCCCCTTCTTGGGGACCGACCTCTTCGGCCCTGGAGTGGAAGGTCACCTCCAACGGATCGTGAAGTACAATGCCACTGTGGACTCGGTCACCTCCACCCAGAAGGACAAAGGCCGCCGACAGCAGCAGCACAAGTCCTTTCGCCCTTCTGCGCCTGCAGCACGTCCGGCCCAACAGAACCAGCACCAGGATCAGCAGGCTCGCGTTTGGCATCCCAAACCCAAGCCCGCGGCTTTCTCCAATAGGAAGCAGGGAGGTAAAGGCCCAGGAGGTCCCTTGGCTGGTCCCTCCTCCAAGCCTGCCCAGTGACTGGTTGAGGGGTGTCGCCCCCAGCCTCGTCACCCCCCCGCCCCCCGGTTCCCCCTGTGGGGGGAAGGCTTCGCCACTTCCTTTCCGCCTGGTCCGCTGTCACCACGGACCGCTGGGTGTTGGAGGTGGTAGGAAAGGGTCTACCTCTGGAGTTCTCGAGCAGGCCCCACCTTCCAGACCGTAGCCGCCTCGGGGGCCACGGGGTCCGTAGCCTCTCTGTCAGCCCGCCGAGCCGATAATGCCCTGCTCCTCGAAAAAGAGGTGATCTGGAAGGTGGCGGATCCTCCTCCAGACCCGGGGTTTGTGTCCAGGTACTTCCTGGTCCCAAAACAGATGGGGGGGCTGCCGCCTCATTCTCGATCTGCACGACCTGAACAGGTTCCTAAGGTCTCGAACATTCAGGATGGTCACTGTGGTTCAGATAATCCCATCCTTGGAATAAGCCATGTGGTTCTGTTCCCTGGACCTTCAGGACGTGTTCTTTCACGTCCCAATCCGTCCATCCCACCAGAGATTCCTCCTCTTCAGAGCGGACGGATTCCTTTAAGAGTTCGGGCCATGCCTTCCCCTAAGCTCAGGGTCTTCACCAAATGCATGGCAGTGGTGACAGCATTCTCTGTTGATGCTGAAGGTCCCAGGTGTACCCCTACCTGGATGACTGGCTGATTGTAGCCCCTCCAGGCCGGAGGTGGAGTGGTCCAGAGATCTGGCCCTCCAGGTTTGCTCTCAGGTTGCCTCCTCATCAACGAGGCCAAGTCGGAACTCGTGCCAAAGCAGGCGATACAATTCATCGGGGCAGAGCTCGACTCTCTACGAGCCAGAGCACGGCTCCCGGCGGACAGGGCCGAGGTTCTTTCCTCCTTTGCCCAGTCATTTCTGGTTGGGCAATCGCGCCCTGCATGGGACTTCCTGCGCTTCCTAGGCCTCATGGCGGCCTGCACCAGCGTGGTCCGTTGGGCCCGCTGGTACATGCGTCCCCTTCAATGGGGACTGGTCGGCCAATGGGCACAGCCCTTCGATCCGCTGGATCAGCTAGTGACAGTGACCCAGGGGATGTGGAACGCTCTCCAGTGGTGGACCGTTCCAGCTGATCTGCAGGAGGGCATCCCGTTTGTCCGCCCTGAGCCGACGGTCTCTCTGTCGATCGATGCCTCTCTGATGGGTTGGGGTGCCCATCTAGGGAGCACAGAGCGCACGGTCTCTGGTCCCTTCGGGAGTCCTGATGCCACATCAACCTGCTGGAGCTTCGAGCGGTTCATCTAGCCCTCACCACCTTCGCTCCATTTCTACGGGGTCAAGTGATTCAGGTCCAGATGGACAATACCACGACTATGTACTACCTAAACTGCCAGGGCGGGACGTGCTCCATGCCTCTGTGCAGGGAAGCTCTACGCATTTGGTCACTCGTGCGCAGCATGGAGGCAGATCTCCTCGCCATTCATGTGGCAGGAGCCTCCAACACCCTGGTCGACGCCCTAAGCCGGATAGGGGCTGCGTCTCACGAGTGGTCTCTCCTGCTGGAGGTAGTACAAGATCTGTTCTCCCACTAGGGCACGCCTCAGGCAGACCTGTTTGCCTCCAGGGAGAATGCGAAGCTGAGACTGTTTCATGCCGGCCCCCCTCAGCAGAGCTCGCTGCAGGGGAATGCCTTCTCGAGGCTGTGGACCCCGGGCCTCTTCTACGCCTTTCCCCCATTTCCCTTGATCCACAAGGTGCTTCTTAAGGCGAGGAGGGACAAGGCGCAGGTGATTCTGGTAGCCCCAGACTGGCCCCACCAGTTCTGGTATCCAGATCTCCTCAGTCTCCGCTTCAGGCTCCTGAGGCGGCTTCCAGCCCACCCGGACCTAATCTCAGTCAATCAGGGGAAGGTATTCCATCCGGACCTTCAATCCCTGCACCTGACGGCCTTGTTCCTGATCGGCTAGAGTTCCAGGCCTTGGGTCTTTCCGACGAGGTCCTCAACGTCGTTGAGATGTCCCGTAAGGAGTCGACCAGAAAATGCTACTCCTTCAAATGGAAGAGGTTCTCCATTTGGTGTCAGGGCAAGGGCCTGGACCCTTCCTCCTGTTCCTTGGCAAGCATTCTGGACTACCTGTGGTCCCTTTCTCAGCTTGGGATTCGGTCGACGACCATTAAGGTGCACCTGGCAGCCATCTCTGCTTACCGGGCATGGGCCGGGAAGCAGTTGGTGGCACAGGAGAAGGTGGTCGGGTGCTTTTTCAAAGGCCTTGATCACATATCCCCTCCGGTGTGAGAACCTCCACCTCCATGGGATCTACTGCTGGTATTGTCTAAGCTCATGGGCAGGCCATTTGAACTGATGCACAGGTGTGACATCTCTCACCTGTCATGGAAGACCGCCTTCTTGGTGGCTATCACGTCAGCCAGAAGGATGGGAGAGCTCCAGGCGCTTTCCATAGAGTCTCCTTATCTGGTCTTCCACAGGGACAAGGTTGTCCTGCGCCCCCACCCGAAATTCCTTCCGAAGGTGGTGTCGGAGTTTCACCTTAACCAGGTGTTGACTCTGCCGGTGTTCTACCCCAGTCACACCTCTGAGGCCGAATATAGGCTCCATACTTTGGACCCTAGAAGAGCACTCGCTTATTATAAAGAGCGGACGGCTGAAGTTCGCCACCTGTTTGTCACCTACGCTGAAGCCGCACCTGGCAGACCTGCAGCCAAGCGGACGATAGGCAGATGGGTCACCTCCTGCGTAGATCTCTATCGGTTTGCGGGCATGGAGCCTCCCAGAGGGATAAGAGCTCATTCTACCTGCCAGACTGCTGCATCGGTGGCTGCTGCCAGGGACGTCCCTATCCAGGAAATCTGCAGGGCTGCTACCTGGAAGTCTGCACACACCTTCATCACCCACTACCACATCGACCTTGGGTCACGCCGGGATGCTGGTTGGGGCCTCTGTTCTCCAGTCTTTATTCCCTAAGTAGGGTGTGTGCGCCTTGTCTCCCTCCTCCTGGAGAACTGCTAGGAGTCTGCCAGACAGTGTGGATGAACAACATATCCATGTCCCTAGATATACAGGTTACTCACCGTAACAGGAGTTCTAAGAATGGTATATGTTCATCCACACGACCCACCCGACCTCCCCGGCTTCGACGCACAACCTGGCTTCCAGCGGGCTAGATCTGGCGTCATTGGGTGGAGCAGAGAGTTTTACCACCCAGGTGGGTGGGAGGAGCCAGCTTGAAGACCTTTCGGCAAGATTTAAAGCGACAAGGAACCTACCAGACAGTGTGGATGAACAACATATACCACTCCTAGAACTCCTGTTACAGGTGAGTAACCTGTATTTTCTTCCCACCCAGGGAGAGGCGCCCTCGGGCTCTCACTCCTCCCGCTCTCTGAAGAGGGATAAGGACCCATTGTCTTCCTCCCAGCGAAGACGTTCTTGGGACAGAGAAAGGTCAGAGTCCCAGGAACACACAGTCTTGACCTCAGTCGAGATCGCATCCACGGCCACCAGCTTCGCGGATCTTCAGTCAGTCCAGGGGACTGAGGAACTGGCTGACTAGGTCGAAAATATTCTAGACCCGATCAACCCTTTGTTGCCGGCCAGTGCCGACGACTCACTAGAATGGACTGCAGTCCTGGTATTTCTGGATGAGGAGACCTAGCCCGCTGGTATCCCCATCAAGGATCCGGTTCTGGACCCGAGGGTTTCACCGGTCACTACAGTGTCTCCCGATCGACCAAGTCGGCCTCCCCGACCTCTGTGACGGTCCAGAACCCCCTCGGCCGAACGACTGAGAAGGAGCTATAAGCGCTTGAAGAAGAGGTGACACCACAGCCCCTCTTTCTCCTTTCCGTCGGAAACTCATTTGGCGCTATGAGGATCTTATGCGGCAACAACAGATCTTGACCGGGCAGAAGCCGGCTCCGCCACCAACCCAGGCCATTACTTGGCTTTCGCCTCCCAGGCCGAAGCCAACCCTTCCAGAACCGAAGTCCCTACTTCCTCCACTGGTGGGGCCGGCCCGTCTTCCAGTTCGGGCTATCGCGGTCTCTCCACCTATTCCGGTGGAACTGCCACCTAAGCAGCCTAAGGGACGGGCTCCCTCGAAAGAGGACCGACTAGACACCGGCCTTCCCCGATGTCTGTCAGTTATGGTCACCCCGGACCACCCTTGGAGGATCGAGGGTGATTTAGGAGGAGAAGGGATACCCTGAAGGAGGCATTTCCAGTGGCCGAAGCCATCATTGGCCGAGCACTTGAACTTCAGCAGCGCCCTGCCTCATGCCCAGCACAGTCTACCCGCTTGGCCCGCACGTACGCGGTGCCCATGGGGTCCCTTTGCGGGGCTTACGGAGCACTCTTCGACCGAGAGTCTGGTGACCGCCTCTGTATTCAGACGTACTGGCAGTTCGGCCGACACTGACCGACCTCCGGACAGCGTCCAAAAATATGGACCACACTGCCCAAAAGGTCTATGTGGCCTCTTTCTTGGGCCTTCGTCCGGCCATCTCCGCAGTCATTATGGCACACTTCTCTCATGCCCTTCTTGGGTTATTAGATGAAGTCCTGCCTGTGGACATGCAGACCACGGTCAAAGAGGTCTGTGACCAGGGCTGTGCTGTTGCCAAACAGCAGCTCCAGACGGCCCTGGACATAGAGGATTCTTGTGCCCGCTCGATGGCGGCCTCAGTGGCCTCTCACCCAAAGGGCTTGTTTGAGGCTTTCCTCCTCTCCAGCGGATACTCTGCACAAGTTGGTTGATGTGCCTTTCCTGGGGACTGACCTGTTCGGTCCAGGAGTGGCTGGTCACCCACAGCACATAGAGCAGTACATTGCCACCTTGGACGCCACTTCTGCCAAGGGTTCTGCGGGCAAGAATCAGCAGAAGAATAAGCCCTGTAGGCATTCTTCCCCTGCGGTTCGGCAGCATCAACATCAGCAGCAGGCTCAAGCTTGGCACCCTCGGCCCAAGCCTGGACCCCAATAAGCCCGCAAAGGAGGCTGAGGCTCAGGTCCTGGAACCTGCTCCTCCTCCTCCTCTTTCAAGCCTGCTCAGTGACGGGTTGGGGGTTGCCACCCCTATACGAGTCACGCCAGCTCTGGGTCCTCCTGTGGGGGGGTCGGCTCCGCCACTTCCTTTCTGCCTGGTCTGCTGTCACTTCGGACAGGTGGGTTCTCGAAGTGGTCGGTCGGGGATTGCCTCTAGAATTGAAGCAGCACCCTCCCAGCCGAGCCTGCTCCCCTCGGGAGGAACGGATTTCTGCGTGCAGTCTGCTCTTAGAGACAGCTTAGCTCAGCTCCTCCGCAAGGAGGCAGTAGCTCCAGTGCTGGATCCTCCAACAGACCCAGGCTTTGTCTCCAGGTACTTCCTCGTGCCCAAGCGGACAGGGGGATTGGCGCTTCATTCTAGATGTCCACGACATGAATCAGTTTCTCAGGACTCACACCTTTCAGATGGTCGCTCTGAACCAGATCATACCATCCCTGGAGTGGAACACGTGGTTCTGTTCACTGGATCTACAGGATGCGTTCTTTCACGTCCCAATCCAGCCGTCCCATCAGTGGTCCCTCCGCTTCATGGTCGAAAGGATCCCTGTAAGGTTCTGAGCCATGCAGTTTGCAGCATGTCATGTCGCCCCACGGGTCTTCACCTAATGCATTGCAGTGGTGGCAGCCCACCTTCGCATCAGAGTCAATCTACCCTTATCTCGACGATTTGGCTCTTGGCAGGTTCCACCCAACAGAAGGTGGAGAGGTCCAGGGATCTGGCCCTTCAAACCTGCTCCCAACTCTGCCTCCTGATCAGTAAGGCCAAGTTGGAACTCGTGCCTTCTCAGGTGATGGGCTTCATCGGGGCAAAGCTAGACTCTTGTCAAGCCAGAGCTTGGCTCCCGGCGGACAGGGCAGAGGTTCTTTCCTCCTTTGCCCAGTCATTTCTGGTTGGGCACTTGCGCCCTGCCCGGGACTTTCTGCGCCTTCTGGGTTACGTGGCGGTGTGCACCTCCATGGCCCATTGGGCCAGGTTCCACATGCGCCCCTTCAGTGGGAAGCTGGCCGTCCAGTGGACTCAGCACCACGGTCACTTCAACTAGCTGGTCACTGTAACCCAGAAGATGTGGGATGCTTTCCAATGGTGGACCGCCGCAGACTGGTTGCAGGAAGGGATCCTGTTCGTCTGTCCCGAGCCGACTGTCTCCCTTATGACCGATGCCTCTCTCATGGGATGGGGAGCCCACATGGGGGACAACAGGGCCCACGGGTTCTGGACCCCTGAGGAGTCCCGATGCCTCATCAACCTGTTGGAGCTCAGAGCAGTCAGACTGGCACTGTCAGCTTTTGTTCCTCAGCTCCGGTGTCAAGTGGTTCAAGTCCAGACAGACAATACTACCACCATGTACTACCTCAAAAAACAGGGCGGGGCACACTCCCATCTGCTGTTCAAGGAGGTGCTCCGCATCTGGACCCTCGTAAGCCGGTTGGAGCTGGATCTCCTAGCCATCCATGTGGTAGGAGCCTCAAACCAGCTGGCGGATGCTCTCAGCTGCATAGGCCAGACATCCTACGAGTGGTCTCTCCATCCAGAGGTAGCTTACAGCCTGTTCTCCCACTGGGGCAAACTGATGGTCGACCTGTTTGCTTCCAGGGAAAACACCAAGCTGAGTCTGTACCATGCCTGTCCCCTCAGCAGGGCTCACTGCAGGGGGATGCCTTCTTGAGGCTGTGGACTCCAGGCCTTCTCTACGCCTTCTTTCCATTTCTCTTGATCCACAAGGTTTTACTTAAGGTGAGGAGGGGCAAGGTGAAGGTGATTCTGGTAGCCCCAAACTGGACACACCAGTTCTGTTATCAAGATCTCCTCAGCTTCAGGCCCCTGGAGTGGCTTTGTACATGCCTGGACCTGATATTTCTCAACCAGGGGAAGGTCTTCCATCCGGACCTTCAATCCCTGCACCTCATAGCTTGGTACCTGAGCAGCTAGAGTTCCAGGCTTTGGGTCTTTTCGAAGATGGCTACACCATGGTGGAGGCATCTAGAAAGGAATCTACCAGGAAATGTTATGCCTTCCATTTGGTGTCTGGGTAAGGGTCTGGACCCCTTGTCCTGTTCTGTGGGTAACATTCTCTACTACCTTTTGGTCTCTCTCCAAAGGGGGTCTATGGCCATTGACCCTTAGGGTGCACCTGGCAGCCATTTCTGCTTACCGGGCACGGGCCGGTCAGCCGACATTGGCGCAGGAGACTGTGGTCGGGCGCTTTTTCAAAGGCCTGTATCACACATCCCCCTCTGTTGTGTGAACCTCCACCTCTGTGGGTTTGCTTCTGGTTTTAGCAAAGCTTATGGGCAAGCTATTCGAACCCATGCACAACAGTGTGTGCAGTCACACTTTTCGTGGTAGACAGCCTTCCTGGTGGCTATCACGTCAGCCAGAAGGACAGGGGCGCTCCAGGTGCTTTCGGTGGACTCCTTTTATCTGGTCTTTCACAGGGACAAAGTTGTCCTGCGCCCCCACCCGAAATTCCTTCCAAAGGTGGTATCAGAGTTTCACCTTAACCAGGTGCTGACTCTGCCGGTATACTACCCTAATTACAACTCGGATGCCGAATACAGGCTCTGTACTTTGGACCTGAGACATACTCTCTCCTACTACAAGGAGAGGGCGGCGGAAATTCGTGAATAGGTTCGCCAGGTATTTGTCACCTATGCTGAAGCTGTTTCTGGCAGACCTGAAGCCAAACTGATCATTGCAAGGTGGATTACATCATGCATAGGTCTGTGCTACGAGTTGGTGGGCAAGGAGTCTCCCAGAAGGATAAGAGCTCATTCTGCCTGCCATACTGCTGCATCGGTGGCTGCTTCCAGGGACATCCCTATCCAGAAAATCTGTTGGGCTGCCACTTGGAAGTCAGCAAACACCTTCATTACCCACTACCACATCAACCCTGCGTCACACCGGGATGCTGGTTTTTGGGAGCTCAGTTCTCCAGTCTCTGTTCCCTAAGTAGGGGGTGTGCACTTTTGCCTCCCTCCTCCCGGAGCACTGCTTGGAGTCTGCCAAACGGTGTGGATGAACAACATATCCACGCTCCTAGAACAGGTTACTCACCTGTAACAGTAGTTGGAGTGGTATATTTTGTTTATCCACACGGACCCACCCGACCTCCCCGGCTGCAGACGCACACAACCTTGCTTCCAGCGGGCTAAGATCTGGCATCAAGGGGCGGAGCTGAGGTATATACCACCCGGGTGGGTGGGAGGAGCCAGCTTGAAGATTTCCAGCAGATTTAAAGGGGAAAGGGACAATGCCAAACAGTGTGGATAAACATATGCCACTCCTAGAACTACTGTTACAGGTGAGTAATCTGTTCTTTTAGGCAGTACACTAGCTTTTTAATGTACAAATCGTGTTTAAACGAAGACCAAACAAACCACTGCCTGACTAGCCCCAGTGCTTTGAGGCAAAACCTCCTCTTCTCGAGGGTGTGGCTACCTGCACATCACAAACTTTACTTATACAGGTGTCTCGGGTGTACATAAGTGC
The DNA here is from genome assembly GCA_016271365.2 of Neoceratodus forsteri. Lineage (NCBI taxonomy): Eukaryota > Metazoa > Chordata > Ceratodontiformes > Ceratodontidae > Neoceratodus > Neoceratodus forsteri. Next base: position 1,380,827,083 of record CM057449.1, on the reverse strand, counting down.
CAAATTAGTGCAATTAAATAATGCTACTAAGAAGGCTGTGGTACTCAGTCATGTCGTCTTACCACCCCCGTAAATTTCAAGGATCAGTATCCTGTTCAACTCTCCATAAATTTAGAGAGAATCAAAATGTGAAGAGGTGCTACAGGGATCACAAGCCTTAATGAACAAAACCTGAAGCTCTTTGTCCATATTCACTAATGCATACGATACATGTGAATTGCATAATAATGTTGTAAAAGGTTAAAAGTGATCACATCCACATATTCTCGAGTTTCCTAATACATTTTATCAGCCTTAAACAGACTTTTGCTGAAATAAAGTCCTTATATTACAGAACAATGTGGGTGCAAACCACAGATCAACTGATGGATAACCAAATACAAATGGCTGGCTAATAAGTGGAATCTTGCTAATACACTGTGTCACGATGACGGTACTGTTTGGTTTAGTCAGTGTAACTCCCCCACATTTGGTGGTGGAAACCAGTATTAATAGTCGACCGTGTGCACTTTTGTAATGTAAAATATATATTCATTGCTTTGATATACAACAGCTGAACGCTAAACATCTTGGATTAAAGGGAAAGGTTTCCAGTCCATAAAGTCATAAACCACTTTTGCTGATGGCTCACTGTATATAGAGACCATAACTGTATTGTTGCCTGCCTTTTCTTAGCCCTTCATTCCCCTTCTTATTTCTTTTTTGTGAGTTTTACATGATGTAATGGCTAGAGTTTTCAGATTTAGCCTAGAGTGTCGACTGGCTCTGCTTCTTCCCCTCGTGCTTTTTAGGAAGGGTGTTGAGACCTCTTCTCGTTGCAAAGTCCCTGATGCCAGATTTGTGTGGGATCTGGATTTTGTTTTTTGCAGCGCTGTCCATCCTCACGGGTGTGGGCTGCCCACTGCCAGAACACCTGCCCAGAGAGAGGTGGTGGCCAGGCACATACCCCTTACCTTGGCAACTTGCCCTTTCAGGCTTCCTACCATCTTCTATGGTCACTGACATTTAGCACAGGGTGTGGCTGAAAGTAAACTGTAGAGATTTTTTTTGTTAACCAAACTGACACAAAAATGGCAAGTCAAATTTTAAGACTCCCAATCCCAGGACTGTGGGCGCTGTACATTAAAAAAAAAAAAAAAATCAGTATATAGCAGTAATCATAAGAACTACAATTAAATAAGGATACAGTAAATTAAAAAATGAAATAAAAAATTGGGAACAGGCAGTATAACAAATCGGAACAGGATGATGGTTACAAAACGGGGTCGGCGGAGAAGGCCTTGAGACGAGCCTTGAATACCTCCACTGAGGGGGGGCTTCTCTTACAGGTGGAGGGAGCAAATTCCACAGGACGGGGCCAGCGACACTAAAGGCTGTGTTGCTGGCAGTGTTTTAGCCTTGTCCTGGGAATCTCAAGGAGGCACCTGAAAGAGGAATGGAGGGAGCAGACTGACGTTGCAGATGTGAGAAGGTCCACTGAGGTAACCAGGGCCCAGGCCATGTAGGGCTTTAAAGATGAGCAAGCCGACCTTGAAGAGAATCCGCCAACTGACTGGCAGCCAGTGCAGTTCACGCAGTACCGGGGGTGACATGACAATACTTAGACTGCCCTGTCAACAACCTGGTGGCTGCATTCTGCACTAGCTGAAGCCGGCAGAGGTTACTTCCCGAGATCCTTGAGGTGGAGCACATTACAGTAATCTAGCCTCGATGTCACGAAGGCATGCACTAAGGTAGGGAGGTTCAGGGGTGGAACTAGGGGCTTAATCCTGGCGATGTTCCTCAGATGGTAACTGGTATGGACCACGGCCGACACTTGATCCTCAAGTGTCAGTCCGCTGTCTAGAATAACGCCCAGGATACGCACCCTAGGGGGAGGCCTTCAAAGGCACAGAACCGAGGACAAGTCCTGTCTCTGCGCCCGAGGTCATCCTGTCACGTTCTCTGTTCGACTCCACTATCAGTACTTCCGCTTATCGGGGTTCAGTCGCAACCAGCTGAAGGCCATCCAGTCATTTATTTCAGCAAGGCAGTCCACTGTGTCAGATGTCCTAGGTGCACAGGAAAGATGCAGCTGGGTATCATCGGCATAGCAATTAAAACCCAAGCCGTATTTCCTAATGAGCCTTCCCAGGGGCAGCATGTACATGAACAACATTGGTGACAAGACCGAACCCTGAGATAATCACCAAGATGGGAGACTAGGGGAGGAGGAAAAATTCCACATCACTACTCTTTGCTTCCTGTTTGTGAGAAAGGACTCAAACCAGCAGATGACTGTGCCAGTGAGTCCACAAAATTTCCTCAGGCGGTCAAGTAACACACAATGGTCCACCGTGTCAAAGGCTGAGGAGAGATCAAGGAGAATGAGAATTGTCCCCTCTCCTCAGTCTCTCACCCTGAGAAGGTCATTGTGCACCTGAACTAACAGTTTCTGTGCCATGCCAGTAACCCAGACTGGAGAGGCTCGTATAGCTCAAATGCCACGAGGTGCTCCTCAAACTGAAACTCCACAATCTTCTTAACAACCTTACCCAAGAATGGAAGGTTGGAGATACAACTGTAATTTGCCTTGACGTTGGGGTCCAAAGATGGGTTCTTCAGGAGGGGTCTCACCAGTGCCTCCTTCAAGGCATCTGGGAAGACTCCCTCAGACAGGGAGCACTGGACAATCGAGGTAAACACCAGGCCAACTGAATCGACACATCCCATCAAGAAATGTGTTGGCACTGGGTCCAGTTCACAATATGTGTACCTCAGCCACCTCCACTGGTATAAACTTGCCCCAACCAGACGGATTGCTCTCAGGACATCCAAGGCGATCTCTGATGGCCAAAAATCTGCTCACTGGTGGAATTCCGTGCTTGTTGGCGTATACTCTGTCCGAGAACTAAGCAGACTTTTCACATAATGCGTTAGAAAAGACTTTTTTCGGCTGCAGACAGGCTGGATTTAGCAACCTGTCTACAGTCTGAAAGAGCTCAGTTGGTCGTTTATTCCCAGCAGCAGTCTCCCTGGACAAGGAACTCTGCCTTCTTATGGTTGATTTCCCCCTGGAACTCCTCATAGTGAGCACGCAGGGCCGAATTGTCTGCCTCCAGGTCAGTCCTCCGCCAGCAGCGCTCTAACCTCTGACCCAAAATATTAATCACCTTGAGCGCCCCATCAAACCATGTGGACCTCAAGTGAGAAGATTTTGGGTTGTATACAGACTGGTGCAAGGGAGTCTAGTGTGCCACCTTATTATAGGTGGCAACTGCAGTGCACGTACCCTCCTCGCATGCAGTGCCCAGACTAGATAGGTTGGCCACAGCCAGAAGACCCTCTGGGTCAAACTCCTCAAAGAGCGGTAGCTTACCATCTTAGCAGAGGGAGGGTTCTTGAGGGTGGGGGGTGGGGTGGTGCCCGATCAAGAACTCCACCGTGCAATGATCGGACCAAGCGACCCGATCAGTCTTGAGATTGTTTATCTCCAGTCCCAGTGAGAAGACGAGGTTCAACATGTGACTGCCCCGATGGATCATGGAGAAAACTTCCTGTGACAGGCCCAGAGATTACATAGTGTGGCGGAGGCTGTAACCAAGCCTAGATGATTCGTCATTGGCCCAGACATTGAAGTCTTCCAGAATTAGACATCTGTGAGCCTCCAGTGTTTCTCAGAGTATGAAATCAGCTCCCTCCTACAGAAATTGTCCTCCCGCCTCGGGGGTGGTAAATCGGGAGAATTCTGCAGCCTGCGCCTGGATTCCCACCAGTGGCCACACATTCAAAGGAACTCAGTCTTCTGGGTGCATGGTGAATCCCAGCTCGGATCTAGAACAGATGGCCAGTCACCTGCCTCTGCGTTCTGCTCTTGGGCAGTGCACAACAGAGTACCCGGAGGGACGGCGGCCTCAAAAACCGGGCCAGCATTGTCACCCACCCAGGTCTCAGTGATGCAAGACAGATCAACTGATGAAACCAAATCCCCTGCAATTGAGATCCTGTTTCTAATCGATCTGGCACTGCAAAGCACTGCCCGCAGGGGATTGGCGGACAATGCAGCCCCTCTGGCTACCTGCCCACTCTGTCTGGTGGGAACCCTGGGAATGGGCACCAAACACGACTGGCCTCTCTCTTGGGCCTGACTAACTCCAGGGTGCCTTATGAACCTGACCACCTCATCCTGCCCCCTACCAATATGCAGGAGGTACCCCACCACAATCGATCAGTGCTGTTTCTCTTAATTCGGACCTCCCGACAGCGATGAGCTGTAGTGGTGGTAACTGGGAGGTCGGAAAAGAGCTGCAGATAGCACAGCTGGGATGCCCTGTACACGATCCTAGCACACTCCAGGCCCTCGTCCTTCCCCAAACCCATCCTGACCGACTAGTGTCCCCAAATAACACACTGCTTAGCTAACTAAATATACACTCGCTCATCCAACCACACACTGATAGAAAGCCAGCCTAATACCCTCCACACAGCATACACAGTCACTTAAAACTTTTTTTTAATAAGCACTAGATTAAATAAGCGCATGAATATTAATACAAACCACAAAACCACACACACACCCACTCACTCTAGTTAAACAGATTTTCTGTTAAGCCAGCAATAACCCAAGCCTCTGAGTGTCTTATTGCACTTTATAAAATGGGCCCCCAGTAGAAATTATGAATTAAAAAAGAAAAACATAGAAAATATTAAACTAGTTTTAATGTTGAGTAAAATTATTTATTTATTTTTTTTTTCAATTCTCTCTCTCTCCAGTGGCAGAGTCCTCCCTTGTTGTCCACTAACCTACTGGACTTTGGGGGGGGGGGTCTTTCGGGGCTTGTGCCATGCGCGTCACGGCAGATCCCTTGAGCCAGTCCGGAGGCGGCATCCTCGGTGGGCCCCCACATTTTCCTCCATGTTCTCATTGTTGGTCCTAAGCCCGAGACCCTCGGAAGTGGTAGCACATGCGCGAGGAGGTGCACATGCGCACCACAGCTCCAGATGGGGTGTTATCCTCCATCTCCCGATTGGCTAACACCGAAGGTCCTCTGAGAGGTGCCGCTCCTCCGGCCTCCACCAGAGGGCGGCCAAGCTCCGAGGAACCTACTACCCCTAACCCCAAGGTAGAGGGCTGCCTGACTGCAGCCAGCTCTAGTCCTCTTCCCCCCAGGGCTCGTTCCCGAACCCAGGTCGCCGGCATGGCATGAGGTGTGGCGTCCAGCGCCTCAACCTTCAGCGCCACAGGGCCGGCAGTGTTGAGTAAAAATAATCCCTTTATGTACCGTGCAGTATTTATTTACCTATGTCGGCTGTACAGAGCCACCGCCCACACACACATTCTGGCCAGGTCATGAACTCTGTCTACATCAGCTATACAGAGTGTATGAGCTTTGCTTTTGTGCAAAACTTTTATATTTTGTGTTTTAAAATGGCAGTGTTACAGGGAGCGAGTATCTCCCTCTTCAGATGCTGTGCTGGTATTACAGAGAGCATGTTCTTCTTCAGGTGCCGTACCGTACAGTGTGGTTCAGTTACAGGGCATCCTGCGAAATGAACACACATTTAAAAAGGAAAGGAAGAGGATTTTTTGACGTTGCCATGTGTTTTTTTGTTCAGGCGACTGTCAGCGGGAGGTGGGGCAGGGAAGGGCGTGATGGCACGAGTGCCAATTGAAATAGATCTGTAGCACTTTCTATTCACTTCCCGTTTCAGCGGTCATGGTGGACAGTTTCATATGAGGGAACTTGGAAAAACAAATGTTTTTATTTTTGAACTATGTGTGGATTTAAATTGTATAGGAGGGGTGTCGAGCGGCAGTGCAGGCAGTGAGCGGGGGCAGGCAGCTTTTGGGAAGCCAGCAGAAACCTTCACTTGCTTAGTGATGCCAGGTTGCCAGGAGCGTCTAAAGTGACCCACTGATTTTTTTTTTTTTGTGTTGTTATGTGGTTCTGGCTTGCTGAAGGAGTGGCGGTTGCAAAGTTGTAGCTTGATGATAACACGACTGAAAGTCCTAAGCCAATCAGGGTTTAGGAAATGTTTTGCTCATTTTATAAACATGCATACACCCCAGTCATACATCTCGCACACTCTCATAATAAGCAAAATAATCCACCCCCCAGTAAAATAAAATCCTACCCCCCATGCAAATCCCAACCACCCAAATATTAAAAATAAGATTCTTCTTGCTACACAAGATAGATAAGCAGGAGTGCTAAACTAATGTCCAGAAAGGCAATGGCCAAAGATCACAGTAATCAATGGAGAATAACAAACTCTAATTAATTTAATGTAAAACTGAAGAGCTTGAACACTGTCGTATAGATGGTGACGTTCTGGCCCCGACAAGGAGAGTGGTGGTGTTACTGCTGTTTGTTGATTGGCAGGCAGGGAAGAAGGAACTGAGGCAGTTGGGGGCTGGTGCTGCTGTATACTCATGGCTGCATGCAGTGATGCATGTGGTACCTACTCGTGCTTACCAGTCCTCCAGAAAAGTTCTGCCTCTCGTAGGTCCAAGCGCTTCTGGCTCATACCCACTGGCTGTAATCTATGCAGAAGATGGATTCTCAGTAATATGTTTGCTTTCTCTTTCTTTTTGCAGCCATCAGTCTCTAACTCCTGGGATAGTTCCAGCAGCAGTAATGTACAGGGCTTTCCACTTCCTTTCTGAGCCCGTGTGTTGTTGTTTTTTTTTTTTTTTAATGTTGGCTAACACTTGTGCGCCAGCCAATATATTGCAGTAATAGCAGATTTGGAGGTGCGGTCACTGTGGGCGAATGCAGGGCACGCATCAGTAGGTGCGTCCCTCATTCCCCAATAAGGCGGCTGCAGGCGCTGACACCAGCAACACATAAACTGGCCACCAGAGCTAAGAAAAGGTTCACTGCAGTGAGAGCCAAGCTCGTCATGCAGCGGCGTGCCTTTCCTGGTGAAGCAGTTCGATAAACATGGTGGCATTGACTGCCGCCGCGCAGAGCGCAGACTTAAGGGGTGCCCAATCCCCCTGTTGGCATGCCCCAACCCACTTCATTTGCTGACTGGGGAGCCCACTCCCGTCGGCATAATGCCCCTCCCTCCCATTTCAAGTGTGTGCCAAGGGGGTGCCCAATACCCCTCTGCATCATTCCCCCCACCAACAGTCTTTCTTTGCCGATTTGGGGGCCCAATCGAGTCAGCTTTAAGTCTCCCTTCCCAGTTTAATTTGCCGACAGAGGCCACTCCCTATCGGCATAATGTCTCCCCAATTTGTTGTGTGCCGATGGAGGGTGCCCAATCCCTCATAGCTCTTTCTTCCCCCTTTGCCTTGGTATGTGCCGTGGGGTGCCCAATCCCAGTCTGTTACAGCACCCCCAAAAACACTCAGGTGGCATGCTGGGATCCCACCCCAGCATGCCAAATGCTCGTGTGTGTGTGTGTGTGTGTGTGTGTGTGTGTGTGTGTGTGTGTGTGTTTATATAAAAAAAAAAAAAACCTGTCCTGCGATAGATGTATAGATAGAGATCATTTTTAACCTGTAAATCAGAAAACAGTCCCTCACGGTCTGTCTTACTCCTTCCCTCAACTCGCACTCACCCTGTATGTGCCCCCCTCCCTCCCCCACCCTTTCACACCATACTTGCCTCCAGAGCAACAATCTTAGGTGGACCGGGAACACGTCTTCACTCTTCAAAGCTGACTGGGAACTGAAGACATGCCGGCAAGCTGTATAATGGCATAAATAGGGTTTTTTCAACTTTGGTGCATATCTCAGCCATTTTGGGGAATTTTGGCACCAGATTTTCAACATGGGATTATTGAGACCCCTCCTCATGAATTTAGTCACTATCATGGTGTTATTCGGTCCCAAGAGATGATTTTGCAATCACTGCGCGGCATCAACTTTCGGGACCGAGTAACGAAATGACAGTGCCACTGTTCATGAGGGTGGCTCTTAAGCCTATGTTGCAAATTTGGTGACAAAAATTTAAAAAATGGCTATTTTATGAGCGTGCATTGCACAGTTTCCACGCACGCTCGTACCTTCGTGAATTTGTAATATCACTCAAAATTTTCAATATTGCCATTTTCCCATACCTCCTTATGAACAGTACAGCTGTCATTTTACATATCCTGGCCAAAATGTGTTTTCACAAATCCGGTGCAGAATACGCGGTCGCTGTGCGAAATCAGTTTTCGGTACAGTTTGACAAAATGACAGTGACACTGTTCATGAGCAGAGGTCCTAAAATGCCTGTGGTGATAATTTGGTGAAAGTCCATAAAATGACTGTTACAAGCATGTGTTGCGCAGTTTCCACGCACTCCTTGTAAGTTTGCAAATTTGCGATATTTTCATGACAAATTTTCAACACTGGCATCTTTTCACACCTCCTTATGAACTGTACAGCTGTCATTTTACACATCCTGCCTGAAATGTGTTTTCGCACGTGTTGCGTACAATGGCGTGATCGCTGTGGGAGATCAACTTTTGGGACGGAATAAGAAAATCACAGTGCCACTGTTCGAGGGGAGGCCCCAAAATGCCTGTTTGAAAATGTGGTTTAAAAAAATAAAACAAAAATAACTGGGTTACAGACGTGCGTTGTGCAGTTTCTATGCATGTGCGTGACTTCACCAATGTTTCATATTTTTGCTCCAGATTTTCAACGTTGCCATTTGTTTACACCTCCTCATGAACAATACAGTTGTCATTTTTTCATATTGTGCCCAAAATGTGTTTATGTACCTGTGACGCCAAATGGCACAGTTGCTGTGCAAATCACCTTTTGGTTAACAAACTGATACTGCCGCTCTTCATGAGGTGGGGTCACAAAAAGCCCATGTTGATGATTTGGAGTGAAAATGCCAACACACGCCTATGGCGTTAGGGTTTTCCAGCTGTTACACCCCACCCTATAGAGACTGAAGGTGTAAAGGGTATGACTTGGGATCATCAGCTGTAATGCTCCAGCCATTCTACCCCCATCCTGCAGCCACTGACAGGAATTGAGGTGTGCCTTGGAGTGTTCAGCCACAAAGTTCACCCCATTCTCCTATACTGCACTCACCTCAGCGTATTTCCTTATGGAATGGGGTAAGTATAACGCTCAAGGACTCCAACGCACTCCACGACACTTGTCTGTGTCTACAGGGTAGAGTGAGGTAAAATGGCATGAGCGTTATAGATGACGACCCAAAGACACACCCCAATGCCTGTCGGTCTCTGCAGGGTAGGTGTGGGGTTGGTGTCGGTTCAGTAGTTCACTGCCACTCCTATTATGCGTCTCTAACTCCTGCACTACCAATGCCAATGCTAGCGAGACAACATTTGGTATTGACAAATGCTTGTTTTTTTCTTGCCCCAACATAGACTGGTGGTAACCTGTAAGCAGCTCACTGTTGTCAGCCAAGCTGATGGCAGCATGAGAGCAACAGGAGGAAACTGAAAAATAATAAATTGATATAGTGGTTCTTAATGGAATAATTATATAGAATCCTCTTAAAATGAGTGACCACAAGAGTATTGGGTTACTCATATGGTCTCTGTTTTGCGTGCCTGACCTATAGCATCACAAGAAATGGCCACCATGACTGAAGCTTTGACCACTTAAAATTATTCCCTGGTTGCTGCCCAGTCAACAAACATGAACATTTTTTCCACCTTTTTGTTTGAAGGACTAGAGGAAACTTTCTAATTCATTTTTGTTGTTTTTACTGTTACAGAGCTGCAGTAAAAACAAGTAGAAACAGGCAGGCAACAAGGGCCTAAATTATAATTAATTTAAAATGTATAGGTTAGAACCCAGATGCCTGTACATTCTTATATGCTGACCAGGGTGGATTATTTTTTTTTTCGAGAATCTCATCTGGCCACACCTACGGTACTATATGCTGCCAGGCACCAGGACCAGATGGAAACTTTTGCGAGCAGTCCACTAGGGGCCGCCCATGACATCAGACGTCTGCTCATCCTATATAAACATGGGCAGCCCTTCCCCCTCCTTAGTTCTTTTTCTGCCATTGACCATACTCATTGGACTGCAAGGCATAAATTGGTATTGGAGAGTTGATTAGCGGCCCTTGCTAATCAGAATGAAAAGATTAGCAATCTGCTGATTTTGATTAGCAGTTTTCTAAAATAGGTACTGTTACTTTAAACCATGTAAGTATTATTTATTGTGTGTGTGTGTGTATTGATAAAATAGACATTGTATACATAGTTTTGAGACTGAATTTGCCATTTTAACCAAATTCTTGGCAGCATAGCCTTCCCATTACCCCACCTCATGTACCCGCCCCAGAACATTTTCCAATCCCTGCCAGTGTAAATCTGCTCAACTGCAGTGCCATTCCGTGTTACAGGTGTGAAAACGCATTTTGGCCAGGATTTTAAAATGACATCTGTGACATAAATGAGGTGGGGTAATAAGAAGGCTATGTTGATCCATATTGCTCGTCTCGCTGAATCAGGCCTCTGTTGCTGCCACCAACTGGTTCAGATCTTACCTCTCTGGCAGAACCCAGTCTGTTAGTCACAAATGCTTTCTCCCCTTAACTACCGTGTCCCCCAGGGATCGGTTCTGGGACCCATACTGTTCTCTATATTTCTAAACGACTTACTGCTCATCTGCTTTACTACCTCAATCCACATGTATGCAGATGACTCTGTACTCTTCTCCTCAGGTTCCGACCCCGAAGTGGTACAAACTAACCTCCAAGCCGACTTCAGCAAAGTACAGCAATGGTTCAGCTCTCACCAACTCTCCCTAAATGCAAAAAAAAACTGTCACGATGACTTTTGGCACACACTTGTCCAGACTCCCATCCCTTCCCTATCACTCTGGATGGTCAAAAACTCAAAGATGTCTCCTCATTCTGCTACTTGGGGGTATGGCTCGACTGCCATCTTTCCTTCTCAGACCACATTGATGCTATTTCAAAAAAACTATGCCCCATGCTTGATGCACTTTATAGGAATCGCAGTGGCCTCCCTCCCCCGTCCGATGTGAACTGGTCCGGAAGATACTTCCCTCCTTTGATTACTGTGACATTGTTTATGGTGCAGCCCTTAAGTCCACCCTATCTAAGCTGGACACACTTTTTAATGCCTTCTGCCACTTTACTCTATGCCTCACCCCTTACCCATCACTGCGACCTTTACCATTCCCTGGCACTACCGTCCCTTGGAAACCGCTGCATTTCACACTGTGCTAAATGTGTATCTAATCTATGGCTTGGCACCATCCCTTCCTACCTCTCCTCCGTGCTCTCAGCTGCCTCCACCCATTATCTTAGATCCTGTGACTACCACCAACTATCAATCCCTAGGCGGAAGACTACTGCCGGGCAAGCCGCCCTCTCACACCAGTTACCCAAGCTATGGAATGATCTCCCACCTCAAATTCGGCATTCCTCCTCTGCCCACTCTTTCTACCGCCCTAGCTTACTTCCTCACCACTACTTGCTCCTGTACCTGACTTGGCCATGCACCAGTTGCTCCCCTCCCCACTGCCCGACCAGCGGCCTCAGCTTTAAGTGCTGACATAGCCCCAACCTATGCACTTTTGTCCTGTACGATCATGCGTTCTGTGTCTCTTGTTGCTTATACCTGCATATTACTGTGTGCAAAATTTTCCCTTGTATTGCTGCTGTATGTCGAGTAATTGTTATATGCTCCATACAATATCCAATGTACTCCCATGTGTTGTTGCTTATAGTTTAATGCAATTGTATCCATATGCTGCTATTTGCCTCTATTTGCTCAGATGATAACCTGCGTGTTATCCAACCCCCTTCCCCCAAGGTTCTACCGGGAGACAAGCATCTTGTTGCTCAGTGTGCCTATCCTGGTGAAACTATTTCAATAAATAAATAAAATCTGGGGTCAAAATATTTAAAAATTCCAAAGTTATGATAGTGTGTAGCGAAATAGCAACGAATGGTCATAACTTTGCCATTTCTTTATATTTTGATCCCAAATTTTCAAACTAGCCTTCTTATGACCCCACATAATTCCCTGCAATTGTGACTGGAAGAGGCTACACAGTGTGAGACCGCTGCTAATTTCTGTTACAAAGCCTGTTTTTCTGACTGCAGTGCACGTAGGAGGGCTCGGGGAGTGTCCTGTGAGGTCATTCTGGGAGGAGGGACTTGAGCATTTGAAAAAGCCGCGCTGCTCACAAGTGCGAGCATTGAGTGGCGTGAGCACCACTTGGGGTAAGAAATTTAAAATAAATCTAAGTCTAATTTAAAAAGTAGAATCATGAGAATGTGTGTGTATTTGTGGGTGGTTGGATAATGTGGGGAGTATGTGCACTAAATATTAAAGGGCAAATAAAGGAATGTAACAGTGTTACAAAGGTTTGGGGGTTGTAATTTTGGGGGGAGGATTTTATCCAAAAATAATTTTCATGTAAGGAGGAATCACTTTACTAATGAAAAAACGTAGATTTATACGACAAGCAAGTGCAATACAACTTAAGAATGGAATAAATATAGATGTTGGAAGTGTATTTTGCACATTTTTATTGATGCAGAGTGGGGATATTGAAATTAATCCAGGTCCTAAGAATGTAGGAAGTATTACTTTATATCATGAGAATGCAAGAAGTATTGTATATAAAATGGATGACTTTAGAGCTTGGGTATCAGACAAGGAATATGATTTAATTGCAATATCAGAAACATGGCTACATTTGGGAATTGGATGTGATGAAATTAATTTAAAGGGGTATAGATTAGAAAGAACTGATAGAAAAACGAGGGGTGGAGGGGTAATGTTATATTTAAGACAACCTTGGTCCTTATAAGGTGTCATAAGAACATTATCAAGAAATAGATTTAGTAATTGACTTGTTTAAAATTAAATTGACTGTGGGAGTGTTTTATGCTCCTCCTAAAACAAAGCTTAAATATTTTGACACCATTGCAGACTTTCTTTTGAATAAAGTAAAGGATAAAAGGATTGTCTTTATAGGTGATTTTAATGCAGATTGGAAACAGGCTAGAGGTATGAGGCTAAAAAAAAGTTTTGAATGTTTGGGGTTAAAACAACTAATTGAAAAACCAACAAGAACCACATATTTAAACAATCAGGGAACTATTTTAGATCTTTTGTTTGTTTCTCAGGAACTGGATATTGAGTATTGGGATGTATTGCCTATAAATCTTGAAGATCACAGTCCTATAATGTGTAAAGTATGGAATCAGGTTTTACCTGTTCCAAATGAGAATATAAATTGGAAGAGGGACTATAAAAGGTTTAGACTCAATTTAAAGATACACTTAGGGGTTTTAATTGGAATAGATTATTTTTGATTCCCGATATTAATTTAGCTGTATAGGAATTTAATGAATCTTCCATAATAATAAATAAAGATGCCCCAATGGTGCAAAAAAGGAGGAAAAATAATCAAGATCCATGGATAACAGATAAAATAAAGGAATTAAGGATAAGAAATAGAAAATGGCAGAAAGCTAGAAAAACAAAGAATTTAGAAGATTGGGAAAGTTTTGAAAGTTGGAGAAATAAATGTAAAAAGAATATTAGGACAGCAAAGAGTAAATATCACTTAGATTAGAGAAAGTAAAGGATTCAAAAATGTTTTGGAAATGTTATTTCTGATTTAAAATATAGTGATAAAAGTAATAAGGTGGAAAGTTTGTTACCGGAGGGATGTGTAATTGAAGATCCAGCTAAAATTGCTACTATATTAAATTCCTATTTCCTTAATCTACCTGATTTGGATATTTCGTTACCAAACAAACAGCTGACATATCTGTATCGGAATTGATTGCTGAACAAAAAAATAAGTATGGGATGCAGCAAGTTAATAGGTTTAGTTTTAGACCTTAAAGTATAGACAAAGTACAAAAACGGTTACAAAATTTAAATGTAAGTAAGGCGGGTGGTTTAGATGGAGTTGAAGCCAGATTCCTTAAGATCGGTGTGGTTATATTAGCACCAATAGTAGCATATCTTTTAAATTGGAGCTTAACTAGTTCAGTAGTCCCTGATGTATGGAAAATGGGAAAGGTAATCCCAATTTATAAGGGAGGGAATAGTATTGTGCCATCTAATTATAGACCAATTACGATACTTCCAATATTATCAAAAATATTGGCACGTAGTGTTCATTCTCAAATTAGTCATTGCATGGAATTGAATGAAATTTTTTCAGATAAACAACATGGGTTTAGAATGGGGAGGTCCACGGGCACCGCCCTACTGGATTTCCATAATCAAGTAGTAACTTCACTTGATCTTGGAAGGGCCACTGGGGTGGTGTTTGTGGACCTCAGTAAACCTTTTGATTTGATTCAGCATAGAAAATTGTTGGACAGACTTTGGTTGGTAGGGATAGAGGAAGGACCATTAACATGGATATCTTCATATTTGGCAAATCGTAGACAGTGTGTCATCAGTGGAGACTCTGTCGAGCCTTGAGGAAATAAATCGTGGTGTTCCTCAGGGATCGATACTCTGCCTGTTGATGTTCAATGTCTTTGTAAATGAACAAAATATGGGGAGATTAGATTATACGTGGATGACACGTGTTTTTTGGTTTCTGCAGATAATATGGGAATTGTAGAACAACAGTTGCAGAGAGATTTAATTTTACTGGAAAATTGGATGGGTGACTCTGGTCTCTTACTTAATGCAAAGAAGACTCGGTGTATGAAGTTTAGTCTAGGGCATAAGTTGAAAATACAACCACAATTACATATCCATTTAATAAATGGTGCACAAATTGAGGAAGTGAAAGGTTATAGGTATTTGGGTATGCATATAGATTCTGGTATGACATTTGAAAATCATGTTGATATGCAGATAAAAAAAAGTTAATCAAAGACTAGGTGCCCTTAGACGATTAACAAATGTATTGCCTAAGTTAGCTAGAGAGAAACTTGTTAAGCAAATGCTAATTGAATATGGTGTGTTGATTTATATGAATGCCTCTCAGAAAGTGTTAGTTAATCAAACAGTCTATAGATAAGGTAAATGTATTGTTAAAGGTGAATATAAAATGCATCATTGTAAGTTATATGAGCAAGACCACGCCCCCTGGGTCTGTGTGGTGGCTGCTTGTGTTTTGTGTCTGTAGCTTAGTTTTTGTGGATTTACATGTTTTTCTGCTTGTGGTAACTATACCATTCTTGCTCACTACATCAGTGAAAGTCTCCTTGACTGGATTTCTGCAAAAAATCATAATCGGGTATCTTTATTTTCATTTTAAAATCAACTTTTGGAAGCTATCCCAAGCAAAACATAAGTGAAGCTACTACATCTGACAAACTCGGTGACTCTGGGTCCTGCTGGAATCCACATTTTCGTCTGACCTGCTCCATGATCTGTATGTGGGCTTTTCAGCAACCTGTTTGAATGACAAAGAAGCATACAAACAACCAGGGATTTCACATCCTGCATATGTGCAGGCACAGTTAATCACCTTCAGGAATTTTAACATTTCAGTGACTCTGGACCTCAGCTGTTGATCATTCTTTTGGCTTTTGACTTAACCACCAGGTACCTATCTGCAAGTGACTGGGTGCAACTGACAAGCTACAAGGATAAGTGGGCATATCGTCCTCCATTACTAACAACCTCCTTGCTCTGGGTCCCTAGACACCTGCACTGGTCCTAGCCGCATAAGCCTCAGAAGTGTAATCTATTAACTACGAAGTACAGCAACTGTCTCTTAAACTCCTACTCCTCCTCCTCTTGATATCAGGAAGTGTCCACTCAAATCCTGGCCTTGTCTCCTACAGTACAACAAAGCCTGCCAAAATGGAGGGGGGGCTCAAAATTGCTACCTTAAACACCTGCAGTCTCCTCCCAAAACTGGCCTCCCTTCAAATCTTTGCCAGCCAACACAACCCGGATATCCTTGCCATTGTCAAAACTTGGCTGACACCTAATACTCCGGATCATGCCATCTCTGTACAAGGCTACAAGATATTCAGGCTGGATAGGACCTCAAAAAGGGGTGGTGGGTGTGCAATCTACATGAAGGACTACCTCACCTGTCTCCCTGGTTCTTACCCCACCACAGAAACCTCAGTGCAACTCCTCCCTATCAAGATACTAGTTGGTGCCCAAAACAAAGTCCTCACGATTGCTGCTGTCTATATCACAAAAGATCCTGATTCCGGCCTACAGGCTGTCCTCGAGTTAAGTAAGTACACAACCTTCTGACATCTAACTCTTCTCCTTGGGGACTTTAATATAAATTGGCTTGCTCCTGATGCAGGGTCAAACAAAGATGCTGTCCTAGCAGCAAATTTAACACAAGTGGTAAACTCCCTACCAGGAAAACTACAAATCAGGGACCAGCACCCTCATTGACTGGATCCTTACCAGCCACCCCTACCCGTATAACCAGTGCAAGTGTTCTCCTGACTCGCTCAGTGATCACTCTCCAATAATATGTACCTGGACAAATAAGTTTCGTAGCCGCCTCAAAACCATCTATAGCAGAGTCCTACCTTATGGCAACCTTACGCATCTCAAGACCTGTCTTAGGCAGATAGACTGGTCCTTGATTTACAAAACTCTAGATGTTGACCTAGCCCTTGATTACTTTATTACTACTTTCAACACTGCCTGTGACACCTATGCACCAGTAAAAAAGCGCAAAATCAAAGCACTCGCAAATCCCTGGCTCACGGCGAAGCTATTGGCACAACTCAAAAGTAGGGATCACCTCTGGGCTACTGCAAGAGCTACTGGCACTCTGTCGGACATCCAAAAATATAAACAGGCTCGCAACCACTGTACTAAACTGATCCGCTTGATGAAGAGCTCCTACTTCAGGAATGTCCTCTCCAACTCCTGGGGTGAAGGGAAATCCTTCTGGGACAACATAAGAAATATCATGGGTCAGCAGTCCAAATCCTCTTCTACAATAATGAATGTGGATGGAACCACTACATTAGACCCATAGATCATTGCAAACACCCTAAATGATACCTTCACGGACCTTAGTGGTGTCCTCTCATCTGATTTCTTCAC
Source organism: Neoceratodus forsteri (assembly GCA_016271365.2). NCBI lineage: Eukaryota > Metazoa > Chordata > Ceratodontiformes > Ceratodontidae > Neoceratodus > Neoceratodus forsteri. Next base: position 1,380,810,118 of record CM057449.1, on the reverse strand, counting down.
TGATGCTGACCCTCCAATTTCTACTTCTACTACTGCCTCTCCAACCAAACCACCCTTCCATTTCAAACTAGTAAAGGCATATGAAGTCTATAAATATGTAAAGAAGGCCATTTCTAAGTCCCGAGCAAGCAGTGACAGTATTGACCTTAAACTTCTGTCCCTCACTCTGGAGGAAGTACTGCTCCCCCTCACAAAAATTTTCAATCTCTCCCTCTGCTACAGCCAATTCCCTAGGAAATGGAAGGCTGCAGTTGTCACTCCGATGCACAAAAGTAGTGATAAGTCACTGCCTGGTAACTATTGCCCGATATCAATACTACCACCTCTCTCCAAGGCCCTTGAACGCTTGCTGGCGGACCAACTTTCAGACTACCTGGAAAAGCACAACATCCTATGCACTCAGCAGCATGGATTTAGGAAAGGACACAGCACATCGACTGCCCTACTTGAATTCTCGAAGCAATCCACAATGCCATGGACAAAACCTAACTGGAGCAGTCTACATTGACTTTACCAAGGCATTTGATACAGTACACCATGGCCTCTTATCAAACTACTATCCCTAGGGCTCTCGCAGGGTCCTGGTGACTGGGTAAAAAATTACCTTGCTCAGTGCTCTCAATCTGTAAAAGTAGCTGGAGTGTTCTCAGACTCAAAACCGGTTCGCTCAGGAGTTCCCCAGGGATCCATCCTGGGCCCCCTCCTTTTCAGCCTTTTCCTAAACTCCCTCCCCAAATCCTGCCCTGAACAAATAATCCTCAGTGCCGATGATGCCGTGATTCTTGCCACTCATAAAGATCTGAACCTCTTACGCCTCAACCTTCAGCATGCTTTTTCCAAAGTTGAGATGTGGTTCCTTGAACATAAGCTGGTTCTAAACCACAAAAAAACTAAATCCATGCTCTTCTCTAACCCTCAAAACAAGAAACTGCAAGTCCCACTCACCATTAATACATACCTGGGAAATGCCCTTGAACAAGTGCCAATTTTCAAATATCTTGGAATCAACTTTGATCAAGGCCTAACCTTTGCAACTCACATTGATAGAACAGCAAAAACTATTAATCAGCGAATTGGGATTCTGTATCTGAACAGACAGCTCCTTACCTATTCTGCACTGAGGATTGCCATCCAATCCTCTCATCTGTCGTTGACTATGGCGTAGTTATGTACGGATCTGCCACTACTACAGCACTTAGTCGCATTACAACATCCCTAAATAAGGCCTGTCGGTTGCTCACTGGTGCACATCGACGTACTCCACACATGTGAACTCTATGCTGACTCAGGTTGGTTGCAACTCTCAAACTGGATAAAAGTACCTTGCCGCCTGATGGCGAAAAATCCTCTGGGCCTCACTCCACCCTGTATCCAAGACCTGTTATGCCCGAGCGCTAGCACCCGTTTTACCAGAAGATCAGAACACCAGCCTCTCCAAGTCCCCCGATGCCGGACTTCTCAGGGACAAAGATCATTTGCCTATCGTGCCCCCAGCTGGCTAAATGCCCTCAGCACTCATATTACTGCTTCCACCTCTCTAGGTATTTTCAAATCAAGGCTGTTCTCTCACCTTGCCACCTCCAGCTCCTGTGACTGCCCTGATTAAACCTCCTACTTTCTCACTACCCACCCTGTTCCGTTATTTGACAAAGACATGTTTGGGAAACCTTTTCTCCTGCTATTGTCTGCTCCCCACACCTTTCACTTACCCTCTCTGTTCTGGACTTTTTCCCTATTTGTTTCTCCTAATCTGGCATGACCTCTTTCTTGTAATAATAATGTGGTTATTGATATCTCATGTCCTTTTGCACAAATGATTTGATATGTATTTGTATGTTTTCTTGCTCTTGACACAACACAAATTGTTGTGTTATCTATGTAACCTTTTGTACTGTACCTAATTGACGTGGAACCTTTGTAAAAGAGCCTCTGGCTCAAAGGTAGTAATTCCTAGAACAATAAACTAAACTAAACTTAAATTGGTTGCATCCTGAGGTGCAAAGAAATTATGCATGGTTAATTAATTGTTACAGGATTATACATGTGAAAAGTATTCATCCTTTAGCTAAGTATGTTAAATTACAGCACTTGGATAGTCAAAGTCTTTGTACAAGAAATTCGGAAAATAGAATTCCAATACTCAAATATTGTAGTAATGTAGGGGAAATGAAATTACAAAATAGATTTGGTTCATTGTGGAATAATTTGCCAAAATACCTGCAAAATATAGTTAGCTTGTCTAGTTTTAAAGGTAAATTATTTGAATGTTTGCAGAGTGAATGTGTATGTTATGGATAATGTTGTTTGTTTTTGTTATATTTGTAATGCAAGTGTATTCGTATGTTTATTTGTGAAACTATTTCACAGGACTTGATTGTAAACAGTGTTTTTGGCACTAATCAGATGTTCCCGTATAAAAATAAGGTTTTACACAAACAAACATTGTGGACAATATGACTGTCTTTACACACATCTTGCCCGAAAGGTGAATTCGTCAGGTGACTGCAAAATCACCTTTTGGATGGGAGTTGCTTAATGTTATATTTTCATGAAATGGGATCCTCAAAAGGTCATGTTGAATATTTGGGGTTAGTATGTCAACAAAATGAGTTATGTACCAAAGTTGAAACCCGTATTGTAATACACTGAAATGCATTTACCTTGGTTCTCGTACTGCAGTCACTGGTTCCAGCAGCAAGACGTGTCTTCGATCAGGAGAGCGGATCTCAAACCTGGGACCTCTTCAGGTGAGTTGTGGTCTGTGGGGTGTGCTGGGGGGGGGAAGGTAGGTGCACGATGTGGGAGTGATTGGCGATGGACTGTTTTTTTTTTTTAAACCTGAAAAAAAAAAAAAAAATTGAGGGACAAAGTGGGGACAGCGATCAGATGGTGTGGAGGGGGATGCCACTAGACACCAGAGAATGACAAATTAATGGGGACAGCAATTGGATGGGGTGCCAGTAGACACCAGGGATAAAGCATTATGGGGACAGCGATCGGTGATGGAAGAAGCGGGAGCTAAACACCAGAGAAACAAGTCAAGGGCTGGCAATGGGGGAACCAGTCAGCTTATGATTATCAATCATTGCTAATCAAGCCGGCAATTAACTCGCATTTCCTGATTCTTGGGTCGCAAATTGTGATGCCAGCCTGCTTAATTTATTTCTCTGACCACATACAGTCCTTCAGTTGCTCCACCGGCAGGAGCTCCCTCCCGGAGCGTGGATCACCTGGGCGCTAGGAGGTAATAAACTACCTCCAAATTGCAGCACCCTTGTGAAGGGTGATAGCCCATCGACTGCCCCACCCACCCTGGCTCAGCATTTCCTTTATAGGCTCATCCTAGTGACATCACTTCCTGTCACTCTTAACTGTCTCCATTTGCAGGTTATACCTGCTAGCCACTTCAGGGCCCCTCTGTCCTTCCCTCCTCTACCTGTATTACCCTCTCACTTCTGCTTATCTCTCTTCCTGCTCAGGCCACTCCTCTCCCCTCTCCAAACACCTGCCTCCGCCCACACCCCTCCTTTTGCCCATCACTCTGGCTAACCCTACGCACCTCTCTGGCCCTATGCTCGCCCCTCACCTACCCTGCTACTTACCCTAGTGACCACTAGGAGTCGCTATTTCAACCCCTTTTTCTGGCCCAATGATAGCCCACGGCACGCCTCCTAGTACCTGGTGCCCTGCTCTCAGCTAGGTCTAAGCCCTACTGCCCTACCAGGGTCTCAAACCCTGCACCCTGCCCACCAGAGGCCGTGACAGTACCACTACTCCAAAGTGGTATCTACACTATCTGAAGGGCAACTCAGTCACTTGTAATTCCCAACCCGGCTTTAACAGGGTATTATGACTGGTCACCTCTACCTCAAATCTGACATAATGACACCTTCTATGACCCTGGTACTGCTACTGTTCTCCTCCATTATAATATCCCTCTCAACACCCACTCCCCCTCTACGTCCCTACCCTCCACCACCCCTTCCACTGTCATTTCTGCCACTCCTTCTCCTCCCCCTATAAGTCCTGCTTCCCTCCAGCTATCTCCTGGTCCCATTACCCCGCCCCTTCCTCCCCATCCTACTCCTTTGGTTGCCTCCTTGCCTCTCTCTCCACTCCTGCACCTACCCCTCCATCTTGCCCACTCAGCTACTGCCCCACCACAGCCTAAATCCCGCCCCCTTCACGTCTCGCTGCCACCTTACCATAGTACTACTCTTCCTGGCTGCTGGAGATATACCTAACCCGGCCAGCCTGTACCCCGGCCTGCCCACTCCATATCAAACCCCTCAGCTAGTGCAAACTCCGTCCCCCATCCTAGCTTCCTCCCCCGGGGCCTGCGTCTTCTCCACCTAATATCAGTAGCCTAGCCCCTAAGCTCAATCAGCTCCAGGTCCCTAGCTGTTCACCACTCCCCTGATATAATCATCCTTTCTGAGACCTGGCTAAAACCTAACCTACCTGATATAATTTCGCTATCCCGGGAATTTACAATATCATCGGCAAGACCAGCCCTCCAGTGGCAGTGGGGTGGCTCTGTACATCAGTTCAAGCCTCACTTCACTGTTTCCTTTACAAAAACCGTGCCCAAAACTTACGAATTTTGATGGTAAAACTGTCTCTCTCCCCAACTACCTATCTTTGTGGCTGGCATTTACTGCTGCCCAGGCACGCCAACGACAATAGTCACCGACCTGCTGGGCCAGTTGTCTTCCCTTGCCCAATCGGGTGAACTTTACGCTATGGGTGACTTTAACCACAACTGGTTAGCACCCACTTGCAACAAAACCCAAACCGAGTTAACTGCTCTTAACCTCTGTCAAACAATTACCGAACCCACCCGCTCTAACCTTAAGTCCGGTAATCACTCACTCCTCGACTGGGCGCTTACTTTCCACCCACACCGCGTAGTCAGCTGTGGTCTTCTCCCAGATTCCATTAGCGACCACCACCTAATCTATTTAGTCTGCAAAGTCCACAGAGTCAAATCCCCTCCCAAATTTATATTCCAGCGTTTTTACAAATCCCTCAACCTCTCCCCCCTTCTGGATGATCTTCACCACTCTAATTGGGTCCCAAGCACAAACCGCTCTAATATGGATTCAGCCCGTACGCACTTCCAGAACACCTTCCTCTCCGCCTGGGACAAACACACCCCCCTACGCCGGGCTAGAGTCTGTGGTTCCCACCTACCCTGGATCACTCCCGAGCTGATTGCTTGCCAACAAGCCTGTGATAAGGCCTGGCGAATCTACAAATCCTCACTCCTCCCCGGCGACTACACCTCCTATCACACGCTCCGCAATAGGTGCACCAAGGCCATCCGCCTAGCTAAGTCTGAATATTTTAATAACGCACTTAATGCAAACCTTGGTAGACCTTCCAAATTCTGGAAAGTCATTAACTCCCTTTTCTCCCCCAAACAGCTAGCCCTCCACCTCTTCTCCTTGCCCAAGGGACTCTCCTTTCCGATCCCCGGGAAGTCGCCACCGAGTTTAATTCATATTTCACTACCTGTGCCCATGCCCATGCCTCCTTGAAACCTCGCCTGCAATTCGCCACCTCCTCAGTCTCCCTATCCCCACCTATCCGGCAGAACCCCTTCTCCTTTGGGCCATTTCCCCTCTGAAACCTTAGATGCCCTCCTCGCCCTAAACCCTTCCAAAGGCAAATCCCTGATGGTCTTGACAACAAACTCCTCTTCTTATCTGCTCCGCCATCGCTACCCCTCTGCAGCCCTACTAATCTTTCCTTCAGTACTGGTCACTCCTCCACGTGTGGAAGCATGCCACTGTTCTACCCTCCCAAAGGAGGTGACTGTACCTCTGCATCCAACTACCGCCCCATCTCCTCCTCCCACCCTCGCAAAACTCCAGGAGCGCTTGTGCTATCCCAACTCTCCCACTTCCTCGCGAAACTAACTGCTTCACCCCTTTCTAGTCCGGGTTCCAAGCACCCTCCACTACCTCCGCCCTACTCGGACTCACAGACCACATCCTCACTGGGATGGACAAAGGCTAGTCACTGCTGCTATTTTATCGACCTAGCAAAAGCCTTCGACACCGTATCCCATTCTCTCCTACTATCCTGCCTTTCCGGAGCTGGTTTGGCTGAATCCGCCATAAACTGGTTTAGTGCCTACCTTCTAAATAGATCCCAATCCACTAAAATAGCTGACCACATCTCCCTTCCCCTCTCTATCACCTCCGGCGTTCCGCAAGGCTCAGTTCTCGGCCCCATCCTCTTCTCCATCCTCCTAAACGACTTGCCAAACTCCTGCTCCTCTTCCGCCATACACATGTATGCAGGCGACACAATCCTCTTTTCCTCCGGTCAGACCCGGAAGAAGTCACTTCAAACTTCAAACTGATTTCACCAAATCAACTCTGGTTCAATAACAGCGAACTCTCCTAAATGCTAAAAACCAACTCTATGATTTTCGGCACCAGACAACGTCTTTCAAACTCACCTCCCTCTGAGATTCCACACTCTAAATAACACTGTCCTCGAAGTACCCTCCTTCAGGTACCTCGGGGTTTGGCTGACGCCACCTCTCCTTTTCTACCCGTCGATTCCATCATTTCCAAACTGCCCCTAAACTTGTGCCCTCTATAGAAACGCACCAGTCTCCCTCTCTTCCTGTCAGGCCTGAAATTGTTCAGAAAATTATTCTACCCTCCTTCGACTACTGTGATGTAGTTTACAGTTCCGCTGCACAGACCACCCTAGCCAGATTAGACACCCTCTTCAATGCTTTTTGCCGCTTTGCCCTCGATGCCCCCCCCCTCGTTCACATCACTGCACGCTTTATCGTTCCCTATCCCTACCTTCTCTGTGTAACCGGCGCCTAATTCATTGTGCTAAATTCACTTCTAACTTCTGGCTCGGCTCCCTCCCTATCTCGCATCTGCCCTAGCCTCCCCACCCACCCCTCTCGCCTCAGATCCACTGACCCTAGACTACTTTTCATCCCATGCAGTAGGACCACCACGGCCAATCTGCATTCTCCTACCTCTTCCTAAACTCTGGGCAGCCTACCCACCCAGGTCAGTCATTCTTCATCAAGCTCTCCTTTCCTATGCCTCTCTAACTTCCTTGCTCTAGTTGCCCCCCCCGACCGCCCTCCCGCTTGGCTCTCTCCCCTGTGCCTGACCAGCGGCCTGGCCATGCCTCTATTGTCTGGCTCATATGCTACCCCCAGCACCTACTTCCACTCTACTTCCTCCCCTCACTCTCATTCTCTCCCCTTCCCTCGTCCTACTCAACCTAAGCTCCCCATCCCACTCCCTCCCTCCTCACCTATACCTCTCCTCGTTTCCCACCCTCCATCTCTTCCCCCCATATTTGCTCCAAATCCTTCCTCTATGTGATGCATCTCTCTGAAGCTCAGCCTCCGCTACAGTCATTCAATTTCTGCTATTACTACCTCTGTTCTGTAACTTGCACTTATGCATTTCATGTTTTTGCCTCGATGTGTACCCTTGTATTGTATACCTTGCCTTACGATCATGTTCTGTACTGTTCCTACCTCGCTGAGAATCCACGAATTGTATACCTGTACTTACTGTGACTGCACTGCCTATGTATAAGTTCAAATGTAATCCTTCCCAACTATGTACATTTTCCATATTATGCTACTAAAGGTTCCACTGTGTATGTCCTGCCTCCTCTTGTGTGTGTGTGTGTGTGTGTGTTTAAAAAAAAAAAAAAAAAAAAAAAAACCCAGTCGCACCATTGAGCGAGCATTTTTTTGTTCAGTGTGCTTTTCCTGGTGAAACATTTTCAATAAATAAATAATACGGTAATGTCTGGGGCTGATACAGGAAAACACCCACTACATATGTCCTGCGACATAGCTGATGCTTCAGCCAGAGCAGCTGCCTCCGGGATATGCCTCGGGAGGTACTCCTGGTTCAGGGTGGCAGGCTTTTTAAGTGATGTACAGCATTTCATTCTCAATGACCCCTTACTCCCTCCTCAGTGCCCTTTTAGGGGATAGAAGCCATTTGGTGCAAATGTTCAAGATATCCTCTTATCTGGAGGCCTCAAGCAGAACCCTGAAATTGATACACTCGTCTGTCATAGCCAACCAAGGAGTAGACGGGGTGCTTTCCTTACAGCAGGGACTAGACACCATTCCACTACTAGACAACAAGGTAAGGGTAAAGGAGCAGGAGCCATGCCTACCCCAAGTGCCCACTCAGAAGCCCCTAGAGGTGGCAGTGCAGCAGCAGCTGCTGCAACTGGCTCTGCTGACTCCTTTTATACCCCTCCCCAGCCCCCATTGCCTCCAGGGGCGGTTGTTTGGGATAATCTTTCCTTCCACCTGGACCAGTGGAAGGAGGTGTCCTCAGATGCCAGTGTCCTGGAAATAGTAGCACAAGGCCATCCTCTGGAACTTCTGGAACTACCTCCTGACCATCCACCAGTGTCTACACATTATCCTCCAGATCACATTCCAGAAGACAGCAATAGAACCTGTACCCTTGGAAAAGAGTTCTAGTCTCAGTATTTCCTAGTTCCAAAATGGATGGGAGTTCTGAGACCTATTGATCTAGGGGATCTGAACTTTTTTTTTTTTTTTTTTTGAATGGAGTACAAAAAGTTCAGAATGGTCACTCTACAGGGCTTACTTCACTACCACAGGCAGGGGATTGAATTTGTTCCCTAAGCATGAAGGATACTTTCATGTCAAAATTTGAAAACCTCACAGGAAATATTTGAGGTTCCCCTTTCAAAGGGAACACTACCAGTTCAGAGTATTGCTGTTTGGCTCATGTACACCACAGGTCTTTACCAAATGCTTAGCAGTAGTAGCAGCAGCGCTTTGCAGGGAAGGCCTTTGTCTTTCCCTACCTGGGTGACTGGCTACTGAACACTCACTCCAGGGAGCAACTCCTGCACACCCTAGCTCCAACAAGACAACTGTACAGTACCCTAGGGGTTACTGTCAGTATACCAAAGTCTACCTTGAGCCTTTGCCAGCGTCTACAGTATATATGGGCAGTTTTGGACACAGCCCTAGGCTCAGCCTTCCTGCCTCTGGACAGGGCTGAATATTTGATTGCACAGGCCCTTGTGGTCCATGACGGCCAATATGTCACAGCAAGAACATTCGTTCGGCTTCTGAGCAGCTGCCATTGTGTCACTACCTCTGGCCAGACTACACACGGGGATCCCTCAGTGGACCCTGAGAGTCCAGTGGGATCAACTCACAGATGATGTGGAACAGAGGGTTCTAGTAACCTCTCCAGTAAGCAAGGTGCTCAAATGGTGGGTAGAACCCAGCAACCTTCTAAAGGGGGGACTTCCTTTCCTGGTCCCCCTCCACTAGCCAGATTTTAACTATAGATGCCTCGGGGCCCTAAATGTCCCCCCAGTCCATCCCCATCAGGCACAGGGTGTATGGACCAAAGTGGAGAGCACTCTGCACATAAATGTTCTGGAAATGAGAGCTGTTCTGTATGGCCTACAGGCCTTCGACTCGCCTTTTTCTAGGTCCTCTGTTAGTACAGATGGAATATGTCAGTGTGATGCATTACATCAACAGACAAGTGGGAACTCATTCTTACTATCTGTGCAGGGAAGCAGTGAGAGTATGGTATTGCACTCTTCAGCACAGTCTAGGACTGTCAGTGGTACATATTCCAGGCAACCAAAATGTCTTGGCAGACAGGCTAAGCAAGTCGCAGTCCACATGAATGGGAGCCGCTGACCTCCGTGGTGGAAGACCTGTTGTGACAAATGGGGTTATCCTGAGTTGGACCTCTTTGCTTCCCCACACAATGCAAAACTGCCACTTTTCTGCTTGCTCTTTCCTGGGCCTGGGGTTTTTTGGTGAGATGCGTTGTCCTTCTCTTGGAAGGGGAGGCTTCTGTGTGCCTTCCCACCCTTCCCTCTAATTCCGAGAATGTTAATCAAACTTCAGATGGAGGGGGCAACTCTAATTCTCATTGCTTCCCTATGGCCTCGACAAATCTGGTTCCCCTTACTGCAGCAAGTGGCAGTGGAGCCACCAGTTCCTTTGCCCTTATGCTAGGGACTTCTTTCACAGGAGCAGGGAACCCTGCTCCATCCGGACCTCAAGTTGCTTCATCTTCATGCATAGCTCCTGAAATCATAGCCCTTGCTAGATTTGGAGTTTTCCAAAAGGTGGCTGTATGTCTTTATGGCTGCCAGAAAGCTTTCCACCAGGTCTTTTTATTCTATGACATGGAAGCGGTTTGCTTTGTGGGCCACATCACTTGAATCCATTTACCTGTGCAGTAAATCAGATTCTAGAGAATCTGCTGTCCTTGTCAGATGCAGGCTTGCTTTATTCTTCTAGCAAAGTGCACTTGGCTGCCATTTCAGCTTTTGTTGTGCCTACTGAGGGTCATATGGTTGCCCAGCTGGAAGTGGCCCATACATTGAGAGACATTCTGTACTTGAAGCCTCCTATCCGTAGTCCAGTCCCAGCCTGGGACTTGAATTTTGTGTTGGAAAATCTTACTTTGGTCCCTTTTGAGCCAGCTGCGACTTGCAGCGCACGCTGTCTTCCTTGGAAAGCATTATTTTTGGTTTCCATTACTTCTGCTCGAAGGATTTCGGAGCTGCTGGCTCTGTGTGAGCCTCCTTATTTGATTTCCACAGACACCGTTTTTGCATACTAATCCTTTTTTTTTTTTTTTTTAAACTAAAGGTGGTGCCTGAGTTTACGTTACTCAAACCATCTATCTGCCATTTTTTTCCTGAACCTGCCAATCCAGGGAAGCAATGCTCCATACTCTAGATGTGCATAGAATACATGGGCACAATATACACTGCAGGGAGTCCTTTACAGATTGGTTTAATTCACCCCTGGGAAAGAGGACGCTCTTGTTTTTAAGCAGTACTTTTCCAAATGGTTAGCAAATTGTAGTACTTTTTGTTATTGGAAGTACAATAAAGAACTTCTGGGGTTGTTAATGGTCATTCCACTAGAGGTATGACCATATATGTTGCATGTTTCAAAAATGTGTCTGCTGCAGAAATCCATACAGCGGCTACCTGGAGTACTGTCCACACTTTAACTAAACGTTAGTCTGAACATTACTTCTCGAAAAAGGGCCGGCTTTGACCTAGCTGTGCTCCAAGGCCTACTTTCTTTGGCCTGTAGGCTCCAGCTACCCAGATTGTTTATGGTTAGTACTGCCTTTACTTGTTCCTTAAGAGTGGCCTCATGAAGGAGGGATCCTGTAAGAAGATTTAACAGTTATGTACTCATTGTAACAGTAGATTTTTGAGAGAATCTCTTATCAGGCTGTGCCATCCCACCCTTCTTACCCCTTTAGGGTCCTGTGACTGGTGAATGCTGTTTCCTTCTCCATGAGTCTCAGCCTGCTGTTCTCCGCCTTGCCTGGTTGCCAGAGCTGTAGGTTCTCTTCTGGTTCTGTACAGAGAGGTCCTTTGAGCATGATCTCCAGTGGGTGCTGAGGAGGGAAGGTGCCACCCATGTTTATGTATAAGCTGACATCTGATGTCGTGGATGGCCCCTGGTGGACTGGTTACAAAAGTTGCCATGTGGTCCTAGTGCCTGGTGGCTGTAAGTTCCATAGGTGTGGCCTGATGAGAGAGACTCTTAAGATCTACTGTTACGGTGAGTATGTAACGGTTTCCTTTATTATGAGGAGTCTGATTAGCATTCTGCAGCTTTTCAGTCTGCAGGGGATTTGCATTATAATTTCCATGTCTAGTACTCTAGGGTTAGGCAGTAGGCAAGTTGCTCTCATTCACATTTACCACCAGTGATGCATTGATTCTTGCTGCGAGTGCATCTCTCGCACACAAAGTTGCAAAACTTTGTGCCCCCCACCAAGAATGTGAGACATGACTTTAGTATGAAGAGACACTTGAGTATTAAAACTTGCTGTTCTGTGTCATAAACGCACTCCGCAGGTCAGGCTCTCTGCTCCCACAGTGCCAAACCTCGAAGTGCAATATGTGAACAGGAGACGAATAGGGTAACCCTCCTGTCTGTTTTGGGTCCAAACACTTATCAAGTCTCGAGTCCCGAGGTCAAATATGAACCCTTTTTCGCTAGCATGCTCAGTAAACTGTATCAAATGTCACACTCTCTTTGGGGAAATGCAGTGCAGTACTTAACCCAGCGGGCACCCAACCTGGTTCACAGGTCTCCCCTTTTTGACTCAACTGAGACCTAGGTACTTTTCTTACTTTAGAGCATATGGTAACATACTGTAAGCACTTAACAGATCTGTCAGACTTGTCAACACTGTCCCAGCATTCGCATTCAAAATGAGCAAAAGACTCCGGCAGAATTTCAAGGAAGACAAAGTTTACTGCAATTAAAAAAAAAAAAAAAAAATATATATATACACACACACACACACACACACACACACACACACACACACACAATTGGGTTAGTCATTTAAATTAAATGGACAATTTAAACAAAACCACCTTGGTTATGAATATTTTTTCCTACCCTAAGTTCCATTGCTAAATAATGGTAGTTGATTACCTACTTCAGTAGAAGTGCCCTTGAGAGTGTCTGGTCAGGAGTCCCAAATCAAAAAGCAAAAGCAGTTTTTCCTTTCAGCCATCTGGTAATATATTCATAGTCCCAAATTCTCTGATGTCAGCTCACAGTGATGCTGGCTGTGAGGTCACTCAAACCTGAATACTAAATTAATTGATTAGTCACAGGTGTTCACATGTAGCTAAGTATCCCTCTAAAGAGTGTGTGTGTATATGTGTATATAATATACATATATACATTTTCTTTTTAAGTAGTGAGCCTGCATTATTGTCGGGTCAGAATTACCCCTTTGATCTTCCCATGCAACTCCTGATGAGCTGTGTCACCTATTTGTGAAATATAACATGCATCAGTTAAAAGTTGCTTTTTCCTAATATCGTAAAATGCATCCTGGTTTCCTGGATTTCAAAGTAACTGGATGTTTTACAACTGTTACAACCTGGCATGTGAAGGAAGCCCTTAGTTTCCACTGGGTCATTGAGTGTGTCATTTCCCTCACCACACTTTTGAAATTCTAGCTCCCATAGTGCTGTTAAGCTGGCTGCCATATTGTCCCACCAGAAATTCACAGAACATAACATTTATATCACAAATATAATCCTAACTAGTAGAGGGTTAACACATCACACTCTAACCTGATAATTGGTTCAGTTCTTCCCACTATATCAAGTGAACTGTTCAACTTATTGAATTTAAGCACGTTAGGATCATTTATTGTTGGAGGTCCTCCTATGCAGAACTGATGATGATTTATGAGTGGCATTGATGACTTTTGTACTGAGCATCAGCTGATGAGCAGTACTCCTTCAGAAAACCTACTGGAGTCCTTTCAAGTCACTTGTCCTTATTTTGTCTTATTGCAGATTTCTGTGCTGATTCCTCTTCTGGAAAATGGTGAACTACTGATTCCTGGGCGGGCGGATTGCATAAAGGCAGCACCTGGATTTCAGTTCTTTGCAACCAGGAGGTATGAAAAACACCTTCACCCTTTCGTATGGTCTGTGGTACCAGCTGTGATTGGACTGCTTTGATTTGTATTCACACAGATGAGGAAAGCATGCGCTCTCTGGTGCATGATCCAGGGTGCTGCTAAGAAGAGGAGCACTCCTAAGGCAACGTAGCAAAGCAAGAAATTAGCACATCTGGTCTGGAGATGCGGTGGCACCCCGACAAAAGATGCCGCTCTAAATCACGTCTGTAATTTTATTGAGTAGTTACAGAGCACAGTGACTACATAAAACATGTTGACATGAAACTAGACACTAATGCAGATGAGTGCTGTGGATTTCTTGCTTATTTGATTTTTATTTCCGGTTACATATTAGTAAAATCTCTTCTGTCAGCCAGTAGGAATGGACTTCTCGCTGTCATTTTCTCATATGTGTTACAATACCGCTGCCGAGACAACTCTTAACATTGTAAGAGTGGTCTCAGGTTCATTCTTAGGGTATGAGAATCATAAACCAAAGGTGAGCAGTTCCTCACCTTAAGGGTGTGAGACCACTCTTAAAACCGTAGAGTGGTCATGGCAGTGATATTAATATATTATATATCAGAATCGATAATAAATGAAAATCAGAACAACCTGACCGTTTCCATTTCCAGGGCAGCTGCGCATGAGACACTTTCTTCACACAGAATGAGTGTCTCATGCAGAGAGGAATGGAATAGTGTGATTGGTCGGGGGCTTTCCCTTGATTTATAAAGGCATGAACTCTGGAATATGGACATTCAAGTGGTTTCATTCTCCTACAGACCAGTGTATTCACCAATAAGATAGAACTGATGAGTATAGTGCCGTATGTGTCCCTTTGCTTTTCAATAACAAAAACTACTCTTAACAGGCTATACTGGTGTCATCAATGACCTCAACATCCATTAAGCTTTCTCTCCATCAGTCTGCTGTTTTGTCCACCATGTCTGGCAGCAGTACTTAAAGGTAACTGACCTGTTTGGTGCAGTCAGCTCATGTACTGCTTCTCTCTAGGAGAAGTGATTACATTATTCTGGCTCTCTGAAAGCAGTGCTCTCCCTGGAATATTGCTGCTGCCCTGTCCCCTTGAATTTGAGAGTACAGTCCTGGTGGTGCTCCAGAGGTGTCTCTGGCCTGGTGCTGGGAGTCTGGGATTACAGTGCAAACCAGGATCTCCCACATGTTTGCGCAGGAAGTTGCTGCCAGCTTTTTTTTTTGCAACATGAAATTGGATTTTTGTTCTGAATTGTCTCAAGTAATGACCTGCAATGTCTCTCCTAGGCTCTCCAGTAGTGGCGGTGGCGACTGGTATAGACAACATAACACCCATGCTGCACTGCTGGACAAACTGTGGACCAAAATACAGCTGGGGAACATGAACAGAGCAGAACTGCAAGAGGTAACTGTGTTCTCTCCCTGCCCACCACTTGAGTTCACCCATGCTGACTTTTATGAATACGTGTAGTGCAGCAAGTGCTCTTGAAGGACAGCTGTGCTTGCTCAGCATTTGGTGGTGCAGCCCTGGGATTGTACCAAGCAGTGGCCATTTCTTCTTGCACTTTTCCCCTGGTAATTGATGACCAAGTTGCAGTGTTTTGTAATCAGAGATGTGATAACATGACCTTAACTTACATTGAGGTGACCTGGGCTGTCTGGTCTTTAAATGGCTTCATTTTATTGCCCGTTTTTGTTAATCATTTAACTGTGGCCACTCACCCCATTCACCAGTTAGCCAGTAGCTGCACATGTTGCCTTCACATCACTTGCTTAGGTGAAATAACTGGCTTGGCTTAGCCTTCATACCTGCTGAGGAACTAATCAGTCTGCACAGTTTTCATTGACTAAACAGTGATTTTTGAGTGCAGACCCTGACTGACTCCATTTCCGGTTGGCTGACTTCAAAACAGAGGCCTTTTAAAGCTTTTTTGTTAACCCTTTTGCCTACTGATTTTAGCTCCTACTGTGGTGGCATTTAATTTCTCTTAATTCCCCTTTGCTGTCATAGTGGTCTGGTTCTCCTCTAAATCCCTGGGGAGCTAACCCTCCCTAGTGGGGTTGGACGACAGGGCCCAGGGCTGGCCTTCTTTGGGATCTAATGAGGATATGCATCCCAGCTGAATTTTGGTGGGGGGTGGGGGGGCCACATGGAGGCATCGGTTGGAAGTGCTTCCCCATTCTTCTCGCCCCCGGTGGAGCTGAGGGCCATGCCCACCCCTGGATGCTTCCATGTCTCAAAGGACCTGCCAGCACCCAGCTCCCATAGTGTTGGGGTGGTAATGCAATAAAGGATTTTACCCACGCAGGTGGAAAAGGAGAACATTTTGTGGCAGGCGGCGTCCCTCTTCTCCTCCTGGATTGTTGGGCCAGTTCTTGTAGGAACAATTTAATGAATTTACCATTTGTATAGATTTGCTGTGACATGCTGCCTCTGAGGCACCTCTTGCTTCCCAGCAGTCCTCAGGAATGTGAGGTTAGGGAGCAGTGCTTTGCCCATACAGTCCCATAATGCAGACAAACCACCAGGATCACAGTTAAATTAGTAAGCTGATGTAAAGGGAAACTGTCAACCGTTTTTTTTTTCTTTTCATTGTATTTGAAAACCTATATTTTATGATTGAGTGCCTTCTCTAAAAGTTATTGGATGTTTTATCTGCTTCCTTTCTTGGCCGTGCTGAAATGCATGCCAGATAGTGTATGCTCCACCTTGTTTTGTTTCAAAGCCTTGACCTGCTCTTATTGCATACTTCCTGAACATTAGTATCACCCCCAAACAGAGCAGCCACTCATGATGCAATATTCTCCTGTCTTTCCATGGTGAGTGGCTAGACCATGGTGGGGGTGTTCCCAGGTCCAGGAAGGATGCATTAAGAGTTGTTCAAGGAATTTAAGCCAACACATTTTGTGTTGTCACACCAGTATGATGGGCAGTCTGATTTTTGACTTCTAAAAAGACAAAAAAGGAATCTAAATCAATTGGCTACATTAGCAGTAGCTACAGAATGTGACCATTCCTAAAATGTGTTTTTAAAGTAGTGATAGTTTGAGCAGGGGTGTAGCCAGGAATTTTAAACTTGTACTCAAAACTGATGCACTGTTGCACCCCCGTTCTGTAAACATAAACCAAAATATGTGCTACCATGCCACACCAACAGTAGCCCCCCTCCCCATTTGCCATGTCTGACTTCAGGTAATCAGTTTCTTCCTGTAATCCTCCTTCCTTTGTTTTTCTGCCTGCCTGGTGGTGGTTCTTGTTTGTATATTTGGCTGGTGGCATCAGTGCCCTATGGCGAACAACAAAGGCAGAAGGGCTCAGCACGACACACACAATGTAACTTACTTGCTTTCCTCTTTTTGTTGCTCCTGCCTGTTTTTTTTTTTTTTTTAACTGTACTCTGCTGAGTACAGTGCATATGCCTGCTGACGCCCCTGAGTTTGAGGTCTTAAGTGGGTGACAGTGTCCCTGAGATCCTAATACAACCATGATTATAAAAGCACCCAGTATCTTCCTTAGTGTCTCTGAACTGGCATCCTATGTTAGTAATAGCACCAGTGGTAAATTCTCCCTGCGTGGCTGCTGTATAGAGTGCAGCACTCCCTTTAGTTTCGCTCTTGATGGCTGGTGGGAGCTGTCGCAAAGGGAAAATTGTACTAGGCACATCTGACCAGGAGGATTCTAAAACTTGGAAATATGCTCCAAATATTCATAATATAAAATGACACCAGCCGTGGTTTTAAATTGGCAAGTACAATTTCAGACATTTTTTTTTTGGGGGAGGGGGAGTTACAGGAAACCTTTCATGCAGTAACTGTACAAGATTGCTGTACAAGACAGGCTCTGCCAAGTGATTTTAAAACTCTTATTCTAATTGAACAGGGCTAATATTGGAAAACGTCTACTAATTTTCCTTTTTCTCCCCCGTTAAAAGGTGCTTCAGACCAGGTATCCAAACTTAACAGTTGTAATTGACCGACTGTTAGATATTTATTGCCAGCTTACTGGTGACAGACACCAGACACTGGAAATTGTCTTCAGGAGTCTTGGGAATGAGCAGACGTCCACTGATAATTCCGAATTGAGAGAACAAGACAGAAGACCAGGACTTGAAGGAAGAGGCTTATCTTTACGGTAAATAAGCGGGGTTACTTTGCTGAACCACGGGGATGTGGAGTGTTCCACCTTTATGTAATTTATGTGAAGTCGTTTGGGCTGGTGTGGTGGTGTGTAGCAGGGCTTTCCACCACCATGTTGGAGACATGTTCAGTGCCAACCTTTGGGACTTCTCAGTGGCAGAGGTGACATGTTTCAGCTGTCACCAGAGCTTCACACCAATACAGTGGTGGAAAAGCTGGCCCTAGAACCACCAAAACCAGATAAAAAAAAAAAAAAAAAAAAAGTGTTATCTGTGATTCTGTCAGAGGGTTTTATGTGTGGTTCTGTTTGTTGGAGGGAGAGAGCATGCATGAGAGATGGTTTGATTCCCCCCCCCCCCAACTAGTCAAAAAAAAACAAAATAAAACTCCCATTGATCAACAAGTTGCTAATCAGATGTTAAAGGGATGTTCTAGAGTGCTTAAATTAACCTTGAACCCTGTTTCTGTAGAAGCTCGTTGCTTGATCCCATCATGCATTTGCATTTAAACCTGA
Source organism: Neoceratodus forsteri (assembly GCA_016271365.2). Classification (NCBI taxonomy): domain Eukaryota; kingdom Metazoa; phylum Chordata; order Ceratodontiformes; family Ceratodontidae; genus Neoceratodus; species Neoceratodus forsteri. The sequence goes on along the minus strand of CM057449.1, from coordinate 1,380,791,977 downwards.
ACCTGCTCAGCACTACATTATGACGGCTGCTGCCCTTGCATGCACTCTGTCCTTACACACTCTGTTTATATAATCCATTATTCTTCCCTGTCCTTTTTTTTTTTTTTGTCTTCAGTTGTTTGGTCTGGTTAAGCGAGGTTAGTGTCGTAGTATAGTAAACAGCTATGCTGTCTTAAAGCAGCAGTGCAACAAAAAAATGTTTTGCCCAGAAAGCTGGCTTCAGCTACAGTTAGCATACCTGCCAGCTCTACGTTTCTAGGTACCTCCTGTGCTGAGCACCAGAAGTTTTGTCTTTTTTTTTTTTCTTGATCCCCAACCCTTACCAGGTTTACAGTTGTATTTCTAAGCAAAATATGGTGGTTTTTTTTATATTTTTATTTTTCCTTGAGGGGGAACCTAAATTAAAATATTTATAATATACTCACATTTTGGTAGAACTAGAAAACGTTACCACCTGATAAAACTGGAAGATGCCTGGAATCTTCATAGTGAAAATAAAATGGGGTCCTATTTTTTTCTGCATAATTTGGTTATGCCTATCTGGGGGAGGAACCCACTGAGAGTAGTGAAAACTGTGGGCAGGGAGAAACTGTGGAGGGTCTAGTTAATTTTGCTCTGTTACTTGACCGTTCCCTATGTTTTGTGTGGCACGTATAGATGGTGACTGGTTATTCCCTAGCTCAAATCAGACAGCCAGCCCTTTGGCAGGTAATTAGCTTTGTGCGGCTGGGGCTGGAAATCGGTGTGAAATTGATTTGTTTTTCTCCTTGTGCAGTGTCATTACTGATGCTCCAGTCAGCTAATGCTCCCTGATGTCATTTGAGGGCATGGTTGGGAGTGTCCTCTGTCTCACAGCACTGGTGTATTCATTAATTCATTTGTTTATTTATTGTAGGGATTTACTGAAACTGTGCAACAGGATTGCTACCAACTTTAACGGCACATCCCCATCTACTGCATTAAATGTTTTTCAAGAGGTACGTTGTCAGCCAAAGCCTGTCCTAATTCTGTCTGCTAGGAATCCAGATTGTTGCTTTCCCCGAGCTGACTGAATTGCCGGAGGTTTGGAATTTGATTTTGTATGGTTCCTTTTATGCACATTGTATCACCAAACACTCCAGTCTATGAAGGGATGGCAGCAACAGTGAGAGACAAAGTTGGATTGAAGAAAGATGGAAGGTTAAGAAATGGAAAATTTAAGAGTGGTGAATGAGGAGAAATGGGGGGTGGGTAGAGAGAGAGAGAAAGAGGTTGAGGATAGGGGAGGGTAAGTGATTTGCTAAAGGTCACAGAGTAAGCGGCGGTGTTGGGATTCATACCTGGGTGTTCGGGTTCACAGTTCTGCACTTCAAACAATAAGGCTACACTGAAGTGTCCTTCAGGGTTGGCAGTTTAGCAGGCAGCTCATATGGAACACCCTTGGTCTCTGTTCTTGTGCTGTGTATTGACTGAGACCTGCAGAGTGACTCCCCTTTCACAACCTAATAAATATGTTTTGTGACTAGCATAGTGAATACTTGAGACTGTAGTTGTAACCTTGAATCTTCATCTAGGGATCTCTTGCAGCAAGCCACACCTATGGACCTGTAGCCACCAGGACAACACTGAAGCTTTTATAGCTAGAAGTTTTCCATGGGGCCACCCACTCTGATGTCGCCCTATCCTATAAGAGTTGGCGGCCCCCTGCACTGTCCTGCATTCTTTTCCCGCCGTCTACCATCGAATGTCAAACCTCTTGGAGATTGTCTGCTTCATTCGACTGCCATTTCTTTTATTTCTTAGAATTTTCTTCGGTTTTCTTTTCGTTTTCTCACCTTAGTTTAGCATCACTTTACCAGTGATTCTTTTCCTTCATTTATGCAGAGTTCAGTCTCCAGTGCATTCCTCCGGAGGAGCACCTGTGGTGAGAAGATTCCAGAAAAGGACTACCAAATCTCCTCTTGTGTCCGCTGCCTGGGCCATGACGTCCAAATCTGCAAGATCTGCCGCGTCCCCAACCACGCTGTGCCGCCAGAAGACCCTGGAAACCTTCCTTCTCAAGCAGCAGGTTGCCCGCATAAGAGCTACATGCCAGGAATTCCTCTGCTTCACCAGCCCTCTTCTCACATTCAACCTCCTCTAAGACCTAGGAGAAATCCAGCGTGAAGCATGAACACATGGTCATAAAACATGCTAAGCCTTTGTCCTCCCTGCCCGTGGTTGGCTTTGAATGTCTGCTGCAGCAGGGCCATCCTTTGGGAGCAGCCCCCTGTGCATTGCACGTCCTCTTCCCCCACAAGGCTACTGTTCGCAGCTCTTGCCACCAATGTCACCTTGGTGGGTGCTGGTTCCTCAGGCGTGAGTGTGCCACCAATGTCCCAGCCTGTACTGCTTCGGCCCTTGTTTTTCTGTGGGCCTTTAGCCAGGCAGATGTACCGGTTTAACATTGACCAATGCTGTCACGGCACTTCAAGGGGCGCTCCGTGCTTCCCTTGATGCCGACCTTAGCAGTTTTCGGCAGTTTCTTCTGCCATCATTCCTGCCCCCAGGCCCCTGGCACGCTGTTACCAGGGCAGTTTCTTAGTTTTCCTCTCCCACGATGGCCCAGGCAGAGGAGACACCTCACAAGCCTTGGCTTGCTAGGCTGCCCTCCCCGGCTTCAGCTGCGCCGGCCCCAGTGCATCCTCAGCTGGCGCCGATAAGTGCCCTGATATGCAGGTCATACATTGATGCAAGTCGTGGTAGATTTCGAAGCCATGCCTACCTCTCTGTAGGATTTCATGCAAACTAGGCTTACTCCCTCACAAGGGCTGATGCCCAAGGGACTACTGTGCCTGCCCCATGCCTCTTCTACCCTACGGGCCGTGATCACACACTGGGACCCAGTGCCTCAACCCTCTTAGGAGTCCGGAGGGGGAGATCCGGACCACCTTCTCTCCGACCATGCTGATGAGATGCTGGAGACGGAGGCATTACCCCTCCAACTTCATCTCTTCGGTGTTGTGCGATGGTGATGAGACCACCAAGTATATCCCCTTCCTTTCTCTCCGTTCTGAGACAGCTCCAAGTGGCCATGGGGTTTGACATTGAGGAGTGGGACCTTATCTGACACTGTTTGTCGAGTTGCCTTGGCTTACCGGACTCACCTTCTCTGGTCATTCCCCCATTGATAGAAACCTTTGAGGATGCCACCATGGCCGCTTGGTATCAGTCCAGTTTAGTACCTGCCTGTTTTGGAAGGCGAGCAAGCTATACCAGGCTGCAGCAAGGAAGCCTTTCTTCACCGAACAGTCTGACTGACTGCGTGCCAATTACTGCTACCCACCTTGTCAGGTGAGTTACACCCTCATTATGGCTCACTTTGATCACTTCCTGCTGGTAGTGCTTGACAGTGTCCTTCCTTACCTGGCTGCTAAGCAGCTAGCTGTAGATGTCATCCAAGACCATGCGCTGGCTAAACACCAGCTCTGGGTGACCTTGGGCATTGGTGATTCCTGGGCTGTGCCATATTAGCAGCTGTTGTGATGCATTGCAGGGCTTGTCTGAGGATCTCCACCTTCATGGTGGATACTCTGCATAACTGGATTGATGTCCCCTTCCTGGAAACTGATCTCTTTGGCTCAGGATTGGACTGGCCTCTCACTAGAATAGAGAAGTCCACTGCCACCCTAGATTCTGTGGCTTTGTCCCAGAAGGACGTGAAAGGTCAGAAGCAGAAGACATACCTTACAGCCACAGCAGTTTCTGTAGTAATTGCTGTAGCAGGGGCAGTTTCAAACCTGGTGCCCCAAGGCCAGATTCTCTGGTCGGGGTCCAGAAGAGGCTGGGTTAGGGGAAGTAGTGCCCCTCCGGCCTCAGTGACCGGTGCCACTACCAGAACTGCTCAGTGATGTTTGTTTTGTTTTTTTTTGGGAAGGAAGCGAGATGTTCACCTGCCTGAATCCCTAACCCAGCTCCCTGTGGGGAGTGGGCTTCACCAGTCCATCACTATGGACAAAGGTGTTCTCGAGGTGGTTGGCAGAGGATTGCCTCTTGACTTCAAGGCTGTTCTACCTTACCAGTCCCAAGCTTTGAGGGAATCCCCACTATCCACCCTCAGGCAGTATGTTGCCCAGCACCTCATAAAAGGAGCCATAGCCTGTGTCCCAGACACCCTGGCAGATTAGGAGTACGTGTCCAGGCACTTCCTGGTCTGGAAATATATGGGGGACTGGCACCCCATAGTGGATCTTTGTGATCTAAATCAGTTTCTGAGAAAGTGTAAGTTTAGCATGGTCAAGTGAACTAGATCATAACCATCTCTGGAGCGAGACATATGGTTCTGTTCCCTAGACCTCCACGATGTATTTTTCCAGGTGCCAGTTGGTCTTTCCTACTGGCCATACCTCTGGTTTTATGCAGAAGGAGGTGCTCCATCAGTTTCAGGTCATGGTATTCTGCCTCTTCTGTGTGCCCTTGGTCTTCAGCAAGTGCATGTTAGTGGTGGAAACCTTCCTGAAGCACACAGGCATCAAGAGTTTATCCCTGCTTTGACGACTGGCTGATAGCAGGGCTATCCAAATAGGCAGTGGAGCGGTCCTGGGACTTGGTCCTGCAGAGACTGGGCCTTCTAGTAAACACGACTAAGTCTGAACTGATCCCCTGACAGGTAATTCATTTCATTGACAGTTGGACTCCCTACTTGCCAAGGCGTGCTTCCCCGTAGACCTGGCATTGGATCTTACCTCCTTTGCCAGTCATTTCAAGTTGGGTGCATGCGCCCTACTAAGGACTTCCTGAGGCTGCTGGGGTATATGGCAAGTTCCACCAACGTGGTCTGATGGGATTGATAGTGGATGTGGCACCTGCAGTGGGAGCTGGACTGTCTGTGGTCCCAGCACCTATGACATCTGGACCAACTGGTCAGTGACCCAGCCGATATTGGATGCAACTCAGTGATGACTGATCCTAGAACATCTGGAGGAAGCGGTCCCATTGTATGCCCAGAACTGACCATCACTGTCATGACTGAGTTTCTGGTAGGGTGGGGAGTGCACCTGTGGGACACACACAAATCTGATGGAATTTGCCCCACTAGTTTGAGATCAGGTCATACAAGTCCAGACAGACAACGCCGTAACCATGTTCTGCCTGAACAGGTAGGGCAGCATGTACTTCCTTTGTGTCGGGAGGCCCTGTGCACCAGGAGCCTTGTGCAGACTAGGTGTAGATCTCCTGGTGATCCATGTCTCAGGAACAGACCGTCAGCTGGCAGATGCTCTCAGCCAGATGGGTGAGATGTTGCACGAGTGGTCCCTGCATCAGGAGATGACACCTGTTCGCCCTGTAGGGCACCTCTGTGGTGGACTGGTTTGCCTGCTGGGAGAACACAAAACTAAGGCTATTCTGTGCCCGACCCCCACAGTCCAGGACACTGGTGGGGGATACCTTTGTGAGGCCCTGTACACCAGGTCTTCTGCATGCCTTTCCCCCCTTTCCCTGATCCACAAGATGGTGGTCAGAGTATAGAAGGACAAGGCACAGATAATCCTGATGCTCCAGACTGGCCTTGCTGGCTGTGGTACCCAGACCTCCTCTGCCTCAGCAGCAGACACCTGTGGCACTTACCTCTATGCCCGAATCTGCTGATCCGACAACGGGACGATCCTGCACCCAGATCGTTAATCCCTGCACTTTACAGCCTGGTTCCTGGGTGGCTAGAGTTCCAGGTTTTGAGTGTTTAAGACTGTGCTCCACGTTTATGAGGCATCTTGGAGAGTAGTCTCGCCAGTGCTGTGCCTTTAAATGGAAATGGTTTTCCATTTGGGGTCAGGGCAGTGAGCTTGATTCACTTGCCTGTGCTGTGGCTAGTATATTGGAATACATCTGCTCTCTCTCAAGTTGGACTGCCATTGATTACCCTTAAGGTGTATCTGGCAGCTACCTCAGTGTACCAGGAATGGGTTCTTAAGCAGATGGTGGTGGAAGAGAAAGGTGGTTAAGTGCTTTTTTCTTTAAAGGCCTTGACCGCTTGTGTCTGCCGGTGCGTAAAGCTCCACCACCTTGGAACTTGTTGCAGGTTTTGGATATACTCGTGGGCAGGCCTTTTGAGCCTATATCAGTTTGAAATGTCGCATCTTCATGTAGGACAAGCTAGAAGGATCAGTGAGCTTCAGGCGCTCTCTATGAAGCCTCTGTACCTGGTCTTCCACAGGGACAGTCATCCTTTCTCCCCCACCCGAAGTTCCTCCCAAAGGTTGTCCTGGAGTTCCACCTTAACCATTGATGAACTTCTTAGTCTACAGAAATCCATCTTTGGAAGCCAACCGCATGAGCCATACTTTGGAGCTGTGGTGGGTGCTCTCCTGTTATGTAGAACGTACGGCTGGAGTTGTTTGCCAGCTGTTTGTGACATATGCCGAAACCATGCTTAGCAGACTGACAGCGAAGAGGACTACTGGCAGGTGGATTACCTTCTGCATAGACCTCTGTTACAGGTTGGCTGTGAGGGTGCTTCCTGTAAAGCTCAGGGCTTATTCCACCAGACATACTGCTGCCTCTTGGTGTTTTCAAGGACATCTGTATCTGGGTGATCTGCAGGGCTGCCACCTGGAAGTCTGCACACACCTTCCTTTCCCATTACCACACCGACCTTGAGTCTCATTGGGATTCTGCATTTAGGACCGCTGTTCATCAGCCTTTGTTTGCGAAATAGGGGTGCACACCTTGCTTCCTTCCTTCTCACAGAGAACTGCTGGGTGTCTGTCAGTGTGTTGACAAGGGAACCCCCCCATTCTCCCCCAAATGTTTGTCACCTGTAACTGTGAGATCTCGCTTCGAGGGGGCTGTTGCAGCAGATCATAACCATAAGAACTGAAACTGGCAGACCCCTCAGAAAACCTCTGGCTAGCAGTATACAGTGGGGGACCATCCCGTGATGTGAGGTCACCCCCAACATCCACCTGTGGTATAAAAGGGGCAGTCCCCCAGCCCAGTCTGTTCTTTTCCCGTTGTTGACTAGCGCTAGTTGGACCTTCACGGACACCTTCTGCTTCAGACTACCATTTTCTTTGTGTTACCCACGCTTTTATTTTCCTTTTTTAATTAAATTAGTCTTTTGTGCAGATCATCTTATTCTTCCTCATCAGTGGAGTGGCAGCGAACAAAATGTGCTTGTGGAAAGCAATTTTCCCATAGGGACGTCCATTCGTCATGTCTGCTTTGCCTAGACCTGGACCAAGACACTGAGGCCTGCCAGCACTGGTAAAATTTTAACCAGCGCACCTGGCTTTGCTGCCAGAAGACTCTGGAAGCCTTCCTGCTGCTGCAAAAACTTAGTAATGGAGAAGGAACTCCACAAATGTACCTCTTCTCCGGCTTCAAGGGCTTCCACTGCTTCATCAGCCGAGAAGTCTTCGGGAAAGCACAAACACCGGGAGAAGCACAGAGACTAACCCCGGTCAGCTTACCACCCCAGGTCCCTGTGTAAGTCTGGCACTGAACATGGGTCTTCCTCCCACGGGAGGTCTGCCCATTCCTTCCCGGCAGCTCTTTCCCTCCAGGCTCCCAGTAGTCAAACCACCCACTCTCCTTACTGTCTTGAGCAGTGGTTCTTTAGGTCTGTGGACTTCAACCCCAGCCTCTCAGGTCCATTCAGCAGGCAGATTTTCAGCTAGATGACTCGGCAGGGTCAGTGGGCGGCAGGTCTTTGCCAGTCGCCCTCTCGGTCAAAGTGTCTAAGTCGGCCCCAACATCAGGGACTGATGCCTCCAAGCGACGCCTGGGGGATGTGCTCACCTCCTCCACCAGTGTGATGCCTCTGCCCCGCTTGGGAGCTAGCTCTCCCAGACAGGCTTCACCATCTAGGCCAGCGCCAGCTGCATCACCAGACCGACGTCTGCCCACGCCTGTCCGGTCTACGCCAACCACCCTGGCGTCTCATCAGTCATCATCTCCTAACCCTCCACAGTAGTCTGGACCTGTTATCACACAGCCAATGCCAGAGGGACTGGTGCCTGGTCTTTCTACTCCTGCCAGTCAAATGCCAGATGATTCCTTCCCCCTAGGACTGATGCCTGCTCACCCGACGCCAGGGTTACCACAACCTAAGGAGCTGATGCTGGGGCCCTCTCAGCCTACCCCACCCCCCCAGATGCAGACTCCCCCTGCTTCTGCCTCAGAACCCACTCACAGGCATTAATGCCCTTTTTCCCGGCTTGGGGGGGGCATACTTGAAGGATAACTCACTCTGAGGGACTTTTCTCCCAATCCAACTAAGGGACAGGTTCCCCTTAGCTAGGCCCCAGTACCACCTCCTAAGGAGCCTACTCTACATCCAGATGTAGCTGGTGCCGGTTGTCCGGAGAACCACTGACAAAGGTATAGTCGCTTACCCTCTTCGGACTCTGGTGAGTAAGGGAGGTATTCTTCCTTGTCTTATGGTGATTCAGGGGACTGTGACCTGCCGTCATAACCGGAGGAGCCCAAGGACACCTCGTGGTCTGCTCCAGATGACCAGACTTTCATGGATGTGATGAGGCACATCCAGGCCCTCAAGGGTTGGGACACGGAGGAAGTGGATCCTGAGCAATGTCCTTTAGCTGCTTTCCTCCATAAGGAGGAGTCATTGCCTTTAGTTGTTCAGCCCCTTATTCACTTCTTCAAGGATGTCAGTAGAGCTGCTTGGAAGCACCCATCCACTGCAGCGGCAACGTCTGAAAAGGCAGATCGCCTGTATAATGCTCCAGTGAAGGAACTCTTTTATGGAGAGCACACAGATGCTGGTTTAGTCATTCATGCTGCCCATGACTGCTCTAAGCAGCCCCAGCACCTTAGCACTCAGCGTCCCGACAAGGACTCCAGGCAGATAAACCATTTTGGGGAAAAAGGTCTATTCCTCAGCCATTTGCACTGTCCGTTCCCTGAACTTTCTAGCCCACATGGTTCAATATCAGAATGCCCTGTGAGAGAAAACTTTTGAGGTGGTACAAGCTCAGCCTGATCTTCCTGGAAAGGCTGAACTGTTGCACCTTCTGAAGTTAGGCTAGGATGTGGGGACTTGCGTTCTCCGAGCCTCTTGTGATGCAGCAGACTCCATAGGCAGAGCTGCAACTATGGGAGTTTGCCTTCTTCGCTATTCCTGGCTAAGAATCCAGATTTCCAGTCTTAAGATTTTGGACGCCCCTTTCAGAGGCCCCATTTTGTTTGATGAAGATTCTCAAAATTGAATCACTTGCCTATAGAGTTGGGCAAGCCTCTATGTTCAGTTCAAACATTGTACTGATCACAGCCTAAATCGTCCCAGCGACAGTCTTTTTATCGCATCTCCAAGCAGCAGCCGAGAGGCCAACAGCCCCAAAGTGGCTTTAAGAGAAAGGCTACTTCCCAAGTCACAGAAGGTTCTGCCCCCAGAGTTCCCAGAACCTCTCAGGCTTTGTTGCCTGTCCCTGGATCCTCTGCCTGACTCCTTACCTGATCCCCCTTCTCCATCCGAATCCCTGAGGGAGACTGGGGGGGGTGGGGGGTCATTTCTCTCTCTCTGGGGAATAATCTCTTATCTGTGGGTTCTGCAGTTAATGGAACGGGGTACACCCTAGAATTCTTGAATTCTTCCAGGCAGTCCTCCAGTCCCCTGCTATTACACTCCATCCCATATCGCCCTTATCCAAGAAGAGCTGAGCACTCCTGAGAAAACGGGCCATAGAACCCGTCCCACCAGCACAGCAAGGGAAGGGATTCTACCCTCATTTCTTCCTGGCCCCAAAGAGAACAGTAGACTTGCATCCCATCCTGGACCTCGGCCACTTGAATCAATTTATAGAATACAAACTGTTCAGGATGACCACTCTTCCCGGCCTTCTTCCCTTACTTCATCAGGGGGTTTGGCTCTGTTCTCTGGACATGCATGTGCTTATCTTCACATCTTGGTGTTCCCAACCCACAGGAGGTTCCTTCTTTTCTGCTTCCAGGGAAACCACTACCAGTTTCGGGCTCTACCGTTTGGCCTATCCTCAGCCCCACGAGTCTTTACAAAATGCCTGTCAGTAGTGGCAGTAGCCTTAAGGAGGGAAGGGCAGCATGTCTTCCCCTTCTTGGATGACTGGCTTCTGAGAGCTCCCACCAAGGAACAGTTGCTCTGAACCATGGAGGCCACTTTCACTCCATTTTGGGATCTGGGAGTAACTCTTAACCTCTCCAAATCCTCTACTTGGCCAGGTCAAAGACTTCAGTACATTGGGGCAATCTTGAACACCACCCAAGGCAAGGCTTTTCTTCCCCCAGACAGGGCAGAACACCTTCAGGTACAGGCTCAACTGGTCTCATTGTCTCGCCAGGTTCCAGCCAGAGCTTTTCTAAAGACTACTTAGACACATGGCAGCAGCCATTACAACAATTCTACTGGCTCGCCTGCACATGAAGGTAGCCCAGTGGAACCTTCGGGTCCGTTGGGAACAGCGCATAGAGTATTCGGATTTTCCGGTGTCTGTATCCAACTCGGTGCGTTAAACTATGAAGTGGTGGCTGAAACCCTCCAATCTCTCCAAGGGGCTCCACTTCTGGTTGGGGTCAGCCCAACAGGTTCTGACCATGGACAAGTTGGGGCAGGGCTGTGGCACCCATCTGGCAGACCGGCAGACCCTGGGGAGGGGGAAGGAGGACCTGGTCCCCATTGGAACAGCATCTTCACATCAACGTTTTGGAGATGTGCGTGATCCTGTATGCTCTGCAGGCCTTCCAGATGAATCTGCTGCCGGGACCTCTATCAATCCAGATTGACATGTCTGTGGTCTTTCACATAAACAAGCAGGGGGGATGCATTCTTATCCCCTCTGTAGAGAAGGAATGAGAGGTTGGTTTTGAGCCATAGAGCATCACCTGGACCTGACTGCTGTACATGTCCCAGTCGTTCAGAATACCATGGCCAACAGTCTTGAGTCGTTCCCAGTCCAAGGCACATGAATGGGAACTTCTTCCCTTAGTGGTCGAATATCTTAGACAGGTGGGGCCGTCCTGAACTGGACCTCTACGCGTCCCCATCCAATGCAAAACTGCCCAGTTTCTGCTCACTAGATACAGGGCCTGGTGTTTTCTGGCGAGACATGTTGTCCCTCTCTTGGACAGGGAGGCTTCTGTATGCCTTCCTTCCCTTTTCATTGCTGCAGAGTTCTGCTCTAGTTGCAGTTTGAAGGGGGCAGAGATGATCCTGCTAGCCGCTTATTGGCTGCAATAGATTTGGTTTCTACTTCTCCAGCTAGCAGTGGAGCCTCAGATTCCCCTGTGTCTGTGCTCAGATTTGCTCTCCCAAGCACAGGGCATCCTGGTCCGTCTAGACTTCAAGACACTGCACCTTCATGCATGGCTCCTGCAGACTCGTCGGTTGCCCAGTTTGTTTTTGTCATGTCCCCCCCCCGGTGGCAGACAGGAAACCCTCCACAAGATCCACTTATGCTAAGAAGTGGAAGTGGTTCTGCATATGGGCCACCCCTTGTTAACAGGATTCTTTTACCTGTTCAGAGAAACTTGTTCTAGAGTACCTCCTTTCCTTATTGGACTTGGGCTTGAGTTATTCGTTGATTTAAGGTGTACTTATCTGCTGTCTCTGTGTACCATGCACCTGTAGCAGGCAAGACTCTAGCCCAGCTTGACCTCACCCGCACTTTCTTGTGCGGCATTCTGTAACTGAAACCTCCCATCAGGGACCTTGTTCCCCCGGGATCTGTTGTTCATTTTAGAAAAGCTTACTTTACTTCCCTTTGAGCCTGCTGCAAGCTTTGCTTTCTGCTGTGGAAAGCGTTATTTCTAGGTTCTAGGGACATGGATATGTTGTTCATCCACACTATCTGGCAGGTTCCTTGCTGCTTTAAATCTTGCCGGAAGGTCTTCAAGCTGGCTTCTCCCACCCACCCGGGTGGTAAAACTCTCGGCTCCGCCCCATGATGCCAGATCTTCCTTAACGCTTGGAAGCTCAGGTTCCTTCCTTAGCGCTCTGCGTTTTCGACTGGTTCCTGATTATTCGGTTTGTCCGAATTTAGTTTGGAAGTTTTCTAAAACTTTGGTCTTCTCCCCCGCCAGCTGCGATGGATATTTCATTTCCCGGCTCGGGCGCCGGGAATACCTCCAGGGCGGACCCGCCTCCGCGTGCGTTTACCACTCGACTTGGATCATGATCCGCAGTCTGGTGTACTGCGCCTTCTCTGCAACGTCCTGGAGGATCGTGCGGCCCGTTTGGGGCTCGGGCGACCCGGGGTTTTACCTGCGGAAAAATCTTTAGAGGCTCTGGGCATTGTCCGCGTCTGCTGTCTCCGGCTGAGCAGCTCGATCTCTCTTCCTCCATGGAGGAGCGGGCCAAGGCTGCATCCCCCTCCTCCTCGGTCGCGGCGCTTATCCCGCTCTCTTTGAGTTCCTCTCATTTGGCTTCGTTCAAGGAGCCTCGCCAGTCCCTTTCCATGAAGGGAGAGGGGCGATCGGGACCTGCCTCTCGGCCCGGGTCAAGGGAGTCACAGGGTAAGTCCCATCGTCGGCGTTTGTGGGAGCGGGAGAGGTCCCCTTCCCCTGTCTGCCGACCTTCGACTTCGGTCGAGGTTGCGGCTCAGGCCGTTGACTTCACGGTATCCCCGTCAGGCCAGCCTGCCTTGACTCCCATCGACGTCGTTGAGTCTTCTCTCGACCTGTCACCTGGGCGGTCTACTGCAAGAACCGTCGACCCTTCGCCGGTTTCCCCGGTGGAGGCCAAGGTTCTGCCTGCACCTTCAGGGAGACAGTCCTCGGTCTTTTCGTCAGAGCCGAGGGAAGAGCGGATGTCCCCCGCTCCTTCCCGGACCCACCCTCGGTTTCGCCGAGGATCTGTGTCTCGGTCTCTGTCCTCATCTCGGTCGGGGCACTGAGTTAAGTGGCACTATCGTTCCTCCTCGTCTCCCTCCTCGGATGAGGAGAAGCTTCGATGCAGATGGAGTCGACGTTACGAGGAGCTCATGTGGCAGCAGTTGCTGTTGTCCGGGAATCAATCGACTCCGATTCATTCCCTATCTATCAAGCAGCTGTCGCCCGATCGGCCGATACAACCGCTCGCTGCAGTCGAGGTGCCCATTTCTGGGCTGGTTGTTCGACCAAATCTTGCTGCCCCACCGATTACGGTGGAACCTCGCAGGTTGTCGGTCACCCTCACTCCCGCCCGCCCTCGGCTGGTGAAGAGTGGCTCAGGCCTGAGGCAGCTCTTTGCAGACCCTTCGGAGTCAGAGGACGACTCCCCCATGTTCCCCAGACAGGAGGGCTCGGGGTCCTCCCTGGACCGGTCTGTGGACGACAGCCCATCTTTCTGGGTCTGCTTAGGCTCATCTTGGAGTTCACCGGGATGCAGCTCGAACCCGTGTCCAAACGGGCCTCTTATTCTCTGACGGAGATTCTAGACCGAGGGGGTTCACCCTTGGAGGCCTTCCCGGTGGCCGAGGCCATCGTTGGCCCGGCCTTGGAGCTTTGGCAGCGGCCTACTTCCTGTCCTGCGCCCTCGGCCAGGATGGCCAGGAAGTACTCTGTCCCTGTCGGTTCTTTGCCTGGTTTTTCGGTGCACCCCTCCGCTGAGGGGTTAGTTACTGATAATGTCTTCCAGCATTCTGTGAACGCTCGGGATGTGGATAGGCCCCCTGATAGAGTCCAAAAGGATGGACTATATCGGGCGCAAGGTTTACGCAGTATCCTCCCTAGGCCTCCGACAGGCCAGCTCGGCCGCACTGATGGCACATTTTTCCCACGCCCTTTTGGGCTCCTTGGATGAGGTGCTCCCTCATCTGACGGCTGACCTGCGGACCACGGTCTGCCAGGTGCGGGACCAGGGTAGGGCAGTGGCGAAGCAGCAGCTTCAGACTGCTTTGGACATAGGTGATTCCTGTGCCAGGTCAGTAGCAGCCGCGGTGGCAATGCGCCGCAGGGCGTGGCTGAGGATATCCACCTTCTCGACGGATACCCAGCACAAGTTGGCGGACATCCCCTTCTTGGGGACTGACCTCTTCGGCTCTGGAGTGGAAGGACACCTCCAGGGGACCGAGAAGTCCAGTGCCACTCTGGACTCTGTCACCCCCGCCCAGAGGGACAAGGGGCCGCCGGCAACCTTTTGCGTAAGCCCCTTTGCCCTTCAGCCCCTGCGGCACGACTGACCCATCAACACCAGCATGAGGGCCAGCAGGCTTGCGCTGGGCATCCTGATCCCAAGCCAGCGGCTTCTTCTAAATGGAAGCAAGGAAGTAAAGGCCCAGGAGCTCCCTCGGCCAGTCCCTCCTCCAAGCCTGCTCAGTGATGGGCTGAGGGGCGCCGCCCTTGGCCTCGTCGCCTCTACCCGGGTCCCCCCCGTGGGGAGACGGCTCCGCCCCTCCTCCGCCTGATCCGCTTTCACCACGGACTGCTGGGTGTCGGAGGTGGTAGGGGAAGGGCCTGCCTCTGGATTTCGAGCTGGCCCCACCCTTTCGAGCCGTCGCCTCTCGGGGCCACGGGGTCCGCAGCTTTGCTGTAGGCCCGCTGAGCTGATTTTGCCCTGCCCCTCGAGATAGAGGTGACCAGGAAGGTGGCAGATCCTCCTCCAGACCCGGGGTTTGTGTCCAGGTATTCCTGGTCCCCAAACTGACGGGGGGGCTTGCGCCCCATCCTTGACCCGCATGACCTGAACAGCTTCTTAAGGTCTCGGACCTTTGGGATGGTCAGCTCTGACTCAGATATCCCATCCTCAGAACGAAGCTTGTGGCTCTATTTCCTGGACCTCCAGGACATTTTCTTCACACTTCGATCCGTCCGTTTCTTGGGAGACTCCTCCGCTTCTAGAGCGGAGGATCTCTTTATGAGTTCCAGGCCATACCCTTCAGTCTCTTCTCAGCAGCATTCCTGTGGCACCGAAGGTTCCGGGCGTACCCCTACCCGGATGGTGGCCTGACTGCAACTCCTCCAGAGCGGAGGGGGATGGTCCAGAGTTCTGGCCCTCTAGGTTGCTCTCAGACCGGTCTCCTCTGTAACGGAGCCATGTTGGAACTCATGTCTAAGCAGGTGATCCTTTCATGAGGACAGAGCTTGACTCTTGAGCCAGAGCTCTGCTCCCGGCGGACAGAGCAGAGGTTCTTCCTCCTGTACCTAGTCATGTCTGACTGGGCAATTGCGCCCTGCCTGGGACTTCCTGCATCTCCTGGGCCTCGTGGCGGCCTGCACCAGCGTGGTCCGTTTGGACCCTCTGGTCCATGCGTCCCCTTAATGGTGGCTGGCCAGCCAGCGGTCACAATGCTGCGATCCTTTGGACCAGCGCGTGACAGCAGCCCAGGGGTTGGGGAACGCTCTCCTATGGCGGACCGTTCCAGCTCATCTGCAGGAGGACATCCCGTTCGTCCGCCCAGAGTCGACGGTCTTCTACGACCAATGCATCTCTGATGGGTGGGGGTGCCCATCAAGGGGAATACAGAGTGCACTGCCTCTGGTCCCCTCGGCAGTCCCGATGACATTTTTCAGCCTGCTGGAGCTTCAAGCGGTCGGCTTAGCTTGCACCGTTTGTGCGGAGTCTAGTGGTTTAGGTCTAGGCGGACAATACCACGACCATGTGCTACCTAACCCGCCAGGGTCGGACGAGCCCCTTGCCATTGCGTAAGGAGGTTCTCCGCATGTGGTCTTGTGCGCAGCCGGGAGGTGGTTTCCTAGCCATTTCGATGGCAGGAGCCTCCAGCACCCTGGCTGATGCCCTAAGCCGGATAAGGGCTGCGCCTCACGAGTGGTCTTCCCTGCCGGAGGTAGCACAAGATCTTTCTCCCTCTAGGTCACGCCTTGGGCAGACCTTTTCCCTCCAGGGAGAATGCGAGGCTGAGACTCACATGCCTGCCTCCTCAGTAAGGTTCACTGTAGGAGGATGCCTTTGAGGCCGCGGACCCCGGGCCTCTGCTACGCCTCTCCCCAATTTCTCTTGACCCACAGGCAAGGCGAGGAGGAACTAGTTGCAGGTGATGCTGGTAGTCCCAGACTGGTTCTCCCAGCTCTGGTATCCAGCTCTCCTCAGTCTCAGCCCCAGGCTCCCAAGGCGGCTTCCTGCATGCCCGGTCCTGATCTCTGTTGCCAGGGGAAGGTATTCCATCCGGACCTTCAATCCCTGCACCTGGCGGCCTGGTCCCTGTGCGGCTAGTGGCCAGGCCTTGGGTCTTCTGGCGAGGTCCTCGACGTTGTTGAGGCATCCTGCCAGGAGTCGACCAGATATACTACGCCTTCAAATGGAAGAGTTCTCCATTTGGTGTTAGGATAGGGCCTGGTCCCCTCTCCTGTTCCTCGGTGAGCATTCCGGACTACCTGTGGTTCGTTGTTCTTCTTTAGCAAGGGCTTCGGTCGACAACCCTTAAGGTGCTTCTGGCAGCCACCCCTGTCCTCCGGGCATGGGCCAGAAGGTAGTCGGTGGCACAGGAAAGGTGGTCTGGCGCTTTTCCAAGGCCTTGATCACGCTTCCCCTCCGGGGAGAGTATCTCCACCTCTTATGCTGGTATGGGCTTAGCTCACAGGCAAGCCGTTCGAACCTATGCACAGGTGCGATTCTCCCACCTGTTGTGGAGGAACACCTTCTCGGGGGCTACCACGCCAACCAGAAGGCTGGGAGAGCTCCAGGCGCTCCTTTGAGTCTCCCTATCTGGTCTTCCACAGGGACAAGGTTGTCCTGCGCCCCACCCGAAGTTCCTTCCGTAGGTGGTGGCGGAGCATTTCCCTAACCGGGTATTGTCTGCCGGGGTTCAATCCCATTCACACCTCTGAGGCTGCATATAGGATCCATTGGGACCCTAATTGAGCGCTCGCCTTCCCAGGGAGCATATGGCTGAAATTCGGGAGAGGTTCGCCAGCTGTTTGTCATCTACGCTGAAGCCGCACCTGGCAGACCTGCAGCCAAGCGGACGATGAGCGGTGGGTCACCTCCTGCATAGATCTCCGCTATAGGTGGGCGGGCATGGAGCCTCCCAGAGGGGTAAGTGCTCATTTACCCGCCTTTCACTGCATCGGTGGCTGCTTCCGGGGATGCCCCTATCCAGGATATCCGGAGGGCTCCTACCTGGAAGTTGGCACATACCGTTTTACCCCCTACCACATTGACCTTGGGTCACGCCGGGATGCTGGTTGAGGCCTCTGTTCTCCAGTCTTTATTCCCTAAGTAGGGGGTGTGCGCTTTGCCTCCCTCCTCCCGGAGAACTGCTAGGAGTCTGCCAGGTAGTGTGGATGAACAACATATCCATGTCCCTAGAAATACAGGTTACTCACCTGTAACAGGAGTTCTAGGAATGGTATGTGTTGTTCATCCACACAACCCACCCGACCTCCCTGGCTTAGACGCACAACCTGGCTTCCAGCGGGCTAGATCTGGCATCATGGGGTGGAGCTGAGAGTTTTACCACCCGGGTGGGTGGGAGGAGCCAGCTTGAAGACCTTCCGGCACGATTTAAAGCAGCAAGAAACCTGCCAGATAGTGGGATGAACAACATATACCATTCCTAGAATTCCTGTTACAGATTAGTAACCTGTATATCGGGGATATGTTGTCCTTTTCCCTTTAAATCCGTCGGAAAGTCTTCAAACTGGCTCCTCCCGCCCACCCAGGTGGTATAACCCTTGGCTCCGCCCCATGATGCCAGCTCTTTCTTTCCGCTGGAAGATTCAGGTTGCCTCCTTAGTTCTCTTGCATTTTGTAGGCCCTGACTTCAAAACCTTCGGTTATTCCGAAAAGTCACCTTGTTCGCATTAGCAATTGTGATTGTTTTTCCTTGATCATGGAAGATGAGTCTTCTCCAGATTTCGTCGGTGTTCTTGCGGCCAGAAGATGTCATGCACCGACCCGCATGCCGCATGCGTTTGTTTAGTTATCTGCCATAACACCACGATGTGAGTATTTCCTCGTGTTCCAACCTAACGTCCTTGACGACTATCTTGCATGCCTTAAGCTGGGGAGGCCTTAAAAATGGAACCTGCCTGGTGGGCGTTTTCCGCGGCTGCGAGATTGCCGAGCAGTTGGAGTGCATGCAAGCCTTGAGGAGGAAGTGGCTCGTACTGCGTAATCTTCCTCTTGGAGCATCTTCATTCTGCAAAACCTAGGCTTCACCTTCTCTGGTTCCTTCAGAGAGTTGTGCCACTTTCTCCCGACTAAGGGTGAGAGTCCTACGGGCACACACTCCTCTTGGTCCCATAAGCTGGGGAAGGACCCAGGACTGTCTTAGTCTCGACAGAGATGCGCTTGAGATCAGGAGAGATCTCGGTCCCAGGAACCGGCCATTTCAACATCTGTCTAAATCGCCTCTTTGTCCACTGGCTTGTAGGCCTTGCCATCTGGCCAGTCGACCGAAGTGTTGATAGATTACGTTGAGAGAATTCTCGACCGATTGACCCCTTGTCGCAGACTCCGGTCGACTCACTTTCTCGGACTCCAGTCCTTGCTTTCCACAGTGAGGAGACCCAACCTGTTGGGAATCCCACCGAGAGTGGTCCCTGACCTGGGAGTGTTTGGTCCTCCGGCGTCTCCGAGACCAAGTCGGCCCATTCTGATCTCGATGAGTGTCTCTCATCTCGACCGAAGCCTCAAGGAAGGGCCATAAGCACTCTAAAAAGAGGAGATGCCATTGATCAACCTTGTCCTCCGTGGAGAGGAGTGGCTTCGGTGGAAGCTCCATTGGTGCTATGAGGACCTCGTGGCAACAACTGAGTTTGTCCAGGCATAAGCCTTCCCCGGCTTCTACCTCTGCCATTACTTGGCTTTCGCCTCCCAGGCTGAAGCAGACTCCTCTGGAGCTGATCAAGTCGGTTCCTCCACCCGCGGAGCCAGTGAAACCTTCAGTTCGGCCTAAACCAGTCTCTCCACCGATTGTGGTGGATCCACCACCCAAGCAGTTTGTGGGAGGGTCTCCTTCTAAGGAAGCTAGACCTGACACCAGGCTTCCCTGGTGTCTCTCGTTCACTGTTACTCCTGACCACCCCCGGCGAGTCGAGGGTGATGTGGGTGGTCGACTGCTGTATCCAGATACACTACCGGTCAGAAGTTTTAGAACACCCCCATTTTCCAGTTTTTATTGAAATTTAAGCAATTCAAGTCCAGTGAATAACCTGAAATGGTACAAAGGTAAGTGATAAACTGCTAGAGGTTAAAAAAAAAGTTTAGGTTAGCAAAAACTGCTTTAGAGAAATTGCAAAGAAAGCCAAGGTGTCAGTGAGTACAGTTTCCTACACCATCAAAAGGCACTTGGAAACTGGAGAAACTCTGACAGGAAGAGGTCTGGCAGACCCAAAGCCACAACAGAATCAGAAGACAAGTTTCTGAGAGTCAACAGCTTGTGTGATAGGCGGCTCACAGGACAACAGCACAGAGTGACTGGCACCCTGAACCAAATGGGCCACCACAGCATTTTGCAGCGCCATGCAATACCCTCTGGTCTCGCCCAGTTGGTCGGGGTTCATCCTACAACAAGATAATGACCCAAAACATACCTCCAGGCTATGTCAGCACTACCTTTGAGGAAAAGAACAAGACGGTAGGCTTCAAATCATGATACCAGCACAGTCTCCAGGCTTAAACCCCATCGAGCTGGTTTGGGATGAACTGGACAGAAGGGTGAAAGCAAAGCAACCTGCAAGTGCAACACATTGTGGGAACTTCTGCAACAGTGTTGGGAAGAACTTCCAACAATATTTGATGTCCATTGTAGGAAGAATGCCACGAGTGTGTTCAAGCGTTACAGTATATCTGCAAAGGTGGCTACTTTGATGAGTCAAAAATTTAGATTAAATTTTGTTTTAAACAAAATGATTCTATGATTTCTTTTTTATCTCCAATTGTTTATTTGTTCTATGCTCTAATTTCAGAGTACATTGAGACATTAACCTGCGTAAATTTCAATAAAAACTGGAAAATTGGGGGTGTTCTAAAACTTTTGACCGGTAGTGTACCTCTGATTCGGATGCAACTGATCTCCATTCTCATCCAAGGAGATGATGAATCTGCTGGTGGGATAAAGACTGAGAAAGGTCATTCGTCCTTTCAGGGCATTCTTCGCCGCATCTGAGTCCACAGGGATGCCCCTGGAACCTATGCAGAAAAAAACTGAGTACCCTCTCGCTGACATCCTCAAGAGAGGGAATACCTGCCTGGTGACGCTGAGGGTTGAGGCACTGGACGCCACACCTCGCGCCACATTGGTGACCCGGGTTCGGGAACTAACTTTGGTCACTGGGGGTCAGCTGGGAGTGAGAAGGATTGAGTGCCCAGCGGCTTGCTCTCCTTCTCCAGGGTGGGAGGGGATACACTCTCCGCCACTATACCACCGCCTGCTGGGGAACTCTGGGGATGTCTGTGTGGCTGGGGGACACCACAACACAAAGGTTGATGCTGGCAGAGGACTGGAGTCTTATGTGCATCTCTGCGCACGCTAGATGCCTTGCTCCTCATTGCACGCCGGCATCAGGGATTCATACATGGAGGAAAAACATTCCTCCATGCCTCCTAGGTGAGTACCTCTGGTGCCAGCTTGCCACCCACCAGCAGAACAGGGCAGACCCCGCTGTGCAGCTCACTCCTCTGGAATGGAGGGAGGTAAGGGGATCTCTCCTCACACCACCCGGGGGGTTATCCTGGCCATCAAGAGTCTCAGGGAGTTGGGTGAGGCACTCTAGGGGCAGACCATATGGGTCAGAAGAGTCGGGGATGCGAAGCACCTTAGAGGCCTGATTGAGTGGAGGCCGTAGGGCAGTAGAAGTGGAAAAATTGAGTTTAAAATAAAAAAGGGATACCATGACAGAAGCCTTTCCTGTGGCCTAGGCTATTGTTGGCCTGGCCTTAGAACTTTGGCAGCACCCTGCCTCCTGTCCAGCTCCATCTGCATGTATGGCCAGCAAGTATGCGGTGCCCATGGGGGTCCCTTGCGGGGTTCACAGAGCACCCTTTGGCTGAGAGCCTTGTGACCGCTTCTGTGTTCAGGCGGTACTGGTAGATCTTGCTTCGAGAGGGCTCTTGCAGTAGGTAGTCGCATATAGGACTGAAGCCGGTAGACGTCAGGACCCCACGGAAAAATTTCTAGCTAGCAGTCTCTCTGGTGGGGGACCGCCCCCACTTTAGGTGACCAGCGTCGGGCAACATCAGTATAAAGAGGCGGTCCCCCATGCCCGCCTTCCAGTTCTTTCCCACCGTTGGCTTGTGAAAGCACCTTACGGTTAAGTTCTTACTGCTTTCAGTCTGTCTGTTTTTAACGAATGTTTCACGTATCTTGTATTTCTACCAGATTGCCGTGTATGTCGTCCACTACTCCCTCCGATTCACATAAAAACAAGTGACTCGTACGGCGCCCAGCTCCCGCATAAGGATGGTCATTCCCAGTGCCTCTTCTGTCTAGGCCCAGATCACCCCATGGAGAAGTGCCAGCACTGCCAACAATTCGACGCCGCCACCCGCCAAAAGCGGGCGGCAGTCCGTGGAGGCCTACATATTTAAAAAAAAAAAAAAAAAACTTCTCCATGGAAAAGGAGCTGAAGAAGCTCAGGCAGGCCTCAACTTCCCTGAGGGTCACCGTAGAAGCACCGGGACCAGAACTCCACTTCCACAGCCACGTGACTCTGGCCAGAGTCACCCGTGCTCAGGTAATGCTTGCCCCGCTCGGGGACTGACCTAGCCGTCTCACACTTGGGCCCCTTGGGAACCTCTGGGACAAAGGAGGCTACCGCTTCCGGGAAGGCTGCCACCATGCGGCCCTCTGGGTCGAGCAGGTCCGGTAAGCTGGACACTGGTGCCACCGACGTCCACCCGGACAGGGCCGGTAAGACGCCCACCCCTTTGGGGGAGCGCGCAGGCCCAAAGACACCAGCCAAGGCCGCTCCTTCCTTTGTCGGATGCTGGCTCCTTCTACATCTGCCCGGCACGAAGGAGGGCAAACGTTTGCCCCTCCGCTTGCACAGCGTTGGAGCCGATGCCGGATCCTGTCAACCGTCCGTTGCCTCTGGCTCGCCGCTAACTACCAAGGCTCCAGCTGCCTCCCCTGTTGGACCTCAGGGATTTCAGTCCTCTTTCACCGGGCGACACAGAGGACGCCGGTATGCTCCTGTTAGGTCTCCCTCCTGTAGGGCCGGATCTCCTGATACCAGACCCTCAGACGCTGGCCTACATCCCATTACCAGACGCTGGCAGGGCCACCTGTTCTGGCCAGCCCGCTGGGCCTCTTCTAGGACCTTCTGCTCCGACAGAGCCCCTGGTTCCTGGGTATCCAACTCAGTCCTATCGGCCATCCTACCCAGGACCGCAGTACCAGACGCCATAGTATTCGACGCCTCAATACCCGGCGCTGGGTTTCCGGCCGTCGGGCTCGGATCACTAGCCTATGGATACCCTCAGTGTCCATCCCTCCTCCTCTCCCTCCACCCCCGCCGTCCAGTGGACTTAAAGGAGACTCTGGCTGCCTGGTGGGCTGAGGCCAAGGCTCGGCTCACCAAAGAGGTGGAGAGCAGTCTGCCGATGCCAGACCTGGTACTGGATCCCCGTCACCGGACACGAGGGACCCCCCCCCCCCACCAGACACCAGAGGTGAGCCTCCGGGTACCAGGACCGGGGTGGACACCTTTCCCGAGGGTTGCCCAATGGGTCTGGTCCTCCCCCACGCTGGGAGGAGTCTTTATCCTCTTTGTCGGAGATCTCTGATTCAGATACCGAGGGGTGCTCCGATCCTGACAACGAGCCATGCACTCCAGGCTGTCCCAGGCCCAGGACTCCTCCGAAGTCTCCTCCAGAAGATCCTTCCTTTCTGGAGTTGCTGAGAAAAATCCAGGAAGTCTACCAATGGCAGTTTCTGGAAGCAGATCCACAGTGGAAGAAGCTCGCTGCCCATTTGGATCTGCCCGAAACTGCTCAGATATTGATTCCACCCTAGATCGAGCCTCACGCCGACCTTGTTTCCACCATTTGGAAACAGCCATCTGCATTAGCCCCCCTTCCGAGGAAGGCGGAAAGGCTATACCAGGCTCCTGAGGGCGTGGATTCCTTGTACCCACACCCAAAGGCCGACTCTCGTGATTAGTGCCGCTTACGGCCAGGTCGGCAAACCCAAAACATCTAGTCTCCTCTCCGCCTGACAAGGAATCCAGTCTTCTGGACCAGTACGGGAAGGTATGCGCTTCTTCCACTCTGGGGATCAAGGCCTTGAACTATGTTGCACATATGGAGGACTACCAGAAGACTATCCTGAGTCAGGTGGAATCCAAATTGGACTCCCTTCCTGTGTCTCAGACCAAGCAGGAAGTGGCTGATCTCGTCCATTCTGCTCGTTTGGCCTGTTGGCACATGCTTCGTGCCACGTACGATGCAGTGGACACAGCTGGTCAGAGCTCAGCTTTCGCTGTAGGTCTTCGGTGTCATGCCTGGCTCCGGGTGTCAGGATTGGTCCCAGAGGTGCAATCTGCTATCCTTCGGTGGAGATGTCAAGGACATTGTCACCGACCTGCAAGAGAAGGGCACTGCACTTAAGTCTGACTTTTTGTACAGGCCCCCTCAGGGACAGCGTCGCCATTTTCATAGACAGTCTCGACCTAAAGCGAAATCTCAGGGCAAGCGGGCCAGCAAACGCCTGGTCCCTCTGGCTGCCAAGCGGGCCCCCTCCCCCATGGTCCAAAAAGCGGAGCTCTAGCGCAATGTTGCCTCACACCTCCTGACTTCTTTCCACTCTCACAGCCTCTGGCCCTCCCAGAGGAACCAGTAAGAGGGAGATTCTCCTATCTACCAGGTTGGGAGAGGATTCCATCAGATGCTTGGGTGCTCCAACTGATAGCAGCAGGACACTCAATTGAGTTTCTCAAGAAACCACCCAGAAAATCACCCCCCAGGTCATCTTAATCCCTGGAACATCATCTTCTGGTCCTAGAAGAAATTTCCTCCCTTCTCTCGAAGGTGGTGATAGAGCCTGTCCCGACCCACCTTTGGGGAACAGGTTACTATTCCCATTTCTTCCTAGTTCCAAAGAAAACTGGAGATGTGAGGCCTATTTTAGACCTCAGCTCCCTGAACATGTTCGTTGTTCGTGGAGTACAAGCGTTTCAGAATGCTCTCCCTGCAGAGCCTTCTGCCGCTCCTTCAGCAGGGACCGTGGCTGTGCACGCTGGATATGCAGGATGCCTAGCTGCATATCCCCATCCACCCTTCCCACTGCAAAATCCTTTGTTTTTTGTTCCAGGGGGACCACTACTAATTCAGGACCCTCCCATTTGGTCTTTTCTCTGCTCCCCGAGTGTTCACCAAATGTCTGTCTGTGGTGACGGCTCACTTGCATACCCAGGGGTTGCAGGTATTCCCATACCTGGATGATTGGTTCCTGGCGGCCCCTTTCCAGGGAGGAACTTCTGCGCTCCCTCTCCCTTACCCTGCAGGTTTTCACCAGCCTGGGTATCACCATCAACCAGGCCAAGTCCCATCTGGTCCCTTGCCAAAGGCTCCAGTTTATCAGGGCGATCTGGACACGACCCTCGGCATGGCGTTTCTGCCCCTGGACAGGGTGGATACCCTCCAGGCTCAAGCAAGCCTGCTGTTCAGTCGCAAACGGGTCAGTGCCCAGTCAGTCCTTCGCCAACTTGGGCTCATGGCAGCTGCTGTTCCAACAGTCCCGCGTGCTCGGCTGCATATGAGGATCTCTCAGTGGACGCTTCGGTCTGTGGGACCAGACACTAGACAGCCTTGACCAGGAAGTTCTGGTCTCCGATCCTATGGTCCAGGACTTGCCGTGGTGGGTGGTGCGAGAGAACCTTTGCCAGGGGGTTCCCTTTCCCTGAACCCCCAAACATTGACAACAGATGCCTCTGGAGAGGGCTGGGGGGGCCCATCTAGGGACTCACAGAACTCTGGGCTCCCGGTCCAGACTCGAGCAGACTCTTCATATAAATGTGCTCGACCTCAGAGCTGTTCATTATGCTCTCCAGGCTCTGAACTCTTATGTCCTTCCTGGCCATCTGATCATCCAGATGGACAACATGTGCGTAGTCTGGTACATCGACAAGCAGGGAGGAACACGTTCCTACTCTGTGCAGGGAAGCAGTGAGAGTTTGAAACTGGGCTGTTCAGCACAGCATTCACCTGATAGAAGTTCATGTTCTGGTGGTCGAGAACACGCTGGCAGACCACCTCAGCCGGTCCTCAGCAAAGGCCCATGAATGGGAACTGGATCAAGGGTTGGCAGATGACATCTTCCGGCACTGGGGACCCCTCCAGATAGACCGGTTTGCGTCCCCTCAAAATGCAAAGCTTCCCACCTTCTGCTCGTTTGCTCACTCCAGGGCGAGGCATTTTTTGGTGGGACGTGCGCGCGCTCTCTCTCTCTCTCTCGACTGGAAAGGCAGATTTGTCTATGCCTTCCCGCTGATTCCCTTGATTCCGAGGGTCTTACACAAACTTAGCTTAGAAGGAGCTAGAATGATTCTCATCGCTCCATTTTGGCCCAGGCAAGTTTGGTGTTCTCTTCTGCAACAATTTTCGGAGGAACCTCTGCTTCCTGTTTCTCTTTCACAGCATATGCTGACCCGGGATCAGGGGACACTGATTCATCCATGTCTCAGATCCCTTCAGTTGCATGCGTGGCTCCTACAGACGTGGCCCAGGCCTGATTCAGGGTTTCTCTCGTCATGGCCGATATTCTAGTGGAGGCCAAAAAGCCTTCCACTAGAAGCGGTTCTCGATTTGGACCTCTCTCAAGGATTTCGAGACATCCTTTTGCCCTGTCAGGAGAATCCTATACTACATGCTTCATCTCTTTGACCTGGGTCTCGGCCATTCCTCCTTGAAGGTTCTTATGGTGGCTATACTTGCCTACCATGCCCCTTTTGGTGACAGAACTCTTGCTCAGTTGGGAGTCTGTAAGACTTTTCTTCGAGGGGTTCCCATTTACGACCCCCTGTCTGCATTCCGGCATCTCCTTGGGATCTGAACTTTGTTCTTGAGAAGCTTACCCTGCCTCCCTTTGAGCTGGCAGCCTCAGCAGACTTGAAGTTCCTCTTGTGGAAGACTCTCTTCCTAGTGGCCATTACTTCAGCTCGAAGGATTTCCGAGATTCAGGCCTTGATGTGTAAAATCCCGTATTTGGTTTTCCACAAGGAACGAGTGGCTCTGAGCACTGATCCTAAGTTTCTCCTTAAGGTAGTGTCAGAATCTACGCTGAATCAATACATTGAGCTACCAGCCTTCTTTACGCAACACTCCAATCAGGGGGAGCACTTCTTGCCTACTTTGGATGTTCATGGAATACTGAGATACTACACCACTTGGACTAAGGATCTTGGGGAAGTCTGATCAGCTTTTTGTCTCTCTTTTACTCACAAACAGGAAGGCAATGCTGTTTCTAAGCAATGCCTGTCGAAATGGTTGGCTCATTGTAGCACTTTTTGTCACGAGAAGACCCTGTTGGGTCAGGTCAAAGGTCACTCCACCAGAGGAGTAGCTGCCTTTGCAGCTTGTTTCAAGAATGTGTCAGCGGCAGACATCTGCGAAGCCGCAACTTCGACTTCCATCCACACCTTTACGAAACACTATAACTTGGACATTGCCTCTCGCTGTAGAGCAGGCTTCAGGTTGGCTGTTTTGCAAGGTCTTCTTTCCAAAGACCCTTACAGCCGGGGGTTTATTGGTTGGTAGCTTTCTTCCTCCCGAGTGCCTTTTCTTGTTCCAGACTGGCATGGGGGACTGTCCCTTTATACTGGTGTCGCCTGACGCCGATCGCCTGACATGGGGGCGGTCTCCCGCCAGAGGCTGCTAGCTAGAAATCTTTCCGTGGGGTCCTGACACCTGCCAGCTTCAGTCCTATATGTAATTACCTACCTACACTCAAAGATCTACTGTTACTGTAAGTTCTTGCGTAACTGTACTTTCTACTGATACCAACAGACCTCCTGAGAAGGAATCCAAATATTTGGATCACTGCCCAGGTCTGTCCGGCCTAGTCTTTAGGCCTCCATCAGGCAAGCTCGGCCGTCGTCATGGCACACTTTTCCCATGCCCTTTTGGGGTCTTTGGACAAAGTCCTCCTACATGTCCCTGCGGACTTGCAGGTCACGGTCAAGCAGGTCTGGGACCAAGGCCATGCTGTTGCCAAAGAGCTCCAGACAGCTCTGGACATTGGAGACTCGTGCCCATTCATTGGCAGCCGCAGTTTTCTCTTGCTACAGGGCTTGGCAGAGGCTCTCCTCCTTTCCGGTGGATACTCAGCACAAACTAGCTGATGTGCCTTACCTGGGCACCGATCTCTTCGGCCCAGGTGTGGCTGGTCACCTTTAGCGCATTGAGAAGTCCGGTGCCACCTTGGAAGCCACTTCTGCTAAGGGTTTTTCTGGTCCCAAGAAGCCTTTTTGACACTCTTCCCCTGTGGCCCAGCAGTCCTCCTTTTAAGGGGGTCAGCAGCAGCAGGCTTAAGCTTGGTCGCCCAATCCTGGACCCTGCAAGACCCATAAAGGAGGCTGGGGTTCAGACCCTGAACCCTCTTCCTCCAAGCCTGCCCAGTGACGAGGTGGGAACTGCCACCCCTACTCCCATCACACCAGCTCTGGGTCCTCCCATGGGGGGCCAGCTCAGTCACTTTTTTTCCACCTCATCCAGTGCTACCACAGACGGGTGGATCTTGGAAGTGGTCAGTCAGAGACTGCCTCTAGAATTCGAGCAGTACTCTCTAAGCCGAGCCCGTGCCCCATGGGAGGAGATGGTATCCACCCACACTCAGTTGGCTCTCTGAGACGACATTGCTCAGCTCCTCCTCAAGGAGGCAGTAGCTCCAGTGGCTGACCCTCCAGCAGATCCAGGGTTCGTTTCCAGGTACTTCTGGTCCCAAAGCGGACAGGGGGCTGGTGCCCCATTCTAGATCTGCATGACCTGAATCAGCATCTCAGGCCACGCACCTTCAGGATGGTAACTCCATCCCAGATCATACCATCCCTGGAACAAAACATATGGTTCTGCTCACTGGATCTACGGAACGCGTTCTTTCACATCCCAATCCGTCCATCCCACCAGTGGTTCCTCCACTTCAGAACAGAGGGAACCCTATACGAGTTCTGAGCCATGCCATTCGGCCCATCATCGGCCCCATGGGTCTTCACCAAATGTGTTGCAGTGGTGGCAGCCCATCTCGGGCGTTGAGGGGTCAGAGTGTACCCTTACCTCGACAACTGGCTCTTGGTAGGTTCCGGGACCTGGCCCTCCAGATGTGCTCTCAACTTGGCCTCCTGATCAGTGGGGCCAAGTTGGAGCTCGTGTCATCTTGGGTGATATGCTTCATCGGGGCAGAGCTAGACTCTTGTCAAGCCAGAGCTCGGCTCCCGGCAGAGGGTGGAGGTTCTCTCCTCCTTTGTCCAGTCATTTCTAGTTAGTCATTTGCATCCTGCCTGGGACTTTCTGCACCTGCTGGATTACGTGGCAGCTTGCTCCACTGTGGTCGGTGGGGCCCGGTGGCATATGCGCTATCTTAAATGGGAGCTGGCTGCCCAGTGGACTCGGCGCCTAGGTCATTTGGACCAACTGATCAGTGACCCAGAAGATCTGGGGCACTCTCCAATGGTTGACCATCTGCAGGAAGGGATCCAGTTTGTCCACCCCAAGCTGATGGTCGTCCTCATGACCGATATCTCTCTCACGGGCTGGGGAGCCCACATTGGGAACAACGGGGCCCATGGGTTCTGGACCCCAGAGGAATCCCGATAACATATCAACCTGTTGGAGCTCAGAGTGGTCAGACTGGCGTTGTCTGCATTCGTTCAGCAGCTTTGGGTCATGTGGTTCAAGTCCAGATGGACAATACCACGACCTTGTACTACCTCAACAAGCAATGCGGCATGCACGCCCGGCTGCTGTGCAGGGAAACGCGCCATATCTGGACACTCATGAGCTGACTGGAGGCGGATCTCTTAGTCATCCATGTGGCAGTAGCCTCAAATTAACTGGTGGATGTCTTCAGCCGCATAGGCGAAACATCCCACGAGTGGTCTCTCCCTCCAGAGGTAGCTCACAGCCTGTTCTTCCACTGTGGCAAACCGATGGTGGACCTGTTTGCCTCCAGGAAAAACGCCAAGCTGAGGCTGTTTCATGCTGCACCCCTCCCAGCGGGGATCGCTGCAGGAGGATGGCTTCTCGAGGCCATGGACCCCAGGCATCTTCTATGACTTCCCTTTCCTTGGATCCACAAGGTGCTCCTCAAGGTGAGGGACAAGGCGCAAGTGATCCTGGTAGCCCCAGATTGGCCCCGCCAGTTCTGGTATCCAGATCTCCTTAGCCTCAGCAACAGGCTCTTGAGGTGTTTTCCAGCATGGCCAGACCTGAATTCTGTCAGGGGAAGGTATTCCATCTGGACCTTCAATCCCTGCACCTGACAGCCTGGTACCTGAGCAGCTAGAGTTCCAGGCTTTGGGTCTCTCTGAAGATGTACTCACAGTAGTGGAAGCATCCAGTAAGGAGTTGCCCAGAAAGTGCCGTGCCTTCAAACGGAAATGATTTTCCATTTGGTGTCGGGGCAAGGGCCTGGACCCTCTGTCCTGTGGCTAGCATTTTAGACTACCTTTGGTCTCTGTCCAGAGGGGGCCTTCAACCCTTAAGGTGCACCTGGCAGCCGTATCTGCTTGCCGGGCACGGTCCTGTGAGCAGTCTGTGGTACAGGAGAAGGTGGTCTGGTGCCTCTTCAAAGGCCTAGATCACATATCCCCTCTGGTGCATGAACCTCCACCTCTGTGGGATTTACTGCTGGTCTTGGCTAAACTCATGGGCAAGCCATTCTAACCAATGTGTAAGTGTGAGCTATCACACTTGTTGTGGAAGATGGCCTTCCAGGTGGCTACCACATCCGCCAGAAGAACTGGGGAGCTTTTAGGCACTTTTGATGGTCTCTTTATCTGGTCTTCCACAGAAACAAAGTGGTCCTGCGCCCCCACCTGAAATTCCTCCTGAAGGTGGCGTAAGTTTCACCTTAATCAGGTATTGACACTGCCTGCGTTCTACCCGAATTACACCTTTGATGCAGAGTACGGGCTTCATACCCTGGACCTGAGACGAGCTCTCTATCACAAGGAGAGAATGGCAGAAATTTGGCTAGAGGTTTGCCAGCTGTTTGTCATTTACACTGAAGCCGCTTCTGGCAGACCTGCAGCAAAGCAGACAGTTGGCACATGGATTACATCTTGCATTGATCTCTGCTATACGTTGGCGGGTAGAGAGCCTCCCGTAGTGCTAAGGGCTCATTCCACTCACTATACCACTGCATCGGTGGCTGCTTCCAGGGACATCCCTATCCAGGAAGTCTGCCGGGCTGCTACTTGTAAGACAACAGACGCCTTCATCACCCACTACCACACTGACCTTGAGTCATGCAGGGATGCTGGTTTTGGGGCCTCAGTTCTCCAGTCTCTGTTCCCTAAGTAGGGTGTGTGTGTGCGCCTTGCTCTCCTCCTCCTGGAGAACTGCCAGGAGTCTGGCATGAAGTGTGGATGAACAACATATCCATGTCCTAGAAAAAACTGTTACTTGCCTGTAACAGTAGATCTTCTACAGAGCGGTCTCTTGCAATAGGTTATTACACTTGGGAGTTCCACCAGATGGTGCTGTCACACGGCAACTACTTCTAGCAGTCTTCCATAGGGGCTGCCCACATGACATCACTTCCTCAGCCTGAGGTACAAGTGTGGGCGGCCCCAAGTACCCTCTGTTCATTTTCCTGCTGGCTTCAGCTCACACAGCAGCTCAATCTCCTGTGTTAGTCTTCGACGTGAACTTGATCCAGTTGTTTTGTACTGATTTGGGCTTGTCAACCACTCACAGCTCCCCGGCCCAGGCACTCTTGCTGGGTCCAGGGCTTCATCCATGGCTGGCAAGGCAGCCTTGGAATGGACTTCGGGCAACCGTGTTAAGGGCTCCCTGGCTGAAGGCTCACGTTCCCGGCATCGGAGGGAGCAGGATTCTCACCCCTCGCACTCCCTCCAACAGGGTCTATCAGTGGCTCCTCCACCGTCGACAAGGCAGCTCCCCCCGTTGACGGAGCATTCGTTGCTCCCATTCTTGTCAACTGGCCATACCCTGTCAACAGAACACTCTACAGGAAGTTTCCTGTCAACGGGCACTGTTCCCTCGTTGACGGGGAAGCTTCCCCCGTTGACTGGGCATGCTGTTTTCTCCCTCATTGGCGGGAGCTCTTCTCCCGTTGACGGGACATACAGATATCTTTCTGTCGTCGATGGAGGCTCTTCCCCTGTCGACTAGGCACTCTGTTGACAGGACAACTTCTTCCGTCGACAGGGCGTCATGTTTTGCGTTCCTTGTCAATAGGGATGCTTCCGCCATCAATGGGGATCCTTCCCCCATCGACAGAAGGGGTTGCACCCCCGGGACATCCCCAGTTGGGTCTCCTTTCTGCCCCCGCCCATCCTGACACGGCACACTATTCCGGCGCAGTTGGGGATCCACCTTTGTCCCTGTTTTTGCACCCCTCAGGCGCCTCCTTCTGTGCCTTTGGCCGGGGTTTTGGTGTCTCGTTCAGAGTTCCTCGCCTCCTCCACCAGTGCCACCCTGGATAGGTGTGGATGCCTCCCCTCCCCCCACCTTTCTGGGTTGGGGGACCCCGAGGTGTTTCGCCCTTCCTGAGCGCTGCCATTGGGCGCCCTCAGTCTGTGGACCTCCCCCCTTCACAGGTGCCGGGCATTGCCCGCATCGTCATGGAGGTCCTCCAGTCTCTGGGTCATGGCCCGGCCTCCGACCCCTGGCTGGTTCCTGTGCTGCAGCATTCCCCTTCTCCTCCGCCTAAGCGGTTTCACCCAGATCTGGCACTGTTCGCCTGGTTCCCCCCTGTCCTGTTTCTGTGGATCCCCTCTACGGGGATTCGGATGGGATGGATACCTTTGGGAATTGTCGTGACGGGGGGCTTCCTGGACTATGGGGATCAGGGTTACCCACAGTCTGCGTCCTGTTTCATGGATGCCCCCCTGGATGCTTCCTCGTTCCCAGAGCCTTCCTTCATGGATCTGATGTTACAGATCCAGGACACGTTTGGCTACCCCGCAGCGGAACGGGATACCTTCTGTCGGGACATGACCCCCTACCTCTGCTTGCCCGTGGAGCCTACCCTGGTTGTCCTTCCACTAATTCCTACATACTTTAATGCTTTGTCGCGGGTTTGGCAACATCCCACTTCCGCTCAACCCACCTTGCGTGGGCCAGACTGGCTATTCCGAGCCCCGATGTACCATCCCTGTTTGTCCACGTGGACTCTGTGGTCATTATGGTGGCTCATGACCGGACCGCTTGGCCCTGCCACAGTAGTTCCGTCAATCAATCAGTCGCTTTATTTAACCAGTGTTAACACGTTATTTAACAAGTAGTTCCGTGCTGCCGGATACGGAATCCCGATGCCTGGACTTTCTTGGCAAGAAGGTTTACGCCTCCAGTACCTTGCTGCTTTGCATTCCCCACTATGTGGGCCATATGTTCTGGTACTTCGCATGTTGAGTGCTTTGGCTTTGGACCTGCTGTCTTCCTTGCCACCCTCCCAGGAATCGGCCTGGTTGGCTCAGCCCATGTCCACCATGTTCTCGTGTTCTCTCTCTCTCCCCCTCCCATCACCTGTTTTGGGCAGACTACGATGCAGATGACACCTCTGCCCGTGCCTCTGCCTCCGGCATTGTCTTGTGGCACCATGTGTGGCTTCGGTTGTCTGGTTTGGTGCCAGACGTCCAGTTGTCGGTCGCCAATGCTCCTTTCTCTGGGAACCAGTTCGGCCCTGGTGCCTAGGCCATTCTGGACACCCTCCAGGCTTTTGGGCATGCCCTGCGGCCAGTCCAAGAGCTCTGTCATGCCCCTAGGGCCCTGTCCTCCACCTCTGCAGGTAGTCCGTCATGTTCCAGCCCCTTACCAGGGTGCTGCTCTGGACAGTGGTAGGGCTTCGGGGGCTACGCTGCGCTGCCACTCAGCCCGTGCCTGTTTCTGGTGGGGCGGACTGCCCTACACCTTGCTACACCGGGCTTTTTCCTCCTGTTGCAGGCCTGAGTATGCCTGCCTTTTCCACCTTTCTTATGGAGGCTTGCTTTCCGATACTGGACGCCTCGCTTCTCCACGCCAGTCTGTTCGGAACATCTGCTACTCTTCCTGCTGGAGCCCTTCGATTGTTCCTTCCTGTGGGATTCCCGATGCATTTTGCCATGGTGCACTCCACCACCTCCTGTGCGATCTGCAGTTTTGGTGCTCTCCTGGCTTTGACTTATCATTCATGCCACGGCCTTTCGACACCTGCCTTGTCAGGATGCATCAGTGTGCATGGCCACATACTTCTATGACATGCCTAGCACATGCTGTCCTCACCAACCCTTGGCTTTTCTGCCCTACCAGGTGTGGTTCGAGTCGACACGTCTCGCATCGTTTATGAAGCCTTCCCCGTCCAGGTTTATACTGGCTGTCTCTGAGACTTTTAGCGGCATTCCTCTGTGGATGCTGCCTGTCCTATGCTATTGCCAGTCCTGTCCCCGTCCTAGGGTCTGGCCTCCTTTTCTTCTCTGCTCCTTGCCCTTCCGAGCTTGCCAGGTTGGGGGCTGTGATGGGGCTTTGGCCCACCCTTTGGTCACGTCTTTTTCACCCGGCCTTCTGCCCTGGCTGTCCTCCCTGTTGGGCATAACTGTTTGGCACTCTCTCAAGTGTAATAACTTACTGCAAAGAGACCAGTCCGTAGAAGATGGTATAGTTACGTAAGAACTTACCATAACAGTAGCTCTTTGAGGAACTGTCTCTTGCAGTAGATACAATCCTGCCCTCCGTCCCCCTACCTTGTTTGCCTCAGAGCCCTGCAACTCAGGATGTTGGGTGGGGACTCCTCCTGTCCCTCGGTTTCCCTCTGTCCTCGCCTTGCTTGCTGAAGCAGATGGGGAATAGAGGGTACTTGGTGCCACCCACACTTGTACTTCAGGCTGAGGAAGTGATGTTGTGTGGGAGACCCCTATGGAAGACTGCTAGAAGAAGCTGCCATGTGATAGTGCCACTTGGTGGAACTCCCAAGTGTAATAACCTACTGCAAGATACAGTTCCTCGAAGATCTACTGTTATGGTAAGTTCTTGTATAACGATACTTTCTAGGAGTGGTATATGTTCATCCACACTGACCCACCTGACCTCCCCGGCAGCAGCACACAAACCCTGACTTCCAGCAGTCTAGATCTGGCGTCATGGGGGCGGGCAGGTTATACCACCGGGTGAGTGGGAGGCCAGCAGAGACCTTATGGCAGAATTAAAGGGAAGGGACATGCAAAGAAGTATGGATGAACAACATATACCACTCCTAGAACTACTGTTACAGGTGAGTAACGTGTTTTTCTAGGAGTGGCATATGGTTCACATTCCCACCACCCACCCAATCCTCCCTGGCAGGTGGCACACGGTTCCCTGTTTTCAGCATATGAAGATATGTCACAGGGCAGAGCCAAGGGATATATCACCCAGGTTTTGGGAGGAACTTTGCTTAAATACGTGCTGACAAATCCAGTCTTGAAGTCCTGTCAATCTGTGGATATGAACCATATACCACTCCTAGAACTAAGATTACAGGTGAGTAACCTTTTTTCCTTTATCCTCCACCTTGAGCCCTGGCACTGTCACCCGACCAACCACCTCATCATGAGCTCGGAGAGACCACCCACAGAGCCATGGCTTATCCCCCACCAGGCAGCAGTGACTGAGTGGGAGCGGGTATCCAGGACCCTTAAGCCATACACTCCCCAGTCCATACCTGATAGTCTTGTCAGGGTCCTCACTCGGAGCCGCTCCTGCTGGTGGTGAGGGGCTTCCTAACCATCTTGTCGGTGTTGCGCCGGGCTGAGGCATTTTGGGATGTAGACACCCCCCCCGAGACATGACGTGCACTGACCCCAAAGCTTATGCTGGTGTCCGTCACGCTCCACCCTGTGACTACTGTTTTAAGGGACCTTGGTCTTCCGACTTGCTATGACTGCTGTTAAATGGATACTGGGCTTCTGACCTGGAGTGACTGCTGTTTAATGGATACTGGGCTTCTGACCTGGAGTGACTGCTGTTTAATGGATACTGGGCTTCTG
Organism: Neoceratodus forsteri; assembly: GCA_016271365.2. Lineage (NCBI taxonomy): Eukaryota > Metazoa > Chordata > Ceratodontiformes > Ceratodontidae > Neoceratodus > Neoceratodus forsteri. The sequence continues at coordinate 1,380,756,967 of CM057449.1, read as the reverse complement.
ACCTGGAGTGACTGCTGTTTAATGGATACTGGGCTTCTGACCTGGAGTGACTGCTGTTTAATGGATACTGGGCTTCTGACCTGGAGTGACTGCTGTTTAATGGATACTGGGCTTCTGACCTGGAGTGACTGCTGTTTAATGGAGCCTGGGCTTCTGACCTGATGTGACTGCTGTTTAATGGAGCCTGGGCTTCTGACCTGATATAAATACTGTTCAATAGGCACTAGTCTTGTGATCTGGTGTGATCACTGTGTGATTAGCTATTTGTTGTACCACACTTCATTTGAAAAGAGTTTGGTGTGAAACATACTGTAATTGACTGAATTTCTTGTAATTTTCAGGCACTGGATTGTTTCACAGCTATGCTGTCTAAAAAGGGAAGCAGACAGAAAATGGCCGAAGTCATTGGAAGCAAACTGAATATTTCTAAGAAACAGGTACACCTTGAGAAGTAGGCTTCACAACCCCTCCTTCCCCCATTTACTGATGCTCTATTTTCTTTTCTTTTTTGGTGAGATATTTGTCGACCTGGTCAAAGCCTTTGGTATAGTATCACACACCCTCTTCCTATATAAACTAACAGGTGCCTGTCTGTCCACTTCAGCCACTGCCTGGTTCCACGCCTACCTAGTAGGTAGATTCCAATCAGTCAAAATTGGCACATCCCTCTCCTCTCCCCCCTCCCCATCAATACTGAGTTCCTCAGGGCTCGGCTCTAGACAAATCATATTTTACATCTTTTTAAACTACCTACGCACTACATGCTCTGCAACTCAAATACACCTGTATGCAGATGATACCGTACCATGCACCTCCAGTACTTCTCAATCAGAAGTCGCAGCCACTCTGCAGCAGGATTTCGACAAGGTTCGTGACTGGTTCCAATCCAACCACCTGTTTCTAAACGCCAAAAAGTATGTCTTCATAACCTTTGGCACAAGGCAGAAACTCTAGGACCCTCCCCACCACTGTTTCTTTACACACTGGATGGCATATCCATAGAAAATGTCTCCTCCTTTAGATGCTGGTTAGACCAGCATCTGGACTTTGCTGTACACATGAGTGCTGTCCATAAGACACTGCACCAAAACTCTGTGCTCTATACAGAAACTACGACTGCATTCCAGTTCTGGCCCGCCATGCTGTTGTAAAGAAAATGATCTTCCCCTCTCTTGACTATGCCGATAGTGTATCGTGCTACTCCCAAAGCCACCCTCAGCAGACTGGACACCCTCTTTAATTCCTTCTGTTGCTTTGCTCTGTCCTGCCCCTCTCCCCAGCACATCACTGCAATCTGTATAAATCCCGCTCTTTATCCTCCCTGGATGCGAAGCTCCTCGTCCAGTCTGCTACCTTTATGGCCAAGTACTGGTTAGGGTTGGTACCCTCCTACCTTACCTCTGCTCGCTCTCCCCCCCATTCCAGCAAGAGTCCCTAGCTCTCCCCCATAGAACCACAAGTCTGTCAATCTGCACTCTTACAGGTGCCCCAAATTGTGGAATGCCTTCCTTCCCGCTATCTGAAACGCACCCACTTCCACAGCACATTCCACCCTATTTAAAGCCCATACCCAGCCAGCCTGTACCTGCCCATAATTCCTATAGGTCCTACCACACTCTCCTTCTCCCTTCTCTCCTGAATCCCCTCAGGTTCTACATCTCCAGCATTTCTCCCGAAACCCTTTCTTCTATACAACCTGGACTTGTGTACTTCACCACTTTTATGCTACCACTGTAATTTAATTTGCTCATTATGTACCCTAAGGATTACAACAAGTTGTTGCCATCTCATATATGGTGAGTCAGTTGCTAATTGTAAATACTTGCTACTTTAAGTTTTTTATCCCTATGTAAAATGTTTCCAGTGTTACCAATGTATTCCTGCCACCTGTTAAATCATTGAAATGTGGAACCTGTGTATACCTATGTGAAAAATTATCATGCATTCCCCTTCCCCCTCCTCCCAGGATGCATCTGAAAACAAGCAGATTACTCTGCATTTATTCCTCTTTAAACTTTTTTTTTGTCACCTTACTGCCCCCCCTCGCCAGATCACTCCGGGCCCCTGTAAGCCCCCTTTCTGTCCCTGGAGTCACCCCGTCTTCACCACCTGACATGGCAGCCTACCCCCAGGTATCCCCGACATATCCCTGTGTCTGGTGGGTCCCTTACCTTCGTGAGGGATTGGTCTTGCGGCCGTGAGGCATGACCCTGGGTGCCGCTGAGGCGGTGGATGCAGGTCGAGGTGTCCAGGAGGTGAGTGGATAGAGGGGCAGTCACCCGATCGGCCCGGTGCTGTTTCGCTTTTTCTCGGAGGTGGCATGCCCATGGCGTCAAGGCGTGCACAGGCGTCTGCCACTTCCCCAAGTGTCTACACTGGCTGTGCTGCTGCTGCTTAGCTTCCGCCAGGGCGAGCCGCGATCCACGCCCTCCCTTGGAGGAAAGCGAGCTTTGAGTCATATGCTCCAACCTTGCTCCCCCGGCAGGCCCTCCAGCGATCAGTCTGTTCCTGAACCCGGGTCGCCGGCATCTCAAGCGGAAATCCAGCCACTGTGACAACGGGCCGGCGGCTCTTTAAACTTTTAAACAAATACCTGACTATTATGTCAGATAATAAAAAAAAAAAAAATTAAACTACCAATTTCGCTGTTAGATAAAGCTGCTAAAGTCAAATGGTTTGTTTGCACATGTAACTTATCTTTGGGGGTATCAAGTCATCAGGTCGCACCATAGAAACGTCAGTCTACAAAGCATGTTCCATGTGGAAGATTTTCAGCAGTACAACTGTGACCACCCACGCTATCGACGTCACCAACCCTATGAAGGTGTGAGCTGCCCCGCTCCCTTCTCTGTTCGTTCCTGCTGTCGACTTGACCGCATGGGTCGTCGTGGAAGCTCAGATGCAATACTTGTGCCATTTTTCACCTTGGGCTTTTTCTTTGTGATTTTCCAGAATCTCTTATTAGAGATTCCTTCATTTTGTTTGTCAAGAGTTAATCCTTCGACTTCTCTCTTCTGTTGCTGCCATTACGGAAAGAAGATTGCCTCCAAAAGTAAACATTCTGTGTGTCTGCTGTCTTGGACCTGACCATGAAATTTCTGACTGAGCTTTGCCAGAAGTTTAACCAAACAACCCCCAGGTGATGCAGAACGGCTTCTAAAAATTTCTTGATAGATCAACAGGTACCCGGTCCTCTGGGTTTCCGCCTTTTCTCCGGCAGGGGTCCTCTGGGGTCTCAGCCTCTCTGTCGTCGACGGGGTGCTTGAGCTCCAAGGCCCAAGACAAGTCTTTTGGGGGGGGGTGTGTCGTCATTTAAAAAAAAAAAAAATCATGACTGGCTCCTTCCCATGGCAACTTTCTTGTTCCTGACTGCCTCATCTCCTTCCTCTGGAGGATCTTCGTCGGCTGCTTCTGCACTGATGTGCAAAACCGCTGTCCTGGTCTCTGCGCCCTCCAGACCCATACTGCGAGTACCTTTGCCAGATTTTCAGGGTGGCCAGTTTTCAAATTCTGTGTCATCTGCCACTCCATCGATGACTGGCTCGTCTTTGACAGCGCCCACCCCCCCAAAGACCTGACCCTTCTCCCTCCAGGGCTACAGGCTGTTCAGGTTATCGGGGCCCATCAGGTGTGTTGTCAATACCTGTGCAGTCAACAAATGTCCTTGCCCTAAACAACATTTTGACTAAATTCACTTCGGTGATTGTGCAGCAGCTGGGTGTGTATAGGCCCACTTAGCAGACGACGTTATCAGCAGCTTCGTTGTCAACCCCTGCTCATCAGCCACGGGAGGCTCCCCGCAGGCTGCCTGTGCATCAGATGCCAGACTTGGATTTGGAAGAGGTCGAGGAGGAATACCATCCAGACCGCATTCTTCCTGATGATGAGGAAGAGATCCTAGTTTCAGTCCACCACTTCCTCTCAGTGAGGATTCGGTTAAGCATGTTTCTAAGTCTCCTGCTGAGGACATCGCATTTTTCAATGTGACGAAACAGTTGTCTGCAGCTGTGGGTTTCCACACTGAGGAAGAGGATATCACCAGGAAAGGGCTGGTAGACTTCCGGGAGATCCCAAAATTTCATCCCAAAATCATTCCTCCAGTTTTGCTTGCCTTGAGGAATGCAGCCACAGCAGCATGGCTCAGACCAGACATGGTGCCAGCTATGCCCTGCAGAGCAGATAAACTTTGCCACACTCCCCCATGAATTCGCTTCCTATGCTGCCCATCCTGAAACAGACTTGGTGGTCATTAAGGCAGCCCACGACAGGTCTAAGACTCCTAAGCACCTAAGCGCTCCCCCCCTCCTGTATAAACCTGCAGATTTGAGACTCTGGGGTAAGAGGGTGTATGCCTCATCCACCCTGGTGCTGAGGATTGTAAACTACCTGTTTCATATGGTGAAGTACCAGAATTCTAACTGGAAGAAGGGCAAGGCTGATGACTGCACCCTCCCAGATGGCACACAGAAGCAAGAACTTAAGTGACTGTAGACAGCTGAGGACGTTTGAAAGCACCTCCTCAGGGCCCTCTGTGACATAGCTGACACTATTGCCAGGGTTGCTGCTATGGGTATATGCCTGCGTGGCACTCCTGGTTAAAGTCTCATGTTTTACTGCTGATGTTCAGCAGAAGGTGCTTAATGCCACTTTCAGTGGCACTAAGCGGTTTGATCCTGACGTCCAGGATGTTAATGAATGATCTGCAGGCCTCAGGAAGGGGTCTCTAGTCTATTCACTCTACCATACTCAGCTGAGAGGTAGCGCCCCCCCCACCCCTTCACAAAGCACCCCACAGACCCAGTGCAGTCTGTCGGCCCCAAGGGCAGCGTAGAACCCTGGCTGCCTTGCCCACCCAACCCTCAAAATATTGGAGCCATGGCCAAGCATTCCAGAAGTGAGGGACCAGCCCCCATGGCTGGATCTGTCTCTGTTTGACTCTTTGCCAAACCCTCTTCTGGTCCCCGAACATGAGGTGGTTGTCGGGGGTATGGTCTCCCTCCATTTAAATCGATGGAGAACCATAATATCTGATGCCTGGATTTGCAGATCATAGAAAAGGGGTCACACTCTGGAGCTCATCGAGCAACCTCCAGACACCACTTCTCCACTCTCCAGTTACCCCCCCCCCCGGCTCACTTGTCTGTCCTCGGGGAGGAGGTACAGTCTCTTCTGTGCAAGCTGGCCACCGAGACAGTGCCCAGGCACCAGAGAAACATGGGGTTCTGTTCCAGGTTGTTCCTGGTCCCCAAAAAGATCGGCGATCTGAGGCATATTTTAGTTCTGAAGGACCTCTGTCTCTACGTCCAGTACAGGAAGTTCAGGATGGTAACTTTGCCAGATCTGATGCCTCTTCTCAAGACAGGCAACTGGCTTTGCTTACTGGACATGCAGGATACCTGCTTGCACATTTTGGTCTCTGTTACACACACACACACACACACGGTTTCTTGGCTTTCTGTACCAAAGCAAGCATTACCAATTCAAGGTGCTGCCCTTTGGCTTGTCCTCTGCGCCATATGTCTTTACCAAGTGCTTAGCAGCAGTAGCTGTAGCCCTGAGAAGGGAGACTGTATGTCTTACCCTACCTGGATGACTGGTTTCTAAAGGCCCCATCCAGGGAACAGCTCCTGCTGACTCTGGAGAGAACTCTCCAGCTATTTCTCTTTGGGCATCACTGTTCGTCTGCCCAAGTCGGTTCTAGTGCTATCCCAAAGGCTGCAGTATATAGGGGTGGTTCTAGACTTTTTGTACAGGGGAAGTCCTTGCTGCCTCAGAACAGGGCAGAGTGCCTTATAGCTCAAGTGTAGGAAGTTGCTCAAAGCTGCTACATTCCTGCCAGGGTGTACCTGAGATTGCTAGGCCTCATGGCGGCCGCTATACCCACTGTTCTACTCGCCAGACTTCATATGCGCATTTTCCAGTGAACCCTCTGGGTAGGTTCATAGATAATTTCAGGTCCATAAGCTTCAAGAGCCATGTAAGGACCTGCCACTAGCTTAGTGGGTGTAACTCCATTTATCTGCTCCCAAGTACTTATCTAATAAGTTCTTAAAACTAGACAAACTTATTGCTTCCACCACCTGTCTAGGGAGACCGTTCCATAACTCTACCACCCTCTGATTGAACCACTTCCCTCTTTGACTCGTTCTGTACTTCTCACCTCTTAGCTGTTTACCATGGACCCTTATACTGGACCTTGCATTTTCCTTCCAATTTAATCCTGCTGCTTCATATAGCATACTATCGCCCATTGATCTATACACATAACACAGATTCCCCCCCCTTATTCTTCTATAGGCCATTGAATATAGTCTCAAAGTCTCCAGTCTGGAAGCATATTCTAAGCCTGCCACTTCCTTAATCTTTCTTGTAAAACCCTTCTGCCTGCCACGGATGCTCTGTACTGAGCAAGGTATCTCCTTTGGTTTCTGGGGATCTGTACAGGGGCACCAGAACATTTTCATTCCTACTTTTTATGTTACATAAGTGTCCAATTATCCTATTTGCTTTGTTTATAGTAACTCTCTGTTTATCAAAATCTAATTTGTTGGTAACAATTACCTCCAGATCTTTCTCACTATCTGTAGCTTTAATGATTTGAGAATTTAACTTATACTGCAATCTGCTATTGTTCTGCCCTAAGTGCATAACCTTGCATTTTGTAATATTAAATTCCAGTTCGTTTTTTTTGTGCCCAATTCCCCAGATGAGTCAGTTCTTGAAAAATAACTACAGCATCCTTGTTAACTATTGCACCAATTTTTGCATCGTCTGCATATTTGCAGATCCATACTCTTTCCGATACCTGCATACTGGAAATTAGTACATTGAAGAGCTTTGTCCCCAGTACAGATCCCTGGGGAACTCCACCAGTCACTCTCACCTCTTCTGAGATGGCCTCTAACCCTAACCCTAACCCGTTGATGTCTGTCATACAACCAAGATGCTGTCCACTTTCTAAGGTATCCCTTCACTCCTTTTTCCTGCAAAATCCCCATCAGGACTCCGTATGATACAGAATCAAAGGCTTTCCTATAATCCAGATACACAACATCCACGGGTAATCCAACATCCAGTGTCTGGCTCACTGGCTCAAAAACGTGCAACAGATTGGTAGTACAAGATTTTCCACCTGAAAAGCTATGTTGTGAAATGTCTAGATGGAGCCATGGAATGCGCTGCCTAGGGGGCTGGTGGAGGCAGAGACAGTGGAGGGGTTCAAGAGGGTGTGGGACAGGTACAGGGGAAGGGTTCTGGAAGCAAAATCCAATGCAGCAAGAATATCCGGAACTGGGAAGGGAGAAGCCAGAGAAGGCGAGGAGGGAAGCAAGGTCAGCACCCAGGGTGGGGGCTGACCAAACGAGCAGACACGAAAGACCGTTGGGCCTATTCTGCTGGCATTTTAGTATGTTAGTATGTTAGATGGTTCAGATCTTTTAAGTTATTTTCCAACAGTTCCTCTATAAATCCCTCCATCATTTTACCAATAACTGAGGTTATACTTATTGGACTGTAATTTTCAGGTCTAGTCATATCACCTGATTTATAAATGGGTGTGATACTTGCTATTCTCCACTCCTTCAGAACAGCTCCCTCCCTCAAAGACTTATTAAAAAGAGCAGCCAAGGGAACAGACCATTCTTCTGCAAGCTCCTTCAGAAATGCTGGGTGGTATCCATCTGGTCCAGCTGATTTAAATGCATTTAGTTTCATTAACTTGCCCTTTACTTGTATGACTGATATTTGGCAATTCTTTCTCCCTTTCTCTATTCGGTACATCTAGATCTTACTTAGAGACACAGCTCTTGCAGCAGGTTACACCATTAGGACTGAAGCCGGCAGGCGTCGGGACCCCACGGAAAAATTCTAGCTAGCTATCTTCAGCGGGGGCCGCTTGACGTCAGATCCGCCTCCGACGTCGAGGCAGTAAATGGTACAAAGGGGCGGTCCGTCAGATTCTCAGTTCTTTCCGCCGCCGACTTGCATGTCTCTACCCTTCGGTTCCAGTCTAGCTACGACGCGTGGTTCAGAGCTTTCCCGGAAATTCTTTTTCTTCAAGCAAGATTGTTGCTGATGTCCTCTCCGACCTCCGGTCATCCTCCAAGTGCTTGGGAAACAGATCCCCTTCAAGGACCCCACACGGCCTGTGTTAGGTGCCTGGGCCCAGACCACGATACCCGGGCCTGTTCGTTTTGCCAGAGCTTTAACAGCGAACAAGGATCCGACGTCAGAAGGCCCTCCAGGCTTTTTTGTTGGAGGAAAAACTGAAGATCATGTCCTCCAAGGGGGAATCTTCGTCCAAATCCCACAAGCACGCGGAGAAAAGGAGGGAGAAGGCCCCTTCCAGGTCTCCGTCCAGGGCTTCGGAGTCCCGCAGCTCCGGTTCTCGGTCCGACCGCTCCCCTTCCAGGGCCAGCTCTCAGCCTCCCCTGGCTGCGGTAAGAAAGCCTTCTTCTTCTCAGGCCAACTCCGCCAGGCTATCGTCGTCGTCCTCTTCCAAGGCCTTGGCGAAGTCCGGGGAGCGCCACCACCATCATCATAAGTCGGGTTCCCGCCCTTTGGCTCCCGACGTCCGGTCGTCTTCTGTGCCTCCACGCAAAACTTTGGAGCTCACACCGTTGGAGACCTGTGGACCCGACGCCGGCCCGACCGTTGTCGGCCGTACGTCATTCCTCCCTGGAGCAGTCGTCGGCCGGACGGCCGTCGGCCAGACCATCCCAGCGGACTCCGGTTGGGGGACCAGCGTCCGTTCCGCCTGAGAAGAGGGCTCCCACGCCTCCGACCGACATCGGTCAGGAGACGCTGACTGAGGAGGACTGAACGCAGCCCGAGGACCAGACGGGCGACCCCGGCCTCACCAAAACTCCCAGGGCCCCCTCGCCCCTACCCGAGGCCCCTGTGGAGCCGACGCCGGGACCAGACGACCGCCCACCGGCGCCTGGGCCGTCGTCGTGACTTTCTATAGCGGAAGTGAAGGATCTCTTCACTTACTGGTGGGACACCATTAAAAGGGACATGGCCCCCACCGCTCCTCCTCCTCCCCCCACTCCTCCTCCGGTACCGGCCCCGCCTTCGGGGTGGCAGACGCTACCCCGGGGGAGCCTGGATCCTCTCCCAGGGAAGATCAAGCGGAGACCTCCGTCGAAATCCTCTTCTGGATCACCCAGCCCTAAGAGATCCAGGAGACACCGATGTTCGCCGTCGGCCGGAGGACAGGGATCAGTCTACTCTTCCTCTAGATCCCCATCTCCTCTCCATCCCTTCTCCGGACCCCGTGAGGCGCAGAGATTTCGGATGACCCCTCGTTCATGGATATTATCGACATATCCAGGAGAACATGGGATGGGATGCAGAACTAGACCCGAAAGGTTCGCCTTGCCAAATATCTTGGCAAAAGGACCCCAAGCCTGTGGTGGTACCACCTTGGTGGACACTTCGTGGATGTCACCAAGGCAGCGTGAGCGTCCACATTCGCTCGGCGGTGCGAAGAGCTGATACGTCTGTACAAGGCTCCTAGGGGCGACCAGTATCTGACTCAGCAGCCTCAGGCCGACTCCTGGTCATCACAGCCTCACATGACCCGGTCACAGAGGCCGCAACATTTGAGCACCCTGCCACGGACCCAGAGTCCAAACAGTTGGAGCGCACTGGGCAAGCGCGTGCACGCTTCCGCTACCTGCGCGTCAGATCATGAACTACCTGACCCACATGGTTCAATTCCAGAGCGCTTTGTGGGAACAGGGTCTGGAGGTGGCTGAAAAGCTGAAGGTGAGCAGAAGGAGGAGCTGCTCCAGCTCCTCCGTCCGGGTTCAGATATGGGGACCCAAGTGCTTCGAGCAGCGTCGACTCCAGCGGACTCATCGGCGAGCAGCAGCTTCTGGCGTATGCCTCCGAGAGACACTCTAGGTTACGTGTCTCGGCTTTACCCGGATGTCAGAAAAACATTATGGACTCCCGTTCGAGGAGAAGTTTATTTGGTAATCCTTCCGGAAGATCATTACCAAACTTCAAGAGGCGGGAAGGCGGTAAGGTCGGTTCAAGCCATGACCGACCAAAGCTAGTTCACTTCGTAGGAACCAAAGCCATTCTGATGAGGCGGACACAGAGGCAGCCCCGCTCTGCTACATCAGAGGCTCCAGTTTCCGTGAGAACCAGGAAAACAGCCAGCTAGCGAGGTCAGCGTTCCCCTAGGCCGACCCAGCCAGCGGGCCCATCTGCCGCCACAGCCTGACTCCTTTCGGCCCCCCCTCAGGATCAACGGAAATCATGGTCGGGAGTCGATCACAGCTTCCTGCCGGGATGGCAGGCCATTACCACCGACAGGTGGGTTCTGCAGTTGGTCAGTCTAGGCCACTTTATAGAATTCATAGAAAAGCCACCCCGAGGCCTCCTTTGCTCTCCGGTATCCGGGTCAGCACAAAAATTTGATCTGGCAAGAGGTGCTCGCGCTCCAAAGAAAAGGAGCGATAGAGTACGTCCCGGAGAACCGGAGAGGATGAGGATATTATTCCCACTTCTTCCTGGTTCCCAAGAAATCAGGGGACCTCCGTCCGATTCTGGACCTCAGCAACCTCAATGTATCGGTCGCATACAAAAGATTCCGCATGGTGACTCTTCCGGGCCTTATTCCCATGCTGAAACAAGACGCCTTTTTAGCGTCTCTAGACATGCAGGACGCATACCTGCATATCCCCATAGCTCACGCGCAACCAGAGGTTCCTGGCGCTCGAGTTTCTGACCACCACTTTCAGTTCGAGCTCTTCCGTTCAGACTGTCATCCACACCAGGGTCTTTACCAAGTGCATGGCAGTCGTGGCAGCATCTCTGAGGAGACAGGGCCACTATGTGTTCCCGTACCTCGACGACTGGCTTCTCATGGCCGCCTCCAGAGAGGCGTTGTTACTCGCAGTTCAGAGCACCCAGGACTTGTTCCAATCTCTGGGCATTCTCATAAATTACGAGAAGTCTCTCCTGGTACCGTCGCAGAAACTGCAGTTTATAGGCGCAGTCCTGGACACTGTTCAGGGAAGAGCTTTTCTTCCGGACGACAGAGCGGAGTGCATCAGATCCCTCATAAGGGATTTGTCGTCGAACAAGATCGTACCTGCCAGGTCGGTCCTTCGCTTGCTCGGACACATGGCTGCGGCCATTCCTACTGTCCCTTTCGCAAGGCTCCACATGCGGGTAACTCAGTGGATGCTCAAGGTACAATGGGACCAAAGGCAAGACCACTTGCAGCATCTGGTCAGGATCACTAACTCGGTCATCCGAGACTGCAGTGGTGGCTAGTCCCCGGGTCGCTCTCCAAGGGCGTCCCGTTTGTAGCGTCGTCCCCGGAGGTAACCCTCACCACGGACGCCTCAGGATTTGGGTGGGGGGGCACACCTGGACGGGGTAAAGTCCCAGGGTACGTGGACCCCGTTGGAAGCTCATCTCCATATCAATGTCCTAGAGATGAGGGCGGTTCTCTATGCCTTGCAGGCTTTTCAGTCAGTAATCCCCGTGTACTCTCCTGCTGCAGACAGACAACAGCGGTGATGTATTACCTCAACAAACAAGGGCGACACTCTTACCCCCTTTGCAGGAGGCCATGAGGTGTGGGATTGGAATGTCGGACACGGCGCCGAATCTGATCACTGTGCATGTTCCCGGGTGGACAAGCGCAGTGCAGGACGGCCTGAGTCGATCCCAGGCCAGAGTCCACAGTGGGAACTTCTTCAAGAGGTAGCAGAGGATCTGTTTCTTCGTTGGGAGTTCCAGAACTGGACTTGTTAGCATCCCCATCCAACGCCAAAACTGCGAATTTTGCTCGCTAGATCCAGGGCCAGGTGTTTTTTGGCGAGACGCGTTATCACTCTCCTGGGCGAACAGATTCCTCTACGCTTTCCCTCCCTTCCCGTTGATCCAGAGAGTTCTTCTCAAACTGCGCAGGGAGCACGCACTCTTGATCCTGGTGGCCCCGTTCTGGCCCAGACAGATCTGGTTCCCTTTGTTGGTGCAACTCTCTCGGGAACCCCCGCTCCCGTTGCCGCTCAGCTCCCACCTCCTGTCTCAGGAGAAAGGTTCATTAGTCCATCCGGACCTCGCTCTCTGAACCTGCATGCTTGGCTCCTAGAGACATAGCCATCTTTAAGTCCACGGGGTCTCGCAAGAGGTTGCAGAGGTTCTTTCTGCAGCCAGAAAGCCGCAACGCGATGCGACGCACCATGAAATGGTGCCGTTTTGTTTATGGTCACGGGCTCGTGATCTTTCCCTTAGGTTGTCCTGTGGGAGTAGTTTTGGATTACCTCCTCTCCTTTTTATTCAGGCCTAGCCTACTCCTCTATTAAGGTGCACCTCTGTGCCATTTGACCCTATCACCTCCGGTGGGTCGCCGTACAGTAGCCTCAATTGGGCCTCTCGGGAATTTCTTAGGGGAGTGTTACACCTAGGCCTCCCATTAGGGTCCCTGTGCCCCATGGGACCTGCTCTTTGTCCTGGAACAGCTCACGCTCCCTCCTTTTGAACCTGCCGCGGATTAAGAGCTACGCTTTCTGTCGAGGACACGTTATTTTTAGTTGCTGTTACTTCAGCGAGAAGAATTTCTGAGCTTCACGCTCTTATGTGCAAAGAGCCTTATTTAGTTTTCCACGGGACAGAGTATCCCTGAGGGCCGAATCTAAGTTTTTACCTAAGGTGGTCTCTTCACTCTCTCTAAACCAGGACATTGACCTTCCGGTCTACTTCGAGTTATTCAAATAGAGGAGGCTTTGCTCCACACCCTGGATGTTCACACGAGCCTGAGGTATTACCTCAACAGAACTAAACCCTCTCGTAGTTCTGAACAGCTTTTTGTTTCCTTCTCTGAGAGAATGATGGGCCAATCAGTATCCAAACAGTCTCTGTCTCGCTGGCTTGTCCAGTGTATTTCATACTGTTATATCAAACAAAAACCCCTCCCGGGCTCTGTCTGGGGTCATTCTACTAGGGGTGTGGCCACATCCTTTGCAGCACTAAGAAACGTCTCCACCTCTGCTATTTGTGCTGCAGCCGCTTGGAGCTCTGTGCATACCTTTATCAGGCATTATAAGCCTGGACACTCGCCTCTCGTCGAAGGGCTGGTTTCGGCCATGCGGTGCTACAGGGTCTCCTGTCCTAGGTTCAGGACCTGGAATGTACTTTCTAATTTCCTCCTCCTGGAATTTCTGGCAGCGTTACTGCTTGGGAATCAGTCCTAATGGTGTAACCTGCTGCAAGAGCTGTGTCTCGAAGTAAGATAGTACAGTTACGTAAGAACTTACTGTAACATGAGAACATGAGAACGTAAGAATGAGAAGGGACCTGCAGAAACTTGAAGAATGGTCAGGGGTTTGGCAGTTGAAATTCAATGCAAGGAAGTGCAAGATAATGCATATGGGGCACAAAAAGCCTGGCACAATATATCAGTTGGGGGGTGAGGATATAGCATGCACCAAGCAGGAAAGGGATCTTGGGGTTATCATCTCTGATGACCTCAAGGCAGGGAAACAGTGTGACAAGGCAGCAGGTAAAGCAAATAGGATGCTGGGATGCATAGGCAGGGGCATCACCAGCAGGAAAAGGGAGGTCATAATTCCACTATACAAGACACTAATGAGGCCGCACCTGGAGTACACTGTGCAGTTCTGGAGACCTTACCTACGTAAGGACATAGACAGGGTAGAGAAGGTTCAGAGGAGGGCAACAAAGATGGTGCATGGATTGCATCACAAGTCCTATGAGGACAGGTTGAAGGCACTGAACATGTACTCCCTGGAGGAGAAGAGGGAGAGAGGGATATGATAGAGACATACAAGTATCTTACAGGAGGAACAGGGTGCAGGAATGCACTATTTTAAGCGAAAAAGATGTTCCAGGACTAGAGGGCATGGGATGAAGTTGAGGGAGGACGATTCAGAGGAAGCGTGAGGAAGAATTTCTTCACAGAGCGGGTGGTGGACAAGTGGAACACCCTGCCAGAGGAAGTGGTGGGGGCTGAAACAATCACAGTTTAAGAATGCATGGGATAGACATAAAGGAATTCTGGAGGTCAGGGGAAAGGGGCAACAGACTTCCTGGAAAACATAAACTGAACTTACAAACTTAAATGGGCAGACTGGGTGGGCCATAGGCCCTTATCTGCCGACACTGTCTATGTATCTATGTAACAGTAGATCTTCGAGAACAGCTCTTGCAGCAGGTACCTTCCCGCCCACCTTCCCCCTTGGAGGAGGCATGGCTCAGACTTTCTGGGCACGGATTTTTATCTTCCTGTCTTCTGACGGCGAATCCTCGGTCTCCCATTTCGATGTCAGCCTGCGGCCGGAAGTCTCTGGCGGGAGAACTGGGGAATCTGGCGGGACTGCCCCCTTTTGTACCACGCCTGACGTCGGAGGCGGGACCGACGTCGGGGGCAGTCCCCGCTGAAGATAGCTAGCTAGAATTTTTCCGTGGGGTCCTGACGCCTGCCGGCTTCAGTCCTAATGGTGTAACCTGCTGCAAGAGCTGTTCTCGAAGATCTACTGTTACGGTAAGTTCTTACGTAACTGTACTTTCTTTTACATGAAAAGTAGTATCTTTAGTATAAACAGTTTGGAAGTAGGCACTCATCAAGTTCGCCATCCCCTGTTCATCCTCTACCAATTTGTCTTGTTCCCATATACCTGTGATTTGATTACTATTGTTCTTCCTTAAACTACCAACATGACTATAAAATTATTTTTTAACCGTTCTTATTTAAAGCTAGGTCTAATTCAGCTTTTTCTTTTCCCCTACTGTTTGTCTTGCATTTTTTGACTAATGCTTTGTACTTTACTAGTCTACTGGGTGAGGGTTTTAGCTTATATTTCTTGTATGCCCTGTTATTTTTTTGTCTACGTATTGTCCATGTCATCCATTTTGGCACCCTGCCTTTCTTATATGTTTTGGTTAATGGTACATACTTCTTGATACATGTCTGAAGCACCTGGTCTATAATCTGCAAATTGTATACCATAGACATACCAGCCAATATCTTCCAGTTGTAATTTCCCAAGATTTGTCTTATTTTTACATAGTCAGTTTTTTATAATTTCTTACGATTGTTTTTCCCTGGACAATATAGGTCACCTCTGTCAACTCTGCCCTTACCATATTATGGTCGCTACTACCCAGGGGCTCAATTACTTCCACATTCTTTACCCCTTTGTCCATATTAGTCAGAATCAAGTCCAAAAGACTCAGTCCTCTGGTATTTTCACACACCATTTGTTTAAGGCTGTTTAGTTGACATATCTCGACAAATTTTCTTTCATTTAACCCCTCCGCCTCCATTGTCCTCCATAATATCCAGGGAAAATTAAAATCTCCCATAATAATGGTATTACAGTTGTCCCTCGTTATTGCGAATCTCGGCATATCGAATCCCGCTTAAAACGAATCACAGTTATGGCTCCCGCTAGAATACATTCATTTCGTCTAGTCATTTTCAAATTTGGCATTCTGTATGTTCATAAATGAAAAACGAGCTAACTATCAGTGATGGTATTTAGCTAGCAAGCTCTCTAGTGTAGTTTAGCTCTAGTAGCTGTAATTAGCTTTAGCTTTTGCCGGCAATACATGCATTTACTCCGCTAGTGTGAAATTGACAAACTGTCAATTCATAAATGAGCAAACGATGCGTAGATGTTTCTTGTCTATCAATCATTCAATTGTAGTTGTACCTCTAGTAGCTGTAACTAGCTTCAGACTTTACTAATCATTGCAATTAAGTTATTAAGGCTTTTAGGCTTTTTAGGGCATACAATCTCATTCAAACTGCAGCTCTAGAGCAACAACCCTGGTCCCTAACTTTCATGGCTGAGATAAAAAACGGAAGGCACTGGATGTCAATACCAAACTTGCCATCATACAAAGGTTAAAAAATGGAGAGGGACTTGCCAAACTTGCCTCCGAATTTTCACTAGCCAAGTCGACTATTTGCACCTTCCGTAAACAAGAGGAGTCTTTGAGGGCTTTTGCTGACAATTGCTTAGAGAAGGAGGGTATGCAGCGAAAGAAATTAAGGCTAGCTGGCAATGCTGAGGTTGATCAAGCTGTAAAAATATGGTTCGAGAGTCAGCGAGCCGCTGGTGTCCCAATCTCTGGTGCCATTGTTAAAGAGAAGGCAGATTGTTTGGCAAAACAGCTTATGGGTGAAGAATGCAACTTTAAATCCTCTCCTGGCTGGCTCTGGCGATTCCAACGTAGAAATGGCATCAGACAACTTAAAATTGCAGGTGAGCAGCGATCGGCTGATGATACTGCTGCTGCTGAATTTATGCCAAAATTGATAGACATTTTAGAAGATGGTGATTATGAACCTTGCCAGCTGTACAACGCTGATGAAACAGGGTTGTTCTATAAGTGTTTACCTGACAGAACCCTCGCTGCTCGAACTGAGACAGATGCCTCCAAAGGATACAAAATCTTTAAGGATCGAGTGACAGTGCTTGTTTGTACAAATGCAACTGGCGAACATAAGTTGAAACCACTTTGTATCGGTCGCTTTGCAAACCCAAGATGTTTCCATCACATAAATAGATTCCCTCCCTTTATTGTACGACTACAGTGCCAACTCATGGATGACCCGGGATATTTTTAGACAGTGGTTCAATAATGAATTTATCCCTTCAGTACGAAGATTCCTTTGATCTAAAAGTAAGGACACTAAGGCTATTCTCCTACTAGACCAGTGCCCTGCACATCCAAAAGCCGAAGAAATGGTGAGCAGAGATGGTAAAATCAAGGTTCTTTACCTGCCCAGTAACACCACATCAATCATCCAGCCGATGGACAAGGGTGTAATAGCTAATCTGAAAAAACTGTACCGTAAGCAGCTGTTAAGGAGATTATTTCTCAAGACAACGGAACAGAGCTCATAAAATTTCTAAAAGCATACAACATTAAGGATATGATATACGTTGCGGTACTCGTGGGACTCAATTACAGAAGAAAAATGCCAGTTGCTGCATATGGCCTTAGGCCAATATTCGAGGACAGTACCACTACTACCCCTGTTGTGTCCACTCAGCATGATGAGATAGACAGAGAGGATGTCACCATTGCTGCACAATTAGGGCTCATTGATGGGACTGGTCCTGATGCCCACATTCAACTTCAGCAGTGGTTTGCTCAGGATGACACTGTGGCTGTTTTAGGTCGCTAACAGGCGAAGACATTGTGGCTGAAGTAAAATCGGAGACAGCACTCTATCAGAGAGTGAAGATTCAGGCGAAGGCGACAGGCAATGATGAAATAAAAGTAAGCTCTGCCGAGGGAATAGCAGGACTGGAGACAGGGTTGCGGTATTTGGAGCAGCAGTCCTTTGTGTCCTCCTTACAGCTGCTGCAGTTAAAACAGCTCATATTGCTGTGTAACAAGGATGTTCTAAACAACGGTCTAACACAAAAAAAATTGGACTGCTATTTTAAATAGATAAAGAATGTATACTACAGCTCTATACAGTATGTTCCATATAATAAAGTTTGTTAGGGTATTTAACGGAATAGCGCAATTAAAGTCATTGCAAATTTTATTTGTTTTCTCTCATTTTTCATTGTAACGAATACTCGCTATAACGAACTATGCTAATGGATCCCAAGGTGTTCGTTATAACGAGGGACAACTGTACTTGTTATAATGCCACTATCCAATAAATGCAGTATTTTCTTGTTCAAATTAGGTGACCTGTAACATATCCTGACTCTTATATTTCTCTTTCCTGTAAAAATAGTTATCCATAATTGCTCTGTTATTCCATACAGAATTTTCAAGATCCAGTTTTTGCTTTTAGATGGGTGGACACACATACTCCTACCCCTCAACCCTTTTTTCCCCACCCTTGGTTTATGAAAAAATCATAACCTTCGATGTCATCTATCCAGTCATGTCTAAGCCAAGTTTCTGTTAAGCTGCAGGTATCTATATAATCCCTATTAAAAATGTACCTGAGTTAAGTCTGTCTTGTTTCACACTTCCTGTATTTACTAGTAACATTTTTATTCCTTCTTTCTTGTTCATCCTGTTACCTACTTGTTTATATTCTCCTTTATTCACCACCCATTTTTTCAGTTTAAATATTGATCCACCTATTTCCTGAAAGCTAACCCAAGGGCTCTTGACCCACTCCTCCTTAAATGTCTTCCATCCCCTGCAAAATATTGTGTGTTTTAAGTCAAACTCCTCCCATGTATTTATGCATGTTATGTAGTTCATAGTGCACCATCTCCTCGTCCAATTATTTATTTTTTTTTTCCCCCTCATTTATCTTAAAACCTGCTTTTTGGTACTGGTGTTAACTCTGAAAACACTGCATGTGCATTTATTCTCTGCACTGTTTTTTCAATAGTCATTAACTGCAGGTATATTTGATCCTCCCGAGTTGTGTATAGATAACTTGTTCCCGCGTGCACTATTAGTGGGGTGTCTGTACCTTTTTTTACCATTTTTGGGATAATAGTATTAAGATCTGCAAGGTTGGCACCTGGCAAATATGAGCTCATAACTCTATATTTTAACCCTTTTGTAGTGTAGGCATCAGTGCATCTGATTATTGAATCGCCAGTAATGTGTATCCTCCTCATCTGTGTGTCAACATTCATCCTTATTTCCTGATCATTCTGAAAAGTGCTGTAATCGCTGCTAATCTCCTCTCCTGATCTTTCTTGATTTCCCTCTATTAGTTGCATATTACACCTTTCTGTATGTTATTCATTTACTAAATCCTCCCCAGCACTACTTTCTACCTCCTGTGATTGATTATTATTTGACATTTGAATTTGTTCACTTGTCCTGTGTGCTTCCTGAGACACATCTTGCTCTGTTAGTAATCCAAAACTGTTTTGTAATACTATTTGGTAGGTCATTGCTCTCCTCCCCTTTTTATAACACTCGAGTTTGCCTGTACTTCCCACTCATTTTCTATTTCTTCTCCCCTATCTCGTTTCTGTTCACTTTTATTCACGTTTATTATGCTCCCCCACCTGTGTGCCTTCCTTCTTTTTTTTCTACTTTTTTTATTTATGTTCAAGTACATATACAATATATTAAACTTGGTTCCATGCACTATAAAGTTACACAATATGAGTCTTCTATTAAGGATAATAAGCATATCACCCTTTATTACATCATTAGAGGGTTAACAAATAAAGATCTGTATTTTACATTCATAAACGCATGTGTTCTAAATATATTTCTTAAATGGCTACTTCGTCTTGACCATGGACTTTTTGCTGAATATCTGTACCCGAAAAGTCCCTGAGTGAAACACTCTTGATGTTGCCTTAAATGGCATATCATAAGTCCAAGTAAAAACAAAAATTTAGCCCAATAATAGTGGAGATGCCTAAATGTACATTTGCTCCATACACAGTAAACAGGTATATTCTACTACTTTTTCTCGATAAGTAACTTATAGCTGAGAATTAAGAAATTAAACGGAAGGTTTCAAATAAGTAACCCTACTATATTAAGTTTTTAACTGTTAACCTTTAACTGAATAACTGCTGAGGTTAACTTTGAAGGCATCACACAAGTAAATGGCCCTTATTTTAAACAGATAGGCCCTCTCAGTCCCCCTCAGTCTCTGAATCTTCAGAATCCTAGCAACTGACAAAGTCCGATTTAAATTTCTCAAGTCTCTTCCCTGCCTCTGTCGGGTCGTTGAAAATAAGTTTTACCTGCATATTGAATACGCAGTTTCGCAAGGTATAGCGGTATATTCATGATCCCCAACTAACGCAGCTCGGTTCTCACCGCATCGAATGCCTTCAGTCTCTGGCGTGTAGCATAGGAGAGGTCAGGGAAGAAGTAAATCCAAAAGCCATCTGGTAGGTGAAGTTGTCCCTTCTTTTTAGCTGCCTGTAGGATTAATTCTTTAATGGTCGGACCTGCCATGACCATCAAAACAGTTTGTGGTGTCCTTTCTTGCAGAGGTCTGCGCCGTGGGGTAATCTTGTATGCCTGTGCGATCTATCCACCGAAATGGTAAGAGTAGTTTGCACTAGAGTGGTCATATATTCCAGCAGGTTTTGACCCTCTGAGTTCTCTAGTATCCACACGTTAGCTAGGCAGGCACCATTCTCCAGATTTTCTAGTCGTTGGTGCAGTAGACTGTTTTCGCTCACCAGACCTGCAGTAGCTGTTACGGCCTTTTCAGCCATTGTGTGTGACAAATTGCTTTGTGTTGCCACTCCTTCCAATTTGGTTTCCACCATTGTGACCCGCGAGGTAAAACCATAGACCTTCCTGTCTAATTCCTTGACTAATGCTTCCAAATCTTTGACTGCTATTAGAACTGCTGCGTTAGAGGGTTCGGTGTCCGAGCCATGCGGTGGGCCCTCTTGTTGCTGCTGGTTCTTAGGTCTCCCCATGTTGCCTCCGGTATAGTTGACTAAATTATCGTTTTTTGCACTAACTGTATTTTTCGGGTGCAGGATACTTTAAGAGCCGAATCAAACCTGTACGATGCCCAAAGCTTAATTTTATAGTTGCAAATTTACAAATACTGAGCCTGTAGGTTGGAGCTCCTGTAGAGGACGTCTTTACCAGTTGGCAGCTAGCCATGCCCCCCTGTATGCCTGCCTTCATTTCTGTTATCCTGTGTTTGGTAGCATTTCACTTTCAAGTCTAATCCTAGAATCTTTGCCTTTAATTCCTTAATTTCTCCACATTGTTGACAGATATATTCAGATATATCAGTCTTTTCACCGACACTGAATTTCTTACAAGCTTTACATCTCACTCCCAGTTCACCCGACTTTAGGGCCACAATATTGTTCTCCATTATTTTAATTGTAATACAATATGTAAAACTCCTACCAGGACTGGTTGTCAGCTTTTCCTACCTAGGGTACAGTGGGACCAGCACATGGACCAGTTGTATCATGCAGTCCTGGTCTCTTCCCCAGTCTGCAAGGTGCTGCAGTGGTGGATGGACCCTTTAAATCTCTTGCAAGGCATCAGATTCCAGATGATCTCCCCACAACAGATACTCACCAAAGATGAATCCGGACTAGGCTGGGGAGTTCCTCTGGGTCCCGTCTAAAACCAGGGTTCTTGGTCCCTGCAGGTCAGCGTCCTGGAGATGAGGACAGCGCTCTATGCTGTTCAGGCCTTTCAGGAACACTTTGCTCTGGGTCAGCTACTGGTGCATTCAGACAGTCTGTGTACTGTACTACATCAACAAACTGGGGGCCGGGGGGATTCGTACTCCTATTCAGGGAGGCCATGAGTGTGGTACTGGGTGTTTGATCACAGAATCTGTGTCTCATACATTTACCAAGTGTGTTAAACACTGTGGCGGACAGCCTCAGCCGGACGTAGTCCAGCATGCACGAGTGGAAGCTTCTCTCATCCGTTGCAGAAGTTGTTCGACAGATGGGGTTGTCCAGAGTTGGACCTTTTTGCATCCCGACTCAGTGCAAGACTGCTCAGTTTTTGTTCGCTAGAGCCAGTGCCTGGTGTTTTCTGACGAGACACCTTGTACCTCTCCAGGAGTGGGAGGTTTCTCTAAACCTTCCCTCAGTTTCTGCCGATTAAGAAGGTGCTAATCAAACTGCAGATGGAGGTGGCCAGCATGATTCTGATAGCTCCATTCTGACCTCTGCAAATATGGTTTACTCTTCAGCAGTTGGTGGAGGAATCTCTCGTCCTTCTACTCCTCTGGAGGTACCTGCTGACCCAGGATCAGGGGACGCTAGGCAGTCTCAGCCTCAGGTCCCTCCATCTGCATGCTTGGCTCCTGAGGGCATACCCATTGCCAGATCTGGGGTCTCTAACAGAGTGACGGCTGTCCTAGTGGCCGCCCGGAAGCCTTCCACTCGAGCCATGTATGCCATGAAGTGAAAACTGTTTGCCATCTGGGATGCCAGACATAATCTGGACCCTTTAACCTGCCTGGTGAGCCTGGATTACCTGATCTCTGTCTGACTCAGGTCTCCAGTACTCCTCCCTCAAGATGCACCTTTCGGCTAATTCTGCCTTTCATGAGCCCGTGGGTGATTGCACGATTGCTCAGCTGGATATGTTTCCTACTTTTTTAAGGGGCATTCTGCATTTGAAACCCCTAACCTGTTCTGTCCCGGCTTGGGATTTGAATTTTGTTTTGGAGAAGCTGACCCTGTCCACTTTTTGAGCCAATCGCGTCTTGTGAGTTACGCTTTCTCTCTTGGAAAGTGTTAATTTTAGTTGCCATTACTTCTGCTTGAAGAATTTCATAGCTTCAGACTCTCTGGTGTGAGGAGCCTTATTTGATTTTTCACAAAGACAGGGTGTCTGCGCACAAATCCTAAGATCTTACTTTGAGAGTCAGCTCTTGCAACAGGCAACACCGGTAGGACTGCAGGTGGGAGGACCCCACGGAAAACTTCGAGTTTGCAGTCCATAGTGGGGACTGCCCCTGATGTCACGCATGGTATAAAAGGAGGGCAGTCCCCAGCGTCTACCATTTCTTTTCCCAACATCACGTTCATTGTCTCCATGGATCGCCTCTCGCTAGTTTGACTGACATTTTGCTGTTTTTTTAGCTTCAGTTTTCTTTCTTTTTTTTTTTTTTTTTTAAAAAGAAAATAACTTTTTCAGGCCTCCATAGTTCTGTATGTCATCTTCTCCGATGTTCTCCACTGAACGGTGCCTTTCCAGGTGTGCCTGTGGCAAAAAAGTAGTGCCCATGGACGCCACTCTGCCCGCCTCCTGTGCCTAGGCCCTGATTATGATACTTGGGACTGTCTGCACTGCCAAAAGTTTAACAGCAGGACGAGAATCCGCCACCAAAAGGCACGTCGAGCTTTCCTCACAGAGCAACGATTCGCTGCTATGCAGAAAGATTCCTCTTCTCAGGCGAGGTTTTCCCACAAGAAATCTTCCGGAAAGCACCATATGGGGGATACATAGAATTTGACGTCAGATGAGGACCGCTTGGCCACCCAGTCTGCCCATTTCCCTACCTAATCGATAAGTTCCAGTTCATTGCAGAAAAGACTGTTAAGCAAGCTCATTCACAAGGAGGTCCTGAGGCACATACACATACAGTTCGCAATTACATAGACAGAAGATATAAAATGTAGAACAAAGAAAAAAAATATATATAATACAAAAGGTATACACCATAGAAGTTCTTATGCTATATATGCAGTTCATTCCGGCTTTGACCTTTCCCTAAATTTTGCAACACATTTCAGCTTAATAAGTAAAGGGCCCGTTGGTGCCTAGGAAGTTGACTTGGCATTGGGGGGCCTAGTAGCACCTACGTATGTCTTTTAATTTAGAGATAGCTAGTGTTTTGTAGGAATTAATTGATACGATGCTGGTTAGCTTCAGCATGGCTTGTAGTTGGTTCCAGATGTTTGGGAGGGCATATGAGACAGCTCTTTGGCCAGCTGTGGTACGTGTCCTGGGAACATCTAGTAGGATAAGGTCGGATTTCCTTGGGGAGTAGGTGCTATGTGTATGAGAGACGTTAAAAAGACAGTTTGTGGAGTAGTAATTTGAGGGTCCAAATGCCAGCATGGAGGAGGTGTCTGGTGGCAAGAGAGGTCCACCCAGCAGCTGCATAAAGATCACAGTGGTGGGTCTTGTACGCAGAGTTAGTAATGAAGCAAAGAGCACGGTGATGGAGTACGTCCATACTAAGCTTCAGATCCTAGCTAACCAACAGCCTATTTCTTCCTACCCCCACTCCCTAGAATTGCCTTATGACTGTCCCATGCATTCTTGAATTCCACCACTGTTTTTGACTCCAGATCCCCGCTCCAGAAGGCCGTTCCATGTATCCACAACCCTCTGTGAAAACATACTTCCCTACATTACCTCTGAGCCGCCCCCTCATCTTCAAATTTTGCCCCCTTGTTCTTTCACACCTCGTTTTCTGAAAGATGCTACCCTCTTGGACTTTGTTGATTCCCTTGAGGTACTTGAAAGTTTCTATTATGTCCCCCTCTCCTTCCTTGCCTCGAGGCTATACATATTGAGCTCCTTAAGTCTCTGTAAAGAGGAAGGAGAGGGAAAAGGAGAGGAGAGATCTCCCTCGAAATCTAGGTCTTAAGGCTCCACCTCTGCCTCCTGGGGTAGCTCAGACTCTACCTCCCATGTAACCTGTACTCCTACCTTTCTAACGGTAGTCAAACCACCCATCCTGATCCAGGCATCCGGTGGTAAAGACCATGGCTCGGGGTCCTCTGGCCCTGCCTTGCCGCCGCTTCAAGTCTGGCCACCTGATCAGGCCTCGGGCCAGCACTCTGATCTTGGCAGGCACACCTCAGGACAGATGTCGTCACACTCCTGGTTGGTCTGTTGTTTCTGCTGCCAACTCCTGGGACAAACACAAGGCCTCTGGGCACTCCGCCTCAGTCTACTCAGCTTCTTAAGCCGCCATCAGAAAAATGGCTGTTGGAGCATCATTCATCTGTGGGCGATACCCACCGATGACATTAGACGGATGCCGCTGCTTAAGCCCCGCTGGTCCAGTACCTGACGTCACCAGTACCCCCCACCACCGGCAGACGAACACTTGGGACATGGCCTTCTTGACTGGATGTCTGCGTTAGACCAGGCATCAGCTTCCGACATCTGACGTACTACTATGACTCCAGTGCACCCCCGATGCGCACTGCTGCTGGATCACGAAACTAGACCAATGCCTGGCCTGATGTCTGATATGGCACCTAAGCTTCACTTGTCTCGGGTTAAAGACCTGTTTGGATATTGATTGGCGACCATCAGGACAGACCTCCTCCCACCAAAACTACATCTGGTAGAGTTTCTCTCCCCTCCCCCCATACTGGGGCTTTTCCCCTGAGGGAGCCTACTCCTGTCTTTGGCTCGGGCAAGACAGGCTGCAAATGTTGCTGCAGGTCTAGGAGCCGCAGTTCCTCCGGCTCCTTTGAGTGTTGCAGACGCTGGCACACAAGGTCTCTGTGTTCTCCCTCTGTGGACTCTGACCGTTCCTCAGTTTCTTCCTCCTCAGTCCCTTCGTCTGCTGAGGCCCCAGTAGGCGTAAGAGATGGTGCCTATACAGGAACCCTTCTTATGCAAGCAGCCTATGGTGGACTCTATCGTCATCTCAGCTGCCCATGACGGATCCCAGAGGCCACGTCACCTTAGCACACAGCCTCCATGTCAGGAGTCTAAACAGTTGGATGTTGTGGGGCGCAAGATACACTCCTCAGCCACATGCACCATACAATGTCTTAACTTTTTAACACACATGGTGCAATTCCAAAATTCCCTTTGGGAGCAGGGGATTGACATTGTCAAGGAGATCTTGGACTGCCTGCAGAAAGCTGAGCTGGAGAAGCTATTGCAAACGGGCTCGGATGTCTGCATGTGTGTTCTCTGGTTGGCTTACGACTCTGTGGACATGGCTGCAAGGGCAGCGGCCACGGGTGTGTGTCAGACGTCATTCGTGGCTCTGGGTCTTAGTCTGAACATCTTGGGCAAAGCCTAACACCTTGGACGCACCATTTAACAGCTCTGTCCTCTTTGGTGAGGATTCTGAGAGGACAATTGCCAAGCTGCAGGATTCAGGCAAAGCCATTCAGTCTGTATACTCACTGTATAAGCTGAAACAAAGGCCCTCTTGGAAGCTTCGTTTTCGTGGAAAAGGGAGACAACAATCCAGGTTCCAGCCACAGCAGCAGCAACGAAGTGATGGCTATAGCAACACGAGGTTTCACAGGATCTGGGTCTCTAGCTGCCAAACCAGCTCAGACCAATCTTATCCCTCCTACTACAGCTAGACTCCTTGCTGGACCCACCTTCTCAAATAGTCCTGGTGGCGGAGGTCGCTTTTCTCTTTACGCCACAGGTTGGCAAAAGGTCACCTCTGACCAACGGGTCCTGCAGACGATCGACAAAGGGCACTTAATCGAGTTCGTACAGATGCCACTGGACAGACCAGCACCACCCTCCCGTTGTTCCCCGGCTCACACAGAGCTAATTCGGGGGGAAATCCAAGCTCTCCTACTCGAGGGCTTATAGAATCTGTCCCCTCCTGAGTGGAACAGGATTCTATTCACAATTCTTCTTCATGCCCAAAAAGACTGGAGACTTACACCCCATATTGGACCTCTGTGACCTCAATCAGTTTGTAGAGTACAAACATTTCCGGAATGGTTGCACTGCAAGGCTTACTGCCCATGATAAATCAGTGGGATTGGCGAGCATCACTGGATATGCAGGACACTTCTCTTTATATTCTGATAGCCAAACCTCACAGGAGGTTCCTCAGGTTAGTTTCAAGGAAGGTACTATCAATTCAGTGCATTGCCCTTTGGTCTGTCCTCAGCCACAAGGGTCTTTACCAAATGCTTGGCAGTGGTCGCAGCAGCCCTCCGGAGGAAAGGGCACTAAGTTTTCCCTTACCTGGATGACTGGCTCTTGACGGCCTAGTCCAGCAAGCAGCTGTGGCACACAATCCAGGACACCTGTACTCTCTTCAGAGAACTGGGTATCATCAATGCATCAAAGTCCTCCTTGCATCCAGCCCAATCCCTCCAGTTCATTGGGGCGTTGTTCAACACTCCTAGAGGAAAGGCCTTTCTCCCAAAGGACAGGGCTCTTAGACTCCTCGGTCTAGCCCACCTCGTCTAGTCCCTGTCAGGGGTACCGGTCAGGATGCTTCTCAAGCTCTTGGGCCACATGGCTGCATCCATCACTACAGTCCCCTTAGCCAGACTACATATGAGGACAATTCAGTGGACTCTGAGTTCAATGGGGCCAACGATGGGATGACCTGGAACAACCAGTCTCTATCTCAAACTGGTCTGTCGGGAGCTCAACTGGAGGACAACATCCCCTTCTCTTCCAGAGAATGCCTCTGGCTCAAATCTTGGCGTCTGATGCTTCCAGCACAGGTTGGGACGCACATCTGGGCATCCACAGGGCACTTAGTCTATGGCTGAGGCGCTTCTGCACATCATCGTCTTGGAGATGAGAGCCATTCTCTGTAGCTTGTCATTGAGTACCATGCGTCTCCCGGGACACCATCTTACACAGACTGACATTATGGCAGTGGTGCTTTACCTCAACAATGGGGGCGGCACCCACTTATACCCCCTTTGTCAAGAACCAATGCAGGTATGGAACTGGGCCATAGCTCACTGCCTGGATATCTTGGCAGTTCACTTCCCAGGAATTCAAAATACTCTGGCTGACGCACTCAACAGGGCAAGGTCCATAGTGCACGAGTGGGCTCTTCTACAGTCTGTTGTGGAAGATCTCTTTGACAGATGCGGCAGACCGGAACTGGACCTCTTTGCATCCCCTATTAATGCAAAGTTGCCCAATTTTTGCTTGCTAGATCCCGGGCCTGGATTTTTCTGGCCAGATGTGTTGTCCCTCTCCTGGAGGGGGAGGTTCCTCTATGTGTTCCCTCCCTTCCTGCTTTTGCAGAAGGTACTTCTCAAGCTAAAAGTGGAAGGGGCAGTAATGATTCTGGTGGCCACGGCAGATTTGGTTTCCCCTGCTGCAACAGCTGGCAGCCGAGCCACTGCTTCCCCTGCCACTGAGCTCTCCCTTGCTCCCGCAAGACAATGGGATCTTGGTACACCCAGACATGCAGTCATTGCATCACCATGCCTGACTCCTGAGGACCTAGCCATGTCACACTTTGGGGTCTCAGGGTTGCCAGCGTTCTGGTGGCTGTCAGAAAACCTTCCAGCAGAGCTACCTACGCTATGAAATGGAAGCGTTTTTGCCTCTGGGCTACTGCCCACTGTCTAGATCCTTTGACCTGTCCAGTGAGCTCGATCCTAGAGTACCTTTTGGTGTTCTTGGATTTAGGGTTGGGCTACTTGTCCATTTGTTTGCAATTTCTGCCTACCATGCCTCTGTTCAAGGCAGAACTGTGGCACAGTTGGACCTGACCTGCACTTTTCTGCGGGGCATTCTCCACATCAAGCCCCCCCCCCCCAATCAGGGACCCCGTCCTCCCTTGGGACCTTCTGTTTGTGCTGGAAATGCTCACCTTACCACTGTTTCAGCCAGCTGCGGAATGCAGGCTTCACTTCCTTGCCTGGAAAGTGTTATTTTTGGCTGCCGTTACTTCGGCTTGGAGGATTTCTGAGCTACAGGCACTGATGTGCAAAGAGCCTTATTTCGTGTTTCACAAGGACTGGGTGGCCTGGAGGACCAGTCCTAATTCTTACCAAAGACGGTCTCAGAGTTGACCCTGAATCAAGACATATACCTTCCGGTGTATTATCCGGAATGCTCAAACTGGGGGTGAGGCTGTTCTCCACATGCTGAATGTCCACCGTATCTTGCGTTATTAGCTCTCCAGAACATGGGACTTGAGACGCTCTGACCAGCTTTTTGTTTCCTTTGCCCCTAGGATCCATTGGGCTCCTGTAGTCACTCTCTCCAAATGGCTGGTAAACTGTATTTCTTTTTATCAGAAATATGACAGACCCATGCTGGGCTCGGTGAAGGGACAGTCTACGAGGGGAGTAGTGGCGTCTTTTGCTGCTTTAAGGAACATCTCCGCCGCTGACATGGAACTGTCCACACATTCGTTGGGCATTAGTTGTGACATTACCTCCAGACGCAGCGCTGGCTTCAGCCTTGCTGTTCTGCAGGGACTGCTCTCCTGAGGGCATTGCTGTCTTAGTTTCTCTTCGCTTTCTCCACCTAGGATCAGTCTGTCTCCCCTGCTGCCTGGGACTCTGTCCTACCAGTGTTAACAGCTGCAAGAGCTGACTCTAAGGTAGTACAGTTACGTAAGAATTTACCATAACAGTAGATCTGCGAGAGATGCTCTTGCAGCAGGTACTGCTTCCCGCCCACCTTCCCCCTAGGGAACTCATTCTGCTTTCGTTAATAACGCTTTTGTTGCCCTATGTGGAATTTGCCTTGGTTCTCTGTTCTGATCACCTTCCATCATCGATGCCAGAGTCTCCTGTGGAAGAACCAAGACACCGCCCTCCCTGTATACCATGCGTGATGTCTGGGATGGTCCCCACTATGGACTGCTAGCTAGAAGTTTTCCATGGGGTCCTTCCTCCTGCTGGCTTTAGCCCTACAGGTGTTGCTTGTTGCAAGAGCTTCTTTCGAAGATCTGCTGTTATGGTAAGTTCTTGCGTAACTGTTCTTTTCTCCCTAAGGTGGTCTCTGAGTTTACACTCAACCAGTCTATGCAATTCCCTGTTTATTTTCCTGAGCATGCCAATTCAGGGGAAGCACCTCCATACGTTAGATGTGTGCAAAGCTTTGAAGTACTACCTGCTTTGCACCAAAGAATGTAGAAAGTCGAAGCAGTTGTTTCCTTTGCCCCAGGTAGAGAGTGCTATGGTTTCTAAGCAGTGTTTATCCAGATGGTTGGCAGATTGCACTGTGTTCTGCAACATGTATGGCAAAGAATTGCCTGGAGTGGTTAAAGCTCATTCCACGAGAGGCATGGCTGCTTCTGTGGCTCGTTTCCAAGGGGTCTTCGCCTTGTTGGGCAAACGCATTGAAAATGCCATAAAGAGGCATTTAAACTGACTGACCGGGGGAGAAGGGGAGTGCTCCCGCTCCTGTAAGAGAAAAACATCACAATACAAATTCTAATCACTGCAAGGTTTTAATGATTAATGCCAGAAGCCATAACCAGATTAAAATGTTTTTCTTAGAATCCAGAGCATTACAAGATGACATTGGCTATTACTGAGACGTGGTGGGATGACTCATTCCTCTGGATTAAAGAAATACCCAACTATAAACTATACAGTAAAGACAGGATGGGCAGGGTGGGTGGTTGAGTATGTGTGTGTCAGAAATGATATTCCATCGCATGAATTTCTAGTTCCTACAGAATCGGATAATAAGTCTTTGGGTAAATATACAGCTTAAGGGAAAATCAAAATTAATCGTAAAACTTACAGGCCCCTCTCTGCTGATAAATCCTATAGTGAACAACGTATTAAACAAATATCGGAAGCATCTGTTATGGAGGACGTGGTCATCCTCGGTGATTTTCACTTGCCTAGTATACAGCTGAATAATATGAAGGGTGGTAATGATAGACATTTTGCAACTACAGTAGTGCACCACGGCTTAGAGTAACTGGTTGACAAGCCCACTAGAGGCCAGAGTATCCTGTATCTCATGGTCGCAAACATCGAGCAAGATATAACTGACTTGGCAATCAAGGATCCACTGAGCAGCAGTGACCATAACGCTGTCTCATTTACTATTTCTGCATCTTACTGTACTGTCCCAAATAATGGTCATTAAAAATGGATAAAGCAAACTTCAGGGAAATTAAAAACTTTATCTAACAGATTTTTTTTTGGGGGGGGGGTTGAATTGGAAAACCTGACAGTTAATTTGGCATGGTAGATTTTCAAGCAAACATTACTACAATTAGAAAATGAATAGGATGGAATAGACTACCTCAAGAATTGGTCAGTTTAGATAGCTTTAATGCATTGAAGAGTGGATTAGATGCATTTAATTGGTTCAGAACTAATATCAAGGTGAATTGCCCACATGGAGTGGGGTACAACCACAATGGGCCTAGAGCCTTCTTTTGTCCATTCAAACTAAGTAAACTGACATCTGTGCGGCTGCCACCTGGAGTGCTGTCCATACTTTCAACAAGCACTATAGTCTGGACATTGCCTCAAGGGCCAGTGCAGGTTTTGGCAGGGCTGTGCTGCAGGGCCTCCTGTCTTAAGTTTATGGTTGGCTTTCCTCTCAAACTGTCTGTCTGCACCTGTAACTGCTTGGGACTGATTCCTACGGTGTGACCTGATGACTGAGATACCCCCAAAGAAGATGGAACAGTTACATAAGAACTTGCCATAACAGTATATCTTTGAGGGTCTCGGTCATCAGGTCTGCTTTCCTTCCCACCATCCCCCTTCTCAGGGCTCGTGTACTGGAACTGGATGTCTGGTGTATCCAGCCTTTCTTATAGGCCTGGGCATCTCTCTTTCCTTGGCCCCCCATGGCACGAGCTTTGCTCCCTTGGTCTCCTTGGGAAAGAACTGAGGAGGGGGTGGGGCCACTCATGCCTTTATAGGGTTGGCGATGTTAGCTGATGTCAGCGGCATGGATGGCACCAGTTGTACTGCTGAAAATCTTCCATGTGGAACCTGATTCACCAGTGGTGAAGTTCCTGCAGTGTGACCTGATGACTGAGTTCCCCTCCATGATCTGCTGTTATGATGAGTTCTTGCGTAACTGTTATTTGTACATTGGTGTAGTAAAGCATTCAGTCACATGGCTTATTGCACACTGGTGTAGTAAAGTGTTTTGTTGTTTTGAACAGGCTGAGTACTACTGTCAGCTGTACAAGCCAGGCATTAATATGACTGAGATGGAAATTACAGTGGGAAGAGTGACAGTTCCCCGGAAACTCGTTGAAGTAGTCCTTCTCCATATGTAAGTGAAGTTGGGTGTGTTCATAGACTCTCATCTTGCAAGCAGTGCCACAGCAGTTGTCACAGAATGATTTGGCATGTCCCCTGTAGAACCAGGGAAATTTACCTGTAGATCACATTTCCTATAGAAGCTTAACTGCTGTGTTTTCCTATATAACCAGTGGAAGCCTGTGGCAACTATTTCCCTGTAAATGGCTCCAAATCCCTGTAAAATACAGGAATCCCTGACTGCTCAGCCTGCATGTCTCTGTAATCGGGCCTGTTTAGGAAACGCTATTCTCCTGCTGTTTTATTGAATAAATATTGAGCTGATTATGGCTCCTGTAAATGCTTTTATGGTTTTAGCCCACAGCACTGAAAGCTGGATGCAGAGTCTCTATTGCTTTCAGATTCTACACTTTGGTTTGTCCGTTCACCTCACCATTGAACTTAAAGACCTCACTACTGGACTTGCTTCCATTTGATGATACTTAATTGACTTGGATTTACAAACTGTGCAAGAGCAGGTTGTGGATCTAAAGTTTTGTGGATTCATTTTAAAGGAAGTTTCTGATATAGGTCAGCTACTCGCATATTGTGGTAGCTGCCCTCAGCGATAGTTATTGCAGCCTGGTTTACGGAATACGTTTTTTCCCATACCTTAGTTTTTTTTATTTGTAATTCTACATACCGCTATGCAGCCTGACCGATTCTGAAAGCACTGGTAATGGTGACATGTCCCTGCATGTAATGATGTGTGACCAGGGAGAGTGTGGTGGTGTGCCCCATTGAAATGAATGGGACTGGATTTCTCATTCATTTTTAAGATCAAGAATGGCCATCTACAGATTAATGAAGGACACCGCTCGACTAACAAGGGTCATGTTAGTCAATTGGTGTCCTTCATTAATCTGTAAGTGGCCATTTTTGATCTTAAAAATTAATGAGAAATCCAACCCCATTCATTTCAGTGAGGCGTGTCCCCCCCCCATGCTCTCTCTGGTCACACATCATTATGTGCTTGAGTGCGGGGGCGTGTCACCATTACCAGGGCTTTCAGAATCGATCAGGCTGAATAGTGATATGTAGAATTACGAGTAAAAAAAAAAAACAAACAAAAAACTAAGATATGGGAAAAAATGTATTCCTTAAACCAGGCTGGAATAACTATTGCTGAGGGCAGCTACCACAACATGTGAGTGGCAGCCGCTATCAGCTAAGTCAGAAAATAGCTTTAAAATATATTATGAAACTGGTTGAGAAACTCTCATAACTGGTTTGCCTGAGGACCACCTCTGAACCCTGTGCTGATATCCCAGCAAAGCAGTAGAGGAAGAAGTCCTGTTTACCCCTGTTCAGCCTCTAGGATCATTCCCTGCTGCTGTCTGCCTGCTTGCTGGTGTTCCATAAAAAATATTTTTTTAATTAAATATGGTAACTGACAGCTAATGGCTGAAGAGTAAAGGTTTCCTGCTGCCGCCGAGTGTCCACTTGCTCCTGCTCTGATACTTTCACTTGTCTCTGCTACAGTTAACCTGTGACCCAATACCATGCTCCTGATGATCTTCCCCCTGAGCCTTCGTCTGCAGCTCCTTATGCCACTGACTGGCTTATCACGTCTTTACCCTGATGTGGCAGACCGCAGCTTCTCACATGTTTGGTTTACAACAGAGTAACAAGTGTGATTAATAATCGTCAACATTTTTTTAAATGTCTGAACTTCCCGACAAGCACAGTTGAAGCTGATGCTTTGAAGTTTACCCTCACTTATTCCTACACAGCAGTAACAATGCCTTTATATAGCTGGTCTGTCACTGACCAAGTATAAACTAAAATAAATCATATGGGACTAGTTTTTGAACATGTTTTTTTATTTTGTCAATCTTATTCATTTACATTTTTATTAAAAAAAAAAAAAAAACATTTTTTGACGCATTTCATAATTGCAGTAAGGCACGGGGGGTGTATGTTGTGCTGAGATAATGACACTTCTCAGGTGCTGGAAGCACTCCACATTCGGCATTGTGCTTCAGCGCACCCGAGGTGTGATGTTATCCCAGCACAGCACACGCCCTGCTATGCTTTATCATTGCTTAAATAATGTGCAGGGAACCTTTTAATTGTGAGAAATGGCTGTGTGCTAAGTGTTTAAAGCTCTGCTCACATGGCCATCTATGCTCCCATGGAGAAACATGTTTGTATTTTGGCTTGGAGTTCCTACCCTGGAACTTCTGCACACAAGCCTACTTTCTGTTCATGGAGGTCTGCTGACCAAACTATCTCTCTCCTGTGTTCTTGGCTCCATGACAAGGTGTGGCTGTTTTAACCCCAGTACCAGGATGGAGGATAGTGAGACATGGGGATATGGGCACTTGGGGGGTTACCCTCTCCCCAGTGAGCTTAATGAGGAGTTCAGATGCTGGTTCGATCCTGACTTTTCTGCTCCAGCCACTGTTTCCTTGCTACCTCAGTAGCTGCTGTATGCGTAAACAAACATTGTTTATGCAGTTTTCAGTGCTGGGCCATTTAATTTCTATTCAGGCATTTTATTTTCCAGGGGTACACAGACCTTTGCAGCAACACGTCCTTCTTCTGTGCTGATTGAACAGCTGGCTATCTGTGTCAGTAAAGGAGAGCCTGTATTACTGGTGGGTGAGACTGGGACTGGCAAGACATCCACAGTGCAGTACCTGGCAAGCATTACAGGTAAAATTAAATGTATATTAATTTAAAAATGTCAGTCTCCACAGCTAGGGTGTAAGTAAATAAATTTTAATGGCTTTTTTTTTTTTTCTGGTGTCTGAGGTTTGTGTGTTAGATCTAAGGGCTAGCCTAAGCCTTATGTCTGTACAACCTTAGCTATTTAAATAGAGTTCTCATGAAGGAGGCTTGCTTAAATGCATGCAGTCTGGTAAAACAAGGCTAGTACTTGTCTGAAAGATGTGTGACTGAAAAAGGGAGTTGCCCAGGTTCTTTTCACTCATTAAAAATAAAAATGAAGGGGGCATGGCTAGCAGTTGAGCTATGAACAGCGTCTAGACAGAGTTCAGAAACTGAAATGCAGCTTAAACTGATGTAGATGAGCGGAAGACTCTAGCTGATCTGATTTTAATAAGTGTCTCGGCATCAGCAGTGAGGAGAAGAGGCTTGTGGTAACAAGCAGGCTGCTAGTGCTGAGGGAGCCCCACCAAAAGATAAACCGCAGGGAACAAGCAAGGACCCGACCGCTATAGCTGGAGAGATGGACCAAACGCAACCAGTGAAATGCAGCCCTGTTAAAGACAATCTAAAGTAGGGATTTTGAAGTGGAGGATCGTGTGTCCCACATGAAACTGGAGGCACTGGTAGAGAACACAAAGCGAGCACTGAGAACAGTAGACAAGGCCCTTGTGGTGATAGCAGGCTGCCTAAGTAAAATGGACTACTCCGGAGCTGGCTGAAAAGCTTGGAAAATGCTGACTGAGCAACACATGTTGGCCTTCTAGACCTGAGGGAGATTTGCCTGGCCACTACCTGAATGGATGGCTAAAAGACATTTTTACAACTTGATGATTTACAGATAGTTAAAGCATACAGGATCATGCCATGTGGTGGGAGACCCCAGGTGGCTTCAGGCGAACTCGCCACACTCACCCTTCTTTTTCTGTCAATATATTTTATTGAATTTTCACTTATCGGGGTACATAAGGTTGACAGTCATAATTCATAATTATACAAACATTTGCAGTGGAGCCATACATTTGTGTAGTCTATTAAGGATACACTTTATTCCATATAGTCAACTACCAGTTACAAGTTAATAGTCAATACTGATGATCCAGAGCTCTCTCCCAATATATGGGAAACCTTAAGTTGAACAGTGCCCTAAAATATCCTCACAATCTACAGATTCACAGTAGTCCCTTGCAGGGGTATAGCCAGGGATTTCAGATCTGCACACCAAGTGGACTCACTGCTACCCCACCCTCCCTTGTTAGGGTGCGCTACCCCCTCCCGTACCCAGACAATATACAAATGTATACCAGGACCGTGTTTGTTACCTCATTTGGCACAATAAATACAACTTTTGTATCTCATGACAATGTTGTTGCCATGCATGGGTAAATATAAATGCCATGAATTGCTCCCTAAGATACCCACTTACCAGCCCAGATCCTGTAAAGTTGTATTGTCCTTGGGATGCAAACAGAGTATTAGTGACCAGTCCTTCTAGTTTCGACTCCTATGAATAAAAGGGTTCAGAAAGGTTCAGTATTTTCTTTGTTAGTTTTCAAGGAAAAATGAAGCAGTTCAGAGCCTATTTGCTACCCCCTTAAATAAAATTGCACACAATGGAGTGTTTGGAGTATGCCTGCCTACACCCATGGTCCCTTGTGCTTGAATACCTGGACTGGAGTCAGAGACTTATTTTGGTTTGCGTACTCCTAGTATATTTTATTCGGGGGATGAAGGCCGTGTCTCTTAGCATAATATGCATAAGCCATCTGGCCCATTTCATAGTGAATAAATCGGAGGAGTCATTTAAGGAGTAGGAAATCTTTTCATCCCTGTAAATATGGGTCATTATCTCCCTCCAGTCTAGCACTGTGGGAACCTTTGAAGTCTGCCAGTTTCGAGTCAAGGCCTTTTTTGCTGCTAGGAGGGAAATCCCCATCAGGTAGTATGCGTGGGGATCCGTGAAGACTGGGGGGGGAATATGCATTATAAAAAAGTCAACAGTGAGTGTAAGTGGAATACCAGTCAGTTCACTTAGTTCAGCTTGCAAGGAAGTCAGGAAAGGGTGAATTTTTGGGCAAAGCCAGAATATATGTGTGTGGTATGCTGCAGGGTCCCCACACTGATGTCAGCAGAGCTCCAGGCAAGCCGTTGAGAAATGGGCCATTATCACAGGGGTTCGAAAGTACCTAAGCGTTACCTGCCAGGAGAACAGTCTCCAGCTGTGAGAGTAGGTAAGTTTAGATATTGATCTACAGCCCCTTTTCCACAGTAACGGGGGTACCTCAAACCCAAATTCCAGGCACCATTTTGTACGATACTCATCAGTATTTGTTCCCAAGTTTTCTGTGATGGCCTTATACAGGACTGAAATGATATGGGGTACCCTACCAGAAGTAATGAATTGCCGGAGGCACGCGACCAAGGGGGGAGTAGCCCCCAGGTCCCACAGCTCCAGAGGGAGGGAATAGTAAAAATGTCTCAGCTGCAGGTACCTGTAAAAGTCTGATTGTCGAAGTCCATGGGTACAGCTCAACTCCTGGAAGGACTTAAAATCCCTGTCATGTAGGAATTGTGTGAGGTAGGAGAGTTGTAAATGGCTCCAGGACTCAAAGGCATGGTCAAGAGAAGCGGGCAGGAAGTTCTCCAAAAGGGCCACTGGGCAAATTAAGGGAAGGTATGTGGTGAGAGACAGTTGCTTACGGATCTCGACCCAAACCTTCAGTTGGTGCAGGATCCACGGGTTCTGGGGAAACCAATCATGTGGGTAGGAGGTGGAAAAGTGTAACATCACCCAAACCCGTTTTCGATACAGCATGAGATCTTCTATTTCTCTCCAGAGGGCTAGGTTGACTTTTATCAATCTGTGTAAAATAAATGAGATGTGAGGCCCAGTAGTAGTGTAAGATTTGGGAGGGCCAAACTACCTTTAGCTTTTGGGAGGGTCAGTGTAGAGAATTTTATTCTGTGACGGCGCCCGGCCCATATGAACCTACTAATACATTTGTTCCACAGTTGAAATGTCTTAGCAGGGATATGTATGGGTACATTTTGGAACAAATGGAGAGCTCTGGGCAAAATGACTACATTACATCCACTCTCTGTATAAGATGGAGTGGGAGAATATTCCACCGGGCAAGGTCCGCTTGGAGCTACGTAGTGAACGGGTCATAGTTGTATCTTTTTGCCTTCCCAGCTCGGTGGGAGAGATAGATGCCCAGGTATTTCAATTTTCCCAGGTCCCAACGGAAGGGAAACTTCTGTGCCAACTCCGGCGTGTGGGAGAAATTAAACGCCAGGGCCTCTGTTTTAGTGGTATTAAACTTATACCTTGAGCATCTACCAAATTTCTCAATTATACTAAATACCGCTGGGGTTGACCTGGAGGGATTGGTAAGGAATAGCAGGACATCATCTGCATAGAGGGCAATTCGATGTTCCGTACCTTCGACCTCTATGACTTCTAATGAGCAGGACTCCTTGATGGCTTGCGTCAAAGATTCAATGAAAATGACAAACAGACCCAGGGACAGAGGGCATCCCTTTCGGATACCCCTGAAGAGGGGAAAATAAATGGAATGATGCCCGGAAACTTTTACACATGCTTTAGGTGAGGAATAAAGTGTCTTAATCATGGAGACAAAAGGGGCGGGGAAGCCCATCGCGGACATGGTGGCAAACAGGAAGGGCCAGGAGACCCTGTCAAAAGCCTTCTCAGCATTTAAGCTGAGAAGGACAGATGGAGTCCCATGGGATTGCATTTCCTGGACCAAATGAAGGGCCCTTTTTGTATTGTCTGTAGTATATCTAGCACTAACGAAACCGGTCTGGTCTAGGTTAAGAAGGGAAGGCAATACTAACATACTAAAATGCCAGCAGAATAGGCCTAACGGTCTTTCGCGTCTGCTCATTTGGTCAGCCCCCAACCTGGGAGCTGACCTTGCTGCCCCCCTCTCCTTCTCTGGCTTCTCCCTTCTCAGTTCCAAATATTCTCACTGCATTGGATTTTGCTTCCAGAACCCTTCCCCTGTACCTGTCCTACCCCCTCTTGAACCCCTCCACCGTCTCTGCCTCCACCAGCCCCCTAGGCAGTACATTCCATGGCTCCACTACCCTCTCAGTGAAGTAGCACCTCCTCCTTTCTCCCCTGAATCTTCCCCCCCCCCTCCAGCTTCCACCCATGCCCTCTGGTGGCCCCCTCCTCCTTCCTTCGAAGCACCCTGACTGTTCCTCCCCTATTTACCCCTTCATGTACCTGAAGACCTCTATCATGTCGCCCCGGTCCTTTCTCTCTTCCAGTGTGTACATATTTAGCTCTTCGAGCCTCTCCTCATAGGTCCTGTCCCCCAAGCCCCAAATCATTTTGGTTACCCTCCTCTGGTCCCTCTCCAGGAGTTTAATGGCCCTGTTTAAGTGTGGCCTCCAAAACTGCACGCAGTACTCGAGGTGCGGCCTCACCAAGGAGTTATACAGAGGGAGTATCACTTCCCTCTTTCTGGAGGTGATCCCCCTAGCGATGCATCCCAGCATCCTGTTGGCCTTGGCTGCTGCCCTCCTACAAGTCTCAGAGTTGTTCATCTTGACATCCACCACCACCACCCCCAGGTCCCTCTCAGCCATCGAGACTTGTAGCATTCCCCCCCCAGGGTGTACACTTGGCCCGGGTTTCTGGCCCCCAGGTGCAGTACCTTGCATTTCCCTGCATTGAACCTCAGCTTCCACTTTCTAGATCATCTTTCCAGAGCCTTCAGGTCCCCCCGTAGGGCCACCCTCCCCTCATTCCCATCCACCACCGCCCCCAGTTTTGAGTCATCCGCAAAGAGACTCATCTCACTCACTCCTGATACCTGTCCTTATGTCAGAGACATAGGCGTTGAACAGGAGGGGCCCAAGGACTGATCCCTGTGGGACCCCACTAATGACCCTCCTTGCGGATGAGACTATCCCGTCAACTACAACCCTCTGGGTTCGGTCCTGGAGCCAATTGCCTATCCATCTGATCATCTGGTTCCCAACCCCCATTTCTCCCAGTTTATCCAACAGGCCCATGTGAAGAACAGAGTCAAATGCCTTGCTGAAGTCTAGAAAGAGGACATCCACTGGTCTACCCAGGTCCAAGGCACTCTTCACCCAGTCCTAGAACTCCACAAGATTTGTTTGACACGATTTCCCAGGACTAATCCATGCTGTCTTATCGTCCAGGCACCCTGACTTTTCCAGGTCTCTTCCCCCCAGACTTTCCTTGACAATGCCCTCCATCACCTTGCCCACCACGATGTCAGGCCGACAGGCCTGTAGTTCCCTGCGACCTCCCTTGCCCCCCCCCCGTGGATAGGCACTATATGCGCCACCTTCCAGTCCTGGGGCACCCACCCTGTCCTCAGAGAGATGGTGAAAAGCTCCGCCAGGGGTTTCGCCAGGACATCCGCAAGTTCCTCCAGCACTCTGGGATGAAATTTATCCGGCCCCAGTGCTTTCTCCGTTTTAAGGGATCTGGGGGCTTCCCTCACTCTCTCTGCTGTGATTTCCACTTCCGCTACCTCCTCTTCTTGCTTAGCCTTCCCCCCTCCTGCCAGTGATGCCTCCCCCTCTCCCCAGACCCGCCGATCAGTAAAGGTCCCACCTTCCTCAGTATCACTGTCTCCTCCCATGTATGATGCAGCACCCCCATTTTCTTTGGTGAAAACTGAGGTGAAGTACTCATTTAGTACCTCAGCCTGCTCCCCCGGGTCTTGTGCCCATTTCTCCCCTGTTTTAATCCTGCTAATCTGCCACTTCACCCTTCGGTTTTCCCCCATGTATCTAAAGAACCCCTTGTTCCCTCTCCTAATTTTCCTGGCCAGGTTCTGCTCCTTCCTTGCCTTAGCCGCCCTCACCACCCTAGTGGCCATTCAAGCCATCAGCTCGTACTCCCCTCTATCTCTTTCACTCCTTGAGCACTTGAATTGCCTATAGGCTGCCTTCTTTCCCTGCACCACCTCCTGGACCTCCCTGGTCCACCAGCAGGGTTTTCGGGCCCTACCGCATTTTCGTCTTACTCTTGCACAGGTGCTGGTAGCATCCTGCACCCCTCTCCTGATGATTTCCCACCTGCTATCAGCGTCCATGTCTGACCCAATCCCATCCAAATGCTCCTTAAGGATCCTTCCCATTTCCTTAAAATCCGCCCCCCTGAAGTCAGTTACCTCCGTCTTTGTGCAGCCTTCTACCTCTCCTAGGTCCAGGTAGAACCAGACCGTGGCATGGTCACTCCCCGCCAACAGGTCGCCTACCTCCAGGTCCCCAATCTGGTCACTGTCTGCCAGGACCACATCCAGTACCCGCACCTCCCTGTTCGGTTCCTCCACCTGCTGAGTCAGGAACGCGTCTTGAAAGACATCCAACAACCTCTGTTCCCTGGCCATCGAGGATGTCAGTCTCCCAGTCTGTTCCTGGCATGTTTAAGTCCCCCAACACCACCACCCTTCCCCTGCCCAGTCTGCAGTGTCTCCCAACATCTGCCACCAGACTCTCCTCCAGCTCCTCTGCCAGTGCTGGGGGTCTATACACCACTCCTGTTTTACTCTTGCCCCCCTTTGTTATCAAGGTGACCCAAATCGCACACGGTTCCTCCGCCTTCTACTCCCCCATGCCAATGCAGTTTTTGACTATCATTGCTACCTCTCTCCCCTTCCCCCCGTCCTTCCTGAACATGGTGTAACCCTCCAGGTTCAGGTCCCAGTCGTGTCCTGCGGTGGCCCAGGTCTCAGTGATCGCTGCCACATCCACTGCTCCCTCAGCTAGCATCGCCTGGAGCTCATGCATTTTATTGCCCAAGCTCCTGGCATTTAGCAGGACTACCTTCCACCCTTTCCCTATGCTTCCATTTCCCCTGCTCATGCTCCCATGTGGATTCTGTTTTCCCCTGGTCTGCACTTTACCAGTCGACCTTTTACCGCATTCCTCCAGCTCCCCAGGGGGGTGGAGACAGAGTCCCTCCTTTATCGGCATCCCCTTGACAGCCTTTTCTCCCATCCTTCCCCCCCTTCACAAGTTTAAACCCCACTTTTCACCAATGAACCCCTCTATTTTCAACTTAAGGATTCCCCTCCCCTCCAAATTGAGATGGAGCCTATCTCTAGCATACAGCTCCTTATCCTTCCGGGTCTCCCCCCAGTCCCCCATCAACCCATACCCTCTGGCCTCACACCACTCCCTGAGCCACTGGTTTATCTCCCTAATCTTCCTTTTGTGTTCCCCACTAGCCCTTGGCACCAGCAGGATTTCTGAGAAGGAAACTGTGCATCCTATGTCATTACAGATCCTGGCAAGCTCCCTGAATCTTTCCTGTATCTCTTGCTCGCTATTTCCCTCAATGTCCTTTGTATCCAGGTGGACCA
Organism: Neoceratodus forsteri; assembly: GCA_016271365.2. NCBI lineage: Eukaryota > Metazoa > Chordata > Ceratodontiformes > Ceratodontidae > Neoceratodus > Neoceratodus forsteri. The sequence continues at coordinate 1,380,715,518 of CM057449.1, read as the reverse complement.
GTATGTCTGGGGAACCCCCACAATCCTTTGCCAGCTGATATACCTCGTGCTTGGCCCTGTGCACCATTAATCCAGGGAAGCATTTCGTTCTAACTGGCCAGGCTTCTCCCTCCCTATCCCATTTGATACCCCTGATCATAGAATCCCCCAACAAGAGCACTCTGACCGCTCCTTTTCCTCCACCCCCCCCTTCCATGTCCCTCATCCTTTCTGCTGGCCCCTCCACCCAGCCGGCGCCTTGTCTCCCCACAAAATCTGGGTGTGCATGCTGTCCCTCCTTATTTACCTGTTACCCCCTCCTCTGATTCTATGCCTCTCCTCCTCCCGGTATCCTTCTGTACCGCTCAACCCCCACTACTCACCCATCTGCTAAACTAGCTTGGCTCGTCCTCCCTTCCTTCCTGTCTCTGTTTAGTTCCTCCTTGCTTGTCGTGCTTCCCTGGCCTAAACCCTCAGCTCCCTTTACTGTATCCTCCTTGTACTTGTGGTCCTTCTTCTTGCCCTTTCCTCCCAACTGGTCCTTCTCCTTGCACTTTCCTCCCTCTTCCCCCTGCCCCTCATGCACCGATTCACTGCTCCCCACATTTTCCTTCATTCCAGGTTCTCCCCTTTTCCTCCTGCTGTCTGGCCCCCTCCTGCCCCCCACTCCCTTTCCATCTCTAACCACCCTGTCGGCTACATCGCCCCCCTCATCCTCAAGCAGAAGAGAACTGAAGTGGTTACTGAGCGTAAGGTCTGATCCACCTCCCCGCCTTGCTTCCTTCTGTCCAGCCCCGGCCAGCTGCCTACTTCCCTGAGTGTGTTGTCCCTCTGCCCCCCCCCTTTTTGAGGGTCCCCAGTTACCTGCCTGCTTCGTTGATAGAGTCCTTCTTTTGGGCCCCCTCTGCCAGGGTCCCTATGTGACCCCTGAGTATTCTCCTGCACTCCTTTTCCTGTGCCCCCACTTCTAGTGCTTGGTGCAACCCCGTGGGAGATCCCCTGCCCCCTTCCCCAACCATACCTCCCCCTTCTCCCCAGCTGTCTCCTAATCCCCGCAACCTCCTCCCTAAGCTGTGCCAGCTGGTAGCACACTGGGCAACCACCGAACTTCCAAGCCCAGTCCAGTATCATGGTTGTTTCACACCCTGTGCACCCCACCACCCTCCCAAAGATGCCAGCCCTTATGACGTGTGGTCCCATACCCCTCCAAGTAGGTTTCCTTGGGTGAGCCACCAGGTTCCCCACTAGTCCAAGATACACCCCTACCCACTAATCTGGTCCCCCACTAATCCTAGATACAGTCCCACAGTAAACCGGTAAACCTGTTGCTAGGTGCAGTACAACACGGTAAACTTAAAAGGGACGTGAACAACTCCCTAAGCTCCTCTCTTCCCAGCCTCCACCAGTGCAGCCTGTTACACAGTGAAACATCCAACAAATGAGCCCACTTACAGCCACCAAACCAGTTTTCAAACTTCCAACAGCCCCCAAAACAGTACCCTGCTAGCCCCTTAGAAGAGAGAAAGAAAGGAAATAACCTTCTACCAAGTAAAATTCACAAGAAATCCTGTAAAAACAAGAAGCACTACTGTCCTGGAACACAACTGATCCTGTCCCCTTCCTTCCTACTGTGTCCCAATGTTTGGCCATAATAGACATGAGGAACTTATAGTCCACATTTAATACAGAAATTGGGTGGTGTGATGTACACAATTGCGGGTCCTTATCAGGTTTGGGGATAAGGGATATCACTGCATAGGACCAACTAGGTGGGGGGCTAGTTATCCCCTGTAGTACCTTGTTATATACTTGCAGGAGGATTGGGGTGAGTGTCTGCACTGAGTGCTTGTAGAGTTCGGCGCCATAGCCATCTGTGCCAGGAGCTTTCATTGTTTTGGCACGGGAGATGGCAGCCAGGAGCTCTGTTTGTGTAATGGGAGAAACCAGCTGGGTCTGCCGGTCATTGGTTAACCTGGAAAGGCCCAGAGGATGAAGAAAAGCCCTGATGCCCTCAAGTTCCGAAGGATGGTCTGGGGTGTACAGTTCTTTACAATACTCGCTGAATACCTGGGTAATTTGACTCGCCCTTGTACAGTGGACACCCGATGTAGGGTCCCAAACTGTGGGTATAGTTGAAAGGCGACTTTGTTTACGCAGCCGGAAGGCCAGCAGGCGGAAGGCCCTAGGGCCCACCTCAACATATCACTGTCTTAGAAAAGCCAAGGCAATTTCAGTTTTCTGCAATGCTAGTGTATCCAGATCTTACTTTGAGAAACTGCTCTTGCCAGCAGGTTACACCATTAGGACTGAAGCCGGCAGGCACCAGGACCCCATGGAAATTTTCTAGCTAGCAGTATTCAGCGGGGACCGCTTCCGATGTCGGTCCCACCCCCGATGTCAGGTATAGTGCATAAGGAGGCAGTCCCCCAGAATGCCCAGTTCTTTTCCCGCCGTCGACGCCCTAGCATCGGCTTCTTGGTCTCACCTACGCATCTACCACTTGAACTTCTCCAGTAGTTTCTACAAAACTTATGTTCTCTCCAGCTCCTTCTTCTGAGGGACACCTTTCCAAGTGTGCCTGCGGAAAACAGATCCCTTTCAAGGATCCTCATTCTTCCTGCTCGCGGTGCTTAAGCCTGGACCACGACACCAAGGCCTGCTCCTTCTGCCAAGGGTTCAACAGCTGCACCAGAATCCACCGTCAGAAGGCACTTCAGGCATACCTGTTGGAAGAGAAACTCGGCAGGATGGACAAAGAACCTTCCTCCAAGGGCGATTCTTCTTCCAAGACCCATAAACACAGGAGAAAGCAAGGTCCAGATCCCTGAACCTGGCCTCGGACTCGCGTACCTCAGGCTCCACCCGATCGGACCGCTCTCCTTCCAGGGCTCGTTTTCAGCCCTCTCCGGTCACAGTCAAGGCTTCTGGCAGATCTTACTTTGAGAGGGCTCTTGCAGTAGGTAATTACATATAGGACTGACGCCGGCTGGCAGCAGGACCCCACGGAAAAATTTCTAGCCAGCAGTCCCTGGTGAGGGACCACCCCCATGTCAGGTGACCGGCGTCAAGAGAAGTCGGTATAAAGGGGCGGTCCTGGACATCCGCCTTCCAGTTCTTTCCTGCCGTTAGCTCGTGCAGCGCCTCGTGGTAAAGTTCGTGCTTAGTCAGCCCTGCTGTTTCGTCGATTTTACCAAGATTTATTAGTATGTTTTCTTCCTATCATCAGGTCATCGGTGTATGCTCGTCCCCTACACCCTCCAGCACAAAAACAAAGTCGCGACGTCGATGCTGCCACACAAGGACGGCCATTCCTCTGGCTCTTCTGCCAGGCCCCGACCACCCAGTCGACAAGTGCCCGCATTGCCTTCACTTCAACTCGGCTACCCGCAGACGATGCCAATAGTCCCTGAAAGCCCATCTTCTAAAGAAAAAGATGTCTTCGATGGAAAAAGAATTGAAGCTCAGGCAGGCGTCGACTTCTCCAGAAGGGCATCGTAAAAAGCGGGACAAGGAGAGGCACCGGGAGAAGGTCTCCTCCCAGCGACTCTGGCTGGAGTGGCGCTCAGGTACCTTATCCCCTCGAGGAGACCGCCCGGCGGCAGCCTCCAAGGTTTTGGAGGCGTCGGCCTGCCCGTCTGGCTCGCGCTCGGGCCTTGCGGGCGCCTCCGGGCAAAAGGAGGTCTCCGCCCCCACTTCTGCCACAGGCTTGCGGCCTACTGGCGTGGGCGACTCCTATAAGTTGGGCGTCGGCTTCTCTGTCCGCGGGGAGAAAGCCGATAAGACGCTCGACCCTTCGGGGTGGCGCACAACCTCGTCCCCCTCGGACCGGGCCGCTCCTCCTACTCGGCCCGCCTCCGATGGGGACCCCTTAAAGACGGATGCCGTCTCCTCCGGGCGCCCGCGGGACTAGCCTAAGCTGCACGTCGGCTTCCCCAGTATGCGCTAGGCGTAGACCTCACGATAGACCCTCCAACCCCGTCGTACCCAGTTCCCCGCAGCTTTCGCTGCCGTCCGGAACCTGAGTCACCCCAGCCTGACCCCAGGGATCCCCCCCCCCCATCCCCAGGCGATGCGGGGGATGTTCCACCTCCGTCAGACCCTCCTCCTAGGGAACCGGATCTGACGCTGGTGGATTTTCCCCTTCCATCGGGCCCTGCTCCCCCCGGGCCTCACTGTTGACCTGCCTGTGGGGCCACCTTCCAGGCCGCCTGCTCCGGCAGCTTCTCCGGCGCCTGGGTACCCGACGCCAGTTCCTCCGACGCCGCAGTACCCAACCCCTCAGTACCCGGCACCAGTTTTCCCGTAGCCAGGTTTCGGATACTCGCCTTACGGATACCACCGGTATTCTTTTCCCCCTCCTCCTCCACCTCCACCTCCACCGCCCTGTCGGCCGCTGGTGGATCTGCAGGAGACTCTGGATTCCTAGTGGGCTGAGGCCGAGGCTCAGCTCACCAAGGAAATGAAACCGCCTTACCCAGCGGCAGTGCGCCCCATGCGCCTGAGATGCACACTTCCTCACCACCTCCGGACTCCAGAGCCCTTCCCTCTGGATCCCGAGAGGGCAGGACAGCGTCCAGGGATCCCCCAAGGAACCCGTTCCTCCCCTAGCCGTGTTGGGAGTTCTCTTCTCTCCTCCTCCTCCTCCCTCCTCCCTCCTTCTCCTCCTCCTCCTCCCCCTCTCCTCCCCAGAGTGAGGATGAGCCTCGCTATCCGTCCAGTCCCGGCAGAGAACCCTCTGGAGGACCCTTCCTTCACAGAGTTGCTCAGAAAAATCCAGGAAGTACATCAGTGGCGCACCTTGGAACCCGATCCTTAGCGGGTCAAACTCGCCGAACATCTGGGCCTGCCCCTGACAGCTCCTTCTTAAGTGCCACCCTGGATCAAGCCTCACGCCCACCTTGTTTCCACTATTTGGAACCAACCGTCTGCTTTAGTCCCGCTTCCTAGGAAGTCTAACAGGCTATACCAGGCTCCTGAGGGTGTAGATGTTTTGGACTCTCACCCCCGCGCAGATTTGGTCATGATTAGCGCCGCTCACGGCCGATCAGCGCACCCTAAACATCTAAGTTTGTCTCCGAAGAATAAGGAATCTCGCCTCCTGGACCAGTATGGAAGGAAAATCTATGCCTCTTCCACACTGGGAATTCGGGCCCTGAATTATGTTGCTCATATGGGGGATTAACAGAAGACCATCCTTACCCAGGCGGAATCTGATTGACTCCTTACCTGACTTTCAAGTCAAGCAGGAGTTAGCTGATTTAGTCCGTTCTGCTCGTTCGGCCAGTCATCACATTCTGCGGACGACATACGATGCAGTGGGCGCTGCCTGGCGGAGCTCTGCTTTTGCCGTGAGTCTACGGCATCATGCCTGGCTCCGCGTGTCAGACTTGGTCCTGGAGGTGCAATCCGCGATCCAGGAAGCACCTTTCAGGGGGTCAGTGCTTTTCGGTGGTGATGTCAAGGACATCATCACCGACTTGCAGGAAGAAGGGGACGGCTCTGAAATCTGTGGATTCTGTGTACTGTCCCCATCATCTGCAGCTTGCCTGCCATGAGCCTAGATGGCCACAGCGAGACCCCAAGGAAGGCGGGCCACTAACTGTCGGGCCCCCGCAGCTGCCAGGGCGCCTCCCGCCTATGCCAAGTGGTGCCCCAGCTGCAGCGCTGCCCCACACCACCTGACTCCTCCCCTCTCCCACCGCCTCCAGACACACCGGAGGAGGGAGGTTCTCCCTCCACCTTCCGGGTTGGGAAAGGATAACGGATTCATGGGTGCTTCAGATTATCGCAGAAGGGCACTCTATAGAGTTTCTACAGAAACCACCCCACCACCCCCTCCGAAGTCGTCCTACCCAAGGGACCATCTTCCTTTGGTCCGGGAAGAAATCTCTGCCCTCCTTGCGAAGCAGGCTATAGAGCCCGTTCCCCCTCACCTTCAAGGGACGGGTTACTACTCCCATTTCTTCCTGGTCCCAAAGAAGACTGGAGATCTCAGACCCATCCTTGATCTCAGCTCTTTGAACCTTTACATGGAATACAGAAGGTTCAGGATGCTCTCCCTACAGACTCTTTTGCCCCTCCTTCGGCCGGGTCAATGGCTTTGTGCGCTGGATATGCAGGATGCATATCTGCCCATCCCCATTCGCCCTTCTCACCGCAAGTACCTTCGCTTTGCTTTCCAGGGGGACCATTACCAGATCTTACTTCGAGACACAGCTCTTGCAGCAGGTTACACCATTAGAACTGAAGCCGGCAGGCGTCAGGACCCCACGGAAAAATTCTAGCTAGCCGTCTTCAGCGGGGACCGGCCTGACGTCGGTCCGCCTCCGGCTGCATGCGTATGTGCAAGGGCGGTTCCCTAGATTCACAGTTCTTTCCCGCCAACTTAGCTTGTCTCTCTACCCTTCGGTTACAGTCTAGCGTGCGATGCGTGGTTTAAGTGCTTCTCTTCGAGAAATTCGATTTTCTTCAAGCAAGACCTTTGCTGATGTCCTCTCCGACCTCTGGTCACTCCTCCAAGTGTGCTTGCGGGAAACAGATCCCCTTTAAGGACCCCCACACAGCTTGCGTTAGGTGCCTGGGCCCAGACCACGATACCCGGGCCTGCCCGTCCTGCCAGGGGTTCAACAGTCGTACTCGGATCCGACGTCAGAAGGCCCTTCAGGCTTTTTTGTTGGAGGAAAAGCTGAAGACCATGTCCTCCAAGGGGGAATCTTCTTCTCAAAAATCCCACAAGCACGTGGAGAAAAGAAGGGAGAAGGCCCCTTCCAGGTCCCCCTCCAGGGCTTCGGAGTCACGCAGCTCTGGTTCTAGGTCCGACCGCTCTCCCTCCAGGGCCAGCTCTCAGCCTCCCCCGGCTGCGGTAAGGAAACCTTCTTCTCAGGCCAAGTCCGCCAGGCCGTCCTCGTCTTCCTCCAAGGCCTTGGCGAAGTCCGGGGAGCGCCACCACCATCACCACAAGTCGGGTTCCCGCTCCTCGGTACCCGACGTCGGGTCTTCTTCTGTGCCTCCTGGCAAGACGCTGGAGCTCACGCCCTTAAAGAGACCTGTGGACCTGACGCCGGCGCGACCGTCGTCGGCTGCGTGTCATACCTCCCTGGAGCCGCCGTCGGCCAGACGACTGTCGCCGGCCAAACCATCACCTCAGCAGACGCCGGCAGGGGGACTGACGTCCGCTCTTCCTGAGAAGAGGGCCCTGTCGCCTCCGACCGACGTCGGTCAGGAGACTTTAACTGAGGAGGACCTAACACAGCCCGAGGACCAGACGGGCGACCCCGGTTTCGTGTCAACTCCCAGGGAACCCTCGCCGTTACCTGAGCCCCCTGTGGAGCCGACGCCGGGACCTGACGACCGCCCACCGGCGCCCGGGCTGTCGTCGGGCCTTTCTTTAGCGGAAGTGAAGGACCTCTTCACCTCCTGGTGGGACACCATAAGGAAGGACATGGTTCCCACTGTTCCTCCTCCTCCGGTTTCTGCACCCCCCCCTCACCATCAGGGTCGGCAGGCCGTTTACCTTCTCCCCGGGAGCCTAGATCCCCTCCCGGGGGAGACCAGAAAAATGGAGACCTCCGTCGAAATCTTCCTCTGGATCACCCAGCCCCAAGAGATCCAGGAGACACCGACGTTCGCCTTCAATGGAGGACACGGGATCAGAATACTCTACCTCTAGATCCCCATCTCCACTCTCCATCCCTTCTCCGGACCCACGTGAGATTCCCAGATCTCCTCCGGATGATCCTTCGTTCCTTGATATTATGACACATACAAGAGAACATGCGATGGGATGCAGAAGACCTAGACCCCGAAAGGGTACGCCTCAGCAAATATCTTCGGCAGAAGAACCCCAAACCTGTGGTGGTACCACCCTTGGTGGACACTTTTGTGGACGTCACCAAGGCAGCGTGGAAGCATCCATACTCGCTCCCGGCGATGCCGAAAAAAGCTGATCATTTGTACAAGGCTCCTAAGGACGACCAGTACTTGACGCAGCAGCCTCAGGCCGATTCTCTGGTCATCACAGCCTCACATGACCGGTCACAGAGGCTGCAACATTTGAGCACCCTGCCACCGGACCCAGAGTCCAAGCAGTTGGACGCATTGGGTAGGCGCACATATGCCTCCGCTACCTGCGCCATCAGATCCTTGAACTATTTAACCCACATGGTTCAGTTCCAGAACGCTTTGTGGGAACAGGGTTTGGAAACGGCTGAAAAATTGCCTGAAGGTGAGCAGAAGGAGGAGATGCTGTGCCCTCCGCATGGCAGGTTCAGACGTGGGACCTAAGTGCTACGAGTCAGCATTTGACTCAGCGGACTCATCGGCCCGAGCAGCAGCTTCTGGCATATGCCTCCGGAGAAGCTCCTGGTTACGCGTCTCTGGTTTTACCCCGGACGTCCAGAAGAATATTATGGACGCTCCTTTTGAGGGAGAAGTCTTGTTTGGTAATCCTTCAGAGAAGATCATTACCAGACTTCAAGAGGCCGGGAAGCGGGTAAGGTCGGTTCAGGCCATGTACCGACCCAAGCTTGGTTCCTTTCGTAGGAACCAAAGCCGTTTTCGTGGGCGGACACAGGCAGCAGCCCCGCTCCGCTACACATCAGAGGGGCTCTGGCTTCCGTAGAGCCCAGGGGAAGTAGCCCGCCAGCCGAGGTCAGCGTTCTCCTAAGCAGGCCCAGCCAGCGGGCCCATCTGCCGCCACAGCCTGACTCCTTTCCGGCCCCCGCCCCTCAGGATCAATGGGATATCAAGGTTGGGGGGTCGCATTGCGAACTTCCTGCCGGGATGGCAGGCTGTAACCACCGACAGGTGGGTTCTTCAATTGGTCAGTCTAGGCCACTTTATAGAATTCGCAGAAAAGCCACCCTCGAGGCCTCCTTTGCTCTCCCGGTACCCGGGTCAGCACAAAGCTTTGATCTGGCAAGAAGTACTCGTGCTCCTGCGAAAGGGAGCGATAGAGTATGTCCCGGAGAACCAGAGAGGATAAGGATATTACTCCCACTTCTTCCTGGTTCCAAAGAAAACAGAGGACCTCCGTCCAATTCTGGACCTCAGCGACCTCAACGTGTCTGTCGCCTGCAAGAGATTCTGCATGGTGACTCTTCCGGGTCTTATTCCCATGCTGAAACAGGACGCCTTTTTAGCATCTCTAGACATGCAGGACGCATACCTGCATATCCCTATGGCTCAGGCGCACATGAGGCTTCTGCGCTTCGAGTTTCTCGACCACCACCTTCAGTTCCGAGCCCTTCCGTTCGGACTGTCTTCCGCACCAAGGGTCTTTACCAAGTGCATGGCAGTCGTGGCAGCGTCTCTGAGGAGACAGGGCCATTATGTGTTCCCGTACCTGGACGACTGGCTTCTCATGCCCGCCTCCAGAGAGGCGTTGCTACATGCGATTCAGAGCACCCAGGACCTGTTCCGGTCTCTGGGCATCCTCATAAATTACGAGAAGTCTCTCCTGGTACCGTCTCAGAAACTGCAGTTTATAGGCGCAGTACTGGACACTGTTCAGGGAAGAGCTTTTCTTCCGGCCGACAGGCGGGCGCATCAGATCCCTCGCCAAAGTTTATCGTCGAACAGGATCGTACCTGCCAGGTCGGTCCTTATTGCTGGAACACATGGCTGCGGCCATTCCTACTGTCCCTTTGCAAGGCTTCACAGGCGGGTAACTCAGTGGATGCTCAAAGTGCAATGGGACCAAAGGCAAGACCACTTGCAGCATCCGGTCAGAATCACGAATTCCGTGATTCGAGACTGGCAGTGGTGGCTAGTCCCAGGGTCGCTCTCTTCGGGCGTCCCGTTCGTAGCGCCGTCCCCGGAGGTAACCCTCACCACGGACGCCTCAGGTCTTGGGTGGGGGGCACACCTGGACGGGGTAAAGTCCCAGGGTATGTGGACCCAGATGGAAGCTCATCTTCATATCAACGTCCTAGAGATGAGAGCGGTTCTCTATGCCCTGCAGGCCTTTCAGTCAGTAATCCCACCGAGTACTCTTCTGCTTCAGACAGACAACATGGCGGTGATGTATTACCTCAACAAACAAGGAGGCGCACACTCTTACCCCCTTTGCAGGGAGGCCGTGAGGGTGTGGGATTGGGTAATCGGACACGGCGCAAATCTGATCACTGTGCACGTTCCTGGGGTGGACAACACGATTGCAGACGGCCTGAGTCGATCCCAGGCCAGAGTCCACGAGTGGGAACTTCTTCAAGAGGTAGCAGAGGATCTGTTTTTTCAATGGGGAATTCCAGAACTAGACTTGTTCGCATCCCCATCCAATGCAAAACTGCCCAATTTTTGCTCGCTAGATCCAGGGCCTGGTGTTTTCTGGCGAGACGCGTTATCCCTCTCCTGGGCGAACAGATTCCTCTACGCTTTCCCTCCCTTCCCGTTGATCCAGAGAGTTCTTCTCAAACTGCGCAGGGAGCACGCACTCATGATCCTGGTGGCCCCGTTCTGGCCCAGACAGATCTGGTTCCCTTTGTTGGTGCAACTATCTCGGAAACCCCCGCTCCCGTTGCCGCTCAGCTCCCACCTACTGTCTCAGGAGAAAGGTTCACTTGTCCATCCGGACCTACGTTCGTTGAACCTGCATGCTTGGCTCCTAGAGACATAGCCATCTTGTGTCACGGGGTCTCGCAAGAGGTTGCAGAGGTCCTTTCTGCAGCCAGAAAGTCAGTAACGATGTATCACGCCATGAAATGGCGCCGTTTTTGTTTATGGTCGCGAGCACGCGATTTTTCCCCTTTAGGTTGTCCTGTGGGAGTAATTTTGGATTATTTGCTCTCCCTCTTTCATTCGGGTCTAGCCTACTCCTCTAAGGTGCACCTCTGTGCCATTTCGGCCTATCGCCTCCCGGTGGGACATCGTACAGTGGCTCAGTTGGATGCCTCTCAGGAATTTCTTAGGGGGAGTGTTACACCTTAGGCCTCCTATTGGGGTCCCTGTGCCTCCATGGGATCTGCTCTTTGCCCTGGAACAGCTCACGCTTCCCCCCTTTGAACCTGCCGTGGATTGCGGGCTATGTTTTCTGTCGTGGAAAACGTTTTTAGTTGCTGTTACTTCGGCGAGAAGAATATCTGAACTTCACGCTCTTATGTGCAAAGAGCCTTATTTAGTTTTCCACCGGGACAGAGTATCCCTGAGGACAAACCCTAAATTTTTGCCTAAGGTGGTCTCTTCACTCACTCCGAACCAGGATATCGACCTTCCGGTCTACTTCCCGAGTTACTCGAATAGAGGAGAGGCTCTGCTTCACACCCTGGATGTTCACCGCAGCCTGAGGTATTACCTCAACAGAACTCAATCTTTTCGTAGTTCTGAGCAGCTTTTTGTTTCCTTCTCTGAGAGAATGATGGGCCAACCCGTATCCAAACAGTCCCTTTCTCGCTGGCTTGTCCAGTGTATTTCTTTCTGTTATGATATAAAACAAATGCCCTTCCCGGGCACAGTCCGGGGTCATTCGACTAGAGGTGTGGCCACCTCCTTTGCAGCACTCAAGCGTTTCCACCTCTGTTGTGCATGTGCTGCAGCCACTTGGAGTTCTGTGCATACCTTTATCGGGCATTATAGCTGTGACACGCCTTTTCGTAAGGGCTGGTTTCGGCCTGCGCGGTGCTACAGGGTCTCCTGTCCTAGGTTCAGGACCTGAATTCATTTCCTATTTTCTCCTCCCGGAATTTCTTGTAGCGTTACTGGCTGGAATCAGTCCTAATGGTGTAACCTGCGGCAAGAGCTGTGTTTCGAAGTAAGATAGTACAGTTGCGTAAGAACTTACCGTAACAGTAGATCTTCGAGAACAGCTCTTGCAGCAGGTACCTTCCCGCCCACCTTCCCCCTTGGAGGAGGCATGGTTCTGTTTTTCTGAGCAGGGATTTATACCTTTGTCTTCTGACGGCGAATCCTCGGTCTCCCATTTCGATGTCAGCCTGCGGCCGGAAGTCTCTGGCGGGAGAACTGGGGAATCTGGCGGACCGCCTCTCTTTTTGCGGCCTCACGCCTGGACGCCTGAGGCGGGACAGACATCGGGGGCGGTCCCAGCTGAAGATGGCTAGCTAGAATTTTTCCGTGGGGTCCTGATGCCTGCCGGCTTCAGTTCTAATGGTGTAACCTGCTGCAAGAGATGTTCTCGAAGATCTACTGTTACGGTAAGTTCTTTCGTAACTGTATTTTCCGGGCACTCCCGTTTGGTCTTTCCTCGGCACCCAGAGTCTTTACCAAATGCCTGGCTGTGGTAGCGGCCCACCTGCGTACGATGGGAGTTCAGGTGTTCCCTTACCTGGATGATTGGCTCCTGGTGGCCTCGTCCAGGGAGGAGCTCCTGCATTTTCTCTCCCTCACCCAGCAGGTCTTCACTTGCCTGGGGATTACCGTCAACCATTTCAAATCTCATCTGGATCCCTCCCAGAGACTACAGCTTATCGGGGCTATCCTCGATACGACGGTAAGCAAGGCCTTCCTGCGTCCGGACTGGGCGGCCTATCTTCAGTCTCAGATTTCCCTGCTATTAGAATGCAGAAAGGTTCCGGCGAGGTTGGTTCTCAGTCTCCTGGGGCTCATGGCTGCCGCCATCCCGACAGTTCCCCGCGCTGCCCACATGAGGATCTCTCAGTGGACTCTTCGTTCCCAATGGGATCAACTGGTAGACGACCTAGATCATCTAGTTCTGATCTCCTCGCCGATGGCTCGAGACTTGCAATGGTGGATGGTTCGAGAGAACCTGTTTCAGGGGGTCCCTTCTTTCATCTTCCCCCCCTCCCAGACTCTGACTACAGACGCATCAGGCGAAGGTTGGGGAGCCCATCTGGGTCCTCACCGAACCCAGGGATTATGGTCCAGATTGGAGCTAGCTCTCCACATCAATGTGCTCGAGCTACGAGCAGTACTATATGCTCTCCAAGCCCTTCACCAATACATTCTTCCAGGTCACCTAGCCGTCCGGACGGACATGTGCGTGGTGTGGTACATCAACAAGCAGGGAGGGACTCGATCCTACCCGCTATGCAGGGAAGCAGTGAGGGTTTGGAACTGGGCAACTCAACACAACCTTCACCTCACAGCAATTCATGTTTCAGGAGTCGACAATACCCTGGCAGACAAACTAAGTCACTCCTCTGCCCTTCCACACAAGTGGGAGTTAGACCAAAAGGTGCTAAATCACATCTTCCACCTTTGGGGGACTCCACAGGTAGACCTATTCGCCTCTTCCCTAAGGTTGGTCTTGGACTACCTCCTGTCTCTCTTTCAGACAGGCTTGGCCTACTTCTTGATAAAAGTACACCTCTGTGCCATCTTAGCCTATCACACTCATATAGGCCAATGTCCCATACCTCAGTTGGACATGGCACGAGCCTTCCTTAGAGGTGTTCTCCACCTTAGACCTTCAATTAAGGATCCGATTCTGCCATGGGATTTACCCTTCGTCTTGGAACAGCTTACGCTGCCACCTTTTGAACCAGCCGCAGATTGCGAGCTACGTCTCCTTACGTGGAAGACGTTGTTTTTAGTTGCCGTTACTTTGGCCAGAAGAATTTCTGAGCTTCACGCACTGATGTGCAAAGAACCTTATTTGTTTTTTCACCAAGACAGGGTATCCCTATGGACTGATCCGAAGTTTCTACCTAAGGTGGTCTCAGCTCTCACCCTTAATCAGGACATCGATCTACCAGTGTACTTTCCCAAATATTCTAATCGCGGAGAGGCCCTGTTGCACACTTTAGATGTGCATAGGTGTCTTCGATACTACCTGACCAGAACCAAACACCACCGAAAATTGGACCAGCTTTTTGTCTCCTTTGCCCACAGGATGATGGGAGCTCCTATTTCCAAACAGTCGCTGTCCAGGTGGCTCATTCAATGCATCACGTTCTGTTACCAGAAGCGCAACAAACCCTTACCAGGCGCGGTTAAGGGTCATTCCACATGTGGGGTGGCTACCTCCTTTGCGGCCTTAAAGAACATGCCCACCTCGGCCATCTGTGCTGCAGCTACTTGGAGCACCATGCACACATTCATCAGGCATTATAGCCTGGATGTTGCATCGAGGTGAAGAGCAGGTTTTGGTCTAGCAGTCCTTCAAGGACTTGTGTCCTAGGCTTAGGTTCTGTTAAGGATTTCTACCTTCCCTCCTCCCAATGGTGTGGGATTTCCAATATTGCTTGGGAATCGGTCCTAATGGTGTAACCTGCTGCAAGAGCTGTTTCTCTAAGTAAGATAGTACAGTTACGTAAGAACTTACTGTAACAGTAGATCTTCGAGAACAGCTCTTGCAGCAGGTACTTTCCCTCCCACCATCCCCGCTGGAGGTAGATTCTGGTTCCAATATCCTTCTCCTGGGATCAGGTGTTCTGAGCACCACTCAGATTGCCACTTGATGGTGGATCCTCTGTCTCCTCTTCTGATGTCATCCAGTGGCCGGGAGTCTCCGGCGGGAGAACTGGGGATTCTGGGGAACCGCCTTCTTATGTACTATGCCTGACGTTGGGGCCGGGACTGACGTCGGAGGCGGTCCCCGCTGAATACTGCTAGCTAGAAAATTTCTGTGGGGTCCTGGCACCTGCTGACTTCAGACCTAATGGTGTAACCTGCTGCAAGAGCTGTAGTCGAAGATCTACTGTTATGGTAAGTTCTTGCGTAACTGTATTTTCCATTCTAGTCTAAGTTGGGGTAGCACAGAATCATCTCCCTGTTGATGTGCTGCTTGAAGAAATGTGTGGGTCTGTTCTAATTGCGTGTGTTTCTCCCTACGTTGTTTTGCCTGGTTTGAGGAGTATTGTATTAAGTGGCCTTGTAGTACCGCCTTCAGTGTGTCCCAACGTATTGCAGAGGAGACTTCAACGCCCGAGTTAACTTCCTGAATCTCTCGAAGTTTTTCATCAAGAAACTCCCGAAAGTGGGCATTTGTTAGATGGATTGGATTGAATCTCCAAAAGGAATTTCGCCTCTCCAGGCCCATCTCCCATTCAGTTACCACTGCAGCATGGTTGGAGTGAATTATATCCCCCATGGTGGCTTTCTTAAGGGAATCCAGGCCCTCTCTCTCTCTCTCTCTGTGTATACCAATGATCTATCCTACAATAAGAACCATGTATAGCTGAGTAAAAAGTATATCATCTGTCCCTAGGATGGAGGGTTCGCCACACATCCAGCCAGCCCACCTCTTGTACAAAGCATTTGAAAAATTTATGCGGAGCAGGTTGCTTGCATCTGGCAGCCCGGGTGGTATCGAGATGAGGACTAGGGGCAATATTGAAATCTCTGTTTAAAATAAGTGTAGCCCTGGTTAGTTGAACCACCCTATTCAAAAGGGTTCTAATGGTCGGGATAGAGGAACCAGGGGATAGATAGATATTAAAGTAATTTCTTTATCCTGTAAGTGGCCCTGTACCACCACCAAGTGACCCTCGGGGTCAACCCATTCCCGTGTGGGCTGAAAAGGTTATGGCTGGGAACCAGTATATGCATTTTCCCCCCCACCTCCTCCGGCCCTTCTTGAAAGAGGAAGAGAAGACCTGTGTGATCCCTCCCCTGGCTAGCTTCCCATACTCGCTAGTAATCATATGCGTCTCCTGTAGGTATATTATGTCTGCCTGAGTCCTTTTCAAACAGGGAGAGCATTCTGGATCACTTCATGGGGTTACCCAAACCATTCACATTCAGAGAAAAAATCTAAAGTGGTGCTTTAGCCATTTAAAATAAAGTTCAGAACTGAGAAGTTGTGCATTATTATACAATGGCAAGAGAGAATCTTGGACTGTGATTGGTCAGTTTGGGGCTGGACCCATGGCGTTGTCCCAGCATGATGCCACGGGTCTAGTCTCAGCCTCACTGTGAACCTGGAGATAATTTTTTGGATGATGAGCCAGATGATTTTTTTTTTTTGCATCTCCTCTTAAGAAACAAAAATATTTATCCACACTAATGAAAACATTCTTTAAAATTTTTCTTATTTTATATATAACATTATACAATGGCAAGAAAGAATCTTGGACTGTGATTGGTCAGTTTGGGGCTGGACCCATGGCGTTATCCCAGCACGTCGCCACAGGTCTAGTCTCAGCCTCACTGTGAACCTGCTGCTGACCATCTTACTGATTGTCTTATTGACCATCTTACTGATTGTCTTATTGACCATCTTACTGATTGTTTCATCGTCTCTTAAAAACAAGAAATGTTTCCACACAAAAACATCTTTAAAATTATTTTTTTTATTCTGTATAACAATAAGCCATTGTATAATAGGAATAATGCACTCCAGGGTGTGTCATTTGGGATAACGCCACACCTGGGGCATTGGATGCATGCGGCCTCATGCCCAACCTCCCAGGCATGGCGTTATCCCAGTACGACACACACCCTGTCATGCATTATTCCTTTAGTGTTCCACTTGTTCTCGTTATATAGCAAACCACTGGCTCCCATTTGGTACATGAGGGATATGACTGTCTATAAGGGAAAGTGTGAGGAGTAAATTCCTCTTAACAAACAATTGGAATTAAACAGTAACTGGTTAAACTGCTTAAAACAGCAGCCTACCAACTGGGCAGGTACTGTAGTACAACTATGGGCTTCCATGAGGCCAGACACTCGGAGGGGAGTGAGTAGCTTCAAGGGTACGCCAAAAAGAAATTATAGCTGGGCCTTACCTATTAGGTAGACCAGACGTTGTCCCTTTTATAGGGTGGGGGGAGGGGGAAGGTGGTCATGCCTCTCGTTCCTCCAAAGGATTAGTGTGAGTTTTAGACCAAAGATGTCCCCTTCAGTTGTAGGTACAGTATGAGGCGGGTATGCCATGTCTAGGAGGCTCCATGGTGAAATGATCGACTGATCATTTTACTTAGCTACTGTTTTAAATTGCAGCATCCCCAGATATCAAACAGGGATGGAAGGCATAAGCTGAGGGGCCGTGTATCCCGCCCCACACCAGATCCACCCCGGTTCAGCAGGGGGCAAGACCAAGTGGATTCAGAGACCTACCCCCAGCCAGGTAAAGGGTGAAGGTCGGGCAGTATTCACTGGGGGACTGGGGTACCATAGTCAAACTGCCTATAACAGGGGTCTCCATGGGTAATACTGGGGAGCAGTTTGTCTTTTATAGTGGTAAGGGAGCAGCATTGAATACTGCGTACAAATGTGCAGGGGGGTGCCGCTGACCCGGCTCAAGTGGCTTTGCTGGTACAACCCGAGGACTCCAAAGATGGAGTCCCTCCAGTAACTACCCCCCGACTTAATATCCCATCCATAGGACGCTCCCAGCCCCCCAACCCCCATCCCAGTAAGCCTCGGCAAGGCAGTTACCAGGGACTACAAGTGGCCTAAGTCGCACAGAAAGTCCCGGGCAGTGCGGTGCAGTATACCGCTGGTAGTGACCCCCTGCGTTCAGGGAGGGTTCTCCCAGTGGAGTGAGGCTCTTCTGGAGGGGACTGTAGGGACAGAAGAGGTGTCCCGTAGGGGGAAAAAGGGGCAAGTGGATAGTCACCAGAGAGGCCATGAGAACATGGGTGGGTAAACAGGACTACCTACCTGCAGCCAAAATGTGCGAATGCCAAGGTGTTCAAAAAAAGTCATTTCATTTCAGTCCCTGGTTGATTGATTGAGGAGGTCCCAGTAGAATCCACGGATTGCTGTGGAAGATCTGCTATTATCTGCTGGACTGCTGTGACGCCCTCCTTCTGGAGTTGCTCCCTTGAAGGAATTTTGGACCAGGCTTTTTGGGTCAACTTGGTGGCTAGGGAGGTGCCCGATTGCCTCTGTGTGAGTGGGACATCAATTCCAGCTTTAGCCAACTCTCGTGCTGCTTCATCCACTGAGTCGAAAGACCTAGTACCCTCCATAAGCTGGACTACCAATTTTGCTGGGTAGGGAGTTCTGAACTTAAGCTTGGCTTCTTTCAGCTTTTTAAGTATAGGAGCATATGCTCTGCACCTCATTGCAATTGCTGTAGGTTAATCGTTGTCTACATAGAGCTGTTGATTCTGAAAGGTTAAATCCCCTTGCTGCCATGATTTATGTAGCACCAACTCCTTCTCTTGGTAACGTATCTGCATGGTTCGTGGTCTAGTGCCCGACTGTGGGCCTAGGGAGCGATGAACTCTATCCATTTCCAAAGAGCAGCAGTCTGGTAGGTCCAGCTTGGTTTTGAAGAATTGTTGCATAAATTGAATCTGGTTGGTGCCTTCAGCACCCTCGGGGAATCCATTTACTCGCAGATTGTTCCTACGACTTCTTGCCTCTGAGTCATCGGCCCTTTCTTGTAGGCCAAGGATTGTCTGATGAAGCTACACTGTGGTGCATTCTGCGTTGTCCACGCGGGAGTCAGTATTCGTGGACTGCTCCTCTACATCGTCTAGGCGTTTTTGTAGCTTCCCCAAATCAGTACGTAGCACAGCAAAGGTGGAGCGGGTTTCTCTTCTAAAGTCCCGAATCTCCTGGAGGACCATATCCATTTGCCTGTATACATTCGGTGACAGAGTTCTCCCC
Source organism: Neoceratodus forsteri (assembly GCA_016271365.2). Lineage (NCBI taxonomy): Eukaryota > Metazoa > Chordata > Ceratodontiformes > Ceratodontidae > Neoceratodus > Neoceratodus forsteri. Next base: position 1,380,697,062 of record CM057449.1, on the reverse strand, counting down.
CTTAACTGGGCCGCTTTGCCCAGAGACTTGCGAGGCATCTCTATCGGAGCAGCCTCTGTCGGGATTGGCGGTGTCCAGAGTTAATTTCTGGTGGTCGTGCCGCCTTCTTGGCATAATGATCTGGCTCCTGCACAAATTCTACCCCTGTTTGCAGTCGGTTTTCATATTTTTAGGCTGTTTTGGACCTTGGAGGAGACTGAGCTCGGGATTCAAGCTGCGCCGTTGGTCATGATGTCACCAGAAGTCCCACACTTACCCTTCTGATGGTGCTGAGAACATTCTTGCAGTGAGATGCCATTCTGAACAGTGCTAAACAAAAAAAAAAAAAAAAAAAAGCCCTTTGTCTTGGAATGACTTTTGCCTATGGCTCCCTGGATCTCGGCTATGCAACAGAGATGTGCAGAAAAATTTTTGATGGAATGTGGACTTTTATACGAAGACAGGGGATCTTCAATATGCTATTGATGCCAGCCAGCTTAAAAATTTTGTATGGTAGGAAAATGTTCCAATGCAGAGGCAGTGAAATTGATATAGAAAATTAAATGGTAGTTTGGAGCTTGAGGAGGAGAATCCAATGAGGAGGGGAGAAGAACGTGTTTGAGGTACGGTTTCTATGGGATAAGACAGGGCAGGGGAGAGGAGCTGTCCATTTGTTACTTTAATATACATTTCCCCTGAAACAAGCCACTGGCAGTTCATTGTTTTTGAGATGGTTTATATTGACTGCAGAGTTTAGCTCTTTTTGAGCATTCACAGACTGTCTGGATCCGGAACTTGGTGGCATTAAGATGGTGCCTGTTGGCACAGTTTGGACTTCATCAGGCAGCTCCTCCCCTTTCATCCCTCCCTCTGTTTGGTGCCCTTTTTAATGTAGCAGTGCAAACTGAAGTGCAGCTTCCTGTCCTACTTCTCTGGAACTGTACCTTAGCTAGTCAGTAGCAGTGCTCTAATGAAATGTTGCACCTGTTATCAGGTCACCTGTCCATGTCTACACATTTTACTCTTGCTGTAATTATCGGCTCCATGTTACTATTTTAATTGTAAATGTATGCATACCAATTGTACTCCCCGAGCATCTAGAAGCGAGCAGTCCTGCTTAGTGTGCCTTCCTGGTGAAACATTTAAATACATAGCCAGCGGATATGAGAGTGTCGCAGATCTTACTTCAAGATGCAGCTCTTGCAGCAGGTTACACCATTAGGACTGAAGCCGGCAGGCATCAGGACCCCACGGAAATCTTCTAGCTAGCACTCTTCAGCAGGGACCACCTCCGACGTCGGTCCCGTCCCCCGACGTCAGGCGTAGTACATAAGCAGGCGGTCCCACCAGAATCCTCAGTTCTTTTCCGCCGTCGACTTGCATGTCTCAACCCTTCGGTCAGTGTCTAGCGCGTGACGCCTGGAAAAGTTCTTTTCCCGTTTCTTCGACAAGAAACTTCTATTTCTACAAATCGTCTGCCATCTGATGTCCTCTCCAACATCCGCGGAGGGCCATCTGTCTTAAGTGTGCCTGTGGGAAGCAAATTCCCTTTAAAGACCCACACTCGACCTGCGCGCGGTGCTTAGGCCCGGACCACGACACCTGGGCTTGCACCTTTTGTCAAGGCTTTAACAGTCGTACCCAGATCCGTCGTCAGAAGGACCTCCAAGCTTACCTTCTGGAAGAGAGATTGAAGGCCATGGATCCTGCCTCCAAAGGGGAATCTTCAGAGAAAGCCTGCCGGCACCTCGAAAAACACATGGAGAGGGTGAGATCTAAATCCCCTTCTAGGGCTTCTGACTCCCTCGGCTCTCGGTCCGACCGCTCGCCTTCTTGGGCCCGCTCTCAGCCTCCCCCGGTCACGGTCAAGTCTTCCTCTGGTTCCTCCACTCTGCAGCCTGTTATGACCTCCAGGCCTTCTTCTTCATTGTCCAAGGCCTCGCCGAGGTCAGGGGACCGCCATCACCACAAGTCTGGCTCCCGCCACTCTGCCCCCGACGTCCGGTCGGTCTCCTTGCCTCCTCCCACCCCCCCCAGCGGAAAACCAAGGAGCTGACATTGCTCAAGAGGACGTCGGCCAAGCACCACCGGTCCCAGGACCCGACGACAGCCAGACGCCCGTCGCCGGCCAGGCCTTCTCCACCGCGGACGCCGGCTGGGGGACCGATGCCCGTCCCAGCAGATAGAGGAACCCCTACGCCACCTACCGACGTCGGCCAGGAGGCGCTCATGGAGGAGGAGTAGACACAGCCTGAGGACCAGGCGGGCGAACCCGGTCCTGTCGAGCCCCCGAGGGAACCCTCTCCTGAAGCAGAGACCCTTGGGGGGCCGACGCCGGAACCCAACGACCGACCACCGGCACCCGGCCCGTCGTCGGGCCTCAGTATTGCTGAGGTCAAGGAGTTGTTTACTTTTTGGTGGGATACCATTAAAAAGGATGTGGTTCCCACACCACCTCCTCTTCCTCCTCCTCCTCCACCCGTGATTCCACCGGCCCTAGCGCCCCCCACCCCATCTGGGGCAGCAGGCTGAGTACCTTCCCCCCAGGATCCTGTTGAATCTCCTAGTGGTAGACCATCGGAAAAGAGGAGACCTCCGTCCAGGTCTTCTTCAGGGTCACCCAGCCCCAAGAGACCCAGAAGACGCCGCTACTCGCCTTCGGAGGACACGGGATCAGACTTCTCAGGCAGCTCCAGATCCCCTTCTCCCATCAACGTCCCCTCTCTGGACCCACGTGAGCTCCCAAGATCTCCTCCGGATGACCCATCGTTCTCTGAGATTGAGGCATATCCAAGAGAATATGGGCTGGGACGCAGAAGAGCTTGACCCCGAGAGGCTACGCCTTGCCCATTATCTTCGGCAAAAGGACCCAAAGCCCTTGGTGGACACCTTCGTGGACGTCACCAAGGCAGCGTGGAAACATCCACATTCACTCCCGGTGATGCCGAAGAAGGCTGACTGCCTGTGCAAGGCCCCTAGGGAGGACCAGTACTTGGCATCTCATCCTCTGGCCGATTCCCTGGTCATCACAGCCTCACATGACCGGTCCCAGAGGCCGCAACATTTGAGCACCCTGCCACCGGACCTGGAGTCCATGCAATTGGACGCGATGGGCAGGCGCACGTATGCAGCTGCAACCTGCACCATTAGGTCCCTCAATTATCTCACCCACATGGTCCAGTTTCAGAATGCCTTGTGGGAGCAGGGACTAGAGCTGGCAGAAAAGATGCCGGAAGGTGAGCAGAAGGAAGAACTGCTTCAGCTCCTCCGCACGGGTTCAGACGTGGGAACCCAGGTGCTTTGAGCCGCGTACGACTCCGCGGACTCCTCGGCCAGAGCGGCAGCCTCAGGCGTATGCCTCCGGAGACACTCATGGCTCTGTGTCTCGGATTCACCCGGACGTCAGAAGAACATACTGGACGCCCCATTCCACGGCGAGGTTCTCTTCGTGAGTCCTGGAGAAGGTCCTCACCAAGCTTCAGGAGGCGGGAAGGCCGTGAGGTCTGTCCAGGCTATGTACAGACCCAGGCCCGGTTCCTTTCGTAGGAACCAGAGCCATTTTCGCGGCCGGACTCGGAGACAACAGTCCCGTTACGGCCCGCAACAGAGGGGCTTTTTCTCCCGGAAAGCCTAGGGGAAGTCGTCCTCGGGTAGAGGCCAACGTCCCGCCAAGTCGGCCCAACCTGCAGGACCCTCAGCCGCCACAGCAGGACTCCTTCCCGGCACTCGCCCCTCAGGATTAATGGGACACCAAGGTCGGGGGTCGTATTACGGACCACCTGCCAGGGTGGCAGTCCATCACCACCGACAGGTGGGTACTCCAATTGGTCAAAAAAGGCCACTTTATAGAGTTCATAGACAAGCCACCCACAAGGCCTCCTCTGCTCTCCCGCTACTCGGGTCAGCACAGACTGCTTATCAGGCAAGAAGTACTCGCGCTTCTGCAAAAAGGAGCAGTGGAGTACGTCCCGGAGAATTAGAGGAGCAGGCTACTATTCCCACTTCTTCCTGGTTCCAAAGAAAACAGGGGACCTCCGTCTAATATTGAACCTCAGCGACCTCAACATGTCTGTCGCCTACAAACGATTTTGCATGGTGACCCTCCAGGGTCTTATTGCCATGCTGAAGAAGGACACATTTCTGGCATCACTGGACATGCAGGACGCTTACCTGCACATCCCCATCGCTCAAGCGCACAGGAGGTTCCTGCGCTTCGAGTTTCGGCCACCACTTTCAGTTCCGGGCGCTTCCTTTCGGACTGTCCTTCGACCCAGGGTCTTTACCAAGTGCATGGCAGTCATGGGCGTCTCTGGGGAGACAGGAGCCCTCGATGTTCCGATGCCTGGGCCGATTGACTTCTCATGGCCGCCTCCCGAGAGGCGCTGTTGTTGGCTATCCAGAACACCCAAGCACTTTTTCAGTTGCTGGGCATACTTATCAATTACGAGAAGTCTCTCCTGGTACCGTCCCAGAAGCTGCAGTTCATAGGCGCAGCTCTGGACACCGTCCAAGGCAAGGCTTTTTTTCCCCGAGGACAGAGCAGAACGCATCAGGTCCCTCATCAGGGACCTTTTTGCAAAGAAGACCGTCCCCGCCAGACTGGTCCTTCGCCTGCTCGGACATATGGCTGCGGCCATTCCAACCGTCCCGATGGCAAGGCTCCCCATGCAGGTAACCTAGTGGATGCTCAAAGTGCAATGGGATCAGAGGCAAGACCATATGCAGCAGCCAGTCAGAATCACGAGGGCCGTGATTCGGGACTGGCAATGGTGGCTAGACCCAGGGACACTCTCCGTGGGTGTCCCATTTGTAGCACCGTCCCCGGAGGTAATCCTCTCCACAGACGCCTCGGGCTGGGGTGGGGGGCACACCTGAACGGGGTGAGGTCTCAGGGAACGTGGACCCCGCAGGAAGCTCACCTCCACACCAGCATTCTGGAGATGAGGGCGGTCCTGTATGCCCTGCAAGCATTCCAATCAGAAATTCCACCGAGTACTCTTCAGCTTCAAACAGACAATACTACGGTGATGTATTACCTCAACAAACAAGGAGGCACACACTCCTATCCCCTCTGCAGGGAAGCTATGAGAGTGTGGGAATGGGTAGTTCGACATAGCGCAAGCCTGATTACAGTTCATGTTCCCGGAGTGGACAACACGGTCGCAGACTACCTGCATCGATCCCAGGCCAGAGTCCACGAGTGAGAGCTTCTTCAGGAGGTAGCAGAGGATCTGTTTCTTCGATGGGGCACTCCAGAATTGCACTTGTTCGCTTCCCCATCCAACGCAAAACTGCCCAATTTTTGCTCGCTAGATCCAGGGCCTGGTGTTTTTTGGCGAGATGCATTGTCCCTCTCCTGGGCGGACAGATTGCTCTACGCTTTCCCTCCCTTCCCGTTGATCCAGAGAGTCCTTCTCAAACTTCGCAGGGAGCATGCAACAATGGTCTTGGTAGTGCCTTTCTGGCCCAGACAGATTTGGTTCCCCATGCTGACGCAGTTGTCCTGGGAACCTCCACTCCCGTTGCCCATCAGCTCCCATCTGCTGTCTCAAGAGGAGGGTTCGCTAGTCCACCCGGACTTATGCTCACTGAACCTGCATGCCTGGCTCCTCGAGACATAGCCATTCTGCGACACGGGGTCTTGCAAGAGGTGGCAGAAGTCCTTTCTGCTGCCAGAAAGCCGGCAACGCATGCGACGTACGCCATGAAATGGCGCCGGTTCTGCCTGTGGTCTCAGGCACGCGGTCTCTCCCCTTTAGAATGCCCAGAAAAATCAGTTCTAGAATACTTGCTTTCCCTCTTTCACTCAGGCCTTGCCTACTCCTCAGTTAAGGTTCACCTCTGTGCGATTTCAGCCTACCACTACCCAATAGGCCAACGCACAGTGGCACAACTCGATGCCTCTCGTGACTTTTTGAGGGGGGTGCTACACCTTAGACCACCCATTAAGGATCCCGTCCCCCCTTGGGACCTGCTCTTTGTCCTGGAGCAGCTCACACTGCCCCTTTTTGAACCTGCCGCAGATTGCGAGCTACGTTTTGTCGTGGAAAACGCTGTTTTTGGTTGCTGTTACGTCAGCAAGGAGAATCTCTGAGCCACATGCCCTCATGTGTAAGGAACCTTATTTAATTTTCCACCAGGACAGTGTGTCCCTGAGGACGAATCGTAAATTCCTGCCTAAGGTGGTCTCAGCCCTTACCCTTAATCAGGGCATCGATTTGCCGGTGTACTTCCCCAGGTACACCAACAGAGGAGAGGCACTGCTTCACAACTTAGATGTTCACTGCTCCTTAAGATACTACTTGACCAGGACCAAACAGCATCGCAAATCCGCACAGCTGTTTATTTCCTTTGCTGAGAGGATGTTGGGCCAACCAGTCTCAAAACAGACTTTCTTGCTGGCTTGTCCAGTGCATTTCTTTTTGCTACAACAAAGCCCCTTCCAGGCACAGTCGGGTCACTCGAGTAGGGGGGTGGCTACTTCCTTCGCAGCGCTGCGGAACGTCTCCATCTTGGCCATTTGTGCCGCAGCCACATGGAGCTCAGTGCACACCTTCATTAGGCACTACAGCCTCGACATTGCCTCACGGCAGAGAGCAGGTTTCGGCCTCACCGTTCTGCAGGGTCTCTTGTCCTAGATTTAGGATTTTTCAGGATCTCTGTTTTATGCCTCCTCCCTAGAGCATCTCTAGGCACCATTGCTTGGGAATCGGTCCTAATGGTGTAACCTACTGCAAGAGCTGTATCTCGAAGTAAGATAGTACAGTTATGTAAGAACTTACCGTAACAGTAGATCTTCGAGAACAGCTCTTGCAGCAGGTACCTTCCCGCCCACCATTTCCCCCTTGCAGGAGGTAAGGCCTAACCAGGCTTCGGCAGGAACTTACTCTCCTTTGTACCTCTGATGGCGGATCCTTGGTCTCCACTTCTGATGTCATCCAGCGGCCGGAAATCTCTGGCAGGAGAACTGAGGATTCTGCCGGGACTGCCTCCTTATGTACTACGCCTGACGTCGGGGGCGAGACCAACGTCGGAGGCAGTCCCCGCTGAAGACTGCTAGCCAGAAGATTTTCATGGGGTTCTGATGCCTGCCGGCTTCAGTCCTAATGGTGTAACCTGCTGCAAGAGCTGTTCTCGAAGATCTACTGTTACGGTAAGTTCTTACGTAACTGTACTTTACTGACATGTCTGCTTTAGCACCGTTACAGAAGATAATTTACACACAGTGCAGTTGTTCTTTGAAAGACTATTCTTGAGATGCTGCTGCACTCACCTGTGAGCCAAAACTCACTTTCATCTGGCAAAACATTGCTAAACCGTTCATTGTTAAATGTGAATTTGTTTGTCCATTTTTTTGGATATTGTCTGATCTCTGCATTAATACTCAAGCTAGATTGGGTTTTCCACAAAGTTGTTTGGAATGCTTATAATCCTTTACAGTAGGATAGAGGATGTTTAACCCTTAAGCATGGGGTGCATGCTGATGAAATGCCCTGTTCAAAATCCCTGATTAAGGCTACAGTGGCCATTTGCTATGTTTAAGTGTGATATATTGTGACTTGTGGTGCTGTCTAACATATGAAATACTGCGAATTTTGATACCTCATCCCCCACCCTGCAAAACATGACCTAACGAGGAGTGTGACCCCTGGAATCCTGTGTTATAAGAATGTTGTAATGTTTTTATGATCCATCAACTAAATAATGCGTACTTGCAGGCATTGTTTGATGTAAGGTATTACATAATGAATAATTGGTAGGATGTTGTAAATCAGGAGGTTTTTTTGTTGAACACACAACCCCGGGTGTCTAATAACCACATAAACCACGACTGTGAAGTGGTTTGTGATGGTACTACACACCAAAGGTGTATGTGTAAACAAAGAAAAATGTTATTGCTGGTTGGTTTGGTGGGGGTGGGGTGGGGGTTCTTTCTCTGGAATTTTGTTTCTGTGAAATCGATATGGCAGTGGCTTATACTTTCAGTTTGACTGGCTGACACCCATGGCATAGTAACTGGATTCCATTCCCTAATAACCGGCTGGTCATTATGGTGTTAGAAAGTAGGGTCAGTTCAGTCAATAAATTTGCTCACCAGTTATTATATATAGAATAATACATGGGATGGTGTGTTTATCGAGAATTTTGCACACACCCGAGGTGTTGGATACTACGTAAACCCCAGGAGTGAAGTTTGAGGTGTTTATTGAAGCATCCAACACAGACGGTGTGTGCAAAATTAGTTTTACAGACCACTCTGTTTAATTTTATATTGCTTCTGGGGAGCGTTTTTTCACCTGAGTAATTGTATAAAACAGATGCAAATCGTTGTGTAGCTGCTGTAGAGTTCAAGTGCAGTCCAAGATTGGGTTGAAGTGGCAGTTTAAATGTTTACTTTTTTAATAAAGCAGTTCATCCCAATGAGAGCTGGTTTTTTTTGTTTTTGTTTTACGTGTACTTACCACGGAGTCATAGTGCAAGAGGTGGTGAAGTACAGTGTAACATGGGGGGGACTGCCGCTGGCGCATGCGTGGAGTGAAGAAAACCTGGTGCATGTTCACTGTTTTATAACTAGCTGGTTGTAACGGCTAGTTATAAATGTTTCTCTTTGGGGAAAAATTGCTCCTCGGTTATTATATTAAATTTAGTGAAGTGTGATTGGAAATAAAAATGAGGGCTATTTAGCTGATGGCATGGTTGGTTGAGGCATTGACTGCTTCACTATCTGCTGCATTGGTGAACTCTTCGGGAATGCACCTGGTTCCTCTGGGGCTGGCTGGGGAAGGGCGTTTTGAGCTTCTGTAGGACAGCTCTTCTTCCTTGGGGAGAAGGGAATGTCTGTCTTGTGGCTTGACTGCCACCTGGAGGAATCTGGATGGTAGCACCAGAGGCCTGGAAGGGAAGGGGACCCCACACCTGGATGCCGGGCATTTCAGCATGGTGCTATGACATCCTGGTTCCTCTCTGGCAGGACATCACTGGAGAAGGGTAAGTCCCAGGGAAGTGGAATGATGGGCTGGTGGGGGAGACCGATTCAGAAGGGGTCTGGGAGAAGCAACTGGGGACAAATGCAAGGTGGGGGGGGAATTGGAAAGTACTCATCTTTTTAACAGCATGTTGTACTTTCAGGTCACAGGCTGAGGGTGGTTAACATGAACCAGCAGAGCGACACATCTGATCTACTGGGAGGGTGAGTTAATCAAAAAACTACGTGTTTTTTTTTTTCCCCCTTTGTGCATTGTAAACCTAGATACAGCTGTGAAGCAGTGTTATTTTTTAACATTTAGTTTAATTGAGAATGGAGAGGAAAGCAAATTGTAATTGTTACAGGGTAAGCAGCGGACAAATTCAAGCACATTCGGATACAGTATTAAGGTGGGCTTAGGATAAGACCCCTTTATAAAATAAAAACCACAGTTCGTGGAGCATGGATGTGGTGCGTTATCCACACCTAGGCAGTCTGCTCTGCCTTTCCATTTAATTTCAGCCAGAAGTTCCTCAAGCTAAGCCTCTCCCACCCACCTGGGTGATATCCTCTTCTGCTCTGTCCTGACATTAGATCTTCCTTTCCGCTGGAAGAGTCCGGTCTCCTCCATTGCAGCTTCCTGCTCAATGTGTAGGCCAGATCTTACTTCGAGAGGAAGCTCTTGCAGCAGATAACAAAAGTAGGACTGACTCCATCTGGCGGCGGTTCATGGCAAATTCTTCACTAGCAGTACCAAGGGGGAAATGCCCTCTCAGAGGTCTGCTCCACCCCCGACGTCCTCGTATAAAGGAGGGGCGGTACCCACGTGCTCCAGTTCTTTTCCGCAGTCTGCACGGGTTAGTTCACGCTCAGCTACTTCTCGCAGTACAGACTGTTCTAGAGTTTCTCCACCGTTTTTCATGAGTTTCAACCTCCATCTAACTATATGTCCGCTTCTTCGAAGGGGCACACTAACAAGTGCTCCTGCGGGTGTCTAATCCGCTCCAAGGATGGCATTCTGCCTGCTTGTACTGCTTAGGTCCCGAGCAGGAACACTGGCACCTGCTCCCACTGCCAGGCCTTCAACAGCAGGACTCATCAGGTGGCAAAAGTCTTTCGGCCTTCCTTGATCACTCTAAACTGGCCGCTGTGGAGAAGGGTTCTTCCTCTGGGGTATCAGATCCATCGCCCACTAGAAAGAAGCATCACAAAAATAAACAGCACGAGTGAAGGGAACAGGAGAGGTCCCACTTGAGGCCCAGGTCCACTGGCTCCCACTTGGCCTCCAGATCCGGCTTCTCTGGACATGACTCCCGCCTCACGGCTATCAAACCTCCTGCTTCTGCCTCTGGATCTTTGGCCCAGAAATCTTCCGGCACCACCCTGCAGCCGATTTGAGGTACGCCCACCCACGGAACAAGGATCCTTCGCGGGACACAGTAAGTCTTCCTTCTGCTCGGCCTCCCTCTCTGCGGCCAACTCCTGGGAGTCAAAAGGCCTCCGGGCCTTCATCCAGTAGGGTCTCGTCCTTACCGCCAGAAACTAAGGGTTCCGACCGCCATCGGCCCCTGGCTGTGAAGTGGCATTTGTTGGATAAACCCCATAAGCACTCTGACCGTCCCAAAGCTTAAGGCCTCTGAGGGACGTCTGTCGGACCCTCGTCTAAACAGGCGCCAGACTGACACCCTGACGTCGCTCTGCCTGCGTCCAGTCCGCCACCGGCCAAGGTGGTGCTGCCGCCAGTCAAGGTGGTTCCAACATTTGCTTCTCCAGTTCGGCCCAGTGTCTGCTCTGAGGCCACGCCTTCTCCTGAGCAGACGCCGGTCCACCTGCCTTTGGACCCCAACGATGGGGTACCTGATGTACTGCCGTTGTCTCCTGCCAGACCGCCAGTCAATCCCGATGCTGGCGCACCGAAACAGACGCTGGTCGGTCCTAGCACAGGTTCAGGCATGCTCCTTCTGCACCAGTATCTCCCAGATTCAGTTTGGCTCAAGTCAAGGACCTTTTTTCCCCACTGGTGGGACACGGTCAAGCAGGACCTCCCAGTGAACACTACTCCACCCATGCCTCACCCTGCACCCACTCTTGATCCTAATCCAGGCACTGAGCTGGTTCCAGAACCATCCAGAGATGATGCAGGGAAAGAGTTGGCTGTGCCCAGGAAACGTACCTACAAAAGTAGGTGCCAGAGGACCAATCTAGAAGCTCCTTCCATGCTATCAGACAGGCGACATGAGAAGGGACACAGGCCTCTTCCTCTTCGTCTTTGGAGTCTTATGTCGACTTGGAGCTGTCTGTACCTGACTCCGATGTCTACTCTGCCAGGGATTTATTGAACTCTAAAAATTGATTAGCGTTTTGCTCATAAGAGCTAAATCTTTGTGAAAATGCATAGCTCTTGCCTCACTGTGTTTAACAATCACAGCACTTCCAGAAAATCTATATAAATACTTTCTGTACAGTTAGTATAGTCCCAAGAAAAAAAACTGCTGATCAATTATTTAAAACCCTGCTCTGCCCACGGGGACCCGGAGCACGGAGGACCATTCTAAGTCCCCACCTGATTACCCCAGTTTCATGGAGGTCATGAGGCACATTCAAGAAAATATGGGTTGGGATACAGAGGCCCTTGACCCCGAATGTTTGAGACTGGCCAAGTACCACTGTCAGAAAGATCCTAAATCTGTGGTCATCTGACCCATGGTGGACACCTTCCAAGATATCAGATATGTTACCTGGAAGCGTCCTCATAAGGCGCACAGATTACACTGGGCTCCTAAGGACCATCCCTTTTTAGCCTAACACCCTACTGCTGGTGATTTCGGAAGCTCATGACTGTTAGCAGAGGCCCAAACACTTGAGCACCCAGCCGCCTGACAAGGAGTTTAGACAGCTGGATTCATTGGGCAGGAAGGTGTACATGTCTGCCACCTGCAGCATCAGGAGCCTTAATGTCCTGACTCACATGGTCCAGTTCCAGAATGCCCTCTGGAAACAAAGGCTGGACATTATGCAGGGCTTTCCGACTGCCCTCAGAGTACTGAGCTTGCCAAGCTTCTCCAGACTGGCTTAGATGTGGGCACGCACGTCTTGAGATCAGCCTATGACTCTGCAGACACTTCTGCGAGGGCGGTTGCCTCTGGCATTTGGCTCTGGTGCTGCTCCGGATCTCTGGGTTCAATCTAGATGTGCAGACTAACCTTCTGGATGCTCCCTTTAAAGGCTCCGTGCTCTTTGGCAAAAGATTGGAGAAAATAATATTGAAGTTACAGGACTCCGGTAAGGCTGTGTGTGCCGTGCAGTCCATGTATAAGCCAACAGGCATTTTGTAGGTCCTATTTTCGTTGGCCGAGGGGTACATGGCCTCAGCAGCCCCACTACCAGTAGCAACCAGCGTAGCAGTTTTGGTCATAGAGGTGGGTCCAGGGGCTCCTTGACTGCCACCTCACGACAGGCTAGACCTACTGCTGCCTCCCCGCCCCGTGCCTGACTATCTAGGCGACCCTCCTCTCCCAGATGTCCAGTCGGGAGATCTGGTTGGAGGCTACAAGCCTGGAGACCAGTGGATCCTCTATCTCTTGGAATTCAGGCACTCCATTGAGTTCGATGCCATCCCTTCGGACAGACCACCGCCCCACCTTGTTAACCGTGGGAACACAGGGCTCTTATTCATCAGGATATTCAGTCCCTGTTGGACAAGAAAAACATAGATCCAGTGTCCCCGGCCGAGAGAGAGAGACTGGAGTTCTTTTCCCACTTCTTTCTGGTCCCAAAGAAGTCAGAGAATATTAGACCTATCCTGGATCTCAGCGACCTGAACCCAGCGGGTTGCCTATAGGAGGTTCTGCATGGTCTCTCTACCCAGCCTCCTACCCAGGGTTTCAACTGGAGATTGGCTGACCTCTGTGGACATGCAGGACGCCTACCTGCACATTCAGATTGCCAGAAAACATTGAAGGTTACTGAGATTCTGGTTTGAAGGCAGGCACTTTCAGAATCCTCTAATTCGGTTTCTCTTTAGCCCCCAGGGTATTCGTGAAGTGCTTGGAAGTAGTCGCGGCAGCACTGAATTGGGCCACTTTGTGTTTCCTTACATGGACGACTGGCTCCTCCTGGCTCCTTCCAGACCCTGCCTATTGGAGACAATCAGGGACACCCTAATGCTGTGCCAGCACCTGGGCGTTAGTGAACTGGGACAAGTCTCACCTGTTCCCATCCCAGAGACTCCAATTCATAGGGGCACTTCTGGACACCACTCTCTGGAAAGTTTTTCTTCCTTCTGACAGGACGGGGCACATCCAAGCATTAGCAAATCGCATCTCCTCAGCCACAGAGGCTCCTGCCAGACTCCTTCTCACTCTGTTGGCCCACATGGCGCCGGCCATAGTTTTGATGCCGCTCACGAGGTTACGAATGCAGACCATTCAGTGGTCCTTATGCGTCCAATGGGATCAAGCCTGGGATGATTTGGATGCACTCATAGGAATCACAGAGCCGACCTGCTGGGAGCTATGCTGGTGGAAGTCATCCCAAAATCTTCTGGCGGGGCTTCTGTTTCAGTTCAGACCACCACCCACCAGACACTGACGGACGCTTCGCGCTCGGAATGGAGTGCACACTTAGAGGACCACAGGACTTGGCGGGGGGGTTCCTGATCCACAGCAGAGGAGAACCTGCACATCAATGTCCCCTCGAGGCTGGTAGCGGTTCTTTCCGCGCTTTGGCCTTTGCCCTATCGCCCGGCCACCTTCTGATCCAGACGTGCAACACATCTGTGGTGCTGTACATCAACAAACAGGGTGGCACACACTCTTACCCTCTCTGCCGAGAGGACATGCTAGTGTGGGACTGCCATCACCTCTCAATCTCGGCTGTTCATGTTCCAGGTACACTGAACGTGCTGGCCGATGCTCTCAGCAAAACGAAGTCACAGGCCCACTAGTGGGCATTGCTCCAGGATTTTGTCCCACGTTATTCAGCACTTTTCTCTTCACACTGGAGTGTGACAAACCTAGAACCAGACCCAGTTTGAAACACGTCATGTAACCAGAAAATGTCACGTACTGACCCACACGCCTCATGTATTTAGTGCCTCAGGGTAGAGCATGACCCTCAGGCCTGTGGACTTTGCCAAGTCACAGCTTCCTTCCCCACAAGAGGACTGGTACATTTGCCTCGTTCTAGGCCGCCCGGACAAACTGGATCCTCCGGTCTGTTCCAAGGATCCTTGCAAAGCAGTTTCGTTGGTGGTGTGTTCTACCTCAATGCTTGTAGCTCTCGAGGAGGTGGTGGCTTAGGCTGTGGTAGTCTCCTCCTCTGCTCCCACATTACTCCCAGTGGGTGCCAGTGTCTGGGCTTTGTTCACAGATTCTTATTCAGGGACATATGCCAGTCTCTGCAGACCCTCAGGGAGCACCCTTCCGTCCAGAAAATCTAAATGGACCCACCGTGAGTGGTGGACGGGTAACAGGCATGCTGTTCTGCTCCTGTGACTCCTTTGATCGCTCGAAGGCTGTCTAACTCTCTGCTTCGGCCAGTCCTCCTAGGGTTGAAGGACAGGCTGCTAGCTCCGCAGTGATGCAGTCGGGCTTGTTTGCTGAGATGCAGGCTGACCAGCCAGTTGATACTTTTCTCAACCCGTTGTTGAATGAGGTGGAGGACGACGTTGTCTGTCAGGAGGGTCAGGAGAAGTCCGCCAACCAGGCTTTCTCCTCCCAAGAGATTCACCCTCCGGGGGTTCTGCAGCAGGACCCTGTATGTGTCGAGTACACAGACCCTCCTCCTGCATCTCCTCATCCTTGACCTTCTCGTCTCTGGTCAAGGACCTGGTTTTTGTCCAGATAGCAGTCTTGGAGAATCTGGGTGTTACCATGCTTGGCCTTAGATGCTCCTTTTCTTCATCCTTGGACGATAAGAATCTACACTGCATGTTGCACCGGCACTGTGAGAAGCTGATGTGTCAGCAGTGGGTTCTCAGCCAGGGTCGGCCTCTTCCACAGCCCCTGGTGCCTCCGATTCCCTTCCAGTGAGGCCTGCTCCCATCCCACACCATCCAGTTGAGCCTAAGCCAGCTTTTCCACCAATCCATAGAATCTCCGCCCAAGCAGCCCTTGCACAGGGCCCCATCTAAGGCTTTTTTCACCCAGCTACCAGTCTTCCAGGCCAGTTGGTCCATTCAGATCACCCACTGAGTCCAGGGTGGTCCATGGGGACAGAGGACCGAAGGTGGTGTTTGAGGAGTTGTCGGACATCTGTGGGTCCTTGCACTACTCTAGGACCCCAAGCTTCGATCAAGAGTCGACCAAGGAGCTTGCTATCGACCACTGTCCTATTTCCCTCTTAGCTTTGCTCCATCTCATCTCCGATTCAATGGAGATTACTCTTGAACCAGATCAGAAGCGAGCCAAATACCCACTGACAGAAATCCTTGACCGGGATGATTCCTAGGGGTTGCCTTCCCAGCGGAGGAGGCGGTTTTGGTTTCCGTGTTGGAGTTTTAACAGCATCCAGCTTCATGTCTGGCGCCCTCCGGCTGTATGGTCCCCAAATATGTGATCATGACCGGGTCTGTTCCTGGTTTCTCGGATCACTCCTCTGCCGGGGGTTGGTGGCAGACCCTGTCTTTTTGTAAGATTGGTAATGTCTGGGACATAGACAAGCCCTCCCATCAAGGAATTCAAGAATCTGAATCGTTCACAAAGGTTTATGCTGCATCCTCCCTGGGTCTCTGGCAGGTGAGCTCCGCCGTTATGATGGCCAACTTTGGCTACACCCTTATGGGGATTCTGGACCATGTCCTTCCCTACCTTTCTATGGACTTACTGTCAGCAGTCAGTGGTCAGAGACCAGAGTCTCGCTCTTGCCTTGGACACAGGTGACTCCTGCGCCCGGTCTGTGGTGGCAGCGGTCACTGTGTACTGTAGAGCCTGTCTCAGGATTTCCACCTTTACCATACATACCCAGCACAAACTTGCGCATGTCTCTTCATGGGCGCCAAACTTTTTGGGCGGGGGCTAGAGGGACACCTCACTAGAATCAAAGTCCAGTGCCACTCTGGATTTGGTCATGTCCCCTTAGGACGCCAAGGAACAGAAGCTGAAGAAAGCCTTTCCCATTTTGGCCCTTTCTGTCCCAGCAGCCCAAACTGCAGCAACCCTGGTCGGGGCAGTCCCAGGTCTGGCAGCTTAAGTGCAAGTCTGCCAGCCAGGGCTCCAAGAAACCTGGAGGCTGGGGCGGCAGTGATCCTTCAGCGGCCAGTGCCAGGGCCTCCTCCAAGACTGCTCACTAACAGGTTGGTGCTCACCTGCCTTCCAGCTGTAGTGTTCTGCTTCAGCTCCCTGTGGGGGGTCGGCTTCACCATTTCTGGCACACTTGGTCCGCCATCACTATGGACAAATAGACATGGTGGGCTGAGGATTGCCTCTAGACTTCGAGGCACTCCTGCCCTATCAAGCCCATGCCCAATGGGAGCCTGTGGTCTCAGGACATGCCGCCCTCCATCAGGGAGGACATCGCTCAACTCCTGGAGAAAAACATTGCAGCCCCCTGTGTCCTGGACACCATGGCTGACCAGGACTTTGTGTCCCGGTGTTTTCTGGTCCTCAAACAGGCAGGGAGTCAATGCCCAATACTGGATCTTCATGATCTGAACCAGTTCCTGAGTAGGCACAAGTTCCAGTTGGTCATTGTGAATTTAATAATTCCGTCTCTGGAGCAGGGCATGTGGTTCTGCTTTCTGGACTTCCAGGATGCCTTCTTTCACATCTCAGTCTGTCCATCCCCCTGGCGGTAATTTCGCTTCTGTGCAGAAGGGTTTCTGTACGACTTCAGGGTCATGACTTTTGGCCTCTTCTTGGCCCCCAGGGTCTTCAACAAGTGCCTCACAGTGGTGGCAGCATTCCTGAGGTGCTACGGTGTCAGGGTATATTCATACCAGGACGACTGGCTGATTGTCAATCCATCCCACGAGGCAGTATGAACATACTAACGTATGAAAATGTTAGCAGAAACGGGTCATGTTGGTTTATCTAGTCTGCTCGAGTGTTCAGCTCTTGGATGTATTTACTGGAGCTGCCTCCCCCTCCCATTTCCATGTGGAGTCTCCTTCCCTCTCTTGCTCCCACTCTTTCCACCTGTTATGAGTCTCCACTTTACCCTGTCCCAACCCCCTTTGAAGCTGTCCAGTTTTCAGTGAAACCACCACTATCTGCAGTTGTTCCGCTTTGACACCACTCCTTCTGTGAAAAAGTGTGGTGTATTCTTTTTGAATCTTCCCCAACTAATTTTATACTGTGCACTCTAGTGCCCCCCCCCCCGCTTCGAGGCTGAAAATGCCATCCGTTCTATCCTTCTTCATACCATTTTAGGTACTTTACGGTTTAGATTATATCCCCCCTCTCTTCTGCCCTCCAGTGAGTACATATTAAGCTCCCGCAGCCTCTCTTCATAGGGTTTGTCCCGCAGGCCCTGGATTATCTTAGTTGCCATGTGCTGTACCTCCTCCAGTAATTTGATGTCCTTTTTCAGATATGGGCACCAGAACTGCACACAGTATTAAGTGCGGTCGCACCAACGACCTGTACAGTGGCAAAATGACTTCCCGTTTTCTGGATGTGCTTCCTCTAGCGATGCAACCCAGCATCCTGTTGGCTTTGGTTGCTGCTTTATGGCATTACATAGAGTGCTTCAGGTCCCTTGTGATTACCCCTAGGTCCTTTTCCTCCACAGAACAGGACACCTGCACCCTTCCCAACCAGTAACTGGCTCCTGGGTTCCTAGCTCCCAGGTGGATGCACGACATTGCCCTTGCCAGATACGCTACCATTTTCCAAGCTTAGCCAGGTCCTACCTGACCTTCTGTCTGCCCTCCCCTGTGTCCACTCTCCCATAGAGCTTCGTGTCTTATGCTTCGATAGTACCCCCCCACCAACACCCTCTGATTTCTGTCTTGTAGCCAGCTCTTGACCCACTCCACCAGTTTGTCCCAGACTCCACAGGTCCATCAGCTTACTACGCAGTCTGCCATGTGGCACAGAGTCGAAGGCCTTGCTGAAGTCCAGATACAGGACATCAACCACTTGGCCCCTATCCACCGCTTCTGTGACCCAGTCAAGGCAGTCTATAAGGTTGATCTGGCAAAATCTCCCCAGGGCAGAACCCATGTTGCATTTCATCCTGGTGACCATTAACCTCCAGAAAGTTTACTAGTCTCTTCTTTAGTATGGGCTCCATTAATTTGCCTACAATGGAGATAATGCGTTGACTGGTCTGTAATGTCTTGGTTCATCCTTGGCTCCATTCTTGTGCTGAGGCACCACATGTGTCATTCTCCAGTCCAGAGGGATGCACCCTCTCTCCAGAGAGATGTTAAACAGGTCTGCCAGGGAGCCTAATTCCCTCAGAACTCTAGGGTGCATGTCATCTGTCCCTGGAGCCTTGTCCACTGTGAGGGCCCTTAGGCCCCATAACCCTATCCTCCTAGATTGCTCCTTCTGTTTCACCCTCTGTCCCCTTCCGAATCCTTGATTTTCCCGGTGGTATAGGTCAGTTCTTTTCCCTGGTGAAAAGGGAGCCAAAATACTCATTCAGTGCCTCCACCTGTTCATTACTTTCTGCCCATCCCACCCCCTTCTTTAATCTTACAGTCCCGTCCTTGCTGCTCATTTTCCCTTCTATACCTAAAATAGTTTTCTCCTTCCCTTATCCCCTACCCCAGCTTTAGCTCCCCGTGGCCTTAGGTGCCCTGACTGCTCTGCTTGCCTTAATTGGCTTCACTAAGTAGTCCTCCCTGTCTGCATTCTTGAAAGGTCATGTATTTATGAAAAGCTGCTCCCCTCCCCCAAAAACGTTTGTTGCCACCTCACTGCTGAACCAGCTTTTTTTTTTTTTTTCTATCCTGGCTTTCTTGCTCTGAGCCTTTGTACATGTATTAGTGGCCTCAGTCAGACCCAACTTAATAGTCCATTTCTGCTCCACTTCTAACTCGGGCCTGATTTTGGCAAGGTGTCCCTCTAGGACTTCACCCATCTCACCAAAATCCACCTTTCTGAAGTCCACTACCCTCGTCTTAGTCCTGGCTATGTCCTTTCCCATGTTTAGGTAAAACCGCACTGTTCTGTGGTCGCTGCCTGCAAGAGTGTCCTCCACTCCTGGACAAAATCACCACTCGACAGCACTTGGTCTAGTACGACACTGCCACTGGCAGGCTCTGAGACTCCCTGCACCAGGAAACTATCCTGGAAAGCCTCCAGGAGGGACCTGTTCTGGAACAGAAGGTAACTGGGGTCCCCCAGTCCATTCCAGGTGGGTTGAAATCGCCTGTTACAACTGTTTCCCGTACTACTTATTCTAATCTGATTTTCCCCCAGTGCTTGTCCAACTCTTCATCTTGTGAAGGTGCTCTGTAAACCCACCCCCATTCTAATGTTCCTCCCCTTGGTGTTGTGAAGCTGGACCCACAAGGCCTCAGTCTTACTCTCGGCCTCCTCCTCCCTGGTGCATCTGATCCCTTCCTTCACAAATAAAGCTACCCCTCTCCCCTTCTCTGTCCTTCCAGTAAACTTTATACCTAGGGGTCACGAGGTCCCGGTCATGGTATTGGGTGGCTCATGTCTCTGTGATGGCTATGTCCACCTCTCTTTCAGCCATCCAGAGCCTGAAGATCCGCCATCTTGTTTGCCAGACTCCTTGCATTTAATGACACCACCTTCCTTCGTGACCTCTGTACTTCATTACCACTGCCCAGCCCATGTTGTACAGTCCCCCCCACCTCTGCTCTTCACACCCACTTCTATTTACTGACTTAATGGCGGGGGGGAGGCCAGACTGTCTCCCATATCTGGTGGCTATAATTGCAGCTGATACTATCGTGCCCCCCCCCTACTGTAAACTAAGGCTTGTTGACAGGTGTGGTGGGCCCACTGACAGATGCGCCCCTGTTGTGGGAGCAGGCCCTCCAGTGGTCTCAACACCTAGGTCACCTGGACCAGCTGGTCATGGTGACACAACCAATGTGGGATGCCATCCAGTGATGGCTGGTCCTGGAACACCTGCAGGAAAGAGTCCCATTCGTTCGCTTGGAGCTGATGTTCATTCTGATGACTAACTCATCTCTTGTGGGATGGGGAGCCCGCTTGGGGGACCACAGGGCCCATGGGCTTGGGACCCCCAAGGAGTCCAGATTCCACATCAACCTGCTGAAGCTCCGTGCAGTGCATCTGGCTCTGATGGCATGCGCTTCATTGGTTCGGGTCAGGTTGTGTACGTAACTATTGCTACCACTGAATGTTGTCCAATGTGTGAAAGTTTATGCAACTAATTCCGGGTCGCCCCTGAAAAGGGACCTCTGGTCTCAGTGGGCTCACCTGGTTACCAAAATTTAAATTAAATAAATAAATTTGTGCAGGTCCAGGTAGACAATACCACGGCCACGTAGTATCTCAGCATGCAGGGCAGAATACATGCCCTTGACTGTGTCGGAGAAACCCTCCACACCTGGACCCTTGTGTGCAGCTTGGGTGCTGATCTGGCGATTCATGTCACCCTCAGCACAATGGGCGCGGTGTCTCGAGTGATCCCTTTATCAGGAGGAGGTGGACCACCTGTTCTCCCAGTGAGGCATTCCCCTGGTCGACCTGTTCACTTCCTGGGAGAATGTGAAGCTGAGACTTTTCTGTGCCTGTACCCAACAGTGCAGGACACTGTTGGGAGATGCCTTCTCAAGGCCTTGGACCCCAGGCCTCTTTTACACCTTCCCTCCCTTTCTCCTGATCCACAGGGTGCTGGTCAAGGTGTGGAGGAACAAGGCATGGGTGATGTGGCTGCACCAGTTCTGGTACCCAGATCTCCTCAACCTCCACAGCAGCAGGCTTCTGTGCGCTTGCTTCTATGCCCGGATCTGCTCCCTTGTCACAAGGGCAAGGTCATCTTCCCAGCCCTTCAGTCCCTGCACCTGGCAGCCTGGTTCCTGAGTGGCTAGAGTTCCAGGCTTTAGGTCTCTCTGAAGAGTGTTTCTTCAGGTCGTGGAAGCCTCCCAAAAGGGAGTGATATTTGTCGCATGTTGTGGAAGTGCTGGCCAAAAGGCAGGACGGAGGGTCTAGCTTCCTGCCTTGGCACCAAATAGAAAAGCTCTTCCATTTGAAGATGATCAACCTCTGCATCTGACATATTATTCAGTTCTGTTTCTACTGCCCTGAAGAAGAGTACTCTCTTGAAAGCTAGTCTTGGAAATAATTTGTTGGTATAGTAAAAGTTATTACTTGCAACATATTTTTTTTTTTCTACAAAATATTTTATTTTATATCTTCTTTGAGGATGTCTTTATCAGGCCACACCTGTGGAACTTATAGGGGCCAGGTGCTAGGACCCCATGGAAATTTGAAAGCGGTCCACTAGGGGCTACCCACGATGATGTCAGAATTCTACATGAAACATAAATGTGGGCAGCCCCTTCCCCCCCCTCGGTTCTTTTCCCACTGCCGACCATACTCTGACTGCTCACGGAAACGCCTTTGTGATTGTTGCCACTTTTTTTTTTTTTTCTACATAGTAAAGCAGTTACTTTAACAAGTGATTTTTGACAACATGTTTGTCATCAAACTGTCAAAGCTGTTGTGGTATGTTGAATACAGTGAGAAGATTTATACCAGCGATTCTCACAATATCTTCATCTGTTGCCTTGGGCTGGACCAGGATGTGCAAGCCTACTTGATTTGCAGGGGTTTCAACACTGCCAGCCAGTGACGCCGAAAAGGGGTCTCTAGAGAAGCGCCTATTGAAACAGGTAGCCTGCATGGAGAAAGATCTCCAGCAAAGGAGTACCACCATGTCACTGGCCCACTTCTCCGGGTCCAGGTCTTCAGAATCCTATGTCATCCAGGAACCATAAGCTGAAGTACAGGAAGAAGGAAAAGAAAACCTTCCCGGTGCACTAAGTTGCCCCTCTGCCCAGCTGGCACAACCTTTACTGTGCCATCGACCACTCCTGCGATGCCCCTTCCCCCTCAACATAACTTCCAGGGTGGAGCATGGCACTAGCGCTACCAAGCTTGGTACGGTGCCATTGACGTGGGGGCTCTTGCCTCTTTCTCCTTCAGCCTCTACCAGCACACCCATTGATCACACAGGTGCTGACGTCCAGCCGGTGCTGTTGTCCTTTACGGATATGCTTGGACACCACCTTCCTCCTCCTCCTGTGCCAGGAGGCCTGTCAACAGGGCTTACTACTCAACCCCCTGTGACAATGCGCTGTAAGGCCATGCATCAGAAGTCTCGTCGAGCACAGTCTACCTTACTGGTGCGTTTCCTAATACCCATCAACCGGGCTGACTACGATTTTGAATAAATACCCGATTTTAATAATGCAGGATGAAGAGGAGGACCCTGAGGACTATATTGAAAGTCTAATGAGGGAGGCACCAGTTCTACTGTATCCACCTGCAGTGGGGACTTGGTGGTCCACATACCAAGGTGCCCCCGGACCTAACTTTCTCACCATGATACAGCAATTACATGCTGCCATAGGTTTTGATTTAGAGGAGCAGGATACCACTAAGAAGAATCTAGTAGATTTCATGGGGTTAACTGATGATGCTCCCCGTGTTGTGGTACCACCCCTCATCCCTGCTCTAGAGGATGCCACCTTTCCTGCCTGCCTGGCTTAGCTCGAATGTCATTCCAGCCATACCAAGAATGGCAGACAGAATGTACATGGTTTCCTTGGGGGAAACACTTTTTTTGCTAGCCAGCCTGAGTCACTCTGACCTATAATGGGCAGCACTGATGACTACAAAGGCACCAAAGCACTTGAGCTCTCTCCCCCGATAAAGAAATCTGGGAGGGTGGATGTGCTAGGTAAGAGGACATCTCACTTCGAGGGGAGCTCTTGCAGCAGGCTACACAACAAGGACTGAAGCCGGCAGGCGCCGGGACCCCATGGAAAACTTCTAGCTAGCAGTCTGTAGCAGGGGACTGCCCCTAACATCGGCCCGCCTCAAACGTCTGCCAGTGGTACAAAAGCCCAACCCCAGTTCTTTTCCCATCGTCGACCCATTCACATCAGCTCCACAGACGCCTTCTGTTTTAATCGACCGGCCATTTTTTTTGCGATTACTCTTGCTTTATTTTCTAAAAAAAAAAAAAAAGAGCTAATTTCTTCTGTATTTTCTTTGCATGTCTTCAACTTTGCCTGTAGATCTGCAGTGGTCCAAGTGTGCTTTTGGCAAGCAGATTCCATTGAAGGATGGACACGCTTCCTGCCACTTTTGCCTAGGCCCCCCGACCATGATAGAGGCCTACCAGCACTGTTTGAAATTCAACCAGAGGACCTGAATCCACTGTGAGAAGAAGGCTCTGAAAAGCTTCCTGCTCAAAAATAAATTTGCAGCGATGGAGATCCAGGGAAAAAGTACCTCCATCTCCGATCTCTGGGGCCACTTCAGCATCTCACAAGGACAAGTCTGTTGGAAAGTACAAGCACTGGGAGAAGCGCAAGGACAAACCCCAGTCTGCCTCTCATTCACCATTCCCTCACCAGACAGCGACCGGCTCTGGGACATCCTCCTGCGGGAGGTTGGACTCTGCACCCACGGCAGCCCTCACTCCTTCCGGGCTCCTGATGGTCAAACCACCCGCCCTCATCCAGATGTCGGGCGGTGGTTCTTCGGGGTTGGGGACCTCGTCCTAAATCTCTCAGCTCCTGAAGCTCAGGCCCTTTAACCAGACAACAGGCTCTCAGCACGGTGGTTCGGTTGGGTCCTGTTTGGGCGGCAGGTCCTTGCCCATCGTCCGCCCGGCCTTGGCATCCAAGTCTGCTCCCAGCTCTGGGGTTGAGACCACCCAGTGATGTCAGGGGCATGTGCTGTCCTCCCCCAGGAGAGTGACGCTTCTGCCCCATTTGTGAGTTGGCTCCCCTCGACAGGCTGCTCTTAAGGTGATGCTGGTTGCTTCCCCCGACCAGCGTCAGTCTATGCCTGCCTGGGCGATGCCAGCCACCCCTTCCATCGTTGCCTGAAAACCTGATTTCACCGGCTGACCCAACGCTATTTCTCAGCCGACTCAGGTGGGTCAGTCATCTGGTCTGACAACAGCTATTAGACTGCCAGATAACTAGATGCTCACTGGGCCACCGCAGGTGAGCCCAAATTCTCATGACCCAATGCCTGCAGTGCCATCACCGAAGGGACAGATGCCAGAACTGACGTCCCCCAACCGACGCCGGCTAATCCCTCTATGCCACAGAACCCTCTGCTAGACTATATGGCTTTCTTTACATCCTGGTGGAATGCGATTCCAAAAAGGCATCCTATGCCCCCCCAAGGAATCTCTTACCGGGGTTGGGCTAAGCCTCTGGCTCCTCCTCTGCAGCTTATGCCGACTCGCAAAGAGCTTACCCCGCAATCTGATGACACTGGCAGGGGCTGCTCCAAGCATCATGGTCAAAAGCACTGTTGCTCGTTCTCCAGGTCCTCTGACCGGCACAGATGTCGGTTGAGTGGCTGCAGACACCACTGTTGGACCTCCTGATCTTCCTCTTTGGGGGAGTCTGACAAGTGTTCCTCTTCATACTCTGTGTCGTCTGACTCGGGGGTGGGTGTCCCCTCCTCCTCCGTTAGATTACAAGGACACTCCCAGATCTCCACCTGATGACCCGGCATTCATGGAGGTCATGCAGTATATCCAGTCCAACATGGGCTGGGACACCGAACATTTGGACCCAGAGAGGCACAGTTTGGCCGTTCTACATTGGAAGGATCCAAAGCCTGTGGTGGATCCATTTAAGGACGTCACTAGATCGGCTTGGAAACGCCTATCTACTACCCCTGCTGTTTCCAAGGAGGCTGATCGCCTTAACGCTCCCTGAGATGAGCCTCTCTTGGGAGAGGAACCCATTGCAGACTCCATGGTCATTATGGCAGCCCATGATCGATCTAAGATGCCCCGTCATCTCAGCACTCAAACTCCAGATAAGGATTCTAAACAAGTGGACTAGCTCGGCAGGAAAGTCTACGCCTTGGCCACCTGTGCCATTAGCTCCCTGAATTTCTTGACCCACATGGTCCACTTTCAGAATGCCCTGTGGGAGAAGGCCATGGAGCTGGTTCAGACTCCGCAGGATAGCTCTCAGAAAGCTGAGCTACTGCACATCTTGAAATCTGGTTCAGATGTGGGTACTCTGTCCTATGTTCCTCCTGTGATACGGCAGATTTGGCAGCTAGTGCAGCAGCCACCGGTGTTTGCCTTCGCCATTACTCCTTGCTCTGCACCTAGGATTTTATGCCAGACATCCAGGCGAGCATTATGGATGCCCCTTTTTAAGGGCTCAGTACTCTTGGGCAAAGAATCCGAAAAGGTTATAGCTCTTCTTCAGGAATTTTGGCAAGGCTGTAAGATCTGTCCACATCATGTACAGATCTAACCAGAAGCAGAACCGCCACCAGCCATTTCATCGGTCCTCTGGGCAACAGACCAGAGGTGCCTTTTAAAGAGCTGTTGATGCCTGAAAGAAAACTTTGAAAAAGATATTTAGGTGCAGCTCAGCTTGCACTCCATATGTATTCAATAAACCGTCTCCCCATTACTTATTACTGAGAAATTTGCATGGAAACATGCTCTATATCCCTTAGAATTCATTTGCCTCTTCAGCTAACTCTCTACATCATGTCATAGTCATCTATTGTGACATCAGTCAGTTGCCGTGGGAGTAATTGTGATGTCACAAGTAGAGCATTATGATTTCGGGTAGGGAAAAAGCAACAGGAATAGATGAACTCTTCAGGAGCAAAGATCCCATTTTCATGCAAATGGACTCCGTAATAACATGGAGGAGAAATACAGAACTAATGTGAAATACAAGCTGAGCCTGTGTCTAAATATTATGTTTTGTTTTGTTCTAATGGCATCAGCTGCTCTTTAAACGTAAGGACACTTTTCAGGCCTTGGGAGGTTCGAGACCCAGAGCCCCCTTCCTTGCCCCCAGTTCTTCTGCCGGAGTCCTTGCCTGACCCCCTTCCCCTCCTCCAGCAGAATCTCTGGGGGAGGTAGGGGAGGGTTGCTTCCCTCTATATCTAGAGGGTGTCGCTGGGTGTTGGTTAAGGGTAACACAACAGGCAGACAAGTCGGGTGCATAAAAAACGCACAAGTGCATTTATCATTTTATTTTTCTTAAAACATCCGGATCAAAAATAAGCTAAAAAAAAAAAATGCAGTTCTCAGAACAGCAGTACTACAACTCGTAGTACTGCGCACAGCGTGTGGATCACTATTAAGGCTTTAAGGCCCACCTTCCTCTGTGCTCTTTCTCAAACCATATCCTGACACAGGTCCACCAGGTTCCTTTCACAAGGCTGATCTAGCAAAGGGGGTTATGATCTGTCAAAAGGGTAACTTCTGAACCAGTTACCCCCGTGCACGGTGTCTCGTATTGGGCCATTGAGCACAGTCTTCAGCTCTCTGCTGTCTGTAATCCCGCCATCCAAAACGTCCTGGTGGACAGCCTTAGCTACTCACTGTCCAGGGCTCACGAGTGGGAGCTTCTGACCTTGATGGTAGAAGACCTCTTTAGCAGATGGGGTTGGCTTGAGTTGGACCTTTTCACATCCCCACACAATGCAAAGCTGCCATATTTGTGCTCTCTAGATTCAGGGCCTGGAGTTTTCTGGTGAGACGCATTGTTCCTCTTGGACAAGGAGGTTTCTGAATGCCTTCCATCCCTTTCTGCTTCAGAGAGTTCTAATCCGACTTTAGATGGAAGGGGTGATGATGAGCCTCATCACCTCCTTCTTATCTTGCCAGATCTGGTTCCCCTGTTGCAACAACTGGTGGTGAAACCTTTGCTGCTCCTGCTCCTGTGCACAAGGCTTGCTGTCCCAGGACCAGGGCACCCTGGTCCATCTGGACCTCAAGTCGCTTCATCTCTACACTTGGCTTCTGAAGATATATAGCCATAGCTAGATTCGGGGTGTTCCCCAGGGTGGCCGATGTTTTGGTGGCGGCCAGGAAGACCTCCACCAAGGCAATCTATTCCATGAAATGGAAGTGCTGTGCTCTTGGGGCTACCTTGCACCAGTTGGATCCCTTCACCTACCCAGTGGATCAAATCCTGGAGTTCCTTCTGTGTCCCTTGGACTTGGGTTTGTGATACTCCTCTATTAAGGAACATCTTTCTTCCATATCAACATATCCTGTTCAGATAAGATGTTAAACTGAGGTACCATCTGCCTGTTCTGGTAGTAGTTCAGGTGGATGTTAAAGATCCCATGGCACTTCTTGAAAGGAGTATGGGAATTTTCCTGGTGCCTTGGCCAAATTTCCACCCATTCACTAAAAATACCACCAACAGCTTAATCTGGTTCAAAGTCAGTTGGCTTTAATCTGTATCCCCCTCTCCTGGGTCATGCCTGAAAATAGGCAGAATTTGTCCAGTGCACTTACCCGGTCAACAAAAGCTAAATAAATAAACAATAATAATAAAAAAAAATTACCTGTAGACTGGCACACAGTGGCCCAACTTGATGCATCCCACACCTTTCTGTGGGGCATTCTGCACTTGAAACTCCCCATATGGGATCCAGTCCTGCCTTAGGACCTTACTTTTGTGTTAGAAAAGCTTACGTTAGCTGGCTCTGTGGCGCCAAGTGAAGGGGTTCATACGGCACGCTGTCGACCCGGTTCGCATCCTGGGTACCAGGAGACCGAGGAGGGATTTCATAAGCATCCATTGGACGCTTAACTCGGGGGGTGTTTGCCTCGCACCCACAGGCAGATTGGGGACATGCCACCTTGACACGCCCCTGCCAAGGTTGCTCTGCACCGCATGTAAGGCAGAGAACTGGTGAGTGCGGGCACAGAAGATGGAAAAATTTTCCTGACCAGCTGGATGACGGCGTCCAGCTACTGCCGCCCGAAACCCCAGAGTCTGCCTGGATCCAGCCTCACAGCTCCTGGTATGTGCAGAAGCTGCTGACCGGCCCCGGAAGAGGGATCCCCTCCTGGCATAAGGATAGGCCAGGCTACGCAAGTAAGGCTCGCTAGTGGATGGCAGCAGGGTGTTGAGAGGGCAGTAGGGAAGGTGCTGGTGCTTTGACGGAGTGGCT
The DNA here is from genome assembly GCA_016271365.2 of Neoceratodus forsteri. Taxonomy (NCBI): domain Eukaryota; kingdom Metazoa; phylum Chordata; order Ceratodontiformes; family Ceratodontidae; genus Neoceratodus; species Neoceratodus forsteri. The sequence goes on along the minus strand of CM057449.1, from coordinate 1,380,669,024 downwards.
GGTCAGTGGTGCTATGGGGAGGCACAAAAAAAAAGTTTGTTGCCTTCCTTTATAACCAGCTGCATCTTGAGAGGTATGCTTTCTGTTGAAGTGTTATTTTTGGTTGCAATTACTTCTGCTTGAATGATTTCAGAGATTCAGGCCCTGGTGTAAGGAGCCTTATTTAGTTTTCCACAATGACACAGGATGTTTTTGCATACCTATCCTGAGTTTCTTTCTAAGGTGGTGTCTGTTTACTGTGAATCGGTCCATCCACCTGCCTGTTTATTTTCTGGAGCATTTGAATCTGGGAAGGGGGATGCATTGGTACATACCTTGGATGTACATAGAATTCTGAGATACTATACTCACCAGATTAAGGACTCTTGTAAGTCCAGCCAGGTGTTTTTCGTTTGCCACCAGGAGAGAGGGCTTCCTGGTTTCCAAACAGTGTTTAAGTGGCTAGCAAATTGCATTGTTTACGGTTACTAGCAGTATGGCAAGGAACTTCCTGGTGCTGTTAAAGGCCATTCCACACAGGATATGGCTGCATAGCTTGTGTCCGTAATGTCTGCTGCTGACATTTGTGCCGCTGTCACCTGGAGTGCTGTATATACACACACACACACACACACACACACACACACCCCCTACACACCTACCAAGCACTATAGTCTGGACGTTGCCTGTAGACGACGTGCCAGTTTTGGCCTAGCTGTCCTCCAAGGCCTTCTCTCTTAGGCTGTCATAGTTTACTGCTGACCTGCTTGTCTGATCTATGAGAACCAATTGGGACTCAGTCCCACTGGAAATGGTCTGTGGCAAGAGATGCTGTCGAAGTAAGATAGTACAGTTATTGAAGAGCTTACTGTAACAGTAGATCTTCGAGGTGATCTCTTGTAGTGGGCATTGCTTTTCCCTCCCTCCTTCCCCTTTGTCTTCCTGTGTCTCTCGCTCCCCTTCCATCGGGGCGAGCCTTCTACTTTTTATTCTGCTACTTGGTTACCTCAGCGTCGTCCTCTGTTCCCCTCTTCTGGGATACTGCTTTTGGTCTCTGGTGGGAGAACTGAGGAGGGCATGGGCTGCCCACCTTGTGTAGGATATGCAGACGTCCGCAGCAGACGTCTGAGGTGGGTGGCCCTCTCTGGTAGACTGCTAGCAAGAAAAGTTTCCATGTGGTCCTAGTGGTGATGGCCTGCTACAAGAGATCCTCTCGAAGAGCTACTGTTACGATAAGTTCTTACGTAACTGCACTTGCCGTAAGTATGGCCTGATGAGAGATTCTTTTGAAGTTCTACTGTTAAAGTGAGTAAGTAACTCTTTCAGTTTTTTCTTAAATATAATAGGACATCATCTGCTAATAGACATCTTTCAAAATGAGTTATAATCTATTTTGATATTTTTAGTAGCATTTGCTGATGGCTTTTATCATTTTGAATTGCAAAGGGGATAGGGGTTATTCCTGCCTGGTACCCCTGTACAACTTAAGTAGTGCCATTGGTCAGGACACTAGATTTTGGTGATATGTATATTGCTTTAATCCAAGTTAAGAACCGATTTCCCGGATCTGCTGCCTCCAGAGTAGTACACCCTCATATCTTATAAATCGTACTTGTTTCCTTGTCAACTGACAACTTTCTGCGTGTAGCTGTTCGGGATATTTATACCAGTCACTGTAACTGTCCTGGGGGTCTCCCATTTTATAGTTTTTGAAATCTCATTGTGACTGGGAGCTGTATTAGAATATAAACATGTCAGCATCCTTTAGTCACCACATTATGCCTGTCTGGTTACTTCAGAATTCAACAAAACAAGTTGCAGCAAGGTGCAAAATGCCACATTTACCTTCAGTTAGCTTTCCAAACTCTTGGATGTAATGCTGTTTTTTTCTCTTTTCTTGTAAATTACATTCAGTCTGTGTTTCTAAGCTTTTTTGAGGTGGTTTACTTTCATCATTGAGATACATGGTGTAAATGGATGCTGTGGCATCACTTTCTCGTATGCTAATGCAGCTCTCTGACAGTGAGATTCCAGCCACCAGAACATGGGGAACCCCCAGGCTGGTTACAGGGTTGGTGTGAACAGTGAAAACAAACTAAAGCAAACGCATATATCCTCAACAACTATATGAAGAGTAATCTGTTGACGAGGAAACAATAACATTTACAAGATATGAGTGTACTAATTTAAGAACATTGAACAAATATGGCCAGTCACCCCTATCAAACACCTTTTCTGCATCCAGGGTAACGACCGTGGCATTCTGACCCTTGGCACATTTGAGAACATTCAAGGCATTCCTCATATTATTGTGTCCTTTCCTTCCTTTGATGAAGCCCGTTTGGTCATGTGTAATTGATCAAGTACTTTAATCTTGATGCCAGTATTTTTGTAAATATCTTATAAGCTGTGTTTAACAGTGAGATTGGTCTATATGAACAACATAAACTTGGGTGGCCCCCTTTTTTTTTGGTATAACCAAGATTAGGATTTTGTCAAAGGAAGGGGAGCACCGGTTCAGAACAGTTAAACAGCCTTACTAGATGTGGAACAAGAAGTTTCCTGAAATTTTAATAAGTCTAGTATAGCCATCTACTCCTTGCGCTTTGTCACTTTTTAGGCTTTGTATTGCTTTTTCTGTCTCAAGTTATGTTAGAGGTTTGTCCAGAATCTGTTTATTCAGATCCCATGACTTGGGTATGTCCTGAAAGGGGTTTATGGTGTTAGGAAAACCTTGTGATTTATAGAAGTTATTGTAATATTTTGTGAATTCCTTATTTATCGTAACTTGGTCTCCATTGGTCAGACACCGACTTGGCAGAACTGCATCACTGCTACTTTTCTAGCACCTGGCCGTGGGGGGGGGTACGCTCCCACTCTGAGCATCTGTACCACCCCTAACCCTGAAACTAAGAGCCATCTCACCTCACAGGTGTATTGGGAAGACTCTTGAGGGCACAGTCCAGCAAGAAGTCGTGTGATTTGTGCACTGATTCCCCAAAGGAAATAATGGGTATGAGTGCAGAAATAGCACTTCAGTATCACTGGAGAGGGCCCTTGGTATTCGATCATAACATAACCGAATGTTCATTGGAGTCTTCACCTTTTTTTTTTTTTCCTTCCAGGTACAAACCCGTGGATCACAAGATGATATTCCGCCCTTTGATGGAAGCATTTGAGCAGCTCTTTGCACAGACATTTTCCAGAAAACAGAACACCACGTTTCTGGGACACCTTCATATGTGCTTTAAGCAGAAACGCTGGGGGGATCTGCTTACTCTCATGAAACATGTTCACGAGGCTGCTGTCAATAAAGAGGAGAAGCCGGGGTGGTAAGCTGTTTGATATTTTTGTCTGAGAAAAGGCAGTCTGTGCAAAGCAGTGTCATCTAGTAGTGAAAGCTGTGAATAGCCGTCGGAAGCAGTGCTGAGTAATTTTAACAACGGAAAGAAACATCTGGTGGTGGTCCTTATAATAGCAAGTTTTAGTCTAAGGGGACAGATCAGGAACCAGACTGCTGTCAGTTAGATTACGTATATCGTGTAGTCAGAAAAAGACCCTGAGGTCCATCTGTTCTGTCCATTGCCCTGCTTAGCTCTGTGCTCAGCCGAACACCAAGCTGCATTGAGTGATCTGATTGCTATAGTGGCTGCTTGGTACACCCTTCCTGTCTTCTGCCTTTTGGGCCCTTTATTCCTTTTATCTGTTCCACCCAAGTTTAAACCCAGTTAGTCTTGCCACAACTGCCTTTCTGGCCAGTTAGTTTCATTCATCCACAGCCTGCACTTTGAAATCAATCCCAAGGGTCTTCGAACAACTGGAGATGTACAGTAAAATCTCAGGGTATAAAATTAAGCAACAAGAAACACAGGTACTACTGTGTAACTACATCCTTTCCCCTGCTTTAAAACGTGCATTTCCCCTTGAGTGGTATAAACAATTGATGCGGTACCTTGGGATCCATCTTACTAAAAATCAGATGCATGCAGATATTGCAAATTTTGAACCCCTAACCCAAAACGTAATGGAGGACCTCACACGATGGTCACAGATACCTTTTGAGTTTCCTAGCTCGTATAGAAACTGTTAAAACATATTTCCCCGGATTTTGTTCTATCTGCAGACACTCCCATTATTTCCAACACAGACTTATTTTCAAGCTTGGAATAGGTTGATCTCTTGCTTTATATGGCAGGGGAAACCTCCCAGGATTTGGTACTCTAGTACAGTTATCAAAAGACAGAGGTGGGTTAAATTTACCAAATCTCCTGAATTATGCCCGAGCTTCTAAATTAAAGATCTTGCTCTCCTGGATGAACCCCAGTTATATTATGCCCTGGAAGCAGTTTGAGATGACTTGGAATGGCATAGAAGACCTGACAGACTGTCTCTTTGGACATCCTCCTGGTTGCATACCTCTCTAGATTCCCACAGTATACTGCAGAGGTGTTTAAGCAGTGGCTGAATGTACTCAATAAAACAATATTGCCCATGGAGGCACTTTTTCTGAGATCCCTTGCGGTGAACAGTGCCTTTCCACCCAATTCTTTGGATAGATTCTTAACCCGGTGGTATAAATATAATATCAACACATTTTTCAGTTATTAGGCCCACAGGGCCTTTATTCATCTGTCCAGCTCCAGGCTCAGTATAAAATACCCCAGGGCTTCTTTCTTAAGTATTTGCAGCTAAAATCTTATTTGCGGCCAGTGGAGGAAGCACTGGCAGCAGTGGCTGAAAACCCCCCACTAATAATAAAATTACTTCTATCACAGAGACAAGGTACCACTCTAGACCACGGTATCAGTCTGGCCTACCTTGCTTTGGGAGAGAAACCAGAAGAGACTACTGAGTCGATTTAGAGCCGGTTGGTCCTTGGAATTGGGGACTGACCTACCCGTCACTAACTGGAAGATGGCCTCCTCACTTATGCTTAAGGCCTCAGAATGCCCATATTGGAAAGAGTTTGCATGGAAATTACGATTTAGATTTTTCCGCACTCCTGCTGTGGTAGCTAGTTTTACAGGTGATCCTGAAAGAAAGTGCTGGAGGGGATGTGGAGCAGTACATGCAGACCAGGCTCATATATTTTGGAATTGCAACATGCTGGGTCCTTATTTGGGGCAGGTAGTGCAGGAGCTGGTGGCATATATGAAAACCTAGGTCTTTTTACCTCTGGGTATATACTGACAGCTTCTACCCCATTTCGTCTACAAGTAGAGAAGAATGTATACCTGCAAACTACATTGCTAATATTGGCAGCAAAAAATGTAATAACCAGACTATGGGGAACGAATAGGCTGCCAACTAAGGGAGAGTGGCTAAACTTGACAAGAGACATATATAGGATGGCGGCCAGACTACAGGATAGAATGGAGGTATTTGATACAAAATGGAGAAAATGTATTATGTATCAGTTAAGCACTTATTCAGACTTTGTTCCCTGAAGCTAATCAAATCAATACTGGAGAAATGTTAAAACGAGACTTGTCTAGTTCATGTGATTAATTAGTCCTGATGCTGAGTGAGTTTTTTTTTAAGTCCAATGTATAATTCTATAAACTGAATGAATATGTCTATGTAAAATGTATAAATGTCCTTGTGCCTAATAAAAAACAAACAAAAAAAAAAAACTGCTCTTTGAAAAACTTTACATAGAAACATAAAATTTGACGGCAGATAAGGACCACTTGGCCCACCCAGTCTGCCCATTTCCCTACCTAATGGATAAGCTGCAGATCCTACTTAAACAGCCTACTTCTTCCTACCTCCACCCTCTAGAATTGCCTTATGCCTGTCCCATGCAGGCTTGAATTCCCCCACTGTTTTTGACTCCACAACCTCATCAGTAAGGCTGTTCCATGCATCTACAACCCTCTCTGTGAAAAAAATACTTCCTCATATTACTTCTGAGACATCCCTCCTCTAGCTTCAAATTGTGCCCCGTTATTCTTACACATCTTTTTCTGAAAGATGCTGTCCTCTTGGACTTTGATTCCCTTGAGGTACTTGAAAGTTTCTATCATGTCCCCCCTCTCCCTTCTCGAGGTTATACATGTTAAGCTCCTTAAGTCTCTCTTGATATGTCTTGTGGTGCAGACCCTGCACCATTTTAGTTGCCCTCCTCTGGACTGCCTCCATCATGTCTGTGTTTGCAGAGATTGGGTCTCCAGAACTGCACGCAGTACTCCACCCCTCCCCCAAAATAAAACATCTCCACGATGTCCTCTAGTCATTGTGCCTTGATCATGGGTCCTTTTTGGCAAGTTCCTGTGCCCAGCTCAGAGCTAAGCATACTGTGAAGGCTGCACAATAAGAAATGAAGGTGCTCCCATCATTGGTCAGATCCATTTGAAATAAGGGGAGCTTTTCCATCTGTTTATGCTGTTGCTGAACTCTGGGGGTAACTCAGTACTGTTTTTGGTCACCTTAATGGTATTGAAATACGCTGTCTACTACAGTAGAGTTGCATGCCTAGTTGACCATCATTGTATGCTCCTGAAGGAGTCTAGGAAACACTCAAGGTGCCAGAACCACTCTAGGGTCTGCCCTCTTATCTCCTCATCAGTAGACACCACCATTTCAGTTGCCCTCTCTGGAGGCTGAACTACCTGTGCACATGCATGGTCTGCCCAGTGGGAATCTGCCAGGTAGCCATACTGCTCAACACTGATCAGAGTCTGCCTCCTAGACCTATGTGGTGCCTACTGGTTGCCATCCAATCTCATCCTGATTGTTGCAGCCTTCATACATCAGCTTGCATTGAGTCTCCTCAGAGACATTGTGTGTCCCTTGGAGACTGTGCACACTAGTTCATCTGACCTGTCCCCCCCCACCCGACCGTGGTGAGTGAACACTACTACTAGACTGTCAGTGGTCCATTACATTTCTTAAAGTAATTGTTTTGACTGTACTGATTCTGCTGAATATTTTAATCCAATATTTACAGCTGTCTAATATAAATATATTTGGTTTAGGGTTGCCTGTGAAAGAGAGGTGGGAGGCACTTGGCCTTCAGCTGAACCAAACCCAGCAGCAGATGAAACTGACTGAAAATGCACTGGTATTTGCATTTGTGGAGGTAATGAATTTTCATCTTACTCTTCACAAATAACCCAAATGCATCTCATTTTAGGAGGACAGTAGTTTCAGTAGATCTTCCAAGAATCAATCTTCACCGTCCATTTTCACTTATGGGTCTGTGTTGGAGGCACTATGACCCTGCGGGAGCAAAATCTTATACATTCTACAGCTTAGGGGGCTGATGTCCATGCCGGTACTGCCCACGAGGCACTTATTGCTTGTGAGCTGGCCAGTAACAGACGCTGCCCCTATACCTACCTCATTTCTGTTTTTCTCACCGTTGAGTGCACACCATAGGAGCGCTAGTCATCTTGTGTTGCTGCATTGCAGCTCCTTCCTCCTATTTGTCCGCCATACCGCTCAGCACCATCCTCTTTCTATGCCATTTTTCTTATTTTACTGCATCAGTGCGTGCCAAACCTTTCCTTTATTTAAAAAAAATAAGTTTCCCCTCACAGCACCATGTATGGTTATTAGGAGTACATGGGGAAAGAAGGCCTTGAAGCAGAGGAAAAAGCAACTTGATGGCCTCCCTGTGTTGGTGCTATGGGGGAGGGGGACACATTGCCTGCTGGGACTGTCATGACATGTGTTGGACTTGCTTCGGTGCCGACCACAGCATGGATAGATGCGGTGCCTGCTTCTCCGTGGAATCCGCACCTTAGAAATCTGCACGTTGAAGTAGGGTCATAAGCTCCCCCACATTTGGAGGCCGGCATTGCACCAGGGACACACAGGTAAGGTCCCTGGGCTCTTCCCTGAGTCCCTTCCCAGTACTATACGTACTGAGGAAGACAGGCCTCTCTTTACACTCGCCCCACTGAGATGTCTGAGGACCTGAGGGAGGGGAACTGGTTTGTCTTCCCCCAGGGGACCGACTCAGCACCCCTCCAGTCCATAGGCTCTTCTGGTCAGTGGATGCCCCCACTGGTGAGATCGAAGCTATACGCTGGATCTGAACCTGTAGGCACTATGGCGTTGCAGCCTGGAATTACCTTGGCTCCTGGTAGAGAGGCCAATACTGGTGAGAGAGGTGGTGCCAACTGACAGTAGAGGGAAGGCCTCTGCGACCCCTTGAGGTAGTTGTGATATCTTGTCCCAAGAGGTTGCATGACTTGGGAGAGGACCTCGGCGAAGACCTCAAGTCTGTAGAAGGGACTGGTGAGGAAGGGGACCTTTCATGGTCTGGTTCCGGGCTGGGCTGTGGGCTGGGAACTTCTGAGTTGGAGATGTTTGTGGTTGGCCCTGGGGATACTGCTGAAGCCTTTTCTGGTGCCATTTGTGGTGTTGGTTTGGGTCACTGTGCCATTCCTGGTACTGACCCTGTTCCTGGTACTGTCTGGCACCAGGGATGGAGCTGGCACAGTAGTGGTGCCGGTTCTGAGACATACTCCCCTGGAAGTTCCAGCCTGGGTCTGGCCTAAGGGGCAGGACTGGCTGTAGTGAGGGGAGGATTTAGAGTCTGGGCCTGTAGCTTATTCCGTGCTGTGAGCAGGTGGCAACTCTTGCAGGAGTTGCAGTGCTGGTTCGGACCTGTCTTTCTCCCTGGAACCAATGGACTCTGTCACTGGTGGGGATCGGGGCCTCCCTGTGGGACATACATGGCTCTGATCTCTCCACTTGGGGCTTCCTTCATGGGTACTCTCTTGACCAGTCTGCTGCTGTTGATAACTCGCTGCTGGGTGAGTTTGCCAGGCCCTTTTCCCCTGTAGAGGTCCCCTGAACACACACTTGCAGCTCTGGCAGAGGACCTGGCCTGGTCTCCCATGCATTTTCTGTTCTCTTGGGCATATGATCTAGGATCATTTCAGGATGACTGACGGCATGTTTTCTCAAGACCATCTTAGAGCTGACCGGACTATCTTTAGGCCTGAAGCCCCTTGACTGCTGTGTCCTGACTCGTCTGAGGAAGGAGGATACCTCTGTTCAGCTCTCCTCCTGCTGAGTATACCCAGTACCAGCAGATCTTCGAGGGTATCTCTTGCATCAGGCTAGACTTAAGGAACTATAGAGACCAGACACTAGGACTACACGAAAACGTTTCTAGCTAGCAGTCTACAAGGGGCCGTCCACAACTACTTCCTATGCCGGTGACATCCTTCCCATAAATATGGGCAGCCCTGTGCCCTCAATCCTTTTCCTGCCATCTACCATCGCATGTTGGACTCCACTGAGACACTGCCACTTCAATCAATCAAAATCTTTATTTAACCAGGCAATCACTGTTGAGCATAACTCATTTTTGAGGTGGACCTGGGGTATTCAGGAGAAGCTTATCAGAAAGATGCATTGAACAATGTACGAGGCAGGAATATATACAATAAATTATATACAATATATAACAATAAGTGGCATGGACAGTAATGAGACAGTTGGCAAATGAGACAAGGGATATAAATAGTAAGTCATAAAAAGTATAAGTATGCATGTATAAATTTAAGTCACATGGGTACAACAGATTAAACAGCGCACAATATACAGTATATATAGAGGTCCTGGATAGGGGCGAAGGTTGCAAGGCTACTCTAGAAGGTATTTTTAAGGAGGTGATATAGACAGGTTAGGGGTGCTGGTAGGATCGGGATCATAGGGGGACTGAACAAGAGAAAAATGTCTATGAAGTTGATGTGTGGGCAGCCACAATCGCAGGGATTAACAATTCGGCCAACAAGGGGATTCCAGGGGGAGAGGAGAGGTATGAGGGGGCTGGAGAATGGCAAGCAAATTGAATTTGGATTATATGAACTGGGAGTGAAGGATGAGGCGAAAGTGAGAGCAGAGGGTAGGGGGAGGCAAGGGGGGAGCCCCAGGTTAGTAATATCAATCGGTGCATCTGTGGTAGTGGGGAAGCAGTCGACCGCCAAACTTCTAGTTCTCGATTTTTCTTTTCTTTTCTCACCCCTAGTTTTCGTAATCACTTTAAAATAAAGTGATTTTGTGAACGACGCCGAAAAACTCTTTCGCAACTGCCTGGTCCCGGACCATGATGTTTAAGTCCTGCAAAGTCTGCCATGGCTTAAACCAGGCTACCCTGGTGGCTTTGCCAGAAGGCCCTAGAAAACTTCCTGCTTCAGCAGAAGGTCGCCCAAATGGAGAAGTAACTCCAGGCCAGAAGCTCCTCTGCCTCTCTGCCCCATCCATGGACTTCCATTCCTCTAAGGCCTGGGACAAGTTGGCTGGGAAACGCAAGCAGCAGGACAAAGATCGGAGCAAGGATGGGTCCTTCCTGGCTTGCTCACAATCACCACTTTGGGCGTTGGTTGCGGCAGGCTTGTTGTCAGCTCTGGCGGTGGCCCCCTCTGCCACCCACATACTCTCCTGTACAAGGTCGGCTCTGGCAGTGCCTCCCACCAGTCTTGCCCTAGCTTTCAATGGCACCTTGGTGTCTGGCATTCCCACGCCCCAGCTGACTTTGCAACCCCTGCTGCTTCGGCCTTTCTTCTCACTGGCCCCCAGCCAGGGAGTTTTGCTAGTTCTACTTTGGCCGGCAATGATGCATCGTCATTGGGGCCGCAGCTTTTCTCAGTGATGTCCTCTGTCTTTACATCTGCCTTTACTTCGGGAATTCTGCTTTCCCCATCATCACCTCAGGCCGCCATGTCGATATCTGGGTCTCAGCCTGCCACTCCCATTGACACCTCACGCCGTACAGCCACCGGTGGGACTTGGGGCTCTCCAGTTGGCATCGCCCAGCGCTCCGACGCCGGTCTCTATGTCCCAGCTATGCTGTAGTCCTGGGAGGTAATGCACCACCTTGCCTCCCCAGGGCTGGTGACGCTGGGGCCTACTAGTCCTTCTCGGACTCCTTCCATGGCATGCCCTGCTCGTCCTGAATCCTTGACACAGTCGGTGCCATTTTCGGAGCCAGGCAATGAGGATGAATAACATCTTGATCTCCTCCCCCATGAGGATGAGGGAGAGGGAGCTAGTAGCTCCACACAGTTTACCTAAACTGTTTCCTGAGGGAGTGATGACCCCACCAAACATACCCCGAGGTCCCCTCCCTATGGGCCCCTCTTTCATATCGGTGATGTGGCAGTTTCAGGCTGCTGTGGGATTTGATGCTGAGGAATGGGATGATCTTACTTAGAGAAACTGCTCTTGCAGCAGGTTACATCATATGGACTGAAGCCGGCAGGCGCCAGGACCCCATGGAAATTTTCTAGCTAGCAGTATCCAGCGGGGACCACCCCCAATGTAGGCCCGGCCCCCGATGTCAGACATCATACAAAAGGGGGCGGTCCCACAGAATCCACAGTTCTTTTCCCACAGTCTACTCGCCAGCATCTGCCTCACGGTCCCGCTCCAGCGAACGACGCCTAGAACTTCCAGCTTTGAATAAATAAATGTCGGCATCTCCTACTCCTTCCTCAGAAGGACATTCCTCTAAGTGTGCCTGCGGCAAATGGATACCTTTTTAAGGATCTGCATTCTTCCTGCCTGCGGTGCTTAAGCCCGGAACATGACACCCAAGCCTGCTTCTTTTGCCAGCGGTTCAATAGTCTCACCCGGATCCGCCGCCAGAATGCTCTTCAGGGGTTCCTCTTGGAAGAAAAGTTGAAAGTCATAGATAAAGACCGTGCCTCCAGAGGTGAGTCTATCTCTAAGTCCCATAAGCACCGGGAAAAGCCCAGGTCCAGATCCCCGAACAGGGCCTCGGACTCGCGCAGCTCTAGCCCCACGTGCTCAGACTGCGCTCTCTCTCTCTCTCTCTCTCTCTCTCTCCCCCCCCCCCCCAGGGCTCGCTCTCAGCCCCTCCTGTGAAAGTTGTCTTCAGGCAGTTCTTGGCTTCTCTGCATCCGATTAAGACTTCTGGGACCTCTGACCCTCTTCAACGCTCTCCGGGCTCCCGTGAAGTCTTCTGACTGTCACCGATCCAGGTCCTCTTCTAAACCACTCAGGCTTCCCCGGATGAGACGCCCAGGACCCCAACGTCAGATTGGCCTCCCAGCCACCTAGGGGACCAGACCCCCGGAAAGACCAAGGACCTGGCGTCCCTTAAGCGGATGACTGACCGAAATGGGCTACTGACCCTTCACCAGTTAAGCACCTGTTGGACCAGGCGTCGGCCAAACACCCGACATCCGCCAGACGTTTTCAGGAGCTGACTACCGCCTCCCTGTCGCTGGGACTCTACGGAGGAGGATTCGACGTTGCCTGATGACCAGGCAGGCGACAGCGAGGATGCCAGGCTTCCACAGGAGCCTTCGTCTGATCCGGCGATGCCCTTGGACCCGACGCCTGATACCGGCGACAGACCAACCCTGACACCAGGACCGTCGTCCGGTATGAGGTTAAAGACATCTTTACCTTTTGGTGGGACACAGTCAAGAAAGACATGATCCCAGTGAAACCTTCTCCTCCTATTTCTCTCTTTCCTACTCCCCCTTCCTCCACCACAGGGGCCAGTAGGAAGACCACCGACCCCCAAGGAGCCTACTCCACCTCCTAAGGGTAGATCCAAAGAAAGAAGGCCCCCGTCAAGATCTCCCTCAGTCTCCCAGTCCCAAGCGACCCAGACGTAGACGGTCCACTCCGCAGGGGACGACTCTAGACCTGACACCTCAGATACTGCCAGGTCTCCTTCTCCAATCAGCATCCCATTACCTGACCCACGAGACCTCCCCAGGTCACCTCTGGATGATCCCTTTTTCCGAAATCATGAGGCACATCTAGGAGAACACGAGATGGGATACGGACAACCTAGCCCCCGAACAACAGCGCCTAGCTCATTATCTTTGGCAGATGGACCCTAAGCCTGTGGTGGTGCCACCCTTGGTGGACACCTTCGCGGATGTCACCAAGGCTGCGTGGAAACGTCCGCATTCCACCCCTGCGGTGCCGAAGAAGGCTGACTGCCTGCAGAGGGCCCGTACTTGGTCCAACAACCCCTAGCTGACTCCCTGGACATTATGGCCTCCCATGATAGGTCTCAATGGCCACAACATTTGAGTACACAGCCTCCGGACCAGGAGTCCAAGCACTTGGACTCACTGGGTAGGCGCATGTACGCGGCTGTTACATGCTCCATTAGGTCACTGAACTATCTGACACACATGGTTCCGTTTCAGAATGCTCTGTGGGAACAGGGTCAAGACCTGGTGAAAGCACTTCCGGATGGCGAACACAAGGAGGAACTTCTGAACCTCCTGCACACTGGGTCAGATGTGGGGACCCAAGTTTTGAGAGCCGCCTACGATTCAGCGGACTCCGCAGCAAGGGGAGCAGCCTCAGGCGTCTGTCTCCGGAGACGCTCATGGCTTAGAGTCTCTGGTTTTACCCCGGACGTCCAGAAAAACATCCTGGACGTTCCCTATAACGGCACAGTTCTATTTGGTGAAGATTCCGAAAAGGTGATCACCAAATTACAGGATGCCGGGAAGGCAGCAAGGACTGTACAGGCCATGTACATACCCAAATCTGGTTCCTTTCATAGGAACCAGAATTGTTTTTGTGGCCAACAACGGCAGCAGCCACATTCCGGCCAGCAGCCAAGGGGCAGCTATAACCGTAAGGCCCAGCCTAAGTCCTCCCCAGGCCAAGGTCAGAGATATACCAAACCAACCCAGCCTGCGGGGGGTAATGCTGCCACAGCATGACTCCTTCCCGGCCTCCGCCCCATCTCTGGATCAACAGGAACAAAAGGTCAGGGGTCGCATTGCTCGCCACCTTTCAGGATGGCAGGCGATAACCGCCAACCAGTGGGTCCTCCAACTGGTCGAGAGAGGACACTCTCGACCACCCACCATCAAGACCTCCCCTGCTTTCCCGTTATTCAGGTCAGCATGCACTGCTCATACAGCAGGAAGTGCTCGCGCTTCTGGGAAAGGAGGCTATAGAGCATGTACCACGGAACCAGAGAGGTGCAGGTTACTATTCCCACTTCTTTCTGGTGCCCAAAAAGACAGGGGACCTCCACCTGATTCTGGACCTCAGCGACCTCAACGTTTCGGTCCTTTACAAATGCTTCTGCATGGTGACCCTTCCCGGTTTGATTCCCATACTCAAGCAGGGCGTCGTCTTAGCGTCTCTGGATATGCAGGAGGCTTCCCTGCACATACCTATAGCTCGAGCGCACAAGAAATTCTTGTGCTTCGAGTTTCTAGGTAACCATAATAAGTTCCGAGCCCTCCTCTTCGGACTGTCCTCGGCACCGCGAGTATTTTCGAAGTGCATGGCAGTCATAGCGGCAGCTCTCTGGAGACAAGGCCACTATGTGTTCCCATACCTGGATGACTGGCTCCTCATGGCGCCCTCTCGGGAGGCTCTGATGTCTGCGATCCACTGTACTTGTTCCCTCTTCGGGTCATTGGGCATCGTCCTCAATCATGAGAAGTCACACCTGGTTCCGTCGCAGAGACTGGAGTTCATAGGTGCAGTCCTGGACATTGTCCAGGGGAAAGTGTTTTGCCCCAGGACAGAGCGGAACCCATCAGATCCTTCATAAGGGACATCTTGGCAAAGAGGGCGGTCCCAGCAAAGTTGATCCTTTGCCTGCTCTGACACATGGCTGCGGCCATTGCGACAGTCCCTCTAGCCCATCTCCACATGCGGGTAACCCAGTGGATGTTACAGGTACAAAGGAATCAGAAGCAAGACCATCTGTAGCTCCCAATTCGGATCACGAATGCTGTCATCTGGGATTGGCAATGGTGGCTCGAACCACAACACCTATTGGTGGGAGTCCCCTTCATAGCGCCATCTCCGATTGTGACACACTCCATGGACGCTTCAGGGTTCGGTTGGGGAGCACACCTTGACGGGGTCAGGTCGCAGGGCTTGTGGTCGTCCCAGGAAGCTCATCTCCACATAAATATTTTGGAGATGAGAGCAGTCCTTTATGCCTTGCAGGCCTTCCAGTCGGAGATTCCACCGGGTACTCTGCTGTTGCAAACAGACAATACCGCAGTGATGTATTATCTCAACAAACAAGGAGGTATCCATTCCTACCCTCTTTGCAGGGAGGCCATGAGGGTGTGGGATTGGGTTCTGCAACATGGCGCAAACCTTATCGCAGACAGTCTGAGTCGGTCTCAGGCCAGAGTCCACAAATGGGAACTACTCCAGGAGGTGGTAGAGGATCTGTTTCGCAGATGGGGCACAAAAGACTTGGATCTTTTCGCGTCCCCATCCAATGCAAAACTGCCCAATTTCTGCTCGCTAGATCCAGGGCCTGGTGTTTTCTGGCGAGACGCGTTGTCCCTCTCCTAGACGGGCAGATTCCGCTATGCATTTTCTTCCTTCCCGTTGATCCAGAGGGTTCTTTTGAAACTCCGCAGAGAGCAGGCGACACTGATACTAATCGCGCCCTTTTGGCCCAGACAGATTTGGTTCCCTCTGCTGCACCAGCTGTCTCAGGAACCTCCGGTGCCTCTGCCAATCAGCTCTCACTTATTGTCCCAGGAGGCAGGATCTTTGGTCCATCTGGATCTTCGCTCTCTGAACCTGCACGCCTGGCTCCTAGGGACATAGCTGTCATGCGCCATGGGGTCTCACAAGGGGTAGCAGATGTTCTAGCGGCTGCTAGAAAACTGGCCACTCGCACCAATACGCCATGAAATGGCGTAGATTTTGCCTCTGGGCTCAAGCACGAGGGCTTTCTCTGATGGATTGTCAGGAAGGTTCTGTTCTAGACTACCTTCTCTCTTTTCCAGGCAGGCTTTGCCTACTCCTCAATTAAAGTACACCTTTGTGCCATCTCGGCCTATCATACTCCTATAGGCCTACGGTCCGTAGCTCAGTTGGACACCGCATGAGCCTTTCTGAGAGGCATTCTCCACCTTAGACCTCCGATTAAGGATCCTATTCCTCTATGGGATTTACCCTTTGTCCTGGAGCAGCTTACGCTGCCACCTTTTGAACCAGCCGCGGATTGCGAGCTACGTCTCCTGACATGGAAGATGTTATTTTTAGTTGCTGTTACTCCGGCCGGAAGGATTTCTGAGCATCACACATTAATGTGCAAAGAACCTTATTTGGTTTTTCACCAGGACAGGGTGTCCCTAAGGACAAATCCAAAGTTTCTACATAAGGTGGTCTCAGCTGTCTCCCTCAATCAGGACATTGACCTGCCAGTGTATTTTTCTAAATGCTCCAATAGAGGATAGGCCCTGCTGCACACTCTAGATGTGCATAGGTGTCTAAGATACTACCTGACTAGAACCAGGCACCACCGTAAATCTGATGAGCTTTTCGTCTCCTACGCCCATAGGATGCTGGGAGCTCCTGTTTCTAAACAATCACTGTCCAGGTGGCTTATCCATTGTATCATGTTCTGTTACCAGAAACGTAACAAATCCCTACTGGGCTCGGTTAAGGGACATTCCACAAGGGGGGTGGCTACCTCCTTTGCAGCTGTGAAGTACGTGTCCACTTCAGCCATCTGCTCAACAGCCATTTGGAGCATCGTGCACACCTTTATCAGGCATTATAGCCTGGAAGTTGCATCACGGCGAAGAGCTGGTTTTGGTCTAGCAGTCCTTCAGGGACTCCTGTCCTAGGCTTCAGTCCAACTCGCGATCTCTGTCTAGCCTCCTCCCACCTGCGAGGGATTTCCAGTATTGCTTGGGAATCAGTCCTAATGGTGTAACCTGCTGCAAGAGCTGTTTCTCTAAGTAAGATAGTACAGTTACGTAAGAACTTACCGTAACAGTAGATCTTCGAGAACAGCTCTTGCAGCAAGTAGTTTCCTTCCCACCATCCCCTCTGGAGGTAGAGTTGTTCAGTTATCTCACTACCTAGGATTAAGTGTTTGTAACACCGCTCTGAATACCTTCTTGAAGGCAGATCTTCTGTCTCCACTTCTGATGTCATCTAGCAGCCAAGAGTCTCCGGCAGGAGAACTGGGGATTCTGGGGGACCACCCCCTTTTGTATGATGTGTGACGTCAGGGGCAGGGCCGACGTCGGGGGTGGTCCTCGCTGGATACTGCTAGCTAGAAAATTTCCGTGGGGTCCTGGCGCTTGCTGGCTTCAGTCCATATGGTGTAACCTGCTGCAAGAGCTGTTCTCTAAGATCTTCTGTTACGGTAAGTTCTTGCGTAACTGTGCTATCTTACTTTGATGGTATCTCTTGCAGCAGGCCACACCAGTAGGACTTTGCCACCAGGCACTAGGATAACATGGAAACTTTCTAGCTAGCAGTCTACCAAAGAGGGGGCCGCCCACCACTGACGTCAGTCACTGATTTCTGCCAACCCTATAAGAATGGGTGGCCTCATAGCCTTCCCAGTTCTTTACTGCTGTTGACCAGTGCATGTCAGATATCTGGAAACTGCCACAGCTACAGTCGACTGCGATTTTCATGCCTTTTTTCTACAGTCTTTCTTTTTCTTCGTAGTTATTTTCTATCTTTCGATGGGGTTTTCATTTGTTTGTCTTCTTCTAAACCAGCATCATCCTCTGAGCATTACACGAACTGTGCCTGTGGTCAGCAAATTCCCGCGCAAAGGATGGCCATTCTGCCTGTGTCTGCCACCAGCAGACACACACTTTTCTCCTGAAATGGGTCTTCTCTGTGGAACAGGAGTTACAGGCCAGGAGGTCCTCGGCCTCCCAAGCCCAGTCCTCTGGTTCTCATTCTTCCAAGTCCTGGGACAAGGTCAGTTGGAAGCAAAAGCACCAGGATAAGGGCTGAGACCAGCCCAAGCCTTCCTCTTCCCGCTCGCGGTTGCACGTGCCATTTGCCTGAGGGATCCTCGCAGCGAGGCTGTCGGCCCCTCACACCCTTTCGTCTATATGGCTACTCATGGCACCCCCTCCTGCCTCTGTTACTGTCTCAGGCAGAGGCTCCTCGGGCCAGGGTTCTTCCCATGCTGCTCAGGCCCCTTGTCACATCGTGCACACAGCATGGTGGCTTCGCTGGCACTTTTTCGACCAGTGTGGGTTCAGCAGCTGCTGGAGTCTCCTCTTCTCCCCACCCACCTCTTGCTTCTCCAGCGTCGGGCTCCTCTTCTAGGTTCCCCGCCCCTCGTTCATGAGCCCAAAGGTAGACAGACTTCTCTCCTGAGCAGAGTCCCCCTCCATCGGCTGCCTGGACTCCTCCCACTCTGACGCCCGCTTTTCCTCAGCCTATGCCTGTGAAACTGTCTCAGACTTTGCCTCTCCCAGCCCGTTGTGCATTCGCCGGTCTTGCCAAACCCAGCACCAGTCAGATCTACGCCCATCTATCCCTAGTCTCTGCTGGCCTACTGTCAGCCAACGTCCGCTGGTCCTAAGCTTATCCTTTCACAGCCAGTGCCTGTTGGGCCTTCACCGGTCTACCCTCCACCGGCGCCTGTGGGTCTGGTGCCAGTGTACCCTTACCCGGCACCAGTCGGACTGTCGCCAATCCTGGTTGATATGCAAACCCTTTTTTCTTCCCTTTGGGGTGTTTTGCAGATGCAGGTCCCTACGCCTCAAGGCCCGGTGACCCCCATCCCCTGGACCTACCTCAGGGGCTCCTTCACAGCCAGTCCTGCCACGTCGGCTGTCTTACACCCACGTCACCTACCCGGCGAAGGGGACGAGGATCGCTCGGACTTGCTTTTACCTGATGATGGGGAAGACCTAGACTTGAAGGAAGAGGATGACTGGGACATTAGCAGCTCACCCACCCCCTCCATGGGCTCCTAGGAAGGGGAAGGGATGCGAGGAACATCCCTAACCCCCCCCGAAGACCCCTCCTTCTCAGCCATCATGCACCGTATCTGGGGACAATGGGGTTTAAAACCTAGGAGCAGAACGTGGAGCGACGCCGGCTCATGACATTCCTTCACCAGCCCAGGTTCCCCTTTTAGTGATACCTATGAAGTTCAGCGAAAGGTGACCAAAGATGGTGCAGGGATGAAGGGCAAACCATATGAACAAAGATACAAGGATTTTGGGCTATATACAGTGGAGGGAGGGGAGATGGACGATCGGGACCGACATGATTGATCCCTTTCAGTATATCAGAGGGATAAACAAGGGAGGTCCAGGAAGTTATTCCACAGGACTGAAGGAAACATAACAAGGGGCACAGACTGAGACTTTGGGGGGCACTTTGTGAAAAATTTACCTCTTGCATTGCTCCTGGAAGGGTAGTAAACTGGAATGGGCTTCGGAGGAGGTGGTGAATTCAGAGACAATAGAGGGATTCAAGACCGCTTGGGACGGGGGTGTCTCAGGATAACTGTAGGTAGGTAGGACTGGGGAGGGTGGGGTAGGGGTAGACTAGATGGGCCGGGAGGTCCTTTTCTGCTGTCACCTTCTGTGAGTCTGACATCACTATGGCTGCCTGGCGTAGGCCAAATTTGGTTCCAGCAATGTCCTGTAAAGCTAACAGGCAGTATCATGCCCTGGTGGGCAAACCCTTCCTGGGGGAGCAGGCCCACGTAGACTCTGTGGTTATTAATGCAGTTCATGACCGCACCAAATAGCCAAAGAAGTTGAGCTCCCTTCCACCCAACTGGGAGTCCTGTTGTCCGACTCTCTCTGGGGAAACTGACGTTTGCCTCCTCGACCTTGGCAATCTGTGCCCTGGACTACCTTGCCCACATGCTCCAGTATCAGAATGTGCTGTGGAAGAAGGTCAGGGATGCAGTCCAGTCCTTATCCGCAGACTGTGCCAAGCAGCAAGCCCTGGATGCTCTCAAGTCGGCCTTCAGCATTGGTACCCACCTGCTCAGGGCGGCCTACGATGCTGTGGAGGCATCAGCCTGAGTGGTGGCTACTAGCATATGCCTGCACTGGTACTCTTGGCTACTGGTGTTTGGGTTTGCCCAAGATGTCCAGTTGTCCATCTTGAATGCTCCTTTCAGGGGCAACTTACTATTCGGATGTGATGTTGAGGACATTCTTTCTAAGCTCCACGCCTCATGGTGAGCCATCAGATCTGTTCATTCCTTGTATCTCACACAGCCCAGATCTGGACAGAGATCCGCCTTTCGTCAAACCGCAGCAAGGCAGCCCCGGACGTTGGCCAAGCCCCAAGGCAAGCAGAGGGTGGCGGCATCTACCCTGCCTGTCCCCCCCCACCCCTCTCTGCTAGCATAAACTCCAAAGGGGGTCCTACTTGCCAGATCCCTCCCTCCAGTAACATAGGAGGCAGTCGTAGGGGTCTATTTTTCCTCCATCTAGACAGGTGGAGGGAAATAATTTCTGACAGTTTGATCCTGCAACTCAGAAGACTGCCAGTCCCTAGAACTTCTCGAGTGGGGCCTCCAGACAATCCCCCAGTTCAGTCCTTTTATCCTCCTGGCCACATCCCACTAACTGGGGAGGAGATCCACGCTCTGCTTCGCAAAAGGGCCAGAGAACCCGTTGCAATGTTCCAGCAAGGACCAGGGTTCTAATGTCATTTATTCCTGGTCCTCAGACACACCAGTGACCTTGGGCCCATCCTGGACCTCAGCAAACTAAACTTGTTCATTCAGTATAAAAGGCTCAGGATGCTCACCCTCCATGGACTGCTGCCCCTGTTAACCAGGGGGACTGGATTTTCTCCCCAGACATGCAGGACTCATTCATGCACATCTAGGTGTGCACGTCACAGACGTGTCCTCATGTTCTTTTTTTCAGGGAGCCCACTTCTAGTTCAGGGCTCTGCCATTTGTTATCCTCCTCCCCCTGGGTGTTCACCAAGTGCTTTATGGTGGTGGCTGTTGCAGTTAGATGGCAGTGGTTCTGTGTGTTCCCTTAACTGTACGACTGGCTACTAGCAGTGCTCCAAACCCTAGATTCTACCTGCCATCTTTTCCAGGATTTAGGAGTAGCCAGCCTTCCCAAATCTATTCTGACCCCCTCCCAATGGCACCAGTACACTGGGATGGTGTTTAGGGATGGCCTTTCTTCCCCAGGACAGAGCAGAGCATCTGATGGATCAAGCGTTTTGGCTATATTCCATCTGTCATGTCCAAGCCTATGTCTTCCTGTGCCACCTGGGACTTGTGACCGTAGACATTGTTACGGTCCTACTAGTCAGGCTGCATGTGAGGATTCTCCAGTGGAAACTGCTGGTCCAGTGGGACCAGCGTGTAGATGACCTTGAAACAGCCAGTCCTGGTCCCAGAACCAGTCAGGAGGGTGGTGTTGTGGCTGGAGCCCAGCAATCTCGGGGGGTGGGGCTGTTTTTCCTTCCACCCCTGCAGCAGATCCTCACAGCGGACACTTTGGGTTTATGCTGGGGGCCTCATCTGGGTGTCTACTAGACTCACAGGAAGTGGAACTCTGTGGAGACTGGCCTTCACATAAATGTCTTGGAGAGCAAGCAGTTCTGTATTCCCTACAGGCCTTCCAGACACCTCTCCCTGGATCCACTGTTGATTCAGACAGACCACTTCAGCATGGCCCATTATATTAACAAAGGGGGAGGGACTCACTCTTACCACCTCTGTCTGGAGGAGATGAGGGTCTGGTATTGGGTAATAGGTCACGGCCTGGAACCTTCAGCTATCTGTGTTCCTGGCGTCCAAAACGTCTTGGAGGACAGCCTCAGTCACGAGCTCGCGAGTGGGAGCTCCTGACCTCCATGGTAGATTTGTTCAACTGGTGGGGTTATCCAGAGTTCTACCTTTTTGCATCCCCACTCAATGCAAAACTGCCGCTGTCCTGCTCACATGCTCCAGGGCCTGGATTTTTCTAACTAGATGCGTGTATCTTTCTTGGAAAGAGATTCTAGGGATGTGAATATGTTCTAACCACACTTACTGGCAGTGTATTTTCCCTTTAAGAGTTGCCAGAAAGTCTGCAAGCTGGCTCCTCCCACCCACCTGGGTGTTATAACACAGGTTCCACCCTATGACCCCGACAATGCTGCTTGAGCCACTCTTCCCCCACCCACCCACCCTCCTCCACCCTGGCTCTCCCTTCCGCCTGCTCCTAGTCCCCACTCCTTCTTACCCCCATTCTCCTTTACGTCTCTCCCCACTAACCCTCATCCTGTCTATTTATTCTACACTTGCATTGGAACCAACTGTGCCTGTTATACTTGCTTGAACTTGTATTATCTGTTGTCTTCTGTGCCACTGTCTGTCCTTCATGTGACGAGGTACCTTTGTAAATGAGCCTCTGGCTCAAAGGTTGTTAAACTGATGTTCAAATAAATAAAATAAAATAAATAAATCTTCCTTTCCGCTGGAAGAAGCGGGTTCCGTCCTTACCGCTCCCACATTGAGTAGGCCCTAGCACTACAAATCAGATATATTCCCAAAGTTTAAAAACTCAAATGAGTTCATCTTCAGCTCCATCTTTGATAGCGGCTGCCATGGACAAGTCTGCGCCCAGATTTTGCCCATGCTATTGCAGGCAGACGATGTTGCATACTGACCCTCACACCACGTGAGTCTACTGCCTGGGCCATGATCATGATACCCAGTCATGCGACATTTGCCAAACGTTTCACACGATAGTCCTAGAAGACCGCCTCGGCTGCCTGGAAAAACATCGCCGGTCAAATCTAAAGATGCCCGTTGGGTGGTCTCTGTGGCTGCAGGATCCACTGAGCAGTTGGAACAACTTATGGCCTTTGAGGAGGAGGTGGCTTGGACTGCCACACAGTCCACTTTAGCTTCAACCTTTGTTCTGCTCCAGTTGGGCTCCACCTTTTCGGACTCCTTTAAGGAGCTCTGCCTGTCCCTCCCGACTAAGGGGCAGGGCCCTTCGGGTTTGCACAGTTCCCAATCTTGCAAGAAGGAGTCGAAGAAAGAAAGAGGACTCACCGTCTTAAGTTCCTGGGATTGGGAATGTTCTTGATCTCAGGACGCTCAGGTTTTGACCACGGTGGAAACCACAGCCTTGGCCGATGACTTCACGGAGACCCCGTCGGGCCAGTCAAGTAGAGTTCGCCAGCTGATGTGGCCAAGATTTTTCTCTACCCTGTTGACCAGTTGCCATCAAAGAGGCAGACAACTCTCACTCCGGGCCTGCCTATGACCTCTGTAGGGGCTGTTCAGTCTGCTGAGCAGTACCCTCTGATCACAGGCACAGACCAGAAGGAGCCATGGCACTCCCTGGCTCCCTCCGAGATTCCACGTCGGCACCACTGGCGGACGAGGTCAAGGTCAGTTTTCTCCTCTGATGGCTCTAGCAGCTCCCACCATCATCGGCGCTCCCACTCTCGCTATTCAGTCTTCGTCCTCCTTGGTTGAGGAGAGGCTTTGGCATAAGTTGCATTGATGCTATGAAGACCTCACGTGGCAGTAGTTGGTGTTGACTGGTCCAAAGGTGACCCCCGCTCATCCACCGGCCATCACTTGGCTGTCGCCCAACAGGCCGATGCGGGCTCCCCTGTGGGGTCGGTCGACACCATCCCTCCCCCAGTGGAGCCGGTCCAGACTGTTTTGGCTTGGCTGAAGCTGGCCTCTCCACCAATCCTGGTGGAGCTGCCGACTGGTGCTCCGACTAAGGAGCTTCCCCATCGGCTGTCTACCTCACGCCTAACCATCCACAGCGGGTCGAGGGTGACTGGCAGTCGGCCTCTTGATGTGGAATCCTCAGAGTCTGAGGATTCCTAACTACATTCCCGTCTGGTTGACGTGGAGTCTGTGGGGGGTCTCTCGACGGAAGGAAGGGTCCACTTCCTTCTTGGGCATCCTCTGCCTCATTTGAGTCCATGGGGATGAAACTGGAGCTCGTCCAGAAGCGGTCTCACTATCCCATCACAGAGATTCTGGACACAGGTAACTCTCTGGAGGCTTTCCCAGTGGCTGAGGCCATTGTTGGCCCAGCCCTAGAGCTTTGGCAGCGCCCCACGTCTTACCCTGCGCCCTCTGCCAGGATGGTCCGCAAATATGCGGTACCCACAGGTACCCTCTTGGGTTTCACAGAGAATGTCTCTCTCGAGGGGTTAGTGGCTGACTCTGTGTTTAGGCACTCTGGCAAGTTTGGGTATGTGGGCAAGCTGCCGGACTAGGAGTCCAAGAAATTGGACCACGCTGCTAAAAAGGTCTCTGCTGACTCCTCGCTTGGCCTCTGCCAGGCAAGCTCAGCCGTCATGATGCTGCACTTCTCCCATGCCCTCTTGGGCTCTTTGGATGAGGTGATTCCTCACCTTCCTGCGGACCTCCAGACCATGGTCAAACAGGTCCAATATTGGGTTTGGGCTGTGGCCAAGCAGGAACTTCAGACTGCTCCGGACTTTGTGGGGGTGGGGGTGAGGAATTCCTGTGCCTGTTCAGTGGTGACTGCAGTTGCCGTGCACCATAGGACTTGGCTGAGGATCTCTACCTTCAAGGCAGACACTCTGCACAAGCTGGTGGATGTTCCTTTCTTGGGCACTGACTTTCGGGCCCGGTGTAGAGGGTCACCTCCAGCACATCAAGATGCCCAGTGCCACCTTGGACTATGACATCCATGCAGAAGGATGCCAAGGGCTCCAGGCAGCAGAAACAAAAACTCTTTCGGTCCTCCACTCCTGCGCTAAACCAGCCCAGCACCAGCAGGCTCGGTCTTGGCGACCTAGGCCCAAGTCAGTGGCCTCGGTGGTCCATAGGCCCAGAGGGAAGGGACCCGGTGGCTCCTCGGCTGGGTCCTCCTCCTCCAAGCCTGCCCAGTGATAGGATGGGGGGGTGCCACCCTCATGCCCATCATGCCTCCCTTGGGTCTTCTGTTGGGAGCCGGCTCAGTCACTTCTTTCTGCCTGGTCCGCGGTCACCACGGACAGGTGGGTTTTGGAAGTGGTCAGTCAGGGTATGCCTCTAGAATTCGAGAAGTACCCTCCAAGTCAAGCCCGCGCCCCATAGGAGGACTTGGTATCTGCAGACACTCGGTCGGCTCTTCAAGACGACCTTAGCCAGTAACTCCTCAAGGAGGGCGTGGTCGGAGTAGTGGATCCTCTAACACCCAGGCTTTGTCTCCAGGTATTTCCTGGTGCCAAATGGACGGGGGGCTGGTGCCCCATTCTAGATCTGCATGACCTGAACAAGTTCCTCATGTCATGCACCTTCAGGTTGGTAACTGTTGGAGATCATACCATCTTTAGAGCACGACATGTGGTTTTGCGCCCTGGATCTTCAGGATGCGTTCTTTCACATCCCAATTCATCCGTCCCACTGACTGTTGCTCCGCTTTCAAGCTGAGGGAACCCTCTACGAGTTTGGGGCCATGCTTTTGGTCTCTCGTCCCCCAGGGTCTTAACCAAATGCATTGCAGTGGTGGCAGCTTACCTGAGGTGCCCGTGTGTACCCTACCCAGACGACTGGCTGAACGCGGGTCCTCCAGGCCAGAGGTGGAGCAGTCCAGGGACCTGGCACTCCAGATCTGCGTCAGACTTGGCCACCTGGTCAACAAGGCCAAGTTGGAACTCGTGTCCTCACAGATGATGAGCTTTATCGGTACAGAGCTCGACTCTTGCCAAGCTAGAGCCCGGCTCCCAGCAAACAGGGCCGAGGTTCTCTCATCCTTTGCACCATAATTTCGGATTGGGCTATTGTTACCTGCCTGGGGACTTCCTGCGCCTTCTGGGGTACATGGCGGCATGCACCAGTGTGGTCCGATGGGCCCACTGGAATATGAGCTCCCTGCAGTTGGAATGTGCCAGCTGGTGGTCCCAGTGCAAAGGTCACTTTGACCTGCTGGTCACTGTGACCCAGAAGATGTGGAATGCCCTCCAGTGGTGGCTAGTCCCAGAACATCTGCAGGAAGGGATCCAGTTTGTCCACCCTGAGAGTGACAGTCATTCTGACGTCCAATGCCTCTCTCGGGCTGGGGTGCCCATCTGGGGGAACACGGTTGACTGGCTCTGGACCCCTGAGTAGTCCCGATGGCACATCAACCTGCTGGAGCTCCGGGCAGTTCATCTGGCGCTGACCACATTCGCTCCATATGTTTGGGGTCAAGTAGCTAAAGTCCAGTTGGATAACACCACAACCTTTTACTACTTCGACAAACCGGGTGGGACGCACTCCCTGACTCTGCAAGAAAGCTCTCCACATTTGGACTCGTGTGCAGCCTGGAGGCAGATCCCCTAGCCATCCATGTGGCAGGAGCCTCCAGTCAGCTGGAGGATGCCCTCAGCCGGGTGGGCGAGGTGTCTCATGAGCGACGTCTCTGTCTGGAGGTAATTCAGTCTGTTCTTCCTGTGGGGCACCCCTCAGGTGGACCTGTTCGCCTCCAGGGAGAATACAAAGCTGAGGCTGTTCTATGCCTGCCCGTCCTCAGCAGGGCTCGCTGCAGGGGGATGCCTTCTCTAGGCCTTGGACCCCAGGCCTCCTGTATGCCTTCCCTCAGATCCCAGGCCTCCTCCTGTTTTCCCTCCACTTCCCCTGATCCACAAGATACTGCTCTAGGTCAGGAGGGACAAGGCGCTGATACTGGTGGCTCTGGACTAGCCGTGCCAGTTTTGGTACCCCAATCTCTTCAGCCTCAGCAACAGGCTCCCAAGGCATCCTCCAGTATGCCCAGACCTGCTCTCCATCAGTCAGGGGAAGGTATTCCACCCGGACCTTCAATCCCTTCACCTGACAGTCTGGTTCCTGAGCGGCTGCAGTTCCAAGCTTGGGGTCTTTCCAGATATTTCTTCACCGTAGTGGAGACATCTAGAAAGGAGTTGACCAGAAAATGCTATGCCTTCAAATGGAAGAGATTCTCCATTTGGTGTCAGGGCAAGGGGCTGGACCTTTTCCCTGTCTGAAAGCCAGCATTTTGGACTACCTGTGGTCCCTCTCCAAAGGGGGACTTCTGTCAGCGACCCTTAACGTACACCTGTCGGCCATCTCTGCTTACCGGATGTTGGCTGGTCAGCAGTCTGCACAGGAGGATGTGGTCTGGTGCTTTTTCAAAGGCCTAGATCACATTTCCCTTCCAGTATGTGAACCACCACCACTGTGGGACTTGTTGATGGATTTGGCAAAGCTCATGGGCAAGCCATTCGAACCAATGCACAGGTGTGGCATGTCTCATCTGTGGTGGAAGAGCGCCTTCTTGGTGGCTATCATGTCAGCTAGAAGGATCAGTGAGCTCTAGGTGCTTTTGGTGGAGTCTCCTTACCTGGTCTTCAACAGGGACAAGGTTGTCCTGCGCCCCAACTCTTAAGTTCCTCCCGAAGGTTGTGTCGAAGTTTCACCTGAATCAGGTAATGACTCTTCGGTGTTCTTCCCGAATCGCACCTCAAAGGCTGAACAGAAGCTCTGTACTCTGGACCTGAGGTGAACGCTCGATTTATTATAAAGCGCGCACGTTCAGGGAGAAGTTCGCCAGCTGTCTTGTCACTTACGCTGAAGCCGCACCTGGTAGACCTGCAGCCAAGCAGACGATTGGCAGGTGGATCACATCCTGCATTGATCTCTGCTATAGGTTGATGGGTAGGGAGCAGGGTATGAAATTCGTGAAAAAAAGTACATGCCCACTGGGGCATGTAAGCAATAAAAGTACATGCCCAAGAAACTTTTCACATGCCACCTCTTTTTTTTTCACATAATTTCACAAAGTAAGAAGAGTAACTCTCTGTTGGTTAGTAAAGGCAGGCTGAGGCTATACTACTCGAGAGTGATTAAGTATTGAAATTGTCTGTCTTGTCAATAATAAATGCAACAATGAAAACTGATTCTGTGTGTGTTTGATTTATTTCTTAGTTGCTTTTTGCTCGTGAGTTGACTTTATGGCTGCAAATAGCGTTTTTGTTTAGAGCTTAGGTGGTCCCAGTACTTTTTAAAAATGCTTTAAAGACCTTAACAGATTCTTATATTTAGATTTTAGGAACCCCACCTAGAGTAGCTTGCAAATAAAGCTTTAAGAGAAGTTTGTTTGTTTTGTTTTTAACACATCACCCTTGTATTTAGATGTTAGGTAGCCCACCCAGAGTAGCTTGCAAAAACTGCTTACAGAGATTTTTACAGATTCCCCCTTTTATTTAGATTTTAGGTAGCCCACCCAGAGTAGCTTCAAAAAAACTGCTTAAAGAGATTTTTACAGATTCCCCCTTGTATTTAGATTTTTAGGTAGCCCACAGAGTAGCTTGTATTTATTTAGATTCCTTATTTAGATTCTAGGTACTTCAGATAGAACAAACCTCTATAAAATTGACTTCGACTCCTTGGCCCCAAGTAGATAAGCTTTTGTTGAGGATGTTTAATGGTTTACTTAATTTTGCTCGTCTTCAATTAGGTGGGTAACAGACAGTTGTTAAGACAGATTTCCATTTTAAATTCAGTCCCCAGTAACTTCTATAGTGCTGCAGTCTTCAAACTCTGAAAGTGTCAGCCTTCAACCTTTTTTATTTAGGTACTTTTAGTTGTATGTACTTACTAATTTTAGAACAGACAATAGCTGTAGCCTAGCTCCCTCCCAAGCCATTTTAAAGTGCACTAGCTCTGCTCCAAATCTTAATAAAGTAAGAGCTTTTTATTTGATGACTGGCTTACTTAGCTTCCAGTAGGTAAAAGTAACACACACACACACACACACACACACACCTTTTTATATAGACCGAATTTCAGCAAGCAACTGAATACAGAAAAATATACTGCTGCAGCTTGAAACTTGACTTAGAATGGCCCCTGGCCCTGAGGCTGTCTCTGCTGCTAGCTGCTTTTCAGTAACACTGGCTGCCTGTTATTATTACATAGCTAAGCTAGCTAACAGAGTTGGGTAGCTTACTTTATTTCTTTTCCCCCCATGTCTGATCCTCCTCCTGGGAGAATACTTTCCTCCATGCTGTGAGACACCTTCACAATGTTACCCGCCGTCGCCCTCCTCTCCCGCCTTAGTCCCCCACGATCCTCACTTACATACCACCTCTGAAAAGGCACTTGTAGCTCTTAAAAGAGCTTTTTGCTTGGTACTTTTTTTTTTTTTAATAGTTGGATCGCGATCGTCTATCCTGATGCACTTGTAATAAAGTGCTCTCTCCGTGAAAGTGCGGCACGACCTATCCATTCCAAGACAACTGGATAGAATGCCATGCTTTGCAGGGGGTCCTGGCGTATTATGAGTAAAAATTAATTTTAAAAAGAATCGTACTCACAGTGCATGGATTGAAGCAGCATATGGATTAAAGCGGCGGGCAAGCTATTCCTATACAGCCCAATTGTTGTCTGAGCCTTAAACCCGCCTCCAGCAGTGACGGACGGACCCCTTTCAACTTGTGGTTGGCTGTGCCATGAAACGAAGCAACTTTCAGCCTACTCCTCGTGTCTGCCTGGGAGAAACAGTCATCCAATACTTGGAAGAGCTGTTCTGTGCACCTTGCGATCGCATCTGCTGTCAGCACCCTGTGCTTGCGCTCCTCTCCGCCCCCGAAAATAACGTCACAGCTCCCGTAGTTTAAAAAAAAAAAAAGACGTTCAAAACAAATGAGTGGCACGGAAGGGGGTTAAAAAACAGAGCTCTGCAGGAATACCTTAGGTGCCCCACTGGGCATGCACTAAGCAACAGTAGGTGTCCTGAGACAATAGTGCCTGCCCTGGGGCACCTAAGGTATAGGAATTTCGCACCCTGGTAGGGAGCCTCCCAGAGGGCTAAGGGCTCATTCCACCTTCCATACCACTGTTGGTGGCTGCTTCTAGGGATGTCCCTATACAGGAAATCTGCAGGATTGCTACCTGGAAGTCAGCACACACCTTTATTTCCCATTACCACATTGACCTAGAATCACGCCGGGATGCTGGTTTTGGGGCCTCAGTTCTCCAATCTCTTTTCCCTAAGTAGGGTGTGTGTGCCTTGCCTTCTTCCTCCTGGAGAACTGCCAGAACGTGTGGATAAGTACACCATATACATGTCCATAGAAATGCAGATTACTCACCTGTAACAGTAGATCTTACTCCGAGAGGGCTCTTGCAGTAGGTAATTACATATAGGACTGACGTTGGCAGGCGGCAGGACCCCATAGAAACATTTCTAGCTAGCAGTCCTGGCGAGGACTGCCCGGGCCAGGTGATCCGCCGTCGGTATAAAGTGGCAGTCCCTCACCCGCTCTTCCAGTTCTTTCCCGCCGTTAGCTTATGCCAGCGCCGCGGAAAAGTTCCCTGCTCATCTGGCTCCTTTGGTTGTTTTACAGAGTATTTTCGTTTTTTTTTCTTCTTCTCCTCGGCCATCGTCAGTTACCCGTCGGTGTATGTAGTCCCTTACACCCTCCGAGCACAAAAACAAGTGCGACTCGTGCGGCACCCAACTCCCGCACAAGGATGGCCATTCCCTGTGCCTTTTTTGCCTAGGCCCCGACCATCCAGTGGAGAAGTGCCAGCACTGCCTCAGCTTCAATGCAGCCACCCAGAGAAGGCGGTAGCAGTCCCTGGAAGTCCATATTAAAAAAGGAAAAAAAAAGGCAACAAACAAATGAGCTCCATGGAAAAAGAACTGATAAAGCTTCGGCAGGCGTTTACCTTCCCTGAAGGCCATCACAAGAAGATGAGGAAAGGCACCGGGACAAGGGCTCCTCTCCCACCGTGTCTTCCTCAAAAGTCGGCCGGGAAACAGGCTTCTAAAAGCGGCGGCGGCCGCCATCTGGCCAGCCCTTCGGGCGCCTCCGGGCTTGTGGAGGCCTCCGCTCCCAGTAAAGCCGTGGTTTAGCAGTCTACTGGTCCGAGCGGCTCTGATAAACCGGACGTCTGCTCCTCCGCCCGCACGGAGAAGGTCAGTAAGTCACCCAGCCCTCCGGGGGGGTGGCCCCCGTTCCGCCCGACCAGGCCACCCCTCCATTGCGGCCTGCCTCTGGCAAAGGGTCCGTTAAGTTGGAGGTCGGCCCCTCCGGCGTCCACCCAGATCCCGCTGCTAAGCCGCACGTCGGTTCATCTGTCTGCACAGTGGATGAGCCGACGCCGGAGCCCCCCACGTCTGTCTTTCCTGGCTCCCCACAGCCTTCGCTGCCCTCTGGGGACCTTGAGTCTCCTCAGCCCGACCCTGTGGATTCCTCCCCCCATCCCCGGGCGACGCTGAGGTTTCTGGTTCACCTCCATCAGACCGTCCTCCTTCTGGTCTGACTCATCTGACGTCTGTTCCCAGGACGCCAGCTCCGACGCCAGTATTGCTGACGCTGGACGACATACCACTCCCCGATGTTGCTCCGATGCCGGGCCCTCCGCCTCCCGTGTCTTCCGCTCCAGAACCGTCCGTGGGGCCTTTGGCCGGGCCGTCTGCTCAGGCAACTCCTCCGGCTCCTGGGTACCCGGCCCAGTCATATCTGACGCTGCCATACCTGGGACCGCGGTATCTGGCGCCTCGGTACCCAGTGCAGACATATCCGACACCGCAGTACCCGGCTCCTCAATACTCAACGCCGGGCTTCCTGCCATCTGGTTATGGATACATGCCTTTTGGGTATAGTCCATACCCGTATCCCCCTCCTCCTTCTCCACCGCCCACTCAGCGGCCGGTGGATTTCCAGGAGACTCTGGCCTCCTGGTTGGCTGAGGCCAAGGCTTGGCTTACCAGAGAGGTGGAGAGTAGTCTTCCTATGCCGGTGTCGGTTCCCATACGTCCATGAAGACACACTCCCTCCCCACCACCGGACACCAGGGCTCACCCCTCTGGGTCCAGAGAGGGGCAGGACACGCTTCCCCAAGGGATTCCCAAGGGGTCCCATTCCTCCCCCTCTTCGGGAGAGGGAGTCTACCTCTTCCTCCTCATCTTCTTCCTCGGATTCTTCCGATGGTTGGTTGTTCAGAGCTAGACGAGCCACGCTCTCCGTCCAAGCCTCAGCCAAGGACTCCTCTGAAGTCCACTCTGGAGGATCCTTCCTTTACAGAGTTGCTACGGAAGATCCAGGAAGTACATAAGTGGCAATCCTTGGAGCCAGACCCCCAGTGTGCGTGTAAAAAAAAAAAAAAAAAACTCGCTGAGCATCTGGATCTGCCCGTGACAGCTCCCACTTTGGTGCCACCCTGGATCGAGCCTCATGCCGACCTTATTACCACCACATGGAAACAACCGTCTGCCTTAGCCCCACTTCCCAGGAAATCGAACAGGCTATACCAGGCTCCAGAGGGTGTTGACTTTTTAGACTTCCATCCTCGTGCTGACTCGGTTGTGATTAGCGCCGCTCATGGCCAGTCAGCTCAACCCAAACATCTTGGCTCATCTCCACCTGACAAGGAATCCCGCTTTCTGGACCAGTATGGCAAGAAGATTTTTGCTTCTTCCACTCTGGGTATTAGGGCCCTGAACTACGTTGGCCACATGGGGGATTGCCAGAAGGCGATCCTTAGCGAGGTGGAATCGAAATTGGACTTCCTTCCGGACTCTCAGGTCAAGCAGGAAGTGGCTGACCTCATCCACTCTGCACATTCGGCCAGATGGCACATTCTTCTTGCGACCTATGATGCAGTGGACACTGCTGGGAGGAGCTCAGCTTTCATCATAGGTTTACAGTGTCACGCTTGGCTCCGGGTGTCAGAGTTGGTCCCGGAAGTGCAGTCCGCTATCCAGGAAGCGCCCTTCCGGGGTTAGGTGCTGTTCGTGGGTGATGTCAAGGACATCATCACTGACCTGCAGGAGAAGGGGATGGCACTAAAGTCTGTCGATTCTATGTACCATCCCCATCCCTTTCGCAGACAGAATCAGCCCAAAGCGAGACCACAGGGAAAGAGGGCCACTAAATGTCCCCAGCCTCCAAGACCCCCGCCAAAAAAGCAGCAGGGAGCTTCAGCTGCAGCTGCCCCACTACCTGACTCCTTCCCTCTCCCACTACCTCTGGGCTTCCCGGAGGAACCGGTTAGAGGGAGGTTTTACCCTCCACCTTCCGGGCTTGGAGAGGATAACATCTGATTCATGGGTGGCTCCAGCTAATCGCAGAAGGACACTCAATAGAGTTTCTGCAGAAACCACCTTGTCACCCTCCCCCAAGGTCGTCATACTCTCGGGAACATCATCTTCTGGTCCAGGAAGAAATCTCGGCACTTTTGCTGAAAAAGGCAATGGAACCTGTCCCTCTTCCCTTGCAAGGAAGGGTTACTATTCCCACTTCTTCCTGGTCCTGAAGAAGACTGTAGATGTAAGACCTATTCTAGATCTCGGTTCCTTAAACCTTTTCATGGAGTACAAGAGGTTCAGGATGCTCTCACTGCAGAGCCTTCTGCCCCTCCTCCGCTCGGGCCAGTGACTGTGCGCTCTGGATATGCAGGATGCTTACCTGCACATAGCTATCTGCCAGTCTCACTGCAAATATCTTCGTTTTGCTTTCCAGGGAGACCACTACCAGTTCAAGGCACTTTAATTTGGCCTCTCCTCGGCCCCTCGAGTATTTACCAAATGCCTTGCGGTGGTGGCAGCCTACCGACAGTTGGCTCCTGGCGGCCTCGTCAAGGGAGGAACTCCTACACTGCCTCTCCCTCACCCAGCAGGTCTTTGCCTGTCTGGGTATTACCATCAACCGTTCCAAGTCTCACTTGATCCCATCCCAGAGGCTTCAGTTTATTGGGGCGATACTAGACACGACCCTAGGCAGGGCTTTTCTGCCTCTGGACAGGGCAGCCACACTCCAAACTCGGATAAGCCTGTTGACCTGCCGCAGGCAGGTCAGTGCGAGGTCAGTTCTTTGCCTCCTCGGGCTTATGGCAGCTGCTATCCCGACAGTCCCTCGCGCTCAGCTCCACATGAGGGTCTCTCAGTGGACACTTCGCTCTCAGTGGGATCAGTTGGTAGACGACTTGGACCACTTGGTCCTAGTCTCCTCTCCCATGATTCGAGACTTACAATGGTGGATGGTCAGAGAGAACCTTCTTCGGGGAGTTCCGTTCTTCCTTCCTCCTCCCTCCCAGACTCTGACCACAGACGCCTCGGGCGAAGGTTGGGGAGCCCATCTCGGTCCACATCGGACCCAGGGCTCTTGGTCTAAGCTCAAGCAATCTCTGCACATCAATGTGCTCAAGCTTCGGGTGGTGCTCTACGTTCTCCAGGCCCTCCACCCACCTGCATCTTGTTCCAGGCCACCTAGCCGTCCAGACGGACTATATGTGTGTAGTATGGTACATCAACAGACAGGGCGGAACTCTGTCCTACCCTCTCTGCAGGGAAGCGATGAGTCTGGGATTGGGCAGCACACCACGACCTTCACCTCACGGCAATTCATGTTCCGGGGGTCGAGAACTCCTTAGCAGACAGTCACTCGTCTGCTCAAGCTCATGAGTGGGAGCTGGATCAGGGGGTCCTAGACGATATCTTCCTGTGTTGAGGAACACTTCTGGTGGACCTGTTTGCTTCACCTCTAAACGCAAAACTTCCCGACTTCTGCTTGCTTGTTAAAGAGCGAGGCATTTTCTGGAGAGACGCTCTGTCTCTAGATTGAAGGGACAGATTCGTCTATGCCTTGCTTCCGCTTCCTCTGATCCCACATGTCTTGCAGAAACTAGGTTCAGAAGGAGCACGAATGATTCTGATCGCTCCTTTCTGGCCCAGGCAAGTTTGGTTCTCTCTTCTGCAACAATACTCAGAGGAGCCTCCTCTTCCGCTGTCACGGATTCTATTGACCCAGGATCGGGGGACTCTGGTTCGGGGGACCCTGGTTCATCCAGATCTCAAGTCCCTTCAACTGCATGCGTGGCTCCTGCAGACATAGCTCAAGCCCGCTTTGGGGTTTCTCCCCAGGTGAGCTGAGATCTTGGTGGAGGCTAGAAAGTCCTCCACTAGGTCTGCTTATGCCATGAAGTGGAAACGGTTCTCAATCTGGGCCGCCTCAAAAGGTTTCGAGGCTTTCTCTTGCTCAGTTGGGTGACTGCTGGAGTACCTGAGCCATCTCTTCAACCTGGGTCTTAGTCACTCGTCTCTGAAGGTACACATGGCGGCCTTTTTGGCCTACCATATTCCCTTCATAGATAGGACGTTTGCTCAACTGGAAGTCTCTAAGATTTTCCTCAGAGTTCCTGCCCCTCCTTGGGATTTGAATTTCGTTATTGAGAAGCTTACTTTGCCTCCTTTTGAACCAGCAGCCTCAGCAGACATGAAGTTCCTTTCATGGAAGATGCTCTTCCTAGTGGCCATTACCTCTGCTCGGAGGATTTCCGAGCTCCAGGCCCTGATGTGTAAAATCGTGTACTTGATTTTTCACAATGAACGCGTGGCTCTGCGCACCAATCCTAAGTTTCTCTTCAAGGTGGTAGTGGAATCTACATTGAACCAGTCCATAGAATTACCTGCCTTCTTTACGCAGTACTCCAATCAGGGGGAGTATCTACTTCACACTATGTACGTTCACCGCGTTCTGAGATACTACACTAACAGAACAAAGGATCTCAGAAAGACTGATCAACTTTTTGTCTCTTTTGCCCCCAAAAGAGAAGGCAATGCTGTTTCCAAGCAATGCCTGTCTAAATGGTTGACTCATTGCATCACTTTCTGTTATGACAAGTACAAGACCCTTCCGGGTCAAATAAGAGGTCACTCCACCAGCGGGGTTGCTGCCTCTGCGGCATGTTTCAAGAATGTGTCGGCGGCAGACATTTGTGCTGCCGCCACTTGGACTTCTGTCCATACATTTACAAAACATTACAGTTTGGATATTGCCTCTCGCCATAGAGCAGGCTTCGGGCTCGCTGTTCTGCAAGGCCTTCTCTCTTAAGGTATTCACAGCTAGAGGATCTGCTTTCAGTAGCTTTCCTCCTCCCGTGTGTTTCTTCTTGTTCCAGACTGCTTGGGACTCAGTCCTGTATGTAATTACCTACTGCAAGAGCCCTCTCGAAGTAAGATAGTACAGTTACGTAAGAACTTACCGTAACAGTAGATCTTCGAGAGAGGCTGTTGCAGTAGGCAACACCTTCCTGCGCTACATCCACCTAAGCTTTTTCAGCTCCTTTTCTAGTGAGGGTAATATCTGCTTCTCTCTCGTGGCCTGTGGCGGGAAAGAACTGGAAGGCGGGCGTGAGGGATCGCCCCTTTATACTGACGTCTCCTGATGCCAGTCACCTGACGTGGGGGGCGATCCCTCGCCAGAGACTGCTAGCTAGAAATTTTTCTGTGGGGTCCTGCCGCCTGCTGATGGCAGTCCTATATGTAATTATCTATTGCAACAGCCTCTCTCTCTATCTACTGCTTCGGTAAGTTCTTAAGTAACTGTACTTTCTAGGAGTGGTGTATGGTGTACGTGCACATGGACCCACCCGAGCTTCCCAGGCTCAGGCGCGAACACTCTGCGTCCAGCAGGCAAGATCTGTCGTCATGGGGTGGAACCGAGGGTTATACCACCTGGGTGGGCAGGAGGAGCCAGCTTGAAGACTGTCTGGCAACTCTTAAAGGGAAAGGACACTGCTAGAACGTGTGGATGTACACCATATACCACTCTTAGAACTACTGTTACAGGTGAGTAACCTGTGTTTCATGGCCTCGTGAACTTTTGTGAATGACAAGAATGTGCCGAGGCTCCCCCGTCCCCCCTCTTCTGGTTCTGGACCAGACCGGACCCTGTATCTCCTGTACCACAGGGTCTTCTGGGGGTCACAAGGGGATTTTGGAACAGCATAAGGATGACTGTCTCCCTCAACCGCCAGTCCCAGACAGCAGTCAGTCGGGGGACGATTCCTCCTCTTCCTCCTCAGAGACATTGGAAGACTTCAGGGGCTCCTCTGGCCTGTAACCTCCTAAGGAGACCCCTAAGTCTCCCCCTGACTATCCCTCTTTCCTTGACATGATGCACCATATCCAATCCTATATGGGGGTGGGAGACAGAGGAGCTTGACCTGGAGCGCTGTCGTCTGGCTAGTTATCTCTGGAAGAACACCCACCCTTTGCTAGTCCTTCCTCTTAATTCGTATGAAGATGTCACCAAGGCGGCTTGGAACCAACCCATCCTTGGCTAAGAAGGCAGATCGCCTTTATCACGTGCCAGTGGGCAAATGTTTCTTGGGAGAACACCCCACGGTGGACTCGGAAACATAGCATATAGAACACACAGACTTTGGCAGATAAGGACCACTTGGCCCACCCAGTCTGCCCTTTTCCCTACCTATTGGATAAGCTGCAGATCCTAGTTTTATCAACAGCCTACTTCTTCCTCCTACCTCCCACTAGAATTGCCTTGTGTCTGTCCCATGCATTCTTAAATTTCCCCACTGTTTTTGACCCCACAAACTCCTCAGGAAGGCTGTCCCATGAGTCTTCCACCCTCTCCGTGAAAAAATACTTCCTCATTTTGCCCCGAGTCACCCCGTCTTCAGATTTTATCCCTTTGTTCTTGCACATCTCTTCTTCTGAAAGATGCTACCCTCTTGGACTTTGATTCACTTGACGTACTTGAAAGTTTCTATCATGTACTCCCTCTCCTGCATATTTTTTTTTCAGCTTTTTAATATGCTGTTGCAATTGTCATATGTCAGACATTACATTTTTCTCTCTATCTATATTTGTGTGTGTGCGTGTGTATGTGTATATATATTTTATAAAATGGGTAGGAAAAACTTTGTGTCCTGATTTGTTGGATCACATCACATGACCGTGCATATATCAGAACGCACACAATCACTTTTACCTCTCTAAAAAACAATTTTGCCATTTTATAAGCTAGATAACCCACTCTACGGTGTGCGGTCGCGCTCTGATATACGCACGCCTTGGGTGGTTGTCGCACGAGGCTGCAACGCACACCAAGGCATACGTATATCAGAGCGCGATCGGACACCTAAGAGTGAGTTATCTATTACATATATATGTATGTATGTGTGTGTATATAGAACCATTCAATGGTTCAGACTGTCATTAGCCTAAACATATTAATTCTAGGGACATGGATATGTTGTTCATCCACACTGTCTGGCAGGTTCCTTGCCACTTTAAATCTTGCCGGAAGGTCTTCAAGCTGACTCCTCCCACCCACCCAGGTGGTAAAACTCTCGGCTCCGCCCTGACACGCCAGATCTTCCTTACCACTTGGAAGCTCAGGTTCCCTCCTTAACGCTCTGCGTATAGACTGGATCCTAATTCTTCGGTTCCGAAACTTATTTTAAAATTTTCAGGACTTGGTCAATTTTCCCTCACGGCTGCGATGGACAAATCGACTCCCGGTTCGGCCAGTGCCCTTGTGGGCAGAAGATGTCCAGGACGGACCCGCTCCACGTCGTCTACTGCCTTGGCCTAGAACATGACCCGCAGGCCTCCGAGTTATGCCGTTGATTTAAACGCCAATGGAAGACTACGCTGCCGGTTACAACGGCTTCGAAGCGCTTACCTGCCGGTTAAGTCGAAGGAGGCCCGCTGGGCGGTTACCATGGTGGCTGGCTCGGCTGAGCAACACGAGCAGATGATCGCCATCAAGGAGGAGGCGGCACAGGCCGCATCATCCTCTTCCTCGGTCGCGGCATTTATCCCGCTCTCACTGGGTACCTCGTATTCAGCTTCTTTCAAGGAGCTTAGCCAATCCCTTTCCACGAAGGGAGAGGGGCCATCGGGACATTCCTCTCGGTCCAAAAAGGACTCAAAGGGTAAGTCTCATCGTCGGCGTTCGTGGGAGCGGTCCCCTTCCCTGGACAGTGGACAGTCGACATTCGACTATGGTAGAGGTTGCGGCTAAGGCCGCTGGCTTCACGGCGTCCCCGTCAGGCCAGCTGGCAGAGACACCCGTCGACGCGGTCGAGATTTTTCTCGACCCATCGGACGGGCTGTCGACTGGTGAAGCCGACAACCCTTCTTCACCGGTTCCCCCGGTGGAGACCGAGGACTTGCCTGTGCCTCCGGTGCCGCAGTCCCCGGTTAAGGCTTCCGAGCCGAGGGAAGAGCGGGTGTCCCCGGCCCCTTCACAGACCCGACCTCGGAAACGCAGAGAATCTCGGTCTCGGACATCGTCTTGGTCCAGCCGATCCTGCCGACCTCAGCGGTCTTGGTCTCTGCACCGAGGTAAGCGGCGCTGCCGCTCGTCCTCGTCTTCCTCTTCGGAAGAGGAGAGGCTTCGGCGCAAATTGCGCCGACACTATGAGGACCTGATGCGGCAGCAGTTACTTCTGTCCGGAACAAGCAGACGCCGTCGCCTTCCCCGGCCATCAAGTGGCTGTCACCCTAGAGGCAAAAACAACCCCTCGCTGTAGCCGAGGTGCCCAAGCATGGGCCGGTTGTTCGGCCGAAACCAGCTGCCCCATAGATTGTGGTGGAACCTCCGCCTCCACAACTGAAATCGGGGGCGCCGACCAAGGACTCTCGGTCGGGTCAGGGCCTGCTCCACAGGTTGTCGGTCACCCTCACTCCCGACTGTCCTTGGCAGGTGGAGGGTGGCTCATGCCCCAGGCAGCTCTTCATGGACTCCTCGGAGTCAGACGACGACTCCTCCCTGTTCTCCAGGCCCACTGACCTGGAATCCTCTGGGGGCCAGTCGATGGACGAAAGCCCACCGTCCTTCATGGGTTTGCTTCGGCTCATCTCAGAGTCCACCGGGATGCAGCTTGAGCCCCTATCCAAGCGGGCCAAGTATCCCCTAATGGAGATACTGGACCGAGGGAATTCACCCACGGAGGCCTTTCTGGTGGCTGAAGCCATTGTTGGCCCAGCCTTGGAGCTCTAGCCACCTGCTTCCTGTCCCACGCCGGCCAGGATGGCCAGGAAGTATCGCGGTCCCCTGACGGCTCTTTGCCTGGTTTTGCGGAACTCTGCGAGGGTTGGTCACCGACAGCATTTTCCGGCGTTCCGGAGGCATGGGAGATGTGGACAAGCCCCCCGACAAGGAGTCCAAAAAGCTGGACTATGCGGGGCGCAAGGTGTACGCTACGTCCTCCCTTGGCCTCTGCCAGGCCAGCTCGGCCGTGCTGATGGCACACTTCTCCCATGCCCTCACGGGCTCCCTGGATGACGTGATCCCTCATCTCCCGGCCGACCTGCAGACCACGGTCAGGCAGGTATGGGACCAGGGAAGGGCGGTGGCAAAGCAGCAGCTCCAAATGGCTCTGGACATCGGAGACTCCTGTGCCAGATCAGTTGCGGCCGCAGTGGCCATGCATCGCAGAGCATGGCTGAGGATATCCACCTTCATGGCGGATACCCAGCATAAACTGGCGGAAGTCCCCTTCCTGGGGACTGACCTCTTCGGCCCTGGAGTGGAAGGTCACCTCCAGCGGATCGAAAAGTCCAGTGCCTCTCTGGACTCCGTCACCTCTGCCCAGAAGGACAAGGGCCGTCGCACAGGAACATAAGTCCTTTTGCCCTTCTGCGCCTGCGGCACGTCCGACCCAACAGCACCAGGGCCAGCAGGCTCTAGCCAGCACCCCAAACCCAAACCTGCAGCTTCCTCTAGTAGGAAGCAGGGAGGTAAGGCCAGGAGGTCCTGGATGGTCCCTCCTCTAAGCCTGCCCAGTGACGGTTGAGGTGTCGCCCCAGCCTCGCCACTCCCCCTGGGTTCCCCGTGGGGGCGGCTCCACCTCCCTTTCCACCTGGTCCGCTATCACCACTGACCGTTGGGTGTTAGAGGTGGTAGGAAAGGGCCTGCCCCTGGAGTTAGAGCAGGCCCCGCCCTTCCGAGCCGTCGCTCCTCGGGGGCTACGGGGTCCACAGCCTCTATCGGCTCGCCGAGCCGATATCACCCTGCTCCTCGAAAAAGAGGTGATCAGGAAGGTGGCGGATCCTCCTCCAGACCCGGGGTTTGTGTCCAGGTACTTCCTGGTCCCAAAACGGACGGGGGACTGGCGCCCCATTCTCTACCTGAACAACCTGAACAGGTCCCTAAGGTCTCGGACCTTCAGGATGGTCACTCTGGCTCAGATAATCCCATCCTTGGAACAAGGCGTGTGGTTCTGTTCTCTGGACCTCCAGGACGCGTTCTTTCACGTCCCAATCCGTCCGTCCCATCAGAGATTCCTCCGCTTCAGGGCAGAGGGATCCCTCTCCGAGTTCTGGGCCATGCCCTTCGGCCTTTCCCTAGCTCCCAGGGTCTTCACCAAATGCATGGCAGTGGTGACAGCATTCCTGCGGCGCTGAAGGGTCCGGGTGTACCCCTACCTGGATGACTGGCTGATTGCAGCCCCCTCCTGTATGGAGGTGGAGCGGCCCAGAGATCTGGCCCTCCAGGTTTGCTCACAGGTTGGCCTCCTCAACAAGGCCAAGTCGGAACTCGTGCCAAAGCAGGTGATCCAATTCATCGGGGCAGAGCTCGACACTCTACGAACCAGTGCATGGCTCCCGGCGGACAGGGCCGAGGTTCTTTCCTCCTTTGTCCAATCATTTCAGGTTGGGCAACTGCACACCGCCCAGGACTTCCTGTGCCTCCTGGGCCTCATGGCGGCCTGCACCAGCGTGGTCCGTTGGGCCTGTTGGTACATGTGTCCCCTTCAATGGGGGCTGGCCAACCAATGGTCACAGCACTTCGATCCTCTGGATCAGCTAGTGACAGTGACCCAGGGGATGTGGAACGCTCTCCAGTGGTGGACTGCTCCAGCACATCTGCAGGAGGGCATCCCGTTTGTCGGCCCCGAGTCGACGGTCTCTCTATCGACCGATGCCTCTCTGATGGGTTGGGATGCCCATCTGGGGGAGCACAGAGCACACGCTCTCTGTTCCCTCGAGTCCCGATGCCACATCAACCTGCTGGAGCCGAGCCATCTGCCTAGCTCTCACCGCCACTCCGTTTCTACGGGGTCAAGTGGTTCGGGTCCAGATGGACAACACCACGACCATGTACTACCTAAACCGCCAGGGTGGGACACGCTCCATGCCTCTGTGCAGGGAAGCTCTCCGCATTTGGTCACTCGTGCGCAGCCTGGAGGCGGATCTCCTTGCCATCCATGTGGCAGGAGCCTCCAATATTCTGGCTGATGCCATAAGCCGGATAGGGGCTGCGTCCCACGAGTGGTCTCTCCTGCCGGAGGTAGTACAAGATCTGTTCTCCCACTGGGGTACGCCTCAGGTGGACCTGTTTGCCTCAAGGGAGAATGCAAAGCTGAGACTGTTTCATGCCGGCCCCCCTCAGCAGGGCTCGCTGCAGGGGGATGCCTTCTCGAGGCCGTGGACCCTGGGCCTCTTCTACGCTTTCCCCATTTCCCTTGATCCACAATGTGCTTCTCAAGGCGAGGAGGGACAAGGTGCAGGTGATTCTGGAAGCCCCATACTGGCCCCGCCAGTTCTGGTATCCAGATCTCCTCAGTCTCCGCTCCAGGCTCCCGAGGCAGCTTCCAGCCCGCCCAGACCTAATCTTAGTCAATCAGTGGAAGGTATTCCATCTGGACCTTCAATCCCTGTACCTGATGGCCTGGTTCCTGACCGGCTAGAGTTCCAGGCCTTGTGTCTTTCCGACGAGGTCCTCATAGTCGTTGAGGCGTCCCGTAAGGAGTCGACCAGAAAATGCTACGCCTTCAAATGGAAGAGATTCTCCATTTGGTGTCAGGGCAAGGGCCTGGACCCTTCCTTCTGCTCCTTGGCAAGCATTCTGGACTACCTGTGGTCCATTTCTCAGCAAGGGCTTTGGTCGACGACCCTTAAGGTGCACCTGGCAGCCATCTCTGCTTACCGGGCGCAGGCCGGGAAGCAGTCAGGGGCGCAGGAGAAAGTGGTCAGGCGCTTTTTCAAACGCCTTGACCACATATCCCCTCCGGTGCGAGAACCTCCACCTCCATGGGATCTACTGCTGGTATTGGCTAAGCTCATGGGCAAGCCATTCGAACCGATGCATGGGTGTGATATCTCACCTTTTGTGGAAGACCGCCTTCTTGGTGGCTATCACGTCAGCCAGAAGGATAGGAGAGCTCCAGGTGCTTTCCATAGTCTCCTTATTTGGTCTTCCACAGGGACAAGGTTGCACCCCCACCAGAAATTCCTTCCGAAGGTGTTGTCGGAGTTTCACCTTAACCAGGTGTTGCCTCTGCCGGTGTTCTACCCCAATCACACCTCAGAGGCCGAATATAGGCTCCATACTTTGGACCCTAGAAGAGCGCTCACTTATTACAAGGAGCAGACGGCTGAAGTTCGGGGAGAGGTTTGCCAGCTGTTTGTCACCTACGCTGAAGCCGCACCTGGCAGACCTGCAGCCAAGCGGACGATAGGCAGGTGGGTCACCTCCTGCACAGATCTCTGATATAGGTTGGTGGGCATGGAGCCTCCCAGAGGGATAAGAGCTCGGTTCTATCTGCCATACCGCTGCATCGATGGCTGCTTCCAGGGACGTCCCTATCCAGGAAATCTGCAGGGTTGCTACCTGTAAGTCAGCACACACCTTCATTACCCACTACCACATCGACCTTGAGTCACGCCGGGATGCTGGTTTTGGGGCCTCAGTTCTCCAGTCTTTGTTCCCTAAGTAGGGGGTGTGCGCCTTCCCTCCCTCCTCCCGGAGAACTGCTAGGAGTCTGCCAGACAGTGTGGATGAACAACATATCCATGTCTCTAGAAATACAGGTTACTCACCTGTAACAGGAGTTCTAGGAATGGTATATTTGTTCATCCACACCACAGCCTCCCGGCCGATGCACAACCTGGCTTCCAGCGGGCTAGATCTGCGCATGGGCGGAGCCAGAGTTTTACCACCCGGGTGGGTGGAAGGAGCCAGCTTGAATACCTTCCGGCAAGATTTAAAGCGGCAAGGAACCTGCCAGACAGTGTGGATGAACAACATATACCATTCCTAGAACTCCTGTTACCGGTGAGTAACCTGTATTTTTCCTGCTCGCTCAGTTCTGGGCCTGGAGTTTTCTGGTGCAATATGTTGTCCGTCTCTTGGAAAGGGAAGCTCCTGTATGCCTGCCCTCCCTTCCTGCTTCTGCAGAGGGTTCTCTTCAAGCTTCAGTCAGAGTGGGCAGAGATGATTCTCATATCTCCCTACTGGCTGCGTCAGATTTGGTTCACTTTTGCAGCAGTAGCTGGCGGCGGAACCTCCAGTTCCCTTGCCCCTGTGCACAGACTTGCTGTCCCAGGAGCAGGGCACCTTGGTCCATCCAGACCTCGAGTCTTTGCATCTCCATGTATGGCTTCTGCAGACTTGGCTATCGCCAAGACCCCAATTTTTCTGCGGCACTTTGAGACCAAATTCTGTGGCGGGGTTACCATTTGCCGCAGAACTTTTGCGGCTGTGGTTTG
This sequence comes from Neoceratodus forsteri, assembly GCA_016271365.2. Taxonomy (NCBI): domain Eukaryota; kingdom Metazoa; phylum Chordata; order Ceratodontiformes; family Ceratodontidae; genus Neoceratodus; species Neoceratodus forsteri. The sequence goes on along the minus strand of CM057449.1, from coordinate 1,380,625,105 downwards.
TAATTTTCTGCGGCAGTTGTGCTGCAGCAGTGTACTGCCATGTCCCTGCATTTAGACACCATCTCTGTGGCAATGGCTATGGCAAATGGGATGGGGAACATGCAAAACAACTGATCCAGAATCCCCAGATCTTGCTTCGAGATACAGCTCTTGCAGCAGGTTACACCATTAGGACTGAAGCCAGCAGGCGTCAGGACCCCACGGAAATCTTCTAGCTAGCAGTCTTCAGCGGGGACCGCCTCCGATGTAGGTCCGGCCCCCGACGTCGGGCGTAGTACATAAGGAGGCGGTTCCTCCAGAATCCCCAGTTCTTTCCCGCCGTCGACTTGCATGTCTCGACTCTCCGGTCAGTGTCTAGTGCGCGACGCCTGGAAAAGTTCTTTTCTCGTTTCTTCGACTGGAAACTTCATTTTCTACGAACCGTCTGCCATCTGATGTCCTCCCCTACATCGGCGGAGGGCCATCCGTCAAAGTGTGCCTGCGGGAAGCAAATTCCCTTTAAAGATCCACATTCCGCCTGCGTGCGGTGCTTAGGCCCGGACCATGACACCCGGGCCTGCTCCTTCTGTCAAGGCTTTAATAGTCTGACCCGGATCCGTCGTCAGAAGGCCCTCCAAGCTTACCTTCTGGAAGAAAGATTGAAGGCCATGGATCCTGCCTCCAGGGGAATCCTCCGAGAAAGCCCGCGGCACCTCGAAAAACACAGGGAGAGGTGAGATCTAAATCCTTCTAGGGCTTCCGACTCCGTAGCTCGGCTCCAGGTCCGACCGCTCGCCTTCCCGGGCCTGCTCTCAGCCTCCCCCGGTCGCGGTCAAGTCTTCCTCCGGTTCCTCCACTCTGCAGCCTGTTATGACCTCCAGGCCTTCTTCCTCATCGTCCAAGGCCTCGCCGAGGTCAGGGGACTGACATCACCACAAGTCCGGCTCCCGCCACTCGGCCCCCGACGTCCGGTCGGTCTCCTTGCCTCCTCCACCCAAGCGGAAAACCAAGGAGCTGACATCGCTCAAGAGGACGTCTGACCCGACGTCGGCCAAGCACCACCGGTCCCGGGACCCGATGACAGCCAGATGCCCATCGCCGGCCAGGCCTTCTCCACCACGGACGCGGGCTGGGGGACCGATGCCCGTCTCAGCAGAGGAAGGAACCCCTATGCCACCTACCGACGTCTGCCAGGAGGCGCTTACGGAGGAGGAGTCGACACAGGCCGAGGACCAGGCGGGCGAACCCGGTCCTGTCGAGCCCCCGAGGGAACCCTCTCCCGAACTAGAGACCCCTGGGGGGCCGATGCCGGAACCCGACGACTGACCACCGGCGCCCGGCCCGTCGTCGGGTCTCAGTATTTCTGAAGTCAAGGAGCTGTTTACCTTTTGGTGGGATACCATAAAAAAGGATGTGGTTCCCACACCTTCTCTTCTTCCTCCTCCTCCACCCGTGACTCCTGCGGCCCCAGTGCTCCCCACCCCATCCAGGGCAGCAGGCAGAGTACCTCTCCCCGGAGCCTACTGAATCTCCTAGGGGCAGACCATCGGAAAAGAGGAGACCTCCGTCCAGATCTTCTTCAGGTTCACCCAGCCCCAAGAGACCCAGAAGACGCCGCCACTCGCCTTCGACGGAGGACTCTGGATTGGACTTCTCAGACAGATCCAGATCCCCTTCTCTCATCAACGTCCCCTCTCCGGACCCACGTGAGCTCCCAAGATCTCCTCCGGATGACCTATCGTTCTCAGAGATTGAGGCGTATCCAAGAGAATATGGGCTGGCATGCAAAAGAACTTGACCCCGAGAGGCTACGCCTTGCACGTCATCTTCGGCAAAAGGACCGAAAGCCTGTGGTGGTACCACTCTTGGTGGACACCTTTGTGGACGTCACCAAGGCAGTGTGGAAACTTCCACATTCACTCCCTGCGATGCTGAAGAAGGCTGACCACCTGAACAAGGCCCCTAGGGAGGACCAGTACTTGGCATCTCATCCTCTGGCCGATTCCCTGGTCATTACAGCCTCCCATGACTGGTCCTAGAGGCCGCAACATCTGAGCACCCTGCCACCGGACCCAGAGTCCAAGCAATTGGATGCGATGGGCAGGCGCACGTACGCAGCTGCAACCTGCGCCATTAGGTCCCTCAATTATCTCACCCACATGGTCAAGTTTCAGAATGCCTTGTGGGAGCAGGGACTAGAGCTGGCAGAAAAGATGCTGGAAGGTGAGCAGAAAGAACTGCTTCAGCTCCTCCGCACGGGTTCAGACGTGGGAACCCAGGTGCTTCGAGCCGCGTATGACTCCGCGGACTCCTCGGCCAGAGCGGCAGCCTCAGGCGTATGCCTCCAGAGACGCTCTTGGCTTCGTGTCTCTGGATTCACCCCGGATGTCCAGAAGAACATACTGGACGCCACATTCCATGACGAAGTTCTCTTTAGGTGAGTCTTCAGAGAAGGTGCTCACCAAGCTTCAGGAGGCCGGGAAGGCCGTGAGGTCTGTCCAGGCCATGTACAGACCCAGGCCTGGTTCCTTTCGTAGGAACCAGAGCCGTTTTCGTGGCCGGACTCCGAGACAACAGTCCCGTTCTGGCCTGCAACAGAGGGGCTCCTTCTCCCGGAAAGTCCAGGGGAAGTCGTCCTCAGGCAGAGGCCAATGACCCGCTAAGTCGGCCCAGCCTGCAGGACCCTCAGCCGCCACAGCATGACTCCTTCCTGGCCCCCGCCCCTCAGGATCAACAGGACACCAAGGTCGGGGGTCGTATTGCGGACCACCTGCCAGGGTGGCAGTCTATCATCACCGACAGGTGGGCACTCCAATTGATCAAAAAAGGCCACTTTATAGAGTTCGTAGACAAGCCACCCACAAGGCCTCCTCTGCTCTTCCGCTACTCGGGTCAGCACAGATTGCTTATCAGGCAAGAAGTACTCACGCTTCTGCAAAAAGGAGCAGTGGAGTATGTCCCGGAGAAACAGAGAGGAGCAGGCTACTATTCCCACTTCTTTCTGGTTCCAAAGAAAACAGGGGACCTCCGTCCAATATTGGACCTCAGCGACCTCAACGTGTCGGTCACCTACAAACGGTTTCGCATGTTGACCCTCCAGGGTCTTATTCCCATGTTGAAGGACGCATTTTTGGTGTCACTGGACATGCAGGACGCTTACCTGCGCATCCCCATTGCTCAAGCGCGCAGGAGGTTCCTGTGCTTCGAGTTTCTCGGCCACCACTTTCAGTTCCGGGCGCTTCCTTTCGGACTGTCATCAGCCCCCAGGGTCTTCACCAAGTGCATGGCAGTCGTGCCAGCGTCTCTAAGGAGACAGGGCCACTACGTGTTCCCGTACCTGGACGACTGGCTTCTCATGGCCGCCTCCCGAGAGGCGCTGTTGTTGGCTATCCAGAACACCCAAGCTCTTTTTCAGTTGCTGGGCATTCTTAACTCTCAAGTCTCTCCTGGTAGCGTCCCAGAAGCTGCAGTTCATCGTAGCCAGTTCTGGACACCATCAAGGGAAAGCTTTTCTTCCCGATGACAGAGCGGAGCGCATCAGGTCCCTCATCAGGGACTTTTCGGCAAAGAAGACCGTCCCAGCCAGACTGGTCCTTCGCCTGCTCGGACATATGGCTGCGGCCATGCCAACCATCCTGATGTCAGGCTCCACATGCAGGTAACCCAGTGGATGCTGAAAGTGCAATGGGATCAAAGGCAAGACCGTATGCAGCAGCCAGTCAGAATCACGAGGGCGTGATTCGAGACTGGCAATGGTCATGAACCCAGGACACTCTCCGTGGTGTCCGTTTGTAGTCTCGCGTCCCGAGGTAATCCTCTCCACAGACACCTCCAGGGCTGGGGTGGGGGCACCTGAGCGGGGTGAGGTCTCTGGGAACGTGGACCCCTCAGGAAGCTCACCTCCACATCAACATCCTGGAGATGAGGGCGGTCCTTTATTCCCTGCAAGCCTTCCAGTCAGAAATTCCACCGAGTACTCTTCAGCTTCAAACAGACAATACGGCGGTGATGTATTACCTCAACAAGCGAGGAGGCACACACTCTTATCCCCTCTGCAGGGAAACTATGAGTGTGTGGGAATGGGTAATTCGACACGGCGCGAGCCTGATTGCTGTTCATGTTCCTGGAGTGGACAACACAATCGCAGACGGCCTGAGTCGATCCCAGGCCAGAGTCCACAAGTGGGAGCTTCTTCAGAAGGTAGCAGAGGATCTGTTTCTTCGATGGGGCACTCCAGAATTGGACTTGTTAGCGTCCCCATCCAGCATAAAACTGCCCAATTTTTGCTTCGTAGATCCAGGGCCTGGTGTTTTTTGGCGAGACGCGTTGTCCCTCTCCTGGGCGGACAGATTCCTCTACGCTTTCCCTCCCTTCCTGTTGATCCAGAGAGTCCTTCTCAAACTTCGCAGGGAGCACGCAACAATGATCTTGGTAGTGCCTTTCTGGCCCAGATTTGGTTCCCCATGCTGACGCAATTGTCCCGGGAACCTCCACTCCCATTGCCCATCAGCTCCCATCTGCTGTCTCAAGAGGAGGGTTCTCTAGTCCACCCAGACTTGCGCTCACTGAACCTGCATGCCTGGCTCCTCGAGACATAGCCATTCTGTGACACGGGGTCTTGCAAGAGGTGGCGGAAGTTCTTTCTGCTGCCAGAAAGTCGCACCAGTATGACGTGACGCCATGAAATGGCCCGGTTTTGCCCATGGGCCCAGGCACGCTGCCTCTCCCCTTTAGAATGCCCAGAAAAATCAGTTCTAGAATACCTGCTTTCCCTCTTTCCATGAGCCTTGCCTACTCCTCAATTAAGGTTCACCTCTGTGCGATTCGGCCTACCACTACCCGATGAGCCGCGCACAGTGGCTGCTTCGATGCCTCTCATGACTTTTGAGGGGTGCCACACCTTAGACCACCCATTAAGGATCCCGTCCCTCTTTGGGACCTACTCTTTGTCCTGGAGCAGCTCACGCTGCCCCCTTTTGAACCTGCCGCAGATTGCGAGCTACGTTTTCTGTCGTGGAAAACGTTATTTTTGGTTGCTGTTACATCAGCAAGGAGAATCTCTGAGCTACATACCCTCATGTGTAAGGAACCTTATTTAATTTTCCACCAGGACAGTGTGTCCTTGAGGACGAATCCTAAATTCCTGCCTAAGGTGGTCTCTGCCCTTACCCTTAATCAGGACATCGATCTGCCGGTGTACTTCCCCAGGTACACCAACAGAGGAGAGGCACTGCTTCACACCCTAGATGTTCACCGCTCCTTAAGATACTACTTGACCAGGACCAAACAGCATCACAAATCCGCACAGCTGTTTATTTCCTTTGCTGAGAGGATGTTGGGCCAACCAGTCTCAAAACAGACTCTTTCTCGCTGGCTTGTCCAGTCCATTTCTTTTTGCTACAACAAACAGAAGCCCCTTCCGGGCACAGTCCGGGGCCACTCGACTAGGGGGGTTGCTATTTTCTTCAGAGCGCTGCGGAACGTCTCCATCTCGGCCATTTGTGCCGCAGCTACATGGAGCTCAGTGCACACCTTTATTAGGCACTACAGCCTTGACATCGCCTCACGGCGGAGAGCAGGTTCCGGCCTCGCCGTTCTGCAGGGTCTCCTGTCCTAGATTCAGGATTTTCAAGATCTCCTTTATGCCTCCTCCTAGAGTGTTTCAGGGCTATTGCTTGGGAATCAGTCCTAATGGTGTAACCTGCTGCAAGAGCTGTATCTAGGTAAGATAGTACAGTTACGTAGAACTTTACCATAACAGTAGATCTTCGAGAACAGCTCTTGCAAGGAACTCCAAAACCATCCCCTCTTGGAGGAGGTAAGACCTAACCAGGCTTTGGCAGAGCTTACTTTCCTTTATTCTTCTGATGGCGGATCCTCGGTCTCCACTTCTGATGTCATCCAGCGGCCGGAAGTCTCCTGCGGGAGAACTGGGGATTCTGGCGGGACCGCCTCCTTATGTACTACGCCTGACGTCGGGGGCGGGACCGACGTCGGAGGCGGTCCCTGCTGAAGACTGCTAGCTAGAAGATTTCCGTGGGGTCCTGACACCTGCCGGCTTCAGTCCTAGTGGTGTAACCTGCTGCAAGTGCTGTTCTCGAAGATCTACTGTTGCAGTAAGTTCTTACGTAACTGTACTTTCCCTGCAGTGGCTGAGGACCCCTGCAGGGAGAATTACTGGGTTCCCACCAGTTGCCAAAGTAGCTGCAAGTGGTCACCAGTGTAGATGAACCTGGTGATGCAAAAGCCTCTACACGGTTTGTCCTGACACTAAAGTAAACATATACCCATACCTGGTATTGAATAAATAAGACTACCTGGTCCAAAGCTGAAAGACTGGTAGTGCAAAGCTGATGAAATTCATGGTTAATGTAGAATTTGTTCAGACTAGAAAGAAGTCTTAACAGGGATGATGAAAAGTGATTTATAAAATGTTTCTTCAGACATGTTTTATTATTATTACTCCTAATTAGGGATGATGAGCAAATGATATTGTTTGGTTCTGACAGGTCAGAAGGGACTTGCTGAAGAAAATAAAGATAGAATGGAACCAGAACATAAACTATCTACTTCCAAAGTGTTCTAAAACATATTGATTTAACATTAACAAAACAGGAAGAAGTGGTACAACACGTGCCCCTCCCTTTTATCCCATTCCAAATAAAAAAAAAAAAAAAATGCTCCTGTTTTGCAGCTAAAACAGGATCATGACTAACAAATTCTGAGTTTGTATAATTTATTGTAGCATTTGTTCAGCAGTTACTGTATATCCTTCATCTGCTTTAATATAAATGATCTATTGTTGGGGGGAAAAAATACATCTTCCATGGTGGTACAATGTTCCATTAATTAAATATTCAAACAGAGGCAACAGCATGGATGTTGTAATTAAATACTTACAAGTTTCAGTTATTGGTCTCAGTTATGATGTTACTTTAAAATTGCCTTTAGGGTGCATGCCTCATATATTCCATTGAGTTTTCAGACTGGGGGAAACATTTTCTTTACCGAGAGTTTGCAAGGGAAGTACAAAAACGTAATGAAACTGGTATCTGAGCAGTTTCAAAGTCTCCAACAATTTGGGAATGCATACCAGCACCCTTCTGGCATTGACCCCAGCGGATGATAGTGTGTTCCACCTGCCAACTGGTCTGTTTTTTTTTTTCACATAGGAGCCAGGAATTGGAAATGCCACAATTAGGGCAGTCGGAGTGCTTTAGTCCAGTGACCGCCAAAAGGATACAGTTCTTACTGGCAAACAGAAACGTCGCACGCAAAAAAAAATCTGTACTAAAAAATTAAAATAAACCCTTATCTAAATGCTACTACCCTACCTAACATGAAAGACAACCTAATTTCCGACGCTGCTAGAACAGAGTATAAAATGAAAAAACTGGCCAGCACACATCTTTAAACCCTAAATTGTCCATTTGAGATGTTTGGACCCAATTTACATTAGTTGTGTCAAGATGGAGGCTGAGTATTAGATTTTAGATCGCCTCCAGTTATTACTATGCCCTCTGCAGTGTGGTAATTAAAATAGGGATGTAAAAACCCAGGCAGGTATCGTTAATGGTCTCTAGTGTCAGTCGTTACTTTCTGTTCATATTTCAATCAAAGCAGCAAACGTAAGCTTTTCCTGCATATTACAACACAAAGTCAGATACTAAGAAATATTGTTTCACTCTCCGTGATCAGTTATGTGATTGTACTGTTCATTTTTTCAACTGTTTTACAAATGTTAAATGAACTTTTTCTTTGATTTTTCATAATGGGTTCCTGAATTATAGTGTGCTTAATATTTCTTAGTATCTGACTGTGTTGTAAAATGCATGAATAGCTTACGTATGCTGAAGTGTCTTGAAATAAGAATGGAAAGTAAAGACTGACACCAGAGATTAATGATACCTGGTCTAGAACACAACATAAATGCTAGGATACTTTGTACTGCACACACACACACACACACACACACACACACACACACACACACACACACACGTGCTCGAGATGGACACACACAATTTAGTCAGAGCGGGGCATCTACTAAAACAGAGACCAAGACCTATTTAATGCACATGTTTTCATCCTTCCATGGACAACATCTGTTTAAACAACATGCAGTCTTGCTGTATTCTGACATATGCAGTTAGGTCCTGCCTTTCAACTGCGCTGGAGGAACAGAGTTAAACTTTCCATGGCCAGCATGGAATGTTCACCTGAAACTAGTTGAAGCCCCTGTCTGCTGTTTAAACTCCAACCATCAGATTCTTTACTCCACCTCACTGAACAGTCGCTCCGGAGATTTCTCCTTTGCTCGGTTCAAAAAAGTCGGTTAAAGTGTCATTTTTTTTGCTCTGTTTCTACCGAATTGTTGCTACCGATCTGTCGGTTTAAGTCTCTGTCTGTGGGTACCGTGAGTACTAGATAGGTTTTCTGTATAGTTTCTGTGTGGAACTTGTAAATTGTGGATCGGTTCGGCTGAACCGATCAGTTTCAGGTAAAAAAGTTTGTAATTTAGAGTGTGGTGACCGGTCCGTATGGGTTCTAAAAAAAAAAGGATTTTATTACGTTTTTTTCCAAGACCCGTGACATGGTCAAGAACCGATAGGGGAGTCTTGCCTGGCGGCTTACTGAAAAAAGGTTAAGTTTTGGTTAGGATTGGCCATGTCTGAGAAACCCAAGAAAAAAACCGGGCCAACTGGGTTTCAACACTGCAGTGTGTGTGTGTGGGGAAGTCTTTGCCAAAGCTGATCCCCACACCACCTGTGTTTATTGTCTGGGGTTTGACCACCTTGATTCAGACTGCCAAATTTGTGAGATTTTCCCGAATCTACCCTGGAAAAGAGATTAGGTAGACTGAGGGAAAGGGAGGCCGAGAAGTCAGCTGGCCTGGATGGCCAGCCCGGTTTGGTTCGACCGAACCAGGAGGTGCCCTCTGACCAGGCGATACTTCTTGGTCAAAGGAGAGCAGATTCTGAGAGTCTGTTCGGTTAAAAAATAAATAGTCGGTTCAGATGTGAAATTCATACTCCGACCACCGATGAGATAGCCTGGGCGATAAGGATAGTGCAATCGCTTACTTCGGTTCCGACCGAACTGGCACCATCTGGCAGGGGTTCGGTTTGGTTGGTTCCCCTGGTTCCGGATTACACTTTGGAAGAATTTTATGAACCGGATGAGGAGGAAGGAGAGTGAGGATGATGGTGATTATGAAAGTCTGGATGTGCCTATTGACCAGGACATCTCCCCAGACAGACCTTCAGGTGTTTCTCCTCCTAGGCTTTCTGAGTCCCCCTTCTCACTTTGTTTTACAAAAAAGTGCCTGAGACCCTCCAGCTTCCTGTGGAGGAAGCAGTAGAGGATCAGGAGGAGCCTGAATTTGTTGAAATGGACATCCCAGAGTCCAGGAGACTGTCTGTTCCCCTCCACAAATCCTTTGGGAAACAGACACATAAAATTCTTAAGACTCCTAATTCCATACCTCCTGTGGACAGACGAATGGACAAGAGGTGTACTCTTTCGGGCTCAGACATGGGTTCCTTTCCCAGCAGTGCGCCATGTTGGGGTAGTGCAGGCTGCTGCCTGTGATAGGCAAATATCCCTTGGCATCAACCCCCTAGACAGGACTCGGGAAGATTGATGTCATGGCAAAAACAGTACATGGCAGCATCTTTGGAACTCAGGCAGGCTAACTATATGGCCTACACAGCTAGATACCAGAAGTCCAGGTGGGACACTGTGCTGGCTCTGGCTAAACAGGCCCCTGACCAGCTTGCCAAGGAGCTGGAGCAGGTGGCTGCAGATAGGGATGAGAGCATCCAAGTGCAATTTCATGCTGCTGAGACTCCAGTGATGTTTCATCAAGATTTATGGCTACATCTGTGGCTCTTCGGAGGATGACTTGGCTCAGATGTACTAGCCTATTACAGGATACCAGGCTAAGGCCGTGGATTTATTATTTATTACATTTGGTGACGGGTAGGCCCACTGACTAAAGGTCCCTTTTCAGAGGCGACCGGGATAACAATGCAAGTTATAAGAACGAACAAGGACATAAGGAACATTTGAGGCATTGAGTTGCATCACGAGGTGGTTACAGTAAGGAAAAATAGTGGATACAAGCATGGTAAAAGAAAAGCAGTGGATGCAGGCATGGGTACAGGCATGGTTATCATGACATGTAAGCAATTGGTAGTAATTTGCATATAGTTTATTCAGGGGTTACACGTGGCCTCTGGCGAGCAGTCTGTATAAGGCAGGTAGTAGGAAGGTTAAGCTAGGAGACGGGAGTTGGAGAGGAGGGGAGTACCTTAGGAGCTTTAAGTGCCATGACAGTGGCATGCGCTTGAGGTCAGCAGATGGGCTGTAAGCCTGGTGCGGAAGTTCATGAATGAGGAGGAGGCCTGGACCTGGGAAGGGAGCTTGTTCCACTGGCAGGCTGCTTGGGAGGAAAAGGATCTTCCGCCAGCATTTGTCCTTACCCTAGGGACTTCTAATAGCGTTCTATCTGAGGTCCTTGGGTTCCTTGGGTTGTGTCTGAGGGTTATGGTCCCGGCAATGCTTGGCGGAGCGTGAGGTTTGAGAAGCTTGTAGGCCTGGGCAGGCAAGGGTGTTGGAGGCGGGTGACCAATGTGGGCCAACGAAGATTGGCCAAAGTGTCACAGTGGTGACATCTCGGATGGTCTAAGGTTGTGAAATGAGCTATTTTATTATATAGGGTTTGCATCCTGGTAATCTCTTCTTTAGCCATGCCCTGTATAATAGGGGCCGCAAAGGTCAGGTTGGGTAGAAGGACGCTGGTAAATATGGAGAGCCTGGCTTCAGGGATGAGTTGGTCCCCGAGTCGGTACAGGGTACCAAGTTTCCGATGTAGGGTCCTGGTGACCTGGTCCACGTGTTCCTTGTATGTGATATTCTGATCCAACGTGAGACCTGAAGTATTTAAGGAGGACTACTTTAATAGGCTTTACCAGAGAGTGAGGTTAAGGAGGATGAGGACCTGTCCGATCCAGGGATCTTGGCCCGAATAGCATTGCCTTGGTCTTGTCTGCATTTAGTACCATTCTGTTCTTACATAGCCAAGTCTCTATGAAGTGAAATCCTTTGGAGCAGAGGGCCTGGGGCAACCCACGTCACAGGAGTCTGAAGATGACAGTATTATCAGCGTACTGCACAACTTGAGAGCTCTCCCTGCAGTGGAGTGCATGAGTGGATTGGTAAACAAGGAAAACAGGAGGGGCCTAGAATTGAGCCTGAGGTACACCCTGGTTTAGGGGTAGTGGGTCAGACATGGTCCCTTTCCATGAGACCCTCTGTGCCCTGCCTGATAAGTAGCTCCCAAACCACTTCAGGGCATGATTGTCTAGGCCTATATTTTGCCTTCTGTAGTAACAAGTTGTGGTCGGCGAGTCGAATGCCTTGGAGAAGTCTATAAAGACTGCACCAGTGGGTATCCCTTTGTCCATTGCCCTGAGAACTTCATCCGTGAAGTTAATGAGGGCAGTGTCAGTACCATGGTTTGTTCTAAATCCATATTGGGAGGGGGCAAGGAGCTGCTGAGCTTCCAGGTAGTCCCTGAGTTGATTGTAGATGACTCTTTCTTGCACCTTAGCAAGTGAGCAGAGGAGGGAGATGGGCCTGTAGTTGAGTTTTTCCCTGAGCCCCCCCTTTGTGAATAGGGACAACACTGGCATGGTTCCACGGGTCAGGGACTGTTCCTTCCCTCAGTGATCGATTGAGGAGCATGGTTATAGGCCAGGCTGAGGAGGTAGCTCCTGCCTTGAGTAGCCGAGGGTTGATACCGTCTGGTCTCCCTGACCCTTTCGGTTTCAGGTTCCTTAGGAGGTTCAGTGCTTCAGTGCATTTAGCCAGTCTCAGGTGAAATGGGGGTCTTTCCATGTGAGGTGGTTCATCTGAGGCAGGGGGGAGAGTCTGGGGAGACAGGCAGGTCTTGTAGGCCTCGAGGTCTGAGAAGTGCCTGTTAGGGCAGCCGATAGTTGAGAAGGGTCAGTTGTGAGCTGACCGTTAATCTCCATGGGACAGGACTCAGGCTTTTGCTGCCCTTGATCAGGTCATTGATATGATTCAAATTGCTTGGGTTGCCCAGGCTGGTTTTCTGGAGGTGTGTTAAGTAATCTCTCTTAGTGAGTTTTATGGCTCTCTTGGCTTAGTTCCTCAGGGCTTTGTATTCAGCGGATCTGCGGGAGGAGAAGAGCCTAAACTTTCAAGGCCCCAGTAGCCATTAGGGCTTTGAGGAGGAGGAGAGATCACTTGTTGCAGCTGCCTTTAGCCATTCTCTTCATTGGAGCAAGAGGTTGGCGCTGTGGTTAGTTAGTCCTGGAAGTATTGCACAACCTCAGTAAGAGTAGGAGAAGATTTATGGGGTTCCAGTCCAGACTACCTAGGTAGCGATTGTATTGTAGTTCAGAGAACTTGGAGAAGTCACGGGCAGAGAGAATTCTAGGTTGGACCTTGGGTGGTTTGTTTTTCCATATACAGAAGATTGGGGAATGGTCGCTCAGGGAGTCTGCCATTGTGCCCGCACTCTGTATATTAGTGGGATTAGACACCAGAGCCCAGTCAAGGGTAGTGTGGTTCCCAGTTTTGTAATTAAGTCTGGTTGGTTCAGAGATGACCTGTGTCAGACCTGCTTCATGGCTAAGTGACTTCGAGGCATGACCAGGGTCCTGGGCCCAGTTAATGTTGAAGTCGCCCAGGATTAGTTGCTCCATTGTTACCTTGATAGCCATATCGTTTGTGATGGCTTCAAGGGATTTGAGGGCTGATTTTGGTGGGTGGTAGATGCAGCCAATTGTTAGTTGTTTGGCATGCCCTAGGGTTATCCGGATGTATATGATCTCTCCCTCAGCAGTAGGATTAGTCTGCAGGGGTAGAGGTGACACGGAGAGGTCATCCTTTTCCCTGTTATTGATAATTCTCTGTTTGGGGAGCAGACAGAGAACTACATGAGAAAGAGGGACGAGTACAGGACCACTTACAGGAGTGCTCAGGCCAAAGAAAGGCAAGCTACTCCTCAAAGGCAGCAGTCCAGGGGCAGGAACAGGCCTTTCCAAAGGCCTTTTTACCAAGCTCAGGCCTCCTCCTCTTACTCTGAGGGGGTTCTTTAGAGGGAGAGGCAGACGGGGGATGAGCAGGCCTGCATCCACCCCTCAGCCTAAAGCCCCTGCCAAGCAGACACCCTGATGGGTCTGCCCAGGTCGATTCTCCAATACCAGTAGGGGGCAGGCTGGCTTACTTTGTCCAGGACTGGAAGTCTCTGACATCAGACAAGTGGGTCCTGGAAGTAGTAAGCCAGGGACTGGTTCTCAGCTTCAAAAATTTCCTAAGATGAGAACCAGATCCTTTCCACCTGCAAATCCATCAGAGACCTTTGCCTTAGAGGCAGAGGTTTCTTCACTTCTAGCTCTCAGAGCTATAGAGAGGGTTCCCACCTACACAAGGGCAAGGATTGTACTCAGGTACTTCTAACCCCCAAAAACGACAGGAGAATGGTGGCCCATCCTGGACCTAAGATATCTGAACAAACACCTTTTTAAAACCAAAGTTCAAAATGGTGACTCTGGGAATAATCCTTCCCTCTCTAAGGCCAGGGGACTGGCTAGCCTCCCTGGACCTCAAAGATGCCTATTTTCACATTCCTATCAGTTGCTCCCACAGAAAGTACCTCAGGTTCGAGTTGCCCTCAGGGCACTATCAATTCAGAGCAATGCCCTTTGGCCTCATATCAGCCCCAAGGATTTTCACAAAGTGCCTAGCAGCAGTGGTTGCTTTCCTAAGGAGAAAAAAGGTCTCCATCTTCCCATACTTGGATGACTGGCCCATAGTAGGTCAGTCTCCAGACCAAGTCAAGTCACATTTGCATATAACACAGCAAGTGCTCACTTCCTTAGGATTCCTTCTCAACCTTCCAAAGTCAGTTCTCGAACCAGTACAGCTCCTCACCTTCACAGGGGCGGAGCTGGATACAATAAAGGCAAGAGCCTTCCTTCCCCTGGAAAGGGCAAGGACCGTTATGGAACTGGCCTCTTCATTCACCCTGCAGGTGTCTCGACCAGCAATGCATTTCCTTCAGCTTCTGGGCCACATGGCAGCTTCCACAGCAGTGGTCCAAGGAGCAAGATTCTAGATGAGGAACATTCAGTTCCACTTAAGAGCCTTCTGGTACCAAAGAAAGGATTCCCTTACCAAACTAGTCCCAGTGACTCGAACCCTGATCCAGGCCTTGCAGTGGTGGCAGGATCAGGACAATTTGAGACAAGGGGTTTCTTTTGTCACTCAGTCTCATTCAGTGATACTCGCCATAGATGATTCCATGCTGGGTTGGGGAGCCCATCTGGGGGGGTCTTACCACCCAAGGGCTGTGGTCACCTCAGGAATCTCTGCTTCACATCAGTCTCTTGGAACTCAGAGCAGTGTTTTTGGCACTGCAAGCCTTTTCCAAATCAGTACAGAACAAGGTGGTTCAGGTCAGAACAGACACCACCACCACCATGTGGTACATCAACAAGCAAGGAGGCACTCTGTCTACGGCCTTGTGCACAGAAGCAATGAAGTTGTGGTCCCTGGCCTATTCCCTGCAAACCTCTCTGATAGCAGTTCACCTCCCAGGGAAGGACAATGTCCTAGCAGATACTCTGAGCAGAATATCCCAGGGCCATCACGAATGGACCCTAGATCCTCTAGTTTTGAAGGTGAATTTCTCGAGATGGGGCACTCCAGAGATAGATCTTTTTGCAGCCCCAGACTATCACCAACTTCCTCTCTTTTGTTGCAGACTTGGGCTCAGTCCCCCTGGATGCTCTGATCCTGAATTGGGAAGGGAAATTCCTGTATGCTTTTCCCCCCTTCCCTCTCCTGTTCAAGGTGTTAAAGATAAGGTCACAACCATGCAAAGTGATTCTGATTGCTCCAGACTGGGCCAGAGCGCTGGTATCCCCTGTTGCTGTCCCTAGCAGTCCACCTTCCACTCTCTTCCCAGGAATTACAACTTGTTGACATCCTCTCAGGGGAGGATTTGGTACCCGAACCTTCGGTCTCTCAATCTCAAGGCATGGCTCTTGAAGAGTTAGAGTTTGCTGATCTGCATCTTTCCCAAGGGGTTCTGGATATCCTTAAGGCTTCTCGAAAGCCTTCCACCAGAAAGACTTACAACTCCAAATGGAAAAGATTCAGTATTTGGTGTTCTAAGAAAAATTTCTCCAGATTCTGCTGAGTTGCCTACGGTTCTGGACTATATGGTCCATCTCAATGGCCTAGGCCTTAGGCCAGCTACACTTAAAGTGCATTTGGCAGCTGTTTCTGCCTTCCTGTCAGTAGGCAAGCCATCCCCTCTGTCAGCCCATCCTGTGTTTTTGTAAGTTCTTCAAGGGATTGCTTTACCAATCTCCCCCTTAGGGACCCTGCTCCTGCTTGGGACCTTAATGTTTGCATTGCTCAGCTTATGCAACCCCCCCTTTGAGCCTTTGTCCTCTGCAGAGCTTAAGTACTTGACTTGGAAAACTGTGTTTTTGGTGGCCATTACCTCTGCCAGGCGTATTAGTGAATTGCAAGCCCTGTCAGTGGAACCTGATTTCATCTCTTTCCATAGAGATAAAGTGGTCCTAAGAACTAACAGAAAACTTTTGCCTAAAGTGGTTTCAGATTTTCACCTCAACCAGTCTGTCTCTCTCCCTGTTTTCTTCACTGACCATTCCTCCTCTGGAGAGAGGAGGCTACACAGCTTAGATGTTAAATGGGCCCTCAGCTACTACATAGAGCGCACCAAGGGTCACAGGTTTGAATCCCTCCAGTTCTTCATGTATGGAGAGGTTGGTAAGGGCAAACCTGCCACTAAGAGATCTATTGCCAGGTGGATTGTTTCTTGTATACAATTCTGCTATGAAAAACTGTGTAGAACTCCACCCTCAAGCTTGAGGGCTCATTCCACTAGAGGTACAGCTGCTTCCCTGGCTGCTGCCAGGGATATTCCTATCTTAGACATTTGTCAAGCAGCCACCTGGAAAACAGTCCATACATTCACCAAGCATTACTCTTTGGATATCCAGGCTAGGAGTGATGCTCGGTTTGGCACAGCAGTACTTCAGAGCCTGTTTCCGAAGTAGGTTCTTCCCCTCCTCCATGGAGGTACTGCTGGGTAGTCTGCATATGTCAGAATACAGCAAGACTTCATGTTGTTTGAGAAAAAAATCACTCACCTTAGTAATGTTGTTTCTTCTATTGGAGTCTTGCTGTATTCTATTCCGCCTCCCTCTCAGAACCTGGTTTTGGGATGTGGGTGGGCAGGAGCAGTGTTGGCACCCTAGGGGTGTCCCTTTTTCACCCTCCTTTATTTTGGGTGAGTGATTGTGTTTTGTTTTTTGGGTTTCTTGACTTGTCTTCTTTTTGAAACCAAAAAACCCTTTTATATAGATATAATTGCCAGTTGGCTAGTTTTGAGTTTTACAGTTTCCACACAGAACTTCTAGTGAGTATTGCTCGTAAAGATCTGACGGTTGGAGTTTAAACAGCAGACAGGGGCTTCAGCCGAGCTCGCGGTGAACATTCCATGCTGGCCATGGAAAGTTTAACTCTTTGTTCTCCGGGGCAGTTGAAAGGCAGGACCTAACTGCATATGTCAGAATACAGCAAGGCTCCATTAGAAGAAACAACATTACTAAGGTGAGTAATTTTTTCTTTTCAGCCACAGGTCAAACTATTCAAGACGCCAGTTTGTACTGCACAAACGCCAAGGAAGGCAACCGGGAGATCACATCTAACAGCCCCCTCCCTTTCAAAAAAATGAGAAATTAATAAGGCAATATTTCTATATTTAAATCCGTTTGTCACAGCCCCCAGCCCTCCTGCATACTCTGTTCATATAATTATTATTTTTAATGTGGCTCTTGGACGTGATGACAGCTATGTGGTACAGGGCATGCTCTGTGTGCAGGAAAGGAGATAGGGATTGGGCTAGGCAAAGGAGGGTTTCAATACAGGGAGGGATAGAAGTGTGGGGGAAATTGAGATGTATTGGGCAGCAATGCCAGAGGGTCAGCAAAAAGAAATATTGCCTTTCTCTGTGCTTATTAATTTTTTTATTAGTATTTATGCTGGCCAAAGGCAGACTCTTATGACAGGGAGATTGTGGCCAGGGGCCATTTAAAATACCAGTAATGCTGGTCTAATTAATTTGGTTTCAAATATACAGGCTGTGGGGACCTTATGATGAGATGCTAGAACACTGTTTTTTAATTTACGGGTCAAAGGGTTACTGTTTTCTTTGATTTCTGAATGTAAACATCCCGCTCAGAGCGGGTCAGCCCAGATGGGCTTTTTTATTTTCAACGAGCCGCTCCAAAAGGAGAAGAAACACTGATTTCAGTCAGTAAATCATGTGTACAAACGAGAAGTTTTTTTCATATTTCTTTTGTTTTGTCGCAGATAGCCTGACCGGTAGAGTTTACGTGGAGCGGAGGCAATCATTCCAGCTGGGAGCAGGTCTCTGCCCAGGAGCGCAATATTGTTATTTGTGGAATAATTAAACTGCTGTAATTAAAGATGCCCACATCAGGGAGGTTATCAGCAAGGAAGGGAGCTGGTTTCAGGGCAGGAATGGGTAGGGTAGTTTTTTTAATATTCCACCTATTTACTAGAAATTCTCCATAGAGGAGCAGGCAGACAGTTGCAATTCTCCCTGCAAATGCAACAGATCACCCTTCCTGGGCTCCCACATCGACTTGCTGCTGTTGAAACTGCTGCTTGCTGTCTCCTGTTGGACTGTGTTTGTAGCATATAAAGAGAGAGAGAGAGACAGACAGCATGGCAGGAAAAAGGGAAACCTTCAGTGCCTCCTGCACCCTTTTGTTTAAGCAGCTACAGTCGTAACATTCAGTCCTGGTCCCCTGATTTAGCAGTGGGGACTGGGAGCAATGGTTGACAGTAAATTTTCAGTGCCTTAAATGCCGTGGACCATTGCCAGTGGAGCAGGAACAGAAGGGGCTCCAGTACTGCCAAGTTTCCTAAGACTTCCACTGGGTCCTCTGTCCTCAGGCATCAGCCTCCTCGCTTAATCACCTCCTGGGTGCTTGTACAACACAATCATTTCCTGGCACAGTATTCCCCTCTCTCGGCCACTACCAGCTGCAGACAGTGAAAAAAAGAGATCCCCAACTAAAAATAACAAAGTAAAACTAAACTGACTCCTACCACTGCCTCACTGCAGTGCCCTAACCTGCCCTGCTTTTGACATGCGCACACCGGAATGCAAGCAGGATCACAGAACAAATTAACAGCAGTGTTGCACACAACTTTTAATAAGATAACATTAAAAAATATATTGCACAAAGCTTTGAATAAAATTTGGTTAAATTAAAATGTTTTGGATCCCAAATCAAAAGAAAAATAATTATGCAACAGAACATATATCTCCACAGACACACCCTGACCCACTGTCTGAATGTTCCATAGTAACATCTGCGGTCTCCTGCTACTTCCCCGGAAAGCGTCAATTTCCACGGTCAGCTGTGAATTCTGCGGATATTTCTATTTGATTTACTTGTGTGGTGGAATGTTACAAGTTTGTAACATTCGGAGACGTGCTGGTATCCTTTTCAGCAGAGGTCAGAGCATGAAAGATAAACAGTGAATGTCAGCACTAAATAAAATATAGGCATAGCTTTAGTATTCCACTGTGTGCTTTTTTCCGGCAGTTTCCGTGGTTTTCTGTGGCGGGCATAAAATTCTGCGGGTGGCCACGATTTCTGTGGCAAACGCCACTGAATCGCGGTAAACACGGGCCCCGCATCGCCCGCTTTGGAATTTCTTCCAGGGTTGTCTTGGTGGCTGCCAGGAAATCTTTCACGAGAGCCACCTATGCCATGAAATGGAAGCACTTCTCCATATGGACCATCGCTTGTCACTTGGACTCCTTCACCTGCCTGGTGAATCTGATTCTGGAGTACCTCTTCTCCCTCTTGGACTCTGGTCTGGGGTACACTTCGCTCAAGGTGCACCTTTCCAGCATCTCTGTGTACTATGCATGTATCCAGGGCAAAGCTCTTGTCCAGCTGGAGGTATCCCGCACATTCTTATGGGGTGTCCTACATTTGAAACCTTCCATTCCGGACCCGTCCCTCCATGGCACCTTCTTGTTATGTTGGAAAAACTCACTCTGCCTCCCTTTGAACCAGCCACGAGTTGCAAGCTGAGCTTTCTGTCATGGAAAGCATTATTTTTAGTTGCTGTTACTTCCGCTCAAAGGATTTCGGAGCTTCAGTGTCTGATGTGTAAAGAGCCTTATTTAGTTTCTGCCTAAGGTGGTGTCAAAGTTCATGCTAAGCCAGTCCATCCACCTGCCTGTTTCTTTACCTGAATATTCTGATCAGGGGGAGGCCTTACTGCACACTCTGGATGTTCATAGGGTGCTCAGTTATTATACAAATAGTACCCAATCGGTTCGGAAGCCTGCTCAGTTTGATTCGTTCACAGAAGAGAATGTTTCAGAATAGTGTTTGTGAAAATGGTTGGCAGATTGCATTGTGTACTGTTACCGGAAGTACAACGAGCCCTTGTCTGGGACAGTAGTGGTCACTGTACCAGGGGTATGGCCACCTCTAGTGCCAGTTTCAGGAATGTGTCTGCTGCAGACATCTGTCTCTCTGACACTTGGAGTTCGGTTCACACCTTTGTCTGCCATTACAGCCTTGGATATTGCTTCAAGGCGCAGGGCCAGCTTTGGACTAACTGTCCTTCAGGGTCTTCTTTCCTGAGCAGTCTGCTCTTAGTTTTTTGTTTTCCTTTCTACCTCCTTCCGGCTGACTTACGGACAGTTCTGGTCTTGCTTGAGACTCTGTTCTACCAGTGTTTCCTGCTGGAAGAGCCCCCTTGAAGTAAGATAGTACAGTTACGAAAGAACATACCATAACAGTAGAACTTCAAGAACAGCTCTTGCAGCAGGTGGTGCTTCCCCTCTCTCCTTTCCCCTGATAGTTGCTTTTCCTTCGCATTTTGTACTTTTTCTTGGCTCTGAGGAACTACCTCTGTTCTCCTTTCTTTCTGCTCTGTGGCTTCCAGTGGGAGAACTGAGGTAGGTCTGGGGGACTTTCTCTTTTATAGGATAGGCAGACGACAGCGTACTGATGCAGGCTGCTTGCTAGAAGTTTTCTGTATGGTCCTTGTACCTGGTGGCTTCAGTCCTACCGGTTTTTGGCTGCTGCAAGAGCTCCTTTTTTGAAGACCTAATGATACGGCAGATTCTTACGGAGCAACTTTTCTGTGGCAGCTATATTTACACCCACTCATTTGAGTATTTTATAAAAAATAAAAATACTGCTCTAGGAAGTATGGAAATAAAATGTTCTAGGGACATGGATATGTTGTTCATCCACACTCATTGGCAGGTATCCTTGCCGCTTTAAATCTTGCCGGAAGGTCTTCACGCTTGCTCCTCCCACCCACCCGGGTGGTATAACTCTCGGCTCTGCCCCATGACGCCAGATCTTCCTTACCGCTTGGAAGCTCAGGTTCCCTCCTTAACGCTCTGCGTTTGAGACTGGTTCCTATTTCTCCGTTTGCGGATTTAAAAATAAATTTTGCGAAAAAGACTTCAGTCTTCTATCCCTCGCGGCTGCGGTGGACAAATCGACTCCCGGATTTCGGAGATGCCCATGCGGGCAGAAGATGTCTCGGACGGATCCACACTCCACGTGTGTCTACTGCTTAGGCCTTGAGCACGACCCGCAGGCTTGCGACCTGTGCTCATCTTTCTCGGCCTACGTCCTCGAAGACCGTGCTGCCCGATTGCAACTGGGCCGTCCCGAGAAGCGTTTCCCTCCGGTGAAGTCCAAGGAGGCCTGGTTGGCGGTGTCCGCGGCGGCGGGCTCGGCGGATCAGCTCGAGCGGATGGTCGCCCTCGAAGAGGAGGCGGCGCGGGCCGTATCTTCCTCGGCCGCGGCATTTATCCCGCTCTCTCTGGGCTCTTCTTACACGGCTTCCTTTAAGGAGCTTTGTCTGTCCCTCTCCACTAAAGGAGAAGGGCTCGTGTCGTTGGGACCTTATTCTCGGTCCAAAAGAGGGACAGGGTAAGTCCTTCCGTCGACGCTCTTGGGAGCGGGAAAGGTCCCTCTCCCCGGGCCGTCGACCGTCGGCTTCGGTCGACAGCTCGGCTTCGGCCACTGGCCTCACTGTGTCCCCGTCAGGTCAGTTGACCGAGACTCCCACCGATGAAGTCGAGATTTTTCTCGACCCATTGGACGGGCTGTCGCCTTTAGCAGCCGAGATTCCCCTCTCCCCGGTTCCCCCGGGAGGGGTTGAGGATCCTGTGGGCTCGCCTGTGCCTCGGTTCCGGAGCCCTCGGATGGACCATCCGAGCGAAGGAGTGCAGTTCCGCCGACACCTCCCGCACCGACCTCGGAAATTCTGGGACTTTCGGTCTGGACCTCTTCGCGGTCCAGCCGATCCCACCGTCAGGCGGTCTCGGTCTCGGCACCGCGTGGCGGGCGCCGCCGCCCTCGTCCTCCTCCCCTCGGACGAGGGAGGTCATGCGTAAATTACGTCGACGGTACGAGGACCTTATGTTGCAACAGCTCCTCCTGGCCGGGAGTAAGCCGACCCCGTCGCCTTCCCCGGCCATTAAGTGGCTGTCACCGGAGCGGCCGACACAACCCCTCGACTTATCCGAGGAGCCTATACCCAGGCCGGTTGTTCGGCCAAAACCAGCTGCTCCACCGATTCTGGTGGAACCTCCGCCTCCACAGCCACCAATTGGGGCTCCGACCAAGGATTCTCGGTCGGCTAAGGGTCTACCCCATCGGCTGTCGGTTACCCTCACTCCCGACCGACCTCGGCAGGTGAAGGGTGGCTCAGGCCAGAGGCAGCTCTTCGAGAACTCTTCCGAGTCCGAAGATGATTCCTCCTTTTTCTCCAAGCGACTGGACTTGGAGTCTTCAGGAGGTCAGTCATTGGACGATAGCCCGTCGTCCTTCCTAGGACTGCTTCGGCTCATCTCGGAGTCCACCGGGATGGAGCTCGAACCCGTTTCCAAACGGGCCAGGTATCCCCTCACGGAGATTCTGGACCGAGGGGATTCTCCGACGGAGGCCTTTCCGGTGGCCGAGGCCATAGTGGGTCCGGCACTGGAGCTTTGGCAGCGCCCTGCTTCCTGCCCTGCGCCTTCGGCCAGGATGGCCAGGAAGTATCACGGTCCCACCGGTTCCCTGTCCGGTTTGAACACCCTCTGCTGAGGGTTGGTTACCGACAGCGTTTTCAGTAGCGCCCGGCTAGCGCCAGGATGTGACAAACCTCCTGACAAGGAGTCGAAATTGGACTATGTCGGGCGAAAAGTCTCGCCAGTACTCTCTTCGCCTGCTGTCAGGCCAGTTCGGCCTCATGGCACATTTTTCTCGGTGCCTGTTGGGCTCCCTGGATGAGGTCATCCCTCATCTTCCGCACGATCTGCAGACTACGGTTAAGCAGGTGCGGGACCAGGCAGGGCAGTGGCCAAACAGCAGCTCCAGACTGCTTTGGATATAGGGGACTCATGTGCCAGATCGGTGGCGGCGCAGTGGCTATCGCGGCGGGCTTGGCTGAGGATATCCACCTTTCGCCGGATACCCAGCACAAGTTGGCGGATGTTCCCTTTGGGACTGACCTCTTGGCCCTGGGGTGGAAGGTCACCTGCGAGGATCGAGAAGTCCAATGCTACCTTGGACTCGGTCTCTTCGCTCAGAAGGACAAAGGCGCAAGCCACAGCCTAAGCCCTTTCGTCCTTCTGTGCCCTCGGCGCGCCTGCCCAGCAACGCCAGGGCCAGCAGGCTCGGCCTTGGCATCCCAACCCAAGCCGCCGGCTTCCTCTAACAGGAGGCAGGAGGAAAGGCCCAGGAGGTCCCTCGCCGTCCCTCCTCCAAGCCTGCCCAGTGACGGGCTGAGGGGTGTCGCCCCCATTCCCGTCACCTTACCCTTGGGTCCCCCCGTGGGGGGACGGCTCCGGCACTTCCGTTCCGCCTGGTCCGCTGTTACCACGGACAGGTGGGTCTTGGAGGTGGTGGGAAGAGGCCTGCCTCTGGAATTCGAGCAGGCACCACCCTTCAGAGCCGTCGCCCCTCGGGGGGCTTCGGGATCCCCAGCCTCACTGGCGGCTCGTCGAGCCGACATCGCTCTCCTCCTCCAGAAGGAGGTGGTAAGAGAGGTGGTGGACCCTCCTTCAGACCCAGGGTTTGTGTCCAGGTACTTCCTGGTTCCGAAACGGACGGGGGGCTGGCGCCCCATTCTCGACCTACACGACCTAAACAAGTTCCTAAGGTCTCGAACCTTCAGGATGGTCACTCTGGCTCAGATAATACCATCCTTGGAACGCGGCGTGTGGTTCTGCTCTCTGGACTTGCAGGACGCGTTTTTTCACGTCCCTATCCGTCCGTCTCACCAGAGATTCCTTCGCTTCCGAGCGGAAGGATCCCTCTTCGAGTTCCAAGCCATGCCCTTCGGCTTGTCTCCAGCTCCCAGGGTCTTCACCAAATGCATGGCAGTGGTGACAGCATTCCTGCGGCGCCGAGGGGTCCGGGTGTACCCTTACCTGGACGACTGGCTGATAGCAGCTCCCTCCAGGAAGGAGGCGGAGTGGTCCAGAGATCTGGCCCTCCAGGTCTGCTCTCAACTGGGCCTCCTTATCAACGAGGCCAAGTCGGAACTCGAGCCGAGCAGGTGATTCTATTCATCGGGCGCAGCTCGACTCTCTTGCCAGGCGCGGCTCCCGCGGACAGGGCCGAGGTTCTTTCCTCCTTTGCCCGATCATTTCTGGTTGGGCAATTGCGCCTCTGCCGGGACTTCCTGCGCCTCCTGGGTCTCATGGCGGCCTGCACCAGCGTGGTCCGTTGGGCCCGCTGGAACATGCGTCCCCTTCAGTGGGGACTGGCCAGCCAGTGGTCACAACGCTGCGATCCTTTGGACCAGCTTGTGTCTGTGACACAGGGGATGTGGAAGGCTCTCCAGTGGTGGACCGTTCCAGATCATTTGCAGGAGGGCATCCCGTTCGTCCGCCTCGAACCGACGGTCTCTCTAGTCGACCGATGCCTCTCTGATGGGTTGGGGTGCCCATCTGGGGGAACACCGGGCTCATGGCCTCTGGTCCCCGCGGGAGTCCCGATGCCACATCAACCTGCTGGAGCTCCGAGCGGTCCGCCTAGCTCTCACCGCCTTTGCTCCGTTCCTCCGGGGTCAAGTGGTCCGAGTCCAGACGGACAATACCACGACCATGTACTATCTAAACGCCAGAGCGGGGCCGCTCCATGCTTCTATGCAAGGAAGCTCTCCGCATTTTGGTCACTCGTCGCAGCCTGGGCGGATCTCCTAGCCATTCACGTGGCAGGAGCCTCCAACACCCTGGCCGATGCCCTGAGCCGGATAGGGGCTGCATCCCACGAGTGGTCTCTCCTGCCGGAGGTAGTACAGCATCTGTTCTCCCATTGGGGCACACCTCAGGTGGACCTGTTTGCCTCCAGGAGAACGCGGCTGAGTCTGTTCCATGCCTGCCCCTCAGCAGGGCTCGCTGCAGGGGATGCCTTCTCGAGGCAGTGGACCCTAGGCCTCTTTCGCTTTCCCCATTTCCTTGATCCACAAGGTGCTTCTCAAGGCGAGGAGGGACAAGGCGCAGGTGATTCTGATAGCCCCAGACTGGCCTCGCCAGTTCTGGTACCCAGATCTCCTCAGTCTCAGCTCCAGGACTCGCGGCAGCTTCCAGCTCGCCCGACCTGCTCTCAGTCAATCAGGGAAGGTGTTCCATCCGGACCTTCAATCCCTGCACCTGACGGCCTGGTTCCTGAGCTGCCAGAGTTCCAGGCCTTGGGTCTTTCCGACGAGGTCCTCAATGTAGTTGAGGCGTCCCAGGAGTGCTGACCAGAAAATGCTTATGCCTTCAAATGGAAAAGGTTTTCCATTTGGTGTCAGGGCAAGGGCTTGGACCCTTCCTCCTGTTCCTTGGCAAGCATCTTGGACTATTTATGGTCCCTTTCTAGTCAAGGACTTAGGTCGGCGACCCTAAGGGTGCACCTGGCAGCCATCTCTGCTTACGAGCGCGCGGGCCGGAAGCAGTCGGTGGCGAGGAGAAGGTGGTCTGGCGCTTTTTCAAGGCCTTGATCACATTTCCTCCAGTGCGGGAACCCCCACCTCCGTGGGATCTACTGCTGGTACTGGCAAGCTCATGGGCAAGCCATTCGAACCTATGCACAGGTGTGCTCTCTCTCACCTGTCGTGGAAGACCGCCTTCTTGGTGGCTATCATGTCAGCCACAAGGATGGGAGAGCTCCAGGCGCTTCCATCCAGTCTCTACCTGGTCTTCCACAGGGACAAAGGTTGTCCTGCGCCCCAACCCGAAATTCCTTCCGAAGGTGGTGTCGGAGTTTCACCTTAACCAGGTGTTGACTCTGCCGGTGTTCTACCCCAATCACACCTCGGAGGCCGAATATAGGCTCCATACTCTGGACCCTAGAAGGGCACTCGCTTATTATAAGGAGCGCACGGCTGAAATTCGGGGAGAGGTTCGCCAGCTGTTTGTCACCTACGCTGAAGCCGCATCTGGCAGACCTGCAGCCAAGCGGACGATAAGCAGGTGGGTAACCTCCTGCATAGATCTCTGCTATAAGTTGGCGGGCATGGAGCCTCCCAGAGGGATAAGAGCTCATTCTACCCGCCATACTGCTGCAACGGTGGCTGCTTCCAGGGACGTCCCTATCCAGGAAATCTGCAGGGCTGCTACCTGGAAGTCCGCAAACACCTTCATTACCCACTACCACATCGACCTTGAGTCACGCCGGGATGCTGGTTTTGGGGCCTCGGTTCTCCAGTCTCTCTTTCCCAAGTAAGTATTGGGGGTGTGCGTCTTGCCTCCCTCCTCCTGGAGAACTGCTAGGAGTCTGCCAATGAGTGTGGATGAACAACATATCCATGTCCATAGAAATACAGGTTACTCACCTGTAACAGGGTTCTAGGAATGGTATGTGTTGTTCATCCTGACTCCACCCGACCTCCGGCCTGGACCTTAAACCTGAGCTTCCAGCGGGCCAGATCTGGCGTCATGGGGCGGAGCCGAGAGTTATACCACCTGGGTGGGTGGGAGGAGCAAGCTTGAAGACCTTCCGGCAAGATTTAAAGCGGCAAGGATACCTGCCAATGAGTGTGGATGAACAACATATACCATTCCTAGAACTCCTGTTACAGGTGAGTAACCTGTATTTTCTGCATTTCTTGTTATTTCTACACTTGCACTGCGGAACTTACAGGGAAAGGGAACATTGTTTAACCAGGAGTAGCACACTAAGCTGAAGCTTATTTCCAGATGTGACCTGGGAGCACAAGAAGTTAAGTGACTTGCTCAGGATCACACAGTATGCACCTAGGCTGCTGTGGGATTCAAACCCAGGTCTCCAGATCTGCAGCTCAGAGCCTTATCCCACTGCGCTATACTGCCTCCTTAAGCATTTTTCCAAAATAAATTCTGACACACTACAGTTTATATTTATTACTTTTCTGTATTTACCTTACCTCATTCTTTATAACTGAGGACATGACATGAAGTCGGGATCTTTTTGTCTGGAACTTAATGTCACCCTCCTGCTGGTACTGTCACTGAATGTCATAGTGCCCCTACCTGTCCTGGAGTAAGGTGTCCTGATGAAACTCTGAGTGTATGAGCCCCACCTTGTCCCTGTCTGGGGGGCAAGCCACAGGTACAATGGGGGATCGACTGCTCTGGGCTCCAGGTAAGAAGGCAGATACTAGAAGGCCATAGGCAACTTCCAAAGGGAGTGGAGTGCCATGGGCAGGGAGAGTGTAAACAGCAAGTGTAAAGTAAAAAAAAAAAAAGATATATATATTGTCAGGAGCAGAATTATGATTTCAGCGGGTTGGGGGGCATGGGAGGATTTATTTAATCTTAACTGGAAAAAGAGGGTTGGGCAGTTCTGCCTATTTTGGGGGGGGGGGTATCCAACTGAAACTGAACCATATTAAGCTGTTGGTGATAATTTTAGTGAATGATGGAAATTTAGCCAGGACACCAGGGAAAATTCCCCTGCTTTTTTGTTTGTTTTTGAGAAGTGACATAGTATCTTTAATGTCCACCTGAACACCCACCAGAACAGGCAAATGGGACCTTGGTTTAATATCTCTTCTAAAAGACAGCATCTCCAAAGGGCAGTATTCCCCTCGCGATGCACTACAGTGTCCATGTTGGGATTTATTCCTGGCTGCCTGATATGAGGCTAGAACCCACAACTTTCAATTCTTCTGGCCCCTGAGGAGAGTGGCAACCTGCTGAGTCACTGACAGTAATGAAGTCTAGGTGACAAAGATGATGTTTTCAGAAACGTCCCCAGTAATTAAGAATTAAGGCACATCAAGACAGAAAAGTGCTAAAATACAAATTAAATTGTCTGAATACTATACTTTAGAATATTTTCCTGGATACTTGAAATCCACTTTAAGCAGCAGTGCTTTTGTAGTAAGTATATATTGAGTAAAGCTTTGTTGGAATCCTCTTGAGCTGAGCTCCACTTTATTTCAGGTTAGCGTGTGCCACAGTGGTGTGTAAATCCAGTACGTCATGCTTTCTCGGCATTTATATATTTTCACTTGTTTACCCAGACAGACTTACTTGTAGCTCTGCCAGTCGTGAATAAACTGGTCTTTGCAAACTTGTGAGAATAAATAACATTTTGGCAAGGCGTGATTTATTTCCTATTGTATTGACTTGACTCATTATAACAAAACAGGTATGACAATGGTTTAAACTATCTTGGGAAATTAACAACTCACTGATAAAACTAAGGATGTCCTTACTACATTATTGCTAAATGCATCGTGAAGCTTTGCTTTTGTGTTTTCTGCTAACTCTTTAGATAGATCTAGTAGAGCCTTGTAATGTAGCTGCTTGCCTGTTTCTGCAGTAATCGGGTATCTCATTTCCTGTTCTGCTCATTTAAATTTCTTCTCAGGGTACTCTGGCCCGGGCAGTGAAGAATGGGGAATGGATCCTGTTGGATGAGATTAACTTGGCTGCTGCAGAGACATTGGAATGTCTGAGTGGATTACTGGAGGGTGCCACTGGCTCTCTAGTGTTACAGGACCGAGGAGACACAGGTATTATTCTGTGTGTAATAAAGCAGAGGGGTGTTTCAACAAGAAGGGTGGATGGCTAAATCATTAGAAGAGAATTCAAATAAGGAACAGTTTGAATGTTGGACTGCAGGTATACAAATATTCTCGTGAGTAAAACCACCTGTTTCATTACTTAACCGTACCTCTGAATGGGAAATACACATTATAAAATGGGTACGGAAAATCCTGTGTCCCGACTAGGTGGCACCTAGGTCTTGGATCTGCCTAAGGCATAGGTAAAACGTTGATCAGGACACAGCATGAACAATATCAGTGCCTTTTTCAAACATTGATTGCCACCACAAATATGGTTGTCACCTTTACTCACTTAAAAATCACCTAGGCCCAGAAAACAAACCTCCCTCAAACAAAAATTGTTTTACTTGCAGTTTTATTTTTGCCCCCCCCCAAAAAAAAAAACAACTCTTATTTATGCTCCTTCGGACTGTGGCATCTCTCGGGGGTGCCTTCTCAACTCAGGCCCTGCCACTTCCCGCCAAGACCCACCTCTCCACGATCACCTCCTCCGGGGGAGGGCCTGCCACTCCTACCCTGGTGGTGTCTTTCTGCAGTTAGACTGTCTGTTCCTACAGGTGGCGCCTGGGGACCACTGGAAAAGCAGTCTGGCATTGGAGATGTGTGGCCTGATCCCCGAGGCCCTCGTCACCTCCTCAGTCCAAGGATTTTCTTGTGGTGTTGTGCCACTCAGAGCGTGGACGTGCATTGGGGTCTGTGGCACTAATGCAGATGCCCCGCCCCCAACATCCACTAGTGCACGCATGTTCTGATGTTGCCCCTGGCTACCACCAGGGGCCGCAAGGCAGTGGCACTATCCCTGAATCCCTTCTCTCCCGACCCGGATCCATTTCCAAACCTGGGTCACCGCAAGGCTGTAGGTGTGGGTCCTGCACCTCAACCCTCATTGGCACCGGCCACTCGATTTTACGCTTCTTTTCTGACAATCCCAAAAAAATGCCTGCCTACCAGGGACACCTTTACTGCTTGCCTTGTCAGAAATGCACTGAATCCCTGGCTTTACTGAGGCTTTTTGCTGTGTGGGTTTGTGTGGGGAGAGGTGAACATTCATCCAGTAAAATTCATTTTTTTTTACTTGTTTGTTGAATTGATGAAATAGTCTTATTATTTTTATTTGGATGTAATGTAACTATCAACCAGACATTACATTTCAAAATAGTCAAACAGGGTGTTTGATATTCCGTATTCATCTCAGCAAGTCTTAAGGGGGAAGGGGAAGAGGACAACATAGTACCCTTCCCCATTCTCTATCGCTGTTAATAATTTATTCATACAACCTCGAACATTTTATCCAGTCTATCGGGTAATAAAACTGTAAATAAAATAACCTGAAAGTTAAAACTAAGAACTTAAAACTTAAGACAAGCCAGATCTCCTAATCATATTTAATTGATTACTATTATCTTTCTTTTATGAGGCGCGTGCAACCTGCTACATATGTACTACATTATTATGTTACAGGAAGTTTTTATACAGGGAACAATAAAAAGGCTTAACATGAGGAGGAGACATCACGTATATCCATAAAGTAAATACTTATATTTGTGGTGAACCTACTCAAAAATACTGTAAAGGGGTAGGGGATATGGGGGAGGCGTTCTGATGCGAAGGAGAGCAAATCTCACATTTTCTTCATACAAATCTCATCTAGTCCATCTATTCGTAAACTGTTCCTTCCATTCTGTGGTTTATCTTGTGTGTGATTCTCTCCATAGTTTGAATTTTTCCTGTGAGATCCACCCATTCTGAAAGAGTTGGTAAATCCGTTTGCAGCCAGTGCTTTGTAATTGCCTTGAGAGCAGCAATCTGCATGATAGCCCACAAATACTGCCCTACCCTCCCGTGAACCCCTAGCGGTATAATGCCCAGGATAGTATGTTCAGGACCTACCTGCCTTTCCACCCTGAATATAATTTTTAAATGCTGTTCTGTTTCGTACCAGTAGTCTTGGAGCAAGGGGCATGTCCATAATATGTGGAATTGGTCAGCTTGAAGATCCCCACATCCCCTCCAGCATATTCCCTGTGGCAATATTTCCATTTCTGGCTTGACTTAGAGGAGCCAAAAAATATCTCAATTTAATTTTCCAGGCAAATTCTTGCCACATTGGCGAGGATGTTAGCTTCCAACTACTTATAGAAATCTTTTGCAATATAGCATCGTGATATTTGTTTCCTATTTCCTGACAAGCCTGCAATGTATGTGCCCGATCTGCTATCAGGTTCCAATACAATTTTGTGATCGCTCCTTTACCACTAACTGAATTCCATACTGTTTCAGATACCTCCAGATAGGGCCTAGGGTCTTCCATCAGTTTTGTATTTTTGCTTGGAATATTTATCCTGTCTATTATTTGGTAATAATAGATTATAACTATTTTCCAACCATATTTTCTTGCCAAATTCTGAATAACAGGGTATTTGCTTGCATCAACTGCCATGGTGCTCGTATCCCTCTCTCTTCTCTGGAACCAAGCATGTACAATTGCAGGTTGGACATTTTTATCCTTTGTCCACCAAATATGTTTCCATCTATATACAGCTGTATAGCCCCTTCTGCTGCCTCCTGCCAGGCCTGTAATGTAGTTTGTACAGTGGTCAGAAGCTTCCTTTGTGAGTGTCTTCTGCCTGTGAGAACATGAGCTGCGTGGGTGTATTATTCAGATTGTACTGTAGTTCTATCTGTTGCCAGTGGGCCTTGTACTGCTTATGGGCCCACAGTAGTGCAGTCTTCATTTGTGCAGCTGTCCAGTAGTCTTGTAAGTTAGGGCAAGCCCTGCCGCCTTCCCTCCTAGCCAAGTACAGTGTTTTGCACGAGATTCCAGGGATACGCCCTGCCCTGAGGAAAGTCATCAGGAGTCTCTGCAAGTCCATGTCTTTGGTCGGAATAACACATGGCACACTCTGAAAAAGGTACATGAGCCCCAGGACTACATTAGTGTTAATGATTTGCAGTCTGGAATAGAATGGGAATGGCAGAACATTCCATCTCTGTAAATCCGTTTTTATAGTTTTAATCAATGCTGGGTGGTAGTTCATATTAAGGGAAGCCGGGTCTCCACTAAGGTATATACCTAAGTATTAAACTACCCTACAATCCCATTTCATAGGAACCTCTGTCTAAATAGCGAGGGTTCTTGTGAATTAAGTGTTAGTACTTCAGTCTTTGTCCATGTTTAAAGTGTATCCCGATAATTTTGAAAAAGTATCTATCTCCGAAAACCTTTCTGGTAAAGATCCTTGGTGATCTGTGAGGTAGAGCAGAAAGTCATCTGCCTACAGAGCAAGCTTATGCTCCGTACCTCCCATCTCCACTCCGCTCACCTTGAGATTTAAATGTATACTCGGAGCCAAGGGCTCTATATATAATGCAAAGTGTAGGGGGGACAGTGGGCACCCCTGCCTCGTGCCCCAGGCTAGTTCGAAGGTGCTAGAAAGGTGTCCATTAGCTCTAATGTATGCCCTTGGTTTGGCATATAATTTAAAAACAAAATCAGTAAAAAAAAGGGAATCCAAAACTGGCCAGGGTACCACGCAGGAAACTCCAGGATACTTGATCAAAGGCTTTCTCAACATTCAAGCACATCAAGTAAGCAGGGGTGGCCTTATTCCTCAGATGCTCTATTTACCGACCTCCTAATATTATCCATCGTTTGCCTGCCTGGTACAAAACCAGGCTGGTCTAAGTGAATCAAGAATGGGAGGATTTGTTACAGCCTTTTTGCCAGTATACTGGTCAGAAACTTATAGTCCATATTTAATACAGGTATTGGCCTATAGGAAGTGTACAATGCAGGGTCTGCGGCTGGCTTGGGAATCACAGAAATAGCCTGTGCCCATGAAGGAGCTGCCCCTCCCTCTTTTGTCCAGACCCAGTTGTATGCTGCCAATAAAACCATGGGTATGTCTTTCCTGAATTGTTTATAAAACTCACTGGGGAGACCATCGGTCCCTGGGCATTTACCTGCTTTTAATCGTGTTATAGCTGACTGTAATTCTCCTAAAGCTACTGGGGCCGATAATATGTCCTGAGTTTCTTGTGGGACCTGGGTGAGGTGAAGTGGCCCCAGGAAGGTCTATTTTTGCTCTGAAGAGGAAGCACCCTGAGCATAGTTTCTGATACAAATTTTTGGATAACTCCAAAATCTCTTCTAATTGATAGCTGCAAGTTTTATTTTTCTCTAGGTCCAAAATTCAGGATACGCTCACTCTTTCCCTATTTTGACGTAGTCTACTAGTTAATAGCCTTGGAGCTCTTGGACCCCCTCATAGAAACGTTGCCTTAAATAAAGGAGTTTCTGTTCTATTTGGTAGTCCAATAACCCAAGGAACTCCTTTTTGTATTGTGCTAACTACTTGCCCCTTTCCTTGTTTGTTGTTGTTCCTTTTCCAGAAATGCTATTTGCTCTTTAAAAAAAGATGTTCTTTCCTCCCTCCTCCTCTTTAAATGGGTTGAGATGGATATAAATTTCCCCCTAATTATGGCCTTTATCGTGTCCCACAGTATACCTGGTGTTATGTCCGGTGTATCATTATCCTTTATGTCCTGTTCTGTTGTTGTTCTGATTGTATTCTGAATATCCCTATCCTGCAACAAGGAGACATTCAATCTCCAAAAGGTGTTGCAGTTCCTTGGTCCCAATGCAACTTTTATGAAAATAGGGACATGGTCGGATAAATGTACATCTCCTATCCATCAATCCCTACAGATACCCAGAGAGTCTCTTGGAAGTAAAAAATAGTCCAGCCTAGAATAGGACTGATGGGCCTGTGAAAAGGTGTATTGTCTACTATCCTTATGCATTGTCCTCCATACATCTGCTAACCCCAGATCTTACTTCGAGAAACCGCTCTAGCAGCAGGTTACACCATTAGGACTGAAGCTGGCAGGTGCCAGGACCCCACGGAAATTTTCTAGCTAGCAGTATCCAGCTCGGACCGCCCCCGACGTCTGCCCCGCCTCAGGAGTCAGGCATCATATAAAAGGGGGCGGTATCCCAGAATCCCCAGTTCTTTTCCTGCCGTCAACTTGCCAGCATCGGCCTCACGGACGCCTCATTAGCGAAAGATGACTAGAACTTTTTCAGCAAAACTTTTGCTTACTAAATGTTGGCATCTCCTACTCCTTCCACAAAGAGGCCATAGAGCACGTACCACGGAACTAGAGAGACGCAGGATATTATTCTCACTTCTTTCTGGTTCCTAAAAAGACAGGGGACCTCCGTCTGATCCTGGACCTCAGCAACCTCAATGCTTCGGTGCTATACATGTGCTTCCGCATGGTGACTCTTCCAGGACTAATTCCCATGCTCAACCAGGGCGCCTTCTTAGCATCACTGGACATGCAGGATGCCTACCTGCATATTCCGATAGCTCGGGCGCACAGAAAATTCCTGCGCTTCGAGTTTCTGGGTCGCCATTATCAGTTCCGAGCCCACCCCTTCGGACTGTCCTCAGCACCTCGGGTATTCACGAAGTGCATGGCAGTCATGGCGGCAGCTCTCAGGAGACAAGGCCACTATGTGATCTTACTTCGAGATACAGCTCTTGCAGCAGGTAACACCATTAGGACTGAAGCTGGCAGGCGTCAGGACCCCACGGAATTCTTCTAGCTAGCTATCTTCAGGGGACTGCCCCCTAGGTCCCGCCTCAAATCAGGCGTAGTACATAAGGCGGTCCGCCAGATTCCCAGTTCTTTCCTGCCGTCGACTTGCATGTCTCGACCCTTGGATCGTTCTAGCGGCGTGGCCTTGCGGTTAAGTTCTTCCCGGAAAAGCGTTCATTTCTTGGCTCAGTTGCTGTCTGATGTCCTCTCAACCTCCGTTGAAGGCCATCCCTCAAAGTGCGCCTGTGGGAAGCAAATCCCGTTCAAGGACCCGCATTCGGCCTGCGTCCGGTGCCTAGGCCCAGACCACGACACCCGGTCCTGCACTTTCTGCCAGGGGTTCAGCAGCAGGACCCGTCGCCAGAAGGCCCTGCAGGCGTTCCTGCTCGAGGAGAAGATTAAGGCCATGGACACCTCCAAGGGGGATTCAGCAGAGAAGGCCCGGAAACACTCTGGAAAGCACAGGGAGAGGGTTCCATCCAAGTCCCCGTCTAGGGCCTCTGACTCCCGTAGTTCCGGCTCCCAGTCCGACCGTTCGCCCTCCTGGGCCCGTTCTCAGCCTCCCCCCGCTGCGGTGAAGAAACCTTCGGGCTCCTCTTCCTCCTCACAGGCCAAGACCTCCAGGCCCTCTGTCATCTTCTTCCAAAGCCCTGGTTAGGTCTGGGGACCGTCATCACCACAAGTTGGGTTCCCGCCATTCCGAACCCGACGTCAGGTCTGCCTCCTCCTCCCCAGCGGAAGACCAAAGAGCTTACCTCTCAAGAAGCCGTCGGCCCGTCTGACGTCGGCCACTCATCACAGGTCCCAGGAGCCGTCGACCGCCAGACGCCCGTCGCCGGTCAGGCCTTCGCCCTCTCTGTCGTTGGCAGGGGGGCAGACATCGGCATCTGTACGTGTAGAGAAGAGGACCTCGACGCCTCCTACTGACGTCGGTCAGGAGACTATCACGGAGGAGGAGTTGACGCAGCCCGAGGACCAGACGGGCGAACCCAGTCCTGTCACACCTCCCAGGGAACCCTCCCCACAACCTGAGGCCCCTGAGGAGCCGACGCTGGAATCAGACGACCGGCCACTGGCACCCGGTCAGTCGTCGGGCCTTTCCATTTCTGAGGTTAAGGAGCTCTTTACTTCCTGGTGGGATACCATTAAAAGGGATATGGTTCCCACACCACCTCCTCTTCCGCCACCTCGACCCTCCGGCTCCTCGCCCCTTCTCCATCCGGGGCAGCAGGCGATACCTCTCCCCAGGAGCCCTACGGACCCTCCAAGGGGAGAGCTGATAAAAGGAGACCTCCGTCTAGATCTTCTTCAGGGTCACCCAGTCCTAAGAGACCCAGAAGACACCGTCGTTCGCCTTCGACGGAGGATACGGGATCGGAGTTCTTGGCAGGATCCAGATCCCCCTCTCCCTTCCACATCCCCTCTCCGGACCCACGTGAGCTTCCTAGATCTCCGGATGACCCATCGTTCTCAGAGATCATGAGACACATCCAAGAGAACATGGGCTGGGATGCGGAAGAATTAGACCCAGAGAGACTGCGCCTCGCTAGGTATCTTCGGCAGAAGGATCCTAAGCCTGGTGGTACCACCTTTGGTGGACATTTTGTGGAGCGTCTGCGTGGGCGTCCACTAACTCCAGCGATGCGAAAGCTGACCGCCTGTACAAGGCTCCTAAGGAGGACCAGTACTTGGCTCAACATCCTCTGGCCGACTCTCTGGTCATAACAGCCTCTCATGACCGGTCCCAGAGACCGCAACATTTGAGCACCCTGCCACCGGACCCGGAGTCCAAACAGCTGGACGCTATGGGCAGGCGCACATATGCTTCTGCTACTTGCGCCATCAGATCCCTGAACTACTTGACCCACATGGTGCAGTTCCAAAATGCCTTGTGGGAACAGGGACTGGATCTGGCGGAGAAATTGCCAGAAGGTGAGCAGAAGGAGGAGATGTTGCAGCTCTTCCATACAGGTTTGGACGTGGGAACCCAGGTGCCTCGAGCCGCGTATGATTCATGCGGACTCCTCTGCCAGGCGGCAGCTTCAGACTTATGCCTCCGGAGACACTCATGGCTCCGTGTCTCAGTTACGGACGTCCAGAAGAACATCATGGGCCTCTTTCGAAGGAGAGTTCTCTTTGGTGAACCCTCTGAAGGTTCTCACCAAGCTCAAGAGGCCGGGAAGGCGGTGGGGTCGGTCAGGCAATGTACCGACCGAGGCTTAGATTCCTTCGTGGAACCAAAGCTGTTTCATGGACTGACACAGAGACAACAGTCCCACCGGTCCACAACAGAGGACTCCGGTTCCCGCAGAGCCCAGGGAAGACAGCCCGCGGGCGAAGTCAGCGTCCAGCTAAACTGGCTCAGCCCGCGGGCCCCTCTGCCACCACAGCCTGACTCCTTCCCGGCCCCCGCCCCTCAGGATCAACGGGACATCAAGGTCGGGGGTCGTATTACGAATTACCTGCCAGGATGGCAGTCCATAACCACCGACAGGTGGGTTCTTCAGTTGGTCGAAAAAGGCCACTTTATAGAATTCGCAGACAAACCACCCTCGAGGCCTCTGCTCTCCCATTACTCAGGTCGGCACAAATTGCTTATCAGGCAAGAAATACTTGCGCTCCTGCAAAAGGGAGCGGTAGAGTATGTCCCAGAGAACCAGAGAGGGTACGGATACTATTCCCACTTATTTCTGGTTCCGAAGAAAACAGGGGACCTCCGTCCAATCCTGGACCTCAGCGACCTCAATATGTTGGTCGCCTACAAATGATTTCGCATGGTGACTCTGCAGGGTCTTATTCCCATGCTAAAGGACGCCTTCTTAGCGTCCCTGGACATGCAGGACGCATACCTGCATATCCCCGTAGCTCAAGTGCACAGGAGGTTCCTGCGCTTCGAGTTTCTCGGCCACCACTTCCAGTTCTGAGCTCTTCCGTTGGGACTGTCGCCGGCCCCAGGTCTTTGCAAATGCATGGCAGTCGTGGCAGCATCTCTAGGAGACAGGGCCCTCGTGTTTCCGTGCCTTAGACGATTGGCTTCTCATGGCTGCCTCAGAGGCGTTGTTGATGGCTATCCAGAGCACCCAGGCTCTGTTTGGTCTCTGGGCATCATAATCAATAACGAGAAGTCTCTCCTTGTACCATCGCAGAAGCTGCAGTTCATAGGCGCAGTTCTGGACACCATTCAGGGGAGAGCATTTCTTCCAGACGACAGAGCGGAACGCATCAGATCCCTCATCAGGGATCTCTCGGCGAAGAAGACTGTCCCTGCCATGCTGGTCCTTTGTCTGCTCGGACACATGGCTGCAGCCATCCCTCCTGTCCCTTTAGCAAGGCTCCACATGCGGGTAACTCAGTGGATGCTCAAGGTGTAGTGGGACCAAAGGCAAGACCACATGCAGCATCTGGTCAGAATCACAAATGCCGTGATTCGAGACTGGCAATGGTGACTAGACCCAGGAACGCTCTCTGCGGGTGTTCCTTTCTCAGCGCCGTCCCCGGAGGTGATCCTTTCCACAGATGCCTCAGGGCTGGGGTGGGGAGCACACCTGAACGGGGTGAGGTCCCAGGGAACATGGACCCCTCAAGAAGCTCATCTCCACATCAACATTTTGGAGATGAGGGCGGTCCTTTATGCCCTACAGGCCTTCCAGTCAGAGATCCCGCTGATTACTCTTATGATCCAAACAGACAACACGGCGGTGATGACCACCTCAACAAACAAGGGCGCCTCTACCCCTTTGCGAGGAGGCGATGAGAGTGTGGGATTGGAGTAATCCAACACGGTGAGTCTGATGCAGTTCACGTTCGGAGTGGACAAGACAATCATGAACGCCCGAGTCATTCCCAGGCCAGGGTCACAGTGGGAACTTCTTCAAGGGTTGCAGAGGATCTATTTCTTGATGGGGCACTCCAGAACTGGACTTATGCTTCCCCATCCAGCCAAAACTGCCCAATTTCTGCTCGCTAGATCCAAGGCCTGGTGTTTTCTGGCGAGGCAGCGTTGTCCCTCTCCTGGGGACAGATTCCTCTCGTCTTCCCTCCCTTCCGTTGATCAGAGTTCTTCTCAAACTGCGCGGAACCGCAACATTGATCCTGGTAGCCCCTTTCTTGCCCAGGCAGATCTGGTTCCCCTTGTTCCGCAGCTGTCCGGCAACCTCGGTCCCGTTGCCCTTCAGCTCCCATCTCTTGTCTCAGGAGGAAGGTTCACTGGTCCACCGGACTTACGTTCACTGAACCTGCATGCATGGCTCCTAGAGACATAGCCATTTGTGACACGGGGTCCTAAGAAGTGGCGGAAGTTCTTTCCGTGGCCAGAAAGCCCGGCAGCGCGCATGTCTGCGTCGCCATGAAATAGCACCGTTTTTGCTTGTGGTCATAAGACGCGGCTTTTCCCTCTAGGTTGCCCGGTGGCGGTGTTAGAATACCTGTTCTCCTTTTCCATTCGGTCGCCTACTCCTCTATTAAGTGCACCTCTGCGCTATTTCTGCTTACCACTTCCCGGTGGGACAGCGCACAGTGGCGCACTTGGCGCCTCGAGACTTTCTGAGAGGGTGTACACCTTAGACCACCCATTAAGGACCCTGTTCCTCCATGGTTACTCTTTGTCCTGGAACAACTCACGCTTCCCCTTTTGAACCTGCCGCGGATTGCGAGCTCGTTTCCTGTCATGGAAACGTTTTTTTTAGTTGCTGTTACGTCAGCAAGAATTTCCGAGCTTCATGCTCTCATGTGTAAGGAACCTTATTTGATTTTCCACCAGGACAGTGTCTCCCTGAGGACGAATCCTAAGATCTTCCTGGACATAAGTCTCCACCACTCATTCACACTAGTGGGATTAGCGCCGGAGGCACTAAGACCCATCGGGAGCAAACTTTTGCTGGAGGGTCGTGCGAGGCGGGCGCCGCTGAGACACGTACGCCGCGAGCAGCGGCTCGAGCGTATCGACCATCTCGGGCGGTATTTAATTCCTCCAACCGCTTTCAGAAGTTCTTTTTTCCCGCTGCCGAGTGCGCTTCAGTGAGCGACGTCGCCGCTTGTCGGAGTCAAACTTCAAACTAAGCGCATAGTTTTCAGTTTGTTTTTTGTAACTTTATCAGATAAAGTAGTATAGCCCAATTTTATTCTGTTTTCGTTAAATTTTCTAATATTTGAATTTTACTTGAAGAGTCTCGGCCTGCTGGATGAGTCGACCATGAGCAGGTCAGGTGGCGGTAGGGAGACTTGTAAGCTGTTCAGTCAGCGGGCTGGGTCCGGTCAGCCTCCTTCTCCTCAGCGGGGTTCCGACAGCGGGTCGAGTCCGATGCCGGGGGATAGGCGGTCCCCGCGGCATAAAAATAGCGATCGCATTCTGGCGCGTTGGCCTCGAGAACTCTTCTTGACCCTGGAGTCAAAAGAAGGCATCACTCAGAGGTCGCCTCTCTGTATGTCTGCTGGCGTCGGCGCCGGTTATCGTTGCTAGTTGCGGTCTCCTCGCCGGAGTCGCCAACTTCGAGTAATCGTCGTCCCTCGACATCGGAGTCCCTCCCGCCTATAGGTAGGACTCCAGATGAGCAGTTTCATCAGTGGGCCACTCTTATGGAACAATGGGCTCGGAGGTTGGTTCTTCTGCCTGGCTCGGTTGCCTCGGGCCCTCGGGCCTCCGCGGCGATCAGGTAGGGGCGGTTGGACCTTCCTGATCGCGTGGCGCCTTCTTGGTCTTAGCGACTCCGATCTTTCGTGTTCCCCCCTCCATAGCTGCGGCGCGGGGCCTCACCGTGCCCATATCTCCTGTTTTTTTCCTTCTCTAGCTTTCCGGTTCCTGAGGGCTTTTCCGGCGCCTTGGCGGGGTCTGTTGGCATCAGGCGCAGTTTTCGTGCCGCTGGGTCTTGCGGCGCGCGGTCAGCGGCCATCACGCCCGGTGTGTGCCGTTGGATAGGCGGCGCCGTTCGCGGGTGTCGTCGCGGTCGACCAGCGGCGCCGATCGCCCAACGTCTTCCGCGGTGCGTGCGGCATTCTAAATCCTTGGCGCCCGCGGGCGGCGCTGCGGGGCGATGCCTCTTGCCGTGCGCCTCCCTCGATGCCGTCTTCAGCCCGTTTGCCGTCTCGCGCCGGCAGCCCAAGGGACTCTCCTTGTTTTCTGCTATTTCCTCCTCTCTAATTTTCACTCCTTTCCTGTCCAAACAGTCCTTTCTGGACCATCAGGAGATGATGTTGAGCCTGACCCAGACCTTCGATTTGGGTGATGAAGTGGAGAAACAGGATCTTCTTTGCTACAGAGCCTGTGGTGAGGACCTGTCCTTTAAGTCTCTGTTGAAGAACCTGGGATCCTCTTTCTCTCAGACTACAGACGCCGATCCTGGGAAGATATTAAGACTCAGTATCTTCATGCTTTGGAGATCCCTCTGGTTGACTCCTCCGATCCAGCTGCCCGAGCGCTGTCTCAAATGGTATGGAATAATCCTGCTCTTATTCCTCAGTGGCTAAATCCATTGATAAAGTATTCAGCTCCCAAGGATCGTCCCATTTGGCATCCCAAGCCCTGCGGATCTATTGTAGTCCTGGCAGAGAATGACAAGGTCATTCT
Source organism: Neoceratodus forsteri (assembly GCA_016271365.2). Lineage (NCBI taxonomy): Eukaryota > Metazoa > Chordata > Ceratodontiformes > Ceratodontidae > Neoceratodus > Neoceratodus forsteri. Next base: position 1,380,584,778 of record CM057449.1, on the reverse strand, counting down.
TCCTCAAACTACTACAGCTCGACCTATTAACAAGAGTCTCGTAAGATTGATACATTAGGTAAGAGTCTTTGCTGCCTCCACTCTAAGTATCGTATTGCCAGTTATCAAGGCTATTTTTCTCAGTATAGAGTATATCCTGTGGCACTCTATGAAAAGAATGGTTGAAACTCTTCCAGATTCGGATTCAAGTCAGAGCTTCTTCTGACCGTTAATAGAGGTATTGGGTCAATAACCAACAGGTCAAAGCCGCCATGGTAACACCGACACTGCTTTAAACTCAGCAACATGAGGGATTTGTACTTTCGGCGCCATTCCTGCAGCTGCGTGCTTCGGCTTCCACCAGATGATGCTCAGCAGCAGGTGATGGCGCTGCCTTTGATGGCTCCTTTCTTTTTGGCCTCAGGTGGAGCAAGCCTTAGAGGCCACTCAGAAGACTAGATCGCCCATTAAGTTGGCCGAGACCTCCGCCTGTCCCTCTCGGGGCATGTGAACAGGACGTCAGTTTCATAGTCGTCAGTCCTTTGAGGGCAGAGGCAGGGAAGCTTCCATAAAAGCCAACCTGCCCACCTCAAAGAAGGCGCAGCAAAGCGCAGAGGCCTAAAGCTCCCAGTGCTACCTTATAGTCGTTGGCCCAAGTTCCATCCACTCTGCCGGTGGAACTTTCTCCTCCGGTGGGAGGTAGTCTGATGTCTTCTACAACCAGTGAAGTCCATAATTTCAGGACAAATGGGTCCTTGGGATAATTGGAGGTTATTCTCTCAATTTCTTGGAAACCCCGAATTGTCCTCCCAGACGACAACCCAGGTTGTCGGCCTCCTGTCAGACTCTCCTCACCTGCTGAGATCCAGGGCCTTCTGAGCAACAGGGCAATAGAACTGGTGCCCCGCATCTCACGAAACTCAGGGTTCTCTCCATTACTTTCTGGTTCCAAAGAAATCTGGGGGATCGCCCCATTCTAGACCTCAGAAAGTTAAACAAATTCCTCCCCAGGGAGAAATTCAAGATGATTTCCTAGGTACCCTGTTACCCTTGCTGCATCAACCGACTGGCTGGCCTCTCTGGATATGCGGATGCTTACCAGCATATCCCGTCCACCCGACCCACATAAGTTCCTCAGGTTTGTAGCTTTGGGTCAGCATTATCAGTTCAGAGTCCTGCCCTTTGGGCTATCCTCGGCAGCTCGAGTTTTTACAAAGTGTTGTGCAGTTCTCATGGGCGCATCTCAGGAAAGTCGGACTCCAGGTGTTTCCCCTACCTGGACGATTGGCTTCTGAAGCCCTTCCAGCCAAGGGACTTTGGAAGCCATACAAGCGACTTCCTAGTCTTCTCATGTCCATGGGAGTTCTGCTGAATTTGAAAAATCCAACTGCAGCCCTCCCAGAGCTCCTTTTCATAGGGCGCCTTATGACACTCTTCTGAAGGCTTTCCTTCCAGAGGACAGAAGACTTCGACATCTTCGGATGGCCCGTTACATCAGGGAGAACCAATCGGTTACAGCTCTCTCGATGCAACGCATGTTGGAGTCTCATGGCGTCCTCGGTGTTCACTGTACCCCCTGGCGGTTGCACATGAGAACCACCCAATGGATGCTCTCCACTCAGTGGTCTCCGACCTCTCACCCCCAGTCTTATCCCATCAAGGTGGCGGGCCTTGAAGGTCTCTCACCTGGTGGACTCAAAGAAACAATCTCCTGGAAGATTCCCCTTTGCTCCCGGATCATCAGATCTCCATCACCACAGGCGCATCACTAATGGGATGGGGAGCTCACTGTCCTCCTCCACACTCAAAGGTGTATGGACTCAGTTAAACTCATCTCACATAAATGTCCTGGAGATGAGGCGGTCCTCTATCACGATCCGAGCTCTGAAGGATGTCCTTTGTCACAAGAACATTCTCCTTCAAGCGGACAACAAAGCTGTGATGTATTACATCAACAAGCAAAGCGGTGCTCATTCTTATCCCTTTGCAGGGAAGCAATGAAGGTGTGGGAGTGGTGCTTGGAGCACAAGTCTCTGATTCAAGCAGTTTATCTGCCAGGTATACAAAGCGACCTAGCAGATCACCTCAGCAGAGCAGGCAGACCCTCACAGTGGTCTCTCGATCCAGCCGTAGCTCGGTCTCTGTTCAAGAGTGGGGACTCCAGACCTGGACCTTTTGCATCCCACTCAGCATAAAACTGCCTCTCTTCTGCTCCAGAAATCCAGGGCCTGGCATTTTCTCTCAGGATGCGTTCAGGCTGCGGTGGACAAAGCCTTTCTTCGCCTTTCCGCTTCCTCTAATCCAGAGAGTACTCCTCAGATTCAGTCTCGGGACAAAATGATTCTCATTGCTCCCTCCTGGCCTCGGCAACTATGGTTTCCTCTACTCAACAGTATGTTGGCAGCCTCTCGAGACCACTTCCTTAGCAAATCAATCTTTTGACTCAGGGTTCATTGGTCCATCCCAACCTAAATCACTTCACCTTCATGCTTGGCTCCTGAAGAGGTGGAAGTAGATCAGTTCAACGTCTCGTAGAGTCTCAGACATCCTTCTGAGCTGCTGAAAGCCAGCCACCAAGCGTACGCTTCCAAATGGAAACGTTTTTCTCTCTGGTGTGCAAAGTCCTCTTGGAATCCCTTTTCCTGTCCTCCTGACAAGGTTCTGGAGTATCTTTTGGACCTATCAAACTCGGGTCTCCAGTACTCCACAGTTAAAGTTCACCTTAGTGCCATCTCAGCATTCCATGAGCCGGTTTCTTCCTTGACTCTGGCTCAGTTACCTGTGGTGAAGAGATTTCTTAAGGGGATTCTTCATACCAGACCCCCTGTTAAGCGCCCAGTTGCAGCCTGGGACATTAACCTGGTGCTGGACATGCTCCTTTCGGAAGCCTTCAGGCCCCTAGCTACCTGTGAGCTAAAATTTCTTACCTGGAAGACTGCCTTCCTGGTGGCCATTACCTCAGCCCATGGGTCTCTGAGATACATGCCCTAGTTCACGGACCCTCCGTATACTGTATTCCATAAAGACAAGGTAGTTCTCCGTACTCATCTAAATTTCTTCCAAGGTTGTGTCAGAATTCCATCTAAACCAACCTCTGGTACTTCCGCTTACTTAGCTAATTTCCAAAATGAAGGGCAGCCCTTCATTCCTTGGATGTTAAGAGAGCCTTGCAGTTCTATTTAGATAGAACCAAGGATGTTATGAAGACTCAGCAACTGTTTGTTTCTTTCAGCGACACCGTCTGGGTCAACCTGTCGCTATCAGATGCATCTCATCATGGTTAGTGGCATGCCTTCGGCATTGCTATTCCATAGCTCAAGTTAAATTAGAAGGTAGAGTGTATTCTCACTCTACTAAGTGATCATGGCACATCCCTAGCGGAGATCGCAATGTTCCAGTGCAGATATCTCTAGCGCCGCCACCTGGAGCTCAGTGCATACCTTCGTTAAGCATTATGCACTGGATGTTCATGCCAGGCGTCATTCCGCATTCGGCAGAACTATCCTTAATGGACTTCTGTCTTAGTCGCGTGAGCTCTGGCTCTCCTGACGCCCCTTTTGGGGATTATCAACTTAGTACTCTCCCACTAGTGTGAATAGTGTGGTGAGACTTATGTCAGGAAGATATGAAATTACGTACCTACCGTAATTCTTGATCTTCTTGGGCAGGCTCTACTACTGCCTCCCTCTCCATCCCGAGCTCACCGCTGTGTTGGTCTTCCTCCCTCAAATCTTTAGCGCGAAGACTTCTTTGTTGACCCTTCTTACACGGGTCGTACGGACTATCTTATGTCTGTTTTTAAAGTTAGATTTACTCTTTCGTTAGATTGCGCTGCACCTCCTTGGTAAAAAAAGGTACTGAGGCGGTTGGAGGGTCGTGCTGAGATAGTCATTACCGAGCCGAGCTGCTGCTCGCGGCCTGTGCCTCAGCAGCGTTGCCATCTCTGCGCCGACCCTCCAGCAAAAGTTTGCTCGATAGTCCTAGTGCCTCCAGCGCTAATCCCACTAGTGTGAATGAGTGGTGGAGACTTGTCCAAGAAGATCAAAATTACGGTGAGTACGTAATTTTCATATCTTCAGAACAGCTCTTGCAGCAGGTACCTTCCTGCCCACCTTCCCCTTGGAGGAGGCATGGCTTCGAGCCTTTGGCAGGGTTTCGCCCTTTGTCTTCTGATGGTGGATCCTCGGTCTCCCATTCTGATGTAGTCCTGCGCGCGAAGTCTCGGCGGAGGAACTATGGGGAATCTGGTGGGACCGCCCCCTTATGTACTACGCCCAACGTCGGGGGCGGTCCCCGCTGAAGATGGCTAGCTAGAAGAATTCCGTGGGGTCCTGACTCCTGCTGGCTTCAGTCCTAATGGTGTTACCTGCTGCAAGAGCTGTTCTCGAAGATCTACTGTTACGGTAAGTTCTTACGTAACTGTACTTTCCCCTACCTGTACGACTGGCTCCTTATGGTCCCCTCTCGGGAGACCCTGATGTCCGTGATTCATTGTACTTGTTCCCTCTTCGGATCGTTGGGCATCACCATCAATCGGGAGAAGTCGCGCCTGGTTCCATCTCAAAGACTGCAGTTCATAGGCGCAGTTCTGGACACCGTTCAGAGGAAAGCATTTTTACCCCAGGACAGAGCGGAGCACATCAGATCCCTTATAAGGGATATCTTGGCGAGGAAGACCGTTCCGGCAAGATTGGTCCTTTGCCTGCTCAGACACATGGCTGCGGCCATTGCAACAGTTCCTTTAGTCAGTCTCCACATGCGGGTGACCCAGTGGATGTTACGGGTGCAGTGGGATCAGAAGCAAGACCATCTGCAGCATCCAATCTGGATCATGAACCCAGTAATCTGGGATTGGCAATGGTGGCTCGTCCCAGTCGTGATGCTCTCCACGGACGCTTCAGGGTCCGGTTGGGGAGCACACCTCAACTGTCAGGTCTTGGGGCTCGTGGATGACCCAGGAATCTCACCTTCACATAAACATTTTGGAGATGGGTGGCCCTATAAGCCTTCCAGTCGGAGATTCCACGAGGTAGCGCCGAGCCCGTCTGCGCCAGGGGATTTCCGGCTTGCGGCCCCGGCGACCCGGTTCGAGGAGCGGATCCGGTCGTCGGAAGAGACGGCCGGGGAGTAGGATCGGCGTCCGATGGGCAGCTCTCCTACTCCGGGGGGAGGGCGCGGGCAGCACTCGGTGCGATAGGGACCCCTGGTGGAGACCGGGAGTTCCACGCAACCGACACTCAACGTGGGGGAGGAGGCTGGGCGGACGCTGCGTCATTGCACGTCCCCGCCTCCTCTGGGGAGAAAATCTGGTGGAAAAAGAAGGCGGGCAGGACCACCGATCTATGAAGCCCTCCCTGGAGAGCCTCACATTGCCTCCGTCGCTGCGGGACCCCGACCAGTTACAGTTCTGGGGTCATGAAGGTGGCCCTCGGCTCCACCCTCCGGGTGGCAAGCCGGGGGTGACTGTGGGTCCCCAGCAGCAGTTGATGGAGGTAGAGGTCTCCGGAGGCCGTGACCAGGGCGGATTGCCCTGGTGGTCCTGCCAGGAAAAAGGTCAAATTTAAAAAAAAAAAATTCCACCGGGTACTCTTCTGCTGCAAACAGACAATATCGCGGTGATGTACTACATCAACAAACAAGGAGGCAGTCATTCCTACTGTCTTTGTAGGGAGGCCATGAGGGTGTGGAATTGGGTACTTCAACACGGCGCAGACCTTATTGCTGTCCATGTTCCAAGAGTGGACGTTATCGTAGACGGTCTGAGCTGCTCTCATGCCAGAGTCCACGAATGGGAACTACTCCAAGAGGTCATAGAGTATTTGTTTCGCAGATGGGGGACACCAGAGTTGGACCTTTTCGCATCCCCATCCAACGCAAAACAGCCCAATTTCTGATCGCTAGATCCAGGGCCTGATGTTTTATGGTGACGCGTTGTCCCTCTCTCCATATACGCCTTCCCTCCCATCGATCCAGAGGGTTCTTCTGAAACTCCACAGAGATCGGGTGACTCTGATCTTAATTGTGCCCTTTTGGCCCAGGCAGATTTGGTTCTCCCTGCTGTACCAACTTTCTCAGGAACCGCCAGTGCCTCTGCCACTCAGCCCTCACTTGCTGTCCCAGGAGGCAGGCTCCCTGGTTCACTCGGACCTACGCTCTCTCAGCCTGCATGCCTGGCTCCTAAGGACATAGCAGTCATGCAATACGGGGTCTGGTATGAGGTAGCAGATGTTCTAGCGGCTGCTAGAAAACTGTTGACTCATGCCACATACGCCATGAAATGGCGCAGATTCTGTCTCTGGGCTCAAACACGGGGACTTTCTCCACTGGACTGTTCTGAGGGTTCAGTATTAGACTACCTCTTGTCCCTCTTTCAGGCAGGCTTGGCCTACTCCTCAGTAAAGGTACATCTCTGTGCCATCTCTGCCTATCATGCTTCCATAGGCCTATGGTCCATATCCCAGTCAGAAGCCGCACGTGCTTTTTTGCGTGGCGTTCTCCACCTTAGGCCTCCGGTTAAGGATCCTATTCCACCTTGGGACTTATCCTTCGTCCCTGAGCAGCCACCGTTTGAACCAGCTGCAGTTTGCAATCTATGTCTTCTCGCATGGAAGAAGTTATTTCTAGCGACGTGGATATGTTCAGTCCACACTTATTGACAGGTTCCTTGCCGCTTTAAATCTTGCTGGAAGGTCTTCAAGCTGGCTTTTCCCACCCACTCGGGTGGTAAAACTTATGGCTTCGCCCCATGATGCTAGATCTTCCTTACCGCATGGAAGCTCAGGTTCCCTCCTTAGTTCTCTGCGTTTTAGGCCTGGATCCACACTCTTCAGTTAATTTGAAACTTATTCTTAAATTTACAAGACTTCGGTCTTTTTTCCTCGCGGCTGCGATGGACAAAAAGACTCCCGGATTTCATTAGTGCTTCTGTGGGCAGATAATGTCCTGGACTGACCTGCACTCCATGAGCATTTACTGCCTAGGACTCAGCCACGATTCGCAGGCTTGCGATTTGTGCAAATTCTTTTCGGCCTCGGTCTTGGAGGACCATGCTGCTCGACTTCTTTTGGGGCGCCCTGAAAAATATCCACTGGTCAAGTCGAAGGAGGCCCGTTGGGTGGTGTCTGGTGGCGGGCTCTGCGGATCAGTTGGAGCAGATAATCGCCCTCGAGGAGGAGGCGCCCAGGCCTCATCGTCTTCTTCCTTGGTCGCGGCATTTATCCCACTCTCCTTGGGCTCTTCATATACAGCTTCTTTTAAGGAGCTTTGCCAATCCCTCTCCACCAAGGGAGAGGACCATTGGGACATTGAAGTCGGTCCAAAAAGGACTACAAAGGTAAGTCCCACAGTCGGTGTTCGTGGGAGTGGGAGAGATCCCCTTCACCGAATGGTCGAGTTTAGACTTCGGTCAAGGTTGCGGCTAAGGCCACTGGCTTCACGGTGTCCCCGTCAGGTCAGCCGGCCGAGACACCCGTCGACACAGTTGAGATTTTTTTCGACCCGTTGGACAGTTTGTCGAATGGTGATGCCGACAACCCTACTTCACTGGTTCTGCCAGTGGAAATAGAGGACTTGCCTGTGCCTCCTGTGCTGGAGTCCCCAGTTAAGGTCCCTGAACCGAGGGAGGAGCAGGTTTTCTGCCGTGTCCTGACCCACTCTCCGGGTCCCCGAAGGTCTCTGACCTCTTCTAGGTCTATCCGGTCCCGCCGATGTCGGCAGTCTGTCTCCGCACCATGGAAAGCGGCCCCGCTCATCCTCATCATCCTCTTCGGAGGATAGGCTCCGGCGCAAGATGCGTTGGCGCCACGAGGATTTAATGTGGCAGCAACTCTTATTGTCCGGGAATAAGCCTACTCCGGCCATTAAGTGGCTCACCTGAGAAGCCGAAACAACCCCTCGTAGTCGAGGGGCCGAAACCGGCACCGGTTGTTTGGCAGAAACCGACTGCTCCACCCATTGTAATGGAACCTCCGCCTCTACAACCGAAGACTGGGGCCCCGACCAAGGATTTTTGGTCAGGTCAGGGTTTGCCCCATAGGTTGTCGGTCACCCTCACTCCGGATCAACCTCGGCATGTGGAGGGTGGCTCAGGCGCTCGGCAGCTGTTCGCAGACTCCTCTGAGCCTGACAACGACGACTCCTTGTTCTCCAGGCCGCTTGACCTGGAGTCTACAGGGGGTCAGTCGGTGGACGAGAGCCCATCCTCGTTTTTAGGAATGCTTCGACTCTTCTGAGGCCACTGGGATGAAACTCGAACCCGTTTCAAAACGGGCCAAGTATCCCCTCACGAAGATACTGGACCGAGGGGATTCCCCTACGGTGGCCTTTCCAGTGGCCGAAGCCATTGTTGGCCGGGCCCTGGAGCTGTGGCAGCGGCCAGCATCTTGTCCCACACCTTCGGCCAGGATGGCTCGAAAGTATGCAGTCCCTACAGGTTCACTCTCCGGTTTCTTGGAGCACCCCTCAGCGGAGGGGTTAGTGACCGACAGCATTTTCCGGCATTCCGGGGACGCTCGGGATGTGGACAAACTGCCCGATAAGGAGTCCAAGAAATTGGACTACTCAGGGCGGAAGGTATATGCTGCTTCCTCCCTAGGCCTTCGTCAGGCTAGCTCGGCCGTTCTGATGGCACACTTTTCACACGCCCTTTTGGGCTCCCTGGATGAGGTGATTCCTCATTTCCTGGCTGACCTTCAAACAACTCAAGCAGGTGCAGGATCAGGGAAGGGCGTTAGTTAAACAGCAGCTCCAAACCTCGTTGGACATCGCTGATTCGTGTGCCCAGTCAGTAGCAGCTGCAGTGGTCATGCGCCGCAGAGCTTGGCTGTGGATCTCCACCTTTACGGCTGATACCCAGCACAAGCTGGCATACGTACCCTTCCTGAGTACAGACTTGTTCGGACCCAGGGTGGCGGGTCATCACCAACGGATCGAGAAGTCAAACGCTACCTTGGACTCTGTCACGTCTGCCCAGAAGGACAAAGGCCGACAGCAGCAGCGTAAGCCCTTTCATCCTTCAGCCCCTGCGGCACGTCCGGCCCAACACCAGCATCAGGGCCAGCAGGCTCGTACTTGGCACCCCAAAGCCAAGCCTGCTGCTTCCTCCAGCAGGAAGCTGGGAGGAAAAGGCCCAGGTGGCTTCACGGCCGGCCTTTCCTCCAAGCCTTCCCAGTGACAGGTTGAGGGGTGTCGCCCACAACCTCGTCATTCCTCCCCGGGTTCCCCTGTGGAAGGACGGCTCCGCCACTTCCTTTCCGCCTGGTCCGATATCACCACGGACCACTGGGTGTTGGAAGTGGTAGGCAGGGGTCTGCCTCTGGAATTCAAGCTGTCCCCCTCCTGTTGAGCTGTCGCCCCATGGGGAGCTACGGGTTCGCAGCCTCTGTCGGCTCATCGAGCTGACATTGCTCTCCTCCAGAAGGAGGTGATCAGGAGGTGGCGGACCCCCAGACCCAGGGTTTATATTCAGGTACTTCCTGGTCCCAAAACGGACAGGGGGCTGGCGCCTCATTCTCTATCTACATGACCTGAACAAGTTCCTAAAGTCTTGCACCTTCAGGATGGTCACTCTGGCTCAGATCATTCCATCCTTGGAACGAGGTGTGTGGTTCTGTTCTCTGGACCTTCAGGACGCGTTCTTTCACGTCCCAATCCGCCCTTCTCACTAGCGATTCCTCTGCTTCAGGGCAGAAGGATCCCTTTACGAGTTACGGGCCATGCCCTTCGGCCTCTCTCCAGCTCCCAGTGTCTTCACCAAATGCATGGCAGTGGTGACAGCATTCCTGCAGCGCCGAAGGGTCTGGGTATACCTTTACCTGGATGACTGGCTGATTGCAGCCCCCTTCAGGTTGGAGGTGGAGCGGTCCAGAGATCTGGCCCTCCAGGTCTGCTCTCAGGTTGGCCTCCTCATCAAACGAGACCAAGTTGGAACTTGTGCCATCGCAGGTGATTCAGTTCATTGGGGCAGAGCTCTACTCTCTTCGAGCCAGAGCACGGCTCCTGGCGGACAGGGCTGAGGTCCTTTCCTCCTTTGCCCAGTCATTTCTGGTTGGGCAATTGCGCCCTGCCTGGGACTTCCTGCGCCTTCTGGGCCTCATGGTGGCCTGCACCAGCATGGTCTGTTGGGCTCACTGGCATAAGCGTCCCCTGCAATGGCTGGCCCGCCAGTGGTCACAGCGATCCGGTCCTCTGGACCAGCCAGTGACTCAGATGTGGAATGGCCTCCAGTGGTGGCTCGTTCCAGCTCATGTGCAGGAGGGTATCCCATTTGTCTGCCCCGAGCCGATGGTCACTCTGACGACTGACTCCTCTCTGACGGGTTGGGGTGCCCATCTGGGGGAGCTCAGAGCCCACAGCTTCTGGTCCCGTCAGGAGTCTCGATGCCACATCAGCCTGCTGGAGCTTCGAGTGGTCAGACTAGCCCTCACCACCTTCGCTCCGTTTGTACGGGGTCAAGTGGTCCAGATCCAGACGGACAACACCACGACCATGTACTACCGCAACCAGCAGGGCGGGATGCACTCCTTGCCCCTTGAGCAAGGAGGCTCTCCGCACTTGGTCTCTCGTGATCAGCCTGGAGGTGGATCTCCTAACCATCCATGTGGCAGGAGCCTCCAACAGTCTGGTCGATGCCCTTAGTTGGATAGGCGCTGCATCTCACCAGTGGTCTCTCCTGCTGGAAATGGTACAAGATCTGTTCTCCCACTGGGGAACCTCTTGGGTGGACCTGTTTGCCTCCAGGGAGAATGCGAAGCTGAGGCTGTTTCATGCCCTCCCCCCTCAGCAGGGCGATGCCTTCTCGAGGCCGTGGACCCCGGGCCTCTTCTGCGCCTTTCCCCAATTTCCCTTGATCCACAAGGTGCTTCTCAAGGCAAGGAGGGACTAGGCGCATGTGATTCTGGTAGCCCCAGACTGGCCCTGCCAGTTCTTGTATCCAGATCTCCTCAGTCTCAGCTCCAGGCTCACGAGGCGGCTTTCAGCCCACCCGGACCTGATCTCAGTCGGGAAGGTATTCCATCTGGACCTTCAGTCCCTGCACCTGATGGCCTGGTTCCTGAGTGGCTAGAGTTCCAGGCCTTGGGTCTTTCCGACGAGGTCCTCAATGTTGTTGAGGTGTCCCGTAAGGAGTCGACCAGAAAATGCTACGCCTTTAAATGGAAGAGATTCTCCATTTGGTGTCAGGGCAAGGGCCTAGACCCTTCCTCCTGTTCCTTGGCAAGCATTCTGGACTACCTGTGGTTCCTTTCTCAGCAAGGGCTTCGGTCGACGACCCTTAAGGTGCACCTGGCAGCCATCTCTGCTTACAGGGCGCGGGCTGGGAAGCAGTCGGTGGCGCAGGAGAAGGTGGTTGGGCGCTTTTTCAGAGGCCTTGATCACATATCCCTTCCGGTGCGAGAACCTCCACCTCTGTGGGATCTACTGCTGGTATTGGCTAAGCTCATGGGCAAGCCATTCGAACCGATGCACAGGTGTGACATCTCTCACCTGTCGTGGAAGACCGCCTTCTTGGTGGCTATCACGTCAGCCAGAAGGATGAGAGAGCTCCAGATGCTTTCCATCGAGTCTCCTTATCTGGGGTTCCACAGGGACAAGGTTGTCCTGCGCCCCCACCCGAAGTTCCTTCCGAAGGTGGTGTCGGAGTTTCACCTTAACCAGGTGTTGACTCTGCTGGTGATCTACCCCAGTCACACTCGGAGGCCGAATATAGGCTCTATACTTTGGACCCCAGAAGAGCGCTCGCTTATTATAAGGAGCGGACGGCTGAAGTTCGGGGAAAGGTTCGCCAGCTGTTTGTCACCTATGCTGAAGCCGCACCTGGCAGACCTGCAGCCAAGCGGACGATAGGCAGATGGGTCACCTCCTGCATAGATCTCTGCTATAGGTTGGCAGGCATGGAACCTCCCAGAGGGATAAGAGCTCATTCTACCCGCCATACCGCTGCATCGGTGGCTGCTTCCATGGACGTCCCTATCCAGGAAATCTGCAGGGCTGCGACCTGGAAGTCAGCACACACCTTCATCACCCACTACCACATCGACCTTGAGTCACGCTGGGATACTGGTTTTGGGGCCTCTGTTCTCCAGTCTTTATTTCCCAAGTAGGGGGTGTGCGCCTTGCCTCCCTCCTCCCGGAGAACTGCTAGGAGTCTGCCAGACAGTGTGGATGAACAACATAGCCATGTCCTAGAGTACAGGTTACTCACCCGTAACAGGAGTTCTAGGAATGGTATATGTTGTTCATCCACACGACCACCCGCCTCCCCCTGCCGACCACTGCAACCTGTTTCCAGCGGCGATCTGGCATCATGGGGCTGAGCTGAGAGTTTTACTACCTGGGTGGTGGAGGGAGCCAGCTTGAAGACCTTCCGGAAAGATTTAAAGCGGCAAGGAACCTGCCAGACAGTGTGGATGAACAATATATACCATTCCTAGAACTCCTGTTACAGGTGAGTAACCTGTATTTGTTTCCTTCTGCAACTGGTCACATAGGACAGGTCAGGGAAGAAATGTGCCGGATGATCCTCCTATCTCAGGGGTTGCTTGCCTTTCACTACATGTATGTATTCCCTAACCTCCGAGTCAATGGTAACTATGAGTAGTTTCCTGGGGTTGTTGCTAGTCATGTCTGATGCTTTGTAATTCACCAATATACCCACTTCACAAAGAAACCCACTTCCTTCTCTTGTAACTCTAGTATCTCTGGTACCTACTGTAAAAAGAAAATCAAAATTAAATAAAAACAGTGGGCGGCCCAGTGGCGCTGAGGGTTGAGGCGCTGGACGCCACACTGGCGACCTGGGTTTGGGAGCGGATCCGAGCTGTCAGGGGTCACCAGGGGAGGAAAGGATTGAGCGTCCAGAGGATAGCTCTCCTTTCCTGGGAGTGAGGGGGGGACCAGTCGTTGGTGTTTGACCTCTTGTGGAGACTAGGAGCCATACAGCAATCGGGATCTAGCGTAAACAGGGGTGTGGCCACAGCAGCTCTTTTGCGGACATGAGCGGGAGTGTCCATGCGCCACGCTGAAGAGCATTGTACTGCTGGGCCAATGAGGGGAGGAGCAAGAGAAAACCAAAAACAAACCTCCAAGCCTGATAGGTGACTGCTCCCCACAGTGCCTGACGTCACATGACCAATACTGGGTCTCTGTCTTCACCCTCTCTGCCGACCTAGCCAGACGCTCTCTACTGTAGATAGAGCGCCAGTACATGAAGACGGCCCTACCGCAGGGGGCTCAGAGCTGGGGTGATTGTCTGGCTTGATTGGCGGAGGACAGTAAAATCTTTGAGGAACAGGACCACGGTGGGTGGTAGAGCGATCTGATCCAGTCAGCTGGTGTAGCCAGAGAGTTCAGCTTTGGGGGGAGAAAAAACAAAGCTGGGGGGGAATAAATAAAATAAAAAAAATAAAAACAAAATCCCTAGCATTATTCTCCTCTGCTTCCTCTGGAAGCCATCGGTTCTGATGCTCCCAGTGCATTGTTTATTCCCCACTGTTTCCACAGGATATTCCAAAGTTGCATTTTCATTGATGAATTTAGTTGTGACCGAAAGGGCTTGAGTGGAGCCATGGATTATTGATTTTGGCCTTTGATTTGAATCCACTGTTACTCACCACGGATTCCAGTTATTAGCTGTTTGTTCTGAATGGCGCTTGCATTATGAAAGTCAGCGTTTTATGGTTGTGGATTTTGTTTTCTTATCCGTAAGATGGCCCTTCAGTCTCTGCTGCCCAGAACTTGGGATCCAAGGCCCCCCAAGAGTACTCAAATACCAGTTTGAGCTTTGATCTGCTGTGTCCAGCCCGGTTTTCACTGCTTACAACAGTGCTTCTTCCTCAATGCAGTGTGAAGTCTGGGACTCTACCCACTCCTTATCAGGAAGGGATGCTGAGTCCCCCCCACCCCCCACCCCCAAAAAAAAAATGGTTTCAGGGCTCCATCAGCATCTGAAAAGAAAGGACATGTATTACTCCAATCAATCTCAACCGAAGGTTGCCTGATGATGCATCTTCCAAAGGTTCACAAAAAGCCGTGTGAGAGAGGTGTCCCCACAAGTGGTTCCCCCACAACATGGGTGCTGTCCCAAATGTTCTTGTTTTGAGGACAGTCATTGGATCTGTTCGCTTCCTAGGCATACAAGAATTTGAGCAGTTTGTGCCCATCTCCCTCAGCAGGACACTCTGAGGAGGGATGTGTTCTCTCTGTCCAGGGCTCAGGACCTCTGTATGCCTTCCTTTGGTTTGCTGTGTGGTCCTTAAAGTGCAGAAGGTCTGGGAGTCCTTGGTTCTGAATGTGCTATATTGTGACTGTTTTAGGTATCGGGATCTTTTCAGTCTCAGCAGACAACCACAGCTGCTAACTTTTTTTCCAGACCTCTTGATATTGTGGGGGGGGCATGATCAGGCATCCAGAACGGTAGTCCCTGCACCTAACTGCCTGGTTCTTGAGCTGTTACAGTTCCAGGCTTTTGGGCTTTCTGAGGCAGTTGTCGCAGTGCTGTAGGTATCTTGGGTATTAACTTTGTTTTTTGAAACTGTTTTATTATAAGCAGAAATGTCATTACAAAGGGTACAAAACAGTTTAGTATTACATATAACAGTGTGCCACGTGGCTGGCCCACCGGCTGGATTTCTATTTGAACACTGGCGACCACGGTTCGAGAATGGACCCAGGGAGTCTGAGAGCTGGCTAGGGAGAAGGATCGAGCATCCTGACTGCTCTCCTCTCGGGGTAGAGTGCCCAAGGACCCCTGGTGGAGGCTTGGGGTACCACAGGCGACCAGCACATAAGAGGGGTGGATGCTGGATGTCATTGCACGTTCCCGCCCCTGGGGCAGTCTAGAAAAGTGCTGCTGGCCACCTATGATGAAGCCCACCCTTGGCGTCAATTAACTCTCAAGCCTGCTCTCTGACCTATCCTGTCGGATGCAGCACTTGTGGCCTGTGCCACAGCCTCGCCGGTGGGGTGGGGTGGCAAGCTAGGTAGTATTGGAGTTGCGGCCAGTGTGAGAGTGGAAGTCGTAGGGTCCGTGACTGGGCTGAGGTACCGGGCGGTTGGTGTCAGGAAAAAGTGTAATAAAAAACAATGTGCCACCCTTGTGGGATAAGAAACAGAGATGATTTGATTAGATAGATATGTAAACAATCCTCTGCTGTGGTGCCATAATCATTTGTAATGAAATGTACAAGTTCAGATCTTCAACTTTTTAATTAATCAACATTTTTGACATTGTTATTCTAAATAGAAAAACGTACACATAAAGAGCAATCTTAAAAATCAGAGTAGCAAATTCTGTGAGTACTGTTACTTTTCATGTTCTAGCTATATTAGGCTGAAAATCCTAGAACCTGAAAAACAGAATGCCTGAAGGTGGCTGCGGGGATGCACCATGTCTTGGTGTGGCCTAACTGTTCATCGCAGTTCCACGATTGGTTTCTGTGGATCTAAGCGCCTGTGCATCTGAGTCACGTGCACGTGAGTTCCACCTGGCCCACAAATCCATAGGTCTCTCTAAAGAGTCTCAATTTTGCCATCAACACCTCCATTCTTTTTATATTTTCTACTCTACAAATCCAGGATTCTTAAAGGGTCGGTTGCAGCCAGTTGGCCGTTACTTCCTTTTCTGCAGCAAGGCATAGGATCCGCAATAATCCCTGACGCCTGTGATTCCCAATATCTGTGACCCTGAGCCCCAGGATCATGGTATTGAACTTAAGGGGGTATTTGGACCTGCCATAGATTAAGCTCCTCATGAATCCTGGACCAGAAGTCCAAGATCCTTGGACATGCCCCAAAAATGTGGAAGTGTGGCCCAGTCTGACCACACCCCCGCCAGCAGAAATCAGAGTTGCCTTGTTTGAAGTGTTTGGTGATCGTAGGAGTGTGGAAGAACAGAGTCCTACACTTCCATTTAAGTTCTCTCCAGCTCGGCAAGGCCATGACTCTCCATCCCTTCTCCCATGTCTACTTCTATCTTTCCTCCACAATGGGAGACCCTGACCCAGCTTCCCAATTCGCCCTAAGGTTGTCAAGATCTGGAGTGCATCTCCCCTGCTGTACCTTGTAGGCACCCAAAACTGACCTGCCCCTACCAGTCAACCTGACGGCCCAGTACAGAAAACTTTCCAGTGGTGTTGGGTCCTTGTTAATCTTTGGTAGCAGGTTGTTAGATTGAAGGTAGTGTCTTACTTGGAGGTGCCTGTGAAAGTCTGCCTGGGGCCGATGATATTTTCTTGAAGGTCCCTGAAGGGCAGGACACAGTGGTTAAGAATTAGGGATTGGTAGTGAGCCAGGGAGAGCTGGTTCCACCTGGAGAAGATAGGATCAACTTGCAGTGGAAGGAAATTGGGGTATCCGATAAATGGAAATGAGGGGACGTACCTCATTCAGGGTCCTTGTAAATCTGTTGTACTTCAACTAAAATTTTTAAAGTATGTCGAGTCCATGGGTTCATGACTCCCTTCTACACCTCTGGAATGAGGGGGAATGTGCTGGTGAGAGAGGAGAGGGACATGACATGAGTGATGTGCCTCAATTTCTCTCCAACCCATGTCCCGTTTGTTTAACCGAGATCATCACTGGGGCAAGTTGAGCCAAGAGGTAATATAGTTTGAGATCAGGCAAGTTCAGGCCACCCTTCTCTCTGGGTTGGATCAGCAGTCTTACAGGCATTATGTCTACCTTTCTTCCACACGAAAGTCAAGAGGGCGGAAGTAGCCCTTTTCCAGAAAGAGACTGCAATGTTGATGGGGAGGGCCTTGAACAGAAACAGCAAATGAGATGGGGCATTCATTTGCAGGGTGGCTATCTGGCCGCCTGAGGAGAGGGGGAGCAACTCCCAGCAGGAGAGGTCTGCCCTGATTTCTAACCATTTATCATAATTAAGCTTGGAAAGGGAGGAGGAGAAGACGTGGGGTTATCCGAATGCCTAGGTATTTGACTGTCAGTGGGGGCCCATTTGAAAGAAGTTCAACAGGGTTTCTCTAGGAAGGGTGCCCCCAACCTGACTGCCTTTGGTTTATCTAGGTTGATTTTGTATCTGGAAATTAACCCATAGTCCTCAAGTTCTTGTAACAGAGCGGGTACTGAAGTTTAAGGGGATGTGAGAAAAAAGAGGGGGAGTCTGCATATAGGGAGATCTTATGAGAGCTATCCCCTGCTAGCATACCTTTGATATTGTCAGGACCCCTTACTGTATTTGCTAGTCGCCAATACAGAGCGCAAATAGCAAGGGGGACCGGGGGCAGCCCTGCCTCATCCCTCTGGTCAGATGAAACTGGGCAGTTGTAATGCCATTGACCCTGACCGTAGCCTGAAGGGGGAGACATAGTGTTCACTCATGCTCTCCCTAATCTTAGGCCCTATGCCCATCTCCTCCAGTGTTCTGTGCAGGAACCTCCAATCCACCCAGTCACAAGGCTTCTCTATGTCCATAAATATTGCCACTGTTGGTTCATGTGAGTGTGTAACTTCCCAATCTCCTGGTCAGGCCCAGTTCCATCCCTCCACATCTCCAGTACTTAACCCCTTCCCCTTCTGCAGGCGAATTGGTACATCGTCGGTCATGTTTTTTGAAGGTAAATAACAGATCATTGTTTAAACGTTAAATGTTGCCATATCAAGAGTAGGGAGGATGGAAGGAATGGGGGTGGGGCAGGGACAGTAGCTCAAGCTGTGGACCCTGCAATCCGAGCAGACTAGACGGACTGAATGGCTGCCATCTGCTGGCTTCTTCGTATGTTTGTATGTTGGCACGAGATGAAGTTGAGAAGGTGTCTTGTATTGAATGTGCTAACTTTCACTTGCAGGTAGACTAGTTTCTCTTGCTGATGCACGGCGCATGTATTACTATCCTTGTCCTGCTCCATGATGCTCATTCTTTACCTGTACTGTTCCAGGCAGGGTTGTGGGCCATGTCCGTTACGGTGCACTTTATTGCCATTTTGGTGTACTGTGCCAAGGCAGGTATGCAGACAGTGGCACAGGAGAGAGTGATTGGACATTCTCTCACGTGCTATACCACCTGTCTCCTGTGATGCATGAACCATCTCCATCATGGAATTACTGCTGCTGTTACAGTTGATGGGTAGACCATTCAAGTCTATGGCCGGGCAATGTCGTCTGTTGCAGTTGTCATGGAAAACCACTTTGCTTTTTTACTTTAACTTTCTATTGAAATTTCATAAATACAATTAAAAAGAAGTAATCCTAAGTAATAAGTAAGATTAAGAACACAGAACTACATTGTTGATGGGCCATATTGACAGTGTGAGCATAATATAGACTATATGAGCATAACAAAATATAACTTCATACACTGACATTTTTATACTATGAAATAGGTAGCTGAGAACGCCCGGCATACATAAAAATATATTAATCTAAAGTCTGTACATTATACATTTGCAAGTGTTATAAGGTGGAATTGAGAGCAAAATGCAAAGTCTGTTTTACCTTGTATGTATTTTAAGTAAGGATCCCAGAGCAGATGGAGATAAAAGTGAAAGTATTGAACAGATGATTTTTTTTTTTTGTAGAAACTAGGGGAAAATCATATTTTGATCATTACCTTAGCCAGCTGGTAGTGTCCCCATGTTAAATTCCTGCCTAAGGTACAGTGGTTTGAGTTTCACCTAAATGAGGCACTCGTAGTACTGGTTGTCTTCCTGAAGCTTCACGCTTCGAAGGCCAAGCAGCCTGCCTCATACACTTAGTGTTCACAGGGCTGTCCTCTTCTATCAAGGGTGTTTCATGGTGAAGTTTGCCATCTGTTTCTGGCTGATGCTGACACTTCTAGAGGTAGTCTGGCAGTTTAGACGATTGGCCGAAGGATCACCTCCTGCACCACGCATACGGCTGTCTCTGCTGTTGCTGGGTACGGCCGCAGTTCTGATATTTGTAGGATTGCTGCCTGGTTGAATTCGCACACATTCATCTCCCATTGCAGCATCAATTTACCAGATTGTCATGATGCTGCTTTCATGTCCTTCAGTCTATTCACTAATTGATTTGGAATCTTTTGACACCTTAGGTGCATGGAGCCCCTCTACTGGATAGTTTAAAATTCCACTTTTTGAGTTTGTTATGCTTATTGTCAATTTATTTTTCTGCTGTCGTTTTCCAACTATTCTTCCTGGAATACGCTCAATGTGTTATTCTATCTATAGCCTTTGGGATTGGGAACCTTGTTAAAATTTGCTTTGCCTTGCCTTGCATTTGATCTGCTCAAACTGTGAAATTCCTTGCTGAAGTCCTGATCCTCTGTTTGTGACTGAATAATTATATCCACAGCAACAAACTGGTCACGAACCAAAGACTGTGCATTCAGCAAAGGATTAGGGCAGAAGAAGCAGATACTCTAGGGATCAAAGATTGGTTTCTATGCAGATCAACCTATTTTACATATCTGCATAAATGGAGAAAGAGAAGTGTATCCATCAGGTGTGCTCTGATCTTCCTGCTTTGCTTTATTCTGCTTCTGCAAAGCTCTCCCCACCCCTTGTCTCCCTTTTGTTCTCCGTAACCCCTTGAAGATGTCCCTTTGGGTTTGAGCCCCGAGATGGTCCCAACATTGATAGCATTGCTGGATAGTCTATTCCAATTATCCACCACCTGCTCTGTGAAGTACTTTCTGATGTCCTCCTGAATTTCCTCTACTTCCAGTTTAAGGTTGTGCCCCCTGGTGGTTGTATGGTTCCTTAATTTTAGTTACTCCCAAGGAGTCCATTGTGCTACAATCCTACTTCTGTGTGTATGTCTCTAGCATGTCCCCCTTTCCCTCCTGTCCGCCATGGAGTACGTGTTTAGACGATCCAAGCTTTCCTGTGACCCTGCTGCCTTGGAATCCTTTTCATAGCCCTCCTCTGGATAGTAGCCAACCTTTCCCCTGCCCTTCTTCTAGATGTTTGGTTCCAAATCGGCGCACAGTCCTCCTAAGTGTGGTCTGTGTACGATTAGCCATTAATGAAGAACAAAGGCAAGACAGAGATCTGTATGATGTAATCAACAGTGTGTGTAGTTTCGAGAGTGTTCTTGAAAGTGACAAACTGTTTTTGACCTTTACTGGGGTAACTTATGGTCATGTGATCATGTTTGACCTGTTGCATTTCTTTGTCTGATCCATTTAATTTGTTTTAGAGCCCATTGTACGTCACCCTGAATTTCGCCTGTTCGCCTGTATGAATCCAGCTACAGATGTTGGAAAGAAGAACCTACCACCAGGAATAAGAAATAGGTAAATACTGTTCATTTCTTTTCAGAATGCAGTTTTAAAAAGCAGTAGTGCCTGTTCCTGTGGGCAGTCAGATGGAATGGGCTGTCCTCCCTTGCTGACTGGTACAGGTTGTTACAGTCCAAGTCTTGTGACACTCCCCTTCCCAGACTCAGACCTGTCCTGTCTTAGCTGGTAGACAGATCTGTGCTCTGCAGGGATTCTTTTTTTTTTTTTTAATAATAAAAGTTCATTGAGTGTCTTACAGATTTTAAAAAAATGTAAGACGGTACTTGTGAACCAAGAAAAAAAACACGCAGGCTGTACAGTGTGACATTGCTAAAGTCATGTAACCAGGGGTGATCTGAGGTAGAGGGTTTGCTCAAGTGATGTGGTACCACTAGGCATAATTTCATTAAGTATATCTGACCAATAAAGGGTCTTACTTGAAATGGCAAGTTACAGCAGTGCAATAAACAGATATGGAACAAAAGTAGTGTCACTGTTCTGTTTGTAGAGCATCCACTGTCTCCAGATTTCATCAAACACATGCATCTTGTCAAGGTGTTTGTTTACCTTTTTAATTTATATATTAAATAAATCTACTGCCTCCCATTGCGCAACTGTTAAACTCTTTGCTGTTAGCTAAAGCCAGGTGAGGACCTTTTTTTGCGTCTGCCAGCAGAATTAAAAGCAGTTTTAGTTGCCTCCCCCAATTACCACGGTATCATTTGGGATAGACAAAAGTGTCATTGCAGGGGTTACCAAGCCTGGTGTGTTAATCTTGGTTTCTGTTGCTGTCTCCGCTAGTTCCCAGTAGTCTCTGATCAGGGGGCAACTCCAAAATATATGCGGCTGGTTTGCCCTCTGCTTCCTTGCATTCCCTCCAGCACCTCTCCCACTCATGTCCCATATATTTCATTTGTATAGCTGGGGTCCTAAAATAACATGTTCTGCGCTTCCATGAAACTTTTTTGAGGAAAGACTGGCCTGCCAGTGCAGCAGTAGCGCTACTGCTTACGATGCAGATGACCCAGGTTCTAAAGTGGGCCTGGGTGTCATTGGGAGGACGATTGAGTGTCCTGACTGACTTCTCTCCTTCTCTGGGGGGAGGTTTGGGAAAGCTGCCAGCACTTGCCTGACCTGTGGTGGAAGCCAGGGGTCTGACAGCTGGAGCTGGCGTATTCAGAAGGTAGAGCAGAAGTCCGCATGTGTGCTCTGATGTCATTGCATGCCATGCCTCCCAGGAAGACAAGCAAAAAAAGTCAGGCCATACAGGATGCTGCCCACCCCACAGGCCCCACACTGCTGACCTATGGCACCCCTGGACACTGAGATAAGATGTTTAAGGGTGGAAGCCGCCCCCTTCCGAAGACCCCGTCCTGGGGGTAAACCAGGGAGGAACACTGGGGAAGTTATTTCCCAAGGACGGTGGATGACAGGGCTGGGCACGGGGTAGGGCTGATGGGGAATGGTCTGAAGGGGGAGTGCAAAAACAACAAAACATGCCTGAGCTAGGCAGCCTTTAGGAAGCAGTGTAGCACAGTGGTTTAGGGCTCTCGGCTGCAAAACTATAGACCTAGATTTGAATCCCACAGCTCCACTTGTATACTGTGTGATCTTGAGCAAGTCACTTAACTTCTTGCGCTCCCAGGTAGTACCTGGAAACAAACTTTGGATTAGTGTGCCTTTCCTGTTTAAACAATTTCCTGCAACCCCCTTTCCTTACTTAACTTGTACTTAACTTGTAGGATTGCCCCGAAAAAGTATATGTTCTCTCTCTGTGGGCCTGCCCGGTTAACAGAATTCAAATAAAATAATGGCAAGGCATATTTTAACCAAAGGTCTTGGTGTCCTGGAGTTCTTGTTCCCCTTAGCCAGCACTGAGTTGTTGAGTCTGTGGAGTAAGCCATTAAGTCTCTTTATAACTGGCCAATCAAGTGATTCCCCCAATTTGATGGCGAATTATTAATGTTAAGAGGTCTGGTGGTTTTCCAGGGAACTGATAGTTTCTCTCCTAGGCTGCAAATATAGGTATGAATTTGGAGCTACCAGAAGTGGTCTCTCGGGCGCAAGTGGTACCTATCTTGCAAGACCTGAAATGTGTTAATTCCTAAATAATCAGCAAATTGGTGAAGGTAAGCCCCCCTCCTTCATGATGACCGCCCCAAGAAAGTGTCTTAAGTGGGCAAGCGGTATTTCTGCTCGAGGCCCTCAACCATTGGACAACTTCTGAGCAAGCCACCCCCCTCCAAATAGTGTGCCATTCTTCAGGGTCATTGCTATGTAGCAGTAGATTCAGGTAAAGGGCAAGCATCCCATTGGATTAGCATATAGTATCTTATCAATGACATATAGGGTCATTAAGTACAAATTCTGTTTTTCCTGTGGTCCTGTAGCCCCCTCTTCCCCCTCCCGACCACAGGCAAATGAGTCTTTAGCAAGCAGCCCTTGCATAACCCTTCAGGTTTGAAAGATTTAGTCCCTCTTTGTTCTGTGGCAGGTGTAAGAGGAAGATTCCTACTTTGCCTGCCCCAAAAATGAATCTAAATATCCAGGGGTAGAAATTAAGACAATATAGTGAGGGAGGTGGAATACCAAAAATTTAATTTTGGTGTTCTGCCGCTGGGTCTGGTATTTCTTCTGTTCAAAAAAGCAGTTGTATGGATTGAACTGCAGAGCAGTGACACAGTTGAGTGGTACTCCAGCTGGAATACCAGAATGACGAAAATGGTATTAGCCACAAAAACTGGTATGCAAAACAAGGCGGGATACCATTAAATTTGAGCTCTATCAGTTTATTCCAAGACTGGAAATAGTGCTGCTGCTGTGGCATTAGTGGGGGTGTTTGAGGAAATATAAAACTGTAGGAAATATATTTTGATAGATGACCACTAGTTTATGAAAAAATCTTAAATTGAGATGCTTCCACCTGTAGAGGGCCTGTGCTACTGCCACCATTGGGGGTGGAGGGATAATTTTATATTGTTTGGTAGACCGTATTTTGTTATTGTGACCCCCAGGTATTTCAGGGAGTCTCTGTTCCATCTGATGCTTAGCCCAGCTCCAATCCTGGGTTTTTGATCTATTGAGATGGCACCCTGCCACAGAGTCCAACTGTTCCAAAACACCCCAGACCTTTAGAAGGGAAGTGTCTGGAGAGATGAGGGCAAGCAGGACATCTTCTGCCAAGAGTGCAGTTGTGTACTCTTCACCCATCCAGTGGAGTGCCCTGAATTGCCTCATCCTTGCGTAATTTGGTGGCTGAGGTTTCAATATATAGGACAGACAAAATCTGGGACAGGAAGCATCCCTGTCGGGTGCCCCTCTGTAGATGGCTAGGTGAAGAGAGGGAGCATTAATCCAAATGAAGGAGTTTGGTGCCGTATACTGATCTGCAAGTAGAGAAACAGACTCTTGGGGAAAGGCAGATCTACACGGTTTATGACAAAAAGGGGGCCAAGCGACCCTGTCAAGGGCCTTCTCCACGTCAAGGTTGGCCAGGACCAGGGGAATGGAGCTCCTACTAATATGCTTAAAAAGCAGCATTATTTGCCTTACATTGGCATGTCCTTGTTGCCACTTAAAGCCTGCCTGATCCATGTCCAGCAGAGACTGGAGATGTCAAGGTTGGCCAGGACCAGGGGAATGGAGCTCCTACTAATATGCTCAAAAAGCAGCATTGTTTGCCTTAAATTGGCATGTCCTTGGTGCCACTTAACAAATCCTTCCTGGTCCATGTCCAACAGAGACTGGAGAAGACCCTCTCTTCATCCCACCCAAACCAACATAAACCATTTATAGTCATATTGAAGGAGCGAAACTGAGCAGTAGGATTGGGATGGAGGGAATGTTTTGGAGTTTGTGTTGACAGGGAAGGAAAGCTCCATGGTGGTATAGGTAGATCACCCTCTTGCAAGGCTGTATAAACCAGAATAAGAGCTGAAAGGAGCAGCACTCTGATATTTGTGCTTGTACAGTTCTGATGGAAAACAATCCGGTCCAGGATATTTCCATGTGGAGGAGTTGGAAATGGGCAGAACATCAAAACTCCAGCACCACCTGAGGGCTGGCCAGGAAGTAGCGGAGGTTTTCTATTATTTCAGATTGTTAGCTAAAGAAAAACAATTTACTGCATCTCGACTGGACCATACATATGAGGAGTGGCATAGAATGGGTCTATCTATGAATTACCCATTTCTGGATTTGCATAGGGTAATTCCCTTTGCCACACTGCAGTCTAGGTTTGGACTCCCTTTTACACATCACTTTAGATATTTGCAGATCCGTTCTTTCTTTCTTGATGGGCTTGGGCTCCACCAGAGCAAGTTTACCCTCTCGGAAGCCGGCATTTATGATTTTGATTATTGAGGCAATTGATGGAAAGTTACATACACATTTAATTGGTCTTTATTGATCCCTCAGGGAATACTGAAAGGAGACCACTGAAAATGTTTTGGCTAGATGGAATAAAGAATTAAATACTCAGATTTCTTACGACAAATGGTTAGAACCAATTAACTTTTCCACGAAGGCCTCACATGCCCCCTACTGGCTTGAATATATCTGGAAATGTTGCATGCATTTTTTCATTTCTCCAGACCAATTGACCAGATTTCTCCCAGAAAGCTTTGGTGGGTGCTGGAGAGAGTGTGGGCAAACATTTCCCATGCATTCTGTACGTGCCCGAAAATTTCCCAATACTGGAAGGATATCTCCAAGAGCCTCCAACTTTTAATAGATCCTGCATTTGTCTTAACAAATCAAATGATTCTTTTATACATTGGGGAAGATGGTCTAGTTCCCCCGAAAGAGTATATTGTATCTGTATTTAGCTGCAGCAAAAAAGGTGATAACCCGCCTTTGGCGGACAACCACTACCGCTGTTTTTTTTATATTTTATATTTATTGTATATCTTTAAAAACATACAGTTACAGTTCCTGATGCAATACATTAGGATATCATTAACTTTCTTTTGAGGGCGCCACCCCTCTTAATACACGCATATAACTAGATTCCGTGTTGCATCTGTAGGATACTTCATGGGGGTACAGTGATGGACTTGGAAGTCCTTTTATTTAAACAAATAATATCCTGATGTGGGCTATGTATCTTGAGCCCATGAGCAGCATGCTTAACAAGAGAAAAATATTTATATAGATTAGAGTTCGAGTTTCATGTCTCTTTAAGAGAGACTGATAAAGCAGCATGCATTAATCGAGAAAAAATGTACCAGAATGGTACTATACAAAAAGGATTACAACTGAAGCTCCTTCTTCTTATTTTCCTCATAAAAACTAAAGTTTTGAGACAATATACCAGTTCAGATACTAATCTATTAAACTTCCTAAAACTCCAAACATAGAAAGATAAAAGAATACTCCCTCTCTCTGTTCCAGTTATTTTTTATTGCCTCATGTCAGCGTTAGAAAGTAAATAATGCAACGTTTCGACCTTTTCTTTGATTTTTAAAAATGTCTGTCTGACAATGAGGCTGAATATACTATTCAGGAGTTTTACATTTTATAGACCTGGATCTTACTAAACAAAGTAAAAGGAAGTCGTTTTAAGTGTCCAAGTCTTCTTCTTCATCATCAGAACCGGACCGAGAGGATTCCAGTCGTCTTCTAGTCGATATTGCAAACTTTTGGGCCCATTTCAAGGCATCACATGGGTCCGAAAAAACAAATATCTTCCCTTTGTGTGTCATTCTGAGTCGTGCAGGGAAAAGCATGTTGTGAGGGATGTCTTCTTCACGAAGCATCACCCTTGTGCCGTCCGATCTATTCTTTTTCTGTCGGGTAGCAAAACTCGGGTCTGGAAACGGTGAGATTATTTCTCCATCATGTAGTAAGGAACGTTTTTGCCTGGCCAGAGATGGAATTAAATTGCGAGCCCCCATGCTGTCTAAGACCACCACAGTTGTCCTTGGTGTCTCTACATTGCTAGGTCTGGCCCGGAAGGCCACTCTGTATGCTTTTTGGATCCCCCATGGTTTCTGTTGTAGGGGTTGACCTAGTTGTTCTAGCCAGTCCTTTAAAAATAAACCTAGATGGTCTCCCTCGCTACGTTCTGGAATTCCTGTGATCCTCCAATTCGATGACCAGGCCTGGATCTCCAGTCAAGACGAGCACGCAGGTGTGTATTCTCGTTTATGAGATTCGAAACTACCCATCACCATTTCTGATTGTTTGCATCTCTCGCCTCGGTTTTTGTTGCCCCAGAATCTGCCTCCAGGATGGTTACTCTATTTGTGAGGGCATCAAAGTGCTCTGATAGACCCGCCATGGACGCCAGCATGCTATTCATTTTCTGGCCTAGCGTTTGGAGCGTCTCCTCTTCACTTACTCCAGATTCCAGTAAAAGTTGGCCATGCGTCGCTCGTGTTGCTGGGGGGCCAGCACTTACTTTGCTTTTAGCGCTCTCCCCGCTTGACTTATCCTTTCTTGGATTTCCCATCTCCGGTCTACTATAGTTACCGATATTGTTATCTGCAAGGTTGAACCGGTTTGCGTTATTTAAAACCTTCTTAGTTACTTTCATTTTAGGTTTTTTAGGAGCTTCAGAATTAAGCGTCCATATTGCTCGGGCTCCACAGCGCTCCCCCCCACCACTTCTACTTTGACACACTGGCATGCCATAATGTCTGAGATTGATTATCTGGAAAGGTTACTTGCATGCAGGATGGATCGCATTTCTCAATTTGAATTGTATTGGAGGCCCTGGGTGTTTTACGTTTCCCCGCTGAATGACTCTTATCCTGAGGAGGTGACATTTTTTTGCCCTTTGACCAGAGTCGTTTTTATAAACATTGAGCATTATGTAAACTCCCCTCCTTTGTCTAAATCTCTATTTATCTATATTACATGCAGTGATATTACTGTACAAGTGTATACCTGTTGTAATACTGACCTGATAAAGTATATATATATATATATATATAAAAAAAAAAACTCCAGCACTACCACTGCACAAAAATAGTGGAAACCCAAATCCAGTGCAAATGTAGCAACTTCATTTCTAATAGTGTGCAAGCAAAAACCCTCGCCAGGGAGCCAAGAGAATAGCCAACAACACCTACTGGTTTCCGGCGAAACTGGTAGGAGATGTTGAATGTTCTCCTGGCTCGGCTCCCGGTGAGGTTTTTGTTTGCACTCTATTGGAAATAAATCTGCTATATTTTCACTTGATTTGGGTTGGACTATTTTTTGTGCAGTTGGTGGTGCTGGAGTTTTGATGTTTTGCCTAAGTTCATGTTACTTAGCCGGCCCAGTGGCGTTGAGGTGCTGAATGCCATGCTGGTGACCTGGGTTCGGGAACTGACTCGGGCCGCTGGTGGTCGGCTGGGGAGGGAGAGGATTGAGTGTCTAGAGGACTGCTCTCCTCTCCCAGGGTGGGTAGTGGGCATTGCGCCACGTAACAGTGGCCCCCGGTGGAGATCGGAGGCACTGCAGCTAGTGTCACCATAGATGGGGGTAGAGCACCACAGGCGTCTGCGTGCAAGGTGTGTCGACACATTGCATGGCTGTGCTCCAGGGGGCAAAACAAGAAAACCTCCGCTTCCCGAATAGGCGACGGCCTCCAGTGTCTGGCTCAGTCCTCAGTCTCTCCCGATCCCTCCGACCTGCCTAGGTCAGACAGTGGTGGCGCTCCTGGGTTGCCGGATCATGTAGGGAGGGGGCGTGTCTGTTATCAATTTCCTAGAGGGGAGAGGCATGCTAGAGAAAGTTCCGAGATAGTGGGAGAGAAAAAAGTTCTTGTTACTCCATACACACCTTCTGCTTTTTGTGGGGGAGGGGGTCCAAAGAGTTGGAATGGTCCAAGAAACCTCCTCTTGTGTTACAGGACATAGCAGTTGTATCACCTATTGGTCCTGCAGCACAGGTATGGGGAAGGTGCTTAAATATGAAAAGCTCTGGTCACCACTGGCCCCTGCCTCTTCCTTGTACAGCTGGGAATAGAAATGCACCGTGTTATCTTGTATTTTCTTATCATGATGTTCTTGGCGTCCCATTATTGGGTCCCGCATCTGAAGGATACACACCTGATGTCTGAAGGCTCGAAGACTGCATACGAGGTTCCTGTCTCACTCCCTCCCCCGCAGTGGCACAGGTAAAATGAAGCCTGCTCCACCTGCTTGTCAAGAATCTTTCGTATGGAGGCCTTCACCTGGAACATTTGTGGGTAGATGGAGTCACTACCCTACATATGAAATGGCTGTGATGTCAGTAAAGTAGTCTATAACTCTGCTAACCTCCTCTCACTTTCCTTATTATAGGTCGAGGCATACATTGTGAGTTCTCCTCTCAGGACTGCCTTGAGTATCCTACAGTATACTGGAGGGTCACCTCCTGCATAGTGTTCTTCTGTAGGATTTGGGGGATTATGTCTTCCAGGTGATAAAGCAGGACCTCATCTCTGAGGTAGTCCAAGTGTAGCTTCTAGTAGGATATCTTCCTTGGTCTTCCAAGATGGAATCTGGAAGTTATGTGGATCACACCATGTGTCGTCATGGAGAGTGTCCACGTGTTCATAATGGTAAAGACAGTCTAATCTGGCGTAACTGTTGTAACGTGGAGAATAGTGTGTGTATTCTTTATTTAGGGGGTGGAGGTTCTCCAGGTGTCAATGAATCCTAAATGAGCAAGTGCTGCTTTTACATATCTTGGGCTTGTGAAAGACAGAACTGCCTTGTCACAGTTGCATCTAAGACTGACTGCAGGGTTACCTTCCAGCCCCTGCCTCTTATCAAGTGACCATTCAATACTTCCAGTAACTTTAAAAAAAAAAAAAAAAAAAACTTAGATTGGGTTGTTTCTCCCTAGACGAAAGTAAATATTCACTAAGGTAAGTGGGCTTCCTTAAAGGGAGCCAATCATTATCACATGTCGTGCTTCTGGATCCCGTATTTGCAAATTCAGTTGGAATTGGTGGTGGGGGGAGGGGCTCTGGATATGTGGACGAGGACCTCCACTCCCATAGTCTTGCTGATTTGTGGAAGGAAAAATCTACCAAGACAAAGCCCAATATTTCATACTTATAAGTGTTTCTCTGGGAAGAGATGGGTTTCTTGCAGGAATATGCCCTTGTGCTTCTCCCTATTTAAACTGCTGCAACAGTCGATCTCTTAACTGGGTTGTATATTCCATTCATATTAAATGAAAGTATTTTAGTATCCTGCCCCATTGTTGGTACTTATTAAGACACAGCTGATGTGGTCTGCCAGAGGAGACCCCTGAGTGTGGCCGTTTGCACAATTAATGTGGGCCCGAACCCCTCACCCACCAGTTATCTGCCTGTAGGAACAGAGAACATATGAATGTAGATATCAACATTGCAGAACTACAACAGGGCAGGTCCCCAAGAAGCAGCGGGAGATCATCTCAGGGCAGGCCCTGGAGGAGAGGAGAGAAGGGCCCCCTGGGCCACAAAGACCTACCCAGGTCACCTCCAGATGATCCCTCCTTCTCTGAGATCATGAGGCACATCCAGGACAACATGAGATGCTGAGGACCTCGACCCCAAGAGACAGTGCCTTGCCCATTATCTACGGCAGAAAGATCCAAAGCCTGTGTTAGTGCTGCCCTTGGTGGACACCCCATGGAGCGTCCTAGGCTCAAATGGGGCGTCACCTCCCCTGCTGTGCCAAAGAAAGCTGACTGCCATTACAAGGCCCCGAAAGAGGACCAGTACTTGGCACAGCAACCTCTGGCTGACTCCCTGGTCATTACGGCCTCTCATGACAGGTCCCAACGACCGAAGCATATGAGCACACAGCCAGCGGACCAGGAATCCAAACAACTGGGTGCCCTGGGGAGGCGCATGTATGTGACTGCTACATGCTCCATCAGGTCCCTGAACTACCCATCTCACACAGTACAGTTTCAGAATGCCCTGTGGGAACAGGGCCAGGAGATTGTCAACAAATTACCTGATGGCGATCAGAAGGCGGAGCTCCTAAACCAACTCCGCACAGGGTTTGATGTGGGAACTCAAGTACTACGAGCCGCATACGACTCTGCGGACTCTTCTGCCAGAGCTGCAGCTTCAGGCATCTGTCTCCGGAGACTCTCTTGGCTCAGTGTCTCCGGCTTTACCCCGGACGTACAGAACAACATTCCTGACGTCCCATACAAGGTGAAGTCCTATTTGGTAAACACTCTGAGAAGGTTTTCACCAAGCTCCAGGATGCTGGGAAGGCAGTTAGATCTGTACAAGCCATGTATAGATCAAGGCCTGGTTCCTTTCGTAGGAACCAGAACAGTTTTCGCAGCCGGCAGCAGCCACGTTCCAGCCAGCAATAAAGGGGCACCTTCCATTGTAAAGCCCAGGCTAAGTCTTCCCCAGGCAGAGGCCAGCATTACGCCAAACCGGCCCAGCCTGCAGGAACCAGTGCTGCCACAGCATGACTCCCTCCCGGCCCCCGCCCTTCCTCTGGATCAACGGGCACAAAAGGTCGGGGGGTCGCATCGCTTGCCACTTTTCAGGGTGGCAGTCGATTACTGCCGACCGGTGGGTACTTCAGATGGTCAAGAGAGGTCACTTTATCAAAATTCTCGACCACCCACTGTCAAGACCTCCCCCGCTTTCCTGTTACTTGGGTCAGCACGCCTTGCTCATACAGCAGGAGGTGCTCACGCTTCTGGGAAAACATATAGAGCACATACCACGGAACCAAAGAGGTGCAGGTTATTATTCTCGCTTCCTTCTGGCTCCCAAGAAGACTGGAGACCTCCATCCGATACTGGATCTCAGCAGCCTCAACACTTCAGTCCTATACAACGCTTCCGCATGGTGACCCTCCCAGGTCTGATTCCCATGCTCAAGCAGGGCGCCTTTCTAGCATCCTTGGACATACAGGATGCTTACCTGCATATACCCATTGCTCAAGCGCTCAGGAAGTTTTTGCACTTCGAGTTTCAGGGTCACCATCATCAGTTCCGAGCCCTTCCCTTCGGGCTGTTATCGGCATCTCGGGTATTCACGAAGTGCATGGAGGAGTCGTGGCGGTGACTCTGGGGAGACAAACCCTCGTGTTCCCCTACCTGGACGACTGGCTTCTCATGGCGCCTTCTCGGGAGGCTCTGCTATCCGCCATTCATTGTACTCAGTCTCTGTTCGAGACGCTGGGCATCATTATCAATCAAGAGAAGTCACGCCTGGTTCCGTCACAGATTCTGCAATTCATAGGCGCAGTTCTGGACGCCGTCCAAGGGAAAGCTTTTCTACTCCAGGACCGAGCGGAACACATCAGATCCCTTATCAGGGACATCTTGGCAAAGAAGACCGTCCCAGCCAGACTGGTCCTTTGCCTGCTCGGACACATGGCTGCAGCCATTGCAACAGTTCCGCTAGCCTGTCTCCACATGCAGGTGACCCAGTGGATGTTACGGGTCCATTGGGATCAGAAGCAAGACCATCTGCAGCTCCCAATTCGGATCACGAAGGCTGTAATCCAGGATTGGCAATGGTGGCTAGATTCTAACAACTTGTCAGTGGGGGTCCCCTTTATTGCGCCGTCTCCGATTATGACGCTCTCCACAGATGCCTGGGCTCTGGTGGGGAGCACACCTCGACAGCATCTGGTCTCAGAGCCTGTGGACAGCCCAAGTGACTCATCTCCACATAAATATCCTGGAAATGAGAGCAGTTCTTTACGCCTTGCAGGCTTTCCAGTCAGAGATTCCACCGGGTACTCTTCTGTTACAAACAGAAAATTCCGCGGTGATGTATTACCTCAACAAACAAGGAGGCACCCATTCCTGCCCGCTTTGCAGGGAGGCCATGAGAGTGTGGGATTGGATCTTACAACACGGCGCAAACCTTACTGCCGTTTATGTTCCGGGAGTGGACAACGTCATCGCAGACAGCCTGAGTCGCTCTCAGGCCAGAGTCCACGAGTGGGAACTACTCCAGGAGGTAGTAGAGGATCTGTTTCGCAGATGGGGTTCACCAGAGTTAGACCTCTTCGCGTCCCCATACAAATCAAAACTGCCCAATTTCTGCTCTCTAGATCCAGGGCCTGGTGTTTTCTGGCGAGATGCGATGTCCCTCTCCTGGACGGGCAGATTCCTCTGCCTTTTCCCCCCTTTCCGTTGATCCAGAGGGTCCTTTTGAAACTTTGCAGAGAGCAAGCGACGCTGATACTTATCGTGCCATTTCTGCCCAGACAGATCTGATTCCTTCTACTACATCAGCTGTCCCGAGAACCTCCAGTGCCTTTACCAGTCATCTCTCACTTGCTGTCTTAGGTGGCGGGCTCCTTGGTCCATCCGGACAGTCGTTCGCTGAATCTGCACACTTGGCTCCTAGAGACATAGCCAATCGAGAAACTGCTCTTGCAGCAGGTTACACATTAGGACTGAAGCTGGCAGGTGCCAGGACCCCACAGAAATTTTCTAGCTAGCAGTATTCAGCGGGGACCGCCTCTGACGCTGGTCCCGCCCCCAATGTCAGGCGTAGTATATATGGAGGCGTTCCCCCATAATCCTCAGTTCTAGGGACATGGATATGTTCATCCACACTGTCTGGCTGGTTCCTTGCCGCTTTAAATCTTGCCGGAAGGTCTTCAAGCTGGCTCCTCCCACCCACCCGGGTGGTAAAACTCTTGGCTCTGCCCCATGACGCCAGATCTTCCTTACTGCTTGGAAGCTCATGTTCACTCCTTAATGCTCTGCATGTAGATCAGATCCTAATTCTTTGGTTCGCCTGAAACTTATTCTCAAATTTTCAAGACTTCGGTCAAATTACTCCCTCGCGGCTGTGATGGACAAATCGACTCTCGGTTTTCAGTGGTGCCCTTGTGAGCAGAAAATGTCCAGGACAGATCAGCACTCCACGTGCGTCTACTGTCTCGGCCTAGACCGTGACCCGCAGGCCTGCAAGTTGTGCCGTTCGTTTGCTGGCCAGCGTCCCTGGAAGGCCGTGACTGCCCGTTAAAGCTTGGGCACCCTGAGAGCGCTACCCGCCGGTGAAGTTGAAGGAGGCCCGTTGGGCGGTTACTGCGGTGGCTGGCTCGGCTGAGCAGCTCGAGCAGATCACCCTCGAGGAGGAGGCACAGGCCGCATCATCCTCTTCCTCGGTCGTAGCATTTATCCCGGTCTCTCTGGGTACCTCATATTCAGCTTCTTTTAAGGAGCTTTGCCAATCCCTTTCCATGAAGGGAGAGGGGCCATCGGGACATTCTTCTCGGTCCAAAAAGAAGGACTCGAAAGGTAAGTCCCACCGTTGGCGTTCATTGGAGCGGGAGCGGTCCCCTTCCCCAGACAGTCGACACTCGTCTTCGGTCGAGGTTGCAGCTAAGGCCGCTGGCTTCATGGTGTCCCCGTCAGGTCAGCTGGCTGAGACACCCGTCGGACGGGCCGTCGACTGGTGAAGCAGACAACCCTTCTTAATTGGTTCCCCCGGTGGAGACAGAGGACTTGCCTGCTCCTACAGTGCCGGAGTCCCCGGTCAAGGCTTCTGATCCAAGGGAAGAGCGGGTGTCCCCTGCCCCTTCCCAGACCCGTCCTCAGAAACACTGAGGATCTCGGTCTCTGACTTCGTCTCGGTCCAGCCGATCCTGCTGACATCGGTGGTCTCTGTCTCGGCATCGTGCAGCGCGCGCCGCTCCTCGCTCTTTCTCCTAGGATGAGGAGAGGCTTTGGCGCAAATTGCGTTGACGCTACGAGGACCTGATGTGGCAGCAGTTACTTCTGTCTGGGAACAAGCCAATGCTGTCGCCTTTCCCGGCCATCAAGTGGCTGTCACCCGAGCGGCCGAAACAACCCCTCGCTGTAGTAGAGGTGCCCAAGCCTGGGCCAGTTGTTCGTCCAAAATCAGCTGCCCCACCGATTGTTGTGGAACCTCCGCCTCCACAACCGAAATCAGCGGTGCCGACCAAGGACTTTCGGTCAGGTCAGGGCCTGCCCCACAGGTTGTCTGTCACCCTCACTCCCGACCGTCCTCGGCAGGTGGAGGGTGACTCAGGCCCCAGGCAGCTCTTCGCGGACTCCTCGGAGTCTGACGACTCCTCCCTGTTCTCCAGGCCCATTGACCTGGAATCCTCAGGGGGCCAGTCGATGGACTAAAGCCCACCGTCCTTCATTGGTCTGCTTCGGTTCATCTCGGAGTCTATCAGGATGCAGCTCGAGCCCGTATCCAAGCGGGCCAAGTATCCACGGAGGCCTTTCCGGTGGCTGAAGCCATTGTTGGCCCAGCCTGGGAGCTCTGGCAGCGGCCTGCTTCCTGTCCTGCGCATTCAGCCAGGATGGCCAGGAAGTATGCGGTCCCTACCGGCTCTTCGTCCGGTTTTTGAACACCCTCCGCTGAGGGGTGGTCACCGATGATGCTTCCTGCCGTTCCGGGAACGCTAGGGATGTGGATAAGCCCCCCGACAAGGAGTCCAAAAGGCTGGACTATGCTGGGTGCAAGGTGAACACTGCATCCTCCCTTGGCCTCCGCCAGGCCAGCTTGGCTGTGCTGATGGCACACGTCTCCCACACCCTCATGGGCTCCCTGGATGAGGTGATCTCTCATCTCCCGGCCAACCTGCAGACCATGGTCAAGCAGGTACAGGACCAGGGACGGGCGGTGGTGAAACAGCAGCACCAAACGTCTCTGGACATTGGAGACTCCTGTGCCAGATCAGATGTAGCCGCGCGGGGCATGGCTGAGGATATCCACCTTCACGGTGGATACCCAGCATAAACTAGTGGATGTCCCCTTCCTGGGGACCGATCTCTTCGGCCCTGGAGTGAAAGGTCTCCTCCAGTGGATCGAGAAGTCCAATGCCACTCTGGACTCTGTCACCTCTGCCCAGAAGGACAAGGGCCGTCGACAACAACAGCATGTCCTTTCGCCCTTATGCGCCTGTGACACGTCCGGACCAACAGCGCCAACACCAGGGCCAGCGGGCTCGCGCTTGGTACCCCAAAGCCAAGCCTGCGGCTTCCTCTAATAGGAAGCAGGGAGGAAAAGGCCCAGGAGGTCCCTTGGCTGGTCCCTCCTCTAAGCCTACCCAGTGACAGGTTGTGGGGTGTCGCCCCCAGCCTCGTCACTCCCCTCTGGGTTCCCCCCATGGGGGGATGGCTCCGCCACTTCCTTTCTGCCTGGTCCGCTATCACCACGGATCGCTGGGTGTTGGAGGTGGTAGGAAAGGGCCTGCCCCGAGAGTTCAAGTAGGCTTCGCCCTTCTGAGCCATCGCCCCTCGGGGGGGCTACGGGGTCCGCAGCCTCTCTGTCTGCTCGCCGAGCCGATTTCGCCCTGCTCCTTGAAAAAGAGGTGATCAGGAAGGTGGCGGATCCTCCTCAAGACCCGAGGTTTGTGTCCAGGTACTTTTTGGTCCCAAAACGGACGGGGGGGGGCTGGCACCCCATTCTCGACCTGCACGACCTGAACAGGTTCCTAAGGTCTCGGACCTTGAGGATGGTCACTCTGGCTCAGATAATCCCATCCTTGGAACGAGGCATGTGGTTCTGTTCTCTGGACCTCCAGGACGCGTTCTTTCACGTCCCAATCCGTCCGTCCCACCAGAGGTTCCTCCGCTTCAGTGCAGAGGGATCCCTCTACGAGTTCCGGGCCATGCCCTTTGGCCTTTCTCTAGCTCCCAGGGTCTTCACCAAATGCATGGCAGTGGTGAC
Source organism: Neoceratodus forsteri (assembly GCA_016271365.2). NCBI lineage: Eukaryota > Metazoa > Chordata > Ceratodontiformes > Ceratodontidae > Neoceratodus > Neoceratodus forsteri. The sequence continues at coordinate 1,380,548,974 of CM057449.1, read as the reverse complement.
AGCATTCCTGCGGCGCCGAAGGGTCCAGATGTACCCCTATCTGGATGACTGGCTGATTGCAGCCCCCTCCAGAACGGAGGTGGAGAGGTCCAGAGATCTGGCCCTCCAGGTTTGCTCTCAGGTTGGCCTCCTCATCAGCGAGGCCAAGTCGGAACTCGTGCCAGAGCAGGTGATCCAATTCATCAGGGCAGAGCTCGACTCTCTACGAGCCAGAGCACGGCTCCCGGCGGACAGGGCCGATGTTCTTTCCTCCTTTTGCCCAATCATTTCAGGTTTGGCAATTGCGGCCTGCACCAGCGTGGTCCGTTGGGCCCGCTGGTACATGCGTCCCCTTCAATGGGGACTGGCTGGCCAATGGTCACAGCACTTCGATCCGCTGGATCAGCTAGTGACAGTGACCCAGGGGATGTGGAACGCTCTCCAGTGGTGGACCGTTCCAGCACATCTGCAGGAGGGCATCCCGTTAGTCCGCCTTGAGCCGACTGTTTCTCTATCGACCGATGCGCCTCTGATGGGTTGGGGTGCCCATCTGGAGCAGCACAGAGCGCACGGCCTCTGGTCCCCTCGGAAGTCCCAATGCCACATAAACCTGCTGGAGCTTCAAGCGGTTGGTCTAGCCCTCACCGCCTTCTCTCCGTTTCTACGAGGTCAAGTGGTTCAGGTCCAGACGGACAATACCACGACCATGTACTACCTAAACTGCCAGGGCGGGACGCGCTCCATGCCTCTGTGCAGGGAAGCTCTCCGCATTTGGTCACTCGTGCGCAACTTGGAGGTGAATCTCCTTGCCATCCATGTGGCAGGAGCCTCCAACACTCTGGCCAATGCCCTAAGCTGAATATGGGCGACGTCCCACGAGTGGTCTCTCCTGCCGGAGGTAGTACAAGATCTGTTCTCCCACTGGGGCACGCCTCAGGTGGACCTGTTTGCCTCCAGGGGAATGCGAAGCTGAGACTATTTCATGCCCGCCCCCCTCAGCAGGGCTCGCTGCAGGGGATGCCATCTCGAGGCCGTGAACCCCGGGCCTCTTCTACGCCCTTCTCCCATTTCCCTTGATCCACAAGGTGCTTCTCAAGGTGAGTAGGGCAAGGTGCAGGTGATTCTGGTAGCCCCAGACTGGCCCCGCCAGTTCTGGTATCCAGATCTCCTCAGTCTCAGCTCCTCCAGGCTCCCGAGACGGCTTCCAGCCCACCCAGACCTGATCTCAGTCAATCACGGGAAGGTATTCCATCCGGACCTTCAATCCCTGCACCTGACAGCCTGGTTCCTGAGCGGCTAGAGTACCAGGCCTTGGGTCTTTCCGATGAGTTCCTCAACGTCGTTGAGACGTCCCGTAAGGAGTCTACCAGAAAATGCTATGCTTTCAAATGGAAGAGATTCTCCATTTGGTGTCAGGGCAAGGTTCTAGACCCTTCCTCCTGTTCCTTGGCAAGCATTCTGGACTACCTGTGGTCCCTTTCTCAGGGCTTCAGACGACGACCCTTAAGGTGCACCTGGCAGCCATCTCTTCTTACCGGGCGCGGGCCGGGAAGCGGTCGGTGGCGCAGGAGAAGGTGGTCAGGTGCTTTTTCAAAGACCTTGATCACATATCCCCTCTGGTGCGAGAACCTCCACCTCCGTGGGATCTACTGCTGGTTATAGTCTGATGCCATTCGAACCGATGCACAGGTGTGACATCTCACCTGTCGTGGAAAACTGCCTTTTGGTGGCTATCCGTCAGCCAGAAGTATGGGAGATCTCCAGGCACTTTCCATCGAGTCTCCTTATCTGGTCTTCCACAGGGACAAGGTTGTCCTGCGCCTCCACCCGAAATTCCTTCCAAAGGTGGTGTCGGAGTTTCACCTTAACCAGGTGTTGACTCTGCCAGTGTTCTACCCCAGTCACACCTCGGAGGCCGAATATAGGCTCCATACTTTGGACCCTAGAAGAGCATTCGCTTATTATAAGGAGCGGACGGCTGAAGTTCGGGGAGAGGTCCGCCAGCTGTTTGTCACCTACGCTGAAGCCGCACCTGGCAGACCTGCAGCCAAGCGGACGATAGACAGGTGGGTCACCTCCTGCATAGATCTCTGCTATAGGTTGGTGGGCATGGAACCTCCAAGGGATAAGAGCTCATTCTGCCCACCATACTGCTGCATCGGTGGCTGCTTCCAGGGACGTCCCTATCCAGGAAATCTGCAGGGCTGCTACCTGGAAGTCAGCACACTTTCATCACCCACTACCACATTGACCTTGAGTCACGCCGGGATGCTGGTTTTGGGGCCTCTGTTCTCCAGTCTTTAATTCCTGCAGGGGTGTGCGCCTCCCTCCTCCCAGAGAACTGCTAGAGTCTGCCAGACAGTGTGGATGAACAACATATCCATGTCCCTAGAAATACAGGTTACTCACCTGTAACAGGAGTTCTAGGAATGGTATATGTTGTTCATCACCCATATCCCTGACCTCCCAGCTTGACACACAACCTGGCTTTCAGCGGGCTAGATCTCGCGTCATGGGGCGGAGCCGAGAGTTTTACCACCGGGGTTGGTGGGAGTAGCCAGCATGAAGACCTTCCGGCAAGATTTAAAGTGGCAAGGAACCTGCCAGACAGTGTGGATGAACAACATATACCATTCCTAGAACTCCTGTAACAGGTGAGTAACCTGTATTTCTTTTCCCACCGTCGACTCTCCAGCATCGGCCTCTCAGTCTCTTTCTAGCGCACGACGACTATAGAACTTTCGGCAAATATTTTCTCCGCTCAACTGATGTCCTCTCCAACTCCATCTCTTGAGGGTCACCTTTCAAAGTGTGCCTGCAGAAAACGGATCCCTTTCAAGGATCCTCACTCTTCCTGTGTGCGTTGCCTAGGCCCGGACCATGACACCAAGGCCTGCACCTTTTGCCAGGGTTTCAATAGCTGCACCAGGATCCGCTGCCAGAATGCACTTCAGGCATATCTCCTCGAAGAGAAACTAAAAACTAAAAAAAAAAGATGGACCAAGAACCTTCTTCCAGGGAGAATCTTCTTTAAAATCTCCCTCCAGGGCTTGGTCGCAGCCCCCATTAAGGTGAGGTCTTCAGGCGGCTCTTCCTCACTCCAACCTATTAAGACATTGAGGCCCTCGGCTTCCTCAACCCCATCCAAGGCCTCTTCGAAGTCTGAGCACCATAAGTCATCTTCTTCCACGCCAGGTCAGTCTCCCAACCGGCCGGAGGTCCTGATCCTGCACCCAGAAAGACCAAGGACCTGAAGTCCCTGAAATGGGCGTCAGACCCGACGTCGGCCAAATATTCGAAATTGGCTCAGCGCTCACAGGTGCCGATGACACCTGCTAGACATTTGTCGCTGGCCAGGCATTCGCCAGGTCCGAAGACGTCGGCATCTCCGGAGCGGAAGACCGCACCCCTGTCATCGGCGGGAATCGACAGAGGAAGACAGCCCAAAGACCAGGCGGGTGACACAGAGGATGCTGGGCTTCCACGGGAACCTTCCCCAGATTGGGAGACACCCGGGGACCTGTCGCCCGACTCCGGGGACAGACCACCGATGCCAGGCCCATGGTCCGGCATGAACATCACCAAAGTAAAGGAGCTCTTTACTTTTTGGTGGGACACCATCAGGAAGGATGTGGTCCCCGCCTGTCCTCCTCCTCCTCCTACTCCTTCACCCCCTACGCCGCCTCCTCCACCTAAGGGGCAAGTAGGACGACCACCATCCCCCAAGGGGCAGACTCCACCTCCTAGGGGCAGCTCTACAGACAGGAGAAATCCTCCCTCCAGATCCCCATCAGGGTCACCCAGCCCCAAACGACCCAGACAACGCCGGTATACTCCATTGGGGGAGGATTCAAGATCAGACACTTCGGAATACTCCAGATCTCCTTCTCCGCTCAGCATCTCCTCTCCTCACCCACATGACCTCCCCAGGTCTCCACCGGATGATCCCTCTTTCGCTGAGATTGAGGCACATCCAGGACAACATGGGGTGGGATGCTGAGGACCTTGACACCGAACGACAGTGCCTTGCCCGCTACCTTCGGCAGAAAGACCCAAGGCCTGTGGTAGTGCCACCCTTGGTGGACACCTTTGCGGATGTCACCAAGGCTGCGTGGAAGCATCCGCACTCCACTCCCGTGGTGCCGAAGAAGGCTGACCGTCTGTACAAGGCTCCGAAAGAAGACCCAGTACTTGGCAAAGCAACCTCTGGCAGATTCCCTGGTCATCACGGACTCACATGACCGGTCTCAAAGGCCCCAGCATATGAGCACTCAGCCACCGGACCAGGACTCCAAGCATTTGGATGCCCTGGGGAGGCGCACATACGCGGCCGCTACCTGCGCCATCAGGTCTCTGAACTACCTTACCCACATGGTACAGTTCCAGAACGCCCTGTGGGAACAGGGCCAGGACCTGGTCGAAAAGCTTCCCAATGGTGACCAGGAAGCGTAGCTCCTCAGTCTACTTCGCACCGGGTCAGATGTGGGGACCCAAGTGCTTAGAACCACATACGATTCTGCGGACTCTTCGGCCAGAGCCGCAGCTTCAGGCGTTGGTCTCAGACGACACTCCTGGCTCCGTTTCTCCGGCTTCACCCTGGACGTACAGAAGAATATTCTAGGTGTCCAGTACAATGGCGAGGTACTGTTTGGTGAATCCTCGGAGAAGGTCATCACCAAGCTCCAGGATGCAGAGAAGGCAGTCCAATCTGTACAGGCCATGTACAGATCCAGGCCTAGTTCCTTTCATAGGAACTAGAGCCGTTCTCGCGGCCAGCAGCAATGTTCCGGCCAGCAGCAGAGGGACACTTTCACGCAAGGCTCAGGCCAAATTGTCCCCAGGCAGAGGCCAACATTACACGAAGTCGGCCCAGCCCGCAGGGACTATTGCTGACGCAGCATGACTCCTTCCCAGCCCCCGCCCCTCCTCTGGATCAATGGGCAAGGAAAGTCGGGGGTCGTATCGCTTACCACTTTTCAGGGTGGTAGTCGATCACCACCGACAGGTGGGTTCTCCAGTTGGTCAAGAAAGGCCATTGCATAGTGTTTCTAGACGACCCACCTACAAAACCTCCTCCGCTCTCCCGTTACTCGGGTCAGCATGCCCTGCTCATACAGCAGGAAGTGCTTGCACTTCTGGGAAAAAGAAGCTATAGAGCACGAACCAAGGAACCAGAGGGGACTAGGATATTTTTCTCACTTCTTTCTGGTTCCAAAGAAAACAGGGGACCTCAACGTCTCGGTCTTGTACAGCATATTCCTATTGCTCAGGCGCATAGGAGGTTCCTGCGCTTCAAGTTTCAGGGCCACCATTATCAGTTCTGAGCTCTTCCCTTCGGGCTGTCATTGGCACCTTGGGTGTTCACGAAGTGCATGTCGGTCGTAGCTGCATCTCTGAGGAGACAGGGCCACTACGTGTTCCCCTACTTGGATGATTGGCTTCTCATGGCACCTCCCGGGAGGCCCTGATGTCTGCCATTCACTGCACTCCATCTCTGTTTGAGACGTTGGGCATTATCATCAATTATGAGAAGTCACGCCTGGTTCCGTCCCAGACTCTGCAGTTTCATAGGAGCAGTTCTGGACACCGTCCAAGGGAAAGCTTTCCTACCCCCGGACAGAGCGGAACACATCAGATCCCTCATCAGGGACTTTTAGGCGAAGACCGTTCCTGCCAGACTGGTCTTTCGCCTGCTCGGACACATGGCTGCGGCCGTTGCAACAGTCCTGCTAGCCCGTCTCCACATGTGGGTAACCCAGTGGATGTTACGGGTACAATGGGACCAAAGGCAAGACCATCTGCAGCATTCAATCCGGATCACGAAGGCTGTAATTTGAGATTGGCAATGGTGGCTAGATTAGAGTAATCTCTCGGGAGTCCCCTTCATAGCGCCGTCCCCGACTGTGACACACTTCACAGACGCCTCGGGGCTTGGTTCGGGAGCACACCTCAACGGTGTCCGGTCTCAGGGTCTGTGGACAGACCAAGAGTCTCATCTCCACATAAACATCCTGGAAATGAGGGCAGTTCTTTACGCCCTGCAGGCCTTCCAGTCGGAGATTCAACCGGGTACACTTCTGTTACAAACAGACAATTCCGCGGTGATGTATTACCTCAACAAACAAGGAGGCACCCATTCCTACCCGCTTTGCAGGGAGGCCATGAGAGTGTGGGATTGGATCTTACAACATGGCGCAAACCTTACTGCCGTTTATGTTCTGGGAGTGGACAACATCATCGCAGACAGCCTGAGCCACTCTCAGGCCAGAGTCCATGAATGGGAACTACTGCAGGAGGTGGCAGAGGATCTGTTTCGCAGGTGGGGTATTCCAGAGCTAGACCTTTTCACGTCCTGATCCAACGCAAAACTGCCCAATTTTTGCTCGCTAGCTCCAGGGCCTGGTGTTTTCTGGCGAGACGCGTTGTCCCTCTCCTGGGCAGGCAGATTCCTCTATGCTTTTCCACCTTTTCCGTTGATCCAGAGAGTTCTTCTAAAACTTAGCAGGGAGCAAGCAACGCTTATACTGATCACGCCATTTTGGCCCAGACAGATCTGCTTCCCTCTCTTGCATCAGCGATCCCGGGAACCTCCAGTGCCTTTACCAATCAGCTTCCATTTGCTGTCTCAGGAGGCGGGTTCCTTAGTCCATCCGGACCTACATTCCCTGAACCTGCAGGCTTGGTTCTAGAGACATAGCCATGATGCGACACGGGGTCGCGCAAGAGGTGGCAGACGTTCTCACTGCCTCCAGGAAACCTGCTACCCACGTGACCTACGCCATGAAGTGGCGCAGGTTTTGCTTATGGGTTCAAGCGCATGGCTTATCGCCTTTGGACTGCCCAGAGAAGCTGGTATTGGATTACCTGCTGTCCCTTTTCCACTTTGGTCTGGCTTACTCCTAGATTAAGGTACACCTCTATGCCACTTCGGCCTACCACGTCCCTATAGGCCAACGCACTTTAGCTCAACTGGACACGACACGTGCCTTCTTGAGGGATGTCCTCCACCTTAGGCCCCCGATTAAGGATCCGATCCCACCATGGGAGCTACCCTTTGTCTTGGAGCAGCTCACACTGCCACCTTTTGAACCAGCCGCGGATTGTGAGCTATGTTTTCTCTCTTGGAAAACGTTATTTTTAGTTGCTGTTACTTCGGCCAGAAGAATTTCTGAAATGCACACTCTAATGTGCAAAGAACCTTATTTGGTTTTCCACCAAGACAGGGTATCCCTAAGGACTAATCCTGAATTCCTGCCTAAGGTGGTCTGAGCTGTCACCCTTAATCAGGACATTGATCTACCAGTATATTTCCTGAAATACTGTAATTGAGGAGAAGCCCTTTTGCACACTCTGGATGTGCACAGGTGTCTCGGATACTACCTGACCAGAACCAAACACCACCGAAAATCGACCAACTTTTTGTCTCCTTTGCCCATAGGATGATGGGAGCTCCTGTTTCAAAGCAGTCGCTGTCCAGGTGGCTTATTCAGTGCATTACCTTCTGTTACCAGAAGCGCAACAAACCCTTACCGGGCGCGGTTAAGGGTCATTCCACCAGAGGGGTGGTTACCTCTTTTGCGGCTTTGAAGAATGTATCAACCTCAACCTATTTGTGCTGCAGCTACTTGGAGCTCCGTACACACTTTCATCAGGCATTACAGCCTGGACATTGCTTCGAGGCGAAGAGCAGGGTTTGGTCTAGTAGTCCTTCAGGGACTTCTGTCCTAAGCTCGATGTAATTCGAGGATTTTTACCTTTCCTCCTCCTGACGGGTGTGATTTTCCAGTATTGCAGGAATCAGTCTAATGATGTAACCTGCTGCAAGAGCTGTTTCTCGAGTAAGATAGTACAGTTAGAACTTACTCAACAGTAGATCTTCGAACAGCTCGTAGCAGGTACTTTCCTCCCACCATCCTCGCTGGAGGTAGGTTGTAGTGCAACATCCTTCTTGAAGGATAAGGCATTTACAGCCTCTTTGTTTGCCATTTGATGGCGGATCCTTGGTCTCCTCTTCTGATGTTATCCAGCTGCCGGGAGTCTCCGACGGGAGAACTGAGGATTATGGGTGACCGCCTCCATATGTGCTACGCCTGACGGGGGCGGGACCGACGTCGGAGGCGGTTCCCGCTGAAGACTGCTAGCTAGAAAATTTCCGTGGAGTCCTGGCGCCTGCCGGCTTCAGTCCTAATGGTGTTACCTGCTGCAAGAGCTGTTCTCGAAGATCTACTGTTACGGTAAGTTCTTGCGTAACTGTACTTTACAGGTGAGTAGCCTGTTTTTTGGGGTTTTCTGTTTTCTTTAGTTTGGAATATAGCAAATTAAGTTAATTATAAGGGGTATGAGTTTAATACCTATTTTGTTTTTTATTTTTTGATTTACACATTAATTTTGCATGAATTAGCACTGTTGTAAATATTTGAATTGATTATCTAATAAAAATTCCCCATCTCTTTTTGAGAAGTGCCATGGGATCTTTAACATCCACCTGAATTACCACCAGAGCAGGCAGATGGGACCTTGCTTTAACGTCTTATCCGAAAGATGGCACCTCAGGAGTGCAGCACCTCCCCCATGCTGCACTACAGTGTTAGTATTGAGATTTAAGACAAGTGCCTGGTGTGGGGATAGAACCCACAGCCTTCTGATCTTCTGGCCTCAGAGGCGAGTGTGTAACCTGCTGAGCCACTAATGCTGCTTAATGTCAGCCTCGTGGGCATCGTCACTAATTGCCCCATACTTCCTAACTGAAAGCTTGTGAAGCTTTGCTCCTGTGAGATCCAAGTGCCTCTATCACAGACCCACTGGTAATGAGTGTTGAAAATTGATTCTTGGAAGATGTCATTTTGCTTCCCGGACCTCCAGAATGCAGTCTTCCACATCCCAGTCAGTCTGTCCCACTGCCAGTACTTTCAGTTTCGAGCAGAAAGGGTCTTGTACCAGTTCATACTGTTCAGTCTCGGTGATCAGGGTGATTGCCAAATGCATGGCAGTGGTGGCATCCTACCTGTGGTGCCAAAGCGTTAAGGTATATCTCTTCCTGGATGATAGTCTGCTGGCTAGTTTGCCTAAAGAGACTATCCAGAGATCTGGCTCTCCAGATGTTTGATACTTGGGCCTTTTGGTAAACTTAGGTCCAAGCTTGTACCTTTGCGGGTAAATCGGGTTCATTGGGGCAGAACTAGACTCCCTGTGTGCCAGTGACCATCTCCCCACAGGCTTGGCACTGGCGTTTACCTCCTTTGCTCGATCATTTCAGGTTGGGTGCTCATGCTGTTTCCATGATTTCCTGTGGCTGCTGGGGTACATGGCGTCTTGCACCATCATGGAACTTTGGGCAGACTGGCAGATGTGCCAGCTGCAGTGGGAGTTTGGACCGTCATTGGTACCAGTGCCTCTGCCAGTTGGACCATTCGGTTACAGTGACCCAGCTGATGTGGGATGTGATTCAGTGGTGGTTGATCCTAAAACACCTTGAGGAAGGAATCCAGGTTGTCCGCCCAGAATTGACCATCATGCCCATGTCAGACGTGTCTCTAGTCAGTTGAGGAGTACACCTGGGGGCCCACGGGTTCTGGTCACCCTTGGACTCCCATCACCATATAAACCTGCTGGAGAACCATGCAGTGTGGCTTGCTCTAAAAGAATTTCTTTCCTCTAGTCAAATCGGCTTGTGCAGGTTCAGACGGACAACACCTCTTCCATGTTCTACCTGAAGAAGCACCCTGTGTGAGGAGGACCGCCATACCTGGTCTGTCATGTTCAGCTTAGGTGCAGATCTCCTGACTAACCATGTCATAGGACTTAACAGTCAGCTGGCTGACACTCTCAGCCGAGAAGGAGAAATTTGCATGAGTGGCCCCTTTAATCAGGAGGTGTTGAGCCACCTGATCTTACTTCGAGATACAGCTCTTGCAACAGGTTACATCATTAGGACTGAAGCCAGCAGGCGTCAGGACCCCACGGAAATTTTCTAGCTAGCAGACTTCGGCGGGGACCGCCCTCGGCGTCGGTCCACTTCCAACGTCAGATTGTAGTATATATAAGAGGCAGCCCCCACAATCCCCAGTTCTCTTCCCGCCATCGACATCGCAAGTATCTGCTTCTCGGTCCTTTTTCTAGCATGCGACGACCTTTAGAGCTACGACGATTTCGTCTTCCTTCACAACTCTGGATTCAACTGATGTCCTCTCCAAATACTTCTCTGGGGGGTCACCCATCAAAGTGTGCCTGCGGCAAACAAATCCCCTTCAAGGATCCACATTTGGCCTGTGTGCGCTGCCTAGGCCCAGAACACACCAAGGCCTGCTCCTTCTGCCAGGGTTCAACAGTCGCACCAGGATCCGCCGCCAGAAGACCCTTCAAGCGTTTCTCTAAGAGGAGAAACTGAAAACCATGGATAAGGAATCTTCCTCCAGGGGGGAGTAGTCGGGTAAAACCCAGAAGCACCGGGAGAAGGAAAGGCCCAAGTCCCCTGCGAGGGCCTCGGATTCCCGAAGCTCTGGCTCGCGATCGGACCGCTCTGCCTCCAGGGCTGAATCACAACCTCCCCCGGTTCAGGCCAGATCCTCCAGCGGCTCCTCTTCTCTGCAGCTCCTCAAGACTTCTGGGCCGTCTGCATCTTCCATTCCATCTAAGGCCTCGTCGACGTCTGGGGAGCGCCACAAATCATCTTCCCGCCGGCGGGACTCCGACGCCAGGTGGGTTTCCAGCCTCCCGTGTGGGTGGGACCCGGTTCCTCGCAAGACCAGGGACCTGGCGTCCCTCAAACGGACGTCTGACCCGACGTCGGCCACCCGTCGGCCGAGCATTACCGGCACTCCCAGGGGCCGGTGACACCGAAACACCCGTCGCTGGCCAGGCGTTCGCCTCAGAGGGCATCGGCCAAGGGTCCGACGTCGGCTACCCCAGAGGTGTACCGCACCACTGTCGCTGGCTGACGTGGGTCAGAAGGACTCGTCAGAGTAGTATACCACACAGCCCAAGGACCAGGCGGGCGACACCGGAGACGCTGGGCTCCCATGGGAACCTTCCCCGGAGCGGGAGATCCCTGGGGACCTGACGCCCGACCCCGGTGACAGGCCACCGGCTCCGGGCCCATCGTCTGGCATGAAGGTAGCAAAGGTAAAGGAGCTCTCTACCTTCTGGTGGGACACCATCAGAAAAGATGTGGTCACCACACGTCCTCCGCCTTCACCGCCTACTCCCCCTCCTCCGCCCAAGGGGCCTGTAGGACGGTCACCAACCCCCAAGGAGCAAACACCACCTCCTCGGGGCAGATCCTCAGACAGGAGAAGATCTCCCTTCAGATCCACCTCAGGGTCACCCAGTTCTAAGAGTCCCAGATGACGCCGGTATACCCCGTCTGTGGAGGATTCCAGATCTGACACCTCAGGGTGCTCCTGATCTCCTCCTCCCATCAGCATTCCCTCTCCGGACCCACACGACCTGCTTAGGTCTCCTCCGGATGATCCCTCTTTTGCGGAGATCATGAGGCACATCCAGGAGAATATGGGGCAGGATGCTGAAGAGCTCGATCTCGAGAGAACGCCTTGCCCGCTACCTTCGGCAGAAATACCCAAAGCCTGTGGTAGTGCCGCCCTTGGTGGATACCTTTGCGGACGTCACCAAGGCTGCCTGGAAACGTCCGCATTCCACTCCAGCAGTGCCGAAGAAGACTGACCACCTGTACAAGGCCCCTAGGAGGACCAGTATCTGGCGAACCATCCTCTGGCTGACTCCCTGGTCATCACTGCTTTGCATGACCGGTCGCAAAGACCTCGGCATTTGAGCACACAGCCACCGGACCAGGAATCCAAGCAATTGGATGTCCTGGGTAGGCGCACGTACGAGGCTGCAACTTGCGCCATCAGGTCACTGAATTACCTCACTCACATGGTTCAGTTCCAGAACGCACCGTGGGAACAGGGACAGGACCTGGTCGAGAAGATGCCCGATGGCGACCAAAAGGAGGAGCTCTTGAACCTCCTCCGCACGGGTTCGGATGTGGGAACCCAGGTGCTCAGAGCCGCATATGATTCTGCGGACTCTTCAGCCAGAGCTGCCGCCTCAGGCGTGTGTCTCCGGAGACACTCTTGGCTCCATGTTTCCAGTTTTAACCTGGACGTCCAGAAGAACATCTTAGACGTCCCTTACAACGGTGAGGTCCTATTTGGTGAAGCCTCCGAGAAGGTGATCACCAAACTTCAGGACGCAGGGAAGGCTGTCAGATCTGTACAGGCCACGTACAGGTCTTGGCCCAGTTCCTTTCATAGGAACCAGAGCCGCTTTCGTGGACGGCTACAAAGACAACAGCCATGTTCTGGCCCACAGCAGAGGGGCACTTTCACCTGCAAAGCCCAGGCCAAGTCATCCCCAGGCAGAGGCCAACGATTTGCAAAGTCGGCACAGCCTACTGGATCGAACGCTGCCACAGCATGACTCCTTCCTGCCCCCCCCCGGATCAACGGAACAGAAAGTCGGGGGTCGCATTGCATGCCACTTATCAGAGTGGCAGTTGATCACCACCGACCGGTAGGTTCTGCAATTGGTCAAAAAAGGCCACCATATAGAATTTGTAGGCAGTCCACACACAAGACCTCCTCTGCTTTCCCGATATTCGGGTCAGCATGCCCTGCTCATACAGCAGGAGGTGCTCGCGCTTCTAGAAAAAGAAGCTTTAGAGCATGTTCCGGAGAACCAGAGAGGACTAGGGTACTATTCTCACTTCTTCCTGGTTCCAAAGAAAACAGCGGACCTGCGTCCAATACTGGACCTCAGCGACCTCAGCCTGTCGGTCGTTTACAAACGCTTCCGCATGGTGACCCTTCCGGGCCTAATTCCCATGCTGAAGCGAGACGCTTTTCTGGCGTCTTTGGACATGCAGGACGCCTACCTGCACATTCCCATTGCTCAAGCACACCAGAGGTTCCTGTGCTTAGAATTTCGGAGCCGCCATATCAGTTTCGAGCTCTTCCCTTCAGGCTGTCATCGGCACCTCACGTTTTTACGAAGTGCATGGCGGTCGTAGCGGCGTCTCTGAGGAGACGAGGCCACTACGTGTTCCTGTACCTGGACGACTGGCTTCTCATGGCACCCTCCAGGGAGGCACTGATGACGGCCGTTCACTGCACCCAGTCCCTTTTTCAGTCACTGGGTATTCTCATCAACTACGAGAAGTCACTCCTGGTGCTGTCCCAGAAACTGCAGTTTATAGGAGCAGTTCTGTACACCGTCAGAGGGAAAGCTTTTCTTCCCTCGGACAGAGCGGAACACATCAGATCCCTCATCAGGGACCTGTCGGTGAAGACCATCCCGGCCAGATCGGTCCTTTGCCTGCTCGGACACGTGGCTGCAGCCATTGCAACAGTCCCACTGGCATGTCTCCACATGCGGGTAACCCAGTGGATGCTAAGGGTGCAATGGGACCAAAGGCAAGACCGTCTGCAGCAGCCAATTCGAATCACGAATGCCGTGATTCGGGATTGGCAATGGTGGCTAGACCCGGGGAACCTCTCCGCAGGGGCTCCCTTCATAGCGCCTTCTCCGACTGTGACATTCTCCACAGACGCCTCAGGGCTCGGTTGGGGAGCACACCTGGACGGTGTTCGGTCTCAGGGCCTTTGGAAAGCCCAGTAGTCTCATCTCCAAATCAGCATTTTGGAAATGAGGGCAGTCCTTTATGCTCTGCAAGCCTTCCAGTCGGTGATCCCACCGGGTACACTCCTGTTACAAACAGACAATACCGTGGTGATGTATTACCTCAACAAACAAGGAGGCACTCACTCCTACCCGCTTTGCAGGGAGGCCATGAGAGTGTGGGAGTGGATATTGCAACACGGCGCAAACCTAATTGCAGTACACGTCCCAGGAGTGGATAGTACCGTTGCAGACAGTCTGAGTCGCTCTCGGGCCAGAGTCCACGAGTGGGAACTTCTGCAGGAGGTGGCAGAGGATCTGTTTCACAGATGGGGCACTCCAGAGTTGGACCTTTATGCGTCCCCATCGAACGCAAAACTTCCCAATTTTTGCTTGCTAGATCCAGGGCCTGGTGCTTTCTGGCGAGATGCGTTGTCCCTGTCCTGGGCGGGCAGATTCCTCTATGCCTTCCCTCCTTTCCCGTTGATCCAGAGAGTTCTCTTAAAACTTCGAAGGGAGCAAGCGACGCTCATTTTGACCGCGCCTTTCTGGCCCAGACAAATTTGGTTCCCTCTTCTGCACCAGCTGTCCAGGGAACCTCCACTTCCTTTGCCAATCAGCTCCCATCTATTGTCTCAGGAGGTGGGTTCATTGGTCCACCCAGACTTGCGTTCATTGAACCTGCACGCTTGGTTCCTAGAGACATAGCCGTGATGCGATACGGAGTCTCACAGGAAGTGGCAGATGTACTCTCTGCCGCCAGAAAACCGGCAACCCATTCAACGTACGCCATGAAATGGCGTAGATTCTGTTTGTGGGTTCAAGCGCACGGTTTTTCGACGTTAGACTGTCCCGAAAAGATGGTTTTGGACTGCCTGCTTTCCCTTTTCCATTCCGGACTGGCTTACTCCTCGATTAAAGTGCACCTTTGTGCAATTTCTGCTTACCATGCCCCAGTAGGCCATCGGACGGTTGCCCAGCTGGACACTACTTGTGCCTTTTTAAGGGGAGTCCTCCACCTTAGGCCGCCCATCAAGGATCTAGTTCCTCCTTGGGACTTGCCCTTCGTCCTGGAGCAGCTTATGCTGCCACCTTTTGAACCAGCCGTGGATTGCGAGCTAAGTTTTCTCTCTTGGAAAACGTTATTTTTAGTTGCTGTCACTTCGGCTAGAAGGATCTCGGAATTGCATGCTGTTATGTGCAAAGAGCCTTGTTTGGTTTTCCATCAGGACAGGGTATCCCTAAGGACAAACCCAAAGTTTTTGCCTAAGGTGGTTTCAGCCCTCACCCTTAACCAGGACATTGATTTAACAGTGTATTTCCCAAGGTACACTAATCGAGGAGAAGCCCTTCTGCACACCCTCGACGTGCATCGGTGCCTCAGATACTATCTGACCAGAACCAAACGGTTTTGAAAGGTGGACCAACTTTTCGTCTCCTTTGCTCACAGGATGAAAGGAGCTCCTGTCTCCAAACAGTCTCTCTCTAGGTGGCTCATCTGGTGCATCACTTTCTGTTATGACAAGCGCAATAAACCCTTACTGGGCGCAGTCAAGGGTCATTCCACAAGAGGGGTGGCTACTTCTTTTGCATCGTTAAAGAATGTCTCTACTTCAGCTATTTGCGCTGCAGCTACTTGGAGCTCTGTGCATACCTTTATCAGACATTACAGTCTGGACATTGCATCAAGGCGAAGAGCAGGGTTCGTTCTAGCTGTCCTTCAGGGACTTCTGTCCTAGGCTCGAGTAAGATCAAGATCTCTGCCTTTCCTGCTCCCAGTGGCGCATGATTGCCACTATTGCTTGGAAATCAGTCCTAATGGTGTAACCTGCTGCAAGAGCTGTATCTCGAAGTAAGATTGTACAGTTGCTTTAGAACCATCAGAACTGTAGATCTCGAGAACAGCCTGCAGCAGGTACCTTCCTGCCCACCATCCCCTTTTGAGGTAGGTCGTAGTCAAGCACCCATCTTAGGGGATGGGTCATTCCTATTTACTAGTCTTTGCCATCTGGTGGCGGATCCTCCGTCTCCTCTTCTGATGTCATCCAGCGGCTGGGAGTCTCCGGCGGGAGAACTGAGGATTGGGGGGGCCGCCTCCTTATGTACTACGCCTGATGGGGGTGGGACCAACGTTGGAGGTGGTCCCCGCTGAAGACTGCCAGCTACAAAATTTCTGTGGGGTCCTGACGCCTGCCGGCTTCAGTCCTAATGGTGTAATCTGCTGCAAGAGCTGTTCTCGAAGATCTACTGTTACGGTAAGTTCTTGCATAACTGTACTTTCTCTCTGTGTGGCACTTCTGGTGGATCGGTTTCCATCTTGGAAGAACGCCAAAGTGTGGGTGCTCGTGCCTGCCCCCCCACAGCCTGGGAGACTGTTGAGGGATGTTTTCCCAAGGCTCTGGATGCCAGTCCTTGTGTATGTCATCCCTCCCTTGGCCTTGATCCAGAAGGTGGTGGTCAAGGCCCGGAACGGCAAGGTGCAAATTATCCTGACAGCTGTAGACTGGCCAAGGCAGTTTAGGTACTAGGATCTCCTCAGTTTCTGCAGCAGACCTCTGGCAGCTGTCTCTTCACCTGCTTCTGCTGACCAGACAGAAGGGGACTGTCTGGCACCAAGATCTGACATCCCTGCACCTCAAGGCCTGGTACTGGAGTGGCTAGAGTTCCAGGCCTTGGGTCTGTTGGAAGATGTGCTCCACGTTGTGGAGGCCTCCTGAAGAGTTCACTCAACCAGTGCTATGCATTTAAATGAATGAGGTTCTCTATTTGGTGCCATGGCAAGGAGCTTGATCCCCTTGCCTGCCTAATGGCAAGCATCTTTGACTACTCTGGTCTCTCTCCTCAGCTGGGACTGCGTGCATCAACCCTTAAAATGCATCTGGCAGCGGTTTATGCTCACCAGGTGCAGGCTGGTAGGCCAACAGTGGCTCAGGATAACATAATCGGGTGCTTTTCATGGGCCTGGACCAGCTGTCCTTTCCGGTGCGTAAACTTCACCACCATGGGGTTTCTGCTGGTGATGTCTGTGCTGATGGGCAAGCTGTTTGAGCCTATGGACAAGTGTGAGATGTCACCAGATGTCTGTGGAACACTGCCTTACTGATGGCCATCACATCAGCCAGAAGGATTAGTGAGCTTCAGGTGCTCTTGGTGGAGTCTCCCTGCCTGGTCTTCCACAGGGACAAAGTCTTCCTTCGCCCTGGCACCCGAAGTTATTCCCAAAGGTAATAGACTTCAGACCTCCCAGTATATTTTAATAATCCTTCAGAGGCTGACCACAGGCTTTATACTTGTATATAGAAGGTGCCTTCTTGTTGCAAGGAGTGCAGAGCTAGAGTATGGGGTGAGGCTCACCAGCTGTTTGTAGGATACGCTGAAGCTGCGCCTGTTAGACCAGCACCAGAACGGACGATTGACAGGTGGATTACATCCTACATTGACTTCTGCTGTAGGTTGACTGGTTGGTAACCTTCAGTAGGGCTTAGAACTCATTGCAGCAGATCTAGTGCTGCCTCGGTGGTTGCTTCCAGGGACATTCCTATTCTGGTGATCTGTAGGGCTGCCATCTGGAAGTTAGCACACACCTTCATTTCTCATTACAGCATCGACCTCTAGTTTCGTCTGGATGCTGGTTTGGGGGCCTCAGTTCTCCAATCCCCCTTTCTGAAGTAGGGGTGTGCGGCTTGCTGCCGCCTCCTCCTCCTCCTGGGGACTGCTAGCAGAGTGGATAGTGAACTATATCCCCCCCCCCCCCCAAAAAAAAGTTACTCACCTGTAACCGTAGATCTTCTATGGACTGGTCTCTTGCAGTAGGTTATTACTTAGGAGTTCCACCAGGTGGCACTATTACACGGCAGCTTCTTCCAGCAGTCTTCTCTAGGGGCCACCCACATGACATCACTTTCCCAGGTTATGTATAAAAGTGGGCAGCCCCAGGTACCTATTCATTTTCTTGCCGGCTTCAGCCTGCACAGCAGCTAGCTCAAGTCTTCTGTGTTGCAGTCTTCGATAACTTGAACGTGATATTCCTACACTTTTCTGGGCCTGTGACCCACTCACAGCAACCCCGTTTCTCCTTGGCCTGGGACTCCTGCTGGGACCTTGGCTTCATCTATGGCCGACAAGGCAGCCCTGCCGGAACGGACCTTGGGGCACGTGCCAAGGGTTCTCCGGCTCAAGACTCTCATTCCCTGCATACGAGGAAGAGGGATTCCAACTCCTCCCACTCCCTCCAGCACTTCCCATCGATGGTGGCTTCTCCTGCTCTTCCATTGTCAACGGAGCGTTCCTCATTGATGGAGCCTTCGTTGCTCATTTCCTCATAGACTGGACATACCCTGTCAATGTAGCACTCTAGGACACGTTTCCCATCGATGGGCACTGTTGCCCCATCGACGGGACGTTCCTTGTTGACGGGGCAGCTTCCCCCATCAATGGAGGATGTTATGCTCTCTCCCTCGTCGATGGGAGTACTTCCCCTGTTGACTGAGCATTCCTCGTTGATGGGAAAGCTTCCCCCATCGATGGGCTGTCTTGTTTTTCGTTCCTCGTTGACGGGGATGCTTCCCTCATCGACGGAACGGCATATTTCTCATTCCTCGTTCACTGGGATGATTTCCCCCGTTGACAGAACGTTCTCTTTTTCATTCTTTGTCGACTGTGATGGTTCCCCCATCGACTTCAGGGGCTTCGCACCCTGGGATGTCTCCAGTTCAGAGGTCCCTTTCCCTGTCTCCCCCCTCCACCCGTCCTGGCACTGGTACACTATTCCTGCATTGACTGGGGTTTCCCCCTCTCTGGCACCCCATCTTTTATGCCCTCTGACGGGTTCCTGGGTCTCTCATCACGTTCCTTGGCCCTCCTCCGGTGCTTCCCCGCAGGGGTCAGGATGCATCCCCTCACCTTTTTGTGACTGACTTCCCCGAGGTGCCTCGCCCTCTGTGGACCTCCCACCTTCTCAGTTGCTTGGCATTGCCCGGATTGTCCCTGAGGTCCTACGATCTTTGGGTCATTGGCCTGTCTCGGGACCTGCCATCGATCCTGTGCCGCGGCATTCTCTTCTTCCCGGCTGCTGCTAAGCTCAGATCCAACCATCTCTGCCTGGTGTCTCTCCGTTTATGAGGAGTCCATATGGGTATTGGATGTGGAGGATCCCTTTGTGAAGGATGTCTCTAACGTGGGCTTTCCAGATTATGGGGACCCGGATTCCCCGTTGTCCGTGTCCTGTCTTATGGATGCTGCCCCGCCTGTCCCTCCCAATAAGGTTTGTTTGACTTCCCCACTGCGGAGCAGGATAGCCTTCGAAGGGACATGGCTGCCTACCTCGACTTGCCCGAGGAGCCTGTCCAGGTCTTCCCTCCTTTGTTTCCTTCATATTTGAACACCATGTTTCAGGCTTGGCGTCACCCCTCTTCCACTCTGCCCGGCCTTTCGTGGGCCTGATTGGTTGTACCGGTCCCTGTCTGACCATCTCTGTTTGTCCGCTGCTCCTGCAGCTGACTCTGTTCATTATGGTGGCTCATGACTGGACTGCTCGGCCCTGCCACAGCAGTTCCGTGCCACCGGATAATGAATCTCGGCGCCTTGAATTCCTTGTCAAGGAGGTTTACACCTCTAGTACCTTGCTGCTTTGCGTTCTCAACTATATGGGCCAGATGGTCCCGGAACCTCCGCACGTTGAGTGCCTCCGCTTTGGACCTGCTGTCCACCTTGCCTCCCTCCCAGGGGTTGGCCCAGTTGACGCAGCCCTTGTCCGCCATTTCCTCTCTGTCCCGTCATCGGCTTCGGTCGGACTATGATGCGGTCGACACCTCTGCCCGGCTGTCTGCTACTGGTGTTGCCTTGGGGCACCACGCCTGGCTTTGGGTGTCGTGTTTGGCTCCCGACGTCCAGTTGTTGGTTGCTGATGCCCCTTTCTGTGGGACCAGTTGTTTGGTCCTGGTACCTAGGCCATTCTGGATTCCCTCCAGGCTTCTGGGCATATCCTGTGGTCGGTCCAGGACCTCTACTGGGTCCTGTCCTCCACTTCTGCTGGCGGGATGTCGTTTTCCTGGCCCCTTACTGGGGTGCTGCTTGGAAACGTGGTAGGGCTTCCAGAGGGGCTGTCATGGCTTTGCTTGCCAGTCCCTCTGGGGGCTGGGCCAGCCCTGCACGTGCCGCACTTGGAACTTTCTAGCGCCCTTGCAGGCCTCGGAGGTGCCTGGTGGTTTATACGCCTCTTTCTTTGGGGGCTTACTTTCTGATCATGGATGCTTCTGCCTCCCTTGCGGATCTTTTGCAACTTCTGCTATTCTCCCTGATGGAGCCCTTCAGTTGTTCCTTGCTGTGGGATTCCTGGTGCGTTTTGCTCCGGTACACTCCTCCACCTCTCACTCACTCCCTGCTTTAGGAGCTCTACTGGACTTACTGTATTCCATGGCCCCTCGACTCCTGCTCGTCTGGTTGAATCGTTGGCATGGCCCTTCTCCTTCTGTCCCTTTGGAGTATTCCTTCCTAGCCCACCCTTGGCATGTCTGCCCTCCCGGGTGCGGTGCAAGCCGACCTGACTATGACTAGATGTGACGCCGTCCCTTTTCTGGGCTCACAGGTCCATCTCTTGGATTTTCTGCGGCTCCATCATGGCTTCCGCCTGGACTTTGCTCGCCGCTCTTTTTCCGTTCTCAACAAACAGTCCTGCTTGCTTTGCTTGTAGCTGTGGCTTCTCGCCAGTCTTCCTGCTTTGCCGGTCCTCCCTTTTGGCTATAACTGCTTGGTACTCTCCCAAGTGTAATAACGTACTGCAAGAGACCAGTAGTTCATTACATAAAAACTTACCGTAACAGTACATCTTCCAGGAACTGCCTCTTGCAGTAGGTACAATCCCGCCCTCCATCCCCCTGCCTTTTTGCTCAGGGTCCCCGGATCTCCAGACATTGGGATAGGTCTCCCTGGTCTCTCTGTTTCCCTTGGTCCTCTCCTTGCATGATGAAGCTGGCAGGGAACAGTGGGTACCTGGGGCCACCTACTTTTATACACAGCCTGAGAAAGTGATGTCATGTAGGTGGCCCCCTAGAGAAGACTGCTGGAAGAAGCCGCCATGAAATAGCGCCACCTGGTGGAACTCCCAAGTGTAATAACCTACTGCAAGAGACAGTTCCTAGAAACATAGAAACATAGAATTTGACGGCAGATAAGGACCGCTTGGCCCACCCAGTCTGCCCATTTCCCTGCCTACTGGATAAGCTGCAGATCCTAGTTAACCAGCAGCCTACTTTTTCCTACCCCCATCCTGGAAGATCTACTGTTACGGTAAGTTCTTACGCAACAGATTTTCTAGGAGTGGTATATAGTTAACATCCACCCAACTCACCCGCCTCTCTGGGCAAGTGGCACATGGATCCCTGCTTTCAGCATGCAAAGAACTGATGTCACAAGGTGGAATTGGGTGATACACCACTCAGGTTCTAGGAGGAGCCTAGTTTCAAGAAGTCCGAATCAGCATTTTCATTGGAACTGCCAAAGTGTGAATGTGAGCTACGTACTACTGCTAGAACTATGGTTACAGGTGAGGAACTTATTTTCTAGGAGCGTGGATATGTTGTTCATCCACACTCTCTGGCATGTCCCGTCCCCTTTAAATCTTGTCGGAAGTCTTCAAGCTTGCTCCTCTCACCCACCCGGGTGGTATATACCTCGGCTCCGCCCCATGACGCCAGATCTTCCTTTCCACTGGAATATTCATGTTCCCTCGTGCTACTTTTACAAGTACCGTAGGCCCTGGAGTCTAATAGACGGTTTTCGCTACATTTGCTTTCTTTAAAACTCGCAAGAGTTTACGATTACGATCAGAGCACATCGGACATGGAGGACAAGTTGTCTACCGGTTTTCGCCGATGTCTTTGTGGACAAAAACTGTCTCGCACCGATCCCCACCTCTCGTGCGTTTATTGCTTGGGTGCCATGCCTGACACCACTGCTTGCACCATCTCTCTGGCCTTCCTGGATGACCGCAAGGCGAGCCTACAGCTAGGGAGACCAGAGCTTCGCAATCCATCGGTAAAATCGAAGGAGGACAGGTGGGTGGTTTCCGCGGCCACGGGATCTGCCGAGCAGCTCGAACAGATGGCGGTTTTCGAAGAGGAAGCTGCCCTAGCCTCGGCCAACCGAAGTTTTTTCGTGCTGCTTAACCTGGGCTCCACCTTTACCGGGTCCTTTCGAGAGCCGTGCCAGTCTCTCCATACCAAGGGTGAGGTGCCCTCGGGCTCGCACTCCTCCCGCCCCAAGAAAAGGGACAAGGACCCAGATCATCTTCTGGTGGAAGAAGACGTTCCTGGGACCGAGAGCGGTCCAATACACAGGATCAGGCAGTCTCAGCCTCTGTCGAGATTGCTTCCTCGGCCAAGGCGCAGAGGATACGGCTGAACTGGCTGAGATTGCTCGCGACCTGATTGAGCCATTGTCGCTGACCCTGCTCGACGACTCCTTGGAAAGGACAGCCATCCTTTCTTTCCCCGACAAGGATACCCGTCCTTCAGGCATCCCGATCGAGGGACAGGAGCCAGAACCTCTGTTTTCACTGAATTTGGCCTCCCCGATCGACAGAGCAGACAGTCGGTCTCAGTGGAGGAGTAGGACCCTGTCAGTCGAAAAACCGAAAAAGGGTCAAACACTCACGGAAGAGGCGCTGCCACTATTCCCCATCCTCCTCAGATGAGGAGAGACTTGGACGGAAGCTCCGTCGACGTTATGAGGATCTCATGTAGCAACAGCTAATTCTGACCGGCCATTACTTGGCCCCAGCCTCTTCGGCCAACAGACTCCTCCGGTACCGAGGACTCTGGTTCTCCCTCCGGTAGGACTGGCACGCATTCCTGCTCGGCCTGTTCCAGTCTCCCCACCAATTTTGGTGGAACCACTGCCTAAGCAGCCTCAGGGAGGGGCTCCCTCGAAGGAGGATCGGACGGATACGGCTTGCCCCGTCGTCTGTCCCATCACTGTTTCCCCTGATCGCCATAGGCATATTGAAGGGGACATAGGCGGGAGACCCCTGTACCCTGATTCCTCAGACTCGGGTACCACTGGTCTTCACTAACACCCTGATGATGAGTTGTCAGTGACAGGCCTGGAGGAAGGTCCTTCTTCCTTCCAGGGCATCCTTCGACTCACTTCTGAGTTCACTGGTATGCCATTGCATCCTATCCAAAAGAAAGCAGAATATCCTCTCACGGATATCCTTAAGAGGGGGGAATACCCCGGCGGAGGCCTTCCCAGTGGCCGAAGCCATTGTTTGCCTGGCCCTTGAACTGTGGCAGCACCCTGCCTCTTGCCCAGCTCTGTCTGCCTGCATGGCTTGCAGGAACACTGTACCCATGGGGTCCTTGGCGGGCTTCACTGAGCATCCCTCGGCCGAGAACCTTGTGACTGTCTCAGTGTTTCGGCGCACTGGCAGTTCAACGGATACTGACTGACCTCCGGACAAGGAGTCCAAAAATATGGACCATTCTACCTGGAAGGTATATGCGGCCTCATCCTTGGGCTTTCGTCAGGCCAGCTCAGCAGTGATCATGGCACACTTCTGTCACACCCTCTTGGGGTCGCTAGATGAAGTCCTCCTTCATCTCCCATTGGACATGCAGACCACGGTTAAGCAAGTCCATGACCAGGGCCGTGCTGTTGCAAAACAGCAGTTCCAGATGGCTCTGGACATTGGAGATTCCTATGCCCATTCCCTAGTAGCCGCAGTGGCCACTTGCCGCAGGGCCTGGCTGAGATTATCCTCCTTTCCGGTGGATACTTGGCACAAGCTAGCTGATGTGCCCTTCCTTGGCACCGACCTTTTCGGTCTGGGAGTGGCAGGTCACCTCCAGCACATTGAGCAGTCTAATGCCACCTTGGATGCCACTTCTGCTAAGGGTTCTTCAGGCAAGAACCAGCTGAAGTGCAAGAAGAAGCCTTTTCGGCACTCTTCCCCTGTGGTTAGGCAGCCCCCCCTTCCAGGGAGGTTAGCAGCAACAGCAGGCTCAAGCTTGGCGCCCTAGGCCCAAGCAGGGTCCCAAACAGCCCCGCAGAGGAGGCTGAGGTACCGGTCCAGGAGCGGCCGCCTCCTCTAAGCCTGCGCAGTGATGGGTCGGGTTGGACAACCCTACTCCCGTCACGCCAGTTCTGGGTCCTCCCGTGGGGGGCCGGCTCAGCCACTTTCTTTCCGCCTGGTCCAGTATCACTTCGGACAGGTGGGTCCTGGAAGTGGTCGGTCGGGGATTGCCTCTAGAGTTCGAGCAGTACCCTCCTTGCCAAGCCTGTGCCCCATGGAAGGAAAGGATCTCAGTTGGCGCTCAGTCAGCCCTTTGGGATGACATTGCTCAGTTCCTCCGCAAGGAGGCGGTAGCTCCAGTGCTGGATCCTCCTACAGACCCAGGCTTTGTGTCCAGGTACTTCCTGGTGCCCAAGCGGATGGGTGGGGTTGGCGCCCCATCCTAGATCTCCACGACCTGAATCAATATCTCAGGTCTCGCATCTTCCGAATGGTAACTCTGAACCAGATCATACCATCTCTGGAGCGAAACATGTGATTCTGTTCACTAGATCTACAGGACGCGTTCTTTCACGTCCCAATCTGTCTGTCCCACCAGCGGTTCCTCCGCTTCAGGGTCGAAGGGACCCTGTACAAGTTCCGAGCCATGCCGTTGGGCCTGTCATCTGCCCCTCAGGTCTTTACCAAATGCATTGCAGTGGTGGCAGCCCATCTACGGCATCAAGGGGTTCGCATATGCCCCTACCTCGACGATTGGCTCCTGGCGGGTTCCTCCCTGCAGGAGGTGGAGAGGTCCAGGGAGCTGGCCCTCTGAATCTGTTCCAGATTAGGCCTCCTGATCAATGAGGCCAAGTCTGAACTTGTGCCCTCTCAGGTGATGGGCTTTATCGGGGCAGAGCTAGACTCTCGTCAAGCCAGAGCTTGGTTTCCGGCAGACAGGGCGGAGGTTCTTTCCTCCTTTGCCCAATCATTTCTGGTTGGGCGCTTGCGCCCTGCCTGGGACTTCCTGCTCCTTCCGGATTACATGGCGGCGTGCACCTCAGTGGTCTGTTGGGCCAGGTTGCACATGCGTCTCCTCCAGTGGGAGCTGGCCGCTCAGTGGATTCAGCGTCAGGGTCTTTTCGACCAGCTGGTCACCATCACCCAGAAGATGTGGGACGCTTTCCAATGGTGGACTGTCCCAAGTCGTCTGCAGGAAGAGATTCCGTTTGTCCGCCCCGAGCCGACGGTCATCTTTACAACTGATGCCTCTCAAGGGCTGGGGAGCCCACATGGGGAACCACAGAGCCCACGGGTTCTGGACCCCTGAAGAGTCCCGTTGCCACATCAACCTGTTGGAGCTCAGAGCAGTCAGACTGGCACTGTCAGCTTTCGCTCCTCAGCTCCGGGGTCAAGTGGTTCAAGTCCAGACGGACAATACCACGACCATGTACTACCTCAACAAACAGGGAGGCACGTACTCCCATCTGCTTTGCAAGGAGGCGCTCCAAATCTGGACCTTCGTCAGCCGGCTGGAGGTGGATCTCCTAGCCATCCATGCGGCAGGAGTCTCGAACCAACTGGCGGATGCTCTCAGCCGCATAGACCTGACATCCCACGAGTGGTCTCTGCATCCAGAGGTAGCATACAGTCTGTTCTCCCATTGGGGCAAACCATTGGTGGACCTGTTTGCCTCCAGGGAGAACACCAAGTTGAGGCTGTACCATGCCCGCCCCCCTCAGCAGGGCTCACTGCAGGGGGATGCCTTTTCGAGGCTGTGGACCCGAGGCCTCCTCTATGCCTTCCCTCCATTTCCTTTGATCCACAAGGTGTTACTCAAGGTGAGGAGGGACAAGGCAAAGGTGATCCTGGTAGCCCCAGATTGGCCCCGCCAGTTCTGGTATCCAGATCGCCTCAGCTGCAGGGCCCTGGAGCGGCTTTGTACACCCCCTTGCTACTGTCCTCACCTATGTCTACCCAAGCACTTACATTGATCACGATCAACTGTCATTACAGTGGTGCCGCCTCTTGCGCAGCACGATATGGGTTGCTGCGAAGAAATAAAAAAGCAGTCTCCATTCTTATAAGCTCCTTAAAGAAAGTTATACTTCTGCTTTTTCTGTGCTCAGGAAATGTGGAGCTCAACCCTGGCCCCCCCCTCCCCCACACACACACAACTTACCTCGCCTATCGATTTTGCTGAGGCCACAGGTCTCAAAATGATGATGATCAACATTTTAAGCCTGCCTAAAAAACTTGTACTAGCTGCAAGCCTGGGCTGCACACGTTAACCCAGACCTTATCATAATTACTGAGTCGGGTTAAAAAGACGAACACTGATCAACAAATATCACTGCAGGGCTACAATTTATTTAGAGCAGATAGATAGTCTTGAGGCGGGGGAGTGTGGTTATCTACGCCAAATCTAAGTACTTGGTCACCAATATTAGTTGCAAATCTCTAGCCAAGGAATTTGAGTTAGTTTCACTGAGCCTTCATCTCCCCTCTTCGGAATTTATCACTATCCTAGGTGGCTATAGACCCCCGTCTGGTGGTGATGAAGTCCTTAATCTTTTGAAATCCATGTTCGTAGATGCAAAAACTGAAACAATATTTGTAGGAGATCTAAATATGGACTGGCTGTCACCTAAATCACACGGCCTCAAATCCCTTTGTGACGAGCTAGGTCTTGGGCAATTAGTCAGTGAACCTACTAGGAACAACACTCTAAATACTGCCAACAGTTCCATTCTAGATGTGGTACTAACCACCCATCCACCCAAAATATCTCATTTGGCAGTGTTTCACAACGACATGAGCGATCATGGAATTGTTGCTTGCATAAGATCTCAAATTAAGGCCCGCCAAGAACCCATCTTTATAACAAAAGATCCTTTCGCTAAATTCAGTGCAGTAAACTTCCTATCTGACCTGAGCATGATCAGATGGCAAGATCTTTACCTAGCCAAAGATGTCAGCAAGGCAGCTTGCATCCTTAATGACAAACTCACTACAATAATAAGTAAGCATGCCCCTTTCATCAAAGTAAGGGTACAGAACAATTCCAACCCCTGGTTCACCTCGGATCTCAAGGCAGCCCTTATAGCTCGAGATAAACTCTGGGCTAAAGCTAGACATTCCAAAGAATCTTCGGATTGGCAGGCCTTTAGAACAGCCAGGAATAACTGTGTGAAAAACTTTGCTCTGCTAAAGCTAACTATTATATTTCTACTCTCGAACAAGCTAAAGGTAACCCTCATAAAATATGGAAGACTATCAAAGCTATAGAAGGGGCCGGCCCATGGCCCCTCTGTCCCAACAAAGATAGTTGCAAGTGGCAAGATTGTGGAAAACAAGTCCCTAATCCTGGAGGAACTTAACTCCCACTTTGCCACAGCTGGATTAGCTTTTGACTCGTCACCTTATGCTGGTGCTGCGGTGAGCCAGCATACCCTCCGCCACATCTAGTCCTGCACCCAGCCCCTTCCAACTCGGAGATAACTTATAAAGAAGTAGAAGATTCTTTCTTAACTTAGACACCAAAAAGCGCAGAGGACGGATGGCTTGGAACCCTTTTTCCTAAGGTCAGGCTCGCCATCTCACTGCCCCACTTCTCCACATCTTCAATCTTTCCATTACATCTGCTACTGTGCCGTCCTGCTGGAAATCAGCACATATCCTCCGCTATTTAAATCTGGTGACCCATGCGATGTAAACAACTATAGGCCTATCTCCATATTGCCTATCCTTTCTAAAGTTCTCGAAAAACTGATCCATATTCAGTTAAAATCTCACTTGAAACCTTCTCTCTCATTAACCCAGCTCAATCTGGCTTCCGGCTAATCATAGCACAATCACTGCACTAGCAAAAGTAACCAATGATTGGATCTGCTATAGATGCTAAGAAGGTAACTGGTGCAGTCTTTTGGACCTCAGCAAAGCTTTTGATACTGTTGATCACAAACTATTAGTCAATTGCCTTTGATTGGGTGCCACATACCATACCACCCAGTGGTTCTCTAGCTACCTAACTGGAAGATTCAAAAAGTAATGGCGGAAGGCTTTTTTCTGCTGCCTTGCCATTTGTAAGAGGAGTCCCCCAAGGATCCATCTTAGGCCCTATCTTGTTTTCTCTCTACATTAATGACTTAGATGCTAACATATCTACGTCCAATCTGCACTTTTTAGCAGATGATACTGTGTTGTATACTTCTGGCTCATCGTTATCTGAAGTCAAGGGAGTGCTTCATGCCGATTTCACAACTTGAGCATAATCTAATAAAGGCAAAGCTTCTGCTCAATGCTAAGAAGACTCAAGCGATGATATTCTCACGCAGTGCTGTCAAGCAGGCCCCCCAATACCTTGCCCAAGACTTCA
Source organism: Neoceratodus forsteri (assembly GCA_016271365.2). Classification (NCBI taxonomy): domain Eukaryota; kingdom Metazoa; phylum Chordata; order Ceratodontiformes; family Ceratodontidae; genus Neoceratodus; species Neoceratodus forsteri. Next base: position 1,380,520,994 of record CM057449.1, on the reverse strand, counting down.
TTGTCACCACGCTAACCGAGCCTCTGGAAGTTGTAACCAAATTTAAATATCTAGGTATCTGAATCGACAATAAATTATCTTTCAGTGACCACGTCAAGATGTCTCTAGAAGGTTAAAGCAAGGTTAGGTTTCTTTACAGAAATAGACCCTTTTCCCCTTGAAACTTCGAAACAAGCTTGTACAGGCCACCTTTCTCCCGTGACTCGACTATGGCGATGTAAGCTATTCCTCCACCACTCTTGCAAATCTAAGTAAACTGGACATCCTTTATCACCTGCATTACGGTTCATTACCAACTCCCCTTACCGTTCGCACCACTGTGACTTATATGCAGCTGTTGGTTGGACATCCCTTACTACTAGACGCCTGCTCCATGCTGGGCTATGGACTCTTAAACTGTTCCTGCAGAAATTGCCAAGCTATCTCTCTTCCCTTATCAGTATCTCACATAGTGCATACTCGTTAAGAAAATCAGACTTTATTATGCTTGACATACCAAGGACGCGGACTTCCTTTGGTAAACGTACTACTGCATATGCCTTTCCCTCCATTTGGAACCAATTACAAACCGTACTGAAACTAACTAGCACAGTTTCAATAAACTTCTGCAAATCGCTAAGTTCAGCCAAAATAAAAGATACCTATAACTGTCATTAAGTCTCTTCCTTCCCCATGTGTGCCATATTTATCCACTGGTAAGGTATAATTGATTTGTCATTAACTGCTTTCCCTTCCCCTTCTACTCCTGGCTTTATCTTTGCTTACGCTCCACTGCTACTCTATCAAATCACTCCTCCCCCCATATTAGTTGTAGACTGTTTGTTCTAGCTGCCAAAATACTGTATATGTATTGCACACACCAGTCATCATGTTTCATTTATCAGTATGCAACCTGTAAGTCACTTCCCTGTCTCATATCCATGTTTACCACCTTCGGTCACCCTATGTGGTACCCTTGTATGTATATCCAGCCTGTATCATGTAACGTGCATTTCATGTATATACTGTTATTACCCATCTGTGTTTGTACTTTAAGTGTTTGTCACAGGACCTCCTTGTGAATGAGCTTGCTCAATGGAGCTTTCCTGCAATAAACTTGAATATCATTGAACCAGGCGAAGGTATTCCACCCGGACCTTCAATCCCTGCACCTCACAGCCTGGTTCCTGAGCAGCTAGAGTTCCAGGCTTTGGGTCTCTCCAAGGATGTCTACACCATGGTGGAGGCATCTCATAAGGAATCTACCAGGAAATGTTATGCCTTCAAATGGAAAAGGTTTTCCGTTTGTCAGGGTAAGAGTCTGGACCCCTTATCCTGCTGTGTGGCTAACATTTTAGACTACCTTTGGTCTCTCTCCAAAGGGGGTCTTTGGTCATCGACCCTTAGGTTGCACCTGGCAGCCATTTCTGCTTACCGGGCGCGGGACGGTCAGTCGAAATTGGCACAGGAGACAGTGGTCGGGCGCTTTTTCAAAGGCCTAGATCACATACCCCCTCCGGTGTGTGAACTTCCACCTCCATGGGATCTTCTGCTGGTTTTGGCAAAGCTCATGGGCAGGCCATTCGAACCCATGCACAAGTGTGAGCTCACACTTGTCGTGGAAGACTGCCTTCCTGGTGACTATCACGTCAGCCAGAAGGAAAGGGGAGCTCCAGGCACTCTCTGGACTCACCTTATCTGGTCTTTCACAGGGACAAAGTTGTCCTGCGCCCCCACCCGAAATTCCTTCCGAAGGTGGTATCAGAGTTTCACCTTAACCAGGTGTTGACTCTGCCGGTATATTACCCTAACTACACCTCTGACGCAGAGTACAGGTTCCATACCCTGGACCTTAGATGTGCTCTCTCCTACTACAAGGAGAGGACGGTGGAAATTCGGGGAGAGATTCACCAGCTGTTTTGTCACCTATGCTAAAGCCGCTTCTGGCAGACCTGCAGCCAAACGGACTATTGCAAGATGGATTACATCATGCATAGGTCTGTGCTATGAGTTGGGCAAGGAGCCTCCCAGAGGGATAAGAGCTCATTCTACCCGCCATACTGCTGCATCGGTAGCTGCTTCCAGGGACATCCCTATCCAGGAAATCTGTCAGGCTGCTACCTGGAAGTCAGCAAACACCTTCATTACCCATTACCACATAGACCTGGAGTCATGTTGCGATGCTGGTTTTGTTGCCTCTGTTCTCCAATCTCTGTTTCCTAAGTAGGGGGTGTGCACCTTGCCTCCCTCCTCCCAGAGAACTGCTAGGAGTGTGCCAGAGAGTGTGGATGAACAACATATCCACGCTCCTAGAAAAACGGGTTACTCACCTGTAACAGTAGTTCTAGGAGTGGTATATGTTGTTAATCCACACGCACCCACCTGACCTCCCTAGCTTTAGGCACATCACCGTGCTTTCAGCCGGCTAAGATCTGGCGTCATGGGGTGGAGCCGAGGTATATACCCCCTGGGTGGGTGGGAGGAGCCAGCTTGAAGGCTTACAGCAAGATTTAAAGGGGAAAGGGACATGCCAGAGTGTGGATGAACTACATATACCACTCCTAGAACTACTTTTACAGGTGAGTAACCTGTTTTTTATTGTTGTCTGATCTTGGAACTTGGTGGATTGGTGCTGAGGCAGGGAGATGAAGGTGTATTGGAGTGCTAGAGCTTTCTCATGCATTAAGAGCAGAACTTGCTCATGCCGTCCTAGCTGCTCAGCGGCAGCGCATCCTGCGGTTATGCAGGCTTCCCGAGTTCATGAGCGAGCTAGAGTTGCTGCCTCAGGAGTTTTGGCAAAGCTTGAGTAGCTGCCATGCGGCAACAAGCTGCGGTCAGTGAGGGTCGATAGCTGATGGGCCAAGCAAGTTGCTGTCTCTGCAGGGGGTGCTGCTTGCATATGAGGTCAGCGGTGGCTTTGCATGCGCCAAATGGTGGAGGGGGATTAATAGAAGACATGGAAGTAACCCCCCCTCCCCCCAAACCAGCTGTCAGAATGACAGTGGATCTACCTGATCTTATATTAAGCACTAGAGCAATAGTTCTCAAACTTTGTCACAGTGAGCCTCCCCAAATCCCTGGAAAAGATTTTGAGCCTCCCCCAAAATCTGAAATAATCTTGGGCCTCCCCAAAGAAAAATGACATACTGTCCTTTGCACAGTACACTATGAGTAAATTGCAGCCCCCTTTGAGTACTTGACTCACATTCAGTTCTTTGTCTTATACTGGCGTGGAACCTTTGAAAAAGAACCCCTGTGCTCAAAGGTGTTATCTGAATAACAAATAAAGAAAATAAACAAATATTATTCAGTTTATTGTAACCCCCCCCCCAAGGCCAGCCTACTTGCTCCGCTATTTTCATTCTTGAACCATTGTCACTCCTTGTTGCAGTACCTTCATGGGTCAGACTACTATCTCTGTTTCCTCTCTCTATATGAAATAACCTTCCTACATACTTGCCTCTCCCCTTCCGTCCCTGCTCCTAAGCAACTTCTTGCAGATTGCTTTGCTCCTTCCTGCTATTGCTCTTAGCACTTCTATGCTCAACCCTTGTATTTGGGTTGTTCTGCCATCAGTCTACAAACTGATTAACCACTCATTATTAGTTTATTGTTCATATTTATTTACATTATTGTTCACTGTGTATTTCTTGATTGTTTTGCAGTTAGCTTTTGAAATATATTCACTCCCTGCCCTTCCCCGAGTACACCTGAAATGAGCCTTGGCTCATTCACCTTCTCTTGTCACCTATTAGTAAATAAATACATACAATTCATCTACTATTATCCTCTTTCAGTTTGCTTAATCTCTTCACGCAAAATATATAAAACTCAAAATTTAAATACAGTACTTTTTCAGACTTGCTTGAGCCTCCCTTGGAACAGGTTGAGGCCTCCCCAGGGAGGCTGGCCTCACCATTTGAGAACCTCTGCACTAGAGGGGACATCACATGGCGTACTAGAGGCTTTCAGGCTGCTATATTCAAGTGGTCTGTACTATGTCTATGGGGATAATATGCAAATTAGTGGAAGTTGCATAATGACCCCATTGGTTTTTAGCGCTTTCTGTATATTTATTTAAAAGTTGGTAACCGGGAAAGGCACACAAAGCTGAGGCTCATTTCCAGTTGTGACCTGGGTAGGGAAATAGGAGGAACAACTTGCATAGTAAAACATGGATACAAATTGCATATCCAAAATAAGATATAGGCTTAAAAAATGCAATGGTAGCAGTAAATGGAGTGGAACCATGAAATAGTAACATTAAGACAGCTATGATATGGTGTCTAGACATAAGTGAAGCAAAGTGCACAGTGCATGTTGAGGTGGGGACTATGCTAAAGAGCCTTAAACGAAGGAGTGCTGACGGGAGACAGTCAGGGAAGTGGATATGTGGTTAGGAAGGGGATTTACAGGAACAGTAGGCTGAAGGAGTTGTCTTCAATGATATCTAAAGGCAGAGTGTAAGGGGGAGAGGCGGGGAGAGGGGAGCAACTTCCAGAGGGAGGGGAGGCGGCAAGAGGAAGCAGCTTGGCCAGCAGATGAGAGAGAGAGAGAGAGAGAGAGAGAGAGAGAGGAATAGAGAAGGTGTGGGAATCCCTGGAGTGGAGGGAGTAGGAAGGGCACAGTGGGACTGCCGACGTGAACGGAGAGGGGAGGAATAAAGGGAACAATGATGAGTGTGGAAGGGAGAGTTGGTGGCGAAACAGTAGAAGGCATTGGAGGGTATCCAATTTGGCAAGGGGGAAGGAAGGGGCAATACTATAGGCCATGTGAGCATATTTAAATATCGGGAATGTCGTCGAGGCACAAGTCAGGAAACGGGAAAACCAGGAGCAGTTGTAAAATTCGCAGTGAGCGCTTTTTTTTTTTTTTTATTCTTTATATTTTGCTCCCTGTGGAGCGGCCCAGTGGTCGTGGGCATGCACCCTGGACGAGGTCTGGCACGTGATAATCGTGAACGGGGTCAGCCACACCCCGGCGATGATGCTTTTCATCTCCGGGGGCGTGGGGCATGGTCATCAGCTGCTGAGATCGCCCTGTCATTTTCCGCAGATTTTCTTCCCCGGAGAGTCGGATGTGCAATGGCATCATGCACATCCATGCTGATGCCTGCCGCTACCCATCCTTTGCTGTGCACGCAATCAGAAAGCGGTTGGCTCGGCCAGTCGCTACAGTGCTAAGCAGTGCCTCATTTCCCAGAGGAAGGAGAGTGTTGCCTGATGCTCAATCCTTCCTCTTCCCTGCTAGCCGCTGACTGCCAGAGTCCTTTCCTGAACCCGGGTCGCCGGTGTGGCGTCCAGCGCCTCAACACTGAGTACCACCGGGCCAGCTTACTGAGTGTTTCATTAATAGTAAAATAAAAAGTAAAAATTGTTCAGAATAACTATTTATAATGGCAGTACAAACCTAGAAAGCAGTTCTTTTTCTTAATTTCAAATCCCAGTCTGGCTCTTTTTTTGCAAAACAGTGCAACTCCTTTTTTGTAAGTCTGTGCAGGAGCTTAAGAAAAGAGCATGCTTCTCAGTGTTCTTGTGAGTTTCCAGTGTTCTTGTCAGTTCCAGCAATTGCAGCAAAAAGAACATTGTGACCCAGAACTGACCTCTTGTTTACATTTTCTGCAAAAGGCTTAAAAATTACAGGTGAACCCCTTGAGTTCCAAATAATTTTGCAGTTATTTCAGCAGTATAACTATATGTAGTTTTCGCTTTACAATCATTTGAATAGTATAACTGTATATAGTTTCAAACAAAGGGATCCCAGTATCAATTACATTTCCACAAAATGATTCACATATATTTTTATGCTAGCAGATATGCAGGGGGAAGAAAAGACAGAACAGCAAGGGAAGGCAGATAATAAGAGGCAGAGAATTGCAAGACCGTCGGGGTGATAAAGTCCTAGGTCTCACGAGAAAATTTGGTTGCGCAACCAGAGAAGAGACAGAAAAGGAGAGAATAGAACAGATCCTTTCATTTAAACTTTCTCCATAACAACTGGGAAAGGGCCATATTCAGTCCTGTCACAGGGAGTACGATTTTGGTTACCAGCTCCTGGTGCATCAGGAGGGAGAGACGGTCCTTGTTACGTCTGGGTGGTGTTTGGCATGAATGGTTGCTAGCAGAGTATATCCCTGGGCAACGGCAGGGGGTGAGTGATTTAACAAAAAAGACCTGCCCTCTGATGCTAGTGAGGAGAGATTCTTAACTGCTGTTTGTTTTCAACAAAACAGGTTTACTGAAGTGTACGTAGATGAGCTTGAAAACGAAGAGGATTTACGCATTCTCATCGCTGATTATCTGAAAGGGTTAAATGTGAACAGAAGCACTGTCCAAGGAATCATTAAGTAAGTGTGCTCATTTCTGTGTTTTGTCAAATAAAGCAGACACATCAGGGGTTGCCTTTTGGCGAAGGAAAAAAAAAAACTAGTGACCATCAGGCTGACACATAAGAAAAATTGCTAGCCCACAAGAAAATTTGGTAGCCCAGTGGGACAAGTGCATCAGCAGCTGTGCATTACGAATGGGGATTTTTTTGCTAAGGCCGTAGATGCACATAAATGTTTTTCAATAATGAGAAATTACAAATAACTAGAAATTGCAAGGTTTGATTTCATTGAGGACTGTTTTGATAAGACACTAAGACACTAGCTACACATTGAACACTTCGCTTTTAAGGTACACAAGCTACACTGTACACACTCCCTCTAATCTGATGACATATATAATACTTTTTTGTATTTTTAGAGAGATAAAGATTAAACTACAGGCTACAAACTAGCGGCAGAGTGCTATGACCCTGGCTGCTCACCCACTTCTACTGCTGCCAATTACATTGCCAGTTTTTTACTCTTAAACTAAGAACATAATAGGCTCTGTTGAAGGACAGTGAAAGCACTTCAGGACTCCTTTTTCTTAAGCTGTCTTGCTCTAAATACTCAGCACAGCATGCTAGCTCCAACCTGCTCGACTCTGTGTTTAAAAGTAATTTGGCTGTGATGTACATGGAGGACAGTGCTTACACTGTGGGGCTCCACTGGTTGTAGCTTCTGTCCCTGTGTACATCCAGCCATTGATTTGCCTGTTGCCATTTGCACTGATCCAGCCAGTCACTACTGCCTGCCAGACTCTGTACTAGAAAGTGTCATGCAGAACCCAGGCTCTGGAAGTGTTCGGTCAGTCTGTCAGGTGGTTATAGTGCCACACGTGCACCACAGTAGATCAGGGTGGCAGGCAGCAGGAGGAGCAGGCATTGTGGTTAGGGATGTGCATGCGAGATGTCACTCAGCAGGACTGTCGGAGTCAGAATGCTGGCACTTGATTTTTTTTATTTTGATTCTCTATCTGTTCCCTAGCTGGAACAATTTCAGGCTTACCCACTGGCCTGACCGCTCCACCGCCTGCTGTGTCCCCTGTCATCTTCAAGAATGTTACAACTCTCCAGGGATGCAGGCCCTACAACCCCGGAGAGATCGAAGGGGCAGTGACGGGAAACCAGAGTTGGGCGTGTGGTGACGGAACTGGAGGAAGCAGTCGCCTATCCGGCAGGAGAGGGTCTCTTCCCCATGTTACGCTCTTCTCCCTCCTCCTCCGTGCAGCACGCCCCTGACTTCTCGGCCCATGGCCACCCTGCCTGTGTCAGGCTAGGCTGTGTACGTGCAGCCCAGTGCTCTGTGGCGCCCCTGATCTCCACCAGGGGTCGCCAGAGCGCTATCCCCAGTACCCTCCACCTGGGATAGGAGAGCAGCCCAGCGGGTACTCAATCCAAACCCTCCCCTACCGGCACCCGATCTCGCTCCCGAACTCGGGTCACAGGAGTGGCGCGAAGTGTGGTGTCCAGCACCTCAGCACCACCGGGCCAGCTACTTGATGGGTTTTAAAGGCACAGTACCATAAAACAAAGGAAGGGTGCTGGCCAATTATACCAGAAAATAACATTATCGTATCGCCCGATTTTCAGTTTGGTGGCCTCGGGCCACCATTACAGTTGACCCCCTCAAAAATACCACAAAGAGGCCGAAGACACAAAAGAACAAAGTCTGGGTTCAAAACATTTATTCAGTGCATGCGTAATTTGCACATGTACAAGTCATAAAAAAAAATGCTCAGCACAAGGCTGTACTGAGTTCCATCTTCTGTTGGGACCAACATTGAGACTGTCACCTTCAACAAAGTAGTACCAGAGTTTGAGCTCTCTCTCTAAAATATGAAATTGAAAAACGGTGGATTTATTGGATGGTAAATTGTTTTTCTTAAAATGAATTCACTAGCTGTACAGCGTGGATGAATTTAACTAACAAAATTGATGTCTTTGACAACGTGCTTTCTGCCCATGTTTTTGTTTGTACTTGGAAGTCATGAGTAATTATATTTTAGTCACTTATTCACAGGTCGTCTGACTTTGGTACACACTGTGCTGTCAGACTAACTCCTGCCCGTTGTGTTCCTTTATAATAAATTGTTGGCCCTTGTTTTTTAATGGATTTCCATTTTGGCTGAAATGTTATACCCTTCAGTTGTACAACAGCATTCCAACTGATTGCAAATCCTCACTGATGCCCTGTTTCTTTTTTTTTTTTAAACTCTACTCTGCCATGCACACACAAATTGTTAAAGTTCTGAAATGAAACATGCAGCTCTCTTTTGCTACTGTTGTGGACTGCTAAGAGGCTTCTTTTGCAGTTTCCTCTTTAAATTGGTGGGGCGGCTAACTTTGTCACTTGAATGGTGAGGGGGCGGTGTCATGTTACCAACAAAAGTGATATAGAGCAGTACTGCAAGGAATTCACTATTTTTTATTTGTATTCTGAATATAGATTTTGTAGGTCACATGCTCCTTTCTTTTTGTTACTAACTGGAGGATTGAAAATGTGAAATTTAAGATCTTTGAGATCTTTTCTCTTAGGCCACACCTTTGGAACATCAGCCAACAGGCATTAAGGCCACACAGAAATTTTTGCTAGCTGAGGCTATCTCAAACCCACTCCTGAGGGTTCAGGTCCACTGAGCTCACAGTGCCCACCCCTAAGTGCAATCCGTGACAGGGAGGGGGAAACGGGATACCCTCTTTGTGTCCTTCTGCAGTGCTCACTGAGTTCACAACTGAACACTCGCCACGTAGTCCCAGGGCCCCCTCCTTACTCTGGATCAGGGTACAATATTAGTCTCGAGTCTTGTAGCCAAGTATGAACCCTTCTTGGTTGTTATACGAAGGGGGAAGATCCAGGTGTTACAACCTCTTTGGGGTAGTGTTGTAACCCTGATCCTGCCTTCTCCCACACGGCGTGCAATAACATGGTTTAAATCCCCACAGACCCTTCCTTGAGACTTTGGTATTCCCCCTATCTTTATCCAGACTTTCCCTTTTCAGATCCTCTGTTCGATTTGGTAGCTTATGATGACACTCCTTAGCAATAACAGTTTAGTCACAGGTTATTACTGGAACATTCCACAATCGCACACACAGCATAGAAATCTCGAATCAGGCAGGTTTCTTAAAACAAATGTCTTTACTAAATAATTATATCCTACATTACAACAGAGGTTTGGAAAATTCTGGTCATAGAATAACACAAGTGGATATGTACAAAAGAAAATTCACTAACAGTTATGTAAAAGTTCTGCCTCAAATTCGTAGTGAGCCGGCTCGGTGGTGCTGACAGTTGAGGCACTGGATCTCCCATCTCAGCCACATGAGGCGACCTGGGTTCGGAGGCGAGCCTGGGCTGCTGGGAGTTGGCGGGGAGAGAGAGATCGAGTCCGGAGGATTGCTGCCTCTCTGGGGAGGGTTCGGGCTAGCTTGGCTGCCTTGTGACTCCTGGTGGAGACCGAGAGTACTGCAGGCATGCCAGCTGAACTGCAGAGGGGAGGAGTGCGCAGACGCCGGGCAGGGTAGCTGTGCAGACGCCATTGCACGCCTCCCCTGGGGAAAGTACGAGTAAGGAAAAATCCTCCTGATGGCGTGGAGGTGATGGGGGCTCCAGGGCAGGATGCATATTCCATTGCTGGCCCACTTCCTCTGCTATGATCTCCAGGCCAACCAGTCGATCTAGGTAAGGCTCTCTCTTACAGAAAAGACTGCAAGGAGAAGCGGGCCCAGCCCGGGGGTAATCTGAGGCTCTAGAGTCTTCCTGGTTTCACGGCTGGGGGGAATCACTGCGGATCTAAGGTTCATGCCGGGAGTAGCAGTCCTCGCTACGTGAGCACCCCGGAAGGATGCCAGTCAGAGGGGGCGCATAAAGAAACGCTACCAAAAAAAAAAAATTCCTAGTGAAATGAAGCCCAGAAAAATAAATCTTTAAAGGTTTCAGTCCTTTCTGTAGCAGTCTTGCTGCTTGTGTATCTGCTGGCAGTTGTTCTCTTGTGAAAAAAGTCAAACCAAATATCTCGCTCAGCCCTAAAGCATTAATTTCAATGAGATTATTCTTCTTCAGACACTCATTATTGTAATTTCACCAATAGATCATCTTGTTTGTGTTTCTCTTTCGCTCCCTTTTAGTTTAATTATTGTAATGTTTCAGAACATAAAGTCCCTTCATCAGACTTGCAGCTTCATATAATTTCTGTGTACTAGCAAATCATCTGTTAAGTTTATCTGCCATGGGGATGGGGGTGGGGGTAAGTACTTTGCTATTTTGGAGCCTTTTATATCTTTGGGAATATTTCCCCTTTTCTCCTTAGAAATCACACAATACATTTTTTTCTTTCTGAGATTGTTTTTCCTTATGTGTTTATCTCACATTACTTTAATGACTCCATTTTATAATCCAGAAAGTTTTTTTTTTTTTTTTTAGCAAGAATGCCTGTTTATGCCATTAGCAGACCACGCTGAATTCTCTTCTAATTCTAAAATGGAGCCATTAAAGTAATCTGAGATAAGCACATAAGGAAAAACAACCTCTGAAAGAGAAAATGTATTGTCATGCCTGTCGCGCACTGGATGTCCTTGCACGTTTGTGCCCCCAGATACATCAGCACAAGAGGAAATACCCTGGCACCTGAGAAGGCATCCACGCTCACCGCCAGACTTGTTAGTCTCCCACTCACTCCGCCACCCACTAGATTATAAAATCGAGTGCTGGAGTGGTAGCCCTGCCTCGGGGGCTCTAGAGCCAGGAGATTGGTAGGTCTGGGAGTGCCTGGGCGGAAGTTTGGTTGGGGGGTCTACTGAGGGGAGAAAGCGCCCGGTGTGCCCACGCCCAGAGAGTACTATGGGGATAGGGAGCAGGAGGGTTATAGTTCAGAGTCAAAAAAGCTTGACCTCGTAGCTAAAACAGTCTGTGCTTACTTCTGCTCTGGTCTCCCATCAGGCGAGCTACACTGTGGTGATGACCCACTTTGGTCACTTCCTTATGGTTATCCTAAATCGTGTCCTCCCTTATGTCCCTGCCAACAAGCAGCTGGCAGTAAAAGTGGTCCGAGACCAGGGTCAAGCGCTGGCTGAACACCAACTTCAAACTATCTTGGATGTAGGAGATTCTTGCACCAGTGCCATGGCAGTGGCTGTCGCAGTGCATTGCAGGGCCTGGCTGAGGATTTCCTGCTTTATAGCAGACACCCAACACAAGTTGGCAGATGTCCCCTTTCCTGCACGGACCTCTGAGGCCCTGGGGTGGAGGGCCACCTTACCAGGATTCAGAAATCAAGTGCCACCCTAGATTTTTTGACCTCCACAAAGAAGGATCCAAAAGGGCAGAGGCTGAAGAAAAAACTCCTTCAGTTTCGGTCCTTTCCATCGTAACAGCCTAGGCAACAAGAGGGACTTTGTGGACTTGGCACCCCAAGACTATGTTCTTTGGTAAGGGTCTCAGAAAGGTGGGGGGGGTAGGGACAGTGGTGTCCCTCTGGCAGCAGGTGCCGGTGCCCCATCCAAAGCTGCCCACTATCCCTGATCCAGCTACCTGTGGGGGGTTTTCTGTGCCACTTCCAGCATGCTTGGTCTGTAATTACCTTGGACAAGTGGGTCCTTGAGGTTGTGGGCAGAGTTGCCTTTTGGATTTTTTTGAGGCTCTCACACCTTACCAACCTCACATGCCATGGGAGTTTGTGGTGTCGCAGGACACACTATCCATCCTCAGGGAGGACGTTGCTCTAATCTACTGTAGATAAGGAGCCATAGCCAGTGTCCCAGACTCCATGTTAGGACAGGGATTCTTGTCCCGCTACTAAAATGGTCAGATGGTTGGTGCTCCCATACTGGATCTCCATGATCTGAATCAGTATCTCTGGAAGTGTAAGTTCAGGATAGTCACAGTGAACCAGGTAGTACGATCTCTGAAGAAGGTCATGTGGTTCTGCTCCTTGGAACTCTAGGGTGCAGTCGTCCACATTTCCATCTGTCTGTCCCACTTGTGGTATCTTCTGGTTCCATGCAGAAGGGGTTCTCTACCAGTTCCAGATCATTCCATTTGGCCTTTCCTTAGCATCCAGGGTCTTCAAGTGCATTGCAGTGGTGGCAGCCTTCTTGCGGCGCCAGGGTGTCAAGGTATACCCCATCCTGGAGAGCTGACTGATAAACTGGTCATCCAAGGAAACAGTGGAGCGGCCCAGGGACATGGCCCCCCCAGCCCTCGAGGGACTAGGCCTTCTGGTCAGTCTGACCAACTCTGGACTGAACCCCTCGCAGGTGCTTAGCTTCATCGGGGCAGAGCTAGATTCCCTCCAGGCCAAGGCCCAACTCTCTGTGGACCAGGTACTGGATCTTCTGCTTGATCATTTCAGGTTGGGTGCTCGCACTCTGCCTGGGACGTCTGCTGGCATCCTGCATCAGTGTGGTCTGGTGGGCCTGCTGGCAGATACGAACATACAAAATTTGCCAGCAGATAAAGGCCTAGTGGTGTATCAAGTCTGCTCGATTGTGCAGCTAGCACTCCTTATTCTGCAGCTGCATTGCCTTTAATGGGAGCTGGGCAGTCAGTGGTCCCAGTGCCTAGGTCACTTGGACCAGCTGGTTGCAGTGACCCAGCTGATGCGGGATATCACCAGTGGTGGCTTGACCCAGAACATCTGGAGAAAGGAGTCCTGTTTGTCTACCCAGAGCTGATGGTCATTCTGACTACAGATGTTACTGGTAGGGTGGAGAGCGCACGGTTGATTTGTAGTTACCTTGGTCTTCACCCTCACCCCTTCCCCGTCCCAACTTTTTCCTGTGGCCCACTGCCGCTCCCCCATTGGTCTACCTTTTCCAACCCCCCTCCCCATAACTGCACTTTTACCTCACCTCTCTTCAGGGTGCGAAATTCCTTTACCTTAGGTGCCCCAGGGCAGGCACTTTCACCTCTGGACACCTACTGCTGGTTTGTACCTGCCCACTGGGGCACCTAAGGTATTTTATGGTGCAGAGCTCTGTTTTTCGCTTTTTTTTTTCACCCTAGTGATTTTTTATTTTCAGAAGGGCGGGGAGCCTTGGAGGAGTGAAGGCACCGATCACTGAGTGTGCCTTTTGTAACTGTCAGCTGACAGTACAGTAATGAAACGCCTGATTTGACTGGCACAGTCATCAACCAGCCACCTGCCCAGGTCCTTCGCATCGGTCGCTCACTGCACCAGGCGTGAACCAATTCGAGTAACTGTGTGTTTGGAGTTCACGACCCCTTAACTTGCTCGTGCAGGCTGGAATGCAGCTCAGCGCCGCCATTCTGTCAACGATTTAGAGACAGAGGTCCGTATGAGTGCAGTAGCTGTAGACTGCGTAGTTTGCTGCTGTAATTGGCATTTCTAAAAAAAAAAGACCCAAAAGCTCTAAGAGCTCTCTTTAGTACAGTTGGAGGTGTGGAGCGTTTATAGGCAAGGAGTGGGACTTGGGAGTGAGAGAAGGAGGCAGAGGGTGAGCGTCAGACTGTGAAGGTGTCTGTAAGGTCTTAGAGGAAATCGGGAATCGTTAAAGAGGGAGACAAAAGAATAGAAGCAGACTCAGTAAAGTCAAGAACAGGACTTTTTTTTTAAAGTCTGCAGACAGTGCTCAGTTTTCAGCATTGCAGTTTAACCTGTGGGGAGCTATTCAAATTAGATAAAGCCATCCAGCTAGTGCCTGATACTACTTCTCTATTTGGGTGTGTTAATTTAAAGCAGGAGAGGCAGATAGTAGGAAAAAAACGGAACCAACTGCAGCAAAGAGGAGGGGGACCTATTCTGTGATCTCTGCAGCCACAGCTGCTGTCAGCTAAACTTGCTAAGTTTGCAGGGGGGACTGAATTTAAAGCCTATAATAAACTATCTCTATCTAACTGAAGCTAACTATTAAAGATCAGCAGCCTATACTGATACAGGCAGTTCACTGCTCAAAGTACTAAATCCTGTTTGAGGACTAGCAGCAAGTCAGTAGTCAACTCATCACTAGTGTGTCTATTCAGTTACTGGCTGGGAAGGGAACTGAATTGAGGCAAAGAAAAAAAAAAAAAAAAACTCTACCTAACTAAACCATATAAAAAAAAAAGCTCATAGTTTTACAAACTTAGTGTGTTTAAAAGAATCTCTTAACAAGCTTTAATAAGATTGTATGCTGTGTATTGCATAAAATCTAATAGGGAATATATAAGGAATTGTTGGATTCTAAAAGTGTTTTTTAAAAGCTACTTGGACCACCTAAAATAATCTGTGGTGGAGTACCTAAACTCTAAATACAAAGGGATCTGCAAACTAAGAAAATCTAATTAAAAGTAATTGTTAATTAAAGTTCTAAAAGCTTTTGTGAACTTATTGGAACACCTAAAACTACTATTATTCTACTAGCTAAAGCTACTTTAGGTGAAGTTGACTATCTCAGTCAAATCTAAATACTGTTATTAAAAAAAAAAAAAACTTTCATTGTGCTTACTATCTAAAATCTGTATACAGTTATAAAAAAATCTAAGTGTTTCACAGGCTCTACGCTGTGGCTTTGGACTATCTAAAATCTGAATACTATTGTAAAAAATCTCTAGCTTTTTACAGGCTACAGTACACTGTCTGTGGACTATCTAAAATCTGAATACCTGAGGCTATTATAATACCTGTTATAATAATCAGACAACACACAGTCAGGTTTTTTTGTTAAGTTTATTATAAAAATAAAGACAAGACACACTTTTTTCCTTATTGCATTTATTAATACTGAGTAATACAAATAAAAAATTCTTAAAATCAATATTCACAAATTCAACTCCGAACAGCCAGGCAGACACCATGAGTCTTTTAAAATTTGGATTTAAGAGAAAGCGTTCTGATGAGACTGCGGGAGCTGACTGGGATTCCCTAACATAAAGTACTAGTACCACTACAGGCACAGCTAGAACCCCACCATCTCCTTGCCCAGACAGTGAAACTGTTGTGACCACTGAAGTTTCCTCAGGTGCTACTGCTTGTACTGAAAGCCAAGTTAAGGCCCCGAAAGTTAGAAAATTTCAGGAATCTTGGAAAAAGGGCAGGCAGTGGCTTACGTATGACACAGATAAATGTGCCATGTTCTGTACATGGTGTCAGAGTTATGATAAAAGCCAAAGCAAAAATAATTTCAGAACTGGATGCAGTACTTTTAGAGTACACATTATCTCAGCACATGAAGTGTTCGTAGCACACAAAAATGCTGAGATGGCATACATTGCAAATAAAACAAAATTTGGAGAAAGACCAATAGAGAAATCCATACAATTCATGGAACAAAAAGAAATGGATTAGATTTGTAAATTGTTCTGTACTGCATATTACGTTGCTAGGACCGAAAGGCCTTTCAGGGATTTTCCTGGGTTGATAGATTTACAAAGAAGAAATCATGGGGATGATGCTATGAGTCACAGTTACAGCAGTGACAAGCAATGCCGTGTCTTCATTCACTATATTGCCCAAGATATTCAAAGCACTACTGCTAGTCTACTACAAGACAATGACTTCTTTTCTTTTCTTGTTGATTCCTGCACTGATAAAAGTGTGACTGAGGAGGAGGAGGGCATTTATGTACGTGTTTTTGAAAATGGCCTACCTGTAACAAGATTTCTTGCACTGAAACCAGTCAGTGTCCCTAATTCAGAAAGCATTTTAAATACTGTGATTAATGCTTTAGAGGGTGAAGGTGGTTTAAAGGATGGTGGTTGGAAACATAAGCTGATAAGTGTGGCATCTGATGGTGCTGCTGTAATGTTGGGGAGCACTTCAGGTGTCCTTAGTCGAATAAAGCAAGATTTCCAGTGCCCACACCTCATTGACATACACTGCTGTGCACATCGTTTAGAGCTTGCTGTTAAGGATTCGTTCAGAGACT
Source organism: Neoceratodus forsteri (assembly GCA_016271365.2). NCBI lineage: Eukaryota > Metazoa > Chordata > Ceratodontiformes > Ceratodontidae > Neoceratodus > Neoceratodus forsteri. The sequence continues at coordinate 1,380,504,782 of CM057449.1, read as the reverse complement.
GTCCCTTTTACAAGTCATTAGAACAACTTCTGCTGAACATTTACTCGTTTTACCACAGGTCACCAAAAAGTTGGAAAGGCCTACAAGAAACGGGATCCCTTTTAAATATTAATGTGGTCAAACCAGTTAACACTGCTGGCACTAGGTGGCTTGCACACAGAGAACGGGCCATTTCTGCCCTTGAAAGGAACTGGGCTGAATTAGTGCCTCACCTCGAACATGTGTCACTGACAAACAAGCAGGATCATGGCCAAAAAGCACTAGGAATACTTAAAGTGCTTAAGACTTTAAAATGTGTTATATACATGAACTTTCTGAAAGTGTTTTTTGGTTACTTATCTGCTCTTAGTCTGCTTTCAGCAAGAGGATGCCACTGTTGAAAAAGTTCACAGCAGAGTAGAAAGCACAATTCAAAAACTAAATGGTCGCTCGAATCAAGAAACTCTTCACTGCATAACACTTACATCTGTAAATGAGAACCTAACTCAGTACAACAGTGTTGACTTAACTAATGAAACTAGCAGGCACAGATCAGGTTCTCCTTCAGACATTGTAGAAGCCACAATTTCAGAGATCAAAAAAATTCTTCAGAAAACGTCACAGCACATTGAATCTCGCTTTCAGTCCTTCACGCCCAATAAAGTGCTACTAGCTGCAAGAGCTTTAAATTTTCAGTCCTGGACAACATCCACCGAGGCACTTCAAACATATGGAGATCAAGCAATTCAAACAATTGTTGATCACTATAAAGTGGTCCTAGAGTCTCGTGGAGTTGATGTTACTTTGGTACTGCTGAAGTGGCTAGACTTAAAGCACGTACTCCACTTGCTGTCTGTTGAAAATTGTAAGTCTCTGAAATTGTGGCAGAAAGTGATTCTTGCGGATGTGCTGGATCAACAATTTCGAAATGTGCTGGCCATTGTCAGAATCATCCTCCTGATTCCTGTTCACACTGCTGCTGCAGAACGAGGCTTCTCTCTGATGAGAAGAATAAAAAATGACTGGAGGGTTGGATTACGCCCAGACACCCTACACGACCTAATGTCTATATCTCTGAATGGACCCCAGCTTAGTGACTATAACCCTGAAGGTGCCATATCACTGTGGTGGAAACATGGCAAAAGAAGGCCCACTACCAAAGCTTATGGCTCCAGAACACTGTCACTGCATGCTGCTTCTGCCAGCCCTAGTGGTGGTGATGAAAACGAAAGTGCTTGGTCCAGTGAAGATGACGTGTAAAATTATGCAAACTAAGGGTCGGCATGTAAATAGTTTGTTGGGCATGTACATTTTCTTCTTACATGCCCAAGTGGGCATGTACTTTTTTTCGCGAATTTCATACCCTGCCTCTCTTTTTAATTGCTGGTATAATTACTGTGTTTACCTATTTTCTTTGATTTGAGTTATTTTGTCATTTAGACCACCACTGTTAGTTCTCCTGGATTTTAACTGTTTGTTTGTCATTTTAGATTACCTCTGTTTAGTATTCCTTTGTCTGTTACCCTCATCTACTGACATGGAACCTTTGTAAAAGAGCGCCTTGTGCTCAAAGGTATTATAATCCTATATGGAAATAAATAAATAAAAGTGGGTCCTAGAGATGATAGGCAAAGAGTTGCCTCTCGATTGATTTTTTTTTTTTTTTTGAGGCTCTTCGGCCTTACTGACCCCATGTGCCATGGGAATCTATGGTGTTGCAGGACACATTGTCTGCTCTCGGGGAGGAAGGTGCTTAGCTTCTGGAGAAGGGAGCCATAACCCATGTCCCAGACTCCATGGCAGGTCTGGGCTTTGTATCCAGGTGCTTCTTGGTCCTGAAACGAACCCATGGGGTTGGGGGGCAATACTAGATCTTCACGATCTAAATCAGAACCTCTGGATGCACAAGTTCAGGATGGTCACTCTGAATCAGATTATACCATCTCTGGAACAGGTGATGTGATTCTGCTCCCTGGACTTCCAGAACACATTCTTCCACATTCCAGTCCATCCATCCTACTGGCAGTACCTCTGGTTCTGTGCAGAACGGACTCGTTACCAGTTCCAGGTTATGCGCCTCAGCTTCTCCTCTGCACCCAGGGTCTTCAACAAATACATGGCAGTAGTGGCAGCCTTTCTACAGCACCAGTGGATCAGTATAACCTTATCTGGATGACCAACTGATAGCTGGGCCATCCAAGGAGGCACTGGCATGGTCCAGATGCCCCTCGGAGGTGATTCACCTCATTGGGCCAGAGCTAGACTCCATCTGGGCCAAGGTCAGAGTCCCTGCAGACCAGGCACTGGATCGTACCTCCTTCACCTGACTATTTCAAGTTGGACGCTTGTGCCTTGCCAGGGACTTCCTGTAGCTGGTGGGGTACATGGCATCCTGCACCGTTGTGGTCCGGTTTACCTGCTAATCGATGTTTCACCTTCAGTGGGAGCTGGCAGTCAGTGGTCTCAGTGCCTAGGTCACTTGGACCACTGTTCTGGTGACCCAGTTGATGTAGGACGCCATCCAGTGGTGGCTTGTCCCACAACATCTGGAGAAAGCAGTCCTGTTTGTCTGCCCAGAGCCATGTGTCATTCTGACTAGACTCATTTCTGGTGGGGTGGGAAGCCCACCTGGGGGACCACAGAGCCCACAGGCTCCAGAACCCCAGGGAGTCCCATCACATCAGCCTGCAGGAGCTCCATGAATTGCTCTTGGCTCTCACGGAATGCACTTCTTTTGTCTGGGGTCAGTTTAAGTCTAGACGGATAGCACCATGACCATATTCTACCTGAACAAGCAGGCTAGCACGCCATCCCTTTCCTTGTGTCAGGAGGCCCTCCACACCTGGACTGTCTTGCGCAGCTTGGGTGTGGATATCCTGGTGATGCATTTTGTGGGAGTCAACATCCAGCTGGTGGATGCCTTCAGCTGGGTTGGCAAGGTGTTGCATAAGTGGTCTCCGCATCAGGAGGTGAACTACTTGATCTTACTTCAAGATGGCTCTTGCAGTAGGTATCCACAGATAGGACTAAGCTGCCAGGCGTCAGGACCCCATGGAAAAACATCTAGCTAGCAGCCCCTGGCAGGGGACCGCCCCACATCAGGTGACTGGTGTCAGACAACGTCCATTATAAAGGGCGGTCCCCCACCCGCCTTCCAGTTCTTTCCGCGTTGGCTTATTGAAAGTTCCTTGCGGTAAGTGGCGCTTTTTAGTCTGCCTAAAGTTTTGATTTTTTCGGTTAATTATTTCGATTTTTATAGATTTTTTTTTTTTTCAAAACCCAGTGCTGTGTGTGTAGTACCAGACACCCTCCGAATCACATAAATGCGACTTGTGTGGTTAACAGCTTCCACACAAGGATGGGCACTCCTTGTACCTTTCTGCCTAGGCCTGAACCACCGTATGGAGAACTGTCAGCACTGCCAAAAATTCAACTCCTCTCCCTCAAACTAAGGCAGCAGTCCCTGGAAGCCCATCTCCAGAAAAAGAAAATGGCATCCATGGAGAAGAAGTCGAAGAAACTTCGGCAGGTGTCAACCTCCCCAGAAGGCCATAAAAAGAAACATGAGAAGCGGCACCAGGACCGGGATTCTTCATCCACAGCAGCTGCGACTTTGTCTGGAGTCGCGGCCCTCCAGGTATCTGCCCCTCCAGGGGATCGCTCCTTGGCGGCTGTCTTGGTGGCTACCAAGAAGGCATCGTCTGGCTCGCACTGGGGGGTAAAGGAGGCTTCCGGTCCGAGCAGGTTCGGTAAGTCTGACGCCGGTTCCACCAGCGTTCACACGGACAGAGCTGATAAGCCGCTCACGGCTTCAGGTGAATGCCCAGCCCACTACCCTTTCGCCAAGGCAGCACCTCCTTCACGGCCTTCCATGGACAGGGAGTCTGAGAAGTCAGACGCCGGCTTGCCTTACGTCCACCCCGGACGCTGTTAAGTCGGCTGTCGGCCCCTCCGACCTTCCAGCAGAACTGCCTGCGTCAGACCCAGTTGTCACGCATGACGCCCCAGGCTCCCTGCAACGGATAGACCCGTTGCCCTCTGAGGTCCCCGGGTCTCCTCTGGGAGGCCCCCCCCCCCGGGGATTCTGATCCTCTTTCCCCAGCTGGAAACGAGGACCTAGGGATGCTGCCATCAGGGGTGCCCCAGACGCTCAGACGCTGGACCTGATGCCAGCAGACCCGACGCTGCCTTCTGGCATACCTCTGCCTGACGGAGGACCTACTCTTCCACCAGGACTGTCTGACCTCCCCGGAGTTTCCCCACGGTGGGCCCGACGCCCTCCAGACCAACGATTCTCCCAGGACCTTCTGCTCTGTCAGCACCCTTGGCACCAGGGTACCTGGCGCCGCAGTACCAGACGCCGCATTATCCGGTGCCTCAGTACCAGACGCCAGGTTTCCCAATGTCTGGTTACTGATACTCCGATTACAGGTACCCCAACTACCCATACCCCCTCCTCCTCCGCTGCCGCCACCACCACCTCTGCAGCCACCGGCGGACCTGAAGGAGGTCTTGGCCTCCTGGTGGGCAGAGGCCAAAGCTCAGCTCACCAGGGAGGGAGTAATCTTCTGACACCTGCCCCTATGCCGGACCCCCCCTATGTCAGAGACCCTTCCCCTTTACTCAACACCAAAGATCCATGTGGCTCCCAGGGCAGAGAGGACATGCACCCCCAGGTGGTCCCCAGAGGGGTTGTTTCTCCTCCCTCCTAGGGAGGAGTAGTCTTCTATTTCAGAGCCATCCGACTCAGATTCCGACTCGGATCACTCTGTACCTGGAGACAAGCCTCATACTCCAGAAAACCCAGCGCCGAGGGACCCTCTGAAGTGCCCTCTGGAGGATCCTTCTTTTCTGGAGCTCTTGAGAAAGGTTCGGGAGACATGTCGGTGGCAATCGGTGGAGCCAGACCCACAACGTAAGAAGCTCGCAGCACATTTGGATCTGCCCGAGACTGCTCCCACACTGATTCCACCCTAGATAGAAGCCTCACGCAGATCTCGTCTCTGCTATTTGGAAGCAACCATCCACGTTGGTTCCCCTTCCGAGGAAGGCGGATAGGCTATATCAGGCTCCGGAGGATAAAGACTTTCTCAGTCTCCACACCAAGGTGGACTCTGTTTTGATCAGCGTTGCCCACAGCCGATCCACCAAGCCAAAACACCTGAGCTCGTCCCTACCTGACAAGGAATCCCGACTTCTGGATCAGTACAGGAAGAAGATTTACTTCTCTTTTGACCCTAGGCATCAGGGCCCTCAACTACGTCGGCCACATGGGGGACTTCAAGAAGTCCATTCTTAGCCAGGTAGAGTCCAAGCTGGACTCCTTTCCTGATTCACAGACCAAACAGGAACTGGGAGACCTGGTCCGATCTGCTCATTTGGCCTGTAGGCACATGCTCCATGCCACCTACGATGCAGCGGACACAGTTGGCAGAAGCTCGGCTTTCACCATAGGCTTATGGCGTCATGCCTGGCTCTGTGTGTCAGGATTGGTTCCTGAAATGCAGACTGCCATGCAGCATGCTCCCTTCAGGGGTTCGGTGCTGTTCGGGGGTGATATCAAGGACATCGTAACCGAACTGCAGGAGAAGGGCACTGCACTTGTCAGTCCAGACTTTCTACAGGCTCCCTCAAGGGCAGTGATGTCCTTTTTGTTGCCAAAACCGACAAAAAAACAAAACCTAACCAAGGAAAGCGGGCCAACAAATGTCGGGCCCCTCCAGCAACCAAGACTACCCCAGAAAAAAAACTTGCGGGAGCCTTGGCTGCTGCGCTGCCCCCCACCTCCTGACTCCCTGCCTCTCCCTTTGGCCATTCCAGAGGAACTGGTGGGGGGGAGATTCTCCTCCCATCTACCGGGTTGGGAGAGGATGACATCAGACGCTTGGGTGCTCCAGCTAATACCTGCCAGACACTCAGTTTGTACAAAAACCTCCTCGAAAACCCCCTCCTCAGTTGTCTTACTCCCCACAACATCTTCCTCTGGTTCTAGAAGAAATCCTGTCCCTTCTATCGAAGGTGGCGATAGAGTCTGTCCCCACTCATCTTCGGGGGACAGGTTACTATTCCCATTTCTTCCTAGTTCCAAAGAAGACTGGAGATGTGAGGCCTATCCTAGACCTCTGCTCCCTGAACATGTTCGTCGAGTACAAACTATTCAGAATGCTCTCCTTGCAGAGTCTTCTTCCCTTACTTCTCCGGGACAGTGGCTATGCGCTCTGGATATGCAGGATGCATACCTGCATATCCCTATATGCCCTTCCCACCACAAATGCCTCTGATTTTGCTTTCAGGGGGACCACTACCAGTTCAAGGCCCTCCCATTTGGTCTTTCCTTGGCCCCCCTTAAGTATTTACCAAATGCCTGTCAGTGGTAGCGGCCCACCTGCGTACTCTGGGTGTGCAGGTCTTCCCGTACCTGGACGATTGGCTCCTGGCAGCCCCTTCCAGGGAGGAACTCCTGCACTGTTTTCCTCACCCTGCAGGTTTTTACCAGCCTGGGGATTACTGTCAACCAGGCCAAGTCCCACCTGATCCCTTACCAACGCCTCCAATTTATAGGGCGATACTGGACACGACCCTAGGCAAAGCCTTTTTGCCTCTGAACAGGGTCAAGACCCTTCAGATTCATGCTAGTCTCCTGTCCAGTCACAGACTGGTCGGAGCCAGGTCAGTCCTCTGTCTTCTCGTGCTTATGGCAGCTGCTATTCCAACAGTTCTGTTCGCTTGGCTCCATATGAGGATCTCTCAGTGGACGCTTAGTTCGCAATGGGACCAAACTCTGGACGAACTAGACCAAGAGGTGCTAGTGTTCTGATCCCATGATCAGGGACTTGCACTGGTGGATGGTTCAAGAGAACCTGTGTCTGGGGGTTCTGTTTTGCATCGCCCCTCCATCCCAAATGCTGACAACAGATGCGTCGGTGGAGGGCTGGGGTACCCACCTCGGGTCTCACAAGACTCTAGGCTGCTGGTCCTGTTTCGAGCAGAAACTGCACATAAATGTACTCAAACTGAGAGCAGTCCTATATGCCCTACAGGCTCTTCTTCCCTTCATTCTTCCCGGTCATCTTCCGATCCAGTCAGACAACATGTGTATAGTCTCGTACCTCAACAAACAGGGAGGAACACGTTCCTTATATCCTGTCCCGGGAGGTGATGAGTGGTATTGGGCGGCTTGGCACAAACTTCACCTGACCGCAGCTCACATTCCGGGGGTGGATAATACCCTGGCAGATGAGCTCCTCAGCCAGCGCTCACAAATGGGAGTTAGACCAACAAGTTGTAAACAACAATTTTGGGCTGTGGGGATGCCTCGGGTGGATCTTTTTGCTTCCCCCAAAATGCAAAACTTCCCGTCTTTTGCTCACTCGCTCCAGGGCAAGATGTTTTCTGGCGGGACACTCTGTCTTTCTGCTGGAGGGACAGATTCGTTTATGCCTTCCCTCCCATTCCCTTGACTCCAAGAGTCTTGAACAAACTCAGAAGAGAAGAGGCTCGAATGATTCTCATCGCCCTCTTCTGGCCCAGGCAAGTTTGGTTCTCTCTTCTGCAGCAGTTTTCCGAGGAACTTCCTCTTCCTCTGTCGCAGCAATTGTTGACCCAGGATCAGGGAACCCTAGTTCACCCAGGCCTCAAATCCCTTCATTTCCATGCGTGGCTCCTTCAGAGGTAGCTAAGGCATGCTTCAGAGTTTCTCCGTTAGTAGCGGACATTTTGGTGGAGGCGAGAAAACCTTCCACCAGGTCCACCTACGCCATGAAGTGGAAACTGTTTTCCATCTGGGGGAACTTTAAAGACTTGGAGCCTTTCTCGTGCCCAGCTAACAAATTCCTGGATTACATGCGTCACCTCTTTGACCTGGGTCTCAGCCATTCTTCTTTGAAAGTCCATATGGCAGCTATCTCAGCCTACCACATTCCCTTAGGAGACCGTTCTTTTGCCCAACTGGAAGTCTCTAAGGTCTTCTTTAAAGGGGTTCACCACCCAATACCCCCATTCTCAATCTCGCCCCTCCATGGAACTTGAATTTCATCCTGTAAAAGTTTACACTGCCCCCCTTCGAACCGGCAGTGGAATCAGGCTTAAAGTTCCTTTCCTGGAAGACTCTCTTGCTAGCGGCCATTACCTCTGCTTGATGTATTTCCGAGCTCCAAGCCTTGATGTGTAAATCCTGTATTTGATTTTCCACAAGGAACAGCTGGCCATGCGCACCAATCCGAAGTTTCTTCCTAAGGTGGTTGCTGTGTCTACGCTGAATCAATCCATTGAGTTACTAACTTTCTTTATGCAACACTCCAATCATGGGGAGTACCTCTTACATACTCTGGATGCTCACAGAATCCTGAGATACTACGCCAGTCAGATTAAGGATCTCAGGAAAACTTATCAGCTTTTCGTTTCTTTCGTTCACAGACAGGAAAGCAATGCTGTTTCCAAGCAATGCCTGTCTAAGTGGTTAGCAAATTGTATCACTTTGTGTTAACACAAGTACAAGACCCTTCCGGGTCAGGTCAGAGGTCACTCCACTAGAGGAGTAGCTACCTCTGCGGCTTGTTTCAAGAATGTGTCCATGGCAGATATCTGCGCTGCTGCAACTTGGTTGTCTGTCCATACCTTCACAAAACACTACAGTTTGGACATTGCCTCTCGCCGTAGAGTAGGCTTTGGGTTGGCTGTTCTGCAGGGTCTCCTTTCATGAGACCTGTCCAGCTTTGAGGTTTATGTTGTGGATGACAGTCCTCCTCCCAAGTTTTCTTCTTTCTTCCAGAGTGCTTGGGACTCATTCCTATCTGTGAATATCTACTGCAAGAATCCTCTCGAAGTAAGATGGTAGTTACGTAAGAATTTACCGTAACAGTAGGTCTTCGAGAGAGGCTCTTGCAAGTAGGTATTACCTTCCTGCTCACTGTCTGCCTAGGTTTTTTTTTCTTCCATGGGGCATATCCTCTTCTCTCTCGTCTTGCCTCTTTTGGCCTTTGGCGGGAAAGAACTGGAAGGTGGGCGTAGGAGACTGCCCCTTTAAACGGACGTCGTCTGATGCCAGGCGCTTGACGTGGGAGTGGTCCCCCGCCAGAGACTGCTAGCTAGAAGTTTTTCCGTGGGTTCCTGGCGGCTCAGTCCTATCTGTGAATACCTACTGCAAGAGCCACTCTCAAAGATCTACTGTTACGGTAGGTTCTTGCGTAACTGTACTTTCTCCCTGTAGGTTGCTCCTCTGGTGATCCTCTTTGCCTCCTGGGAGAACACAAAACTGAGGCTGTTTTGTGCCCCCCCCCTCTGGAACACTGTTTGGGGATGCCTTTGTGGCCCTGGACTCCAGACCTCCTGTACCCCTTCTCTCCCTTTTCCTTGATCCACAAATTGGTGGTAAAGGTGCGGAGGGACAAGGCGTGGATGATCCTGATTGCACCAGACTGATCTCACGAGATCTTACTTAGAGGGGGCTCTTGCAGCAGGCCAACGTGGTTAGGACTGAAGCCATCGGGCACCAGGACCACAAGGAAAACTTCTAGCTAGCAATCTATCATGTGGGACAGCCCCCTCTGATACTGACACGCTGATGTCCGCCTATCCTAAAAAGGGGGTGGTCCCTCACACCTACCTCAGTTCTTTCTCACCATCTACTAGCACACGTTGGACCTTCACGGATGCCAGCTACAGTCTACTGCCATTTTCTCACACCTACCGCGCTTTATTTTCTTTAATTATTAAAACCTAGAAGTTTTTTTTTTTTTTTGCTTAGTTTGTGGTCTTCTCCAGTCTCTTCTTCCGTTCACCTGACCAAGTGTGCCTGCAGCAAACAGATTCCCTCGAAGGATGGCCATTCTGTGTGCCTACTCTGCCTAGGCCCCTGCCACCACATCGAAGCCTGCCAGTTTTGCCAAGACCTCAACCAGGCTACTCAGACATTATTTGAGAACCTTGGAGAGCCATCTCCTAAAGCAGAAGTTGGCTGCAGTGGAGAAGGAGCTGCAGGCCAGGATTTCTTCAGCCTCCCCACCGGTGGATTGCAATGCTCTTTTCTCTGCCTGGTGGTCCTTTGTCCAGACCAAGGACAGGTCACTCTGGAGGCAGTCTCCCCTGGGACCCCCCCGACCTGGACCGGGGGAACACAGCGGTCTCTTACCATGGGGTCCTCTGTGGGAGGCTCCCAGACGTTCGCTCTGGTGAGCGTGCGGAGGATCTTCACCCCCCTGATGCTGATCTCCGACAGCGAACATTACAGGGATGACTCTTCCTCTTAAGAGTTCTCCGAGGGCTCTGGGAAGTCCTCCAAGGGGCAGGATCAGCCTAAGGAGGCCCCTAAGTTCCCTCCAGGTGACCCAACGTTCCTAGACGTGTCCTATCCAGTCCCTCATGGGATGGGAGACTGAGGCGCTGCACTCAGAGCGTTGCTGCTTGGCTGTCTGTTTGCGACAGAAGGATACGCTCCCTTTGGTGGTACGTCCCCTAATTGACTCCTACGAGGATGTCACCAAGGTGGCATGGAACCACTTCTCTATCACTCTGCCTTTACCTAAGGCAGACTGCTTCTTCCATGCGCCGGTTGGCAAGCCCTTCATCGGGGACCACCCAAAGGCAAACTCTGTGGTTATTAATGCAGCGCACGACCGCACTGAGGCCAAAATACCATGGTGCTCACTCCCCTGACACCAGGAATCCAGGCAGCTTGACCAGTGGGGTAAAGGCACATATGCATCTATAGCCTTTGCTGTTCAGGCCATAAACTACTTGGCCCACATGGTCCAATACCAGAATGCCCTCGGAGACCAGATGAGGGATCTGGTGCAGACTCTTCTGAGGACTCTACTAAATCTCAACTGGCCAACTGTTGAAGCCATGCTCAGATGTTGGCATTCAAGTACTGTGGGCGGCGTAAAATGCTGTGGACGCCTCTGGGTGTGCAGCAGTGAAGGGGATGTGCCCTCATTGCCATTCGTGGCTTTACTTGTCTGACTTTGCCCCGATGTTCAGGCCAGCATCTTAGATGCTCCTCTTAGGGGAACGGTATTGTTTGGGGTGATGCCCAGACATCACCCAATTCCAGGAGTCCGATAAGGCCCTCAAGTTGGTTCACTTGATTGCTCTCAGCCCTGGATGAACCAACATCGGTCCTTTCGTGGGGCCTCACAGCCCACCAGAGGCCAGCAGCCGTAGGCCTCTGTCACGTGCAAGGCTCATCTCTCCCCAGCAGCAGCAACTACCCTAGGGTCCCCCCTGAGTGCCCACAGTCGCTCTGTCTGACTCTTTGCCTGACCCCCCCCCCCAAGATGAGGCCCGGGGGAGGCAGTCTAATCTTTCTCTACCTCGATGGGTGATGAGCAGTGACCACAGACCAGTGGGTACTCCAGCTCAAGAATATTGTCATACCTTAGAATTTCTGGAGCCTCCTCCAGGTTGCCCTCTCTTGCCCTCCCATTATCCTTCGGTCTAACTCTCCCTCATTCAGGAAGAGATTCAGGCTCTCCTGCACAAGAGGGCCATAGAGCCTATCCCTCCAGCTGAAAGAGGGAAGGGGGTTTTACTGCCATTTTTTTCTTGTCCCCATGAAGACCAGGGGCCAGAGGCCAATCCTAGACCTCAACCACCTGAATCTGTACATAGAGTACAAACGTTTCAGGATGGTTACCCTCCAGGGGTTGCTGCCTGTCCTTCACCAAGGAGACTGGTTCTGTTCCCTGTACATGCAGGATACCTATCTGTATATCCAGATTTTTCTGGTCCACCTTGGTTTCTTGGAGGACCATTTTCAGCTCCGGGCGCTTTTGGCCTTTCTTCAGCACCCGGGTTTTTCCCAAGCACCTAGCAGTGGAGGCTGTAGATCTGAGGAGACGGGGCTTCTATGTGTTCCCCCTACATGGACAACTGGCTGCTATCAGCCCCCTCCAGGGATCTCTTGCTTCGAACTCTGGAATGCACCTTTTGGCTTTTCCAGGCTTTGGGGATAACGGTCAGTTCGCCAGTCTTGTCCCTCCCCATGCCAGTGCCTTCTGTATATTGGGCGGTCCTGGACACCTCCCGGGGCAGGGTTTCTGGACAGAGGACTAGAGGACAGAGCGGAGAGCCTGATAGAGCCGGCCCGTCTTCTCTCCCAGTCTGCAGATCCCTGCCAGGGTGTTCCAGGGCTTGTTGGTGCACATGGCGGAGGTCATAGCTACTGTCCCTTTGGCCCGCCTACATATGAGGGTTCTTCAATGAACTCTGAGTCCAATGAGACCAACGCACGGACGACCTGGATCAGCCAGTCATGGTCTCTGATCTAGAACTTGAAGTGGTGGCAGAAGCCTGCCAAACTCCTGCGAGGGGTCCCCTTTCTAACTGTGTTCCCTCAGCAGATCCTCACAATGGATGCCACGGGTCTTGGCTGGGGTGCTCACTTGGCCAACCACCAGACCCAGGGGACTGGGTCTGAGGTGGAGCAGAATCTCCACATCAACGTGCTAGAGATGCGTGTGTTTCTTTACACCTTGCAGGCCTTCCAGACCCACATACTTGCCAGCTCGTTGCTGGTACAGACAGACAGCTTGTGTATGGTGTACTGAATCAACAAACTGGGGCACCCACCCATACCCCCTTTATCGTGAGGCGATTAGTCTGGTACTGGGCCATCTAACGTGGCCTGGAACTCTTGAACATTCATGTACCAGGCGTCCAAAACGTCTTGGCTGACTGTCTCAGCCAGTGCAGGTCGAGGACTCATGAGTAGGAACTTCTGTCCTCAGTGGCAGAAGATCTCTTCGACAGGTGGGGTCATCCAGAGTCGGACCTCTTTACGTCCCCACTAAATGCAAAACTGCCACTTTTCTGCTCGCTCGATCCAGGGCCTGGAGTTTTCAGGTATGACACATTCCTCTCCTGGAAGGGGAGGTTCCTATATTTCTTTCCTCTGCAGAGGGTCCTGCTCAGACTTTAGTCTGAAGGGGCAGGGATGATCTTCATAGCCCCCTTTTGGCGGCATCAGATTTGGTTCCCCTTGCTGCAGCAGCTGATGGTGGAACCTCCAAGTCCTTTGCCCCTGTGCATCGGCTTGCTCTCCCAGCAACAGGGCACCCTAGTCCATCCAGACCCCAAGTCCCTGCATCTACATGCATGGCTCCTGCAGACCTAGCTGTTTCCGTCTTTGGGGTTTCCTCTAGGGTCGCTAACATCCTGGTGGCTGCCAGAAAGCCCTCCACCAGGGCCACTTAATGCTAGGAAATGAAAGCGCTTCTCCAGTGTGGCCGCTGCTCGCCATTTGGATCCTTTCACCTACCTGATGAATCTGATATTGCAGTACTTCCTTTCCCTTTCTGACTCAGGCCAGGTGTACTCCTCCCTTAAGGTGCAACTTTCCTCCATCTCTGCATACCATGCACCTATTGAGGGCAAATCTGTTGCCCAGCTAGAGGTATCCCGCATGTTCTTGCAGGGCATCCTGCATATGAAGCCTCCCATTTGTGATCCAGTCCCTCCATGGGACCTTCTTTTCATGTTGGAAAAACTCACTTTGCCTGCCCTTTGAACCGGCCGTGAGTTGCAAGCTGCACTTTCTGTCATGGAAGGCGTTCTTTTTAGTTGCCATTTCTGCTTTGATGATTTCCGAGCTTCAGGCTCTGCTGTGTAAAGAGCCCCATTTAGTTTCCCACAAAGACAGGGTGTCTTTGCATATGAACCCTAAGTTTTTGCCCAAGGTGGTGTCTGAGTTTACATTGAACCAGTCCATCTACCTGCCAGTTTAGTAACCTGAATATTCTACCCTAATCGGGGGGAGGCTTTGCTCCATACTTTCGGTGTTCATAGCGTGCTGAGGTATTACACCCACTGCACCAAGTCTGTTCGGAAAGCCGACCAGTTGTTTGTTTCTTTCCCTCCCGAGAAAGAGGGAGCACCTGTTTCAAAGCAGTGTTTTGTGCTAGATTGCTAGTTGTTGGCTAATTATGTTGTTTATTGCTACTGCAAATACAGCAAGCCCTTGCCCGGAGCGGTTAAAGGTCACTCCACCAGAGGCATGGCTGCCTACATGGTATGCTTCAGAAATCTGTCTGCTGCGGACGTCTGTGCAGCTGCCACGTGGAGCTCTGTCCACACTTTCATTAGGCACTACTGTCTGGTCATCGCTTTTAGGCACAGGGCCAATTTTGGTCTCGCAGTCCTGCAGGGCCTTCTCTCTTAAGCTCAGCTGATGCCTGTTTCCTCCTACTGGCTGCCGTTCTTGTCAGTTCTGGTACTGCTTGGGACTCGGTCCTACCGGTGTTGGCCTGCTGCAAGAGCCCCCCTCGAAGTAGGATAGTACAGTTACATAAGAACTTAACATAACAGTAGATCTTGGAGAGGAGCTCTTGCAGCAGGCCCTGCTTTCCCTCTGTCCTCCCCTTGTTGACTTCCTTTCTGTTGCACGCCTTATGTTTTACTTTCCCTTGGCTCTGTGGAACCACCTCGGTTCTCCTTTTCGCGACCTGTTCCTGGTCTCTGGCAGGAGACCTGAGGTAGGTGTGGGGGACCACCCCTGTATTGGGATAGGCAGACGCTGGTGTGCTGACGGTCCCCCATGATAGATTGCTAGCTAGAAGTTTTCTGTGTGGTCCTGGTGGCTTCAGTCCTGCCAGTGCTGGTCTGCTTCAAGAGCGTCTCTTGAAGATCTACTGTTATGGTAAGTTCTTGCGTAACTGTACTTTCTAGGGACGTGGATATGTTAAATCCGCACTTACTGGCAGGTTCCTTGCCGCTTTAAATCTTGCCGGAAGGTCTTCAAGCTGGCTCCTCCCTCCCACCCAGGTGGTAAAACTCTCTGCTCCGCCCCATGACTCCAGATCTTCCTTACCGCTTGGAAGCTCAGGTTCCCTCCTTAGCGCGCTGTGTTTTAGGCCTGGATCCAAACTCTTTGGTTAACCCGAAACTAATTTTAAAGTTTACAAGACTTAGGTCTTTATCTTCCCTCGCCGCTGCGATGGACAAATCGACTCCTGGATTTCGTCAGTGCCCCTGTGGGCAGAAGATGTCCCGAACCGATTGCACTCCACGTGCATTTACTGCCTGGGGCTTGGCCATGGTTCGCAGGCCTGCAACTTGTGCAAGTCCTTTTCGGCTACAGTCTTGGAGGACCACACTGCTAGATTACAACTCGGGCACCCCGAGAAACGTTATCCTCCGGCCAAGTCGAAGGAGGCCCGTTTGGTGGTGTCCGCGACCTCGGGCTCGGCTGAACAGCTCGAACAGATGATCGCCCTCGAGGAGGAGGCGGCCCAGGCCACAGCATCATCATCCTCGGTCGTGGCATTTATTCCACTCTCCTTGGGCTCTTCCTATATAACTTCGTTTAAGGAGCTTTGCCAATCCCTCTCCACCAAGGGAGAAGGGCCTTCGGGACATTTCTCTCTGTCCAAAACGGAGGACTCCAAAGGTAAGTCCCACCGTCTAAGTTCGTGGGAGCGGGAGAGGTCCCCTTCCCCAGATTGTTGACACTCTACTTTGGTCGCGGTTGCAGCTAAGGCCGCTGGCTTCACGGTGTCCTCGTCCGGTCAGCCGGCCGAGACACCCGTCGAAGTGGTTGAGATTTTTCTCAACCCATCGGACGGTCTGTTGACTGGAGAAGCAGACAGCCCTTCTTCACCGGTTCCCCCAGTGGAAACAGAGGACTTGCCTGTGCCAGAGTCTGTGGTTAAGGTCCCTGAACCGAGGGAGGAGCGGGTTTCCCATGCCCCCTCTCAGACCCACCCTCAGAATCCCCGAAGGTCTCCGTCTCAGACCTCTTCCAGGTCCAGCCGGTCCCGTCGGCGGCGGTCTCGGCACCATGGCAAGCAGCGGCGCCGCTCATCCTCCTCCTCTTCAGAGGATAGGCTCTGGCGCAGATTGCATCGGTGCTATGAGGATATGTGGCAGCAGCTCCTTTTGTCCGGTAATAAGCCGACTCAGTCTCCTTCCCTGGCCATTAAGTGGCTGTCACTGGAGCGGCTGAAACAACCCCTCGTAGTTGTTGAGGAGCCAAAGCTGGCATCGGTTGTGCGTCCGAAACCGGCTGCACCACACACTGTGGGGGGAAACCCCGCCTCCACAACCTAAATCTGGGGCCCCGACCAAGGATTCTCGGTCGGGTCAGGGCTTGCCCCACCGGTTGTCGGTCACCCTCACTCCCGATCGACCTCGGCAGGTGGAGGGTGGCTCAGGCGCTCGGCAGCTGTTTGCAGACTCCTCTGAGTCTGACTGACGACTCCTTGTTCTCCAGGCCGCTTGACCTGGCGTCCACTGGGGGTCAGTTGGTGGACGAGAGCCCATCCTCGTTCCTTGGAATGCTTCGGCTCATGTCAGAGTCCACTGGGATGAAGCCTGAACCCGTTTCAAAATGGGCCAAGTATCCCCTCACGGAGATACTGGACCGAGGGGATTCCTCCACGGAGGCCGAAGCCATTGTTGGCCCAGCCCTGGAGCCATGGCAGTGGCCAGCTTCTTGTCCAGCACCTTTGGCCAGGATGGCTCGGAAGTATGCTGTTCCCACCGGTTCACTCTCCGGTTTCTCGGAGCACCCCTCCGCGGAGGGGTTAGTGACCGACAGCATTTTTTCTGGCGTTCCGGGAACGCTCTGGATGTGGACAAGCCACCCGATAAGGAGTCCAAGAAACTGGACTACTCCGGGTGGAAAGTCTAAGCTGCTTCCTCCCTAGGCCTTCGTCAGGCCAGCTCAGCCATCCTGATGGCACACTTTTCACATGCCCTTTTGGGCTCCTTGGATGAGGTGATTCCTCATCTCCTGGATGACCTTCAAACGACGGTCAAGCAGGTGCAAGATCAGGGAAGGGCGGTGGCCAAACAGCAGCTCCAAACGTCTTTGGACATTGCTGACTCGTGTGCCTAGTCAGTAGTGGCCGCAGTGGCCATGCACCGCAGAGCTTGGCTGCGGATCTCCACCTTTACAGCAGATACCCAGCACAAGCTGGCAGACGTTCCCTTCTTGGGTACCGACTTGTTCGGTCCCGGGGTGGAGGGTCATCTGCGACGGATCGAGAAGTCCAGTGCCACCTTGGACTCTATCATGTCTGCCCAGAAGGACAATGGCCACCAGCAGCACCGTAAGCCCTTTCGTCCTTCAGCCCGTGTGGCACGTCTGGCCCAGCAACATCAGCATCGGGGCCAGCAGGCTCGCACTTGGCACCCCAAAGCCAAGCCTGCTGCTTCCTCCAGCAGGATGCCAGGAGGAAAAGGTCCAGGCGGCTCCTTGGCCGGCCTTTCCTCCAAGCCTGCCCAGTGACGGGTTGAGGGGTGTCACCCCCAACCTCGTCACTTCTCTCTGGGTTCCCCCCCGTGGGGGGACGGCTCTGCCACTTCCTTTCCGCCTGGTCTGTTATCTCTACGGACCGCTGGGTGCTGGAAGTAGTAGGAAAGGGTCTGCCTCTGGACTTCAAGCAGTCTCCCTACGGGGGGCTACGGGTTCCGCAGCCTCTCTGTTGGCTCGTCAAGCCGACATTGCCCTGCTCCCCCAGAAGGAGGTTATCAGGGAGGTGGTGGATCCTCCACCAGACCCAGGGTTTGTGTCCAGGTACTTCTGGTCCCAAAACGGATGGGGGGCTGGCGCCCCATTCTAGACCTACGTGACCTGAAAAAGTTCCTAAGGTCTGGTACCTTCAGGATGGTCACTCTGGCTCAGATCATTCCATCCTTGGAACGAGGTGTGTGGTTCTGTTCTCTGGACCTCCAGGACGAGTTCTTTCACGTCCCAGTCTGTCTATCTCACCAGCGATTCCTCCACTTCAGAGCAGAGGGATCCCTTTACGAGTTCCGGGCCATGCCCTTCGGCCTCTCTCCAGCTCCCAGGGTCTTCACCAAGTGCATGGCAGTGGTGACAGCAATCCCGTGGTGCCAAAGGGTCCGGGTGTATCCTTACCTGGACGCCTGGCTGATTGCAGCCCCCTCCGAGGTGGAGTGGTCCAGGGATCTGGCCCTCCAGGTCTGCTCTCAGATTGACCTCCTCATCAACAAGACCAAATCAGAACTCGTGCCAACACCGGTGATTCAATTCATCGGGGCAGAGCTCGACTCTTCTTCCAGCCAGAGCCTGGCTCGCGGCGGACAGGGCCGAGGTCCTTTCCTCCTTTGCCCAGTCATTTCTGGTTGAGCAATTGTGCCCTGCCCGGGACTTCCTGCGCCTCCTGGGCCTCATGGTGGCCTGCACCAGTGTGGTCTGTTGGTCCCGCTGGCACATGTGTCCCCTACAATGGGGGCTGGCCCGCCAGTGGTCACAGCGCTCCGGTCCTCTGGACCAGCCAGTAACAGTGACCCAGGAGATGTGGAATGGCCTCCAGTGGTGGCTCATTCCAGCTCATCTGCAGGAGGGTATCCCGTTTGTCCGCCCAGAGCAGATGGTCACTCTGACGACCCGATGCCTCTCTGATGGGTTGGGGTGCCCATCTGTGGGAGCTCAGAGTGCGCGGCCTCTGGTCCCCTCAGGAGTCTCGATGCCACATCAAATTGTTGGAGCTTCAAGCGGTCCGACTAGCCCTCACCACCTTCGCTCCGTTTGTATGTGGTCAAATGGTCCAGGTCCAGACGGACAACACCACGACCATGTACTACCTAAACCTCCAGGGCGGGACGCACTCCTTGCCTCTGTGCAAGGAGGCTCTCCGCACTTGGTCTCTCGTGAGCAGACTGGAGGTGGTTCTCCTAGCCATCCATCTGGCAGGAGCCTCCAACACTCTGGCCAATGCCCTAAGCTGGATAGGTGCTGCATCTCACGAGTGGTCTCTCCTGCCGGAGGCAGTACAAGATCTGTTGTCCCACTGGGACACTGCTCAGGTGGACCTGTTTGCCTCCAGGGAGAATGCGAAGCTGAGGCTTTTCCATGCCCGCGCCCCCCCCCCAGCAGGGCTCGCTGCAGGGGGATGCCTTCTCGAGGCTGTGGACCCTGGGCCTCTTCTACGCCTTCCCTCCATTTCCCTTGATCCACAAGATGCTTCTCAAGGTGAAGAGGGACAAGGCGCAGGTGATTCTGGTAGCCCTAGACAGCCCCCACCAGTTCTGGTATCCGGATCTCCTCAGCCTCCGCTCCAGGCTCCCGAGGCGGCTTCCAGCCCGCCCGGACCTGATCTCAGTCAACAAGGGGAAGGTACTCCACCTGGACCTTCAATCCCTAAACTTGACAGCCTGGTTCCTGAGCGGCTAGAGTTCCAGGCCTTGGGCCTTTCCGACGAGGTCTTCAACGTTGTTGAGGCACCCCGTAAGGAGTCGACCAGAAAATGCTATGCCTTCAAATGGAAGAGTTTCCATTTGGTGTCAGGATAAGGGGTTGGACCCTTCCTCCTGTTTTTTGGCTAGCATTCTGGACTACCTGTGGTCCCTTTCTCAGCTAGGGCTTCGGTCAACAACCTTAAGGTGCACCTGGCAGCCATCTCTAATTACCGGGTGCCGGCCAGGAAGCAGTCGGCACAGGAGAAGGTGGTCAGGTGCTTTTTCAAAGGCCTTGATCACATATCCCATCCGGTGCGAGAACCTTCACCTCTGTGGGATCTACTGCTGGTATTGGCTAAGCTCATGGGCAAGCCATTCAAACCGATGCACAGGTGTGAAATCTCTCACCTGTCGTGGAAGACCGCCTTCTTGGTGCTGTCACGTCAGCCAGAAGGATGGGAGAGCTCCAGGCCCTTCCATCAGGTCTCCTTATCTGGTCTTCCACAGGGA
This sequence comes from Neoceratodus forsteri, assembly GCA_016271365.2. Taxonomy (NCBI): domain Eukaryota; kingdom Metazoa; phylum Chordata; order Ceratodontiformes; family Ceratodontidae; genus Neoceratodus; species Neoceratodus forsteri. The sequence goes on along the minus strand of CM057449.1, from coordinate 1,380,485,153 downwards.
CAAGGTTGTCCTGTGCCCCCACCAGAAATTCCTTCCGAAGGTGGTGTCGGAGTTTCACCTTAACCAGGTGTTGACGCTGCCGGTGTTCTACCCCAATCTCACCTTGGAGGCTTAATATAGGCTCCATACTGGACCTTGGGGGCTCTCGCTTATTATAAGGAGCGGACAGCTGAAGTTCGGGGAGAGGTTCGCCAGCTGTTTGTCACCTATGCTGAAGCCGCACCTGGCAGACCTGCAGCCAAGTGGACGATAGGCAGGTGGGTCACCTCCTGCATAGATTTCTGCTGTAGATTGGCCGGCATGGAGCCTTCCAAAGGGATAACAGCTCATTCTAACTGCTGCTTCGGTGGCTGATTCCAGGGACATCCCTATCCAGGAAATTTGCAGGGCTACTACCTGGAAGTCAGTACACACCTTCATTACCCACTACCACATCAACCGTTGAGTCACGCCGGGATGCTGGTTTTGGGACCTCGGTTCTCCAGTCCTTGCCTTCCCTTCTCCCAGAGAACTGTTAGGAGTCTGCCAGTAAGTGTGGATGAACAACATATACCACTTCTAGAACTACTGTTACAGTTGAGTAACTTGTATTTTTGATACCTTGATCTCCTCGGCAACAGACTTCCATGGTGTTGCCCTTGTCCCTGGATCTGCTATTCTGTCATTGGAAGATTCTACACATGGATCTTCAATCCCTGCACCTCACTGCCTGGTTCCTGAGTGGCTAGAGGTTCTGGCTTTTGGATTTTTGGGCAGCGTGCTGTGTGTTGTGGAGGCATCCCGAGAGGACTTGACTGGTCGATGCTATGCTTTGTGTTATTTAGACAAAATGTTTATTGAAAAAATCCCATGCGTATATGTAAAAAAGCTAGTATTCCAGATTAGCCAATACACACAGGAGTTTTTCTATTTAACTTTAAGGAGCTAGCTAGTACATTTTCCTATCTATACTACCTCATACATAAGATGAGGGTATCATAGGGTGCACAGTACTACATTACTTTTAATCTAACCCCTTAATAATTGCCTACTGGACTATCTGATGCTAAGATCATATGAGTTAGGGAGTTTACACTTCACCTTGAGAAAACTGAAGGAAAAGGTCTGAGCACCCTAAATCAGTCCATCTTGGAGATGGCCAGATGTTATCCTCTCATATTTGGTCTATTTCATAAGGACTGCCTTCCATTCCTGCAGGGTCGGAGTTACACCTGCTCTCCATTTAAGGAGGATCTGCCTTTTCACTTTCAGGGCAGCTGGTAACTAGAATTTTTGGCTCCGTGTGAGATATGGATTCTCAGTTAGGACCCCTAAAAGCTTCTAGATGCTGTGCTTTTAAATAGAAAAGGTCTGACATTTGGTGCCAGGGCAAGGAGCTTGATCTGCTTGAATGCCCCTTGGCTTGCATCCTGAACTATTTGTGGTCCCTCTCCCAGCTAGGGCTGAGGTCGACCCTCAAGCTGTACGTGGCAGCCATTTATGCATATTGGGTGTGGGCTGGTATGCTAATGGTGAAGGTGGTTGGGCGCTTCTTTTAGGGCCTCGACCACTTGAACCCGCTGGTGCGTTCACCACCACCACCTTGGGATCTGTTTGGTTGTGGCAGTGCTAATAGGCAAGATTTTTGTGCCAAAGTGCAGGAGTGAGGTATCACACTTGTCCTGGAAAACCACCATCTTTGTGGCTGTCAACTCTGCCAAAAGGATCAGTGAGCTGCAGGTGCTCTTGGTGGAGTCTCCTTACTTGCTTTTCCACAGGGACAACGTAGTCTTTAGCCCCCAGCCCAATGTTCCTTCCGAAGGTAGTATCTGAGTTCACCTTTAACCAGGTGATTAACTGACTGGTCTACTTTATCAACCCATCTTCAGAGGCTGACCCATGGGCTCCATAGTTTGGGTGTGTGTCGAGTACTCTAGAGAGAGCATATGGTTGGAGTTCAGGTTGTGACTCACTAGCTGTTTAACATATGTTGAAGCTGCACCTGGCAGACCGGCAGCAGAGCAGACAGTTGGCAGGTGGATTGTCTTCTGCATTGACCTCTGCTGTAGTTTCTCTGGTAGGGAGCTTCCCATAGGGCTTAGGGCTCATTCTACCAGACATACCGGTGCCTTGGTGTCTGCATTCATGGATGTTCTCCTACAAAAGAAATGTAGGGCGGCTACCTGAAGTCAGCACACACCTCCTATTACAGCGTTAACCTTGAGTCTCACTGGTATGCTGCTTTTGGGTCCTTGAAGCGCCATTTTTTGTTTGCCAAATAGGGGTGCAAACCTTGCCCCCTACTCCCAGAGAACTGCCTTAAGTCTGCCAGAAGTATGGATAAGTGAACCATAGCCATGTCCCTAGAACAGGTTACTCGCCTGTAACTATAGATCTTCCACGTGGTGATCTCTTGCAGCAGATAATATACTTTGGTAGTCGCCAGAGGTTGCTGTGGCGCATGGCAGCTCTTCTAGCAGTCTTTTCCAGGGGCTGCCCACACGACATCACCTTCCTGTTTCCTATATAAATGTGGGCGGTCCTTGGTATTCTCCGTTCAGAGGTGCCGTCTTTTGGATGCGATGTTAAACCGAGGTCCCATCTGCCTGGATTGGTGGTAGTTCAGGTGGATGTTAAACATCCCATGGCACTTATCGAAAAGAGTAGAGTTTTTATTGTCAGAAATACCAAAGAGAACACAAATTTTAAAGTACATAATCATAAAAAAAAGTATAAATTAAATTTTGACCACCAATAAATCATACTTCATTATAAACTTTGCTACCAATCTGTGTCATCAATATTAAATCATTTATACTTAATAAAGATATGGAAACCTTTCCACCATCTATCCACCTTTTTGGGAGAAAAAAACTAAGATCTCGTGAGTATATTTTCCCCCATCTCTTGAACAATTAATTGACTAAAACCTCTATAGTCCATCTTCTTTTGTTAAATAACCCATTGACAACTTGCCTGCCATAAATAAAACCTTAGACAACTAAAGAAAAGAGACAACGTTTCAGAATGAAAACGGGAAAGACTATTGGGGTACTTGCCCACCACTAAAATATCATACATAAGATATGCCAACCACCCAAAATTCCAATGTGTAGCCAAAAATTTCCATAAGGATTTAGAATATGAACAATGTAAAAGAAAATGCTCTGTAGATTCCTCTACGTTTATACAGTCTGGGCCAGATATTCAAGAGTGGAGCCATGCGCAATAGGGTTGCACCTGCGCAAGTCCGAAATGTGCCATTCTGCAATATTCAGCAGGAGGCAGTTGCGCCCCCCCCAAATCATGCTGAGCAACATCGCGATGATAATGAAGGCATGCGCAACCGAAGGGGGAGGAACCATGCATAAACTGCACAGCCCGATATTCAGCCCAGGCCATGCAGAAGTTATGGCGCAACCTACTGCGCCTACACAAAGAGATTCGCCGAAAAAGAAAGAAAAAAAAAAGAGAACACATTCGAGGGCCACACAGGTGAGCTGCAGCATTGCAGGGTGCAACACAGCAGCTGCCACCTGTGGGTGGCCCTCGACTTGTTCCTGGCGCCTCAATGCCCCAATCGCGGGCATCAGTTCAGTATCTCCTCCCCAATCCAATATCCCTGGTGGTCAGTGGACCGAGATTAGCCCGATTGCAGGCATAACTGTATTCCCCACTCCCCAGTAGACCCTGACCAGAAGTGTCCCCGATAGCCCGATCGCGGGCAAGTATTCCCAAGGTAGCCCGATGTGAGCATAAGAAAGTGTTCCCCATTAGCCGATCATTGGGCATCAGAACCCTCTCCCCAAAGTCCAATATCCCTGGTGGTCCAGTGGACCGACGGAGCCAGTCAGCGGGCGGCATTCCTCACACACACTCCCCCATATGATATCTCTGGTGATGTAGTGGACCCCAGACAGCCGTCCCCTCCCACGTCAGCCAGCGGGCGGCAGCACCCCTGCGCCCGCCGACAACACGTCGGTAGGACCCGCCCATTGGTTCAGAACATGAGCCAGTGGGCGTGCCGCCTCCATCTAGTCAGTCCAGATATGTGAATGAATTCATTCGTTCCACATATCTGAATGACTTCTCTGGCTATGGACACATGATGGCTCATGCTCTGAACCAATGGTGCTACCGAAACTGTCAAGCGGTGGGGTGCTGGCGAAAGTGAAAGAAATCCACTAGATCAGCAGGAATATCGACCACTTCGAGGGTGAGGAAATACCGCCCGCGGTGAAGCCTTCGATCACTGTACCACCAAGCTGAACTTTGAAAGCGATGCCCGTGATTGAGCTGCGTGGGGGGACACTGATGCCTGCGATCGGGCTGTGAGGTGAAGGTACCTTGCCAGCGATCGGGCTACTGGTGGTGGGGAACACTGTTCTGCCCGCGATCGGCCTACTCGGGGAGGTGGGGGGAATACTGTTTTGCCTGTGATCGGGCTACTCGCAGTCCACTGGACCACCAGGGATTGGAGACATGCATTGTCCCTTACGGGACGTAGTGCGATCGGGCTGCAGGGGGCGTCGGTCCCGACAGCTGCTGCCTGGCAGGGCGCCAGGCGCAAGTCATCCAGGATCGGCGCACCTGCATGCTAATGGCATGCAAATGGGGCCATAATCAGATGCAAATGGCCCCCCGTGTGCCTTGCATATATTATGGCCCTATTTGCATGTCACCCTTTGAATATTGCAGGTGCTGTGCGTGGCGCAATGGAACTTGCGCCACTGCATCTCAATGCTCCATTTTGACCACTTGCACTGGCGCAGTTCCACTGCGCCATGCACAGTGGGTATGGCAAGGGGGCAGTATTCAAAGTAGCGTACTAGTGCAAACTCGCTGAATATCATCCTGGCCACACCCCTGTGCAACTATTTTGAGTGACGCAGGGGCTTGCGCCACAAAATGGCGCAGTTTGAATATCTGGGCCTCTAAGTATGGACAATTTCGTTCTTCCTTAGCTTTATATTTAGCATTGCCTCTTAAATTTAATCTGCCATACATGAGTAGCCAAAGGGTTTCCCACATATGAGGGGGAACTCTCCTACTGTTAAGTTGGGAGAGAATATATTGATTATCTGCTTCAGGAGAGTTTTTAAAATTTGGCCCTATAGGATATATCTGACACATAATAGATCTATAAATGGTTTTCCCAGTACCATGCAGTATCACATCCTTGGAGACCTGCCATTTATATCATTTTTTTACTGCAGGTTTAAAATACAGCGGAATGTGTAAATATTTACTATATTTTGGAGCCATGCTATGCCATGCATCCAAATATCTACCTAAAATCAATTTTACCCAACTGTTGCCACCCTTGTCAACAATCAGTAGCCCACTTCGAACTGTTTGTGAAAAAAATAAAGCAAAACAAAACACTACAGGGTCCATCATTCCTATGCCCCCTTTGTTTTTATCTAAATAAGTAAAGTGCCGTTTAATCGGATTGTCTGTTTCCCCCATAACATCTGAAAAAAAGCTATAGAGTTTGGTTTCCAATCCTGTAGGCAATGGGAAAATCATTGCTACGTACTGTAAACACAGCAAAATAAATTGCTTCAAAACATGAATTCTAGGAGTGTGGATATGTTGTTCATCCACAGTCTTTGGCATGTCCCTTTCCCCTTTAAATCTGGCCGGAAGTCTTCAAGCTGGCTCCTCCCACCCACCCGGGTGGTAAATACCTCGGCTCCGCCCCATGACGCCAGATCTTCCTTTCCGCTGGAAGATTCGGGTTCCCTCGTGCTACTTCTGCAGTATCGTAGGCCCTGGATACTAATCGATGGTTTTCACCGCAATCGCTTTCTTTGAAACTCGTACAAGTTTACGATTCTAATCCGAGCGCATCGGACATGGAGGACAAGTCGTCCCCAGGGTCTCGCTGGTGTCCTTGCAGACAGAAAATGTCGCGCACCGATCTCCACCTCTCGTGTGTGTATTGTTTGGGTGTCGTGCATGACACCTCTTCGTGCACCATCTGCTTGGCCTTCCATCCCAATGTTCTGGATGACCGCAAGGTATGCCTTAAGCTGGGGAGACTGGAGGTTCGCAGTCCACCGGTGAAATCGAAGGAGGCCAGGTGGGCAGTTTCCTCGGCTGCGGGATCCGCCGAGCAGCTCGAACAGATGGCGACTTTCGAGGAGGAAGCTGCCCAAGCGTCGGCCAACCAAAGTTGTTTTTTTGTCCCAGTCAACCTGGGCTCCACCTTCATGGGGTCCTTTCGGGAGTTGTGCCGGTCTCTCTCTACCAAGGGTGAGGCGCCTTCAGGCTCGCACTCCTCCCGCTCCAAGAAAAAGGACAAGGACCCCAAATCATCTTCTTCTAGCCGAAGAAGATGTTCCTGGGACAGAGAGCGGTCCGATACTCAGGAGCAGGCAGTCTCTGCCTCTGTCGAGATCGTTTCCTCGGCTGCCAGCTTCTCTGATCTTCCGTCAGGCCAGGGCACTGAAGCCGAGGATACGGCAGAACCGGCCGAGATTTCTCTCGACCCGATCGAGCCGTTGTCGCTGACACCTGTCGACTCCATGGAGAGGACCCCTATACTCTCCTTCCCCGACGAGGAGACCCATCCTTCGGGCATCCCGATCAAGGGACAAGAGCCGGAACCTCGGTTTTCGCCGGATCCAGCTTCTCCCGATTGACAGAGCCGATGAAGTCTGTCTCGATCAAGGACTAGGACCCCGTTGGTCGAAAAGCCGAAAAAGGGTCATAAACACTCCCAGAAGAGGCACCGCCACCATTCCTCATCTTCCGAGGACGAGGAGAGACTTAAACGGAAGCTCCGTCGACATTATGAGGACCTCGTGACAGCAGCTACTTTTGACCGGTCTAAAGCCGTCCACTCCGGCTGTACCGGCCATTACTTGGCCCCAGCCTCTTCGGTCGACACCGACTCCCTCTGTTCCGAGGACTCCGGTTCTCCTCCGGTGGGACTGGCACGTATTTCTGGTCGGCCTGTTATGGGCTCCCCACCAATTTTGGTGGAACCACCACCTAAACAGCCTCAGGGAGGGGCTCCCTCTAAGGAGGGTTGGACAACTACAGGCTTGCCACATAGGTTGTCCATTACTGTTACTCCTGATTGCCCTAGGCGCATCGAGGGGGACATAGGTGGGAGACCCCTGTATCCTGATTCCTCGGACTCTGATACTACTGGCCTTCACTCACACCCGATGATGAGCTGTCAGTGACAGGCCTGGAGGAAGGTCCTTCTTCTTTCCAGGGCATCCTCGGACTCATTTCTGAGTCCCGGTATGCCTTTGCAGCTATACAAAAAAAAGTAGGAATATCCTCTCACGGATATTCTTAAGAGGGGGGATACCCCGACACAGGCCTTTCCAGTGGCTGAAGCCATAGTTGGCCCGGCCCTTAAGCTTTGGCAGCGCCCTGCCTCTTGCCCGGCTCCGTCTCTGCCCATATGGCTCGCAAGTACGCGGTGCCCATGGGGTCCTTGGGCTTCACTGAGCATCCCTTAGCAGAGAGCCTTGTGACTGCCTCAGTGTTTCGGCGCACGGGCAGCTCTGTGGATACTGACCACCCTCTGGACAAGGAGTCCAAAAATATGGACCACTCTGCCCGGAAAGTCTATGCGGCATCATCCCTGGGCCTTCGTCAGGCCAGCTTGGCAGTGATTATGGCACACTTCTCTCACGCCCTACTGGGGTCGCTTGATGAAGTCCTCCCTCATCTCCCAGCAGACATGTAGACCACGGTCAAGCAGGTCCGTGACCAGGGCCATGCTGTTGCTAAACAGCAGCTCCAGATGGCTCTGGACATTGGTGATTCCTGTACCCGTTCACCAGCTGCTGCAGTGGCCACTTGCCGCAGGGCCTGGCTGAGGTTATCCTCCTTTCCAGCGTATACTCGGCACAAGCTAGCTGACGTGCCCTTCCTTGGCACCGACCTTTTCGGTCCGGGAGTGGCAGGTCATCTCCAGTGCATTGAGCAGTCTAATGCCACCTTAGATGCCACCTCTTCTAAGGGTTCTTCAGGCAAGAACCAGCAGAAGCGCAAGAAGTCCTTTCGGCACTCTTCCCCTGCGGTTAGACAGCCCTCCTTCCAGGGAGGTCAGCAACAAGAGCAGGCTCAAGCTTGGCGCCCTAGGCCCAAGCAGGGTCCCCAACAGCCCCACAAAGGAGGCAGAGGTGCTGGTCCAGGTGCCTCCTCCTCCAAGCCTGCACAGTGACGGGTCAGGGGTGGCCTCCCTTACACCCATTATGCCAGTTCTGGGTCCTCCCGTGGGGGTCCGGCTCCGCCACTTTTTCCGCCTGGTCCGGTATCACTTTGGACAGGTGGGTTCTGGAAGTGGTCGGGCAGGGACTGCCTCTAGAGTTCGAGCAGTACACCCTCAGGCGAGCCCGTGCCCCACGGGAGGAAAGGATCTCAGTTAGCGCTCAGTCGGCCCTTCGGGACGACATTGCTCAGCTCTTCCACAAGGAGGCGGTTGCTCCAGTGCCGGATCCTCCTACAGACCCAGGCTTCGTGTCCAGGTATTTCCTGGTGCCCAAGTGGACTGGGGGTTGGCGCCCTATCCTAGATCTCCACGATCTGAATCAATATCTCAGGTCTAGCACCTTCCGGAATGTAACTCTGAACCAGATCATACAATCTCTGGAGCGAAACATGTGGTTCTGTTCACTGGATCTTCAGGACACGTTCTACCTCGTCCCAATCTGTCCGTCCCACCAGCGGTTCCTCCGCTTCAGGGTCGAAGGGACCCTGTACGAGTTCAGAGCCATGCCGTTCGGCCTGTCATCGGCCCCACGGGTCTTTACCAAATGCATTGCAGTGGTGGCAGCCCATCTACGGTGTCAAGGGGTTCGTATATACCCCTATGTAGACGATTGGCTCCTGGTGGTTTTCCCCCTACAGAAGGTGGAGTGGTCCAGGGACCTGACACTCCGAACCTGTTCCCACCTGGGCCTCTTGATCAGCAAGGCCAAGTCAGAACTCGTGCTCTCTCAGGTGATGGGCTTTATCGGGGCAGAGCTTGACTCTCGTCAAGCCAGAGCTCGGCTCCCGGTGGACAGGGCGGAGGTTCTTTCCTCCTTTGCCCAATCATTTCTGGTTGGGCATTTGCGCCCTGCCTGGGACTTCCTGCGCCTTCTGGGTTACATGGCAGCATGCACCTCAGTGGTCCGTTGGGCCAGATTGCACATGCGTCCCTTTCAGTGGTAGCTGGCCGCTCAGTGGTCTCAGCGTTGGGGTCTTTTCGACCAGCTGGTCACTGTCACCCAGAGGATGTGGGACGCCTTCCAATGGTGGACCGTCCTGAGTCATTTGCGGGAAGGGATCCCATTTGTCCGCCCCGAGCCGATGGTCATCCTTACAACCGATGCCTCTCATGGGCTGAGGAGCCCACATGGGGGACCACAGAGCCCACGGGTTCTGGACCCTCTGAGTCCTGTTGCCACATCAACCTGTTGGAGCTCAGAGCAGTCAGACTGGCACTGTCAGCTTTTGCTCCTCAGCTCCGGGGTCAAGTGGTTCAAGTCCAGACGGACAATACCACGACCATGTACTACCTCAACAAACAGGGCGGCACGCACTCCGGTCTGCTATGCAAGGAGGCGCTCTGGATCTGGACCTTGGTCAGCCGGCTGGAGGCGGATTTCCTGGCCATCCATGTGGCAGGAGTCTCGAACCAACTGGTGGATGCTCTCAGCCGCATAGGCCAGACATCCCACGAGTGGTCTCTCCATCCAGAGGTAGCTTAGTCTGTTCTCCCATTGGGGCAAACCATTGGTGGACCTGTTTGCCTCCAGGGAGAACACAAAGCTGAGGCTGTACCATGCCCGCCCCCCTTAGCAGGGCTCGCTGCAGGAGGATGCCTTCTCGAGGCCGTGGACCCTAGGCCTCCTTTATGCCTTCCCTCCATTTCCCTTGATCCACAAGGTGTTACTCAAGGTGAGGAGGGACAAGGTGAAGGTGATCCTGGTAGCCCCAGATTGGCCGCGCCAGTTGTGGTATCCAGATCTCCTCGGCCTCAGCTGCAGGGCCCGGGAGCGGCTTTGTACACACCCAGAGCTGATATCTTTGAATCAGGGGAAGGTATTCCACTCGGACCTTCAATCCCTGCACCTCACAGCCTGGTTCCTGAGTGGCTAGAGTTCCAGGCTCTGGGTCTTTCCAAGGATGTCTACACTGTGGTGGAGGCATCTCAACAGGAATCGACCAGGAAATGTTATGCCTTCAAATGGAAAAGGTTTTCCATTTGGTGTCAGGGAAAGTATGGACCCCTTATCCGGCTCTGTGGCTAACATTTTTAGACTACCTTTGGTCCCTCTCCAAAGGGGGTCTTTGGTCATCGACCCTTAGGGTGCACCTGGCAGCCATCTCTGCTTACCGGGCGCGGGCCAGTCAGCCAACATTGGCACAGGTGACAGTGGTCGGATGCTTTTTCAAAGGCCTGGATCACATATCCCCTTTGGTGTGTGAACCTTCACCTCCATGGGATCTCTTGCTGGTTTTGGCAAAGCTCTTGGGCAAGCCATTCGAACCCATGCACAAGTGTGAAATCTCACACTTGTCATGGAAGACTGCCTTCCTGGTGGCTATCACGTCCGCCAGGACAGGGGAGCTCCAGGCGCTCTCGGTGGACTCCCCTTATCTGGTCTTTCACAGGGACAAAGTTGTCCTGCGCCCCAACCCGAAATTCCTTCCGAAGGTGGTGTCAGTTTCACCTTAACCAGGTGTTGACCCTGCCGGTATATTACCCCAATTACATCTCGGACGCCGAGTACAGGCTCAATACTCTGGACCTCAGACGTGCTGTCTCCTGTTATAAGGAGAGGACGGCGGAAATCCGGGGAGAGGTTCGCCAGCTGTTTGTCACCTACGCTGAAGCCGCTTCTGGCAGATCTGCAGCCAAGTGGACTGTTGCAAGATGGATAACATCATGCATAGGTCTGTGTTATGAGTTGGCGGGCAAGGAGCCTCCCAGAGGGTTAAGAGCTCATTCTACCCGCCATACTGCTGCATCGGTGGCTGCTTCCAGGGACATCCCTATCCAGGAAATCTGTCGCGCTGCTACCTGGAAGTCGTCAAACACCTTCGTTTCCCACTACCACATCGATCTTGAGTCACGCCGAGATGCTGGTTTTGGGGCCTCGGTTCTCCAATCTCTCTTTCCTAAGTAGGGGGTGTGCGCCTTGCTTCCCTCCTCCCAGAGAACTGCTAGAAGTCTGCCAGACAGTGTGGATGAACAACATATCCACGCTCCTAGAAAAACGGGTTACTCGCCTGTAACAGTAGTTCTAGGAGTGGTATATGTTGTTCATCCACACTCACCCACCCGACCTCCCCGGCTTAAGGCGCACAACCTTGCTTCCAGTGGGCTAAGATCTGGCGTCATGGGGCGGAGCCGAGGTGTATACCACCCAGGTGGGTGGGAGGAGCCAGCTTGAAGACTTCCGGCAAGATTTAAAAGGGAAAGGGACAATGCCAGACAGTGTGGATGAACAACATATACCACTCCTAGATCTAATGTTACAGGTGAGTAACCTGTTTTTTCGTATCCCCTGCCTGTTATACCTGCCTATTTAGGGTAATCTGTAAACCATGTCAACAAGGGATCAAGTGAAAACACGTATAATAAAGGGCTCAAGGAGAAACCCTGCCGCACTCCTGTGTGAACCAGAAACCCTGTAGCAATTTGCCCATGTATAAATGGAAAAATTTGGCATGAACGATATAAAAGTTGAATTTGTTTTATAATTACCAGTGGTACTTTTATAAGTAGCTAAAACATGAAATAAAAAAGGATGATCTACCCTATCAAACGCCTTTTCCAAATCAGCCGCCATTATACTGTACATCCTGTAAGGCCAGAAAGTGCGTAGTGTTCAATAACATCCCTAATTGTCATCAAGGCAGTCTGCAGCCGTCTTTATCAGGAAGGCCATATAACTGCTGTGGAGAAATGACATTAGCCGCGTATCTTTTAAGAGGAGTGTTAATTAAAGTTGCCAAGATTTTATAATCAGAATTTTAACAACGTAATAGGTCTCCAGGTTTTGATGTCATGTCTGTTTCCGGATTTAAATAAATGAATCATTAAGCCTTCTGAAAAGGAAGGATGCATGCTGTCTGTAAGAAAGAAATGATCAAAAAACAGCTTTAAACAGAGTGCTATAATTTGCGAAAAGGATTTGTAAAACTTATTTGGAATCCCAACGTTGCCTGGTGCCAAATCAATGTTTAAAGATTTAATAGCTAATTCTATTTCTGTCATAGATATTGGGTGTTCTAAAGCCGAAAATTCAGCTGGACGGGATATTAATATGGGATAAAAAAAAAATCCCTAATCATTCTGCAAGATGGGAGTGTGGGGCGCCCGAGAGCTGAAATGATGTTCCATCAGTTTATTAATTTCATCTACTGAATTAGTTTTATTCCCTTGTTGATCTATAAGATATTCAATGGAAGTTGAGTCTTTAATCCGTTTACAAGCCTCAAAGGGATCGCTAACAGGAGTTCTCTGTGTTCCACTGAACAACATTGCCTGGATTGTCTGTGCTCTATCATATTGATAATTTCATCTCTGCTTTAAGCTGTGTGATTTGGTCTGTATAGTCAAACTTTGAGGTATATGAGAAGGTGTAGAGCTTCTGTAATTGTGTTCTAAGTGATAAATATTTAAAAAAAAATGTCATTCCCTATCTTCCCATATTTTATGAATCATGACCTTATATCTGTTTTAGTATCCACCCACCAATCCCCCAAATTAAGGTATAAAAAGGCAACTGATAGTCTTGCTGTAAGAAGACCCAAGATGTTATGTTGCACATATGGGGTTGATAAGACGGAAGTATTAAGTTTCCATCTATTTAGCACTTTCTTAGTCTGGAACCTAAAATGTAAGGTAAAAGATAAAAGTAAGTGATCCAAAAATTCTTCTGGATATGATTGAAAATTTCCTATAGGTTCATTAGGGGAAATAAATAAATGATCTATCGTGGTATGTAATTTGTTACAAGTATACGTAAAACTTGGTCCAGCAATCTGATATTTACTACAGTTAATAAGGCCTGCTATTTTAATGAGGTATGCAAAAGCATTGGAATCATAATAGACTTTTTTTAATGTCATTTGAGGCAGTAGTGCTAGATTTCCGTGGTAGAGTACAATTAAAGTCTCCTCCCAAAAAAATGGAATAGGACGTAACTAAAAAGGGCTGAATGGCTTTAATTAGAATTACCCTTTCTGCCTAGTCTGTGGATTGTAAATATTAATTAACCGAAAATTCACATCATCCCATATACCATCAAGTGTTAATGTTCACCCAGAAGCCAAATCTATTAATTTACGCAGAGTGAATTTATAGGAATTAAAAAGAATCCCCACACCATCTGCTTTATCCGGTCCAAAGGACCAATATGAGGGACCCCAAGACCAATCCCTTTTAAAAGATGCAACTTGTTCAGCAGAAAACATCCAAGTTTCTTGTAAAAAGCATGTATCAATATGTAAATCATGAATGCATGGAAAAACAGCCTGACGTTTAATATAATTAAGGAGACTATGCGTGTTACATGACCCCCAAGTGCAGACAGTCATTTAGCAATATACAATGTTGTACAACCAATTTTTTTTCTTTTCTTTTTCTTCTTCCCTTTAAAATCTCCACAGTTCTGTGAAGAAGGTTCTAAATTAGAAGTTTGTGAATCAGAATCCCCCTGATCCATTTCAGAGTCTCCCCAAAATAGAGCAGCATAGGAATTTCCAACCTCAAGAGGTACTGGGGGAAGGAAGGGGAGGAGGCATGGATTTTGAAAATCTAGATGACCTTCTGCGAAAGGGTGGAGATGCTGTTGAGGGAACCGGGCTCAACCCTTCTGGACCTACAGGGTCTGTATAACACACAGGAGAGAGAGACTTAGGATCAAGAACAGGAACAGGATCAGACCCTATCATAGGATCAATCTGAAGTATGACCAAATCTACCATGGAAGTGGAAGAGGGAACAGAAACATTAAGATCGTCAGGCATAACACCAATCCCTTCCCCTCTGTGGTGGATGGGGGGGCAGCAGAATCCTGAGCCTGCTGTACATCAAACCCCTCTGTGGTGGTGGTGGGGGGGGTGAGGGGCAGCAGAATCCTGAGCCTGCTGTACATCAGACCCTCTGTGGTGGTGGTGGGGGATGAGGGGGCAGCAGAATCCTGAGCCTGCTGTACATCAAACCCCTCTGTGGTGGTGGGGGTGGGGATAAAGGGGTAGCAGAATCCTAAGCCTGCTGTATTAGCAGCTTGGGACTAACACAAGATGCCTTGTTTTTAGCAGCCCAAGGGCATTCCCCAAATGTGTGTCCATATCCTTCGCATAAATCACATCTCGTGTGATTAGCGCATTGCATAGTAATATGACCTATTTCCCCACAGTTATCACAGCAGGGCCTATCACAGGTACTGGATAAATGAGTACGAGAACCACATTTGTAGCAGGCCCTGGGCTGCCCTCCATAAAAACAATCCCCTCTATCTTCCCAACAAGAAAGAATTTGTAATATGTTCTACCCCAGCATCAGTTTGCCGAAGCTTCACCTTATATTTCCAACTTCCCGTCCAAAACATTTCAGAATCCAAAATTGCTTCTGGAGAACTGAGCACATCACAGTTTTGATTTAACCAACAAGTAATATCCCCCACATGAACCCCCTCATTACGGAACATCACCGTAACATATTTAAAGGTTTGGTGAGTGGGATTACTAAGAAGGGGGTCCATGTGGGGGAAAATGTTACTTGTCCATAGCATTCCCAAAATAAATCAAGAGCATGCAATGAACGAAAGCCAACATCAAAGTTATCCTCCCCTGAAATGTTAAAGGCAAATACATCATTAGGTGTAAAATGCAAAGAATCCTTCAGTAATTTTCTCCCCACATAACGATCAGGCCTATCTGCCAACCCCCCTTTGTATCTAATGCGGACAGTGTTCCTCCTGGGGGCTGCTTCTTTTTTAGCTTTGGAAAAAAGTTCTGATGATAAAGGTTTTTGTTTTGGGCCTGCAGTCTGTTCGGAATCCTGTGAAGGACCTCCTGTGTCCTTATCTTTGAGTTTTTTCAGTGCCTGGTTCGAAAAGATCTGTCTGTGAAGGATGAACACACTCTGAAGCAGTTACTAAAGTGTCAGATGTAACACCAGGCAACAGTGGCTTTGGTAAAGGTGCACCCACCAGTTCTATACCAGACCTTGGTTTCCAGTCAGGGGAGGCCTGGGAAAAATCAAAAGTGGAATCCCATGCCGGGTCAGGCAGCCAGGTCCCTCCCGACATTTGTTTCCATCCAGCTTCAAGAAGTGCTTTTTGTGGGGACCAGGGAGCACTAGGAGAAACAGGCACATCAGTAATTTGGATGGCAGTAGTAAGGGGAACAGGTAAAGCAGGTTTGAGAGGGAAATATTTTCTGTAGGTAAGCATTAAATTCTCCTATTTAAATTTAGTTTAGTCAGACTGCTTATTTTTAACACGCTGATCTTTGAATGAAAAGGAGCTAACACCATCTTGTAGATTATGCCTCGTTTGATAGGCAACAAAACCCTTGGAACCAGTCAGAATCTCAGGCGAGTCTGGGTGCTTGAAAACAAACCCAGCCGCTTTTGTAAGCTGAGCGCCCGGTGCATAGTTTTTGCCACTGCTGAGTAAAGGCGATCCCTGCCCCAACTTTGTAAACGGAGGCTCAGAGTTCCTAGTAACATCAGGAAGGGAATCATTCTCTGTAACTACGTTAGGCTTTTGGCACACGTTTACTTTAGGAACGTTAAAACTGCCAGCCTGTAATTTGCTTGAATCTGCACAAGAAACAGTAGAAACAGAAGCTTTTGACGACCGTGACTCACCTGGCCCCCGCGGGGCCTTTGATGTTGCTGCATAATGCGGCATACTGACAAGCATAGCGGAGCTTTTGAAATAAATCTTCTCATGTTGCTCAGATATCAAGTCCGTCCGAGAAGTCTGCTCCTTTCCGTAATTAGTGTCCTTTAATAAGGGTTTCTTTTCATCCTTTGCCATGGTGTCCTCTGAGCATTTCTCAGTTAATATAACAGCTTCTTTTGCAGAAATTTCAGATGCACTAAGATCCTCAGCAGAAGCATAAACATCAGCAATATCATCCTCTAATTCTTTCCCATGATCCAGATTAGTAACTTCAGTCGAAGTCTCTGGTAGAACACAGGTGGTAGAGGAGGCCTGCTCTCCTACCTGGATAGCTTCCACACACCTTGAAGCCTCGCCTCGAGTGGCCATCCTAGAACCAGACAGCAGCTCCCCCTACTGACAGCGATTCGGTAGGGGAATTTCCCCGGTGTCCTGGCCAAATTTCCCTAATTCACTAAAAATACCACCAACAGTTTAATCTGGTTCAAGGTCAGTTGGCATTCATCTGTATCCCCTTCCCCCAGGTCATGCCTGAAAATAGGCAGGATATGTCTAGTGCACTTACCCAGTCAAAAAAAACTAAATAAAAGAAAAAATGTTTCCGCAGTCTTCAGCTCTCACGCAGCAGCTAGTGCACAGAGTAGCAGTCATCAAGAATTTGAGCTTAGACATGGAATTCTTCCATTTCACTTTCTACGAATGTGAAAAGAATCTACAAGCAAGAGCGCGCTATTTTGTTCCTGTCGTTGAGGTAGAAAAGTCTGTTTCGACAACCATACCATTTGTGTAAGGTGTCTGGGACCCACACAAACTACACCACCTCCTGCATACATTGTCGGAATTTTAACCAGGCAGCCAGTCGACGACTGCTGCAGAAGATTGAATCATATTTGATGGTGCAGAAATTTACTCTACTGGAGAATCAGGAGGGGGCTCATCCCAAGAGCTCCCCAACCACTGATTCTCACAAACTGCACAAAAAGAGAAGCTCTCCTCAACCCCTGTGCCTGAATGCGTGTTGACGGCCACCGTCACAGATGCCCCACCATTGACTGTGCATTCACACACTGCCTCCTCGTTGACGGGGGTTTTCATCCTGTCATTGATGGTGCTTTCCAGTGCCCTCACGGCAGTTTATGGTGAACGCTTTGATTCCATTGACATCCCATCGACAGGGGCTTACCTCCTGTCGATGGTGACTTAATTTAAACATTTGCTACTTCTTCCCCAGTGGCCCTGTCAATGAGGGGTCGCGTTCCAGAGAGGAAACCTGCTGCATTTGCTATGCATTCCGCCTCTCCACCCTCACAGGTATATTCTCATAGGGGCCAGGCGGATAGGGAGCAAGACCCTGGGCTTTACCACCCA
This sequence comes from Neoceratodus forsteri, assembly GCA_016271365.2. Classification (NCBI taxonomy): domain Eukaryota; kingdom Metazoa; phylum Chordata; order Ceratodontiformes; family Ceratodontidae; genus Neoceratodus; species Neoceratodus forsteri. The sequence continues at coordinate 1,380,467,925 of CM057449.1, read as the reverse complement.
GGTGCAAGACCTGCTCATACCGCACGTCCAATTCCTCAACAGTTCTCTTGGTTTCTCAGAAGCCCCCACCCTCCCTCAGTGGACGTCGCCTCATTGATGCAGCAGGTTCTGCAAGCCATTCGGCATACTCAGACCTCCAATCCAGGAGAGCCAAGTCATCCATCCTGTTCCCCTACTCCTCCACCTAAACGTTTCCAGGGTGACAGACCCTTTCTCACCCTTGTTACCTCCCTCGTACATGGATGACTACTCATCAGACGATGCTGAATTTCTGGCAGATTTCACTGGAGATTCGGAGGATGAGGAATTACAGGACCTGGATTTCCAACCCCAGTCCCCTCTTTCTGATATTTCTTCTCTAAATGAGAATTTATCCCACCAGGCGGTTGCCTCTCCTCCCGATAACCCATCCTTCCATGAGATGATGGTCCAAATTCAAAAAGTCATTGGATTTTCCACTACCGAACATGACCAACAATGATAAGAGGCAGACTATCTAGAACTACCTGAGAAGCCAATCCTAGTAGTACACTCATTTATACAAACCTACCAAAATGCTAAGCTGCAACCTGGAATAAGCCTTCCGCTGTTGCTGTTATTCCCCTCAAGGTGGATCACCTCTGCCAGGCTCCTCTGGATCAGCCCTTTCTTTCTAGTGCTCCTGAAGCGGATTCAGTAGTGATTGCGGCCGCTCATGATTGTACTAAATGACCGAAACACATGAGCTCCTTACTTCCTGATAAAGACTCCTGTAGGATAGATTATCTGGGGGGGAAAAGGTATTCCAAGCAGTTACCATCAATCTCAGAAACCTAAATTATATGGGACATATAGTCAAGTACCAGTGTATACTCTGGTCATCTGCCATAGAATTAGTCAAACTACCTCCTTTGCAGGAAAGGGAACAATTACTGGCTACAATATCTACTGGCAAGTCCATCTCCCAACACCTACTTTGTTCAGGATATGATGCGGTCGATACTTCGGCCCGCATGTCAGCAACCAGCATTACCACGCGTCGCCATGCTTGGCTTTGCATTTTAGGCATTATACCAGATGTACAGCATAGAGTGGTCAATGTCCCCTTTAATGGGTCTAAATATTTCAGCCCAAGTACCCAAACAGTTATAGATCTCCAGTCTTCAGGACAGACACCGCGTACTGTACATGGCATGTACCATACATCTCAGCCATCGTATCCTCCTTTTATACAAAAAGAGAAGGAAAATACAGAAGCTCACATAAAGGCGGATCCCGTGGTCGGGCCCAGCCTTCCAGGACAAATACCTCTGCTGCCAAGGGCTTCCGCTTCCACCCTCCTGGTGGGGCTGGTCAGCCTGCCTCCCAGTGACCAACTGGGGCTTTGTCCACACTTCCTCGATCAGGCCTTGGAAGCCGTGGGCAGTTGCTTTCCACTTCATTTAGAGGCCTGCAAAAGATCACATCGGACGAGTGGGTACTTCAGATCATTCAGAGGGTACACACTGTGGGACTTATTTCCATACCCCCGTCCAGTCCACTACCCTCCTGACTACATTTCCATTCTCCAGGAGGAACATCAGGCTTTCAGACCAAGATGGCCATTTATCTGGTACCCCTTGCAGAGCGTCAAAAGAGATTTTATTCCCATTTTTTCTTGGTGCACAAATGAACTGGAGATCTCGGACCGATACTAGACGTCAAAGAATTGAACCTACACATCCAGTACAAAAGGTTCTGCACGGTCACCCTTACTTCCATCATGCTAATGCTGAAACAAGGGGAGTGGCTATGTGCTCCGGTTATGAAGGATGCCTACCAACATATCCCCATCCATCCTGCCCACCACAAGTTTCTTCGTTTTCACCTGTTGGGACAACATTGCCAATTTCGGGCACTCCCTGTTCTGTTGGTATTACGTGCTGCAAGAGCTTCTCTCGAAGATCTGCTGTTAGGGTAAGTTCTTGTGTAACTGTACTTTTCTGGTGAGTAACCTATTTTTTGTGCTCACCCAAGGTCGAGGGGACAAAGCACAGAGTATCCTCTGCCTGCCCTTGAACAGGACTGCTTCTGCTCCCCTACAGTCGGCTGGCACCCAGCCATCCACCGACCGAGACCAGGACGCTCGCCTGCAGCTCCTTGGAAACTGCCTGCCCTTGAACGGGGCTGCTTCAGCTCCCCCACAGTCAGCCAACCTCCAGCCAGCCACTGACCGAGACCAGGACACCCGCCTGCAGCTCCTTGGAAGGTACGGCGACAGCGCAGCCAATCGGAACATGGGCACTTCCAGCAAACCCGCTCTGACTGGCTAGGACTTTTCCCCTGCTTCTGCCACCTGGCACTTTTTACAAATAGATTTTAGATGGAACTAAGCACATTTCAAGTGTCTAATAAAAGTTCTTCAACTATTAGCTGGACTGTAATTTCTACTAGTGTTTTAAAGTGCTTACACTCTCTTCTATTTCTTGCTCCTCCTGTAACCCCCCACATCCAAGCATTCTGCCTTGGTGCGAAAAGTCTGACTCTCCTTGTCTTGCTAAACTGCTCAATCTAAACCTATCCTACCTCTATGCTATTTAAACCCTACTATTTTTTCTTCTTTCCAGCTGCCTGCCCTTGAACGGGGCTGCTTCAGCTTCCCCATGATCGGTCGGCACCCAGCCAGCCTACCCCGAATCCTACCTTAATAATGCGCCTCCACTGTTCTCTACCCCCATTGTATTTCTTCTTGCCTGTCTTCCTCCCCTACTGCACGCCCCAAAAGCCTGCTTTCCCTCCCTGCCCCACAGCTTCCACATTTCTACATCCTTCCTCCACATAGGCACGCTGCACACTGGTCACTTCCCTTTGCCCAGGGTCCATCGTACCGCCATGAAACTGTCCTACATTCACACTGGTCCTAGCCCTACACTCTGGTCCCCCTTGTCTACGCTTACCCTCACCCACCATCGTCGATGCTCGGCAATTTCCTGAGACGCTATCAGGCGAAAGCATTCCCTTAAAGAAATACACCGCAGCTCCTTGAGGCCAGTCCTCCTCCTCCTAATGCTGTCAGGCAACGTGCACCCAAACACTGGCCCATTCTGCTCTAAAGCCACTAATCTGAGCAAGCCTTCGGGTGCCCTCTTTCACATCAATCAACATTTGCAGCCTCCTTCCTAAAATGGATGCCCTGCAGGCCTTCACCAGCCAACACTGTCCTGACATCCTGGCAGTCATCGAAACCTGGCTCATGCCATCAGTACCAGACCATGCAATCAGCCTTCCTGGCTACAGCGTCTTTAGGCTGGATCGCCTCTCCAAAAGAGGAGGGGGCTGCGCGCTCTACTTAAGACTCCATACAGGGGCACCACATCATTACCTCACTTCAACCCACAACTGCTCAGATACTGCCAGTGAGAATCCTTCTCGGAGCCCAAAACAAAACCTTCACTGTTGCCACCATCTACATCCCTCCCAAAGAACAGGGAACTGGTCTAACAGCTGTTCTTGACTTTGCAGAGTCACTCCCACTGGACACTGAATCCATCCTCCTAGGCGACTTCAACATCAACTGGCCTGCGGCCGATGCTGGTGCACAAAGGGATACTGTTGCTGCGGCGAACCTCACACAAATGGTTGATTCACCAACCAGGAAAAATTACAGGACCGGCACCAGCACACTCTTGGACCGAATCCTTACCAGTCACCCATCGCAGATATCTAACACTAATGTCCTCCCTGACTCTCAGCGACCACTCCCCTGTTAGCTGCGCCTGGTCAAATAAATTCATCAAACAACCGCCAAAAACTATCTCCAGCACGGTTCTACCCAGTGGTCACCTTCCTCGACTCAAATCCCACCTCCTCCATCAAGACTGATCCCCTATCTTCAATGCAACCAACGTAAACACTGCCCTTTACTTCATAAACATCTTCACTGTGGCCTGTGACACGTATGCTCCTATTAAGAAATGCAGAGACAAATCACTCAGTAGCCGTTGGCTCACAGGTGACCTCCTCAGGATGCTAAAAACAAGAGACCACTTATGGGGGCTGGCCAGAAACTCTGGAAGGCAAAACATCCAAAACTACAAACGTGCCCGCAATGACTGCACCAAAACCATCCAGCAAATGAAGTCCGCCTACTATAAGCATGCCCTCACAAACTCCTGGGGCAATGGTCGGGAATTCTGGAAGAACATAAAGGAACTCACCTGGAATTCACCCAACACCCCCCAGTCAATACTCAACATCAACGGAACCACAACCCTCAACCCAAAAACATTGCGGATACCTTTAACAAAGCCTTTACTGACCTCAGCGCTGTCCTACCCAAGGACTACTTCAAAGATGGTGAAGCCCCTCTGTCCGCAATGAACACTACTCCCACCAGCTCACCCCGCTTCTACTTCAAAGCAGTCAAGGCTCACCAAGTACGCAAATATGTTACCAAAGCCCTTGATAAATCAAGATTCAGTAATGACTCCCTCGATCTCAGAATCCTGTCTAACACTTGATGAAGTGCTTAGTCCTCTGACCAGAATTTTCAACCTCTACCTCAGCCTTAGCCAGTTCCCGGACAGATAGAAATCTGCCACTGTCACCCCAATCCATAGAAGTGGTGACAAAACTGCCCACGATAACTACAGACCTATCTCCCTACTACCCCCACTCTCCAAGGCACTAGAACGCATCATCTCGGACCAGCTCACAGAATACCTGGATACGTACAACATCCTGTGCAAGCAACAACACGGGTTCCGCAAAGGTCATAGCACCTCCACAGCCCTACTTGAATTCACTTGCTCCCCCAGGTTAAATCTAATGGGGCATTGTCTAAACACCATTACAGCATTAAATAGGGATGCCTGATGCATCACTAAGGGCTAGGGCAATGTGGGAGCAGGACTGGAGGGGGGGCAGTACAAGATGAGGTATGGAAAGAGCTCTGAGTCTCATATGGGTCTGAGTAATTGTATTCATTACAAGGAGGCCCAATTTGCACTTTAACAGTTCGTAACTCCTTCCAGTGGTGATAAATAAATCTGCCCATCTCACCTCTGTGCGGGAGGTGTGGCGCTGAAAGATGTACATACCTGCATTGTCTTTGGCAGTGTCCAGATCTTCTCCAGTTCTGGACTGCAGTGGCCCAGTGCATCTCTCAGATAATGCAGGTTAGGATGCCAGTAGATCCATGGGGACTGCACTCGGGGGTGGAAAAGAGGGGGTGCAGAAGACTGGGAATTTTACCTTCGGCATATTAGGCTTATGTTGATTGAGGAGAGGCGTTAAACACGGGGGTATCCCATGTGTACCCTACAGTACAGATGTGGAAAGATTCTCATACATATCCTCCAGCTGAAGCATCTGACTTATGGCCTGAAGGAAGGGTTGGTCGGATAGGTTCAAGCAGCAGTGGGGTAGTATTTGGATTCACTCTCCCAGCTGGAACAGGCAGCGATTCAGTTAGGTTAAGAGGTGAACAGACAGGTGTAGAGGAGGCTGGAATGACATGTTGGTTGCATATATTTAAAGCACCTGCTTAAGCTATTGATGCTGTCTGGGGCATGGCTGCTCCCACTAGAACCCTCCCTCTTGATTTTTACGGTAATGGAACGCCTTTTGTCTTGGTGCGACAGGGCTGAATAAGGCCCTGTTCCATTTGCTATGTGGAAAAAAGTTTAAATGCAAGGATCTGTTCTATCCTCTTCTTTTCTGTCTCTTGTCTGTCTGGTTGTGCAACCAAATGTTCTTGTGAGACCTAGGAACTGATCACTGACTGTCTAGCGATTCTCCGTCTCTCGCCATCTTTCTGCCTTCACTTCTGTCTTTTCTTCCCCCTTGCATATCTGCGGTTATAGAACTGATGGAGGTCTGCTATCATATGGATAGTGAACTACATCCATCAGCACCTCAACCCTCTGCACCACCGGGCAGGCTCCCATGCCTCTATTAAAGATTCAGTTAAAGGATTCCTAGGGCCACCTGATCGGTATGCCTGCAATCCGCCCTGCTCTAAATAAGCCATGATACAATGTTTCTTCCCATCTTGATCTGCTCTCCGATTTCTAAAAAAAAAAAAGGCCTGTCCAAATTGTATTATGTTTTACCAGAAGCACGGTAAGCTTTTTTGCCCTTCTAGAAAGGGAGGTTCCTTTATGCCTTACTTATGATACATCTCATACAGACTGTTCTGCTTGCTCTGGCTGTGGGCAGAGCATGCCACCTTAATTCTAGTGGCTCCCTTCTGGTCTCACTGACTTTGTTTCCACTTGTGCAACATTTGGTAGTGGAACTTCCTCTTCAGCCACACCTTTATCAGCGTCTGCTTTTGCAGGTTTGAGTCCCTGGTCCATGTGGATCTGTGGTCTCTGCATTTACATGGTTGTCTCTTGAAGTCGTAGCCATTTCGTGGTTCTTCACCAGGTGGCTGTCTTGCTTGCGGCTAGAAAGCCTTACCCAAGACACACCTATACTTTGAAATGGAGGCACTTGGTCATATGATGTGCTTTCCTGTTCCATGTACCCGTTTGCTTGCCCTGTGAATACTGTTATGGATTGTTTTGTCTGTCTGACTCTGGATTTTGGTGTTCTTCCAGTAAGGTGCAGTTGGCAGCCGTGTTGGTCTTTTCTATCCCGATTGATGGGCACATGGTAGCACACGTAGAGGTGTTAATGTATGGTTTTGAAGGGTGTTGTATACCAGTGTGCCCAGATTCATAAACTGGTTCCTCCTTGGGACCTGAATTTAATTCTTGAGCAATTGACTTTGGCTCATTTCAGCCTACTGTGACCGGTGGAATGCGTTTCCTTTCCTAGAAAACACTTTTTCTGGTCACCATGACTTCTGCTTGTAAAATTTCTGAACTGCAGACTGTGATACATGAGCCTCCTTATTTGATTTTCCACAAAGACAGGGTGTCTTTACAGTCCCCATGCTCGTTTTCTGCTAAACGTGATTTCTGATTTTACACTGCATCACATTGTACACATTCTTATGTATTATCCAGAACATGCTAACTAAGGTGAGTCATTGCTCAAAGCACTTGATGTAGATAGAACAGTATGTTTCATTGTTGATCACACCGAGGACTGCATATTCTCTCAGCTTTCGCCCCTGGGAAAGAGGGCGCCCCTTTGTCTAAACAGTGCCTGTCCAAATGACTGGCTTAACTGTGTTGTGTTCAAGGAAGTACGGTAAGGGACTTTTTGATGCCATGCGTGGCCACTCTACACATGGTATGGCCACTAGTGTTGCTTGCTTTCAGAATGTTTATGCAGCCAACATGTGCTGCTGCCATATGGAGCACTGTGCAGACTTTCATCAAGTACTACTGTCTAGACAGGGTCTCTCATAGATATTCTGTCTTGGTCTTGTGGTGTTGCAAAGCTTTTTGTCCTGATTGCATATGAGACTTTGCCATCCTCCCTGGGTGCTATGGTACTACTTGGGAATCGTTCCAAGTGATGTGGCCCAATGGAGGAGAAATCCTGTATGAAGATGGAACAGTTATAGATCTTCGAGAGAAGCTTTCATTGGGCTGCAATACACCCATCCTTCCTCCTTACTGAGGTATAAGCTGGCAGAATTGTTCACTGCCTTGTTTGGAGATGTCCATAAGTGCCTTATGTATATTATATTTCCAATCCCATGTCGCTCCCTGTGTGCCTGGTACTTGTTTGGAGAAGTCCATAGGTGCCTTATGTATATTATATTATGTCCAGTCCCATGCCGCTCCCTGTGTGCCTGGTACTTGTTTGGAGATGTCCATAAGTGCCTTATGTATATTATATTTCCAATCCCATGCCGCTCCCTGTGTGCCTGTACTTGTTTGGAGATGCCCATAAGTGCCTTGTGTATATTATATTATGTCCAGTCCCATGCCGCTCCCTGTGTGCCTGGTACTTGTTTGTTTTCCTGGTTTCTCACGGTATGAGTCCCTCCGAGCTGATCTCTGGTGGGGAAGTGAGCAGCAGTGGGGACACCCCACAGTTCTCAACACTGTACTTCATTGTGGGTGGCCCTGGCTAGCAAAAGTTGCGTAGAGTTCTGATTCCTGTGACTTACAGGTGGAAAGCTGTGGCCCAATGGAGGAGCATCTCTGAAAGATTTACTGTTACGGTGAGTAATTGTTTATAATAAATATCGATAAAATGATTAAATCTGAGAAAAACATCCCGTGCTTGGTGAGAAAAGCTGTCAACGTTAATGAAGTCAGTATTCATGTTCAGGATTGTGAATGCTTCAGAAGCTGCATATAGATGCTCGGTCAAAGGGCAACACATTCTATTTAGTTTTACAGAAAAATATTCTCATTGGACACATCTTATGTTCCCAGATTCTATTTAACTATACGTAAAGAGGCAAATACCAGGCTAATGGATGGGACGGGGCACAGACCCCACTACAGCCTCCGGACGCTCTGCAGAGCCCTACGATTTGCAGCTTTGAATCCATGTGGCAACATTCAGCGCTCCTTGTATGAGGCAAGTGTCAAGTGTGGTATTTATCAGGAAGTGATTTTGTCATATTTCTACCTTATGCTTGGAAAGCATTGTATTGTATCCTAATCCTTTACTTTGGTTTCAGCAGCAGAAGTCTGTTGGCACCTGCTTCCTGCAGACCTGCTTGCTGCCATGGCCACATCAACAGTTTATGTAGACACTAGCGATTTTCAACATGTGTTGCCAGGAATGGGTCCCTCTCCTGCTGTGTATATTATCTTGGAGGAAAACCTGTTTCTAGGGACATGGATATGTTGTTCATCCACACTCATTGGCAGTATCCTTGCCGCTTTAAATCTTGCCGGAAGGTCTTCAAGCTTGCTCCTCCCACCCACCCGGGTGGTATAACTCTCGGCTCCGCCCCATGACGCCAGATCTTCCTTACCGCTTGGAAGCTCAAGTTCCTCCTTAGCAGCTCTGCGTTCGCGACTAATTCCTATTTCTCCGTTTGCGGTTTAAAAATAATATTTTGCAAAAGACTTCAGTCTTCGATCCCTCGCGGCTGCGATGGACAATCGACTCCGGATTTCGGAGATGCCCTGCGGGCAGAAGATGTCTGGGCGGATCCACACTCACGTGTGTCTACTGCTTAGGCCTTGAACACGACCCGCTGAGCTTGCGACCTGTACTCATCTTTCTCGACCCTCGTCCTCGAAGACCGTGCTGCCCGATTGCAACTGGGCCGTCCCGAGAAGCGTTTCCCTCCGGTGAAGTCCAAGGAGGCCCGGTTGGCGGTGTCCGCGGCGGCGTGCTCGGCGGATCAGCTCGAGCGGATGGTCGCCCTCGAAGAGGAGGCGGCGCGGGCCGTATCTTCCTCGGCCGCGGCATTTATCCCGCTCTCTCTGGGTTCTTCCTACACGGCTTCCTTTAAGGAGCTTTGTCTGTCCCTCTCCACTAAAGGAGAAGGGCCTGCGTCTGCTGGACCTTTTTCTCGGTCCAAAAAGAGGGACAAGGGTAAGTCCCTCCGTCGACGCTCTTGGGAGCGGGAAAGGTCCCTCTCCCCGGGCCGTCGACCGTGGCTTGATCGACGCTTCGGCTTGACCACTGGCCTCACGGTGTCCCGTCAGGTCAGTTGACCGAGACTCCCACTGATGAAGTCGAGATTTTTCGACCCATTGAACGAGCTGTCGCCTTTAGCAGCCGAGATTCCCTCTCCCGGTTCCCCGGGAGGAGTTGAGATCCCGTGGGCTCGCCTGTGCCTCCGGTTCCGGAGCCCTCGGATGGACCTTCGAGCGAAGGAGTGCGGTTCGGCCGACACCTCCTCGCACCGACCCGGAAATTCCGGGACTCTCGGTCTCGGTCTCGGACCTCTTGGCGGTCCAACCGTTCCCACCGTCATAAGCGGTCTCGGTCTCGGCACCCATGATAAGCGGCGTCGCCCTTCGTCTCGTCCTCCTCCTCGGATGAGGAGGCTTGATCGCCCGTGACTGCGAGACCTTATGTTGCAACAGCTCTCCTGGCGGGAATAAGCCGACTCCGCGCCTTCCGCCATTAAGTGGCTGTCACGGGCAGCCGACACAACCCTCGACTTGTCCGAGGCCACCACCAGGCGGTTGTTGGGCCAAAACCAGCTGCTCCACGATTCGGTGGAACCTCCGCCTCACAGCCACCAATTGGGGCTCCGACCAAGGATTCTCGGTCGGCTAGGGTTTACCCATCGGCTGTCAGTTACCCTCACTCCCGACCGACCTCGGCAGGTGAAGGGTGGCTCAGGCCAGAGGCAGCTCTTTGAGGACTCTTCGAGTCGAAGGCGATTCCTCCTTCTTTTCCAGCGACTGGACTTGGAGTCTTCAGGAGGTCAGCCAATGGACGATAGCCCGTCGTCCTTCCTAGGACTGCCGGACTCATCTCGGAGTCTACGGGATGGAGCTCGAACCCGTTCCAAGCGGGCCAGGTATCCCCTCACGGAGATTCTGGACGAGAGGATTCTCCGACCGGAGGCCTTTCCGGTGGCGAGGCCATAGTGGGTCGGCACTGGAACTTTGGCAGCGCCCTGCTTCCTGCCCTGCGCCTTGACCAGGATGGCCAGGAAGTATCGGTCCCTACCGGTTCCTTGTCCGGTTTTGAACACCCCTCTGCTGAGGGTTGGTTACCGACAGCGTTTTCCGTAGCGCCGACAGCGCCAGGGATGTGGACAAACCTCCTGACAAGGAGTCAAGAAATTGGACTATGTCGGGCGAAAAGTCTCGCTGCGTCCTCTCTCGCGCCCGTCAGGCCAGTTGCCGTCCCTCATGGCACATTTTCTCATGCCCTGTTGGGCTCCCTGGATGAGGTCATCCCTCATCTTCCCGCCGATCTGCAGACTACGGTTAAGCAGGTGCGGGACCAGGGCAGGGCAGTGGCCAAACAGCAGCTCCAGACTGCTTTGGATGTAGGGGACTCATGTGCCAGATCGGTGGCGGCCGCAGTGGCTATGCGTCGGCGGGCTTGGCTGAGGATATCCACCTTTACTTCGGATACCCAGCACAAGTTGGCGGATGTTCCCTTTTTGGGGACTGACCTCTTCGGCCCTGGGGTGGAAGGTCACCTGCAGAGGATCGAGAAGTCCAATGCCACCTTGGACTCGGTCTCTTCCGCTCAGAAGGACAAAGGCCGCAAACCACAGCCTAAGCCCTTTCGTCCTTCTGTGCCCCGGGCGCGCCCGACCCAGCAACGTCAGGGCCAGCAGGCTCGGCCTTGGCATCCCAAACCCAAGCCGCCGGCTTCCTCTAACAGGAGGCAGGGAGGAAAGGGCCCAGGAGGTCCCTCGGCCGGTCCCTCCTCAAGCCTGCCCAGTGACGGGCTGAGGGTGTCGCCCCATCCCGTCTGCCCCCTGGGTCCCCGTGAGAGACAGCTCAGCTCCACTTCCGTTCCGCTTGGTCCGCTGTTACCACGGACAGGTGGGTCTTGGAGGTGGTGGGAAGAGGCCTGCCTCTGGAATTCGAGCAGGCACCACCCTTCAGAGCCGTCGCCCCTCGGGGGGCTTCGGGATCCCCAGCCTCACTGGCGGCTCGTCGAGCCGACATCACTCTCCTCCTCCAGAAGGAGGTGGTAAGAGAGGTGGTGGACCCTCCTTCAGACCCAGGGTTTGTGTCCAGGTACTTCCTGGTTCCGAAACGGACGGGGGGCTGGCGCCCATTCACTCGACCTACGACCTAAACAAGTTCCTAAGGTCTCGAACCTTCAGGATGGTCACTCTGGCTCAGATTATACCATCCTTGGAGCAGGCGTGTGAGTTCTGCTCTCTGGACTTGCAGGGCCAGCGTTTTCCGTCCCTATCCGTCCGTCTCACCAGAGATTCCTTCGCTTCAGCGGAAGGATCCTCTTGAGTTCAAGCCATGCCCTTCGGCTTGTCTCCAGCTCCCAGGGTCTTCACCAAATGCATGGCAGTGGTGACAGCATTCCTCGCTGGCGCCGAGGGGTCCGGGTGTACCTTACCTGGACGACTGGCTGATAGCAGCTCCTCCAGGAAGGAGCGGAGTGGTCCAGAGATCTGGCCCTCCAGGTCTGCTCTCAACTGGGCCTCCTTATCAACGAGGCCAAGTCGAACTCGAGCGAAGCAGGTGATTTTATTCATCGGGCGCAGCTCGACTCTCTTGAGCCAGGCGGCTCCCGGCGGACAGGGCGAGGTTCTTTCCTCCTTTGCCCGATCATTTCTGGTTGGGCAATTGCGCCTGCCGGGACTTCCTGCGCCTCCTGGGTCTCATGGCGGCCTGTACCAGCGTGGTCCGTTGGGCCCGCTGGAACATGCGTCCCCTTCAGTGGGGACTGGCCAGCCAGTGGTCACAACGCTGCGATCCCTTGGACCAGCTTGTGTCGGTGACACAGGGGATGTGGAATGCTCTCCAGTGGTGGACCGTTCCAGATCATTTGCAGGAGGGCATCCCGTTCGTCCCCGACCGGACGGTCTCTCTGTCGACCGATGCCTCTCTGATGGGTTGGGGTGCCCATCTGGGGAACACGGAGCTCATGGCCTCTGGTCCCGGGGAGTCCCGATGCCACATCAACCTGCTGGAGCTCCGGCGGTCCGCCTAGCTCTCACCGCCTTTGCTCCGTTCCTCCGGGGTCAAGTGGTCCGAGTCCAGGCGGACAATACCACGACCATGACTATCTAAACCGCCAGGGCGGGGCCGCGCTCCATGCTTCTATGCAAGGAAGCTCTCGCATTTGGTCACTCGATGCGCAGCCTGGGCGGATCTCCTAGCCATTCACGTGGCAGGAGCCTCCAACACCCTGGCCGATGCCCTGAGCCGGATAGGGGCTGCATCCCACAGTGGTCTCTCCTGCCGGAGGTAGTACAGTATCTGTTCTCCCTTTGGGGCACACCTCAGGTGGACCTGTTTGCCTCCATGGAGAACGCGAAGCTGAGTCTGTTCCATGCCCGCCCCCCTCAGCAGGGCTCGCTGCAGGGGGATGCCTTCTCGAGGCAATGGACCCCGGGCCTCTTTTACGCCTTTCCCCCATTTCCCTTGATCCACAAGGTGCTTCTCAAAGCGAGGAGGGACAAGGCGCAGGTGATTCTGATAGCCCCAGACTGGCCTCGCCAGTTCTGGTACCAGATCTCCTCAGTCTCAGCTCCAGGACTCCATGGCAGCTTCCAGCTCGCCGGACCTGCTCTCAGTCAATCAGGGAAGGTGTTCCATCCGGACCTTCAATCCCTGCACCTGACGGCCTGGTTCCTGAGCGGCTAGAGTTCCAGGCTTTGGGTCTTTCCGGACGAGGTCCTCAATGTAGTTGAGGCGTCCCGTGAGTCGACCAGAAAATGCTATGCCTTCAAATGGAAAAGGTTTTCCATTTGGTGTCAGACAAGGCTTGGACCCTTTCTCCTGTTCCTTGGCAAGCATCTTGGACTATTTATGGTCCCTTTCTAGTCAAGGGCTTAGGTCGGCGACCCTAAGGTGCACCTGGCAGCCATCTCTGCTTACAGGCGCGGCTGGGAAGCAGTCGGTGGCGCAGGAGAAGGTGGTCTGGCGCTTTTCAAAGGCCTTGATCACATTTCCTCCAGTGCGGGAACCCCCACCTCCGTGGGATCTACTGCTGGTACTGGCAAGCTCATGGGCAAGCCATTCGAACCTATGCACAGGTGTGCTCTCTCTCCTGTCGTGGAAGACCGCCTTCTTGGTGGCTATCACGTCCAGCCAGAAGGATGGGAGAGCTCAGGCGCTCCATCGAGTCTCCTTACCTGGTCTTCCACAGGGACAAGGTTGTCCTGCCCCACCCGAAATTCCTTCCGAAGGTGGTGTCGGAGTTTCACCTTAACCAGGTGTTGACTCTGCCGGTGTTCTACCCCAATCACACCTCGGAGGCCGAATATAGGCTCCATACTCTGGATCCTAGAAGGGCGCTCGCTTATTATAAGGAGCGCACGGCTGATATTCGGGGAGAGGTTCGCCAGCTGTTTGTCACCTACGCTGAAGCCGCGATCTGGCAGACCTGCAGCCAAGCGGACGATAAGCAGGTGGGTAACCTCCTGCATAGATCTCTGCATAGGTTAGCGGGCATGGAGCCTCCCAGAGGGATAAGAGCTCATTCTACCCGCCATACTGCTGCAACAGTGGCTGCTTCCAGGACGTCCCTATCCAGGAAATCTGCAGGCTGCTACCTGAAGTCAGCAAACACCTTCATTACCCACTACCACATCGACCTTGAGTCATGCCGGGATGCTGGTTTGGGGCCTCGGTTCTCAGTCTCTTTCCCAAGTAAGTATATGGGGTGTGCGTCTTGCCTCCCTCCTCCCGGAGAACTGCTAGGAGTCTGCCAATGAGTGTGGATGAACAACATATCCATGTCCCTAGAAATACAGGTTACTCACCTGTAACAGGAGTTCTAGGAATGGTATATGTTGTTCATCCACACCACCCACCCGACCTCCCGGCTCGGACAACCTGAGCTTCCAGCTGGCCAGATCTAAGGCCATGGGGCGGAGCCGAGTTATACCACCCGGTGGGTGGAGGACAGCTTGAAGACCTTCCGGCAAGATTTAAAGCGGCAAGGATACTGCCAATGAGTGTGGATGAACAACATATACCATTCCTAGAACTCCTGTTACAGGTGAGTAACCTGTATTTTCTGCCTATATTCATAAAGCTTTTAGTATTCATACAGCAGTTAGTATTACAGCTGGGTAGTGTATTGCTAGTCACATTTCCCATAGGGAAGCGGTGGTATGACAGCCTTGTACTGTCGATGTGACGTCAGGATGCTGTCGTACTATCATTCTGACATTAGGCTGATGGTACAACAGCAGTTGTGGTCGCATGAACAGTCAAAGAAATAGCCATTTTCAGTACTGGAACCTGATAGACATGGGTGATTGTTATAGGTTAGAAAAAGAAAGATCGGCTCAAAACAATATTAAAAATAAATAAATAAAAAATGCAAATGATACAACTCTGTAAACAAGGTGGAGACATTCCCCTCTCAGGGAACCTTGTGACTTCATAGACCCCTTGATCTTCACTCTCATGGTTTATGATGCCACGTGGTTCTCCTCGATGGCAGTGCTGCTTTTTTGTGCACCATCTGCCATCTGTTTATTCTGTTCCATTCATTTTACCCTGCTAATCATAAAGCACTTGTTCAATGGAGTGGACCTTACCAGTCACATAATGCCATTGGTAGGTAAGGAAGCTTACCTGCCCAGGACAATATCTGGCTTGTAAGGCCCACTTCGAACCTTATTGCTATTATAAACCTTCTGGTGGGTTAGTAAAACTAGGAAAGCTCTAGGAAAGTTCAGTTCTCTCATCTGTGGATTATGGCCTTGTCATATACAGGACAGACACAGCACTTAAAAGGGTCAAAACCATCCTCAACAAAGCCTGCCGCCTGGTCTTGGGAGGACAAAAAAAATGACTCACTCTTGTGACCTATACAGGGAAACTGGCTGGCTCCCACTCCACCACAGACTTCAATACCAGGCCTGCCTCCTTACAAAAAAAGTCCCTGATGCGGGGTCCATGCCTAGTGCTACTTCAGCCGTCTTTGAGCCTGCACAACCATCTGAATGCACAAGGAGTGCCTCCAGGGCTGTCCTAATTGTTCCCTTCAAATGAACCATCCTTGGCCAAAGATCCCTCTCCTACTGTGAGCCTAAATGGTTCAGTGATCTGCCTGCAGACCCTGCCGACTCCCCCAGACTTGGCAACTTTAAAAATTGGCTTCAATCTCTTCTTGCCAGCAAATCTGACTGCCAGTGGTTCTGTTAACCTACGGCCTCTGATAGCCGTTCTCGCACCTGTCAAACGCTACTCTCTCTCTCTCTCTCCCACCCTCCTGTTCCACAACTGCGCACCTCCCACCACCTACGACCTCCCCTTGACAAAGCCTCACCTTGGCTGCTAAAACTGCATTTCTGCAGACTGGGAGAGCCCCGTCTGAACTGTAACATGATTGTTAAACACTGTACCTCACTTAATTAGTGCTGCATTAATGTTTCTCCACAAGTGTGGTCCTGTTTCTCCTCACTTGTCGTACTCTGCTTAATGTTGTAACTGCACACTACTACTATTTGTTAGGTGATGTCTTTCTGTTCTGCAATGTTTCATCACCTGTAAATGTCTTGCATTCCTTGTCGACTTGGAGCCTTTGTAAACGAGCCCCCGGCTCAAAGGTATTGATCCGAATTTGAAATAAATACATTTTAATGGGTGCCATTTTCTGTTTGCACTAACAGTCCAAAGTGGTACTTGAACAACTGTCATATCCGCTCTCTTTCTCCTGTCCTTCAGCATGTACATTTTTCATATGCTCCAGGAACTTCTTTTGGGGCCTACCCTGTTGCCCCTGTATAATTTTGCTGGCTGATCTCCTGACCACCTCTAACCTGTCCTGTCCTTCAGTTGTGGGCGCTCACACTACTCCAAGTGAGGGTGAACAGGGATCTGTACCGGAGATGTATTTTCTCCCTCCTTCTGCTGTTGATTCTTTTTATGCATTCCAGCATCTGATTTGCCCCACAGCCCTACTGCATTGAGCTGATGCTTTCATGGTCTCCAGTAAAGAGCAGCTGACATGAAAATGTCACTAGGTATAAGGCCGCTCATCTCCAGGAGCTGCCTGCCTGAGGAGTTCATAGAGGGCTAAATGATTTTTTTTATGCTGGCATTATTTAGAAATTAATCTTGGTAGTTTTACAGTCTCACTTCCAAAATCACGCAGAGCTCTACAGTAGCGCCAGAGCCCCGCCCCCAAAATCAGCATTTTGATGACATGAAGTAAGGAACGGGGCTGCATAGCGCTTAATGATCAGGCAGTGCTATTGGAGGCAGTGCCTCTCTTTACAGGCATATTTGTAACTTTTGGGGGCAACTGGAAGGGGGTATACATGTAGCACTGCCTTTCTTAACATGTACACTTGCCCCCAAAGTTACTGATAAGCCTGCAAAGAGGCATTGCCATCAATAGCATTGCCTGTTCTTACGCGCTATGCAGCTCCATTCCTTGCTTAACGTCATTAAAATGCCGATTTTGGGGGTGTGTGGCTGTGGCGCTACTGTAGAACTCTTCTCAGTTGCAGAAATGAGATTGTAAAGCTGTGAAGTATCATTTCTAAATAATGCCAGCATTAAAAAAAAAAAAAAAAAATCATTTAGCCCTCTGTGAACTCCTCGGGCAGGCAGCTTCTTGAAACGAACTGCCTGTTACAAACATGTCAGCAGCTCTTTAGTATCCCATCGTTTCTGTCCTCTGATTTGCTCTTCATCATCTCCCCATTCATGGGTTCTTGGCCCCTGTGTGCATTACCGTGCATTTTACATACCAAATTTTAGCAGCCACGCCCTCTGCCACTACTGAAGATCTTTTTGTCCCGTCTCTCCTCCTCGGTGTCCACTGTTCCAGAGACCTTGATGTACATCTTTCCCTGAACTCCCTGTGCCCTATATCACAAATACATCTGTTGGAGAACTGTCCTAGAACTGATCCCTGGGGCACGCTGCTTATGACTTCGCGTTCCCCTGAGGGTTCTTCATTTGGGGTCACCCTTTGGGTTTTCTCACTCAGCCAGCTTTTCACCAGCCCATAAATCATTTTAAGAAAAAGTTACTGTAGTTTGTTAAAATTAGTGACGATAAAGAATAAGTCACAGTTACAAAATGAAGTAGATAGTAAAGTATATAGTAACATAGTAATTTAAGCTTGGAAGGGACACTGGGTCCATCAAGACCCCCAAACAGGCATGTCATAAGCAGGGACCAATAAATATGTTGCAGATAGGTACTAATTTGTAGGTATTTCCTACCTACCCTGGGTACCCTATGATTCCCATGGTTAGCAGAAATGTATTTGGACTTACCTTGAAGACCTGTAATGACTTCATGTCCACTGCCTCTGCTGGTAGGCTGTTCCATTGGTTCACCACCATCTGGGAGAAAAATGCCTCTTGATGTAACTCCTGAATTTATTTATTTGCTTTTGGTAACCGGGTAGAAGCATTAGACGTTAGTCCTGCCTATTTTCAAACACGACTCAGGAGAATACAGTAAACAGACATTACGTATGCAAGTACATAGATACCGTCACAGCAATCCTCAGCAGTTGTCCACGCAGAGATAGCCAAGTCTAACTCATGTGTGAAGGACAATCCACGGAGGGATGAATGGAGGAAGATTAAAACATTTTAGCTAACATAAACACCAAGTTCAAGACAGTAAGGTCAAGTGTTACAGGTATCAAGTGCATAGAGGTGAGAGAAAAGTGCAGGCTTGAAGGCAGAGTGGGATAAGTGACCCTTTAAACTAGGGGGAAGGGAATTCCAGAATTCAGGGGCGAAATGAGAAAATGCTTGTTCACCCATTTTAGATGAGCAGTGAGGCACTAAAAACTGTGGAGTGGATGAGGACCTAAGAGTTCGGGAGTGACACACAGGTATAAACATGTTTGCCAGAGAGTTCGGGCAAGGGTGTCTTGTCTTGGAGTCAGTGAAACACCCCAGAGAGTAATATTGACATGACTTAGGAGATGGCCAGCGAAGGGTCGAGTAGAGAAGACAATGGTGCGTGAAGCGAGAGGCCAATAATGCAGATCTACAAATGTTGTTATAAGTGGTATCCCACTTCCGTAGAATACTGTCCTTCGCTTGGGAGAGGAGAGGAAGGGAATAAAGTAAACTGGGCAGCAACACGCCTCTAGCCACAGAGATCCTAGCTGCAGGAGTTAAGGAGTGACTCACACGGTAGGCCGCTCCAATCCTCATGTTAACGGATTTGCATGCATCATTTATGTGAGCAGAGAAGTCAAGTGAAGGATCCAGCATAACCCTTAGGTATTTGAAGTTATCTGTGGACAGGACCAGGACAGCTGTCCCATCGTGACACAGCACTTGAAGTTTGGTGGACTCAACCTGGACTTTTTAAGGGGACCCATAGAGCATTGCCTGAGTTTTGGAGAGGTTAAGAATTAGCAGGTTAGAGGAGAACCAGGACTGAAGTTGTTGGAAGGCCAAAGATAGACAGCCATTAAGCTCAGAGACGGACGTGGAGGCCGTAAGCTTCAAGGCATGTCCCCCTGTTCTGCCGGAGCACACCAGATAAAACATTTTTATCTACCTGTGGTTGCAGATACCCTTCAGTGTTTGGAAGCGGAGATCATGTCAGCCTCCTGTTTTCCAGGGTGAATGTGTTAAGAGCCTCCAGTCTTCTCACAGCTTTTATCCTCCATATACCGTACCATTGTAGTGGTGATGCAACAGACTTATTTTCCACTAACATCTTTCAGCCACCCCTTATTTTCCCTAAAGTCTGTTTGTATCTGTACACATTTCATTTATTTTTCATTTTCACCATAAGTCTCCATGTCTGTCTCCTTCCCCCACATTTGTCACTTTTCAGCCTTCTTACTAGGCCCTGTTAATTAGTCCCCACCTGGGGACTTCTCTAGCTCTTTCACTCCTATTATGCTTTATCTTTCCCATCATCACCTTTTTGTTTCACAGATTCTCTCTTAATCTTGCCATTTATCATATCTGCTCCCTGAGCCTCCCCTTTTTTCTTTCCCCACATATATATATATCCCTTATTTTACCTCCCCTCTACACTGTTTTTTCCTTTTTTAGATATTTCCTGAAGACCTAAGGTTGAAATGTAGATTTTTAACTCTTATTTTCAGCGTGCATTTAATATAACCATTTTGTTTTGCTTTTAGACCACATGCTGACGCAGTGCCTTGCTTTTTCACCATCTGTGCTGTCTCAAGTCCTTTTTTTATTCAGCCCAGGACTACACACAGTAATCCAGGTGGGGCTGGAACAAGGGCTTGTAAAGTGATAATTACTTCCCCCTCCTCTTGCTGGACACGCCCACCTTTAATGCACCCGCAGGATTCTTCCAGCCTTCTTGACAGCAGCTGCACACTTCTTGTCATGCTTTAGCCCCTTATTATATTATGACCCCTGATCCTTTTCTTCCTCTACTGTGGGAAGAGGAGCCCCACACAGTGTATAGATCCTGCTCTGTCTGATTACAGAAGTCGGACCATTCACCCAAGTTGCTCGGGTCCTTCTGAAGTTTTGTTGTCCTCCTCAAAGGAGTCAGTCACCCAAACCAACTTAGTGCCATCCAGAAACTCCAGCTTACAGATCGTTGATGAAAATATTGAGATGGTGGCATAAGCACCAGTCCCTGAGGGATGCTGTTGAGTACTCCTCTGCACTGTGAGTTAATGTGCTTCAACCACAAACCACTGCTTCCTGTCAGCAGGCCAGTTAGCACTCCACCTTGTGTATGCATTGTGTGTACCAGACTGGTGTACTTTTACCAGAAGCTTATCACGTGCCACTGTGTTGAAGGCTTTTTCCCTGTTCACCTCCCTTGTTACCCTCTTGAAGAATGTGTTCATGTTTGCTTTGGCACAATCTGCCACTTGTAATGCCATGCAGAGAGGGTGCTTGATGATGGATTCCAGGACTTGGCCCAACACTGATGTCGGGCTGACCTGTTTATAGTCATCTGAGTCTGACCTTGCCCCATTCTTTACGATGGGGACCACCTTCACCACGCCGTTGTCCTGGCATCACACCTGTATAGACTCATGAAAGATAACCGCAGGAATCCCCGAAAAGTGCTCATTTAGCTCCTCTGATCTTGGGGTGTATCCAAGCCACTGCTTGGGATTTGCCTGCCTGAATCTTGCCAGGCGGTCAGCTAACAGTGTGTGTTGTCTGCAGGTTGCACCATGATTTCTCTTGATGACATTGGCCTTTCCAGTGAGCGCCTTCCCCCTGAGCTCTTTGGTGTACACCAAAGTGAAGTATTCAATATGTTGGCTATCATCCTTGGCTCATGCACAGGTCCCCCCTCCCCCCTCCCATTGTTGTCAGTGGACCAGTCTCTCCCTCGCCTTCATTTTTCTGTTTGTGTTGGAAGAAATCCTTGGTGTTTTCTGCAGTTCCTAGTGCTATTCTGATTTCCAGACCCTGTTTGGCATCCTTAATTCTTATTTTTTTCTGTCACTCCAGGGCTACTGTCTACTCCATGACAAACGGACCCCTGCTTGATGGGTCATCTGTCTCCTTCAGCAGTCAGATGTTATGCTTCTATATTTTCTGTGTTTCTTGCCTTGCCTGGAGCAACCTGTCCTTTTCCAGCAGTTGTATACTCTTGTGTAGGATCGATTATCTTAGGTAGCTGTTGAGCCAGTATTTCCTTTTATTGCTTTCAGGGATGCAGATCTCGGTAGCTGCTTTATGCCTCTTGAAACAAAACCCACATGTGTTACGCGTTACCTGCCTCATGCAGCTTCCTCAGACCCTTGGCAAACTGATCCCTCATCTTGGCAAAGTCTGACCTTCTGAAGTTCTGGGACCTGGTTCCTGAGGCTCAGCAAGTTTTTCCTGTCACCAGGGAGAGAGTTACCTGGTTGTGGTCACTGCCTCCCTCCCGCTAGTTCTTTGATGTTCACATTGGAGCTTGACCTATCCCGACTGCTGAGAATATGGTCACATTGACCTGCATGCTAGTGAGATTATTTGCCCCTGTATGCTTCATGTCTCCCTTTGTTGATCATCTTCTTCCTTGTTGTTTCCCTGCTGTTTTTCTGCCCTTGGAGAACCTTTGCATCAGCCTCTTCCCCCATCGTTTTGCATATATAATTTACCTGTTACTGCTATTCACTCAGTGACCACTCTCCCATCAGCTGTACCTGGTCAAACAAATTCTATAAGCCCCTTCCAAAAATCATCACCAGCAGAGTCCTACCCCGTGGTCAGCTACCCCACCTCAAATCGCACCTCAGTCTGCAGGACTAGTCCCCCATCTTCATGGCAACAGATACTAATACTGCACTGGAGCAATTTATTCACATTTTCAATGAAGCCTGTAATAAATTTGCCCCCCACAAAAAGCATAAAGTTAAATCGCTTAGTAACCCTTGGCTGTCAGGAGACCTCCTTAAAAAAACTTAAATCCAGGGACCACCTCTGGGACCTGGCTAGAAACTCCGGTAAGCAACTCAACATCCAGAATAATAAACGGGTACGGAACAACTGCACCAAATCCATTCGGCAACAGAAATCTGACTACTATAAAAATGCCCTCACTAACTCCTGGGGAAATGGGAGGGATTTCTGGAAAAACATTAAAGGATGTCACTGGGAAGCAGTCAAAATCTTCACCGAACATACTCAACATAAATGGGCACACTACACTCGACTCTAAAACTGTTGCGAACACTTTTAACATCGCTTTCACTGACCTTAGCAGTGTTCTCCTCTCCGACTTCTTCCAAGATGTGTCAACTCCCATCCCCCCCAACTCCTCCACCCACGCCTGTCACCCACCTTTCTACTTTAAAGCACTAAAGAAACACCAAGTCCGAAACTACATTGCCAAAGCCATCAGCAAATCTAGAACAAGTAATGACACACTTGACTTTAAGTTACTGGCCCTAACGCTTGATGAGGTACTTGGGCCCCTCACCAAGATCTTTAATCTCTCTTTCCTCTAGCCAGTTCCCAGACAAATGGAAAATGGCCACTGTTACACCGATTCACAAAAGTGGTGATGAGGCTGACCATGCGAACTTTCGCCCTATCTCCATTCTGCCTCCCCTATCGAAGGCACTGGAACGTATAGTAGCGGACCAACTTACCGAGCATCTGGACAATTATAATATTCTCTGTAAACAGCAACATGGCTTTAGAAAAGGTCCTAGAACATCCTCTGCCTTAGTCGAATTCACCGGCTCCATTCACAGCTCCCTCGACAATGGACAACTAACTGGTGCTATTTTCATCGACCTGACCAAAGCCTTCGATACTGTCCACCACTCCCTCCTGCTGAGCCAACTAAAAAATGCTGGTCTCTCCAATGATTCAATCTCTTGGTTCAAAAGCTATCTTGAAAACCGCTCCCAGCGTGTAAAAATTGGTGATGTGCACTCTGATTCCAAACCTGTCCTCTCTGGAGTCCCCCAGGGTTCAGTACTGGGCCCCCTACTCTTCAGTCTGTTCCTTAACACCCTACACTGCACTGAACATATCACCCTGTATGCTGATGATGCAGTAATCCTTGCCACACACCAGGACCCGAAGAAATTGCAAGAAAATCTCCAACTCGGCTTCTCCTCGGTTGAGAATTGGTTCACAAAGCACAAAGTGATCCTTAATCAAAAAAAACAAAGGCCATGATCTTCAGCAGCTCCCATAATAAACATAAGCACTTCCAACTCTCTGTTATCACCAGACAAGGTGCCGCACTGGAACAGGTCAAAAACTTTAAATACCTCGGGATCACCCTTGACCCTCACGTCTCCTACACTGCCCACATCGACCATGTCGCCAAAGCTGCTAACTCCCGGCTAGGCCTGCTATTCCGTCATAGGAAACACCTGACACCCCACCTGAAGCCCTCACTGTCGCTGTCCAGAGCTCCATCATATCCATCAATTATGGCATTATCATTTACGGCTTTGCTACAACCACCGCACTTAAATGTGTATCCACCGCCCTCAACAAGGCCTGTCGACTTGTCACTGGCTCCCAACGCCTAACTCACACCTGTGACCTCTATTCTCAAACTGGATGGTTGAATCTTGCAAATCGAATAAAACACCAAACTTGTATTACTACTAAGAAAATCTTGCTGGGCCTTGCTCCCCTGGAGTCTGTGCCTCATACAACCGAGAATCCACCCGACATACCAGGGGATCGAACCTCAGCTTCTGCAAATCCCAGACGTTTTACAACACAGGCCAAAGATCCTTGCTCGGGCCACTAGTTGGTACAACGGTTCCCAGCTACATCTCATCCTCACTATTGCTCAGCACTTTTAAGACTTGTCTCCGCCTAATACTCACTGCCTCCAACCTCTGTGACTGTTGTGGCTAAACATGTCTTTGGTTCCATAGCTGAAGATGCCCTTTGATCCACATCTACTCCTGCACTTTGCCAGCACCCTCCTCCTATCTTCACCTCCTGCTGGCCCATGACAAATGCCACCCGGCCGTACTCACTCTATTCTTATCCGCCTTGCACCCTCTCCTCTCTGTCCCCCCCAACCTACCTCCCCTTTTTCTCCCATCCACTTAGTCTCCCTGATTTCACACTCCTCCTTTCCCTTCCCCTTCCCAAAGTTTCACCTTACTGTTCTTTTTTCATCTACAAGACTGTTATTTTTTTTTTTATTTTTATAAACTGTTATCTTTGCTTACGATTGTCTCAATTGTACCAATGACGTGGAACCTTTGTAAAAGAGCCTCGGCTCAAAGGTATTTGTAATCCTAGAACAAACAAATAGGTGCACCTTCATTCCTCTCCATTGTACTGCTCATCATGCCCACTGGAGGGTAGAGTTCTTGCCACCCTCCACCCTACCCTACATGTCGCAGTCAACCCCCACCCAGCTTATTGACCATGTCCCTAGCTGCCTCTCCCTCCATTCTTTGTTTTTTCTCGCTTCCCTCCACTCCAGTTGAATGCACGTTGATATATTTGTGGTTTTGCCAAAGTGCTGAGCTGAAGTTATGTACTGTCATTTACAGGTACTGCCAGAAAATCAGTAAAATTAAATTAAAAACAGAATATGAAGTTGTGTCCTGTTGTAGTGGAAATGACTATCACAAGCAGGGCATTATGATTTCAGCTTCACGATAAGCCCCAGCGGTAAATGAACTGTGTGGGACAGAGATCCAGTTTTCTTGTAAATATTCTCGGGGAGCGGGGGCCAGAAATGATTGTTAGCGATTATTCTGTCTGCTGGTGGCTTGATCCCCCTCTTTAATGTAAATTGCTGTTGGTCAGCAAATATTAATGGGATGTTATTCCTTTCAGTGTCTGAATGTAGTAGCTGCTTTTCTGTTTATTTTGCGTTTGGTAACAGGGTAAGTGCACTAGTGACTAGACAAAGACCCGCCTATTTTTAGGCACGGCCCGGGAGAGTACATTAGTCAACAAGAACATTACAGAAAGCATTACAGAACATTACTACCAGCATTGCAGAAAATAAGACTTGGGTACAGTGACCAAATTACAGAGGTGTAAAGGTCAATGATCGCAGGGATTGAAGCAGTAGTGCAGCAGTAACATTACGATAAACAGGATGACAAAAGTATGACTTTGCTTCATTACAGTCCATTATAGTATTACACTCAGTGAAGGCAGAGCCACAAATTGTACATCAGCAGTCATTTCAGATTATCGGGAATAATTATAATGTGAGCCAAACTGAAAATCAAATAGGTCGGATAGAGTACTATTGTTTAAAGACTTTCCCTGTGACTGGATTCCTGAGGTTCAGTTAAATTATGCAAAGTTCAGTCTGGGAGAAATCGTGTTTTGACAGGAATTATCCTTTTTTTGCCAAACCTTGCCGGCAGTTTAAGCAGTGTGTCTTCATTTATCCATGATCATTGGCTTAGCATATCTTTGCTGTAAGAGTGAAGTGCATGTAAAATGCAATTATTTTATATATAGTCTTTCTTACAGTGTAACACAAAGCACTTTACAAAGTAACAAAGTGAGAAAAGCAGAATTTAAAATGAGCAAAATCATACAAGCATAGCAATGTTGAAAACAAAAGTGGGGGGCAGAAGTGCAGTCCACAAGTGGTGCTCATTGATATGCTACTGAATGGGTCAGGCATGAAAGGCCAGGGAAAACGTTTTTTTTTGTAGGTGGGATTGGAAGATTGCTGGGGAGTGTGCAAGGCGTAGTGAGATGAAGTTTGTTTCAAAGTAAGGGGCAGCTGAACTAGAGGACCCCCCTCCATACTCTGGAGGAGTACATAAACATCTTACTTCACGTGGGAGCTCTTGCAGCAGGCTGTTACTATTAGGATGATTGCCGCAGGCCTTAGGACCCACCAGAAAAAACTTGGCTAGCAGTACCCACCAGGGACAGCCCCCTTTGATGTCTGCTCCACCCTGACATCGGTCATGCTACAATAGGGGTCGGACCCCGGCTCCGCCTCAGTTCTTTCCCTCTACAGACCCGTTCACGTTGGGAAGTTCTTAGTGTTATTCACAGCAGTTCCAGTGAATCTACTGTTTTTTTTTGACGATTTATATTTTTTTCTCCGTGTTCGTATTTTGCAGTTCGTTCTTTCATCTCGACCTTGGACCGTCAAGATGCCACTGTCGCTGGTCTCTCCTCCAGTCCCAAGAAGACGAAGTGTACCTGTGGCCGCCAAATTCCATTAAAGGACGGCCACGACCAGTGTCTTCTGCCTGGGACCAGACCACAACCTCAGGACCTGCTTGATTTGCAAGGGCTTTACTAGCAGGACGAGGATTAGATGCCTGAAGACATGCTTGAGCAAGGGATGGACGCCCTGCAATCTTCCCCCGGGGACAAGGGCAAAAGCCAGAAGTCGTCTCAAAAGTCCTGCGACAAGGACTGTAGCCGGTCCCATCACCCCTCAAGATCCCGCTCTCCCCACAGGAAGACCTCTTCCTCCGGCTTGGGTGGGTCTGACCGGTCCAAGCATTCCAGGCATGGGGGAAAAAATCGAGGCCTGAAGCGTCTGCCAAAACACTGTCCTGTCGGGAGCTACTTCTTCTGCTTTTAAGCCTCCTAAGTTGAAGGTCACGCTGTTGCATGTCTTCTCCACCCTGGCAGAGTCGACTAAGGCCTCTACCTCGGCACAAGCCTCAGCCCTGCTGAAAAAGGCCCAGGCTATGTCCTTACTGGACCCCGGTAAGCCGTCTGGCAAGGACCGGGACCCCAAGGCTAAGGCCCCCTATGGGTCTTCTCTCCTAAGTCAGCCACGTCAGATCCAACCCTGGCTAAGACAGTGTCGCCGATCAAAGTGCCTGCGGCTGACGGGGCTACCTGTTGTGCTGATGCCGGTCAAGGTACAGATGCCAGCCCCTAGGGCCTCTACTCCGGAGGGCTCATCCTAGGGTTCCTCCCAGCGGGCCCTTCCGGACCCACCCATCTTCTCCATTCCCCCACGGGGCAATGCCTTGTTTCACTAAGGAGGAGCTGGGAGAACTTTTCTCCTTTTGGTGGAGCCAGATCCCTAAAGACACCCCTCCACCTCAACTGGAACAGACACCAGTTCCAGACCAACTGGACAACCAGGAACCTGGTGGTTTGCCCTTTGGCTCGCTGGATAAAACCCCTGAGGTCCAGTGTGTCCTCAAAACCTCAGCCCCCCCCCCCCGCTATATGACGATAGGGACCTACCCCAGTTGCCTCCAGACGATCCCACTTTCATGGACATCATGAGGCATATCCCTGCCACTAACGAATGGGAGATGGAAATTGGATCCGAAACGCCGGAGTCTGGCTCGTTATCTGAGGCAGAAGGAACCCAAACCCCTAGTGGTGCCTCCTCTGGTCAACACATTCCAAGATCTTACCAGGACAACTTGGAAGTGTCCAGCTTCAGTCCCAGCTGTTCCCAAGAAGTCAGACAGGCTCTACAGGGCCCCAAGGAATGAGTCTTTTCTGGTGGAAAACCCTCAGGCGGATTCCATGGCGATTGTGGCTGCTCATGACAGGTCAAAGCATCTAAGCTCCCAGCCTCCCGACCAGGAGTCCCGTTTCTTGGACCAGGTGGGCAAGAAAATTTATTCTGCCTCCACCTGCTCCATCCGTTCCCTTAATTTCCTTGCACATGTGGTCCAGTACCAGAATGCGTTCTGGGAGAAGGGACAGGAGACTGTCAGTACCTTTTCATATTTTGCACAAAAGACTGAACTTCTGGATGTGTTGAAATCGGGCTCGGATGTAGGCACGCATGTTCTGTGCGCCTTGCACAACACTGCAGATACGGCGGCCATGGCGGCAGCGTCGGGTGTCTGCCTTCGCCTCCATGCGTGGCTGAGATGCTCCGGCTTTCAAAACGATCTGGAATCTGGGACCTCCCTTTCCACGGTTCTGTTCTCTTTGGGCAGGAGACTGAGGGTTTGATCTCTCGTCTCAGGAGTCGGGCAAGTCTTATTTAGTCCGTCCGCCAAATGTATAAGGGGGATAGAAGACGCTCATGGAAGCGGCCCTTTTGTAAACCCTCAGGCCGACAAGCCCGTGGTAACAACCACAGACAGAGGTGGCTTCAAAAGGAAGGCCAGCAACCAGCAGCCTGGTGGCGCACCTTTTCGAGGCCCCAAGTCATCCCACACCTCTCTCGCCACCGACCCCCCTTCCTCTGGCGGAGGCTTCAGGGGAGGCAGGGGGTCACTACTCCCTCCATCGGGAGGGATGGTGCTCTAGCACATCAGACCAATGGGTCTTGGACATCATAAGGAGAGGTCACATGCTGGAGTTCACCCAGATCCCTCCAGAAACTCCACCAAAGTCCTCAAGATACCCTCCTTCTCACATTCCTCTCATTGAAGGAGAAATCAAGGCCCTCTTGCAGGAAATGGCAATAGAGACGGTTCCTCTGCGGCAGCGGGGAAAGGGATATTACTCCAATTTTATCCTGGTTCCAAAGATGACACAAGATCTTTGGCCCATCCTGGACCTCAGCTCTCTAAACTACATAGAATACGGAAGGTTCAGTATGGTGACTCTTCCGGGTTTCATTCCTTTGTTTCACAAGGGAGACTGGCTCTGTTCCCTGGACATGCAAGATGCTTACATGCACATCGGGTTCCCCCCTCCCTCACAGGAAGTTCTTGAGGTTCTACTTCCATGGGGAACATTATCAGTTCTGGGTTCTTCTGTTCGGTCTCTCCTCCGCTCCTCGAGCCTTCACCAAATGCCTTGCAATGGTAGCTGCGGCTCTAAGGCTTCCGGATTGCAGATCGTTCTGAAAGCCGGAGCATCTCAGCCACGCATGGCGCCGAAGGCAGACAGTCTATCCTCGATGCTCTCAATTATTTTGCCACTGCAGGGCTATCCTTTTGACTCCTCTCCTGCGGATATCCTCCGCCAACAACTTAGATTGGCTACACAAGAAAAACCCATCCCCAGTCCATCCTTCTCTCTGCAGCCTACCTCCCTGAAAGAAGTCTAAGATCATCTTCTTCAGCTGGACACTAGCAAAAGTGATGGGGCCGACCTCATTGACCCGTACTACTTAAAGGTTGGCTGAGGTGTCCTCGCAGTCCCGATTACTCATCTCTTCAACTTATCCTTGTCCCAGGGTGACCTACCGCCCATTTGGAAAAATGCACTTGTGGTCCCTTTGTTTAAGTCAGGAGATCCTAGTGACCTCAGTAACTACAGGCCAATCTCCCTATTTCCAATCCGGTCAAAGATGCTGGAGAAAATGGTGAACTCCCAGCTTTGGAAGTACCTGGAATCAGAAAAATTGCTCAACCCATTACAATCCGGTTTTAGAACACAGCACAGTACAATCTCTGCTCTAGCCAAGGTGACAAATGATTGGCAGCTTGAAATTAGACAAAAAAAAAACTTTGTCCTGCAGTTTTCTTGGACCTAAGCAAGGCGTTCGATACTGTTGATCAGACTGCTTGTCGTCCCTCCAGAACATTGGTTTGGATTCCCTATCCCTTAAATGGTTCTCCAACTACCTCTCAGGACGACTTCAACAAGTAAAGGCAGAAGGGGAAGTTTCTCCACCAAAACCCCTATTGAGGGGTGTACCGCAAGGTTCCATTCTTGGTCCCTTGCTCGTCACCATTTATATTAACAACGTAGATGCCCCCATCAAAGAAGCACAAATACACCTTACTGCCGGGATGATACGGTACTCTATGCTAGTAGCTCCCACACCTGAAGCAGCCTGTAAAGCCCTTCAAAATGAATTTAATCTGCTGCAACATCAGCTTATAAACCAGAAACTGCTCTTAAATGCAAAAAAAAAAAAACAATGTTCCTCTTGCCCCTTCAAAATGCATTAAATCTTGGAGTTGCTGGGACACTCCCACAGATCACTACCATTCCATTCTAGGTGAGCAGTTGGACTACGTACCAAAGTTCAAGTACCTGGGGGTCTGGTTAGACCATAGGCTTACTTTCACAGATCACATAGAAGAACTGGCAAAGAAACTTGGACAAAGACTTGGTCTGTTCTTTAGGATTAATAATCTCCTCACAAGAGACGCTAAACTGAAACTGGTTCAAACTACCTTTCTTTCCCTATTGGATTACGCAGACTTTCTATACAGTATATAGTCAGGGTCCTGCAGGTACCCTAGCCTAACTCAATACGCTTTATCACAGAGCCATAAGATTTATCACGGGTCTTCCATACTCAACCCACCACTGTGCATTGTACACGGCAGTGGGATCATCCCTTGCTTACAGACCAAAAAAATGCTGTGGTTTGGACATACAAAGCTGTCTCAAATAAACTGCCCCAGTATATCTCTGTCTGTTTACCTTTGAGCACTCTGGGGAAGTATGCCCTGAGAAGCACCTCATATATCTACCTTTATGTTTACAAAGCAAAATCTCTCATTGGCAGAGCAGCCATCAGCTTTGTGCTCCCTCAACTGCGGAACAAGCTGCAAAAAACTTTTAAATTTTAATAGTGTAAAGTTCTGGAACATGTGTACTACAGTTATGTATTACTAAACAGTGTTTATATTTTTTAATTTTTTTTTGGTTATGGGGTCATATCAACACTTTGTGTTGTGATGCATGTATGGATTTAATTATTATGGGTCTGACTACCAAAAGTCTATGTGGGGTGCAGCTTATACTGGACTAAATCGCTTAAATGCATACTTAATAGCAGGGTATACCCCCTCTTCCTTAAACCAGATTGTATAGGCTAACAAAACCTGTTGCATTGAATGTATAACTGAAACTAATTTTTTTTAATTTTTTCTCTATGCCTTGCAAGAGAGTACTCTATGATATTGCTTATGTTAATATGCAATAAACAAAGTTTAAAAAAAAAAAAAAAAAAAAAAAATTTTAATTAACTCACCCCATCAGCCTAGCGGCTTTTAAATCTCTATCTGCATCATAATAAGGAGCCCTGTGCCTGTCTACCCTAAATAGTGACTCCTATAAGTCCAAGCACACTCTAGTTACTACTGTTAAAAGACTGATCACATCTATAATCGACTCTTCCCTCTCCCCTTTTTCTACCCCATATCTGTCCCTTCCACATTCCTTTGACCCTTGTTCCAGCTCTAAATTCTCCATACCGTATCACTATATATCTTTTTATATTAGGTTTTATTTGTGTTTGGTGCACCTGATATGTATATCTCTTTACTCTTATGAAAATTTGTATCCTACCCAAAACTAGCTGTATCTTCTGTTCCAAACATATACTACTGTCAATGCTACCTGCTGATACTTTGTATATACTGTATTATTGTGTATCACTTTATTTTTATTACTATTTTCTTGTGTGTTGCATCCCATGTATATTGTTCCTTGTTAACAAACCCAGGTCCACCTTGAAAATGAACTTGCCCAATGGTGATCGCCTGGTTAAATAAAGACTTTGATTACGTCTTTCAAACAACATGAAGTCTTGCTATATTATGACAGTAGCAGTTTGTCCCACCACTAGAACTGCTCCGGAGGTGAAATGGTTAATACCATTCCAAAATAGAACTTTGAGCACGAGCTCTAAGAAGCGGCTCTATCTGTGTAATTTCAAACCTGAACTGTCAGATTCTTTACTCAGCCTCAGTGAACAGTCGCTCCGGAGATTTCTCCTACTGCTCGGTTCATTTCTCGGTTTAAACAGTGTTTTCTCGGTTCGATTCAACCGAGAATAGTTTTATTTTAACTGCAAAACCGTTCGGTTCAAGCTCTGTCTGTGGTAATCGTAAGTAAATTAAAGGTTTTGTCTGTGTGGAACTTGTAAGTTTATCGGTTCGGTTTTGAACCGATCAGCTGGGTTTAAAACTTATTAACTTTAAAGTTTAACATTTTAGAGTGCGGTTCCCGGTTCTTATCGGTTCTAAAAAAAACGGATTTTATTACGGTTTTTTCCAATACCCGTGACACGGTTAGGAACCGATAAGGGTGTCTTGCCTGGCACTGCCGTTTAAAGGGCAAGTTTTTTCTGGTTAGGCTGGCATTATGTCTGAGAAACCCAAAAGAAAAACCGGGCCCACTGGGTTTCAACACTGTGATGTCTGTGGGGAAGTCTTTGCCAAGGCTGACCCACACACCACATGTGTCTATTGTCTGGGGTTTGACCACCTCCAGTCAGACTGCCAGATATGTAAGAATTTCCCTGCAGCCACCCTGGAAAAGAGATTGGGCAGGCTCAGGGAATGAGAGGCCAAAAAGTCCGCTGACCCGGATGGCCCAGCCCGGTTCGGTGCCAACTGAACCGGAGGGAGTGCCCTCTGACCAGGGCGAGACGTCCTCGGGCAAAAGAAAAGCTGGTTGTGAGGAACCAATTCCATTAAAGAAAACAAGAAAGTCAGCAGGTTTGGAGTCCAAAACCCCTTCTCCAACTGCTGCAGAGATAGCAAAAGCCATACAGATTGTCCAGTCACTGTCTCAGGTTCCGTCCGAACCGCCACTATCTGGCAAAAGGTCGGTTCGTCGGTTCCAGTGGTTCAGGAATATGATGTTGAGAATTTTGTGAACCAGAGGAGGGGAGGATGATTATGAACAGTATGAATGTGGCTGGGAGGTCTGGGTGTGCCCATTGAACTGGACATTTCCCTAGACAGACCTCTAGAATCTCCCTATGCTATCTGAGTCCCCATCTCATTTTATGTTTTACAAAAAGTTGTTGAAACCTCCAGCTTCCCTTGGAAGAAGCTGTGGATGAGCAAGAGGAGCCTGATTTTGTAGAAATGTTGGATATTCCAGAGTCTAGGAGATTGTCTATTCCTTTGCATAAGTCTTTTAGGAAGCAAACAATAAAATTTTAAAGCTCCTAATTCTGTGCCTCCTGTAGATAAAAGATGGACAGAAGGTACACATTGTCAGGTCCTGATACAGAATCTTTCTCAGCAATGCAGTCATGTTGGGTAGTTCAGGCTGCAGCCTGTGATAAAGCTAATATCCCCTGGCTTCACATCCTCCTGACAAGGATTCCAGGAATTGATGCCGTGTCAAAAACAGTATATGGCAGCCTCTGGGACTCAGGCAAGCAAATTATATGGCTTATGTAGCTAGGTATTAGAAATCTAGATGGGATACTGTTATGGAATTAGCTAAGCAAGCCCATGGCCAGCTGGCTAGCTTAACTAGAACAGGTGGCTGCTGATGGCATTGAGGCTTCTAAGGTACAGTTTCATGCTGCTGTGGATGTTAATGATGTTTCCTCTAGGGTCATGGCCACATCTATAGCTGTGGGTTGGCCTGGCTCAGGTGTACTAGTCTGTCACAGGATACCCAGACTAAGGCTATGGATTTTCCTGTGGTGGGAAATTCTCTGTTTGGGGAGCAGACAGAGAATTACATGAAAAAGATGGATGAATATAGGACTACTTACAAAAGTGCCCAAGCTAAGGAGCGGCAAGCCACTCCTCAGAGGCATACCCCCAGGGGTAGGGGTAGGCCTTTTCACAGGCCTTTTTACCAGACTCAGGCCTCCTCTGCCTATGCTCAGAGGGACTTCTTCAGAGGCAGACGAGAGGTGGGCAGGCCTGCTCCCACTCCTCAGCCTAAAGCTCCTGCTAAGCAGGCACCCTGATGGGGTGCCCAGGGCCGATTCTCCTTTACTGGTAGGGGGCAGGCTGGCTTACTTCAGTCAGAACTGGGCTTCTTTAACCTCAGACAAGTGGGTTCTGGAAGTAGTAAGCCAGGGTCTGGTTCTCAGCTTCAAAAAGTTTCCCAAGTTGAGAACCAGACTTTTTCTACCTGCAAGTGCTTCAGAGACCTTTGCTCTGGAAGCAGAGGTCTCAACCCTGTTGGCTCTCAGAACAGTGGAAAGGGTTCCTCCCCTGCACCAGGGCAGGGGTCTGTATTCCAGATACTTCCTTACCCCAAAAAAGACAGGAGAATGGCGGCCCATATTAGACCTCAGATATCTGAACAAGCATCTTTTGAAACCAAAGTTCAAAATGGTAACTCTGGCAATGATTTTACCCTCCCTAAGGCCAGGGACTGGTTAGCCTCCTGGACCTCAAGGATGCCCTATTTCCACGTCCTAATCAGAAGCTCCCAGACAGTACCTCAGATTCGAACTACCCTCAGGTCATTACCAGTTCAGAGCAATGCCCTTCGGCCTTACCTCTGCCCCAAGGGTATTCACAAAGTGTCTAGCAGTGGCTCACTTAAGGAGGCAAAGGATTGCTGTTTTTCCCTATCTAGATGATTGGCTCATTGTAGGCCAGTCCCCAGAACAGGTAAAATCTCACCTGCAAGTTACCCAGCAGCTTCTCACCTCCCTGGGCTTTCTGCTAAATCTACCAAAGTCGGTTCTGGAACCAGTCCAGGTACTCACCTTTATAGGGGCAGAGTTGGACACAAAGCTAGCCAGAGCTTTTCTTCCCTTAGAAAGGGTGACGAATTTAGTGACTCTGGCCTCCTCCTTCACCCTCCGGGTCTCTCGACCAGCAAGACACTTTCTGCAGCTCCTGGGGCACATGGCTGCATCCACAGCTGTTGTGCAGGGAGCAAGATTTCAGATGAGAGACATTCAGTTTCACTTGAGAACCTATTGGTCTCAGAGAAGAGACCCCTTTCCAAGTTGGTCCCAGTGACTCGAACCTTGATCCAGGCCCTCCAGTGGTGGCAGGATCAGAGCAATTAAGATTGGGGTCCCTTCATTCCCCTGCCTACAATTTGACTCTCACTACAGATGCTTCCCTTCTGGGTTGGGGGCCACATGGGCGACCTTTCCACTCAGGGAGTGTGGTCCCCCGGGAATCTCTGCTCCACATCAATTTGCTGGAACTCAGAGCTGTCTTTTTAGCTCTTCAAGCATTTTCTGCATCTGTCCACAACAAGGTGATGCAAGTCAGAACAGACAACACCACAACAATGTGGTACATCAACAAACAGGGGGGCACTTGGTCTTCGGCCTTGTGCACCGAGGCAATGAAGTTGTGGTCTCTGGCCTATTCCCTGAACACTTCCCTCATAGCAGTTCATCTTCCAGGGAAGGACAATGTCCTAGCGGATGCTCTCAGCAGGATTTCCCAGGGCCATCACGAATGGTCCCTGGATCCTCAAGTGCTGGGGATAGTCTTTGCCAGATGGGGCACCCTCAGATGGATCTTTTGCAGCCCCAGACAATCACAAACTTCCTCTGTTCTGTTGCAGGCCTCCAGTGTTGGGCTCAGTCCCCTGGATGCCCTTCTCCTGGATTGGGAGGGAAGTTTATTTATGCTTTCCTCCTTCCTCCCTATTCAAAGTATTAGTCAAAATCAGATCTCAGCCTTGCAGGGTGATTCTGATTGCCCCGGATTGGGCCAGGCAGCCCTGGTACCCACTCCTTCTGTCACTGACAATCCATCTTCCCTTTGCCTCCCCAGGATTCACAACCTGTTAGCTTGTTCCCAGGGAAGGGTTTGGTATCCGGACCTCAAATCCCTCAACGCCTGGCTCTTGAGGAGTTAGAGTTTGCTGATTTACACCTCTCTCAAGGTGTTCTTGAAATCCTAAAGGCTTCCAGAAAGCCTTCCACTAGGGCTACTTATAGTTCTAAATGGAAAAGGTTTTCCATTTGGTGTGCTGGGAAAAATATTTCCCCAGAATCTGCTGATTTGCCCATTGTATTAGATTACATGGTCCATCTTAATTCCTTGGGTCTCAGACCAGCTACCCTGAGAGTCCATTTGGCAGCTGTATCTGCTTTTGTGTCAGCAGGAAAGTCATCCTCTTTCCACTCACCCTGTGTTTTCCAAGTTTTTTAAGGGATTACTCCATACTAATCCACCCTTTCGGGAACCGGCCCCTGCCTGGGACCTTAATGTTTGTATTGCCCAGTTAATGCAACCCCCTTTTGAACCTCTGTTTTCTGCAGAGCTTAAGTATCTAACTTGGAAAACTGTTTTCTA
The DNA here is from genome assembly GCA_016271365.2 of Neoceratodus forsteri. Taxonomy (NCBI): domain Eukaryota; kingdom Metazoa; phylum Chordata; order Ceratodontiformes; family Ceratodontidae; genus Neoceratodus; species Neoceratodus forsteri. Next base: position 1,380,432,198 of record CM057449.1, on the reverse strand, counting down.
CTGGCTATCACTTCTGCTAGACGCATAAGTGAGTTGCAAGCCTTGTCAGTGGAAACTGACTTTTCTTTCCACAGGGATAAGGTAGTCCTTAGGACTAATAGGAAGTTTTTACCTAAGGTGGTTTCAGATTTCCATCTTAACCAATCTATCCCCTTCCAGTATTTTTCACTGATCACTCCTCTTCTGGTGAGAGGAGGTTGCACAGCCTGGATGTTAAGAGAGCTCTTAGTTACTATATAGAGCGTACCAAAGGTCACAGGTTCGAATCCCTCCAACTTTTTCTTACCTATGGTGAAGTTGGGAAAGGCAAACCTGCCACTAAGAGATCAGTTGCCAGGTGGATTGTCTCTTGTATCCAATTTTGTTATCAGAAACTGGGCAAAGATCCCCTCTGGCTTGAGGGCTCATTCTACCAGGGGTACAGCTACGTCTCTAGCTGCTGCCAGAGACATCCCTATATTAGAGATATGCCAGGCTGCTACTTGGAAAGCGGTACACACTTTTACAAGCATTACTCCCTGGATGTCAGGCCAGGAGAGATGCTCGGTTTGGCACAGCTGTTCTTCAGAACCTATTCCCTAAGTAGGTTCTGCCCGTCCTCCATGGAGGTACTGCTGTGTAGTCTGCTACTGTCATAATATAGCAAGACTTCATGTTGTTTGAAGAAAAAATTACTCACTTTAGTAATGTTGTTTCTTCTAATGGAGTCTTGCTATATTATGACCTCCCCCCCAGCCTGCCCCTCTCAGAACTTCTACTTGGGTGGGGTGCGGGCAACTTAGTGCGGGCACTATTTTATACCCTTTAGCTTTCTCCCTTTTGGGAGTTTGGGGTGTGTGTTTTATTATACTGTTGTTTTATTCTCATGTTGTTAGAATTGTGTTAGTAGTTCTGGTCCCCTGACTTGAGTCTTGGGTGTTGGGACCAGCAATGCTTGTTAATATTTAGGTAGCCATTTGGCTAGTGTAGGTTACAGCTTCCACAGACCTTAGTGAGTTTTTGCTCGTAAGATCTGACAGTTCAGGTTTGAAATTACACAGATAGAGCTGCTTCTTAGAGCTCGTGCTCAAAGTTCTATTTTGGAATGGTATTAACCATTTCACCTCCGGAACAGTTCTAGTGGTGGGACAAACTGCTACTGTCATAATATAGCAAGACTCCATTAGAAGAAACAACATTACTAAGGTGAGTAATTTTTTCTTCCTTACCGCGACGTCTGGATTCTAGCGGCCCATTCGAGAGAGCACCTGCTTCGAACTCTGAGACACTTATACACAATTCTGAGAGGTGGGGATCACCCTGAACCTACCAAAGTCTTCCCCAGAGCCCAGCCAAAGACTCACTTTAATCGGTGCGGTCCTGGATTCAATCCGGTGCATGGCTTTTCTTCCTCAAGAAAGAGGAGCTCGCCTGAGAGAAGTGGCCAGTTCGGTCCTAGTAACACCACATGTCCCAGCCAGGACCTTCCTCAGACTTCATCAGTGTTCTGGAAATGTAGGCGGTTGGTCCTCAATGCCCTAAGGGCTTTTCAAGAGGACCTCATGCTAGGCTCTCTTCTCGTGCAGACCGACAACATGGCGGTTGTCTTTTGCATCAACAAGCAAAGGGGAACTCACTCCTACCCCCTGTGCAGGGAGGCGATGAGTCTGGCATTGGGCACTGGAGCGTCACATCTTGCTGTCCGCTGTCCATGTTCCAGGCACCCAAAATGACTTGGCAGACAGGCTCATCAGGTCTCAGTCCAAGGTGCAGAAGTGGGAGCTGCTACAGTCCATGGCGGACCAGCTGTTTGACACATGGGGTCGTCCGGAGCTGGACCTCTTTGTGTCTCCACGCAATGCCAAACTGCCAGTTTTTTTGCTCACGAGAGCATGCACCTGGTGTTTTTTTGGCCAGTCGCATTGTCCCTTTGCTGGGCAGGGAAGTTTCTTTACGCCTTTCCCTCTCCTCCAGCGAGTATTGCTGAAGGTACAGGCCAAGGGGGCTCGGATGATTCTGATCGCCCCGCTGTGGCCCTGACAGATTTGGTTCCCATTACTTCAGCGGTTGTCCTCAGAATTCCACTGCCAGTATACTCAAAGCTGCTAACCCAGGACCTGGGCAGGCTGGTGCATCCAGATCTCTGGTCCCTACCCCTTCATGCTTGGCTCCTGCAGATATCAAATGCAGGTACGGGGTTTCTCAAGAGGTGGCAGACATCCTTGTTTCTGTGAGGAAGCCCTCGACCCGCTCAACTTATGTCATGAAGTGGAAGTGAATCTGCCTTTGGGCTTCGTCCCACGGTCTAGATCCCCTTTCCTGCCCGGTGAACTCGTGCAAAAATTTTGTGTGCCCAGGGAAATCACCAGGCTTCTACAAACGATTCAGTAAGGTATCTAGTGGAGCTCGCCAAGTTTCCAGTATATTCAAATCCAGCAACAAAATTCTGGCCTGCTCGAGCAATGAATGCTATTACACACGAAGTCTTTTTAAAGTTCATTATTTTTATTTATGAAGTCCCAACGTTTCGCCTAGTATTGGGCTTCTTCTGGGGAACTGTTAAAAGATTTATAAACAAATAATTACTATTTCACATTTGAAATATTAATTTTTTTAATTTTCAATTTTTAATATCTTTCCATATTAGACCATGCTAGTCCAAAATAACGGTGTACCATCTTTCTATTGTAGTTATTAAAGCAATATTAAAACCAAAATTATATTTTAACCACCTGGTTATCCTTTACATTCATTAACAGTCATAACATTCTTATACATTTTGCCCAACTAGATGCCACCAATATAAATGCATGAAAAATTCATTGCCTTACTTTTTAACAATGTCGGCAAAAGCCAAACATCTGCCAAGCCTCCTTAAGAATTGCCTCCGGTATGTGTTCACTTTAAAAATAAATAAAACACTTGAGTCAAATACTACATACTCCAAATTGCACCAAACAATGCTACTTTATCATTTATAGTTAAGTTCTCAATATTCACTTTTTTATTTATTCTACTTTTGATTTCAGATATTTTTCTTCAACCATTTAACTGATAATTAAATAAAAAGGGGACAGAAAGAGGAAAAGAAGTTATAATAAAGAACATCAGTTGTTAAAGTGCTTTAACATTATTTGCACACATTATGCAGTATTTCTAATATGTTAATACACTCGATTCTAAATAGTCACCTTTTTATATATGGTACTTTGCTTTTTAACATGTTTTCTTCATGCCTCATGTCTATTAGGCAGTGTGCACGAGGAACGCTGGGGTTGGGGGGGGGAGCTGAGAACAAAAAAGCAATTACTTTTTTATTTACCTACATAAGTGTTAAATCATGTGTTCATAACCAGCCCATTTTTTTATATTTCAATCCACCTCTACTCAATTTCCTTAAAAGCTTAGTAATTAATGTAATGGTGTTCTTTCATTTCCTTTGAAGTTCAGATTTAACTTATTTAAACCATGTGTGCACAAAACAAACCTATATCAGTTCTCTAGTGCCATGTGCTTCTGGCATCTGATGCAGTTACATGCAAAGCTTCATTTGTTTCCCCTAGTTTTCCTTTTTAGCTTATCAGATAAACATTCTCCTCAAAATGTTACTAAATAATACAATTCACTTCATAGTCTAAAACTTTTCATTCGCTGATTTAATAATCCTTTTGCTGTTAACTAAATAAATCCTATGACCAAGTGCATTTCTAAGTATAAGTATTACAGAAAAAAATATCTGACTTGCTCAATGGAGTTCTGAAGGCAGACTGGCTGCTTGGCTGACTAGGCCTCTTTGTCAGGGAGAGAAGTCACATGACACCAAAGCTTGTGTCATCATTCCTTGTCAAAGCAAGGTGGTCATCATGGCGACCAGTGAGTCTTCTCCCTGTCATATTTCAGCATTGCAAGGATAATTAACTCTGCTGGAAAGTCTTTTAAAGGGATATGCACAGTTTTTTTTTAATGTATACTGACTCTTTATGGAAGTGACTGAATTAATCAGTCCATCCACTGTTCACAGAAAAATATATAGAAGCTGCATAAAATGTTAAAAAAGTGTATAGTAAATAACACAATTCCAAGTGCATTTTTAGCACTTTATAATATTATTTTACTAAATAGCCTCATCTGACATTCCCAGCTAGCTGCAAAACTGCTGCTAATAGTAAAAGGTAACGTAATTATGTCAGCTTGAGATGCTAAAAGGTGTGTAGTTAAGATACATGATTTTGATTGTGTTGTAACACTTAAATAGTATTATGCTAACTGGCCCTATTTAACACTCCCAGCAAGTTGCAGAATCGCTGAAAATGATAGACCGAACCATAGCTACATCAACCATTTTCTTTTTATTATAATTAAGTTAATCGCATTTGTATCTTTTACTTAAGGATAAATGAAGGAGAGGTTGCTACATCATTTGGAGTTAGATGGAAAGTTTTTTCTTTTTCATATCATACCTAGACCTTACCACTGTAGTTCTAATATTAATATTCATAAACATTTTCTATTTCCTCAGTCCCTCCAACACACCTGCCAGTTAACATCCTCATTTAAACCCCATTTCTCATGTATAAGGCCCAATTCATAAATACAAAACATCTCTTTTCTCTAGCAAATCATTATAGCAGCCACTTCTTGCAGGTTCAGGAACTTGTTCGAGTCCCCAGAATCTAATTTGCACAGGGGAATGATCTCTTTCATTATAATGTCTAGCAAAAGGGGAATGCTCATCTCTCTTGTGGATACGACTTTTATGCTCTGAGATATGGGTCCTTAGTTCTCAATGTTTTGCCAACATGTAGTTGGTCACACGGACATTGAATGAGATAAATCACCCCCATCGTTGCACACTTTGTATGTGACCTTATATTATAATCTCTTCCTGTATGGGGGTGTTTAAAAGATGTTCTCCGGGAAGTGTTACCACATGCTACACATTTACCGCAGGGGTACATTCCATTTTTTAAGGGACCCAATAGTAATTTGGACCCTTTGGGGGTGTCTTTCCAGTGCTGTGTGTACTAGTTTATCCTTAATTGTTGGAGCTTTTTTAGAAATCACATGTTTTTTTCCTGGAAAATCCCAGAGGTCGTAGGATTTTTATGCAAAATATTCCAGTTGTTCAAAGTAACTTTTTTTAGCTGTGACATAATATTATTGTGAACAGTGCTAAAAACAATTTTTGTCGGTCTCTGTTTTAGAAGTCCCTGGAAATGTAAAAAGTTCCTGCCTGGATTTCCTTGCTGCCTCAGCCTGACCTTGTTCTATGTTACTTTTCTGATATTGTCTTTCTCTAAACCTTACTTAAATATTTTTCTGTTCTTGTTCATATTCTTTTTCAGTACTACAGTTACTCCTTGCTCTTAAAAACTGTGAATAGGGTATGCTTTCCATTAGTTTATTGGGATGAAAGCTTTTCCTATGTAATGTTTCTGTCTGCTTTCCTGAATAACTTGGTTTCTAGTTTGTATCCATTTTTATAGATAGTTATGTCCAAAAAATCTATCTGCTGTTTATCATAAGAAAATGTAAACAATAAATTAGAATCTCTTCTATTCATGTATTGTTGAAACTCTGTTCCTGTATATTTCCTCTTCAAATTAGTAATATATCATCGATGAATCTTTTCCAAAACATGATTCTGACCTTAAAAGCATACTTTGTTGCTGTTTCACCTAGAACATGTGTATTTTCAAAATCATGCATAAAGGCATTGGCGTACCCTGGGGCCATAGTGCTGCCCATTGCTGTACCTCTAACTTGTTGATGGAACTGATTTTCGAATTTGAAATAGCTTTTATTTAAAACCATCTCAGCCAGATCTTGTAGGACTCGAGTCTTTGGTTTTTGGTCATGTGGTCTAGTGTCTAACAGTTTTCCCATACTTTCTATTCCTCTGTCGTGTGGTATAGATGTGTACAAGTGCTTTACATCAGTTGTAACAAGTAAGATATCATCTGGTACCGCTACAATGTTTAAATGTTGTATTAGTTGTAATATACGAGTGGTGTCTTTGATATAAATTGGAATTTGTTCCACCAACGGTTGTAAAAAAAATAATTAATATATTGAGATAAAGGCTCTAAGAAGGAGCCAATGCCAGACACGATTGGTCTGCCTGGAGGCTTTTCCAACTCTTTATGAATCTTAGGAAGGGCATAAAATAGATGTACCCTTGGGTATCTGTTCTCCATAGCCACTACTTCCCATCTTCTAAGTAATCCCATTGTCTCCATTTCAAATAATGTTGTTCTAATCTGCTCTGGTATAGCATTGAGTGAACTTGCATTGCCTGGTGAACTCAGCATTACAGCATTTCCTCTCCTTATATTAGCAAGGCTTGAGCTATTCCTCCATAAAGGTGCACATGTGGGCCATCTCTCCTTATCCCGTCCTCTTCAGACAGAGGACCCTGGCTCAGTTGGACGTGGCACGCACCTTTTTATGGGGCATTCTGCACTTGCAACCTCTCATCAGAGATCCTATCCCTCCCTGGGATCTCCTTTTTGTGCTGGAGAAACTGACTCTCTCCCCTCCCCCCCCTTTTGAGCCCACAGCGGAATGTGAGCTGCGTTTCCTTTCCTGAAAGGTTTCATTTTTAGTTGCTGTTACTTCAGCTCGAAGAGTTTCCAAGCTACAGGCCCTGATGTGTAAGGAGCCTTATAATATTTTTCATCGGGAAAGAGTTTCCCTCAGAACAAATCCTATGTTCTTACCTAAAGTGTCCCTGAGTTAACCCTCAACCAGTTGGTTGACCTTCCAATTTATTTTCCTACCCCTACTAATCAGGGAGAGTCTCTCCTGCACACATTTGATGTCGACAGGGCACTGAGGTATTACCTTAAGCGGACAGTGGCACACCGCAGATCTGAGCATTTGTTTGTGGCTTTTGCGCCTCAACACCTGGGCAAACCGGTGTCAAAGCAGACCATTTCCCGGTGGCTTGTTCACTGCATAGTGTACTGCTATAACAAGTACAAGAAACCTCTACCGGGCTTGGTCAGAGGTCATTCCACTAGAGGAGTCTCTACCTCCTTCGCCTCCTTAAAAAAAAAAGTCTCCCTTATAGACATCTGTGCAACTGCCACTTGGAATTCAGTGCACACCTTCGTGAGGCATTAGTCTGGACATTGCTTCCAGGCGTTGAGCCAGTTTCGGCCTGGTAGATCTTACTTCGAGACACAGCTCTTGCAGCAGGTTACACCATTAGGACTGAAGCCGGCAGGCGTCAGGACCCCACGGAAAAATTCTAGCTAGCTATCTTCAGCGGGGACCGCCCCTAACGTCGGTCCCGCCTCCGTCAGATGTAGTACATAAGGGGGCGGTCCCGCCCGATTCCCCAGTTCTTTCCATCGTCGACTTGCATGTCTCGACCGCCGGTTCAGCTCTAGCGTGCGGCGTGTGGTTAAGTTCTTTCCTCACGGAAATTCGTTTCTTCAAGCAAGTTTTTCTCTGATGTCCTCTCCGACCTCCGGTCACTCCTCCAAGTGTGCTTGTGGGAAACAGATCCCCTTCAAAGACCCTCACGTGGCCTGCGTCCGGTGCCTAGGCCCAGATCACGATACCCGGGCCTGCTCCTTCTGCCAGGGGTTTAATAACAGAACCTGGATCCGTCGCCAGAAGGCCCTTCAGGCTTTTTTGCTGGAAGAAAAGCTAAAGGCTATGTCTTCCAAGGGGGACTCTTCAAAAAAGACCCACAAGCACGCTGAAAAACGAAGGGAGAAGGCCCCTTCCAGGACCTCAGACTCACGCAGCTCCGGTTCCAGGTCCGACCGCTCCCCCTCCAGGGCCAGCTCTCAGCCTCCCCCTGCTGCGGTTAAGAAGTCTTCCTCTTCTCAGGCCAAGACTGCCAGGCCGTCCTCGTCCTCCAGGGCCTTGGTCAAGTCTGGGGATCGCCACCATCATCATAAGTCGGGTTCCCGCTCTTCTGAATCCAACGTCAGGTCGGCTTCCTTGCCTCTTCGCAAGACCTTGGAGCTTACCTCTCTGAAGAGACTGCAGGACCCGACGCCGGTGCGTCCGTCGCCGTCCTCTCGCCATAGATCCCCGGAGCCGCCGTCAGCCAGAAGACCGTCGCCGGCCAGGCCAACACCTCATCGGATGTCGGTAGGGGGACCGGCGCCCACTCCTATCGAGAAGAGAACCCCTACGCCTCCGACCGACGTCGGTCAGGAGACCATAACCGAGGAGGAACTGACTCAGCCCGAGGACCAGACGGGCGACCCCCGGTCCTGTCGAGATGCCCAGGGAACCCTCGCTGTTACCTGAGCCACCTGTGGAGCAGACGCCTGGACCCGACGACCGTCCACCGGCGCCCGGACCGTCTTTGGGCCTTTCCGTGGTAGATGTGAAGGAGCTGTTCACTTACTGGTGGGACACCATAAAGGACATGGTTCCCACTCCTTCTCCTCTTCCTCCTCCACCGATTACTCCTCCGGTTCCTGCACCCCCCTCGCCATCGGGGTCGGCAGGCCGATTACCTCTTCCCCGGGAGCACAGAACACCTCCCAGAGGGAGACCAGACAAACTGAGACCTCCGTCCAAATCCTCTTCTAGGTCACCCAGCCCTAAGAGACCCAGAAGACGCTGACGATCACCTTCGGCGGAGGACACGGGATCAGAGTTCTCAACATCTAGATCCCCATATCCCCTCTCAATCCCTTCTCCGGATCCACGCAAGATGCCGAAGTCTCCTCTGGATGACCCTTCGTTCTCGGATATTATGAGACACATCCAAGAGAACATGGGATGGGATGCGGAAGAGCTAGACCCCAAAAGGCTACGCCTTGCCAGGTATCTTCGGCAGAAGGACCCCAAGCCTGTGGTGGTGCCACCCATGGTAGACACTTTCGTGGACATCATCAAGGCAGCGTGGAAGCGTCCACATTCGCTCCCGGGCGATGCCGAAGAAAGCTGATCGCTTGTACAAGGCTCCTAGAGAAGACCAGTACTTGACTCAGCAGCCTCAGGCCGACTCTCTGGTCATAACAGTCTCACATGACTGGTCCCAGAGACCGCAACATCTGAGCACCCTGTCACTGGACCCAGAGTCCAAACAGTTGGATGCTATGGGTAGGCGCACGTACGCTTCCGCTACCTGCGCCATCAGATCCCTGAATTACTTGACCCACATGGTGCAGTTCCAAAATGCCTTGTGGGAACAGGGTCTGGATGCGGCTGAAAAACTGCCGGAAGGTGAGCAGAAGGAGGAGATGCTTCAGCTCCTCCGTACGGGTTCGGACTTGGGAACCCAAGTGCTACGAGCCGCGTATGACTCCGCGAACTCCTCGGCCCGAGCAGCAGCTTCAGGCGTATGCATCCGGAGACACTCTTGGTTGCGCGTCTCCGGCTTTACCCCGGACGTCCAGAAGAATATCATGGACGCCCCATTCGAGGGAGAAGTCTTGTTTGGTAAGCCCTCAGAGAAGATTATTACCAAACTTCAAGAGGCCGGGAAGGCGGTGAGGTCGGTTCAGGGCATGTACCGACCCAAGCTTAGTTCCTTTCGCAGGAACCAAAGCCGATTTCATGGACGGACGCAGAGGCAACCGTCCCACCCCGCTCCACAACAGAGGGGCTCCGGCTTTCGCAGAGCCCAGGGGAAACAGCCCGCAGGCTGAAGCCAGCGTACTTTCAAGCCGGCCCAGCCAGCGGGACCCTCAGCCGCCACAGCCTGACTCCTTTCCGGCCCCCGCCCCTCAGGATCAACGGGAAATCATGGTCGGGGGTCGCATTGCGAACTTCCTGCCGGGATGGCAGGCTATAACCACCGACAGGTGGGTTCTTCAGTTGGTCGGAAGAGGCCACTATATAGAATTCGCAGAGAAGCCACCCTCGAGGCCTCCTTTGCTCTCCCGGTATCCGGGTCAGCACAAGTCTCTGATCTGGCAAGAAGTACTCGCACTCTTGCAAAGGGGCGATAGAGTACGTCCCGGAGAACCAGAGAGGACAAGGATACTATTCCCACTTCTTCCTGGTTCCAAAGAAACAGGGACCTCCGTCCGATTCTGGACCTCAGCGACCTCAACGTGTCGGTCGCCTACAAGAGATTCTGCATGGTGACTCTTCCGGGTCTTATTCCCATGCTGAAGCAAGACGCCTTCTTAGCGTCTCTAAACATGCAGGACGCATACCTGTACATCCCTATAGCTCAGGCGCACAAGAGGTTCCTGCGCTTCAAGTTTCTCGACCACCACCTTCAATTCCGAGCCCTTCCATTCGGACTGTCATCCGCACCCAGGGTCTTTACCAAATGCATGGCAGTCGTGGCAGCGTCTCTAAAGAGACAGGGCCATTATGTGTTCCCGTACCTGGACAATTGGCTTCTCATGGCCGCCTCCAGAGAGGCGTTGTTACGTGCGATCCAGAGCACCCAGGTCCTGTTCCGATCTCTGGGCATCTTGATCAACCACGAGAAGTCTCTCCTGGTACCGTCGCAGAAGCTGCAATTTATAGGCGCAGTACTGGACACCGTTCAGGGAAGAGCTTTTCTTCCAGACGACAGAGCGGAGCGCATCAGATCCCTCATCAGGGAGTTATCTTCGAACAAGACCGTCCCTGCCAGGTCGGTCCTTCGCTTGCTCAGGCACATGGCTGCGGCCATTCCCAACGTCCCTTTCGCAAGGCTCCACATGCGGGTAACTCAGTGGATGCTCAAGGTGCAATGGGATCAAAGGCAAGACCACATGCAGCATCCGGTCAGAATCACGAACACCGTGATTCGAGACTGGCAGTGGTGGCTAGACCCAGGGTCGCTCTCCACGGGCATCCCGTTTGTGGTGAGGATTACCTCCGGGGACGGTGTAAAACAGACGCCTCAGGTCTAGGGTGGGGGGCACACCTGGACAGGGTGAAGTCCCAGGGTACGTGGACCCCTCTGGAGGCTCATCTCCATATCAATGTCCTAGAGATGAGGGCGGTCCTTTATGCCCTGCAGGCCTTTCAGTCAGAAATCCCTCCGAGTACTCTCCTGCTTCAGACAGACAACACGACGGTGATGTATTACCTCAACAAACAAGGAGGCGCACACTCTTACCCCCTTTGCAGGGAGGCCATGAGGGTGTGGCATTGGGTAATCCGACACGGCGCGAATCTGATCACTGTACATGTTCCCGGGGTGGACAACATGATTGCAGACAGCCTGAGTCGCTCCCAGGCCAGAGTCCACGAGTGGGAACTTCTTCAAGAGGTAACAGAGGATCTGTTTCTTCGATGGGGAACTCAAGAGTTGGACTTGTTCGCATCCCCATCCAGCAAAAGCTGCCCAATTTTTGCTCGCTAGATCCAGGGCCTGGTGTTTTCTGGCGAGATGCGTTGTCCCTCTCCTGGGCGGACAGATTCCTCTACGCTTTCCCTCCCTTCCCGTTGATCCAGAGAGTTCTTCTCAAACTGCGCAGGGAGCATGCAATAATGATCCTGGTGGCCCCTTTCTGGCCCAGACAGATCTGGTTCCCCTTGCTAATTCAGCTATCCCGGGAACCTCCGCTCCCGTTGCCGTTCAGCTCCATCTCTTGTCTCAGGAGGAAGGTTCACTGGTCCACCCGGACTTACGCTCACTGAACCTGCATGCATGGCTCCTAGAGACATAGCCATCTTGCGACACGAGGTCTTGCAAGAGGTTGCGGAAGTTCTTTCTGCAGCCAGAAAGCTGGCAACGCATGCAACATATGCCATGAAATGGCGCGGTTTTTGTTTATGGTCGCGAGCACGTGATTTTTCCCCTTTAGGTTGCCCGGTGGGAGTGGTGTTGGAGTACCTGCTCTCCCTTTTCCGTTCGGGTCTAACCTACTCCTCTATCAAGGTGCACCTCTGTGCCATCTCTGCCTACCACTTTCCCGGTGGGACATGGCACAGTGGCACAATTAAACGCCTCTCGGGAATTTTTGAGAGGGGTGTTACACCTTAGGCCACCCATTAAGGACCCAGTGCCTCCATGGGATTTGCTCTTTGTCCTGGAATAACTCATGCTTCCCCCCTTTGAACCTGCCGCGGATTGCGAGCTGCGTTTCTGTCGTGGAAAACGCTATTTTTGGTTGTTGTTACTTCAGTGAGAAGAATTTCTGAGCTTCACGCTCTCATGTGCAAAGAGCCTTATTTAGTTTTCCGCCGGGACAGAGTATCCCGAGGACAAATCCAAAATTTTTGCCTAAGGTGGTCTCTACACTCACTCTCAATCAGGATATTGACCTGCCGGTCTACTTCCCGAACTACTCTAATAGAGGAGAGGCTCTGCTCCACACCCTGGATGATCACCGCAGCTTGAGGTATTGCCTCAACAGAACTAAACTGCTTCGTAGTTCTGAGCAACTTTTCGTTTCCTTTTCTGAAAGGATGATGGGCCAACCTGTATCCAAACAGTCCCTGTCTCGCTGGCTTGTCCAGTGTATTTCATTCTGTTATGATATCAAACAAAAGCCCCTCCCGGGTACAGTCCGGGGTCATTCTGCTAGGGGTGTGGCCACCTCCTTTGCAGCACTCCGAAACGTCTCCACTTCTGCCATATGTGCTGCAGCTACTTGGAGCTCTGTGCATACATTTATCAGGCATTATAGCCTGGACATCGCCTCTTGGCGAAGAGCCGGCTTCGGCCTGGCGGTACTACAGGATCGCCTGTCCTAGATTCAGGACCTGGAATGTATTTCCTAGTTTCCTCCTCCCAGAATTTTGGCAGCGTTACTGCTTGGGAATCAGTCCTAATGGTGTAACCTGCTGCAGGAGCTGCGTCTCGAAGTAAGATAGTACAGTTACGTAAGAACTTACCGTAACAGTAGATCTTCGAGAACAGCTCTTTCAGCAGGTACCTTCCCGCCCACCTTCCCCCTTGGAGGAGGCATGGCTTTCGCCTTTACTTTCAGGATTTGTTCCCTTTGACTTCTGACGGCGAATCCTCTGTCTCCCATTTCGATGTCAGCCTGCGGCCGGAAGTCTCCGGTGGGAGAACTGGGGAATCGAGCGGGACCGCCTCCTTATGTACTACGTCTGACGTCGGAGGCGGGACAGATGTCGAGGGCGGTCCCCGCTGAAGATGGCTAGCTAGAATTTTTCCATGGGTCCTGACGCCTGCCGGCTTCAGTCCTAATGGTGTAACCTGCTGCAAGAGCTGTTCTCGAAGATCTACTGTTACGGTAAGTTCTTACGTAATTGTACTTTCTTCAGGGACTCTTGTCCTACTTTGCTGACTCCAGCCATAGGCTTTACCATCACTTCATGTGTCATCCTACCTCCTGGGGTTAGTCACCACCTTGGTGCGGGACTGCTTGGGATTCTGTCGTAATAGTAATAGTGTTCTGCAAGAGCTCCCCCTTGAAGTAAGATGGTACAGATCTTACTTCGAGATACAGCTCTTGCAGCAGGTTACACCATTAGGACTGAAGCCGTCAGGCACCAGGACCCAACGGAAATTTTCTAGCCAGCAGTCTTCAGCGGGGACCGCTTCCGATGTCTGTCCGGCCCCCGACGTCGGGCGTAGTACATAAGGAGGCGGTCCCCCCAACAATCCCCAGTTCTTTTCCCGCCGTCGACATTGCAAGCATCGGCCTCTCGGTCACTTTCTAGTGTGTGACAAGGAACTACGACGTTCGTTCTTTTCATATTGAAATTGGATTCATCTGATGTCCTCTCCAAACACCTGTCTGGAAGGTCACCCATCGAGGTGTGCCTGCGGCAAACAGATCCCCTTCAAGGATCCTCACTCTGCCTGTGTGTGTTGCCTAGGCCCGGACCATGACACCAAGGCCTGCTCCTTCTGCCAGGGCTTCAACAGTCGCACCAGGATCTGCGGCCAGAAGGCCCTTCAGGTGTTTCTCTTGGAGGAGAAACTCAAGGCCATGGATAGGGAACCTTCCTCCAGGGGGGAGTCATCAGGGAAGATCCATAGGCACCGGAAGAAACACCGGGAAAAGGAAAGGCCCAGATCCCCATCGAGGGCCTCTGACTCCCACAGCTCCGGCTCAAGGTCAGACCACTCTCCCTCCAGGGCCCAGTCTCAGCCTCCCCCGGTTCAGGTCAGATCCTCCAGCGGTTCCTCCTCCCTGCAGCCTATCAAGACTTCCAGGCTTTCGGCTTCACCCACTCCTTCAAAGGCCTCGTCCAAGTCTGGGGAGCGCCACAAGTCTTCCTCCCGTCATCCGGACTCCGACGTCAGGTCAGTGTCCCAGCCGCCACGTGGGTCGGACCCAGTCCAGCGCAAGACTAAGGAGCTGACATCTCTGAAACGGACGTTGGACCCAATGTCGGCCCAACACCATAGGCACTCCCAGGAGCCGGCTACAGTGAGACACCCGTCGCCGGCCAGGCGTTTGCCCCCAAGGGCGTCGGTTGGGGGACCGACGTCAGCTATCCCAGAGGGGAGGACCGCACCACCGTCGCCTACCAACGTCTGTTGGAAAGCATCATCGGAGGAGGATACCACTCAGCCAGAGGACCAGGCGGGTGACTCTGGAACAGTCAAGTTCCCACGGGAACCCTGGCCGGAGCGGGAGACCCCTGGGGACCCGACGTCCGCCCCCGGCGACAGGCCACCGGTGCCTGGCCCGTCGTCGGGCCTGAATCTGGCAGAGGTGAAGGAGCTCTTCACCTTCTGGTGGGACACCATCAGAAAGGATGTGGTCGCCACACACCCTCCTCCCGCTCCGGCTACTCCTTCAACGCCTGCGCCCCTCTTCCATCCATGGGGTCCGTAGGATGGTCGCCGACCCCCAAGGAGCCAACACCTCCTCCTAGGGGCAGATCATCGGATAGGAGAAGACCTCCCTCGAGATCCACTTCGGGGTCCCCCAGCCCCGAGAGACCCAGGCGACGCCGGTATACCTAGTCAGTGGAGGACTCCAGATGTGACACCTCAGGGCGCTCCAGATCTCCTTCTCCCATCAGCGTCCCCTCCCCAGACCCACGTGACCTTCCCAGGTCCCCTCTGGATGATCCCTCGTTCGCTGAGATCATGAGGCATATCCAGGAGAACATGGGGTGGGATGCTGAAGAACTAGACCCCGAGAGACAACACCTTGCCCGCTATCTTAGGCAGAAAGACCCAAAGCCTGTGGTAGTCCCACCCTTGGTGTACACCTTCGCGGACATCACCAAGGCTGCGTGAAAACGTCCGCATTCAACCCCGGCAGTGCCGAAGAAGGCTGACCGCCTGTACAAGGCCCTGAGGGAGGACCAGTATCTGGCGAGCCATCCTCTGGCCGATTCCCTGGTCATCACGGCCTCACATGACCGGTCTCAGAGACCCCAACACTTGAGCACACAGCCACCGGACCCGGAATCCAAGCAGTTGGATGTCCTGGGTAGGCACACGTACGCGGCCGCGACTTGCGCCATCAGGTCTTTAAATTACCTCACCCACATGGCTAAATTCCAGAATGCATTGTGGGAACAGGGACAGGACCTGGTTGAAAAGATGCCTGACTGTGGTCAAAAGGAGGAGCTTTTAAATCTCCTCCGTACGGGTTCGGACGTGGGGACCCAGGTGCTCAGAGCCGCATATGATTCTGCGGACTCTTCGGCCAGAGCTGCAGCCTCAGGCGTGTGTCTCCGGAGACACTCTTGGCTCCGTGTCTCTGGTTTTACCCCGGACGTCCAGAAGAATATCATGGACGTTTCGTACTATGGTGAAGTCCTGTTTGGTGAAGCCTCGGAGAAGGTGATCACCAAACTTCAGGATGCAGGGAAGGCAGTTAGATCTGTTCAGGCTATGTACAGATCTTGACTTAGTTCCTTTTGCAGGAACCAGAGTCGTTTTCGTGGCCAAACACAAAAGCAACAACCGCGTTCTGGCCAACAGCAAAGGGGCTCCTTTACCCGAAAAGCCCAGGTTAAGTCATCCTCAGGCAGAGGCCACCGAGTTGCAAAGCCGGCCCAACCTCACGGGATCAACGCTGCACAGCGACTCCTTCCCGGCCCCGCCCTCCTCAGGATCAATGGGAAATGAAGGTGGGGAGTCGCATGCGTCACCTGCCAGGGTGGCGGTCGATCACCACTGACAGGTGGGTGCTGCAATTGGTCAAAAAAGGCCACTATATAGAATTCGTAGGCAGGCCTCCTCTGCTTTCCCGCTACTCGGGTCAGCATGCCCTGCTTATACAGCAGGAAGTGCTCGCGCTTCTGGAGAAGGAAGCCTTGGAGCACGTTCCAGAGAGGGTTAGGCTATTATTCGCACTTCTTCCTGGTTCCAAAGAAAACAGGGGACTTCTGTCCAATTCTGGACCTCAGTGACCTCAATCTATCGGTCTGCAAACGCTTCCGCATGGTGACCCTTCCAGATCTAATACCCATGCTAAAGCGGGACGCCTTTTTGGCGTCGTTAGACATGCAGGATGCCTACCTGCACATCCCAATTGCTCAAGCGCACAGGAAGTTCCTGCGCTTCGAGTTTCAGAGCCGTCATTATCAGTTCCGAGCGCTTCCTTTCGGGCTGTCATCGGCACCTCACGTCTTCACGAAGTGCATGGCGGTTGTAGCGGCATCTCTAAGGAGACAAGGCTACTACGTGTTCCCGTACCTGGACGACTGGCTTCTCATGGCTCCCTCCAGGGAAGCACTGATGATGGCCATTCACCGTACCCAGGTCCTTTTTCAGTCACTGGGTATTCTCATCAACCACAAGAAGTCTCTCCTGGTACCGTCCCAGAAACTGCCGTTTATAGGAGCAGTTCTGGACACCGTCAAGGGAAAAGCTTTTCTTCCCGCGGACAGAGCGGAACACATTCGATCCCTCATAAGGGATCTGTCTGTGAAGAGGACTGTTCTGGCCAGACTGGTCCTTCGCCTGCTCAGACACATGGCTGCGGCCATTGCAACAGTCCCGATGGCAAGGCTCCACATGCGGGTAACCCAGTGGATGCTAAGAGTGCAGTGGGACCAGAGGCAAGACCGTCTGCAGCAGCCAGTTCGAATCACGAATGCTGCGATTCGAGATTGGCAATGGTGGCTAGATCCGGGGAACCTCTCCACTGGGGTTCCCTTCGCAGCACCGTCTGACTGTGACTCTCTCCACAGATGCCTCAGGGCGCGGGTGGGGGAGCACACCTGGACGGGGTGAGGTCCCAGGGCACATGGACAGTCCAGGAATCTCATCTCCACATCAACATTTTGGAGATGAGGGCGGTGCTTTACGCACTGCAAGCCTTCCAATCGGAGATTCCACCGGGTACTCTCTTGTTGCAAACAGACAATACCATGGTGATGTATTACCTCATCAAACAAGGAGGCACTCACTCCTACCCCCCGTTGCAGGGAGGCCATGAGAGTGTGGGAGTGGGTAGTACAGCACAGCGCAAATCTTACTGCAGTACACGTCCCTGGAGTGGACAATACCATCGCAGACAGCCTGAGTCGTTCTCAGGCCAGAGTCCACGAGTGGGAACTTCTACAAAAGGTGACAGAGGATCTGTTCCACAGATGGGGCACTCCAGAGTTAGATCTTTTCGCGTCCCCATCCAACGCAAAACTGTCCAATTTCTGCTCGCTAGATCCAGGGCCTGGTGTTTTCTGGCGAGACGCGTTGTCCCTCTCCTGGGCGGGCAGATTCCTCTATGCCTTCCCTCCTTTCCTGTTGATCCAGAGAGTTCTTTTAAAACTTCGTAGGGAGCAGGCGACGCTCATTTTGATAGCGCCCTTCTGGCCCAGACAAATTTGGTTCCCGCTTCTGCATCAGCTATCCCGGGAACCTCCAGTTCCTTTGCCAGTCAGCTCCCATCTGCTGTCTCAGGAGGAGGGTTCATTAGTCCATCCGGACTTAAGTTCATTGAACCTGCACGCTTGGCTCCTAGAGACATAGCCATGATGCGACACGGGGTCTTGCAAAAGGTGGCAGATGTACTTTCTGCCGACAGAAAACCAGCAACCCACGCAACATACGCCATGAAATGGCGCAGATTTTGCTTGTGGGCTCGGGAGCACGGTTTCTCATCGTTACGATGTCCCGAAAAGCTGGTTCTGGATTACTTGCTTTCACTTTTCCAGTCCGGACTGGCTTACTCCTCGATTAAGGTACATCTTTGCGCAATTTCGGCTTACCATGCCCGCATAGTCCATCGGATGGTGGCCCAATTGGACACTACTCGTGCCTTTTTAAGGGGAGTTCTCCACCTTAGGCTGCCTATCAAGGACCCAGTCCCCCCCTTGGGACTTGCCCTTTGTCCTGGAGCAGCTTACGCTGCCACCTTTTGAACCAGCCGCGGATTGCGAGCTACGTTTTCTGTCGTGGAAAATGTTGTTTTTAGTTGCAGTTACTTCGGCAAGAAGGATTTCAGAGTTGCATGCACTTATGTGCAAAGAGCCTTATTTAATTTTCCATCAGGATAGGGTATCCCTGAGGACAAACCCAAAGTTCCTGCCTAAGGTGGTCTCAGCCCTCACCCTTAATCAGAATATCGACTTACCAGTGTACTTTCCCAAGTACACCAACCGAGGAGAAGCATTGCTTCACACCCTTGATGTACACAGGTGCATCAGATATTATCTGACCAGAACCAAACAGTATCGAAAATCGAATCAACTGTTTGTCTCCTTTGCTGAGAGAATGAAAGGAGCTCCTGTTTCTAAACAGTCTCTCTCGCGTTGGCTCATCCAGTGTATTTCTTTTTGTTATGACAAGCGCAACAAACCCTTATCAGGTGTGGTCAAGGGTCACTCCACGAGAGGAGTGGCCACCTCCTTTGCGGCGCTAAGGAATGTCTTCACCTCTGCCATTTGCACTGCGGTCACCTGGAGCTCGGTGCATACCTTTATTAGGCATTACAGTCTGGACATCGCATCGAGGCGAAGAGCAGGTTTCGGCCTAGCCGTCTTTCAGGGACTTCTGTCTTAGACTCGAGTAGGGTTGTGATCTCTACCTTTCCTCCTCCCTGTGGCATAAGATTGCTGCTATTGCTTGGGAATCAGTCCTAATGGTGTAACCTGCTGCAAGAGCTGTATCACGAAGTAAGACAGTACAGTTACGTAAGAACTCACCGTAACAGTAGATCTTCGAGAACATCTCTTGCAGCAGGTACTTTCCCGCCCACCATCCCCCTTCTTCTGGAGGTAGGTCATAGCCAAACATCCATCTTACGGGATGGGATATTCTGTTTTTTAGTCTTGGCCTTCTGATGGCGGATCCTTGGTCTCCTCTTCTGATGTCATCCAGTGGCCGGGAGTCTCCGGCGGGAGAACTGAGGATTGTGGGGGACCGCCTCCTTATGTACTCGCATGGCGTGGGCGGGACCGATGTCTGGCGGTCCCGCTGAAGACTGCTAGCTAGAAAATTTCCGTGGGGTCCTGGCGCCTGACTGCTTCAGTCCTAATGGTGTAACCTGCTGCAAGAGCTGTTCTCGAAGATCTACTGTTACGGTAAGTTCTTACGTAACTGTACTTTACGTAAGAACTTGCAGTAACAGTAGATCTTCGAGAGGAGCTTTTGCAGCAGGCGCTGCCTTCCCACCCTCCGTCCCCCAGGAGAATTTTTCAGCATGTCTAGAGCGGGCTTCGCCCAGTTTCTCGCTGAGATCCATTCACAGGTCTTGGTGGGGGAACTGAGGTGCAGCCGGGGTCCGCCCCCTTTGTAGTAGCATAACCGATGTTGGGGCAGAGCAGACATCAGGGGGACAATCCCCACTGGGTACTGCTAGGTGGGTTCTAAGGCCTGTGGCAGTAGTCCTAATAGTAATAGCCTGCTGCAAGAGCTCCTATCGAAGATCTGCTGTTATGGTTAAGTTCTTTTGGTTTTTTATACTTTATATTTTTATTTTCATTTGTTATCAGACAAATATTTACGGTAAGTTCTTATGTAACTGTACTATCAGAGGAGCTATAAGTGCAGGATGGTAAGTAGGGGGTAATGAATTCATGGGGGGTGAGGGCCATGACCAAGGAAAATATATAAAAAGTTATAGGATTGTGGATATGTTGTTCATCCACACTCTTTGGCACATCCTCTTCCACTTTAAATCTTGCTAGAAGTCTTCAAGCTGGCTCCTCACACCCACCCAGGTGGTATATACCTCGGCTCCGCCCCATGATGCCAGATCTTCCTTTCTGCTGGAAGATTTAGGTTGCCTCCCTTATGCTCACGCATTTTGTAGGCCTTGGCTGAAAAACCTTCGGTTATTCCAAAAATCCGTCTTGTTCACATTAGCGATCTCAAATTTGTTTCTTTGATTATGGAAGACAAGTGTTGCACCGGATTTTGTCGGTGCCCTTTGCGGCCAGCAGATGTCGCGCACTGATCTCCACACTGAGTGCGTTTTACTATCTCTATGTTGACCATGATGATACCTCGAAATGCGATTTGTCTTGCTTTCCATCCTAGCATCCTCGATGGCTGTCTCGCACACCTGAAGTTGGGGAGGTCAGAGAAACTAAACCCTCCAGCGAAATCGAAGGAGGCTCGGTGGGCGGTTTCCATGACTGCGGGATCCACCAAGCAATTGGAATGCATACAAACATTCAAAGAGGAAGTGGCTCGGGCTGCAGAGACTACTAGGAGCTTCATCGTTCCGCTCAACCTGGGCTCCACCTTCTTGGGTTCCTTCTGAGAGTTGTGCCAGTCTCTCCCGACCAAGGGAGGGGGTCCTGCGGGCATGCACTCCTATCTATCCCGTAAGCGGGAGAAGGATCCAGGATAGTCTTTGTCCCGACGGAGACACTCTTGGGAGCGGGAGAGATCTCGGTCCCAGGGATATGTGGTCTCGTCTTCAGTCGAGATTGCTTCTTCGGCCGACAAGCATTTCGGCTTTGCCATCTGGTCAGTCGACCAAACTGTCAATCAACCATGTAGAAATAGTCATCGATCCGCTCGATCCTTTATCGCCGACTCCGGTCGACGATTCTGTCGATTTGAACTCCAATTCTGACTTTCCCTGTCAAGGAGACCCAGCCTGCTGGGACTCCCGTCGAGGAAGTGGACCCCGACCCGAAATCACCAGTCTTGCCGGTGTCTCCTGAGCGACCGAATTGGCCCAACCGATCTCTTTCGAGGTCTCTGATTCCCCTCGACCGAAAGGCCAAGGAAGAGCCATAAATGCTCTAAAAAGAGGCGACTCCATCGGTCGTTCTCGTACTCATTTGATGAGGAGAGGCTTCAGCGGAAGCTCCGGCACTACGAGTACCTCTTGTGGCAACAGCTGATTTTGACTGGGCACAAGCTGACCCCGGCTTCCACCCCAGTCCATTACTGGACTTTCACCTCCTAGGCTGAAGCAGACTCCTTCGGAGCCGATCAAGTTGGTTCACGTACCCGTGGAGCCTGTGAAGCCTCCTGTTCTACCTAAAACTCTCTCTTCACTGATCGTGGTGGAACCACTGCCCAAGCAGCCTGTGGGAGGGGGGCTCCTTCCAAAGAAGATAGGCCAGACACCGGGATCCCCTGGCGTTTGTCCTTCACTTGTTACCCTGGACCTCCTTTGGGTCTAGGGCGATTTGGGTGGCAGGCCGCTGTACCCAGACTCCTTGGACTCTGTCACCGGGCTCCACTCTCATCCCGGGGATGATGAGTCGTCCGTTGGCACAGGGATGGAGGAAGGTCCTTCCTCCTTCCAAGGGATCCTCCGTCTCATCTCTGATTCTACAGGGATGCCCCTGGAACCCATCCAGAAAAAGGCTAAGTACCCTCTCACGGACATCCTCAAGAGAGGGGATACCGCAATGGAGGCCTTTTGTGTGGCAGAGACCATTGTTGGCCCGGCCTTAGAACTGTGGCAACGCCCTGCTTCTTGTCCAGCTTCATCTGCCTGCATTGCCTGCGGGATCCCTCACGAGGTTCACAGAGCACCCTTCGGCCGAGAGAGCCTGGTGACCACATCTGCGTTCAGGTGTACTGGCAGTTGTGCCGATACTGACCAATCTGATGGGGACCAAGCTTATGGACCATTCAGCCAGGAAGGTCTATGTGGCTTCTTCCTTGGGCTTTCGTTAGGCAAGCTTGGCTGTCATCATGGCACACTTCTCCCATGCCCTTCTAGGGTCTTTGGATGAGGTCCTCCCACATCTCCCCGTGGACATGCAGACCACGGTGAAGCAGGTCCGGGATAAGGGCCGAGCTGTTGCCAGACAGCAGCTTCAAACAGCCTTGGACATTGGGGATTCTTGTGTCTATTTGATGGCAGCTGCAGTTGCCTCTCGTTGCAGGGCTTGGCTGAGGCTCTCCTCCTTTCTGGCGGACACTCGGCACAAACTAGCTGATGTGCCCTTCCTAGGGACAGACCTGTTCGGCCCAGGAGCGGCTGGTCATCTTCAGCGCATTGAGCAGTCCAGTGCCACCTTGGATGCTACTTCTGTCAAGGGTTTTTCAGGCAAGAACCAGCAGAAGAAAAAGAAGCCTTTTCGGCATTCTTCCCCTGCGGCTTAGCAGTCCTCTCTTTAAGTGGGGCATCAGCAACAGCAGCAGGCTCAAGCTTGGTGTCCCTGGCCCAAGCCTGGGCCTTCCCAGGCCTGTAAAGGAGGCAGAGGTGTTCAGGTCCTGGATCCTCCAAGCCTGCTCAGTGACGGGGCGGGGCCTGCCAACCCCTCTCCCCTCACTCCACCTCTGGGTCCAACTGTGAGGGGCTGGCTCTGCCACTTCCTTTCCACCTGGTCCGCTGTCACTTCAGACAGGTGGGTTCTCGAAGTGGTCGGTCAGGGACTGCCTCGATTCGAACAGTACCCTCCCAAGCAGAGCCCGTGCTCCTCGAGAGGAAAGAGTAACCGCTCAGACCCAGTCAGCTCTCCGAGACAACATCGCTCAACTCCTCCTCAAGGAGGCAGTGGCTCCAGTGACGGATCCTCCAGCAGACCCAGGCTTTGTCTCCAGGTACTCCCTGGTGCCCAAGCGGATGGGGGGCTGGAGCCCCATTCTAGATCTGCACGACCTGAATCAATATCTCCGGTCACGCAGCTTTCGGATGGTCACTGTGTCCCAGATCATACCATCCTTGGAGCGAAACATGTGGTTCTGTTCACTGGATCTGCAGGACACGATCTTATCTGTGTCAATCTTCACCATTCATCACCTTTGGGTTACTGGTCTGAGTTAATGACCCCGTGGGAGCTTTTTTTTTTTTTTGGGACGGGTGGAGTTGACGCACCATCTACACCACTCTCGAGGCCGATGCACTGCATGACGCCCGCGGGTTGGCCGTTGGGTGTTGTCAACTCCGCCCTCCTGCTAGTTCTTCATCTCCTGCCATTGAGGTCACCTCGTGGGAAGCTCCAATAAGAATTTCAGAGGCCTACCTCTATAGTTGAAGCTTTCGTCTGCATTTTCGACTCAGTGTCGCAGCGTAGTCAGTCGACTCCGTATATTCTGCCGGTTCTGTTCGCTCCACTTGATGTAACCTGGTAAGACTGTTCCTTATTTTATTTGCTTTGCGACGTCTGGTTTTGTTTTGTTGTTTTTCCCATAGGTCATGTCTCGTTCGGGGGGGGGCAAGAAATCTTCTAAGACAGGACGGCCCCCCCATGCAATGGTGCCCATGCGGCCATAAGTACTCCGTCACCGACCAGCACGACCGATGCCTCGCGTGTCTTGGCCCGCTTCACAACATGGATTCGTGTGACACTTGTTTCTCAATGGACCGCCAGGTCATCTGGAAACGCGCGTGGAAAGTGGGGTGAGAGCTCGCGACTTCGGTGGTCGAGCATATAGGCCAAGCCGTGTTAACTCTGCCTTTCCTCGGGTCCCCTCCTGGTTTTATACCGACTGAGGGGGAAGGGCTCTGCCTTTTCTAGCCTAGCAGTGGCAGAGGCCCCCTGTCGGGGAACAGACCGGAGGCGCCGCTTTGGCAGTCGCCCCTTTGGGGGCAAAGGCTCCCTGGTGTTGCACCCGTGGCTTGGAAGGCCTGGGTCGGCACCTTCCTCGGCGCAGTCTTTCAGCACAGTTTTGGGTCTCGGCGCCATTCGTGGCACCATAGGCCCTAATGGTGCCGTCGGCGGCGCTGGTTCGTAGTTCAGCGCCGTTGCTGCTCTTGGTGCCATTCGTAGTGCCAATGGGGCTGTGGGCGCAGTGGAAGGCTCTGGCGTCATCCCCTTTTCTTGGCGCTGTTTGTGGCACGGGGTTGAACGCGACGCCGTGTCCAGTTCTGGGCCATTCGTGGGTTCGAATAGGGACACGGCGCTGTGGGGTTTCTCGACCTCGGCGCCGAGAGCTGTCGGGGCCGTCGTCGGTGCAGTCTGTCCTCTGCGCCGCTCGTGGTGCTGTGGGATGGATCGGTGCCGTGGGGGTCTCTGGCCTTGGCGCCAAGAGCGCGGTCGGAGCAGTCGGCGCCGTTGTTGATCTCGACGCTGCTTGTGGTGCCATGGGTTGGGATGGTGCCATGTCAGGCTTTGGCTCTGAGGCTGCTGCCCTTGTTGAGGATGTGTCATCTTCTGGCACCATTCACGGTGCAGATGGGGGCACCAGCATCGACTCTGGTGCAGTCTGTGGTCCTGATGCCCTGTTCACTAGGGATGGCAGCGGGTGTCCGCGCACTGTTTGGCACAGGACTTTGATCTCCACCTCTTCGGAGGAGGAGTGGGACTCTGAGTCAGACGGGCAGTCTGACTCTCTGGAGTTAGCTACGAGCGTGGACACGCTGGTAGTGTCCTCGACAGACCAGAGACAGCCCCCCTCTGAGGAGCGGACAGGGACTGCCAGGGTCAGAAGTTCTGACCAGCTGGCAGTGGTGCAGGCCACCATTGCTCTTCGGCCTGGCCTTGGAGGGTTCTCTGACCCCTCAGCGGTGGTGCTTCCTTCTGTGGTGTGCCTGGATCGCTCGACTTTTGGAGCGATCGGAGCACCCACGGGAGGGGAGGGTGCTGCTCCTTGGGTAGCCCCTTCGGGGCCTGACCGAAGCTGTCAGTTGCCTAGGCTGGCTCTCTCGAGGAGGAGGGTGCTCTCGGATTCTGAGGGATTGAGGGGCATGGGGTCTGTACGGCGGCCTTTTTCCGGAACCCACCTGGGCTCTGGGAGAAGCCGTAGTGCGGATCTCCGCTCTTCCCCATCGGTTTCCTTAAGAGGGCCCTGTTCTTTGGAGGTAGGGGACCGTCTTTCTGAACCTACATAGCCCCAGTCCTCTCGGGGGGGGGGGGGATTCTTCAGGGCACAGCCTAGGCAATACCAGTTTGGTTGTTCAGCTGTCGGCTGTGGAGTCTTCCGGAGCACCTTCTTTCCCTAGGGCTCCTGGTGCGCTCCCTAGCTCAGGCGGAGGTCGACCGATTCCTGTTGTCTGTTCTGCCCCTAGTCCTCTGCCACCTTCTCCTGCGCTTCCAGGCATTCGTGATCCCAGAGGGCCTCTCACCTGGGAGCAGTTCAGAGCTCAGGCTGCTCAGTTTCTCTCTTACGTTAAGGCAGTGGACAGAGGTTTTTCAACCTCCTTCTGAGCAGACAGCTTTTGAACCTTTGAGGTCCTCTGACTCTTCATCCCCCTATTCTGGGGGAGAGTAGCCATCTGTCCACATCTCTCCAGCTGCTGATCTCGCTGAGTATCAGCGATTCCTCGTGAGGATGTTGGAGGACCTACACATTACCCTTCCTACTCTACACACACCAGAGCACTTGGTGTATGCCTTGATAGGTGATTTCAGCGAGGACACCCTTGTGGTTCCCCTCTGGCCTGCTCCCTTTCGGGAGGTGTCATTGCTTTCCTGGCAGAGACCCTTTTCCGGAATTCCTGCCCCTAGGGATCTCTGCCAGCAGTATTGTGCCCCCCAGAGTTTCCAGGTTCCATGCCTCATCCTCAGTCAGGATTGACGCAACTGGACACTCCTGATGGGCTTTGCACTCTGTGCTGTGGCCGGCCCCCAGATCAAGATTCTTCAGATTTCGACTTCTGGGGGAGGAAGACCTTCTACTCAGCATGGTTGCTGCTCTGCATTGCAGCACATCAGGCCCACTGTGCATCTTATGACAGGTTCTTGTGGTCCAGGCTGGGCCAGCTCCTAGCCTCCATGCCTGACATGGAGCAAACCAGACCAGCCATTGCACTCTCTGCACGTGGCCTGGAGCTAGCAAGGCATCAAGCAAGGGCATCGTATGATGCCTTTGAGGTAGCTACCAGGGTCGTAGGGACAGCGATCTGCACTAGGCGGGCGGCACGGCTGCGTCTTTCCCAGTTGTCACCCTTGGCCCGGTGTAGGGTGATTAACCCGGCCCACCAGAGAACCTGTCTCTTCTCCCGTAGAGTGAGGCGGCGTCTGTCGGGGCAACTTACAACCCCCTCCAGGGTGTCCCCTTCTCACACTCCCCACACTCGAACCTCTCCAGGCCTTGAAGGTTCTCTCTCTTAGTGTGTCACCCACAGAAAGCTAAGGAACTTGGTCCCTTAGGATTTAAAACCCCCTTCAGGGGGGGCTTGGCACTCGCCCAAAGGTGATGAATGGTGAAGATTGACACAGATAAGATATGGAAATTACATACCTACCGTAATTCTGGTCTTTTTGTGTATCTTCACCATTCATCACAATCCCACCCTCTATCCCCCTGGGACCTTAGTCTCTGGGTCCCCCTCCCTCTTTGTTCCTCCCCCCCCCATTTCTGTGGGTCAGAGTAGGGCAAACTGGGGCACATAAGGGATAATTGTTCCTTAAGGTTGGAGTAGTCAGGGTAGGGCACTCCTTCCTTAGTGCTTGAGCTCCACCCCAGCGGGGTGAGGGTTACAGTGCCCCTTTTCTTTCCTTCTCCCCGTCAAGCTTTGATTTCCTTGTCCTGTGTACATAACCTCAATTAATTTAAGAAACTAGGTTTCTAAAAATCTCCTTTTGGGGGATATCCCTGTTTTCCAGTCTTTCTTCCAGAATAGCCAATTCTGCTTATAGGAGTTGTGCCAGTAATTCTGTGCCTGCAATTCTGGCAGTTAGCCTCTTGGCTACTCCTTCACAGTTCCTATATAAACTGGAGACTAGTCAAGGGTACAGGGTATGTTTCTCCTGTCTCCTCCTCCTACCCCTAACATTTTCCTACCTCTAAAAACCTTTTCCTCCTTCCCTCCTCCTTTCTACTTCCAGAGATTGGGGCCCCTACCCAATCCTCCTTAGTCTTCGAACTTTTTCTGTCCTCTGTCGTGTTTTTCTCCTTTTAGTTTTATATATTTTCTTTTGTCTGTCCCTTGGACTTCCTTGTCCCATCCCTCTAACCTCTTTCTAACCTCTCTGACTCAGAACTGGCGGAGGGAGGCGGAGTCGACAACACAGGCAGCCAACCCAAGTGCCACGCAGTGCGTCGGCCTCGAGGGCGGCGCCGATGGTGTGTCGACTCTGCCCGTCCAAAAAAGAGCTCTCACGGGGTCATGACCTCTGGCCAGTAACCCAAAGGTGATGAACGGGAATGTGGGGAATATGGGTGTGGGCAGGACAGTAGTGAGGTGGGTAGGTAACTGGCTGGGCAGCAGGACACAGAGGGTGGTGGTAAATGGCTGTCACTCCACAGAGGGAAGAGTGACCAGTGGGGTACCACAGGGATCAGTGCTGGGACCGGTACTATTCAATATCTTCATCAGTGACATTGCACAGGACCTAGAAGGCAGAATTTCACTGTTCGCTGATGACACAAAGCTCTGTAACAGAGTAGACACACCAGAGGGTGTAGACAGAATGAGAAGGGACCTGCAGAACTTGAAGAATGGTCAGGGGTTTGGCAGTTGAAATTCAATGCAAGGAAGTGCAAGATAATACATATGGGGCACAAAAACCCTGGCACAATATATCAGTTGGGGGGTGAGGATCTAGCATGCACCAAGCAGGAAAGGGATCTTGGAGTTATCTCTGATGACCTCAAGGCAGGGAAACAGTGTGACAAGGCAGCAGGTAAAGCAAATGGGATGCTGGGATGCATAGGCAGGGGCATCACCAGCAGGAAAAGGGAGGTCATAATTCCACTATACAAGACACTAGTGAGGCCGCACCTGGAGTACACTGTGCAGTTCTGGAGACCTTACCTACGTAAGGACATAGACAGGGTAGAGAAGGTTCAGAGGAGGGCAACAAAGATGGTGCATGGATTGCATCACAAGTCCTATGAGG
Source organism: Neoceratodus forsteri (assembly GCA_016271365.2). Lineage (NCBI taxonomy): Eukaryota > Metazoa > Chordata > Ceratodontiformes > Ceratodontidae > Neoceratodus > Neoceratodus forsteri. The sequence goes on along the minus strand of CM057449.1, from coordinate 1,380,404,265 downwards.
ACAGGTTGAAGGCACTGAACATGTACTCCCTGGAGGAGAGGAGGGAGAGAGGGGATATGATAGAGACATACAAGTATCTTACAGGGAGGAACAGGGTGCAGGAATGCACTATTTTTAAGCGAAAAAGATGTTCCAGGACTAGAGGCATGGGATGAAGTTGGAGGAGGGACGATTCAGAGGAAGCGTGAGGAAGAATTTCTTCACAGAGCGGGTGGTGGACAAGTGGAACACCCTGCCAGAGGAAGTGGTGGGGGCTGAAACAATCAAGGATTTAAGAATGCATGGGATAGACATAAAGGAATTCTGGAGGTCAGGGGTAAGGGGCGACAGACTTCCTGGAAAACATAAACTGAACTTACAAACTTAAATGGGCAGACTGGGTGGGCCATAGGCCCTTATCTGCCGACACTGTCTATGTATCTATATATCTATGTAACGGTGAAGATGCACAGAAAGATCAGAATTACGGTAGGTACATAATTTCCATTTCTTTCATGTCCCAATCCATCCATCCCATCAGCAGTTCCTCCACTTCAGGGTTGAAGGGACCCTGTACAAGTTCCGAGCCATGCTGCTCGGCCTGTCATCAGCCCCACGGGTCTTCACCAAATGCATTGGAGTCTGGATTTATCCCTATCTCGACGATTGGCTCTTAGCAGGTTCCACCCAGCCCTCCAGACCTGCTCCCAACTAGGCCTCCTGATAGAGTCCAAGTTGCAACTCGTGCCTTCTAAGGTGATGGGCTTCATTGGGGCAGAGCTTGACTCTTGTCAAGCCAGAGCTCGGCTCCCAGCGGACAGGATGAAGGTTCTTTCTTCCTTTGCCCAATCATTTCTGGTTGAGCAATTGTGCCCTGCCCAGGACTTTCTGTGCCTTCTAGGTTACATAGCGGCAGGCACCTCAGTCCATTGGGCCCGGCTGCACATGCGCCCCCCTGCAGTGCGAGCTGGCCACCCAGTGGACTCGGCGCCATGGTCATTTCGACCAGCTGATTACTGTAACCCATAAGATGTGGGACATGCTCCACTGGTGGACCGCCCCAGACTGGTTGCAGGAAGGGATCCCGTTTGTCTGCCCTGAGCCGACGGTCGTCCTCATGACTGATCCCTCTGTCATGGGCTGGGGAGCCCACATGGGAGATGAAAGAGCCCACGGGCTCTGGACCCTGAGGAGTCCCAATGCCACATCAACCTGTTGGAGCTTAGAGCGGTCAGACTGGCACTGTTGGCTTTCGCTCCTCAGCTCCGGGGTGAAGTTCAAGTTCAGACAGACAATACCACGACCATGTACTACCTCAACAAACAGGACGGCGCACACTCCTGTCTGCTGTGTAGGGAGGTGCTCCTCATCTGGACCCTCGTGAGTCGATTGGAGGCAGATCTCCTAGTCATTCATGTGGCAGGAGCCTCAAATCATCTGGCGGATGCTCTCAGCCGCTTAGGCGAGACATCCCACGAGCGGTATCTCCATCCAGAGGTAGCTCACAGGTTGTTCTCCCACTGGGGCAAACCGATGGTGGACCTGTTTGCCTCCACGGACAACACCAAGCTGAGGCTGTTCCATGTCTGCCCCCTTCAGCAGGGCTCGCTGCAGGGGGATACCTTCTCGGGGCCGTGGACCCCGGGCCTCCTCTACGCCTTCCCTCCATTTCCCTTTATCCACAAGGTGCTCCTCAAGGTGAGGGACAAGGCGAAGGTGATCCTGACAGCCCCTGACTGGCTGCGCCAGTTCTGGTATCCAGATCTCCTCAGCCTCAGCTGCAGGCCACCGGAGTGGCTTCCAGCATGTCCCAGACCTGGTGTATCTCAATCAGGGGAAAGTATTTGATCCGGACCTTCAATCCCTGCCCCTCACAGCCTGGTACCTGAGCGGCTAGAGTTCCAGGCTTTGTGTCTTTCCGAGGATGTCTTCACCGTGGTGGAGGCATCCAGAAAGGAATCGACCAGGAAATGTTATGCCTTCAAATGGAAAAGGTTTTCCGTTTGGTGTCAGGGCAAGGGCCTGGACACTGTCCTGTCCAGTGGCTAACATTCTCTACTACCTTTGGTCTCTCCAAAGGGGGTCTATGGTCATCGACTCTTAGGGTGCACCTGGCAGCCATCTTTGCTTACCGGGCACAGGCCAGTCAGCCGATGGTACAGGAGACTGTGGCCAGGTGCTTTTTCAAAGGCCTGGATCACATATCCCCTTCGGTGCGTGAACCTCCACCTCCTTGGGATCTTCTGCTGGTACTGGCAAAGCTCATGTGCAAGCCATTCGAACCAATGCACAAGTGTGAGCTCTCACACTTGTCGTGGAAAACTGCCTTCCTGATGGCTGTCGTGTCTGCCAGAAGGACAGGGGAGCTCCAGGCACTTTCTGTGGACTCCCCTTATCTGGTGTTCCACAGGGACAAGATTGTCCTATGCCCCAACCCGAAATTCCTTCTGAAGGTGGTGTCAGAGTTTCATCTTAACCAGGTGTTAACTCTGTCGGTTTACTACCCCAACTACACCTCAGAGGCAGAGTACAGGCTCCATACTTTGGACATGAGACGTGCTGTCTCCTATTATGAGAGGATGGCAGAAATTCGGGTAGAGATTTGCCAGCTGTTTGTCACCTATGCTGAAGACACTTCTGGCAGACCTGCAGCAAAGGGGATGATTGCAAGATGGATTACATCATGCATAGGTCTGTGCTATGAGTTGGCGGGCAAGGAGCCTCCCAGAGAGATAAGAGCTCATTCTACCCGCCATACCGCTGCATCCGGTGGCTGCTTCCAGGGACATCTGTATCCAGGAAATCTGCTGGGCTGCTACCTCTAAGTCAGCAAACACCTTCATCAGCCACTGACACATCGACCTTGAGTCATGCCGGGATGCTGGTTTTGGGGCCTCAGTTCTCCAGTCTCTGTTCCCTAAAGAAGAGGTGCGCGCCTTGTCTCCCTCCTCCCGGAGAACTGCTAGAAGTCTGCCAAAGAGTGTGGATGAATAACATATCCACACTCCTAGAAAAACAGGTTACTCACCTGTAACAGTAGATCTTCCCTTGTCAATCTTCACCATTCATTACTGTTGGGTGACAGCGGGAATGCGCATCCGCCAAGGAGCTTTTTGAGGAGTTGGCATAGCAGCGCCGCCCCTGGAGTGGCGCTCTGTGTAGGCGCGGCGGCCGTTGGGCGCTCTGAACTCCTCCTCCATCCAGTTCTGTTTCTCCTGCCATTTGAGGCTGCACCTGCTTCGTGAGTTTGGTAATTTACTCGTCATAGGCTGCTTGAAATTTATTTCAATGCTCCTTCATCCAGGTATTTTCATCTAAATAAACTAGTGAACCTTTCCATTATTATTTTTCTTTCGACAACATGAAGCCTTTTCTGTGTTTTGCTTGATTATTTAGCATCATGTCTGGTTCGGGGGCAAAGAGCAAGTCTAAGGCGGGCCGTGCCCCTATGCGTCGGTGCCCTTGTGGCCAGCAGTTTTCCGTCACGGTCCGTCATGATGTTTGTCTCCGGTGCCTGGGACCCTACCATAATATGGACCATTGCGACGCCTGCTTCTCCATGGACCACTGTGTTTTAGAAGTCCACGCGTTGCGAGTCGGGCGAGCTCCGCCGACTTTTGGAGGACGTCGCCGTAGGGTTTCCCAGGCCAGATCTCTTGACCTTTCCTCTGGGTCCCCTCCCAGGTCTATACAACCCAGCGAGGAGGAAACCTCCTCCACTTCCAGCCTTGCCGAGGAGGAGGTTTCTTCTTCGGCACCGGAGGAACAGTGTGATCCCACCCGGGGTCACGCTGTTGGCGCCGTCCCAGCAGTCACCTCCTCGGAGGTGCAGGCTCCCCCGGTGTCGTGGCCCCTGGCTGCGGGGCCCAGCGCTGGTGGCCCCTGGCTGCGGGGCCCAGCGCTGGTGGGCCCTCGTTAGTCTTTCCTCGCCGTGGAGTCTTCCGCTTCTCATGGCGCCGGCGACTCGGTCGGGGCCATAGGCAGCGCCGTTCTGGGCCTCGGCGTCGTTCGCAGCACCGGGGACTCTGGCGGCACAGTCGGCGGTGTCGCTCTGGGTCACGGCACTGTGGGTTCAAGCGGTGTCTGCAGCAGTGCTGCCTTGGACCTCGGCGCCGTACACAGTGCCGGGGACTCTGGCGGTGCCACTCTGGGTCTCGGTGCTGTTCAGGTGCGGGACCATGGCACAGAATCTTGGCACCGTGGCAGGTAATCGAAGCGGCACCGTTTGCGGTGCGGCCCAGGAACCGGGCACCGCCAGGGGGACGGATGACTCGGCGGATGTGTTGCTCATCGCCTGGTGCCACCTCGGGGCAGGCTTCTGCTGTGGTTGGTTTGCAGTCTTCCCTTGTTGACCCCTCCTCGGAAGGGCATGACTCAGGTGAGGACACAGACCAGCAGCTAGAGTCCTCTGGCTCTGAACCTCCTGTAGGCCGCAGGGCTAGACAGTCCAGTATCCCTCTCCCGGACTTCCCGGAGCTGGTCAACCCGGATGGCTCCACGGTTAGGGGTGGCCTGGAATCATCTTTGGTGGACCCTTCGGGAGTTCGAGAAGGGATTCTCTCTTCTGGCAGGGCCCAGGCAGCCGCCGTTTCCGGTGCTGCTCGGGTCCTTCAGCAGAGGGAGGAGGACCCTGCTTCAGTAGGCGCCCTTCGGGGCCTTGCTCAGCAGGGACCTCCACCGCTGGTTTCGAGGAAGAGGGCTGCTTCGGAGTCTGAAGGGTTGAGGGGTAGGGTCAAGAGCGCGACGAGCCCCCACCGTCCTGCTGGGTGCTGGGAGGAGTCGTAGTGCTGATCCTCACCTCTCTGAAGGTCTCTAAAGCGCTTTCTAATGGTGGTTTGAGGGTTGCCCTTCTGGACTCATGCAATCCCAGGCGTGCCACGGGAGATTCCCCTTCAGGGCTCTTTCCGGAGTTGCCTCCTTTCCTCTCTTCTGCGCAACCCCGCATGATCACAGAGTCCCCAGTTTTGGTGGCATCGCTACCTGGATCCCAGAGCTCTGGCAGAGGCCAGGCACGTGCTTTTAGGTGCCCTTCGCCCATCCCTCTGCAACCACCCCCCTCTCTCCCAGGCCGTGTGGGGCCCACTGGGCCATTAACGGGAGGCGTTCAGAGCTACTGCGTGGCCTTCCGTCCTATGGTTAGGGCCATGGGCGAACAGGTTTCGCCTGTCCCCCCAATCGCAGGAGTCTTCTGGGCATTCGAGCTCCACTTCCTCCTCGTCTTCCTCAACTGAGGAAGAGGAACTTCCTGTCCACCTTTCCTCTGATGCTGACTTCACTGACTATCAGCGTTTCCTTTCGAGGATGGTCTCGGAGCTTCGTATTTCCTACGTTCGTAGAGACAATACCGAGCGGCAGATGGGTGCTTTCCTCAGTGAATTCAGCGCCCGCCATTTGGTAGTGCCTTCCTGGCCAGTTCCCTTCCAGGAAGCGTCTATCAGCACCTGGCAGTCTCCAGCCACTTCTTCTCCAGCCCCAGGCCCCTCACGAGTCTCTAGGTTCTCTACCTCACCCACCTTTAGGTTTTACGTCCCTAGATACTCCTTCTGGGCTTCGCCGCCCAGTGCACGACAGGCCTCTGAACTTGGATTCTGCTGAGTTCGACCAGTGGGGACAAAGAGTTTTCTCTTCTGGTCGTGCATTACTGTGCATTTCCTCCCATCAGGCTCACCACGCTGCTTACAACAGGCATCTGTGGTCGATGCTGACTCAGGTCTTAGCTTTGCTACCTGACTCAGAGCAGTCAAGACAAGCCATTGCCCTCTCTGCAGAGGGTCTGGAGCTTACCAAGGCACCCGGCGAGGGCATCCCTATGGCGCATCAGCGGTGGCATCCAGGCTAGTAGGGACAGCGATCTGCATCAGGCGGACGGCATGGCTTAGTCTCTCCCGACTGTCACCCATGGCCCGGCGTAGGGTGACTGGCTCTGCCTTCCGGGGGCCCGCCTATTTTCCCGTAGGGCGAGGAGACGTCTTCAGGGGCAACCCCCTTCCCACAGCCCCTTGGGGAGTCTTCTGCTCCTCACCCACCTTAGACTCTTGTCTATTGGTCAGGGTCTCCCCCTCTCTACTTGTCGCCAGTAGGAGGTTGAGGGGTCTGTTCCCTCAGGGGTTTTCCTCCCCCCCCCTTTTTTCTAGGGGAAGGGGGCTTGGTACCCACCCAACAGTAATGAATGGTGAAGATTGACAAGGGAAGATATGAAAATTACATACCTACCGTAATTCTTGATCTTCTCTTGTATCTTCACCATTCATTACTGAATCCCTCCCACCATCCCCTCAAGGGCCTCCTTCAGCGTCTCCCCTTCCCTCCCTTTTCTCCCTGGGCCGTTAAGCCCCCCAAAAATAATTTTTTACATGCTCTTTCCGATCCTCTGAACGGATCTTTCCCTCTGAGAATAGGAGGAACGAGCTTCATTTATCTGTCCTGAGGGAACTCTTTCTGACTGCCCTTAATGGGCATCTCTTGGTTCTCCCCAGCCATTTCTTCTCAATTCACAGTTTAAAGAGACGATCCCTTACGGGGCTCGACTTCTCTTTTCCAGACCACTTCTGGCAGGTCTTACTCCTATTATGTCAGCCTCTACAGGTGTAGTGCTATCCGGCACTCCAGTTTCCTTAGAGTGTTTGCTGCCTTGCCTCTAGGGAGTCCGATTGAGTTCTCGCGCTCTCTATTTGGTATAGGGGTGCCCCCTGCGGGCATCCCCCCCCACACTTTCACATGATACTGTGTTATCACTTAACAAAATGCTGGTGGGCTTTCTCCCTCCTAGCTGGCAGCTCTTGTTTGGAACAGAGTTTTTCCTTCTTAATGATTAAAGAGCTCCCAGCTGGAGTCTGGGAAAAACTGGGTAGGCGGGAGGTTAGGGAACCTGCCTTTGGTGTCCATTCTGAGCGAGAAGTTCAGTTGACCATCTCCTTCAATTCCAAAATGGGATCCTTGCTCCCTTGTTTGTGGTTCTGAGCTTATAACCCTGAACTAATTGCCAATGGCAGTCTTCCCCCCTCCTAGCCTCCCCATCTATTCTTCTCCTCTCTTTTTACCCTTCTTCTTTCTCCTCCCTATCTGTTCCTCCCTTAGAGCCGCCCCAGAAGTGAGGCCCTTCGGTCCCTTATGGTAGGCAGTTCTTCTTTTCCCTTCTATCCTCTATCGGCTTATTCCTTTTTCAGTTTATATCCTTTCCTTTTTTCTATCCCTCGGCTCTCTTGCCTCACTCTTTCTTCTAACCCTTTTTTCGCCTCTCCGGCCAACAGAACTGGGATGGAGGAGGAGTCTGCGGCGCCTAATGGCCGCCTCGCACTCTACGCTGTGGGCATCCTCCAGGGGCGGCGCGCCATTGGCGCGAGCTCCTCAAAAAAACTCCCGTGGCGGGTGCGCGCCTCCGGCTGTCACTCAACAGTAATGAATGGTGAAGATACAAGAGAAGATCAAGAATTACAGTAGGTACGTAATTTTCATTTCTCTGAGTGGTATGTTCATCCACATGGACCCACCAGACCTCCCTGGCTGCAGATGCACAACACCTGGCTTCCAGCAGGCTAAGATCTGACGTCATGGGGCGGAGCCGAGGTATATACCACCTGGGTGGGTGGGAGGAGCCAGGTTGAAGACTTCCGGCAAGATTTAAAGTGTAAGGGGACATGCTTGAAAGAGCTTCTGACTCCTTACAACCCTGTGCGACAGCTCTATTCGGCTGGTGAGGGGTTGCTGGAGGTTCCGAGGGTTACTTTGAAATCTTCTGGGACCTGTGCTTTTATGTTTGCGCCCCCCCCCAACCCTCTGGAATTCTCTGCCCTGTCAGCTTCGGGAATGTACTACCGTGGGGAGCTTTAATCAGGACCTTAAGACTTTTTTGTGGAGGCAAGCCTTTTGTGAACTGGAATGATTTTTAATGGTCTATTTTAATTGTGATTTTTTTTTTTATAGAATTTGTTGTTATGATTGTAAAGCACCTTTGTACCAGAAAGGCGTTCAATAAATAGTTTTATTATTTATTCATTGTTATGGGAAAGAGTGTGGATGAACAACAACTCCTAGAACTACTGTTACAGGTGAGTAACTTGTTTTTACTGCGACCTCTGGCTTAAGTAGCAAATACGTAGGACGGCAGTGCAGCTGGCTGTTATGTAGCTTAGGCTTTGTATATCACTGATTTAGTTTTTCTTTTTTTTTTTTATTGAAGGGCTTTTGCTTGAGTTTCCTGACCCAGCTGGACAGAGTTTCTCACCCTCTTGTTGTGAAGTTGATCTGCCAGTACATCATCAGTAGTAACATCAAAAGTATGCTCAAACAGGTATGTGTAGCTGTAAAGATTTTTGTGTATATTTTTTGTTTCTGTAATTAATCCCCCATTACCTATCCTTCCACAATTTCAGCTGCCCTGACGTCACCCACCTTCTACAGGATGTTAGGGCCATAAATGTACAGGGCCTCTATGTCCTCACTGACGTGACTCATGCTGTCACCTATTTCTCCAGTGCTCTTCTGGCCACTCAGGACCGTCACGTCCCTGTCACAACTCTCGAGAGTAAGAGGTGGGTATACATGTTGAATAACAAAAGAACTACTAATCCTCATGAAGGATAAGGACTGTAAGTTGGCTGCCCACAAATTGATCCTCTTGCCCTGTGGAACAAATGCAGGCATCTGTGTAATCGATGCAAGCACATGACCAGATTATTAAAATGGAATTATTACCTCAAACTCCAAACGGAGAGCTGTGGTAATCCTAGAAAAATCTGGGAGTCCATTCACTCCCTTCTAAACCCCTGCACAAATAGCCCTAACATACACTTAAGTTCCCCTTCTAGGGATGTGGATATGTTCTTATGCACACTTGTTGGCATGTCCCTTTCCCCCTTTAAATCATGCTGGAAGGTCTTCAAGCTGGCTCCTCCCACCCACCCAGGTGGCATAGCCTTCCACTCCGCCACCATGATGCCAGATCTTCCTTTCTGTTTGAAGATTCTGGTTGCCTCCTCTTTGCTAGCACTTTTTGTAGGCCCTGGCTTCAAACTCTTCGGTTATTCCGAAGATTCGGCTCGTTCGAGCTGGCGACTGTGATATTTGTTACTCGGTCATGGAAGATAAATCTTCCCACCGGTTCATGAGGTGCCCGTGCAGCCAAAAGGTTGTGCACTGATCCGCATCGTATACTGCCTGGGTGTCTGCCGCGGCCTCCAGACTTGCGAATATTGCTGCATTTCTTGAACATCTAGATGATGCGTTTTGCATGCCGATTTGCCAGGCCGAGAAATTGAATCGCCGGTCAAAGTCCAGAGGCCTAGTGGGTGGTCTCTGGCGAGTGAGGTTCATTGAGCAGTTGGAACAGATGCAGGCCTTCAAAGAAGCAGTGGCACGGGCCACAATACTCTTCTTGGTCGATTTTTGTTCCCCTCAACCTGGGCTCCACATTTTTGGGCTCTTTCCGGAAGCTGTGCCAGTCTCTCCCCACTAAGGGCGAGGGACCTGCGGGCTCTCCTTCCTCCTGGTCCCATAGGAAGGAAAAGGATCCGAAAAATTCTTTGAGTCGGCGGAGACACTGTTGGGATCATGAGCGATCTTGGTCCCAGGAGCCTGAAGTATCGACTTCAGTTAAAATTGCTTCCTCGGCCGCTGACTTCTTGGCCTTGCTCTCTGACCAGTTGAGAGGTCTCGATTGACTAGGTTGAGATCATTCTTGATCCCGTCGACCCGTTGTTGCCCGATGAGGCCAACAACTCTTTGACTAGGACTCCAGTCCTGCCTCTTCCTGATGAGGAGACTCAGCCATTTGGTAATCCCATCGAGGAACTGTTCCCTGATCCAGGTAAATCACCGGTTTCCCCGGTGTCTCCCGAGTGACCGAATCGTCCAGTGAGATCTAGGACCCCCTTGACGGACAGGCCGAGGAAGGCGCATAAGCGCTCCAAAAATAGACACCAGTGGTTATCCTTGTCCTCCTCTGAGGAGAGGCTTTGACAGAAACTGTCAACGCTATGAGGATTTAATGTGGCAGCAGTGTCGGGACAGAAGCCTGCCACGGTTTCTACTCCGGCCATTACTTGGCTTTCGCTTCCTAGGCTGAAACAGACTCCTTTGGAACCAGTCAGATTGGTTCCCCTGCCTGTGGAGCTGGCCAAACCCATTCTGGTTCAGCCAAAATCGGTCTCTCCGTCGATTTGTGGTGGAGCCGCCGCCTAAACAGCCTTCAGGAGGGGCTCCTACAAAGGATTCTCCGGTTCTGGGACTCCCACGTAGGCTATCGGTCACCCTTATGCCTGATCGCCCCAGGCGTGTTTAAGGGGACCTTGGTGGTCGACCGATTTTTATCCGGATTCTTCAGATACGGATGACACCGACCTACACCAGCACCCTTGGGACAATGAATCTATTGGTAGTCTGTTGACGGAGGAGGGCCCTTCTTCATTTCAGGGGATTCTCCGCCTTCTCTCCGAATCCACGGGGATGGCCCTGGAACCTGTCCAGAAAAGGGTGGAGTACTCTTACAGATATCCTTAAAAGATGGGATACACCCACGGAAGCCTTTCCTGTGGCTGAAGCCATTGTTTGCCCGGCCTTGGAGCTTTGGCAGCATCTTGCCTTCTGCCCAGCGCTGTCTGCCCCTATGGTCCGCAAGTATGCGGTGCCCATTGGGTCCCTCTCGGCGCTCACAGAACACCCCTCAGTCGAGGGGTTGGTGACAGCCTCTGTGTTCAGATGCATAGGCAACTCTGCTGACACTGATAGACCCCCGGACAAGGAGTCCAAAAAAACTGGACCACACTGCCAGGAAGAACTATGCAGCCTCCTTTCTAGGCCTCCATCAGGCGAGCTCGGCTGTCATCATGGCGCACTTCTCTCATGCCCTGTTGGGCTCCTTAGATGAAGTTCTCTTGCACCTCCCCGCAGACCTTCAGACTACAGGTAGGTCAGGGACCAGGGCCATGCTGTTGGCAGTCAGCAGCTTCAGATGGCTTTTGACCTTGGGGACTCGTGCGTCCGTTCAGTGGCAGCCGTGGTTGTCTCGCACCGCAGGGCTTGGCGGTGGATACCCAGCACAGACTCACTGATGTTCTTTTCCTGGGCACCGATCTCCGGCCCAGGGGTGGATGGTCACCTTCAGCGAATCGAGCAGTCCAGTGCCACCTTGGACTCCGCCACTTCAGCTCAAAACGTTCCTAGTGCCAAGAAGCAGCAGAAAGAGAAAAAGCCTTTTCGGCACCCTGCTCCTACGGCCCAGCAGCCCTTCTTTCATGGTGGGCAGCAACAGCAGGCACAGGCTTGGTGCCCTCGGCCCAAGTCTGGGCCTTTACCGGCCTGCAGACAAGGAGGTCGGGGTTCAGGCCCTGGACCCTCTTGCTGCAAGCCTGCCCAGTGGTGGGATAGGGGTTGCCACCCCTATCCCCATCCCTCCAGCTCTAGGTCCTCCAGTGGGTGATCGGCTCCACCAGTTTCTTTCCACCTGTTCTGCTGTTACCACGGACAGGTGGGTCTTAGAAGTAATCGGCCAGGGTCTGCCTCTGGAATTCGAGCAGTAACCTCCCATCCGAACCTGTGCCCTATGGGAGTAGGGAGTATCAACACACACTCGGTTGGCTCTGAGACACGATCTAGCTGAGCTCCTCCTAACGGAGGCAGCGTTTCGAGTGACAGATCCTCCAGTCAACCCAGGGTATGTTTCCAGGTACTTCCTGGTCCTGAAGCGGATGGGGGCTGGTGCCCCATTCTAGATCTGCACAACCTGAATCAGTATCTCAGGCCATGCACCTTCAGGATGGTACCATTGTGTCAGATCATACCATCCCTGGAGCAACATATGTGGTTCTGCTCACTGGATCTCCAGTTTGCGTTCTTTCATGTCCCAATTCGTCCGTCCACCAGCGATTCCTCCGCTTCAGAACAGAGGGAACCCTATATGAGTTCTGAGCCATGCCATTTGGCCTGTCGTCAGCCCCACAGGTCTTAACCAAGTGCGTTGCAGTGATGGCAGCACATCTCTGGCGTTGAGGGGTCAGAGTGTACCCATACCTCGACAACTGGCTCTTGGCAGGTTCCACCCAGCAAGAGGTGGAGAGGTCCAGGGACCTGGCCCTCCAGACCTGCTGTCAACTTGGCCTCCTTATCATTGAGGCCAAGTCGGAGCTCATGCTTTCTCAGGTGATGTGCTTCATCGGGGCAGAGCTCGACTCTTGCCAGGCCAGAGCATGGCTCCCGGTGGACAGGGCGGAGGTTCTCTCCTCCTTTGCCCAGTCATTTCTGATGGGGCACTTGCGTCCTACCCGGGACTTTCTCCGTCTTCTGGGCTTCATGGCAGCCTGCACCAATGTGGTCCGTTGGGCCCGGTGGCATATGCGCCCCTTCAGTGGGAGCTGGCTGCCCAGTGGAGTGGACTCAGCGCCTAGGCCATTTTGACCAGCTGATTACTTTAACCCAGAAGATGTGGGATGCTCTCCAGTGGAGGTCTGTCCTAGACGGGTGCAGCAAGGATCCAGTTTATCTTCCCGCAGGCGGTGCGTCCTCATTTGATGCCTCTCTCTGTAGCTGGGGAGCCCACATGGGGAACAGGGCCCATGGGTTCTGGACCCCTGAGGAATCCCGATACCATATCAACCTGTTGGAGTTCAGAGCAGTCAGACTGGCATTGTTGTCATTCACTCAGAAGCTTCGGGGGCAAGTGGTTCAAGTCCAGACGGACAATACCACAACCATGTACTACCTCAACAAGCAGGATGGTAGGCACTCCTGGCTGCTGTGCAGGGAAGCGCTCTGCATCTGGACACTTGTGAGCTGACTGGAGGCAGGTCTCCTAGCCATCCATGTGGCAGCCTCAAATCAACTGGCGGATGCTGTTGGCTGCATAGGCGAGACATCCCACGAGTGGTCAACCCACCCAGAGGCAGCTTACAGCCTTTTGTCCCACTGGGGCAAAGCGATGGTGGACCTGTTTGACTCCAGGGAAAACACCAAGCTGAGGCTGTTTCACACCTGCCCCCCTTGGTGGGGATCGCTGCAGGGGATGTCTTCTCGAGGCCGTGGACTCCAGGCCTCTTCTACACCTTCCCTCCATTTCCCTTGATCTACAGGGTGCTTCTTAAGGTGAGGAGGGACAAAGGTGCAGGTGATCCTGGTAGCCCCAGACTGGCCCCGCCAGTTCTTGTATCCAGATCTCCTCGGCCTCAGCAGCAGGTTCCCGAGGTGTCTTCCAGTACATCCATACCTATCTGTCAGTCAGGGGATGGTATTCCATCCGGACCTTCAATCCCTGCACCTGACAGCCTGGTACTTGAGCGGCTAGAGTTCCAGGCTTTGGGTCTCTCTGAGGATGTACCCAGAGTAGTGGAAGCATCTAGAAAGGAGACAACCAGAAAGTACTATGCCTTCAGATAGAAAAGTTTTCCATTTGATGCCAGGGCAAGGGCCTGGACTCTCTGTCCTGTCCTGTAGTGAGCATTTTAGACTTCTTATGGTCTCTGTCCAAAGGGGGTCTTTGGTCTTCGACCCTTAAGGTGCACCTGGCGGCTGTCTGTGCTTAGCAGGCACTGGCTGGTCAGCAGACAGCACAGGAGAAGGTTATCTGCTTTTTCAAAGGCCTCGATCACATATCCCCTCCGGTGCATGAATCTCCACCTCCATGAGATTTACTGCTGGTTTTGGCAAAACTCGTGGGCAAGCCATTCAGACCAGTGCACAAGTGTGAGATGTCACACTTGGCATGGAAGACTGCTTTCCTGGTGGCTATCGCGTCCGCCAGAAGGAGTGGGAAGCTTCACGTTCTCACGGTTGAGTCTGCTTATCTAGTCTTTCACAGGGACAAGGTTGTCTTGGGCCCCCACCCGAAATTCCTCCCGAAGGTAGTGTCAAGAGTTTCACCTTAATCGGGTGTTGACTCTGCCTGTGTTCTGACCGAACTACAGCTCGGATGCAGAGTGCAGGCTCCATACTCGGGAGCTGAGACATGTGCACTCCTACTACAAGGAGAGGACGGTGGAAGTTCGGGGAGAGGGGCAGGCCTGTAGCAAAGCGGGCAATTGGCTGATGGATTACATCTTGTATTGATCTCTGCTATAGGTTGGTGGGTAGGGAGCCTCCCATAGGGCTAAGGGCTTATTCCACCTGCCATCTACTGCATCAGTGACTGCTTCCAGAGGCGTCCCTATCCAGGAAATCTGCAGGGCTGCTACCTGGAAGACTACAAACACCATCACCCATTACCACATCAGCCTTGAGCTATGCTGTAATGCTGGTTTTGGGGCCTCAGTTCTCCAGTGTCCGTTCCCAAAGTACGGGGTGTGCGCCTTGCCTCCCTCCTCCTGGAGAACTGCTAGGAGTCTGCCAACAAGTGTGGATAAGAACATATCCACATCCCTAGAAAAACAGGTTACTCACCTGTGACGGTAGTTCTAGGAGTGTGGATATGTTTTATCCACACTGTCTGGCAGGTACCATACCGCTTTAAGATGGGCCGGAAAGTCTTCAGACTGGCTCCTCCCACCCACCCGGGTGATGAAACTCTCGGCTCCGACCTATGACACCAGATCTTCCTTACCGCTTGGAAGGATCAGGTTCCCTCCTTAGCACTCTCGCATTTTGCAGGCCCGGGCTCTAAAATCTTTGGATTTTTTTCCTAAGCTTACTTTGAAACTCGTTAGAGTGCAGATTTCACCCTCTTCCCTCGTGGCTGCGATGGAGGACAAGACTGTCCCTGGGTTCCACCGGTGTCCCTGCGGGCAGAAGATGTCGCACACTGACCCCCACGCCTTGTGCGTTTTATTGCTTCAGGCACAACCACGATCTGCAGGCTTGCGAGATATCCGTCCTTTTCTCCGTTGGTGCTCGAAGACCACGCTGCCAGACTCCAGCTGGGGTGGACCAGAGTGTCCCGCGGCACGAGCTCTGCGGATCAACTGGAGCAGCTTGAAAAGCTCACAGCCCTTGAGGAGGAGGCGGCCCAGGCCCTGGCGAGCTCCTCTTCGGCCTCGGCCTTTATTCTGCTCCAACTGAGCTCTTCTTACATGGCTTTCTTCCGGGAGCTGTGCCAGTCCCTATTGACTAAAGAGGGGTGTCCTTCTGGGTCTCAGACCCCTTGGTCCCGGAAGGAGGATCTGAAAAAAGGTAAGAGCCACTGTCTACGCTCTTGGACTGTCTACTCTCTAGTTTGGTCGATGTTGCGGCCCTGGCCACTGGTTTCATGGTGTCCCCATCATACCAGCCGGCTGAGATTTTTCTCAAGCCCACCGACAGGTTGTCGACTGAGGAGGTAGACAGCTCTCTTTCTTGACACCCGATGCTTCCGGTGCCTTCCGAGGACTTGCCTCAGACCATTGAGCCGAAGTCCCTGGCCCAGGTTTCTCGGAGCACCCCATGGTCAAGGGGTTTGTGGCAGATTGTCTTAAAGTTGCAAAGAGCACACGAGGGGCGTGGACAAGCCCCAGATAGAGAGTCCAGGAAATCTGACTACTCGGGGGAGAAAGGTGTATGCTGCTGCCTCATTGGACCTTCGCAGGCCAGCTTGGCTGTTATGATGGCACAATTCTCTCATGTTCTGTTGGGCTCCCTGGATGAGGTGCGCCCTCATCGCCTGGCCGACCTCGAGACCACGGTCAAGCAGTTCCGGGATCAGGGAAGGGTGCTGGCAAAGCAGCAGCTCCAGAAGGTGCTGGACATTGGAGACTCTTGTGCCCGTTTGGTAGCGGCCACAGTGGCCGTGCGCTGCAGGGCTTGGTTGCGGATCTCTACCTTCATGGAAGACACCCAACACAAGCTTGCAGATGTTCCCTTTCTGGGCACCGACCTGTTCGGGCCCGGTGTGGAAGGCCACCTCCAGCACATAGAAAAATCCAGTGTCGCCCTAGGTTTGGTCACATCTGCATAGAAGGTCAAAGGCCACCATCAGCAGCGCAAGTCCTTTCGTCCCTCTGCTCCTGCGGCAAGACCTGCCCAGCAGCAGGGCCAACAGGCTCAAACTTGACGCCCTAGAGCCAAGTCTGTTGGTCCTTGGTCAGGAAGCCTGGGGGGAATGGCCCCGGTGGCTCCTCGGCCGCTCCCTCCTTCTTCAAGCCTGCCCAGTGACGGGTTGTGGGGTGCCACCTCAACCTCATCTCACCTCCCGACGGTTCCCCCCGTCAGGGGCAGGCTCAGCCTCTTCCATTCTGCCTGGTCTACTATCACCACGGACCACTGGGTGCTGGAAGTGGTAGACACTGGCCTGCCTCTGGAGTTCGAGCAGGTCCCTCTCTTTTGAGGCCGCGCCCCATGGAGGGCTACTGGGTCCGCAGCCTCCCAGTCAGCTCTCAGAGATGACATCGACCAGCTCCTCCTCAAGGGGGTAGTCTGCAAGGTTGCGGATCCTCCTCCACATCCAGGGTTTGTTTCCAGGTACTTCCTGGTTCCAAAACGGACTCTGGGCTGGCACCTCATTCTCTAGCTGTATGACCTAAACAAGTTCCTAAGGCCACACACCTTTCGGATGGTAACCCGGCTCATATACCATCCCTAGAGCAGAGCATGTGGTTCTGCTTCCAGCTGGACCTCCAGAACGCGTTCTTTCACGTCCCAATCTATCCGTCTCATCAGCATTTCCTCTGCTTTCAGACAGAGGGAACCCTCTGAGTTCCGGGCCATGCCCTTCTGCCTCTCATCAGCTCCCAGGGTCTTCACCAAATGCATCACAGTTGTAGCAGCATTCCTGCAGTGCCGAGGAGTCTGTGTCTATTCTTACCTGGACGACTGGCTGATAGCAGGTCCCTCCAGGTTGGAGGTGGAGCAGTCCAGAGATCTGGCCCTCCAGGCTTGCTCTCAGCTTGGCATCCTCAATGAGGCCAAGTCAGAACTCATGCCCTCGCAGGTAATTCAGTTCATCAGGTGAACTAGACTCTCTCCGAGCCAGAACCTGGCTCCCAGTGGAAAGGGCCGAGGTCCTTTCCTCAACTATGATCATTTCATGGGGCAATTGCACCCCCTGGGCACTAGCCGCCTTCACAGTTATTGGCGGCGCACACCAGCATAGTCCAAGAGGCCTGGCGTCAGCCCCACTTCAGATGGGGATGGCCTGCCAATGGTCTCAGCGCTCAGGTCATGTAGACCAGCCAGTCTCTGTGACCCAGGAGATGTGGGACTGCCTGCAGTGGTGGCTCATCCCAGCTCCTCTGCGTGAGGGAATCCCGTTCGTCTGCCCAAGCAGACAGTCATCGTTATGACCGACGCCTCTCTGATGGGTTGGGGTGCCTATCTGGGGAGCACAGACCCCACGGACTCTGGTCCCCTCAGGAGTCCTGATGCCACATCACCCTGCTGGAGCTCAGAGTGGTCCGGCTAGCCCTGGCCTCCTAAGCTCAGTTTGTTCGGGGTCAAGTGGTCCAGGTCGAGAGGGACAACACCACAACCATGTACTATCTCAACAGACTGGGTCGGACGCACTCCTTGCCTCTTTGCAAGGAAGTTTTAGGCATTTGGTCTCTCGTGCTCAGCCTGGAGGTGGATCTCCTAGCCATTCATGTGGCAGGAGCCTCAAACAGTCTGGCCGATGCCCTCAGCCAGATAGGCGATGCTTGTCACGAGTGGTCTCTCCTGCCGGGGATAGTACAAGACCTGTTCTCCCACTGGGGCACACCTCAGGTGGACTTGTTCGCCTCCACGGAGAACACTAAGCTGAGGCTGTACCATGCCCACCCCTCTTATCAGGGCTCGCTGCAGGGGGATGCCTTCTCCAGGCCGTGGACCCCGGGCTTCTTCTACGCCTTTCCTCCTCTGCCCTTGATCCACAAGGTGCTCAAGATCTGGAGGGTCAAGGTGCAGGTGATCCTGGTAGCCCCAGACTGGCCTCACCAGTTCTGATATCCAGATTCTCTCAGGCTCCTGAAGCGGCTTCCAGCCTGCCCGGACCTGGTCTCCGTCAGCGAGGGGAAGGTACTCCGTCCGGACCGTCAATCCCTACACCTGACAGCCTGGTTCCTGAGCGGCTAGAGTTCCAGGCCTTGGGTCTTTCCGACGAGGTCCTCAATGTCGTTGAGGCATCCCGCAAGGAGTCGGACCAGAAAATGTTATGCCTTCAAATGGAAGAGATTCTCCATTTGGTGTAAGGGCAAAGGGTTGGACCCCTTATCCTGTCCACTGGCTAGCATTCTGGACTACCTGTGGTCCCTTTCCCAGCAGGGGCTTCAGTCAGTGACCCTTGAGGTGCACCTGGCAGTCATCTCTGCTTACCGGGCATGGGCTGGCAAGCAGTTGGCGCAGGAGAAGGCGGTCTGACCCTTTTCCAAGGGCGTAGATCACATATCCCCTCCGGTGTGTGAACCACCACCTCCGTGGGATTTGCTGCTGGTATTGGCCAAGCTCATGGGCAAGCCATTCGAACCGATGCACAGGTGTGACATCTTTCACCTGTCGTGGTAGACCGCCTTCTTGGTGGCTATCACGTCAGCCAGAATGATTGGGGAGCTCTAGGTGCTTTCCCTCGAAGCTCCCTACTTGGTCTTCCACAGGGACATAGGTTGTCTGCCCCCATCTGAAATTTCTCCGAAGGGTGGTGGCCAGGTTTCACCTGAACCAAGTGTCGACTCTGCCAGTGTTCTACCCCAGTTGCACCTCGGAGGCAGAGTACAGACCCCATACTTTGGACCCGAGAAGAGCGCTCGCTTACTACAAAGAGCGTATGGCGGAAGTTCGGGGAGATGTTCGCCAGCTCTTTGTCACCTATGCTGAAGCCGCACCTGGCAGACCGGCAGCAAAGCGGACAGTTGGCAGGTGGATCACTTCCTGCATTGATCTCTGCAATAGGTTGTTGGGTAGGGAGCCTCCCGTAGGGCTCCCGTAGGGCATTCCACCCGTCATACCGCTGTATCGGTGGCTGCTTCTAGGGAAGTCCCTATCCAAGAAATTTGCTGGGCTGCTACGTGGAAGTTGGCAGACGCCTTCATTTCCCATTACCACATTGACCTTGAGTCACACCGGGATGATGGTTTTGGAACCTCAGTTCTCCAGTCCCTGTTCCCTAAGTTGGGGGCGTGCGCCTTGCCTCCTTCCTCTCAGAAAACTGCTAAGAGTCTGCAAGACACTGGATAGAACATATTGACACCCCTAGAAATGCAGGTTACTCACCTGAAACAGTAGTTCTAGGAGTGGTATATGTTCATCTACACTGACCCACCCGACCTCCCCGGCTTTGGTGCACAACCTGGCTTCTGGCGGGCTAGATCTGGCATCATGGGGTGGAGCAGAGAGTTTCATCACCCGGGTTGGTGGGAGGAGTCAGCTTGGAGACATTCCGGCCCATCATAAAGCAACAAGGTACCTACCAGACAGTGTGGATGAACAACATGTATACCATCCCTAGAACTCCTGTTACAGGTGAGTAACCTGTATTTCTAGGAGATGTATATGTTCATCCACACTGACCCACCTGATGTCCCCGTCGCACAACCTGGCTTCCAGCGGGCTAAAATATGGCGTCATGGGATGGAGCCGAGGATTATACCACCCAGGTGGGTAGGAGGAGCCAGCTTGAAGACCTTCTGGCAAGATTTAAAGGGGAGAGGGACATGCCAACAAGTGTGGATGAACAACATATACCACTCCTAGAACTACTATTACAGGTGAATAACCTGTTTTTCTGGCCCCCTGTCAGCTCTGAGGTTGTGAAGGCGTTCAACACTACATTCACTGACCTGTCGGCCCTGCTCTGCAAACTCCCTTCCAGCCGTTCCACTTGCTTGGGAACCAGTGCTACCTCCACGTCCTCTTCCTCCAGTTCTCGTGCCACCCCCCTTCTAGCCAGTGCTCTTACCCCGAAACTTACACTACCCCCTTGCCCTCCTCCTTCTTCTTGCCTTGTGCCACCCCCTCATTCCTCTTTCTATTTTAAGACCATCTACCCCAAGGATACCACCAAACTTCTGAAGAGTCTTCCCATTCGAGGTAGCCCAGGTTCTGATGGCCTCTCCCCTGGTTTGCTTAAACTTGTCTCCTCGGTGATCTCCAAACCACTCGCCTTTAATCTTGCCCAGTCTACCTCCTCCATGCCTGACCCCTGAATGTCCTCAAAGATGGTTCCAATCTTCAAAGCTGGTGACCCCCCCACTCCTCCGACAACTATCTACCTATATTTATTCTCCCTCACTTAAGTAAGCTCCTTGAGAAGATTGTCCATCACCAACTGTCTGGATACCTCACTAAATATAACTTCTTGTGCAGGCAGCAGCATGGCTTCCATAAACATCACAGCACCTCAACGGCCCTGGCTCCATTTACTGATCACATCCTTTCAAATATAGATCGGGAGTACTCCAATGGCGCCGTCTTTGTGGACCTAAGACCTTTGATATGGTAAATCACACCCTCCTCCTCTCCAAACTACCCTTTCTTGGGTGTTCCGTGGAGACCACCAACTGGTTTCGGAGCTACCTTTTTGGCTTCTCCCCCAATCAGTGTGCATTGGTACTGGCACTTCCCCAGCCTTGTCTGTCACCACCGGAGTACCCCAGGGCCCCATTCTGGGCCCCCTGCTTTTTTCCATTTTTGTCAACACCCTCCCCTCAGCCTGTATTGCAACTCACTCCTGTACGCAGACGACCGTGACATCTTCCACAGTGATCAATCCCTCCCTTGCATTTCCTTCGTCCTCACCCAGAACTACAGCGCTGCCCACAACTGGATCACATCCAGTCTGCAGTTGGTTAATGCTAAAAAAAAAAAAAAAAGGCAATGCTGTTTGGGTCAAAACTGTACCATACCAGAACCCTCAAGGCTAACTCTTCTCTCCTTATCTACTCTCCCAATGGATCTGCCCTTGAAAATGTCTCCTCCTTTAAATATCTGGGGGTAACACTTGACCTCTCTCTCTCTCTCTCCTTCACTGACCACACCAACCTTGTTATCTGCAGGGTTATTCAGAAACTAGGTGCTGCTTATTGTCTTAATCCCTACCTGTCTAAGGAGGCTCGCTTGGCTATAGTCATTGGCTATCTTTGACTATTGCTTACTCATAAGTCTGTCACCCTTTGGGCTAGACTCTCATCGGTTTACAACATCGCTTGCCACTTTTCCCTATCTGCCCCTTACTCTACTCATCACTGTGGCCTCTACCGCTCTCTGTTGTCTTTCCTTACAAGGTCACTTTGAATTTACCCTAGGCTGCTTTGTGGACACTACCTTAAGGAGGGGTAACGCTTCCTCTCTATGTACTCCTCTTTTTTTTTTTTTAGCTTTGTTTGTTGATCTTGCAATAGACATACAGTAAAATACTTCCTGAGACAGTAAATGAGGAATAATAAAGTTCCACATTAGTGCACCACCCCTCTTAATACAAGCAGGTTAAGCTGTTATTCATACTGTTTCAATTAGATGCAATTAAATCCAACATTTTATTCAGCTGTCTATTGCTGTTATACTGTGCCATGAGTTGCATGATGTATATCATAATATAAAACCAAAAGGAATGCAATCTACGTCTCCTTCATAAAGAGTTAGTCATGCATATTTCAAGTTAGAGGACCAGTCTGATAGCATCAGAATAAAAAATATCTGAAGAACTACACTCCTATAAACCTATAGTTGGCATTGTGATGGTAAACATCAAACGACAGTAAGAAAAACTACCTTAAAGGAATTACTTTGGAGCTGGGAAAACCCCCACCTCAGTACCCATCAGTTTAACTAGAAAGATTCTGAACAGTTACAAACTTATCATTACAGGTATATCAAACATTGTCCTGTCTTGAGCTACCAGCAGAGCGGAACCCCTGAAGAGGAAACAACTATATTCTGGGGTCAGACACTCTTATTGTACCAATCAAGTGTTGAGGGTAATGGTTAACTTTCCCTTTAGCATCAAAACGTTTACTACAGGTTTGTTTAAACAGAAGCAAACCTGATGTCTGGCCCTGCAGGAATTAAATTAGGTTTCACTGTCCTGATCTTCTTCCTGATCAGATTGATCAGATGTGTCCCTGACACTCGCCGGTGGAGTGTGTTGCTGTGCCCATTTCAGGGCTTCGGCTGGGTCCCACCTTCTCCTCTAACAGGATCTGGAGTCGCACTGGAAAAAGAATGTTGTGTATTATCTCCACCTTACGTAGGATGGCCTGAACCCTGTCAAGAACTCTTCTTTTTTTTGCCAAGTGGCATAACTCAAGTCTGCGTGAAGTCTAACTTGAGTGCCGACTTGGAGCCAAATTTTCTTCTGTCTCACTAAAACCAGAATAAAGTCTGTTGATCCTGTCCCATCCAGGATTGCGATTGACTCTAGTCTTCAGGGCTGGCCAGGTGCCCCCTTGTTGTTACCCGATAAGCCTTTTGGATCTGGATGCGTTGGTCCACAAAGGCTTGACAAAAATGTTGCTCCAGCCATTCCGAAATGATTAGGCTAAGATGATCACCCTTGCTTCGTTCCGGCATACCCACGATGCGGAGATTGACTGCCCGGGCCTGGTTTTCTAATGTCTTGAGACAGAATCTCAGGTGAACATTTTCTTTAACCAAGGGAGCTGTAGTACCCAGGGCCGCCTCTGAGCACTTACGGGACTCCGACACTTCAGTTTTTATAATTTGGCCCTCAGACTCCATTGTGTTGACTCGGGTTAAGGAGTGAAACTTTTCAGTGTGTCCGTACACTGTAAGAATAAGGCGATTCATTTTGAGTTCCAGTGTTTGTAAAGTTTCTTCACCGCTAGTGTTGTCGTCTGGAGTGTAACAGCCCGGTGCGGTCCTCATGGCAGGGTCCATGAGCACTTTTATTTTTGGCTCCATCCTACTGCTCCTCAGGTTGCCCATCCCAATTCTGCAGAAGTTCCGATGGTCAAATATAGTCAATGTGTCTGCCAAAGCACTAGAAAAAGTATGGAATTTATACTTAAATTTAATTTTTGTAGAGAGCTGTAGTTCTAGACGACCATCTTACTTGGGCTCAACAGTGTGGGCCCCCCCACCCCCGTGTCCTCTTTAATGTCAGAACAGTGTCTAGGAATCTCTGTTCCTCGGTTGTCCCTCCACTTGAGGTTCCACGAATCTCTACCAAAATGGGTGGGAAAGCCCTATCGGTTGCGGCCCCCCTCACTGTGGAATGGACTACCCTCTCATCTTGCCTTCAAACATAGCCTAAAATTTTGGCTTCTAGATGCACAGCTGCCCGCCTAGATAGCACCCCCCTTGCATGTCCATCCTTCCCATTGCTGACACGTTTTACCGCTTCCCTCCTGCTCGTTGAGATTGTTTAGTCTTGGGAATATTTTCATGTTGGTGGGATTAGGTGATGTGTATTTTGTACCAGTTTGCTTATTAGTACAGCTGTGTTTTGTATTTATCCTGTTATTGTCACTTGAGATTTATTTCTTTTAATTGTTCTTATTGTTTTGTGCCATTTCTATGTGTACCTTGTGATTACTGACTTTATTTTACTTGTGCCTCCTGGCCCAGGTCATGCCTGTAAACTGTCAGGGACCAGTGCACCTACCTGGTTATCAGTCATAAAAATAAAAATTTCTGTTATCAGCTGAATTAAAAACTATTCACTGCCAAGAGACTTGACGTTAGTGAGTGAGGTAGCATTTATTTATATGGCACCCAATCCCAGAGGCTCTGGGCTCCTTAGATAAAAACAGGGAGGGTAATGCAAACAAAAAAATTACAGAAATAAATACATTGAAATACATCATGCACATATAACAGATCAGTAAATATGGTGTTATGGACATAAAACAGCTCTGGTTAGTCTGGGTAAGCCAACTTGAAGAGTTAAGTCTTTAGACCCCTTTTAAAAGCCTCCAGCTCCTCGACGACCACAGTCTCTCAAAAATATGAACAACTCTTGTTTCGTGGACAGGTTACTTCTTCTGTGCAAGACAGGACTGGGGACACAAAGATGTAATGCACAGAAGTGTAAATTCCCAGTACTTTTAAATGTGTTTATTATATTTATCCATTTTCTAGGCACACTTCAAACAAAATAGATATAACAATCTCTGAGCCCCCCCCCCGAAAAAAAAGCCAGATGGTGTTTTGCCTGTATCACCCTAAAAAAGCTCTTGACAAAGCTCCTGTGCATTTGCACTTCTTTGCATTAGGCTCCTTATTTGCTACACTGGGGAAGGGTTGCGAGGTTCTTTTGCTTGCACTTTTCTGTTTGTAACCTACTGTTCAAATTTTTTTTCCTATCTGCGAAATTGCTGATCTTTATTCCAGGGTTATCGCGGTCATCGGGTCACACTGTATGAACTTCACCATGGAAGCAGGATCCACGTGGAAAGTTTTCAGCAGTACAGCTGGGGCCACCCACGCTAAAGTTGTCTGCTGATGTCATCAGCCCTATAAAGGCAGGAGTGGCCCCACTCCCTCTGCGATTCTTTCCCACAGTCTACTTGTTCGCATGGGTCTCTGCAAAAGCTCCGCAGTTCCATGCCCACTTTCACCTATGGCTTTTTCAACCTGTTGCGTTAGAGATTATTTATAGGCGATTCATTTGTTTATGTTGAGAGTAAACCCTTCGACCTCTCTCTTCACTTGCTGCCACTGCGGAAAGAAGATGGCCCCCACAGACTAATATACTCTGTGTCTGCTGTCTTAGGCTTGACCACGAAATCTGACTAGGCTGTGCCAGAAGTTCAATAAGACAACCCTCAGGTGATGCAAGAAGACTCTTAAAAAATGTCCTCATGGATCAACAGGTAGCCAGTTCCAGGCAAGGGTCCTCCAGGGGTAACAGCCTCCCAGTTGCCAGCAGAGTCATCTAGCTCCCAAGTCGGGGGAAGGGGGTGTCACAAAAAAGACAGATCGGGACTGCTCCCCCCGGCGGCGGTACTGCTCCCTGACAGCCTCTTCTCCATCTGCCCAGTGAACATAAGGTAATTGTACTCGGGTAACAACGTGGTGCAGGTTTGGGGCTTGCCCGATAATCAACCAAACCAAAGGAAACTGCACTCTGGATAAAATTACACAGTGTGCCACAAAAGGATGTCACAATATGAGATGTGCTTGTAAGGTAAGCCAATTTGCAACACAGACAAGTGGCTGGCTCAAGAGTGGAGCAATGCAGCCACTCTGCACACTAGCCCCTGCGTTTAGCTCAGTGGAGCTTCCTTAGGGGGTGCTATGCTGTGCCAGAGACAGATTTTATACTGTTTTTTTTTGTTTTTTTTTTAACTCATAATTCCTAATGAATTTCAAAAATTGTTATACAAAATCATTTTCACTCATCTCATTTTAAAACTAACTCATTCACTATTTATACTAAACCAGTGTAAACGGAGTATAAACTTTAAACATACTAAAACAAAATTGCAAAAGAGTCAAACTGGCTAACCAAGGTGCAACATACTATATGACATCATAATCCTTTCATATTTAATTCTTTAAACAAGGTTATGTAAAATCCATATAGATAAGTGCATGAAAATGTAATTTTTATTTTTAAGGACCAGATACAAATTGGTTACCCAGTGTCCAGTGAAATAGGGGCAGAAAGAGTAGGGAGCAACAATTCATTTTACCTTGAGTCAGCAACTTGTTTGTGTGTTACAAATAATTTTGCTTATAAAATGGGCTTTTAAAAAAACCTGACTCGATCAGCTATAACATCGTCTGAGCCGTGTCCTTATCAGAAGAAATTGTAGCCAACCGGGACTACCCTCTACTGCCAGGGCACATGACAGTGAATCACTGAGCTGTGCCAGTCATAAACAAAAGCACCGACTGGCACAGCTCAGTGAAGTGCTAGCGGGAAACTGTTCTCCTCAGGCAGGCACAGATTTGAAGCAGCAGTAAAACGGGTATAAAACGACTTGTCAAAAACATTCGCACAGCGTCTTTAAAGTAAGCGTTTCGGGGTATAGAACTATAATTTTGTTTTACTCAGACATTTTGCTCCTTGTTTGGATTTCTTTCTGGCTACATTCTCGAATCTCCAGACTCTATCTCGGTCCCCCGAACTCCCATCTCATTGCACCCCCCTCCCGTTTTGTGTCCTAAATTCCAGGCTCAACAATACAGAAATAAGAAACGGAGTAGAGTTAAGCAGTGGCCATGATTTTTTTCCAAATGGCGATCTAAGCTACATAAATTTAACTTTGGAAACTGCCCCCATTCATTTCTATGGAAGTGCACCCCCACACTTTACAAAGAATGTATCACAAAAAGAAGCGAGCATGAAGCAGAAATAGGGCGGATTGCCGACTGAAGTAATATCAGGAAGTGGAAGGGATCAGCACGGCTCTGCTCCATGGAGCCAAAATATGATCCCTTCCATTCCGAAATCGGGGCGGCTGTAACAAAAAATATGGGCTTGATAGGACTACTGGCCAGGTAAGGTTTAGTCCTGCTTTTTGGGGGCACTCATCAAAAAGATCTAGAAAGGTGCGTTTAAAGATTTGAGGTTAGGAGGCTTGAGCTCAGCTTATTTCATAGAACATCCTTTAAAAAAAGATCTGGGTTCTAGGGCAGCATGCACCTGGTGGAGATGATGCACTAGTTTGACAGGCTTTTCTGTTAAAATGTTATTATGGTGAATAACCTTATTTTACTTTTTAAGAGCATTTTATAAGTGCAGTAGTACACCCCATGGAGTGTGGTAATGCCATAAATCACTGACCTACATGTAGCTAAAGGAACTCGATTCTTCCCCACGTTTCAAAACCCACCCAAGGCCTGTAGTAAGGTAAAGAAATGAGAGAGAGAATCTGTAGTTTCTAGGGATGTGGATATAGTTCACTAGCCCACACATTGGCAGTTCCACTGGAAGTGCCAATTCATGGAATGTCCTTAAGCTAAGCTCCTCCCACCAGACGTTGCATGAGTGGTTCCTGCATCAGGAGGTGGTGATCCACCTGTTCTCCCTGTGGGGCATGCTTCTGGTGGACTGGTTTGCCTCCTGTGTGAATGCAGAACTGAGACTGTTTTGTGCCTCCCCAATCTGGGATGCTGATTTTATTTTTATTTTTTTTGGGGGGGGGGTGCCATTGCAAGGCAGTGGACTCCAGGCCTCGTGTACACTTTTCCACCCTTCCCCCCGATCCTCAAGGTAGTGGGCAAGGCCTGGAAGGACAAGGCATGGATGATCCTGATAGTTGTGGACTGGCCACAACAGTCCCAATTCCCAAATCGCCTCAGCAGCAGGCCCCTGTTGCAGTTGCCTCGTCGCTTGAACCCCCTGACCAGACAACAGGGTAAGGTCCTGCACACTTATTTAAGTTTTCGATTTAACACCTTTGAACCAGGGGCTTTTTCATAGGTTCCACATCAAGGTAAATGGACAGATGCAATGCAGTTTACACGTGGAAGACAGATGAAACATTGGAGAGGTACAGTATTGCAAGCAGGAAACTAACAAGAGGTTAAAAATGTAACTGATATTAGACAAGTAACTTCAGGACTAAAGAGTAGCAATCTAGCTAATGGAGCAATCTTACTGGAGTAGAGCAGGTCATACATTATAGTGTTATAAGGAAGTGCAACCCAGAGAGCACTGTCAAGGTAATTGTAATAGAACAATCAACTGTTGGCATTGTACAATGTATGCCTGGAAATTATTGACTAAACGAAGAAAAGAGCAACATCTAATAACACTTAAATAGTACTAAGGCAGCGGAAAGTGTCTAACTGCTGTTATTGGAAAATGGTGGTGGGGGGGGAGTGCTGCAGATGGCAGTGACAAGGGAAGAGGGAGGGATCGAGGGTGGGAGAGGGGTTGGGTAGGAGGCAGGGGTGGGGAGGAGGGTGGGGTGATATGGTGCAATGGGTGGTTCAGGATGGGAAGGGGCGAAGGGTGAGTAAAGATAAAGAATATATGGTAAGCAGAAACATGGACCTTTAGTCCCTGCACCTCATGGCCTGGTTCCTGAGTGGCTAGAGTTCAGTGCTTTGGGTCTTTTGGAGGATGTACTACAATTTGTGGAGGCCTCCTGAAAAGTCAACTCGCTGGTGTGATTTTCCATTTAGTGTCAGGGCAAGGAGCTTGATCCCCTTGCCTGCGTTGTGGTTAGTATCCTTGGGTACCTTTGCTTCCTTTCCTAGCTGGGGCTGTGAACAACCTTCAGGGTACACCTGGCAGTGATATCTGCATGCCGGGCAAAGGCTGGTATGTTGACCTTGGCCCAGGAAAAGGTGGTAGGGTGCTTCAAGGGCCTGGACCACTTGATCTTACTTCGAGAGGGTTCCTGCAGTAGGTCTTCACAAGTAGCACTGCACCCCCTGGCGTCAGGACCGCATGGCAAAATTGTAGCTAGTAGTCATCAGCGGGGACCGCCCCTGGCGTCGGATGATGGACGTCAGCGTGACTATAAATAGGGGTGGTCCCCCGCCCACCCTCCAGTTCTTTTCTGCTGTTGACCTGAATTGTCTGACCTCGTGGTAGAAAAGCTTCAGTCTCCCACCATTTTCAGCATATTTCTAGATCTATCTTCGAGAGGTCTCTTGCAGTAGGTATTCACAAGTAGGACTAAGCCGCCAGGCGTCTGGACTCCACGGAAAAATCTTCTAGCCAGCAGTCTCTGGCGGGGACTGTCCCGACGTCACCTGACTGACATCGGTATGCGTCAGTATAAAGGGGGCGGTCCCCACGCCCGCCTTCCAGTTATTTCCCTCTGTCGGCTTGCGACAGGTACCTCATGGAAGAACAGCGCTACTAGCATCACCATTTTGAATGAGTATTTACTCGAAATTTCAACTTCGAAGTTTTTTCCTCTAATTTTCGACTTTAAATTGTTCTACATTATCGGCTGTGTATGTCGCTCCCGTCTCCCTCTGAATCGCATAAACGTGCGACTCATGTGGAACTCGGCTCTTGCATAAGGACGACCATTCCCTGTGCCCCTTCTCTCTAGGCCCGGAACACTGCGTGGAGTAGTGTGACCACTGCCAGAAATTCATTTCGGCCACCCACAAGAGGTGGCAGCAGTTCTTGGAAGCCCATATTCTGAAGAAAAAGATGGCCTCCTTGGAGAAAGAATTGAAAAAACTTAGCCAGACGTTGGCCTCTCCTATAGGCCACCACAAGAAAAAAAGACGGGACAAGAAGCATAGGGACAGTGACCCTTCATCCACAGCCCCGCTGACCCTGGCTGGAGTCGCAGCCTTGCAGGTATCTTCCCCTCTGGGGGACTGTTCTCCAGCCGCTTTGGTGGTGTCCAAGTATGCGGCCTCCCTGTCGGGCTTGCGCTCGGGGCTCACGGGAACCTCTGAGGCAAAGGAGGCCTCCACTCCCGATATGGCCGCTTCTGCTACCTGGCCTAGCAGTGTGAGTGGGTCCGATAAGTTGGGCTCTGGCTCTGCCCCCAAGACAAGGCTGATAAGTCGCCCATTGGCCCGTCCGACAAATGCCAGCTTGCAATCCCTGTCAGGTCTAATGTTACACCCTGACATTCAGGGTCGCCACAGCTGACATCCGATCAGCTGCCGTCTGCGACTCCTCAGTCTCCTCCTTCAAAGTCGGTTCCTTCACCTGCCGAGGATGAGGACCAAGGACTCCCCTGACTTCAGAGTCTCAACACTGGATCCGCCTCTGCCCCTAGCGTCACCTTCCGGCTTGCTGCTGCCTGACAACGAACTACTGCTCCACCATCTGGGCGGCAGGACCCATTTTCTGGACCCTCCAGCGGGCCTTCCCCACGGGCGGCCGAGACTCTTCTGCCCCCCGTCAGGGACCATCAGCCCTTCAGGCCATCTGACGCCGCAGTACCAGACGCCAGGATTTCCTGGCCCAGGCTACCCTCTGTTGGGCTTTGGGTACTAGTATTATGGGTTCTCGAACCACCCTTTCTCAGAGTTGTCGTCCTCCACAACCGCAGGTGGATTTGAAAGTGGTCCTGTCCTCATGGTGGGCTGAGGCCAATTCCCAGCTTGCCTTGGAACTGGATAAGCGTCCGCCAGCGCTGGGCCCTGGATGTTGGCCGGCGGAGACCTCTCCACCTTTACTGGACACCAGACCAGAACCTTCCACTGGCTCTCATCCCAGGGAGTTTTACCGTCCTCAGGATGCGTCGAGACCGGTAGTGGTCCCTCTTCTTCCGGTAACCTCTTCCAAGTTCTCATGAGTCCCCCGAGTCCGACCATGACTTCGAACCTTCGGAGCCAGGAGACGAGCCTCACACTACTGAGACCCCCAAACCGAAGGACTCTCCTAAATCCTCTCCAGAAGATCCTTCCTTTCTGGAGTTGTTGAAGATCCAGGCGGCCTGTGACTGGAAGATAATAATAATAATTTTATTTTTATAGCACCTTTCAGTGTATCAAGGTGCTGAACAATTTAAAACAATTCAAAACTCTAAATAAAACATAAAATATCCATAAAAGGTCAACATATCCACAAAATAGCATATTATAATAAAAACCAGACATTAATAAATAACTTAATTATCTAAAAAGGCCATATCCCACAAATACGTTTTCAGGTCTCTCTTAAATATCTCCACGGATATAAGATGGTGGAGCAAGATCCTCAACGGCAGAGGTTAGCCGAACACTTAGTTTTGGCTGAAACCTCACCCACCCTGATTCAAACTTCACGAAGTTCTAGTCATGACTGTGTGGAAACAGCCTTCCTCCTTAGCTCCACTAGCTCGCAAGGTGGACAGGCTCTATCAATCCCCTGAAGACAAGGATTTTCTTAGATTTCACCCCAAGGCGGATTCTGTCATCTGTGCTGCCCACGACAGAACCGCTAATCCCAAGCACCTGAGCTGTTCTCCCCCTTACACAGAATCTAAGCTTCTGGATCAGTACAGGAAGAAGGTCTTAGCCTCCTCTACCCGGGGCATTAGGGCCCTCAATTACATGGCCCACATGGGGGATTACTAGAAGTTCATTCTCAGCCAGGTGGAGTCTAAATTGGACTCTCTTCCAGACTCCTCAACCAAGCAAGAGCTGGGGAACCTTGTTTGCTCAGCTAGATCTGCCTGTAAGCATATGCCCCATGCCACTTATGATGCAGTGGACACGGCTGGCAGGAGTTAGGCTTTCTCCGGTAGATTACGCCGCCATGCTTGGCTCCGTATTTCCAGTCTGGCAACTGAGGTGCAAACTGCCATCCAGGACGTCCCCTTCTGGTAGTCCGTACTATTCGGTGGTGACATCAAAGACATCACCGACCTTCAAGATAAAGGTAAAGCCATGAGGTAGGTGCAATTTATGTACAAACCTCCCCAAAGACAGAAACGTTCCTTTCGACATCAAAATGTTGACAGCAGAAGCAGACGCAGTCACGACGCCCAAACAAACTTGGAGCTGCATCAGCGACCATAGCTCCTCTGAGCAAGTCCCGTAAGGCTTCCGGAGCTGCGGCTGTCAGTCTGCCCTCGGCGTCCTGACTCATTGGCTGTCTCTCTTCCTCTTGCCCTCAGTCCAGAGGAGCCAGTGGGGAGAAGGTTCTCCTTCCACCTGCCGGAATGTGGGAGGATAACTACAGACTCTTGAGTGCTCCAGCTGGTGTCAGAGAGACATTCAATAGAGTTCACTCCAAACCCCCCCCCACACACACAGACCTCCTCTCCTGTCCTCTTGTTCTCCACTGCACATTCCTCTGGTGCAGGAGGAAATGAACTCCCTTCTGCGGAAGGTGACAATGGAACCCGTCGCTCCGCCGTACCAGGGGATGGGTACCTATTCCCATTTCTTCCTAGTACCCAAGAAGACGGGCAGTCTGAGGCCCATCCTGGATTTCAGCACTCTCAATCTGTATGTGGAATACAAGAGGTTCAGAATGCTCTCTCTGCAGAGCCTCCTCCCCATGCTCAGGTCGGGACTATGCGCTTTGGACATGCAGGGTGCCTACCTGCATATCCCCATATGTCCCTCCCATTGCAGGTTCTTCCATTTTTCTTCAGGGGCGCACTACCAGTTCAGGGCCCTTCCTTTTGGCCTGTCCTCGACTCCCCAAGTGTTCATCAAATGTTTGGCGATGGTGGCAGCTTTCCTGTGCACCAGAGGATCCAGCTATTTTCCTACCTGGATGACTGACTGCTAGCAGCCACTTCCAAGGAGGACCTTCATCGTTCCCTCTCCCTCACTCTGGAGATTTTTTTCCAATCTTGGCATCACTATCAGTCATGCCAAGTCTCATTTGGTCCCATGCCAACGGCTGCAGTTCATTACGGCAGTGTTGGACACCACCCTGGGCAGGGCTTTCCTCCCTCCAGACAGAATCGAGACTCCGCAACTTCAGGCTAGTTTCCTGACTTCTCACATACTGCTCTTGGCTCGGAAGGTCCTTTGCCTTCTAGGCCTTATGGCAGCCACCATTCCTACTGTCCCTCTGGCGCAACTCCATATGCAGGTCTCACAGTGGACCCTCAGAGCCCAGTGGGATCAAACCCAGGACAATCTGGATCACGAGGCCCTCATTTCGGACCCGATGATCAGGGATCTTCAATGGTGGTTGGTTCAGAAGAACCTCAGTCTAGGGGTTCCCTTCTGCTCTGCCCATCCCTCCCAGACTCTGATCACGGACACCTCCAGGGCCAGCTGGGGAGCCTACCTTGGGTCGCACAAGACCCAGGGGAGCTGGTCCTACATCAAGAAGCAGTTGCACATCTGTGTACTCGAACTGAGGGTGGTCCTGTATGCCTTTCTGGCTCTTCACCCCTTCAACCCTCCTGATCGCCTTTTGGTACAGTCAGACAACGTGTGGTGTCTGGTACCTCAGTAAACGTGGGGAACTTGTTCCTATCCCGTGTGGTATTGGGCATCACAGCACAACCTACATCTGACAGCGGTCCACATGCCAGGTGTACAAAACACTCTGGCAGACGCTCTGTCACTTCTCAGCCAGAGCCCACGAGTTGGAACTCAAGCAGGAAGTGGTAGATGGTGTCTTCGCTCAGTGGGGTACACCACAAATAGACCTGTTTGCCTCACCCGGCAACGCCAAGCTTCCCACCTTTTGCTCACTCGCTCCAATGGATGGTGTGTTCTGGCAGAATGCGAGGTCTCTCTGTTGGAGGGACAGATTAGCTTAAGCCTTCCCTTCCTTTGATTCCAAGAGTTCTGAACAAACTCTGGATGGAAGGGGCGTGCATGATCCTTATCGCTCCCTTCTGGCCGAGGCAAGTTTGGTTCTCTACTGCAACAGTCCTCGGAAGAGCCTCCTATCCCTCTTCCGATGTCACAGGACCTGCTGACCCAGGATCAGGGTACCCTAGTCCATCCAGAGCTCAGATCCCTCCATCTACATGCCTGGCTCCTGCAGACATAGCTCGCTTTGGTGTTTCTCCTCGGGTTGCTGACATCCTGGTGGAGGCCCAAAAGCCTTCCACCAGATCTACTTGCGCCATGAAGTGGAAGCGGTTTTCCATTTGGGCAGGTTCCAAAGATTTGGAACCCTTTTCCTGCCTGGTGGCCAGGATCCTGGATCATCTAAGGTACCTCTAGGACTTGGGTCTTAGCTACTTCTTGCTGAAAGTGCATTTGGCGGCCATTTCGTCATCCTATCTTCTGGGTGGGGACAAGTTGGTCGCTCAGGTGGAAGTCTCCAAGACATTCCTCAGAGGGGTTCTTCATTTGAAGCCCCCTATCCGTAGCCTGACTCCCCCCGGGACCTCAGTTTCATTTTGGAGAAGTTCATGCTGCCCCCTTTCGAGCCAGCAGCCGATGCTGATTTGCGCTTCCTTTCTTGGAAGATGCTTTTCTTCATGGCCATTACCTCTGCTCTGAGAATATCCGAACTTCTGGCCCTTGCGTGTAAAATCCCGTACTTGATTTATAACAAAGACCATGTGGCCATGCGTACTAATCCTAAATTTTTGCCTAGGTGGTGGCTGAATCCACCTTGAACCAGTCTGTCAAGCTCCCAGTCTTTTTCCTGGAGCATTCTTACCAGGGAGAGTATCTTTTACATACTCTTGATGTTCACAGGATCCTGAGATACTGTACTCACAGAACCAAGGATCTTAGGAAAATGGACCAACTTTTCGTTTCCTTTGCACCCAAGAGGGAAGGCACTGCTATTTCCAAGCAGTGCGTCTCTAAGTGGTTGGCTAATTGCATTACTTTCTGTTAAGAACAGTACAACAAACCCCTTCCAGGTCAAGTGAAAGGACATTCCACCAGAAGGTTGGCTGCCTCTGCTGCTTGTTTGAGGAATGTGTCGGCTGCGGAAATTTGTACAGCCACTACGTGGACATCTGTACATACTTTTACAGAGCATTACAGCTTGGACATTGCCTCACCGCAGGGCGGGAATTGGTTTGGCGGTCTTACAGGGGCTCCTTTCTTGGGATTCCCTCTTCTGCCAGTTCTTCTGTATGTGGATGTTTCTCCTTCTTCATGGATTCAAACTTGTTCCGTACTGCTTGGGACTCAGTCCTACTGGTGAATACCTACTGCAAGAACCCTCTCAAAGTAAGATAGTACAGTTATGCAAGAACCCTCTCAAAGTAAGATAGTACAGTTATGTAAGAACTTACTGTAGATCTCCGAGAGAGGCTCTTGCAGTAGGTATTCTTTCCATCCATCTGCCCCCGAGTTTTTTCTTTCTTGGGGCATTTCCTCCTCCTCTTCTGCCATTCCCTGTCGGCCTCTGGGGAGAACTGGAAGGCAGGCGTGGGAACTGCCCCTTTATACTGACGCGTGCTGACGTCGGTCAGGTGACGTCGGGGGCGGTCCCCTCCAGAAACTGCTGGCTAGAAGATTTTTCTGTGGGGTCCTGACAGCCGGCAGCTTAGTCCTACTGGTGAATACCTACTGCAAGAGCCTCTCTCGAAGATCTACTGTTATGGTAAGTTCTTGCGTAACTGTACTTTTAGGTGGCTCTGCAGATCAATCCTTCTTTTCCTCCGAAGGTGGTTTCGGAACTTCCTCTAAATCAGAATGTCAAACTACCAGCTTTCTATCCTGAACACTCCAACAGGGGGTAGTATCTGCTGCGCACCCCTGACGTGCACAGCATTCTGAGATGATTTGTCTCAAGGACTAAGGAGGTTTGCAAGTCGAACCAACTTTTTGTGGCCTTTGTTCCCTAGTGCCAGGGCAGGGCTATTTCTAAACACTCTGTCTAGGTGGCTGGCAGATTGTATTCATTACATTTACCAGAAGTACGAAAAGCCCCTTCCGGGGACAGTTAAGGGCCACTCAGCTAGGGGAATGGCCACTTCCACTGCCTTTTTCAGGAATGTGTCCACTGCGGACATATGTGCAGTAGCCACTTGGTCCTCCGTCCACACCTTCACTAAACGTTATAGTATGGGCATTGTTTCTAGGCACAGGGCTGGCTACAGTCTAGCAGTCCTGCAAGGTCTTCTGTCATGAGTGACCTGTAGTTGGCAGACATTTTTCTCTTCCCGGATCCTCGTCTCTGACACCTCCATTTTTTTCAGTTGACTGCTTGGTAGCTTGGTATTCAGTCCTACTTGTGAAGACCTACAGCAGGACCCCTCTCAAAGTAAAATATAGCAGTTACGTAAGAACTTCCCATAACAGTAGATCTTCAAGAGAGGTTCCTGCAGTAGTTCTAGTTTTCCAACCCACCTTCCCCCAGCTCCTGTGTTTTTCCCCTCTTTATTCCCTTCCCATGACTTTGTTTCATCCAGGGCACAGGGTCACAGGAGTTTTCACTCCTTTTTTCCGCTTCATCTTTAGCGGTCTCCGGTGGAAGAACTGGAGGGCAGGCAGGGGACCGCCCCTATTTATAGTGTCACTGATGTCCTTCACCTGATGCTGGAGGAGGTCCCCACTAATGATTGCTAGCTACAATTTTGCCATGCGGTCCTGACGCCAGGGGGCGCAGTCCTACTTGTGAGTTCTTACTGCAGGAACCTCTCTCGAAAATCTACTGTTATGGTAAGTTCTTACGTAACTGCTATTCTAGGAGCATGGATATGTTGTTCATCCACACTCATTGGCATGTCCCCTTCTACTTTAAGTTGGACCGGAAATCTTCAAGCTGCCTCCTCCCACTCACCGGCGTGGTATATACCTCGGCTCTCCCCCATGAAGCCATATCTTCCTTTCCGCTGGAAGATTCAGATTGCCTCCCTCGTGCTCATGCATCTTGTAGGCCCTGGCTTTCAAACCTTCTGTTATTCTGAAATTCGTAGTATTCGCGTTATCAAGTATGCTGCTTCTATTATGGAAGACTAGTTTCCCCCTGGATTTTGTAGGTGCCCTTGTGGCCAGAAAATGTCGCACACCGATCCTCCTCATACTGCGTACGTCTATTGCTTCTGTGTGAACCATGTCGGAATTTGATGTCTCTCGTCTTTCACCCCAACGTCCTCGACAGCTGTCTCGCATGCCTGAAACTGGGGAGGCCAGAGAAGAGGAACCTTCTGGTGAAATCCAAGGAGGCTCGGTGGGCAGTTTCCACGGCTGTGGGATCTGCCGAGCAATTGGAACCCATGCAAGGGTTCCAGGAGGAAGTGGCTCATGCTGCAGAGACTTCTCGGAGCTTCTTCGTTCTGCTCAACCTCGGCTCCACCTTCTCTGGTTCCTTCTGAGACTTGTGCCAGTCTCCCTGACCAAGGGAGAGGCGCCTGCGGGCTTGCATTCCTCGACCCCCGTCAGCGGGAGAGGGATCCGGGATAGTCTTCGAGACAAAGATGTTCTTGAGAGCGGGAGAGATCTCAATCCGAGGAACATGTGGTCTCAATCTCGGTCGAGATCACTTCATCGGCTGCTAGCTTTTCGGCCTTGCTGTCAGGTCAGTTGACAGAGTTATCGATTGACGGTGTTGAGATCGTGATCGACCCGATCGATCCGATTTCGCAGACTCCGGTTGACGAATCTCTCGATCAAACCCCTAATCTGGTCTTTCCAGATGCTGAGACCCAGCCAGCTGGGACTCCTATCGAAGAAGTGGGCCCTGATCCCGGGAAATCACCTGTCCTGCTGGTGTCTCCCGAGCGACCGAGTCAGCCTGTCTGATCTCGATCGAGGTCTCTGACCCCCTCGACTGACAGACTGAGGAAGAGCCATAAGCGATGTAAAAAGAGGCGACGCCATCATTTGTCCTCATCCTCCTCGCATGAGGAGAGGCTCCGGCAGAAACACTGTCAGCGCTACGAGGACCTCATGTGGCAACAACTGATTTTGACGGGGCACAAGTCTGCTCCGGCCTCTACCCGGCCATTATGTGGCCTTCGCCTCCTAGGCCGAAGCAGACTCCTTCGGAGCCAATTAAATTGGTTCCTCCATCCGTGGAGCTGGCAAAACCACCAGTTCGGCCAAAAACGGGGTCTCCACCGATTATGGTGGAACCACTGCCCAAACAGCCTGTGGGAGGGGCTCCTTCCAAGGAAGATAGACCAGACACCAGGCTTCCCTGGCTAAGTTGTCTGTCACGGTCACTCCAGACTGCCCTCAGCGGTTTGAAGGTGAGCTGGGTGGTTGGCCGTTAGTCCCGGATTCCTCAGATTCGGACATCACTGGCTTGCATTCTCATCCAGTGGATGACGAATCAACCATTAGCTTAGATGGAGGAAGGTCCCTAGTCTTTCCAAGGGATTCTTCGCCTCATCCCATAATCTACAGGGGTGCCCCTGGAGCCCATCCAGAAAAAGGCTGAGTACCCTCTAAAGGACATCCTTTAGAGAGGGGATACCCTGACGGAGGCCTTTCCTGTGGCTGAAGCTACTGTTGGCTCAGCCCTAGAACTTTGGCAGCGTCCTGCCTCTTGTCTAGCTCCGTGCCCATGTGGTCCCTTGCGGGTTTCACAGAGCACCCTTAGGCCGAGAGCCTGGTGACCGCCTCTGTGTTCAGGCATACTGGCAGTTCTGCCAACACTGACTGACCTCCTGATAAAGGGTCCAGACTTTTGGACCATTCAGCCAGGAAGGTCTATGCGGCTTCCTCCTTGGGCCTTCATCAGGCAAGTTCGGCCGTCATGGCACAGTTCTCTCACGCCCTTTTAGGGTTGCTGGATGAAGTCCACCCACATCTCCCCATGGACATGCAGACCACGGTCAAGCAGGTCCGGGACCAGGGCCGAGTTGTTGCCAAACAGCAGCTTCAGATGGCACTGGACATTGGGGATTCTTGTGCCCGCTCGATGGTTGCTATAGTTGCCTCTCATCGCAGGGCTTTGCTGAGGCTTTCCTCCTTTCCAGCAGATACCCAGCATAAACTAGCTAACGTGCCCTTCCTCTGGACCGATGTGTTCAGCCCAGGAGTGGTTGGTCACCTTCAGCGCATTGAGTAGTCCAGTGCCACCTTGGACGCCACTTCTGCCAAGGGTTCTTCAGGCAGGAACCAGCAGAAGAAAAAGCTCTTTCGGCATTCTTCCCCTGCAGCTCAGCAGTCCTCCTTTCAAGGTGGACACCAGCAGCAGTAGCAGGCTCAGGCTTGGCTGCCACCAGCCCAAGCCAGGACCTCAACAGGCCCGTAAAGGAGGCAGAGGTTCAGGTCCTGGAGCCTCTTCCTCCAAACCTGCCCCATGACGGGACATGGGCTATCAACCCCTCTACCATCATCTCTGCTCTGGGTCCTTCCGTGGGGGTCTGGCCACGCCACTTCCTTTCTGCCTGGTCTGTAGTCACTACAGACAGACAGGTGGGTCCTTGAAGTGGTCAGTTGGGGACTGCCTCTGAAATTGGAGCAGTACCCCCAAGTCGAGCCCGCGCCCTCGGGAGGAAAGAGTATCTGCTCAGACCCAGTCGGCTCTCAGAGAAGACATCGCTCAGCTCCTCCTCAGAGAGGAAATAGCTCCAGTGGCAGATCCTCCAGCAGACCCAGGCTTTGTCTCCAGGTACTTCCTGGTTCCCAAGCTGAATGGGGGGCTGGTGCCCCATTCTAGATCTGCACGACCTGAATCAATGTCTCGAGTCATTCACCTTTCGGATGGTCACTCTGTCTCCGATCATACCATCCTTGGAGCAAAACATGTGGTTCTGTTCACTGGATCTGCAGGATGTTATTTTTTTGACGTCCCAATCCGTCCCGTCAGCAGTTTCACCGCTTCAGGGTCAAAGGGACCCTGTACGAGTTCAAGCCATGCCATTCGACTGTCCTTGACCCCACAGGTCTTCACCAAATGCATTGCAGTGCTGGCCATCTCGGGGGGCAAGATTTATCCTTACCTTGGCAATTGGTTCCTAGCAGGTTCCACCCAACAGGAGGTGGAGAGGTCCAGGGACTCCAGACCTGCTCCCAACTCTGCCTCCTGATCAAAGAGGCCAAGTAGGAACTCGTGCCTTCTAAGGTGATGGGCTTCATCAGAGCAGAGCTAGACTCTTGTAAAGCGAGAGCTCGGCTCCTGGCGGACAGGGTGGAGGTTCTTTCCTCCTTTGCCCAGTCATTTCTAGTTGGGC
Source organism: Neoceratodus forsteri (assembly GCA_016271365.2). NCBI lineage: Eukaryota > Metazoa > Chordata > Ceratodontiformes > Ceratodontidae > Neoceratodus > Neoceratodus forsteri. The sequence continues at coordinate 1,380,365,095 of CM057449.1, read as the reverse complement.
AATTACACCCTGCCCAGGACTTTCTTCGCTGTCTGGGTTACATGGCGGCGTACACCTCAGTGGTCCATTGGCCCGGTTGGACATGCGCCCCCTCCAATGGGAGCTGGCTGCCCAGTGAACTCTGCACCACAGTCATTTCGACCTGCTGATCACTGTGGCCCAGAAGATGAGGGACACTCTCCAATGGTGGACCACCCCAGACCGGTTTCAGGAAGGGATCCTGTTTGTCCGCCCTGAGCTGTCGGTTGTCCTCGTGACTGATGCCTCTCTCGTGGACTGTAGAGCCCACATGGGGGACAAAAGGTCCCATGGGCTCTGGACCCCCCGAGGAGTCCCGATGCCACATCAACTTGTTGGAGTTCAGAGCAGTCAGACTGGCAGTGTCAGCTTTCGCTCCTCTGCTTCGGGGGCAAGTGGTTCAAGTATAGACCGACAATACCACGACCATGTACTACCTCAGCAAACAGGGCGGCACGCACTCCCTTCTGCTGTGCAAGGAAGCAATCTGCATCTGGACCCCTCGTGAGCTGATTGGAGGCAGATGATCTAGCCATCCATGTGCAGGAGCCTCAAACCATCTGGCGGATGCTCTCAGCCACTTAGGCCAGACATCTCACGAGTGGTCTCTCCATCCAGAGGTAGCTTACAGTCTGTTCTCCCGTTGGGGCAAACCGATGGTGGACCTGTTTGCCTCCAGGGAAAACACCAAGTTGAGGCTGTTTGTACCCACCCACCCCACCCACCCAAGCAGGGCTTGCTGCAGGAGGATGCCTTCTGGAGGCTGTGGACCCCAGCCTCCTCTGTGCCTTCCCTCCATTGAACTTGATCCACAAGGTGCTCTTCAAGGTGAGGAGGGACAAGGCAAAGGTGATCTTGGTAGTCCCAGACTGGCCGCGCCAGTTCTTGTATCCAGATCTCCTCAGACTCAGCTGCAGGCCCTTAGAGCGGCTTTGTACATGTCCGGACCTGATATCTCTGTCAGGGGAAGGTCTTCCATCCGGCCCTTCAATCCCTGCACCTCACAGCCTGGTACCTGAGCGGCTAGAGTTCCAGGCTTTGGGTCTTTCCGAAGATGTATACACCATGGTGGAGGCATCCAGAAAGGAATCGACCAGGAAATGTTATGCTTTCAAATGGAAAAGGTTTTCCATTTGGTGTCGGGGCAGGGGCCTGGACTCTTTGTCCTGTCCAGTGGCTAACATTCTCGACTACCTTTGGTCTCTTTCCAAAGGGGGTCTACGGTCATTGACCCTTAGGGCGCACCTGGCAGCCATTTCTGCTTACCAGGCATGGGACGGTCAGCCGACAGCGCAGGAGACAGTGGTCGGGCGCTTTTTCAAGGGCCTGGATCACATATCCCCTCCGGTGCGTGTACCTCCACCTCCATGGGATCTACTGCTGGTATTAGCAAAGCTCATGGGCAAGCCATTCGAACCCATGCACAAGTGTGAGCTGTCACGCTTGTTGTGGAAGATGGCTTTCCTGGTGGCTATCACGTCTGCCAGAAGGACAGGGGAGCTCCATGCACTTTCAGTGGACTTCCCTTATCTGGTCTTCCACAGGGACAAAATTGTCCTGTGCCCCCACCCGAAATTCCTTCCAAAGTTGGTATCAGTTTCACCTTAACCAGGTATTGACTAGCGCGGTATACTACCCTAACTACACCTCGGAGGCTGAATACAGGCTCCATACTTTGGACCTGAGACATGCTCTCTCCTATTACAAGGAGAGGATGGCAGAAATTTGTGGAGAGATTCACCAGCTGTTTGTCACCTACCCTGAAGCCGCTTCTGGCAGACCTGTAGCCAAATGGACCTTTGCAAGATGGATTAAATCATGCATAGGTCTGTGCTATGAGTTGGCGGGCAAGGAGCCTCCCAGAGGGATAAGAGCTCATTCTGCCTGCCATACTGCTGCATTGTTGGCTGCTTCCAGGGACATCCTTAGCCAGGAAATCTGTCTGGCTGCTACCTGGAAGTCGGCAAACACCTTCATTACCCATTACCACATCGACCTTGAGTCATGCCGGGATACTGGTTTTTGGACCTCAGCTCTCCAATCTCTGTCCCTAAGTAGGGGGTGTGCGCCTTGCTTCCCTCCTCCCGGAGAACTGCTAGGAGTCTGCCAATAAGTGTGGATGAGCAACATATCCATGCTCCTAAAACAGGTTACTCATCTGTAACAGTAGTTCTAGGAGTGGTATATGTTGTTCATCCACACAGACCTACCCGACTGCCCTGGCTGCGGACATGCACAACCTGGCTTCTGTCGGGCTAAGATCTGGCGTCATGGGGCGTAGCAGAGGTATATACCACCCCGGGTGGGTGGAAGAAGCCACCTTGAAGACTTTCGGCAAGATTTAAAGGGGAAAGGGACATGCCAATAAGTGTGGATGAACTGATACCACTCCTAGAACTACTGTTTCAGGTGAGTAACCTGATTTTTAAGCGTAGGGCTCCTACAGGCACCTCTGGCCCCCCAAGCCAAGTCTTAAAGAGCTGTGGATATGGCCCTCCCTAACTCACCCTCCCACTCCTAACTCAGTGAATGCCCCTCTTCCTCTTTCGGAAAAGCAGGTGGGTGGAAGATTCACAAGGTATCTGGGAGGCTGGGAGTCCATCACATCAGACGCTTGGGTGCTCCAACTGATAAGACTTGGTCACATTCTGGAATTTCGAGAAAACCTCCAGATACTCTGCTGAGATTTTCTCTTTACCCATGGGTGCACATCCCACTCTTAAGGGAGGAAATTAGAGCTCCTCTTCTCAAGGAAGCAATAGAGCCCATGCCGGTAAACCAGATAGGGAAGGGATTCTACTCCCACTTTTTTCTGGTTCCCAAGAAGACACGGGATTTCCGCCCGATACTGGATCTTAGTGCTCTGATTCTCTTCATAGAGTACAAGGGTTCAGGATGCTGTCATTGCAAAGCCTGCTGCCTCTTCTGTCCCAGGGCCAGTGGTTCTGCGCTCTGGACATGAAGGGATGCATATCTTCACATACCCATTTTCGGCCCTCAAAGGAAGTACCTTAGGTTATGTTTCCAAGGGGAGCATTATCAGTTCAAAGTGCTCCCTTTTGGTCTGTCACCCGCCCCGTGCGTTTTTACCAAATGCCTGGCTGTCGTGACAGGGACCTTGAGGTACTAGGGGCATGCTGTTTTTCCGTATCTCGACAGTTGGTTCCTGGCAGCTCCATTGAGGACAGAGTTGGAATTTTCCCTTTCTGCTGCCCTGCACCTTTTTCCAGAGATTGGGTATTTTGGTCAGTAACCCCAAATCTCAGCTGGTCCTGTCCCAACACCTCCAGTTCATTTGGGCGGTTTTGGACACAGTGCAGGGCACGGCCTTTCTCCCCCTGGACAGGGCAGGTACCCTGGTGGGTCAGGCCAAGACTGTTGCTTTCAGTCATCTTATCTCGGCTAGAGTGGTTCTCCTGTCGTCTTGGCCTCATGGCAGCAGCTATTCTCATGGTCCCTTTGGCCTGACTCTACATGCGTATTACACAGTGGACTCTGAGCTCTCTGTGGGATCAGAAGGAAGACCATCTAGATTGCCTGATTCTAATCTCCACCCCAATGCAGTGAGACCTGTTGTGGTGCAGGACCCCAGCAATCTCTTGCGGGGGGCTCCTTTCCAGGCTCCTTCCCACTCCCAAGTTCTAACCACAGATGCTTCGGAGCAGGGTTGGGGTGCCCATCTGGGACACCACAGAACCCAGGGTCTATGGTCCCCTGTGGAAATGCTGTTGCACATCAGTGTGCTGGAAATGAGGGTAGTGCTTTATGCTCTTCAAGCCTTTCAGCACATCCTTTTTCAAGCCGTCCTTTTGATTGACTGACGTGTGTAGTATTGTACATAAGCAAACGGTGGCACTCGTTCGTACCCCCTTTGCAGGGAAGTGATGCAGGTCTGGATTTGGTCAGTTCTGCACAAAATCCGTCAGAGCGGTTCATGTCCCAGGAGTGCAAAATGTTCTCGCAGACAGTCTAAGCCGCACCAGGGTAAGGGCTCATGAGTGGGAGCTAAAACAAGCAGTGATGGATCACATCTTAGACTTGTGGGGTCGTCCAGAGGTGGAACTGTTTGTAGCCCCATCAAATGCAAAACTTCCCAAGTTTTGCTTGCTCGATCCCAGGCATGGTGTTTTCTGGCTAGATGTACTGTCTCTCTCGGACAGGGAGGTTCCTGTACACAGTTTCCCCCTTCCAACTGTTGCAGAGTGTGTTAACCAAGCTTCAGTTGGACGGGGCTCAAATGATTTTGATCTTTCTGTTATGGCCTCGACAAATCTAGCTCCCCCTGCTTTGGTGTCTAGCGGTGGAACCTCTGATTCTCCTTCCTCTGTCTTACGACCTTCTCACTCAGGAAAAGGGCACACTGGTTCATCCGGGACTGAAATCCCTTCATCTTAATAAAGGGGTTGGGGGGTGGGCAGAGGGTGACTGTGAAAAGGCAGAGATACTAAACAAATATTTTTGCTCTGTATTCACAAATGAAGAGGGGGAGGTACCTAAACCAAACAGTAGAAACACACTGGATACGGGGGTTGATGCCAGCCCTTTCACAGAAGAAAGGGTTCTGAAGGAACCCTTAAAACTGAAGGTGGACAAAGCAATGGGGCCTGATGGGATTCATCCCAGAATTCTAAAAGAACTAAGGGTAGAACTAGTGACACCATTGATTACACTCTTTAATAAATCATGGAAGGATGGGGTGGTACCTGAGGACTGGAGGAGGGCAGATGTTGTTCTCCTTCACAGAAGTGGGAGCAGGGCAGAAGCAGGAAACTACAGACCTGTTAGTTTAACCTCAGTGATAGGGAAAATGATGGAATCATTTCTGAAGTAAAGAATTGTTGAGTACCTAGAGGCCAGTGGGGTACAGGACCCAAGGCAGCATGGATTCACGATGGGAAGGTCGTGTCAGACGAATCTAATAGATTTCTTTGACTGGGTGACCAAAATAGTAGATCAGGGAGGGGCTGTGGACATGGCCTACCTAGACTTTAGCAAGGCATTTGACTCGGTCCCACACAAAAGATTAATATACAAGTTGGCCAGCCTGGGAGTGGGTCCCAAGATGGTAGCCTGGGTAAAGAGTTGGCTGGAGAACAGGACATAGAGGGTAATAGTAAATGGGAGTCCACTCTGAAGAAAGGGAATCTTATTGAGATACAGCTCTTGCAGCAGGTTACACCATTAGGACTGAAGCAGTCAGGCCCCAAGGAAATATTCTAGCTAGCAGTCTTCAGCCAGGGACTGCCTTTGACGTCAGTCCCCGCCCCTGTCAGGCGTAGTACATAAGGGCGGTCCTGCCTGATCCCCAGTTCTCCCGCCCGTCGACTTTCCCTTGTAGCGGCCTCTCTGTCACTTTCTAAGCGCGGCGACTAGGAAACTTCCAACCTTCTACTTTCTTTTGCAATTTGTCTGTGTCCTCTCGAGCGCCTCTCTGGAGGGCCATTCTTCGAAGTGTGCCTGCGGCTAGCAGATCCCCTTTAAGGATCCTCACCTGGCCTGTGTGCGCTGCCTGTGCCCAGACCACGACTCCCAGGCCTGCTCCTTCTGCCAGGGCTTCAATAGCCGCACAAGGATCCGCCGCCAGAAGGCCCTTCAAGCCTTTCTTCTTGAGGAAAAACTCAAGGCTATGGATCGAGATCCTTCTTCCAAGGGGGAGTCGTCCGGGAAGTCCCACAGACATCGCGAAAAGCACCGGGAGAAGGAGACACCCAGATCCCCTTCCAGGGCCTCGGAGTCCCGCAGCTCCGGCTCCAGGTCTGATCGTTCTCCCTCTAGGGCTCGCTCTCAACCTCCCCCGGTCCTCGTTAGATCGACCAGTGGTTCCTCCTCTCTGCAGCCTGTCAAGACCTCCAGGCCTGTATCTTCATCCACTCCGTCCAAGGTCTCGTCCAGGTCTGGGGAGCGCCACAAGTCTTCCTCACGTCGTCCGGACTCCGATGTCAGGTCTGTCTCCCAACCGCCGCCACCCCAGCGCCAGACCAAGGAGCTGACCTCCCTGAAGTGAGCGTCGGACGCGGCGTCGGCCAAACTACATAGGCACTCCCGAGGGCTGGCTGCCGTCGACACCGCCCGCGTCAGGCGTCGCCCCGAACGCCGGCCATTGCAGAAGGAAGAACCACACCACATACCGACGACCGGTCGGAAGGATGCGTTGGAGGAGGACACTACCCAGCCCGAGAGACCAGGCGGGCGACTCTGGTCCGTCGAGCTCCCACGAGAGTAGCGCCCAGCCCGGCGCCTGGCCGTCGGCCTGAATTTGACCGAGGTGAAGGAGCTCGTCACCTTCTGGTGGGACACCATCAAGAAGGACGTGGTCACCTCACAACCTCCTCCTACGCCGGCTACACCTCAAACACCTGCGCCCCCACCTCCACCCAGGGGGTCAGCAGGACGGGCATCGACCCCCCAGGAGCCAGCATCCCCTCCTAGGGGCAGATCTTTGGACAGGAGAAGGCCTCCTTCAAGATCCACTTCAGGGTCCCCCAGCCGCAAGAGACCCAGACGGCGTTGGTATACCCCGTCTGGGGAGGACTCCAGATCTGACACCTCTGTGTGCTCCAGATCTCCTTCTCCAATCAGCGTCCCTTCTCCGGACCCACGCAACCTTCCCAGGTCTCCTCCGGATGACCACTCGTTCGCCGAGATCATGAGGCATATCCAGGAGAACATTGGGGGGGGGGACGCTGAAGAGCTAGACCCTGAGAGACTACGCCTTGCCCACTACCTTCGCCAAAAAGACCCCAAGCCTGTGGTAGTGCCACCCTTGGTGGACACCTTCGTGGACGTCACCAAGACTGTGTGGAAGTGTCCACATTCGATTCTGGCAGTGCCGAAGAAGGCTGACCACCTGTACAAGGCCCCAAGGGAGGACCAGTACCTGGCGAACCATCCTCTGGCCGACTCCCTGGTCATTACGGCCTCACACGACCGGTCTCAAAAACTGCAGCACTTGAGCACACAGCCACCAGACCCGGAGTCCAAACAGTTGGATCTCCTGGGTAGGTGCATGTACGCGGCTGCTACTTGCGCCATTAGGTCGTTGAATTACCTCACCCATATGGTTCAGTTCCAGAATGCATTATGGGAGCAGGGACAGGACCTAGTTGAAAAAATACCAGATGGTGGCCAAAAGGAGGAACTGTTGCAACTCCTCCATACGGGTTCGGACATGGGGACCCAGGTGCTTAGAGCCACATACGACTCTGCGGACTCTTCGGCCAGAGCTGCAGCCTCAGCCGTGTGTCTCCGGGTTTACCCCAGACGTCCAGAAGAATATCATGGACGCCCCTTACCATGGCGAAGTTCTGTTTGGTGAGGCCTCTCAGAAGGTGATCACCAAACTGCAGGAAGCCGGGAAGGCGGTTAGATCTGTGCAGGCTATGTACAGGTCTCGTCTCAGTTCCTTTCGCAGGAACCAGAGTCGTTTTCGCAGTCGGACTCAAAAGCAACAGCCATGTTCTGGCCAGCAACAAAGGGGCTCCCTTACCTGGAAAGCCCAGGCTAAGACATCCTCAGGCAGAGGCCAACGCGTCACCAAGTCGGCCCAACCTGCAGGATCCAATGCTGCCACAGCATGACTCCTTCCCGGCCCCCGCCCCTCCTCAGGATCAACGGGAAACCAAGGTTGGGGGTCGCATCGCATGCTACCTGCCAGGGTGGCGGTCGGTCACCACCGACAGGTGGGTGCTACAGTTGGTCAAAAAAGGCCATTATATAGAATTCATAGACAACCCGCCCAAAAGGCCTCCTCTGCTTTCCCGCTACTCGGGTCAGCATGCCCTGCTTATACAACAGGAAGTGCTTGCGCTTCTAGAAAAGGAAGCTTTGGAGCATGTTCCAGAGGACCAGAGAGGGGTAGGATACTATTCGCACTTCTTCCTGGTTCCAAAGAAAACAGGGGAACTCCGTCCAATTTTGGACCTCAGCGACCTCAATCTGTCGGTTGTCTACAGGCGCTTCCGCATGGTGACCCTTCCGGGTCTAATCCCCATGCTGAAGAAGGACGCCTTCTTGGCATCCCTGGACATGCAGGACGCTTACCTGCACATCCCTATTGCTCAAGCGCACAGGAGGTTCCTGCGCTTCAAGTTTCACGGCCGCCATTATCAGTTCCGAGTGCTTCCCTTCGGGCTGTCATCAGCACCTCGGGTATTTACCAAGTGCATGGCAGTTGTGGCGGCATCTCTGAGGAGACAGGGCCACTACGTGTTCCCGTACCTGGACGATTGGCTTCTCATGGCCCCTTCCAAGGAGGCATTGTTGATGGTCATTCAGCATACCCAGACCCTTTTTCAGTCTCTGGGCATCCTTATCAACTACGAGAAGTCTCTCCTAGTACAGTCCCAGAAACTGCAGTTTATAGGGGCAGTTCTGGACACTGTCAAGGGAAGAGCCTTTCTTCCCGAGGACAGATCGGAACGCATTCGGTCCCTCATAAGGGACCTGTCATCGAAGAAGACGGTCCCAGCCAGACTGGTCCTTCGCCTGCTCTGTCACATGGCTGCGGCCATTCCAACAGTCCCGACTTCACTGGACATCCAATACATCAGTATGCATCTGAGTGCTACAACTACCCCCATTCTGTGGAGTTCCACTTGTGTTCGATTTGAATTTCCTCGTCCCAGTGAGAGTCCCAGGAGATTCTCTATAGGGTCTGATCCCAGGGGATAACCCACTATATTTGTTAATAGATCAGACATACCCCCCCAGAAAATTTGAATCTTTGGACAATTCCATATCTTATGGAAAAAGAACCTGAATGAATATTGCATTTGAGGCACAAATCCGAGGCTTGAGGGTCTATTCTCTTGGCTAGTTTTGGGGTAAAGTAGGCTCGAGCAAAAGCACTGTATTGGATTGTCCGAAGTTTATTATTAACCGAACATTTCAATAGATTCTTCATAATCTGCACCCAATCTCCCCCTGTAAGCCCATCAGGTAGGAGGTCCTGTTCCCACTTTGTTCTTAAGTTCCCTAATGGGTCTTGGATTGCCCCCAACAATAGCCTATGACAACTCCGTCGGGGCTTAAATGTCCTGTTGTCTTTCCTGCCTATAAGTAGTAGTTCTAATGGGGAACGTGTCAACTTCTGACCCCTGAGCCATGTGGAATGGATTTCTCCCTGAAGCCTAACCCACAGAAAATATTGTGATACCCCCAGGTTAAAATTTCTTGCAAATGTCTTAAAAGGAATTGCCTCCTCCTCTTGCCATATTTGACCCACTCTGTATAACCCGTTCTTTCCATTTCTTAAGAAATTGGTATTGTCGAGCACATTTCAGTCACCCTTCAGTAGAGCAACTAGCTCCTGGTCTGGTGAGAAAGTAAGGGGGTGTTGAATATTATGAGCTTCTTTCCAAGCCCTGAAAGTCGTGTTTGAGCAAGGGTTTGATAACTTGTCATAGCCACAGTCATTCAGGCATCTTACCATGTTATTGTAATATAATGATCCTATCCCCCCATCTTCAAAACCTACCCATCCCAGGCGTGCTAAGCAAGATAGTAATGTTTAACACTGGGCAGTCCTAGTCCCCCTCTATCTATAGGGAGCCATAGCAGCTGTGTGATGGCTCCTTCTATATATCTAATATATTTGTTAGGTATACCCATTGGGAGTGTCTGAAACATGTATAAAAACTGTGGGAGAACACTCATTTTGACTGTTTACCCGCCCCAGTAAGGTAAGAGGCAAAGCCCTCCAATTAATACATTGCTCTTTAATTTTTTGTATCACTGGGAGGAGATTGGACTTGGCTATGCTGGACATTTTGGCCATCAGTTTTATCCCTAGATATTTAACTGAAGTGGGGGACTGTCACATCCCCTAGGGATAAAGATTTTTTTATTTTCCTCGTAGGCATCCATTCACACTTGGATTAGTTTATCCTGTGCCCAGAGATGGGTCCATATGTTTGAAAAATTTTAAGCAGGACTGGCATCACCTTGGCTGGGTTCTTAAGGAAAAGCAGGACATAATCTGCAAACAATGATATCACATTCTTTTCCCCTGTCCAGTTTAAACCTTTGATATGTTCCTCACTTCTGATTGCCTCAGTCAACGCTTCAATTGTGAGGACATAAATTAGGGGAGAAAGGGGACACCCCTGTCTTGTCCTCTGGTTAAGACAAATAGGGTCGAAATTGTATTTAAGATTTGGGCTTTAGGGTTCCCATACAGAGCCTGAATCCAACCCATGATCCCCTTCCCAAATCCAAATTTCCGCAAAACTGCCATCCTAAATGGCCATTTCACCCGGTCAAAGGCTTTCTCCTACCTTTCCATTTATGCATAACGTTAAGTGTTCTTCTCTGGTTATATGTTGCCTGCTGACCCTTCACTAATCCCCCTTGGTCTGCATGTGTTAATTTTGGAAGATGCTTTTCCAACCTAGAGGCAGTTACTTTTTGTTATAAATTTATAATCGGAATTGAGCAGGGATATTGGATGGTAAGATCCGTACTTATTAGGGTCCTTCACTGGTTTAGATAATACTGTAATTGTGGCTAATGTGAGAGGAGGGAAGCTCCCTCGAGCTCAGTGATTCTTCAACCATCCGGTACATCAAGGGGCCTATCAAGCCCCACATACGCTTATAGAATTCCATCTGGTCAGTGTGCCTTGTCCCATTGGCTTTCCATACCGCCCCTTTTACCTCATCGATGGAGAGTGGTGAGTCCAGTATTGCTATTTCCCCGAGGGTCTAAAAAGGGCAACTGGATATTATTTAAAAATGTATCCACGTTGGCCCCTGGAGGAAATTCAGTAGTATAGAGGTAAGAATAAAATGATTTAAAAGTATTTATTTCTTTTTGGTTATGTGATATTCCCTGGGATGTTTTCTATTGAAAGGATCGATCTGTCCGCCCTTCTACCCTTGATCAGGCTAGTGAGCCACTTACCTCCTTTATCCCCATCAAAATAGTTTTGTGATTTAGTTATTAGGCTACGTTCTAATCTCAGAAGTCATTTGTGAAAGCTGCCCCTTAAGTGTTGGCAGTCTTCTGGAGGCTTGAGGTGACTGAATTCTCATATTTCTCCCCTCCAAATCCTTTGTGTTCTGTAGTTTCACTTCATCTCTAATCCTGTTTTTATTTTTAAAAGCAGCGTACGAAATAGTTTCCCCACCAATAAAAACCTTGAGGTATTCCCAAACATTTTTTACACTAGTATCATCCGGGGGATTAAATTCTATAAATTCCTCTATTTTGTCTCTGGGTCTGTTCGTGAAAAGGGGTTACCAATGCCCACCATACAGTGCATACCACATTTTTAAAAATTAAGAACTGTCAGCATATATTTGACTAAATCTGAATGCTGGCTATTTGTGCAGATAAATAACATAACTATAGAATTGTGGGGTATCCATATTTTTTTGATGGGGTCTCCCACTCCAGTTTGCTGCTTTTTTACCTGAAAAAGTGTGACATGCAAAAACACGTTTTATTAATTGTTTTTGCAAGCTTTATTTATTGTTTTCCATTATAAATGTAAGTCCGCTTACTAATCTGGAGTTATGTTTTTTATCTGTACTCTTTATCCCATCATAATACTCCATTTTTAATTTATGCAGCTTTGTATTTAGTGTGGTGAATGTAACAGTTGGTGTCACAGCACGTTACATTCACCCGCAAGGCCCCCAAATCTGTAATTGTGCTGTTAGCACTTTAAAAGATTTTCTGGCTTCACTCCTAGTTTTCCTCCTTGTGATAACTGACTGTGTTACTTCCTGATCTATCTTTCCCACAGAAGGGACAGCAACCTTTGACCCTCACTCTGCTTGGGGACACATCAGGCCCAGTGTTTACCCATCAGTCTGTGACAGTTGCAAAGTCATAACCTGCCCATCAGAACCAAGGAGCAACCATAGAGGGAGGAGCTGAGTTGTGGTTTAAAACCCATTGTTTGCATGTGGCTCCTGCATCTGTAGGGCTACATTCCATGAAGATGAGCACTGCATGCAACAACGAGGGTTGCAGTTACATTCACCACAGGCAGACTTTGGTTACCATCATTCACTGATTGTTGGGCAAATTTTCACAGAGCATATTTCAGTGACATCTGCATGTCTAGGGAAAGTGCTGGGCATCAGTTGTAATGGGGATTATTCAGTGTATATGGGGTGTAGAGTTAAAATGGATTTTCTTTGTGGTGTCACTCGTTATATTCACCACAATATGTGGTGTCAACCATCACACCTGCCAGCACTGTTGTTATTGTCAAATTCCTCCAGGTTTTGTAACCCTGTCGGTTATTAGTAGTGGTGTGATGGCCATGAGGCATGTTCAGTAAACTTTTTAAAACTGAAACAAATGTGTGATGTCACTCATTACATTCACCATGTTATATGGTGTTAAGCATTACACTTACCAATAATGTAATTATTCATTTTTTTCATGTTTTATAGCAGTATGTCAGTCAGTAATAGTAGTGTTAGTTGTTAGGTTTGACTTACTAAAACTGTACTAAACTTGCCTAAGTGTGGTGTCACTTGTTACATTCACCATGGTATGTGGAGTCAGACATCACACCCATCAGTAACATTAATTGTGTGAAATTTCTCCAGGCTTTGTAGCACTACGTCAGTCATTAGTAGTAGTATGTTAGCCATTAGGCATGTTCAGTAAACTTTTTTCTACTGAAACAAATGTGTTGTGTTACTTGTTCCATTCACAACGGTATGTGGTGTCAGACTTCTCACCTGTCAGTACTGTTACTGTTGTCCGATTTCTCCAGGTTTTGTAGCACTGTCAGTTATTAGTAGCATGTTAGCCAATAGGCATGTTCACTAAACTTTGTAAAACCGAAACAAATGTGTGGTGTCGCTCGTTACATTCACCACGGTATGTGGTGTTAAGCATCACACTTGCCAGTAATGTAACTGTCAAATTTTGTCATGTTTTATAGCAGTATGTCAGTCAGTAGCAGTAGTATGTTAGTTGTTAGGCATGTTTAGTACACTTATAGTAAGTGAAACGTAAGTGTGGTGTCATTTGTTACATTCACCACGGTACATGGTGCAAAACATCAGATTTACAATTAATGTAATATAATTCTTATAAATATTTGTTTCTCATGTTTTAATATCTCATTACATGTTTATTAATGTTTTTACTACTAAAACAAATGTTTTGTATAAGGTGTTACATTCACCACGATTTGTGATGTCACTTCTTACACTCACCACAATACAGTTCTTGTATCTCAGGAACCTGTGAGGCTTTTATCTCCCAATATGTTTCTTTTTTCACACTTGGGTCATAATATCTTGAAATGCATCACAAATGTAATCTAGAAATAATTTGAAAATGTGACCCTCATGTCAAACTTTGGTAACCCTTTTCATGAACAGACCCCTCTAATCTGAGTAGTGTACTGTGGATCTAACAGCAGGGCCTGGTCCATGCGCCATTGGGCCTCTACTTGTGGGCCCTCCAGTAGGGAAATGGTTACCTTTAGCAGGGCATGATCTGATACAACCATCTGGCCATAAGAGGCCTCCTTGACCTCCCCCAGAAGCTCAGAGGGAAGGAACATGTAGTCCAGTCTGGTGTACACCTCATGGGTATGGGAATAAAATGAATATTCCTTCTCCCCAGGATGCTTATGTCTCCAAGCCTCTTTCAGTGCTCTTCTCTGTGTTAAGGTCCTGAGGGCTGCTGAACTCTAGGAGGGGTCCAGTTTTCCCCTTTGAGTGGTCCCAACTCAGGTCTATGTATGTGTTAAAATCTCCTGATAATATTATCTTGTCAGGATATGGACCCAACTTGACCCCTAAACGAGTGGAAAAATTCCGGGTAATAAAAGTTTGCTCCATATACCAAGCCTAGTGTAAGCCTCAGAGACCCCACTTCCACCTCAGCCAATACGTATCTACCCTGAGGGTCAGAAAGTCGAAAGTACTCTGAAGGACTCCAGGACGGATCCATATGGCCACCCCTCTAGCTTTGAACGTAAAGGGGATGCCAAAAAAGAACCTCCCCATGATTCCGCCAGCCTTGAGACTTCTTGTTTGTCCATGTGAATTTCTTGTAAAAAATAAAAAATATATATATATATATACATCTCCCTTCACCTTTTTAATTATTGTCCAAACTTTTTTCCTTTTAACCACCGTTTTAAGACCATTTACATTCCATGACAAAAAATTCAACTGACCCATAATATTCCCATAGTAATTATATCCGTGTCCTTCTGCTGAATACCTGTTTCAGTATTTTTAACTCTGTGTAAGGCAAAAAAAGGGTACCAAACTTTAATAACATAGTTAAACTTTCACCCCTCCAACGGGAGAGGCCTTACCCTCCAAGAAACTTCCTTCCCCCCCTTCTTTCCCATTTTGAACATTCCCCTAACCTTCGAGGACTGAGCTTTTTAATACACCGAGAATTTCATTGTCAGTTATTTAGTGACGTAAGAGAGGACAGATTGATCTCTTTCATTACTCCCCTTTCCCCCATCCTTTATATCCTCCTCGATACCGGCAGCAGAGAGTACATGCACCCAAAAGAGAGCAAGATAGGCCTAGGGACTGCTGATCTCATCAGACGAGCAAGAAACAGGGAAATCATTCGAGTGGGGGAAAGAGAAACACATTGCCCCTTTCCCTCCACTTGCTGTTGATAGTTAGTCCATAAGGTCTCTCTCCAAGATGCCCCTTCCCCATCTGAGTTTTCAAGGGGGGAGGGGACTAACTCGATAAAAGGCTCAGAACAGATTAAAACTAGCAATGCTCCAACGCCCATGTTCTGGTATTGAGAAAGAGACCTTTATTATGTCCAGAACCATCCCACTCTCCTCCAAAGTCTCCGGAGAGGGAAGGGGAGAGGCCTATACAGGATTCATACCTTAATTATGTAAGAGTGCTCCCCTTCCTCTATAACATACCTTCCTTCTATGTAAACCCCTACAGTAAACACCTTTTTTTTGTACTCTATTTATCCACCTTCCTGCCTCAGTGTCCACTCCTTCGGACTGCTCGTACCTTCCGGACCACCGCTCCAGGATATGCCCCTAGAGTGCTTCTTTCCTCCCTCCTAACCTGCACAGTGGGGTCTGTCCCGGAATTGGTGGTCTTGGGTGGAGCAGTCGTCATCTAGGACCACCGAGGGGATTATCTGTTTTCTGTGCCCCCGCAGCCGCCCCTGGGATGCCGGCACAGGGGCCGATGCGTCAGAGGCGGTGCAGGCGCGTCTCTCTCAAGCGCCTGGCAGCGCTCCCCTCGCCTCTTTAATTCGGTGAACAGAGCCACCAGCCTCTCGAGCCTCGTGTTCCCACCGGCTCGCTTAGATGTCAGGTGCATATTGCACACCTGGTATCCCACCCCTGAGGAGGAGAGCATCCGTTGGGACGCCTAATCCTCCCGAGTCCATTCCCGAACCCGGGTCGCCGGCGTGGCACGAGGTGTGGCATCTAGCACCTCAACTCTCAGCGCCACCGGGCCGGCAGTAAACGCTTTTAATATATTTAGAATACATAATGCCACTCCCTGTACCTGGCAACATGACTAAATGGGAGGATATGAGAATCTATTTGCTTTTACACAAATTAATGTTCTCTGCCCTTGGAATATATATATATTTTTTTTTTTATGGGAACTGTCGTGGCAGCAAAAAACATGATTTAAACGTTATCCAAATTTCGCTTATGTATTAATAAAAAATTTTAGCATTCTGGGATCATATTCAATCATTTTTTATGAGCCACAACTGACGCTAGTATTAGCCTCTGAGATATCCGCTTTGGGGCCCAATTGCAATCAATACTACTCCTTTTGTAGTTGCTTCCTACTCCCAACCATCTCTTCATGAGCGGAACTTTACCCTGTTTAAATAACCCGGTACAATAGGCCCCAAAGTCTTGTAAGGTCCATAATCTCTTCTATTGAAGCCAGCCACTCAGCTGTTCGCTTCCCTAGAGGAATTGCCAGTCAAATTAAGACCCGAGGGAAGCCACAACCACCCTCTTCACCCCAGCCCTAATAGGCTACCTCCCGGTGTTACAGAGTGAGGATTTCACTCAGAACAAAAACAGTATAGTTGTGGGTGAACCCCCTTAGTTTGGTAAGCTCTCAGTTCTTAGGCATATTTTCACCTGCCTTCTTGTTAGATTCCAAGGAGCATAATTACACTAGACATCTCGCCGCCTGTTCTCCTACTCCAGTTCCCCTACATACAACAGAGCCGTCTGCAGCGATGTGAAGGAATGCGCAGCTTTGCCTTGGGGCCGTACAATTGAGTGAGCCGGGTAGATGAGGGAGAACTGGCAATTTAGGGTGTGCAATCTCCTTTTTCGCTTTGGCGAATGCCTGTCGCTGCTGTTGGAGCTGATAAGAATAATCTGGGAAAATGCTCACCCAATTTTGTTGTAAAATCAAGGGACCTTGCTTCCTTGCATTTTCCAGCACTTTCTGTCAGTCTTGATACTGGAGGAATTTCACAATTCTAGGGACATGGATATGTTGTTCATCCACACTGTCGGGCAGGTTCCTTGCCGCTTTAAATCTTGCCGGAAGGTCTTCAAGCTGGCTCCTCCCACCCACCCGGGTGGTAAAACTCTTGGCTGCGCCCATGGCGTCAGATCTTCCTTACCGCTTGAGAGCTGTTTCCCTCCTTAATGCTCTAATGTAGACTGGATCTAATTCTTGATTAGCCCAAAACTTATTTTAAAATTTTCAAGACTTGGTCAACTTTCTCCCTCATGACTGCGATGAACAAATCGACTCCGGTTTGGTGGTGCCCTTGTGGGCAGAAGATATCCAGGAGCGGACCCGCACTCACGTGCATCTACTGCCTCGGCCTAGAACATGACCATGAGGCTGGTTATGCCGTTCGTTTTCAGTAGCGTCCTGGAAGACTGCTGCCGTTTAGCTTGGGCGCCCGAGCGCTTCCACGCCCGGTGAAGTCTAGGAGGCCCGTTGGGCGATTACCTCGGCGGCTGGCTCGGCTGAGCAACTTGAGCAGATGATCACCCTCGAGGAGGAGGCAGCACAGGCCGCATCATCCTCTTCCTCTGTCACGGCATTTATCCCGCTCTCTCTGGGTACCTCATATTCAGCTTCTTTCAAGGAGCTTTGCCAATCCCTTTCCATGAAGGGAGAGGGGCCATCTGGACATTCCTCTCGGTCCAGAAAGAAGGACTCAAAAGGTAAGTCCCATCGTCGGCGTTCATGGGAGTGGGAGAGGTCCCCTTCCCCGGACGGTTGACACACTGCTTCGGTCGAGGTTGTGGCTAAGGCCGCTGGCTTCACGGCGTCCCCGTCAGGTCAGCCGGCCGAGACTTCCGTCGATGTGGTCGAGATTTTTCTTGACCCGTCGGACGGGCTGTCGACTGGTGAAGCCAACAAGCCGCCGTCACCGGTTCCCCTGGTGGAGACCGAGGACTTGCCTGCGTCTCCGGTGCTGCAGTCCCCGGTTAAGGCTTCCAAGCCGAGGGAAGAGTGGGTGTCCCCAACCCCTCCCCAGACCTGTCCTCGGAAACGCCGAGGATCTCTGTCTCGGACATCATCTCGGTCCAGCCGATCCCGCCGACATCGGCGTTCTAGGTCTCGGCACTGAAGTAAGCGGGGCCGCCACTCATCCTCCTCCGACGAAGAGGAGAGGCTTCGGCGCAAGTTGCGTCGACGCTATGAGGACCTGATATGGCAGCAGTTACTTCTGTCCGGGAACAAGCCGATGCCATCGCCTTCCCCGGCCATCAAGTGGCTGTCACCTGAGCAGCCGAAACAACCCCTCGCTGAAGCCGAGGTGCCCAAGCCTGGGCCGGTTGTTTGGCTGAAACCAGCTGCCCCACCGATTTGTGGTGGAACCTCCCGCCTCCACAACCGAAATCGGGGGCGCCGACCAAAGACTCTCGATCGGGTCAGGGCCTGCCCCACAGGGTGTCTGTCACCCTCACTCCCGACCGCCCTCGGCAGGTGGAGGGTGGCTCAGGCCCCAGGCAGCTCTTCGCAGACTCCTCTGAGTCCGACAACGACTCCTCCCTGTTCTCCAGGCCCATTGACCCAGAGTCCTCCGGGGGCCAGTCGATGGACGAAAGCCCATCATCCTTCATGGGTTTGCTCCGGCTCATCTCGGAGTCCACCGGGATGCAGCTTGAGCCCGTATCCAAGCGGGCCAAGTATCCCCTGACTGAGATACTGGACCGAGGGGATTCACCCATGGAGGCCTTTCCGGTGGCTGAAGCCATTGTTGGCCCAGCCTTGTAGCTCTGGCAGTGGCCTGCTTCCTGTCCTGCGCCTTCGGCCAGGATGGCCAGGAAGTATGCAGTCCCTAGCGGCTCTTTGCCCGTTTTTTCAGAACACCCCTCTGCTGAGGGTTGGTCACCGACAGCGTTTTCAGGCGTTCGGGAATGCTAGGGATGAGATAAACCCCCGACAAAGAGTCAAAAGCTGGACTATGCGAGGCAAGTTGTCGCTGCATCCTCCCTTGGCCTCCGCCAGGCCAGCTCGGCTGTGCTGATGGCACACTTCTCCCCGCCCTCATGGGCTCCCTTGGATGGTGATCCCTCATCTCGGCCGACCTGCAGACCCCGGTCCGGCAGGTACGGGACCAGGGTAGGCGGTAGCTAACAGCAGCTCCAAACGGCTCTAGACATTGGAGACTCCTGTGCCAGATCGTTTGCGGCCGCGGTGGCCATGCGCCACAGAGCATGGCTGAGGATATCCACCTTCACGGTGGATACCCAGCACAAACTGGCGGGACCGACCTCTTCAGCCCTGGAGTGGAAGGTCACCTCCAGCAGATCGAAAAGTCCAATGCCACTCTGGACTCTGTCACCTCCACCCAGAAGGACAAAGGCTGCTGACAGCAGCAGCACAAGTCCTTTCGTCCTTCTGCGCCTGCGGCACGTCCAGCCCTACAGCACCAGGACCAGCAGGCTCGCGCTTGGCATCCCAAACCCAAGCCCATGGCTTCCTCCAACAGGAAGCAGGGAGGTAAAGGTCCAGGAGGTCCCTCGGCGGTCCCTCCTCTAAGCCTGCCCAGTGGCGGGTTGAGGGGTGTCACCCCAACCTCGTCACTCCCCCCTGAGTTTCCCCGTGAGAGGCGGCTCCGCCACTTCCTTTCCACTTGGTCAGTTATCACCACGGACCGTTGGGTGTTGGAGGTGGTAGGAAGGGGCCTGCCCCTGGAGTTCAAGCAGGCCCCGCCCTTCCGAGCCGTCGCCCTTGGGGGGGGGCTACGGGGTCCGCAGCCTCTGTCAGCTCGCCGAGCCGATATTGCCCTGCTCCTCGAAAAAGAGGTAATCAGGAAGGTGGCGGATCCTCCTCCAGACCCAGGGTTTGTGTCCAGGTACTTCCTGGTCCCAAAATGGATGGGTGGCTGGCGCCCCATTCTCGACCTGCATGACCTGAACAGGTTCCTAAGGTCTCGGACCTTCAAGATGGTCACTCTGGCTCAGATAATCCCATCCTTGGAACGAGGCGTGTGGTTCTGTTCTCTGGACCTTCAGGACACGTTCTTTCACGTCCCAATCCATCCGTCCCACCAGAGATTCCTGTGCTTCAGGGCGGAGGGATCCCTCTACGAGTTCCGGGCCATGCCCTTCGGCCTTTCCCTAGCTCCCAGGGTCTTCACCAAATGCATGGCAGTGGTGACAGCATTCCTGTGACGCTGAAGGATCTGGGTGTACCCCTAACTGGACGACTGGCTGATTGCATCCCCATCTTGAGCGGAGATCTAGCCCTCCAGGTTTGCTCTCAGGTTGGCCTCCTCATCAGCGAGGCCAAGTCGGAACTCATGCCAGAGCAGGTGATACAGTTCATCAGGGCAGAGCTTGACTCTCTACGAGCCAGAGCACGGCTCCCCGCGGACAGGGACGAGGTTCTTTCCTCCTTTGCCCAATCATTTCAGGTTGGGCAATCACGCCCTGCCCGGGACTTCCTGCGCCTCCTGGGTCTCATGGCGGCCTGCACCAGCGTAGTCCGTTGGGCCCGCTGGTACATGCCTCCCCTTCAGTGGAGGCTGGCCAGCCAATGGTCACAGCACTTTGATTCGCTGGATCAGCTAGTGACAGTGACCCAGGGGATGTGGAATGCTCTCCAGTGGTGAACCGTTCCAGCACATCTGCAAGAGGGCATCCCGTTTGTCCGCCCCGAGCCGTTTGTCTCTCTCTGGCGACCGATGCCTCTCTGATGGGTGGGGTGCCCATCTGGGGAGCACAAAGCCCTCGGCCTCTGGTCTTTCTGGTCATGCTCTACCTAATAGATCTATTGGAGGATTCCCCAGCTCTTTCAGATCACACTTTCCGTAACTGGAGGCACACCCATCTCTTACAACTTTCGCAATTGCAGACGGGCCCCTTTTTTAACGAATTTGGTGAGATCAGCCGTGAACTTCACCTACGCCAATCAGATTTTTTTCGATATCTACAGCTTCGACATTACTTTGAATCTCTGCCCCTTAATGTCCGCACCCCTGAAGTATACCCCCAGGTGATTCAATTGTTTCAACAAGCATTAAAATCCCAGGGAATACCACATGCTGTTTCCGTGCTATACAAGTCACTGATGGGAACAGCTGGAGGAAATACATTGGGTTAAGGGAAAAATGGAACGAGGAATTAGGATCTCAAATCACACCACAACAGTGGGAAGTTCTCTGGTGCATGACATCGAAAATCACTTATTCTCACTCTTGGAGGTTATTTTCATGGCAACTACTAACAAGATTCTTCCGAACCCCAGTAATAACTTCACATTTTTGTGCTACCCGCTCTGCAGCATGTTGGCGCTTATGTGGCCCACCACTCTCACGTCCTATGGTCCTGCCCCAAACTGCAGCCCTTTCTGCAGGCCTTATTTGAGGAGTTAGAAGACCTCTTTGGGGTTGGACTTCCTTACAGTGGCGATTTCTTTATATTGCGTTGCTTTCCTCCCAAACTGCGTGACCCCCACTCCCGGTACCTACTAAACATCCTCCTCCTAGCAGCGAAGAAAGCCATTACTAAATGCTGGCTCACAGTGAAGCCACCTACCCTCTCGGGCTGGAGAGAGATAGTACACCTTATATATAGATCTAAAAGAATAACCTACAATTTAAATAAGGCAGAGCTTGGTTGTCTAAAATGGAGAAGATGGATCATACATATGACCAAAGATCCTCACTTTGTGCCTTAGTGCAATACATAGCCTGCCTGCCTGCTCAGACCAGTTTATTTGGACCTTTGGTCCAAGCCTTGACTTTAAATGGCATAATCACAATCTGTCAAGCAAGGGTATGACTGGAGAAGGAGAGGTGGGGAGGGAACGGGGCGTGGATAAATGTGGGATGATATCAGCCTAGGACTGTCGGTAGATTGATATCAGGGCATTTATTACAGGAGTAAGAAGATTGCTATGATAACCCTGTGGAATTATTATCAGCAGATTTGCACCTCTGTATAAATAATGTAACGTTTTTAAAACTTGATGTACTGTGACGTTAAATTGTAAAAATTCCTTTTAATAAAAATTATATTTGGGAAAAAAAAAAAACTGTCAATGTTAAATAAAAAAAGCCAGCCCCAAATTTCATTTTTACCAGGATCAGTTTCATAGATTGCAATTATCTAAATATGGACATAGCACCATGTTACTGCCCTCACAGTACAGTCCACTATCTATTTGTCTTGTGTTTCACAGCATTTATAACTTCTAGATCTCCTGCACTGTACATCTTTTGTTTACTAGGTAAGGAACACCATATAAATAAACACCTATTTTCAGGTACAACCCAGGAGAATACATTGGGTGAAAGAAAAAAAACAAAACAAAAAAAAAAACAGGTGGAATACATGATACAGTTAGTATACATCAAAGAACATGAACGGCTTCAAATGCAAAAACTTTCAACCAGTCACACAAAAATGTAAAACCATCAAAAAATGTGAATATACAGTACCACACAGCATGAGGAATTACAAATACATAGTATAGCCCAAAGTGAATTATAGTCAAGGCACAGGAAAACCAGGAGGATAATCTATGCAATAAGCTGATGAACTCAAATATGACACCGTATGGCTATCCTGATTTTCACTGAGCTTCCTTAATGATCCTACATTGTGATACTTTGTTCTGAATTTGTTTCATCTTTGGTTGTCCTAACCACGACCTCCTTGTAAATGAGAAGCCTCTTCCTGGTACAATGAAAAAATACAAATACAGAATGTTTACCCAAGCAGAGCTTGTTACATTACAGCTTTCCTTCCTAAAACACCAGCCCCGCCTCACACCACATCCTTACCATAAGCAGACCATATCCTTCCCTACAGCTCCACTGCCGCACGTGCCGGCTGAACAACCCTACCACAGGAAGGATGTCAGGATTGTTTTCCCAATCAGTCCAACAATTACGCCAGAGACTGACCTGGCACCGGCGCTGTGCACCAGATGGCAGGTTTCCAGTCACAGAGATGCTGAGCCACAATCAACCCTGACCTGAAAGGCAGATGAGCATCACTTACCTAAAGCTAGTGCCAGTCCAAGATTAGCCAGTAGATGGGACACAAGAGTGGCATGCAGCAGAACATCAAGAAGTGGAGGCATCACCACAATAACACCCCCCAAAACTCCTTCTCAAGCTGGGAGATTTAAAGCAGTTTCCTGAATACAAGCCTTCTGAATATCTCCTGTACTCTCCCATAGTGTTGGCAACCCAAAATGTGATTTTTCAGTCCTTAGAAACATAGGATTTGCCAGCAGATAAGGATTGCTTGACCCACCTCGTCTGACCAATTTCCACTGCCTAAAGTATCAACACAGATCCTACTTGATCTCCAGCCTATTTACACATCGCCTTCCCCTAAGATTCCTTTACGTCTATCCCTTGCATTCTTGAACCCCACCACTTCAACATCCTTACCTGCAAAAGTTCACGTTGTCCATTAGTAACCAATCGCCAGACTTCAAGGCCTCAACCAGCATTCCATCCACCCACTCAAATGTGCCATGGCTGCGGCCAGTTAGAGAGTGGCTCAGCTGATGCTTGAAACTGCGAAGCTCTTCAATCAGGTTGGCAATTTCTAGCGCAGAGAACAAAACAATTAGACAATATTCCTTCCACCAGCAATACTCCTTGTTTATTCAGAAGAAACTTCTAACGTTAAGGAAATTGCTTCTAGTTTTAAGTTTTTTTTATGTATATATTAAAACACCAGCAAAACTTTTGTTAAAAACTGACATTTTTATGTTAGGCAAGCGGCAGGAGGCAGTGCACTGTGCTGCCATTTGTAAGACTGGGACTCACTTGCAAGCCCCAGAATTCCACACTGAGGCAGGCTGGGGACAAGGCACACTGGGAAGGTGAGGCATAAAATTATGGGTCTGTTATTTGAAAACGCACAAGACTATGGAGTTTTCATACAAAAAACTAATAATCATGTTTTTTTCCACAAAAATGAAAATTACATACTCATCGTAGTTCCTGTCTTCTAGGAATATCTTCACCATTTATTCACAATAGTGCATCTTAGCTGAATGCATGAGGACCCTGCAGGAGTCAGAACTTTTCAGGAGGACTGCCGCCAAGGCAGGCTGTGCATACGTGCGGCAATGCAAGACTGGCTCGTGCTGCATGGCTTATATCAGCACCAGCCTTCAACCGCCTCAGTTTTACCGAGAAGGTGCAGCACAGCCTAAAAAGTACTTATGCACTTAACCTAAGGGCATAACATTGCCCTGGTGAACGTGTAAGAAACACAAGACTCTGTCGGCAGATGAGGACCATACGGCTCACCTGATCTGCCCATTTCCCTACTCACTGCTGCAGCCCCAGATCCTATTTGATCTGCGGCTCTCCTGCTCTGCACATCTCTAGGGTACACTTTTGTCCATCCCATGGACCCTTGAACCCAGTTATTGTTTTCACACCCACTACTTCTTTTGGAAGGCTGTTCCACGGCTCCACCACCCTCTTAGTGAAAAGGTACTTCATAATATTACCCCTGAGCCTTGCACCCTTCAGCCTCATATCATGCCCCCTTGTTCTTGTACAGAGATTTCTCTGAAATATGCTTTCTACCTGTACCGTGTTTATTCCCCCCTAAGGTACCTGAAAGTCTCCTATCATATCTCCCCTCTCCCTTCTTTCATCCAGTGAATAGATATTAAGGTTCTTAAGTCTTTCCTCGTAGGGCTTCTGGTGCAAGAAGGGTCAACAAACCAGTAATACAGTGTCTTTAAAGCCCAAACCAGGAAAAAGAGGTGAAGACCAAAAAAACATACTGGAGATAACCCAGGGGATGGTGGATGGGTGCGTGACTGAAGACAGTCCAAGAGGAACAAGAACGAAGGCAAGTGCATAAATACAGGTTACTCACCTGTAACAGGAGTTCTAGGAATGGTATATGTTGTTCATCCACACTCATTGGCAGGTATCCTTGCCGCTTTAAATCTTGCCGGAAGGTCTTCAAGCTTGTTCCTCCCACCCACCCGGGTGGTAAAACTCTCGGCTCCGCCACACGGCCCATAGATCTGGCCGCTGGAAGCTCAGGTTGTGTAGTTGCAGGTCAGCGAGATGTAGTGTGTGATGAACAATATATACCATTCCTAGAACTCCTGTTACAGGTGAGTAACCTGTACTTCTAGGACATGGATATGTTGTTCATCCACACTCATTGGCAGACTCCTAGCAGTTCTCCGGAGGAGGGAGGCAAGACGCACACCCCTAATACTTACTTGGGAAAGAGAGACTGAGAACCGAGGCCCCAAAACCAGCATCCCGCGTGACTCAAGGTCGATGTGGTAATGGGTAATAAAGGTGTTTGCTGACTTCAGGTAGCAGCCCTGCAGATTTCCTGGATAGGAACGTCCCTGGAAGCAGCCACCGATGCAGCAGTATGGGGTGGTAGAATGAGCTCTTATCCCTCTGGGAGGCTCCATGCCCACCAACTTATAGCAGAGATCTATGCAGGAGTTACCCACCTGCTTATCGTCCGCTTGGCTGGGGTCTGCCAGATGCGGCTTCAGCGTAGGTGACAAACAGCTGGCGAACCTCTCCCGATTTCAGCCGTGCGCTCCTTATAATAAGCGAGCGCCTCTAGGGTCCAGAGTATGGAGCCTATATTCGCCTCCGAGGTGTGACTGGGGTAGAACACCGCAGAGTCAACACCTGGTTAAGGTGGAACTCCGACACCACCTCGGAAGGAATTTCGGTGGGGCGCAGGACAACCTTTGTCCCTGTGGAAGACCAGGTAAGGAGACTCGATGGAGCGCCTGAGCTCTCCCATCCTTCTGGCTGACGTGATAGCCACCAAGAAGGCGGCCCTCCACGACAGGTGAGAGAGCACACCTGTGCATAGGTTCGAATGGCTTGCCCATGAGCTTTGCCAGTACCAGCAGTAGATCCCACGGAGGTGGGGGTTCCCTGACTGAGGGGAAATGTGATCAAGGCCTTTAAAAAGCGCCAGACCACCTTCCTCCCTGCGCCATCGACTGCTTCCCGCCCGCGCCCGGTAAGCAGAGATGGCTGCCAGGTGCACCCTTAGGGTCGCCGACCTAAGCCCTTGACTAGAAAGGGACCATAAATAGTCCAAGATGCTTGCCAAGGAACAGGAGGAAGGGTCCAAGCCCTTGTTTCGACACCAAATGGAAAACCTTTTCCATTTGAAGGCATAGCATTTTCTGGTCGATTCCTCACGGGACGCCTCAACTACATTGAGGACCTCGCCGGAAAGACCCAAGGCCTGGAAACCTGCCAGGAACCAGGCCGCAGGTGCAGGGATTGAAGGTCCGGATGGAACACCTTCCCTGATTGACTGAGAGCAGGTCCGGGCGAGCTGAAGCTGCCGCGAGTCCTGGAGCTGAGACTGAGGAGATCTGGGTACCAGAACTGGCGAGGCCAGTCTGGGGCTATCAGAATCACCTGCGCCTTGTCCCTCCTCGCCTTGAGAAGCACATTGTGGATCAAGGGAAATGGGGGAAAGGCGTAAAAGAGGCCCGGGGTCCATTGCCTCGAGAAGGCATCCCCCTGCAGCGAGCCCTGCTGAGGGGCGGGCATGGAACAGGCTCAGCTCGCCTCCCTGGAGGCAAACAGGTCCACCTGAGGTGTGCCCCAATGGGAGAACAGATGCTGTACTACCTCCGGCAGGAGAGACCACTCTGGGATGCAGCCCCATCCGGCTCAGGGCATCGGCCAGGGTGTTGGAGGCTCCTGCCACGTGAATGGCTAGGAGATCCGCCTCCAGGCTGCGCACGAGTGACCAAATGCGGAGAGCTTCCTGCATAGAAGCATGGAGCGGCCCCGCCCCTGGCGGTTTAGATAGTACATGGTCGGGTATTGTCCGCCTGGACTCGGACCACTTGACCCCGGAGGAACGGAGCAAAGGCGGTGAGAGCTAGTAGGACCGCCTGAGCTCCAGCAGGTTGATGTGGCATCGGACTCCTGCTGGGACCAGAGGCCATGAGCCCGGTGTTCCCCAGATGGCACCCCAACCCATCAGAGAGGCATTGGTCGATAGAGAGACCGCTGCTCGGCGGACGAACGGGATGCCCTCCTGCAAATGATCTGGAACGGTCCACCACTGAGAGCGCCCACATCCCCGTGTCACCGACACAAGCTGGTCCAAAGGATCGCAGCTGCCAGACCACTGGCTGGCCAGTCCCCACTGAAAGGGACGCATGTTCCAGCGGGCCCAACGGACCACGCCTGGTGCAGGCCGCCATGAGACCCAGGAGGCGCAGGAAGTCCCGGCAGGGCGAATTGCCCAACCAGAAATGATCGAAAGGAGGAAAGAACTCGCCCTGTCCTCCGGAGCCGCCTGGCTCAAGAGTCGAGCCGCGCCCGATGAATAGAATCACCTGCTTGCTCGAGTCCGACTTCTGGCCCTTGATAAGGAGGCCCAGTTGAGAGCAGACCTGGAGGGCCAGATTTCTGGACCACTCTGCCTCCTTCCTGGAGGGAGCTGCTATCAGCCAGTCGTCCAGGTAAGGGTACACCGACCCTCGGCGCGCAGAGGAATGCTGTCACTGCCATGCATTTGGTGAAGACCCTGGGAGCTGGAGACAAGCCAAGGGCATGGCTTGAACTCAAGAGGATCCTTCCGCCGGAAGCGGAGGAATCTCTGGTGAGACGGACGGATAGGGATGTGAAAACGCTGCCCTGCAAGTCCAGAGAGCAGAACCACACGCTGCTCCAGGATGGTATTATCTGAGCCAGAGTGACCATCCTGAAGGTTCGAGACCTTAGGAACTTGTTTAGGTCGAGAATGGAGCCAGCCCCGTCCGCCTCGAACCAGGAAGTACCTGGACACAAACCCTGGGTCTGAAGGAGAGGTCCACCACCTCTCTTATCACCTCCTTCTGGAGGAGGAGAGCGATGTCGGCTCGACGAGCCGCCAGTGAGGCTGGGGATCCTCAGCCCCGAGGGGCGACGTCCCTGAAGGGTGGTGCCTGCTCGAATTCCAGAGGCAGGCCCTTCCCACCACTCAAGACCCACCCGTCCGTGGAAACAGCGGACCAGGCGGAACGGAAGTGCTGGAGCCGCTCTTCCACGGGGACCCAGGGACAAGGTGACGGGAATGGGGCGAGACCCCCAGCCCGTCACTGGGCGGGCTTGGAGGAGGGACCGCCGAGGGACCTCCTGGCCTTTTCCTCCCTGCCTCCTGTTAGAGGAAGCCGCGCTTGGGTTTGGGATGCCAAGGCCGAGCCTGCTGGCCCTGACGTGCTGGGCCGGGCGTTGTGGCCAGAAGGACGGCAAGGGCAGGCTGAGTTGCGCCTTGTCCTCTGAGCGGAAGAGACTGAGTCCAAGGTAGCATTGGACTTCTCGATCCTCTGCAGGTGACCTTCCACCCCAGGGTCAAGAGGTCAGTCCCAAAAGGGGACATCCGCCAACTTGTGCTGGGTATCCGAAGTAAAGGTGGATATCCTCAGCCAAGCTCCGCCGACGATAGCCACTCGCGGCCGCCACCGATCTGGCACATGAGTCCCCTATATCCAAAGCAGTCTGGAGCTGCTGTTTGGCCACTGCTCCTGCCCTGGTCCCGCACCTGCTTAACCGTGAGTCTGCAGATCGGGGGAAGATGAGGGATGACCTCATCCAGGAGCCCAACAGGGCATGAGAAAATGTGCCATGAGGGACGGCCGAACTGGCCTCGACTAAGGCTGGAGAGGACGCAGCGTAGACTTTTCACCGACATAGTCCAATTTCTTGGACTCCTTGTCAGGAGGTTTGTCCACATCCCTGGCGTTGCCGGCGCGCCGGAAAACGCTGTCGGTAACCAACCCCTCAGCAGAGGGGTGTTCCGAAAAACCGGACAAGGAACCGGTAGGGACTGCATACTTCCTGGCCATCCTGGCCGAAGGCGCAGGGCAGGAAGCAGGGCGCTGCCAAAGCTCCAGTGCCGGACCCACTATGGCCTCGGCCACCGGAAAGGCCTCTGTCGGAGAATCCCTCGGTCCAGAATCTCCGTGAGGGGATACCTGGCCCGCTTGGAACGGTTCGGCGCCCATCCCGTAGACTCGGATGAGCCAAGTAGTCCTAGGAAGGACGACGGGCTATCGCCCATTGACTGACCTCCTGAAGACTCAAGTCCAGTCGCTTGGAGAAAAAGGAGGAATCATCTTCGGACTCTGAAGAGTCCTCAAGAGCTGCTCTGGCCTGAGCCACCTTCACCTGCCGAGGTCGGTCGGGAGTGAGGGTAACTGACAGCCGATGGGGTGACCTCAGCCGACTCGAGAATCCTTGGTCGGAGCCCCAATTGGTGGCTGTGGAGTAGGAGGTTCCACCGAATCGGGTGGAGAACTGGTTTTGGCCGAACAACCGCCTGGGTATAGGCCTCGGACAAGTCGAGGGTTGTGTCGGTCGTTCCGTGACAGTTACTTTAATGGTCGGGAAGGCGACGGAGTCGGCTTATTCTCTGCCAGGGAGGAGTTGTTAGAACATAAGGTCTCGTATCGCCGACTCACTTGACGCCAAGCCTCCCTCATCCGAGGAGGAGGACGAGGACGAGCGGCGACGCCGCTTACCGCGGTGCCGAGACCGAGACCGCCTATGACGGTGGGATCGGCTGGACCGCGAAGAGGTCCGAGACCGAGACCGAGAGTCCCGGAATTTCCGAGGTCGGTGCGGGGAGGTGTCGGCCGGAACCGGCACTCCCTTCGGCTCGGATGGTCCATCCGAGGGCTCCGGAACCGGAGGCACAGGCGAGCCCACGGGATCCTCAACTCCTCCCGGGGGAACCGGGGAGAGGGGAATCTCGGCTGCTAAAGGCGACAGCCCGTCCAACGGGTCGAGAAAAATCTCGACTTCATCGGTGGGAGTCTCGGTCAACTGACCTGACGGGGACACCGTGAGGCCAGTGGCCGAAGCCGACGGTCGACGGCCCGGGGAGAGGGACCTTTCCCGCTCCCAAGAGCGTCGACGGAGGGACTTACCCCTTGTCCCTCTTTTTGGACCGAGAATAAGGTCCCGCCAACGTAGGCCCTTCTCCTTTAGTGGAGAGGGACAGACAAAGCTCCTTAAAAGAAGCCGTGTAAGAAGAGCCCAGAGAGAGCGGGATAAATGCCGCGGCCGAGGAAGATACGGCACGCGCCGCCTCCTCTTCGAGGGCGACCATCCGCCCGAGCTGATCCGCTGAAACGCCGCGCGACACCTCGCCAACCGGACCTCCTTGGACTTCACCGGAGGGAAACGCTTCTCGGGACGGCCCAGTTGCAATCGGGCAGCACGGTCTTCGAGGACGTAGGCCGAGAAAGATGAACACAGGTCGCAAGCCTGCGGGTCGTGCTCAAGGCCTAAGCAGTAGACACACGTGGAGTGTGGATCCGTCCGAGACATCTTCTGCCCGCATGGGCATCTCCGAAATCCGGGAGTCGATTTGTCCATCGCAGCCGCGAGGGATAGAAGACTGAAGTCTTTTTCGCAAAATTTATTTTTAAATCAGCAAACGGAGAAATAGGAACCAGTCTCAAATGCAGAGCGTTAAGGAGGGAACCTGAGCTTCCAAGCGGTAAGGAAGATCTGGCGTCATGGGGCGGAGCCGAGAGTTATACCACCCGGGTGGGTGGGAGGAGCAAGCTTGAAGACCTTCCGGCAAGATTTAAAGCGGCAAGGATACCTGCCAATGAGTGTGGATGAACAACATATCCATGTCCCTAGAACTGTCATATCTTCAAGGAATCGCACTTTACCACAGATTCTCACTAGTGGGTCAGCGTACAGAGCTCAGACAAAATCCCCTAGACTAGGACAGCAGCAGCAGCCAAGGGCTCATTCAGGAACGAAGTCCATTCAGCACTGTCCTGCCAAAAGTAATGCTGCCTGACAGACATCTAGGGCATACTGCTTAACAAACGTGTGTACCATGCTCCAAGCCACAGCTCCGCTGGTGTCAGAATGACTCAGTTGGTAGCACATTCGCCTCTGGGACAAAAGGTCATGGATTCTTGTCCCACAGCAAGATTAGGCTCATACTTTAAAGAGCTGGTACCTGAGTGTAGTACTGGGGGGTGCTGTACTGCAAGGGCATGCCATCCTTCAGATGAGATGTTAGGCTGAAGTCCCTTCTAGCCATATCTGGTGCTAAGGAATTTAGGGGATCTCCTTGCCACAAAACCAGTTCATACACTTGTCTGAGGCGGTGTGTGGGTGCTGATATACAAAGTGGCTGTAACTACACATTGTTACTTCAATACCAGTTTAGTATTGCTTTCAAAGCGCTTTGAGATACAGTGTGTATGAAAAGTACTATATAAATGCAGATTAATTTTCCTCTTCTGCAGATATGACCAACAGACAGAGCAAAACTCTGCCAGGGATATGGTAACTGCTCTCAGAGTGGGCACGTACCAGAACGTCAAGCGTAACCTCAGCCATGGCATAGCAGTGTCAGACAGCTCACAATCCTGGTAGAGATGCACTTGACAGTAAGAGGCTGTCCCCTGATTAAGATCAAAGGAGACAGAGTTGTTTAGATCGCCCGAAGTCCTAAGTTCTGTCCAGGTAAAACCTAAAGACCCTCTCAATATCAAGAGAACACAGAGTGCGCTCTGCTTCATTCTGGCAGTTGGCAAAGTAAGTAGGCAACTTTACTGGCTGATTCTAATGGAACGCTGACATTACTTTTGGTAGTAAATTAGGAAGCATGCAGAGAATGAACGTGTCCTAGTGGAAAACGGTATACAGAGGATGTCACCAAACCATGGATTTCAGACACTCTGCGAGCAGAAGTGATGGTCACTAGAAATGCTGCTTTCCAAGTTAAAAATATCAGCTCACAAGTTGCAAGGGGCTCAAAAGGTTTCCTAGTGAGCATATCTAGCACAAGGTTGATATCCCAGGCAGCCAATGACCTCCTGATGGGAGGCCTCGTGTGTAATTCCAATCTGGCAGCACAGCCTAAAGGTTAGAGTAATGAGCTGTGAATGAGCTTGGTATATCTAGCAGTCAGACCTGGGTTTGATTCCCACAACCTCCACTTGTATGCTATGTGACTTGAGCAAGTCACAACCTCACTAGTGCTCCCGGGTCACCCCTGAAAACAGGTGCCTCTGCCTAGTGGGCCTTACCCGGTTACCAAAGAATAAAAATATATTTAAGGAACCTCTTAAATAGTGGCAGTTGTGCCAGGTAGAGGGTACTGATGGGCTCATGGTATGCAGAAACAGCACACAAGTGGACCTTAACTGTGGAATACCACATGCCAGCATCAGAAAAGTGCAGTACATACTCCAGAAACTTGTCATGTTTGAACCCAAAGGAGTCCATGTGGGTTTTGGAGCACCAGATGGAAAACCTTTTCCATTTAGCTGTATAAGTTTTTCTAGTGGACAGTTTACATGCAACCAAAAGTATTTCAGAGACCTGCTGAGGTACCCTGTACCTGTTCACTTCAATCTCTTCACAAGCCAGGCCTGAAGCTGAAGTGAGTGCAGGCTGGGGACCAGGTGACCAGAGTTAGCAAGTCTGTCATCAGGGAAAGAATCCTCAGTTTGCTGACAGTCTGCTCAACAGAGGAAAGCAAATCTGTTGAAGCCAGCACGGGGACAATTAGTATCCTCTTACACCCATGTGCCTCCAAGTTTGAGCACTACACTCTGCACTACAGGGATTGAAGGGAATGCATACAGAAACAGATTTTGCACTGCAGTCTGAATGCATCCTGACAGAATAAGCCAGGTCCAGGATTTTTGAAGCAGAGCCAAGGCATTCTGGCATTGATTGGGGACACAAAGAAGACCCACATCTGGGGTGCCACACTTGTCAAACAGCAATCTCGTGACATCTGGAGCTAGTGACCACGTATAAGGACTGGCCTCGCTTGCTGAACTCATCTGCTAGATTGTTATGCACTCCTGGGAGATAAATGGCTTGCAGCAGAATCCCTGCTCCAAGTACCATTTCCACATGCTCATCTTCCTGTAGAGAGGGTAAGAGTGTGCTCCTTCTTGTATGCTGATGTAATACAGGGACTTGTAGTCTGTCTGGAGAATGGTTTTGCGGACAAGATCCAGTAGTGCTCGCAGGCCATGCAAAACATCTTGCATCTCCAACATACTGATGTAGAGATGAGATTCTTTGTGGGTCCAAGACATATTGTGTTTGGAGGCCCAGACAGTGGGCCCCAGTCCAACAAGGAAGCCATGGTTTATCACTTGAGGCTCCGGTGAGGAAAAGGAAAAGCTCTGGAGGAGACAGTCCTCCACTGACCACCATCTGAGTGACTGGACCAGGGGCTTCATCACTGGAATGGAGTACGTCTCAGGATGTGATGCATCAGACCACTGAGCATCCACCGAGTCGTTCTCATGTGCAACCGTGCCAGAAGTACTGTGAACACTGAGGAGGCTATCAGACCCAGTACACGTTGCACAGAGGGGGCTTTAACAAATTTGCACTCCATTTATGTAACATGCCATCTGTAGGATCACCTGCATTCTGCTTCCTTGAGGTAAGACCTGGGCCTTGTTAGTATCCAGGAGAGAGCCTATGAACAGCAGCCGCTATGAGAGTTGGAGCTGAGACTTCTATAGATTCAGCAGACCCCCATGGAGGTAGGGAACTGAGAGGCCATAGCCGCTGCCTGTTCTATCTCCTGCCTAGATGGACTGGCTATCAGTGAATCGACCAGGTTAAGGGTAAACCTGGAATCCCAGTTTTCTCAGATGCACTGCAAGTACTGCAAAGCGCTTTTGTAAAAACTCCAAGCACTGAGGAGATCCCAAAAGACAGGGCTCTGAACTAGTAAAGCTACCCCAACATAACAAATAGACAGCATCTGTGGTGGATGGGGTGTACCAATATGTGCAGGCATGCATCTTGCATATCCAAGGAAGCTAATCAATCCTGAGGTTTCAGGAAGGGAGATTTTCTCAAGCCACAAACATTTTCACCTTTCTGAGGTCAAAGATTGGGCAGAGTCCCCCTGATTTCTTTGGTACTAGGATGTAATGGGTGTAAAAGGGAGGCAGCATAGCGCTGTGGTTTAGGACTCTGAGCTGCAAACCTGAAGACCCGAGTTTGAATGCCACAGCCCCCACATGCATACTGTGTGATCCTGAGCAAGTCACAACTTCCTTCTGCTCCCAGGTTGCTCCTGGAAACAAGCTTCGGCTTAGTGTGCCTTTCCCTGGTTAAACAATTTTCCCCTTTCCCACTGACAGTAAAGCAGGGTCCCCCTCCAACCAGGAGGAGAGGTCTGCCTCATGCAGCTGAGGCAGGGCCAGAGCTTCACAGGGTGGCACTAAGTGGTTTTTGGCAGCAGTGCCTTCCTGGGAGGCCGGAGAGGGTGAGGTTTGTTTGGACTCCCCTGTCTCTCCTGCAAAAGGACTGCCAGTTCTGAAAGAAACCATGTCCTCTCCTCCTATGAGAGTTAGCAGGAACTGGCCTGGAAGACTTAAGGGTCCTTCTATTTTCTAAGACACCTCAAGAGACTTCTCTACCTGCTGTTGAAACAGGTAAGTACCATCAAAGGGAATGTTCAAAACCTGCTGCTGGACATCCTGAGAAAAGCCAGCAGTACGTAGCCAAGAATGCCTTCTGATACAGATGCCTGCATCAGAACAGCACAAGGCAGTATCAAAGGCATCCATAGCAGCTTTCAGCCGATGACTGCCAGACTCAGTTCGATGAGTGGCAGTCTGGAGAATCTTTTGCTTAGTTGCAGAAACTGACAGGGACTCTACCAGACATAAGCATGCTCCACAGAGTATGCTCATGTTTGGAAAAATGTCCTCGTTAGCTAGCAACCCACATGCTAAGGGTAGCTGCTGCAAAAGCCTGGTTGCCCAGTGTCAAACTTGCAAGACTCCTTGTTAATAGTGTGTGCAGTAACCTCCTGGGGAAGAATAGCTTCATCATTCCCAGCACAGGAATCAGCTACACAGGTTGAGAAACATACACTGGCCTGTCCTTAGGAACAGTGTATTTCCTGTCTATCTGCTTGCAAAAAGAAGGGATAGAAGCAGGGCTACTCCAGACCACATCAGACAAGGTTTCAAAGGCGGATAGAATAGGAGGAACTAAGCTGACCAGCATCGTAGAAACGTTTAACCACTGCAGACAGAAACGTTTACCTGGATCAATGGCTGAAGGCACAAACAAATGCAGAATGCATATTCCTCGGCAAGGCACGGAGAGCTAAATACTCCTCTGAAAAAGAACCTGGGTTCAAAGAGTCCAGGAAAAAGAAAGTGTCTGTCACTGCCCTCAGAAGTGATGAGCTCAAGGTCAGACTTGTCCTCCTCCACATTCTCCCCAGAGAAAGGGTCGTAAAGGGGGGGTGGATCATACACCCTCCAATCTAGAATGCAGTCTTGGCATCACTGGTGACACTGGCTCTATAGGATGAGGGGCTGGTACCAGAGGTGGCGCCATAACCGGAACTCAGTCAAGCACCAGGGAGGCACTGGAACCAGTAAGGTACCAGGCCCAAAAAGGCCTAAACCAGGGACCAACATCAGTGCAGACCCCATCGCCAATGACCCAGCTGGCACCAAAGTGACCAGCAATGGTACCATGGCTGCTCTCATCACAACGACACCAAATCGGGGTGTGGTCAGTGGGACAGGAGTCTGTGGCACAGACAATGGCCCAGGGGCTGTTGCCAGAGCCAAACACTCCATTTGGCTTAAGGGCCCCGCATGAGGCTGCAGTTCCGTCTGCCTTAAAGGAACAGGCAAAAGAGACAGATGCTGCACTCACTGCTCCCTAAGAGCTACTGAATGCTCAAACTGCCTACTAGAGTCCCCACTTACAAACAGAAGGAGCCTCCGGGCCAGAGATGTCAACCTCCTAGTACCAGAGGCCCCTGATGACAGACGGCGTAGGTGAGGGCCTCCAACTCCAGAAGAGACCCCATCTCGTGGCAGACATCGCAGAGGGTGACCTCGAGCAGTGCTGTTTCTTCTCCTTCTCATGGGAAGAGGAAGAACTCTAGGCCAAGAGGTGCTGAGAACCTGACCAAGATCAGGAACGTGCCCACTGCTTTTTGGGCTTCTTGGAGGACTGTCCTCCCTCCAGAGCACAGGACCAGCCATTTTCAAAACCCTCTCCCAAAGGGGAGAGTAGACAGGACACTGCTCCGCTGCCAGAGCAGCTTGCCAAAAGGGCTCCCTACTGTCGTCCTCCATGGCTGTCGGCCGCTGGCTCACTAGGGCTGTGAGAGGCTGACAGAAATAGTTTGATAAAATCACTAAACTGACAAAAAAAATAAACTAGTTTTTAACATTAAAACTGAGAGAACTGAATGCTGTTGTTATGTAGACATGAAGTTCCGACTCCCGGTAGGTAAGCGGCGTTGTCACTGATGCACACTCAATGGCAGGAAAAAAAGGAACAGAGGCAGTTCAGGGCTGGTGCAAAAGTAAACCATGCAGTGTGAGCCAGTCTTCCGATACCACGCATGTACTCAGTGTGCCTCTGCGTCAACCCTCCTGAAAAGTTCTGGCTTCCACTGGACCCTAGCATCTCCGTCTAAGACCCACTAGTGAGTATCAATGGTGAAGATTTCTCAGAAGATCAAGAACACAAGGGGACAAAGATACAACTCGGAAAGAGAAAGATTCCAGAAGGAGGCAATGAGGTACTTCACACAGAAAGTAATGCCGGAGTGGAAGAAGCTACCAAAGCAGGTAGTGAAACATAATATGGATAGGGGATTCAAAGGTGGGTTAAAAGTGTTGTGGGAAGGGGGGCAGAGACACATGTAATAAATGATACATGGGGGCTACATGATGGGCAGGAGTGAGATATGGAAAATATTCTCATCCTGCAGAGTGAGAATATTTTCCAGATCCCACGATCTGCCCATCATGTGTGCCATTTATACAATATGGGTGTCAGTGATTGTGCAATATACATTCTATTTAGTCTGTGTTTTTTGCTGTTTCTAACTGCATGGTTTTTGTTATTTTTAGTAGGTAGTTTCAATTTAGAAATGTGTTCTGCTGAATTGAAAAACATCTTGCTGTATTAGCTTGGTCAAAATGGTAACTGCTGTATTTTTTTTTTACTGTGCTCTGTTTAGTGCTCTACTCCTTTCTATGTGAATGTGCTCTGTGTAGTGCTGTGCTTTCTGTGTGAAATGCAGTGCTGGAATGTAGCTCCAGGAAAAGGTGAACTACAGAGCAGCAGGTGCTTAATGACAAAGCTAGACTGGATTATTTGCAAGGCCCCTGGAATTCTGTGGTTCTGCGGTTGCGGAATTTGCCACAGAATTTGCATCATGCCGCAGAATATATATAGTTCCGCAGAATTCATTGTTTTTGGTGAATTTTCATATAAATATACTGTTTTTCCATAGTGTCAGGCTTTCTTTCCCGCCTCGTTTATCCTGAAGCCCCTCCTCTATGCAGACTGCATTCTGCCAGAGAAATGAATAAATCATGCCGCAGAAATCAGAAAATTCTGCCACAGAACACCAGGGGCCCTGATTATTTGGTACTGGGAATGCAGCTCCGGGAAAAGGTGAACAAGAGAACAGCAGGTGGCTAATGAGGAAGCCAGAGTGGTTTATTTTCTTTTGAGGCAACCACAGTGGTTTTATTTTTTGTTATAACATGGGTTGGAAAACTAAGTAATATTATTAGCTATTAGGAGTCAGCTGTCCATACATTAATCCCCATTATATGCATGCAGAGTGCAACCAGTTGTCTTCAATCAATACTCTTGTATAGACGTGCGGTGAAGAAAAGGTGGCACTTGTTTAAACACGCTGTGAGGGAACGGGTTTTCTACTGATGTTTTGTGAGACCAGTCATTGCAGCAGTGTATCTGGCATGTACCACCCACCCACCCGGTTGAATGCGCAGTACCCGGTGCAAATATTTGTACTGCAAAGTAGAAAGAAGTAAAACTCTGACTGTTTTGTAAGGCGATGACTGAAGTCATCCGTTGGATCGTACAGCTGTTTGAGAGATCAACTTCCGGGTTCTGGTTAACAGGATATTTAAGTTGTAGAAATGGCATATGGGTTGAAATTGTTTGGCCGGCTTAGCTGAACAGACTGGCCTGTGGAGAAATTCTGGAATGGAGTTGCAGCAGATAAAAATATGGAAACGGGTGGAAGGTGTACTAGATACTGCTGGGTAGCATGTCTCAAGTGCAGATGCATTCGATGATGGTGAGGATCATGAAGAGCGGCTACAGCGCTGTGCTCACAGAACAGAGCGGCCACTGCCTTGTGCTCGTCTGTATTCAGCTGAAAAGTAGAGGTAGGATATTAAAATAACAAATACTTAATCAGATAAATGTTTTGAAAGTAGACAGCAACCGACTAGAAATGTTATGCACAGTGGAACTCCCTTAGAGTTAATGTTTCCTCTCAGCATATATCGGAGCAGCACATGTGTGTTCATGAAAGACGTTCTAATCCTTTTCTGACAAATCCTCATACTTGTCATTAAATAGTAGATATGTTTTAATGTTTAAAAAGTTTCTTTTGTAGCGATAGAAGCATAATCGACTTCAGTTTGCACTCGGAAGACCTCTGAATGGCTTTCAACTGGTAACACAGCAATAGTAAGCGGGCACGTTTGCCAGGAGTAAACTTGTCTGTATTCTAATACTGTATTGTATTGTATTGTATTGTAATGTACAAATTATATGCTATGTACTGGGCCTTGGCCCCCAGCTCGCATCTGGAATCAAGCATGTTTGCTCAGTATGCCTTCCTGGTAAATCTCGTAAATAAATAAATAAAATTTACCCAATTGCATATAAAACGTTATTTTGTACAAAAGTATGAGTGTTGTATTTTTACAAGTAGATAACTGTGTTCTTGTCAATAAATAACACTTTTCCCGTTCTGGCACTAACATCATAGTTCACAACCACATAAAATACAGTGGAACTATTTTGTCAGGAGGAAGTACACCTTGGGAACCAAGCAATTTCAACTTTGAAACTGTTAGAAAAAAGTCTTACTCTAATCAGCCCATGTTATAAGCACAATAACGTACTCCAGGGTGTGCAGTTACTGGGGCTTAATCAACACCCTGGGTGCTGTGAGGACACGTTGGCTTCACCCTCATGCCTCACAATGCACAGAGTGTTGATCAATCCCTAGTAACCACACACCCTGTCGTGTGTTATTGCTTACTTATCACACTCTGGTGATGTCAGCAGAGCGTGACATCTCATGGTGGTGGTTTTATGCTGAAATAAAGAATGGCATATCATCTCACCCTTATTGTATAAACAAGCTTTGCACGGGGCTGACTAGACAGCCTATAAGGCCTTCCTCTGCTAGCAGTTTTGTATGTCTGTATTTCAGGGCAGCCCAGTGGCCACATGCAAGTGTTGCAGCTTACCATACTACTGACTATGGTTGGTGTCTCCAGCCATCAGACACTGGATTTCAGTGATATAGCTGCGCATACTCCTTGTACTTCTATTTTTACGGTTGTGCACAGCCCCTGCCATTACATGGCTGACACCTAGTCACTTGGAGGAGGGAGTCATGTGGGCAGGAATACATGGCTCCAAACACTGCGAAATCCTGCCACTTGTGAGACAAAGGGTACTGGCGTGAGATGTGGTAGCATTCTATGGCCAGACCTGAGCTGGTGAGTGTCAAGACAAAGGGTGGTGGGTTGGCCTGTTCTCAGGCAACTTCTGACTGGCTAGAAAGGTTTTTAAAGGGAAACTTCTAAAAGCCCACAAAGTGCATCAGCTGCTGCAAAAACGCCTGATTAACGCTTTTAGCATAAAACCGATATATATTTATTTATTTCAGTCTTTGGTAACTGGGTAAGGCCCACTAGGCACAAGTGCCTGTTTTCAGGGGCGACCTGTGAACACTGGGCGGTTAAGTGACTTGCTCAGAGTCGCACAGTATGCAAGTGGAGGTTGTGAGAATCAAACCCAAGACTGGTCTGCTGGATGCACCAAGCTCATTCACACCTCGTTACTCTAACCTATACTGCCAGCCCTATTTACCTTCTGGGTTGTGATTTTACTTTGCAAGATCCACACCGTCCATAATATCTTCAAAGCCGTCCTCGATCATCTCACGCACCAGGGCAGATTCAGCCATGTGGATAATGCTAATAAGGGCCATGAACTCTGCCAGTGGTTGCTAGCCCTCATTGTCACAATCCGTGCGGGTACACAAGATGACTGTAGGCAGCTCTGGAGATATTATGGATGGCATGGATCTTTCAAAGTAAAATCACAGCACAGCAGGTAAACAAAAACACTGACTTAATGCTAAAGGCCCTAATCGGGCACTTGTGCGGCAGCTGCTTCACTTTGTGGGCTTGCAGGAGTTTCCCTTTAACAGGAGGAGTGGAACATAATATATGCTTAATCAACAGTGGCACTCGTATATTGTCATCTCCAAGTTACCATAACCAGACTACTCAGCCCCTTCCCTCCTCTCGGGCTGGGAGTTTCACCTGATTTTACTTCTGGCTGGCCCAGCATGGAGAAGCAATTCTGAACAGTATACAAGGGAACAAGCAGGTGGTTATCTGGGCTGGTGTTGACTGTTCCAGTAGCTGCAGGATCAAAGGCTTGTAGAAAAGCTGAAAAGGGCCTTGTCCACTTAGTAATGAAAGAAAATTAGAAACCTGTATATGACGTTATTTCTATGCACACACATAAAAAAATCCTCGTTTTGATTAGTAAAAGTGTTATCCCTTTAATGTTTCCTTTTGATCTTTATATATACCTGCTTTGGAGAAGGAGTTTATTTTGCTGTTCAGCCTCTGAATGAGCATGAGAATTCCTTCTAGTTTGCTTACGGCCTCTGCTGAGACCACACTCTCCTGACCCCCATGCGAGCGTTGCTTATTAGAAAGACTGAAATAGCTCCAAGCACGCAGCAGGTCTTCAATATCCTTCAGGGGGTCCTCGGTTGAGAGGAGACCATTTCTTGTCACAACACAAACAGCCTTTTCCACCTTCTCCAATACACGCTGCCAGGGGCGCAGGACATCTGTCTGAAACATGCAATCAGACATATCATGAGCAATACAGTATGAAAAGGGGAAAAAGCTCTTTATGCAGACCAGGTTTTCGTGTTTAGCATGACCATTTGATTGTGGTTCAACAAATACTGGCAACAGAACAAGTAATAAGAGGTTTTGAAAGTTAGTTAGGAAAAATGTTTAAAACAACATTAGAATGGCAAGTTACGAGAAATGAGTTGAGAGAAAAACAGGTTGCTCACCTGTAACAGTAGTTCTAGGAGTGGTATGTGTTATTCTTCCACACACTTTGGCATGTCCCCTTCCACTTTAAGATCAGCCAGAAGTCTTCAAGCTGGCTCCTCCCACCCACCCAGGTGGTATATACCTCACCTCCGCCCAATGGCACCAGATCTTAGCCCGCTGAAAGCCAGGTGTTGTGCATCTGCAGACAGGGAGGTTGGATGGGTCCATGTGGATGAACATATACCACTCCTAGAAAGTGCAGTTACACAAAGACTTTTGCTGTAACAGTAGATCTTCTAGGAATGTCTCTTGCAGTAAGTCATTACTTCTGGGAGTTCCTGATACGTGGAGCTCCAGCACAGAAGTCTCTTCCAGCAATCTCTATACCAGGGACCACCCACACTACCTCACTTCTTGGGCTGTACCTATAAAAGTGGGTGGTCCCTGGTAAGCTCCGTTCCTCACCGGTTTCAGCTCGGAAGCAAGGGACCGAAGGGAACTGAGGTACTGAAGCTTCCCACCCTTACCTCGTTTTTCCTATTACATAAGACAGGGGGATGGAGGGAGGGAAACTACTTACTGCAAGAGATATTCCTAGACAATCTACTGTTACAGCAAAAGTCTTTGTGTAACTGCACTATCTTCCACGGAATGATCTTTTGCAGTAAGTCATTACTTCTGGGAGATTCCCAAGCAGTTATATGGCAGTGGGTGGCCACAGATGGCATTCTGCCGTAGGTAAAATTTTGTCACGGGACCAATGAATGCTAAAATAGCATAGCAGTGAAATACAGGGATACAGGATTCACTGTGAAGCACTGTTTTCAAAAACTAGAAGGAATATGTCAAGAGCACTGAGCAATTACGGAGCTTCAGTGATCAGCAATGAAAGAACAATCTGAGGCAAAGGCAACTTTATTACAAATTGTAACAGTAGTTCAAGTAATACAATGTTAGTCTTTAGAGGTGCTACAAAGTAGCAAGTGAAGACCCTCCCTTCCCCCAGACTGTCTAGCCAGTAATGAATGTATCCCTCTGACAAAATGTAGGATACTGAAGTAACAGATAATGTAGCAAATGAAACAATGTATCTGTGACCAAACAAAACAAAGTAGTGGTTAAAAACATATAATCTCTGGATATGTACTCACCCTTTTTGATATAATCTTTCTTCATGATCAAGGGAAAGCTGCGACTAGCAGTGGAGGAGAGAAGAATATAGTCCATAGTGGGATTGACTGTCTCAACATGTGAGTTAAAGCCAAGCCCTGTGACGAGAGGCAAATGCGTCGGCCA
The DNA here is from genome assembly GCA_016271365.2 of Neoceratodus forsteri. Lineage (NCBI taxonomy): Eukaryota > Metazoa > Chordata > Ceratodontiformes > Ceratodontidae > Neoceratodus > Neoceratodus forsteri. The sequence goes on along the minus strand of CM057449.1, from coordinate 1,380,323,213 downwards.
TCGAACAGGCACAAGAATCCCCAATGTCCAGGGCCATCTGGAGCTGCTGTTTGGCAATAGCTCTGCCCTGATCATGGACCTGCTTGACCGTGGTCTGCATGTCTGCGGAGAGATGTGGGAGGACTTCATCCAGAGACCCTAGAAGGGTGTGAGACAAATGTACCATGACGACAGCCAAACTTGCCTGACGAAGGCCCAAGGAGGAAGCCGCATAGACCTTTCTGGCCGAGTGGTCCAAAAGCTTGGACTCTATCAGGAGGTTGGTCAGTGTCGGCAGAACTGCCAGTACGCCTGAACAAAGAAGCAGTCACTAGGCTCTCAGCCAAAGGGTGCTCTGTGAACCCCGCAAGGGAGCCCATGGGCACCGCATATTTGCGGGCCATGCAGGCAGACAGAGCTGGATAAGAGGCAGGGTGCTGCCAAAGTTCTAGGGCTGAGCCAACAATAGCCTCGGCCACAGGAAAGGCCTCCGTCGGGGTATCCCCCCTCTCTTAAGGATATTCGTAAGAGTGTATGCCACATTCTTCTGGATTGGCTCCAGGGGCATCCCTGTGGACTCAGAGAAGAGGAGAAGAATGCCCTGAAAAGACGAGGGACCTTCCACCGTCTCCAAGCGGATGGTTGATTCATCATCGCCTAGATGAGAATGCAAGCCAGTGACATCCAAATCGGAGGACTCTGGATATAAAGGCCGCCCGCCCAGGTCACCTTCGACTCGCCGATGGCAGTCCAGGGTGACCATGACCGACAAACACTGGGGAAGCCCGGTGTCATGGCCCATCTTCCTTGGAAGGAGCCCCTCATACAGGCTGCTTGGGCGGTGGTTCCACCACAATCTGTGGAGAGACTTTTAGGCCGAACTGGAGGTTGTAGCGGCTCAGCAGGCTGAGGAACTGAAATCGGCTCAAGCAGTCTGCTTCAACAGAGGCGAAAGCCAGGTAATGTACGGTGGAAGCCAGGAGTCTGTTGTGCCCGGGTCAAAGCAGTAAGGTGTTGCTGATACGAGGTCCTCGAAAGTAGAGTTTCCTCTGGAGCCTCCTCACCCGAGGAGGACAAGGACAATCAATGTCATCGCCTCTTTTTAGAGTGTTTAAGGCTCTTCCTCTGCCTTTTGGTCGAGGGGGTCCGAGACCTCGATCAACATCGGACGGGCCAACTCGGTTGCTCAGAAGACACCGGCAGGACCAGTGATTTCCCAGGGTCAGGGACCACTTCCTCGACGGGAGTCCCAGCAGGCTGGGTCTCATCATCTGGGAATACAAAATTAGGAGTCTGATCAAGGGAACAGTCGACCGGAGTAGGCGGGAAGGGATCGATCAGGTCGATGTCTATCTCTACGTTGTTTGTTGACTGACCAAATGGCAACACCGAAAAAGCCAGCGGCTGAAGAAGCAATCTCGACCGAAGTCGAGACCGCATGTTCCTGGGACGGAGATCTCTCTTGCTCCCAAGAACATCTCCGTTGAGAAGGAGATGATCCCGGATCCTTCTCCCGCTTACAAGATCGAGAGGAGTGCGTGCCCGCAGGTGCCTCCCCCTTGGTTGGGAGAGACTGGCACAACTCTTGGAAGGAACCCGAGAAGGTGGAGCCCAGGTTGAGCGGAACAAAGAAGCTCCGAGAAGTCTCTGCAGCGCGTGCCGCTTCCTCCTCAAACGCCTGCATGCGTTCCAGATGCTCAGCGGATCCCACAACCGCAGAAACCACCCACCAAGCCTCCTCGGATTTCACCGGAGAGTTACGCTTCTTGGGCCTCCCCAGCTTCAGGCGTGCCAGACTATCGTCGGGAGCGTTGGGATGAAAAAGAGCGAGACATATCGCATTACGAGGTGTCATGCTCGAGCCGAGGCTGTCGCTTGTATGGTGTGGGGATTGGTGTCCTGACATTTCTGGCTGCAAAGGCACCGACAAATATCTGTGGGAAGACTTGTCTTCCATAATCGAAGCGTTAAACTCACGGTAGCTAACACGAATGAGACGAATTTCCGTAATAACTGAAGGTTTTAGAGCCAGGGCCTATAAAATGCGTGAGCACGAGGGAGGCAACCTGAATCTTCCAGCAGAAAGGAAGATCTGGTGTCATGGGGCGGAGCCACGGTATTTACCTCCCGGGTGGGAGAGGCCAGCCTGAAGACTTACGGCTGATCTTAAAGTGGAAGGGGGCATGCCAAAGAGTGTGGATGAACAACATATCCACGCTCCTAGAATGTACTGTAGCTTCTACTGTGAGAAATTATCTAAGAGAATGTAGCTTTTATTAACACAACAAACAGAATAGTGCGCCTGGGAGGAATAACACAGAAACATGGACAATGATGGCTGAAAAAGACCCATGGTACATCTAGCCTGCCCAAGTTCCCTCAGTACATGGAATCATCCTTGGAACCTAATGTTCCCCAAGGGAATTAGCCCTCCCGGACCATTCCCGTTTTTCTTCCCTGATTTGGACGGCCCAGGGAAAGAACAGTTACGCAAGAATTTACCATAACAGTACATCTTCGAGGGTATCTCAGTCATCACGTTACACCACAGAAACCTTGGTGAAAGTGTGGACTGTACTCCAGGCGGCAGCAGCACCAATTTCAGCAACTGAGACCCCTTTGAAACAAGCCACCGAGGTAGCCATGCTTCCAGTGGAAAGAACTTTGACAGCATCAGGCAATTCTATGCTATACTTGTTGTAGCAGAACACTATGCAATCTGGCAATTATTTATTTAAAAAAATTTTTTTGTTTCTTTATTTAGAGCCTTGCCTCCTCGCAGCGGTGTTCCCTATGGTTCCCCAAGTCCGGTCCTGCCCTGGCGGCTCCTGCAATGGGCGCCATGCCCGAGTTGCAACCTCCTTGCCTTCTCCCTCGCTAAGGTCACATCGCAGACCCCCTCGTGGAAGACCAAGGGGTCGGGACCAGAGGGAGCTCCTGGAAGTGTCCGATGCAGCGCCATGGGTACGCCTTCATGTGCAGAAGATTGGCAGTATTTTGTCCCTAGGGTCCCCCTCCCCCACAGTATGGGCGTGCAAGGATGCCAATGAAGCGCCATACACTGGACGTCTACCCACGCTGTCCCTCCAACGTGCCATGACTTGCACTACCCTACAGCCACCGCCAGGAGCCAGCACATTCACAGGTACCCTGCCCCACCCTCCCCGGAGAACAGTTCCATGGACGCTCAATCCTCCTCCCCCACGGCCGATCCCTGTCGACCATAGTTAGTTCCCGAACCGGGTCGCTGGTGTAGTGTGAGGTGTGGCGTCCAATGCCTCAACCCTCTGCCACCAGGCCAGCAATTTGCCAACCATTTACATAAACATTGCTTAGAAACTGAAGAGCCCTCTTTACCTGGGGCAAAAAACAAAAACAAATGCTTAGTCCTTCCGGACTCCTTAGTCCGAAGCAGATAACGTTTCAAAGTTATGTGCACATCTAACGTATGGAGCAATGCCTCCCCTGGACTGGCACGCTCAGGAAAATAAAGAAGGTGGATAGACAGAGTATGAACTCAGACACCACCTTAGAAAGAAACAAACTGTGCAGACACACCCAGTCTTTGTGAAAAATTAAATGAGGTTCACCAGAGGGTCTGAAACTCTGAGATTCTTCATGCAGAAGTAATTGCAACTGAAAATAGCACTTTCCAAGACAAAGCGCAAATCACAAGTTGCAATTCACTCAAACAGAGACAGGGTCAACTTTTCCAAAATAAAACTCAAGTTCCAAGCCAGGACAGGGGAATGGATTGGGGGTTTCTGATGCAGGATGCCCCGAAGAAAAGTACGGGAAATATCCAGCTGAGCAATCGTGCGGTCACCCACAGGCTCATGAAAGGCAGAAATAGCCAAAAGGTGGACCTTGAGGAAGGAATACTGGAGGCCTGAGTCAGACAAAGAAATCAAGTAGTTCAGGACATGCTTCACAGGTAGGGTCTAAGGAATGCTTGGCAGCCCCGATGGCAAACTGCTTCCACTTCATGGCATAAGTGGCACAGGTGGAAGGCTTGCGGGTAGGCTCCAGGACGTCTGCTACCTTGTTAGAGACTCGAACCTGGCAATGGCTAAGTCCTCAGGAGCCACACATGCAGATGGAGGGACCTCAGGCTGGGATGCACCAGAGTCCCCAATCCTGGGTCAGGTGATTCCCGAAAAGGGGCAGAGGCACTGGAGGTTCCTCCGCCAGCTGCTGAAGAAGAGGGAACCATATCTGCAGAGGACAGAACGGGGCTACCAAAATCATGCTGGCCCCCTACATCTGCAGCTTGATCAGCACCATCTGTATTAATGGAAACTGGAAAATGGGTACAGAAATCTCCCACTCCAAGAGAAGGACAGCGCATCTCTCCAGAAAACTCGAGGACCTGAATCTAGCGAGCAAAAATTGGGCAGTTTTGAGTTGAGTGGCGCTGCAAAATGGTCCAACTCTGGACAACCCATCTGTCAAACAGATACTCTGCTACGGATGAGAGAAGTTCCCATTTCTGCATGCTGGACTGTACCGCAGAGACTGTCCGCCAGGGTGTTGAGGGACGCCTGGCACGTGGACCGCAGTGTGTCAGATTGTGCTCCAGTTCCCAGTACCACACTCACATGGCCTCCCAGCAAAGAGGGGTATGAGTACTGCCCCGCTTGTTGATGACAGACTACATCCGGATTGTCCAACTGCACCACCAACTGGCCTGGAGCAAGGTGTTCCTGAAATGCCTGCATGGCACAGAGAACTGCTCTCATCTCCAGGACGTTGATAAGCAGGGCGGCTTCCCACTGGGGCCATAAGCGCTGCATCTGAAAGGGACCCAGATAAGCTCCCCAGCCTAGACCCAAAGCATCCATGGTTAGGATCTGATGTGAGGAAGAAATCTGGAAAGGGACCCCTTGCAGAAGATTCAAGAGGTCCATCCACCACTGCAAAACTTTGCGGATGGGAGAGGAGACCAGTACTAGTTGGTCCAAATTGTCCGTGCGCTGGTCCCACTGCACTCGAGGGTCCACTGAAGGATGTGCATGTGAAGCCTGGCCAGTGGAACAGTGGGAATGGCTGCAGCCATTAAACCCAAGAGCCTGAGGTACAGTCTGGCAGGAATGAGCAGATTCCGAGCAACTTCTCGAGCCTAAGCTACAAGGAATTCCGCACTGTTCTGGGGTAAGAAGGACTCCCCCCCTGCTCAGAAACCAGAACTGCCTCAATGTACTGCAGTCTTTGGGACAGTACTAACAGACTTGGGCAGGATGACTGTTATGCCCAAAGACTTAAAAAGTTGGAGAGTACACTCCAGAGCCAGCAAAGTACAGTTACACAAGAACTTACCGTAACAGATCTTCGAGAGGAGCTCTACCAGCAGGTTAACATTAGGACTATGCCACCAGGCACTAGGACCACATGGAAAACTTCAAGCTAGCAGTCCAGGCATGGGACCGCCCCCTTGACGTCGGCCCCAGCCCAACATCACCTGTGGTATAAAGAGGTGGTACCCTGGCACCACCTCAGTTCTCTCGCTGGAGACCTGGCTGATGTATAGGATGGGGAACTGAGGAGGATCTCCCATCCCCCAGAGAGAAGTACAGATGCATAACCCTGGGGGCAGGTGGGTGGGAAAACCACCTGCTGCAAGAGCTCCTCTAAAAATCTACTGTTACTGTAAGTTCTTATGTAACTGTACCATCTTACTTTGAGGGGGAGAGCTTGTAGCAGGCAACACTATTAGGATGAAGTCCCAAGCAGTACAAAAAAAAGACCAAGGTCAGAAGGGCGAAGGACTGTAAATAAAGTCCAAGAAACACTCAGAAGAGGAGTCCCTGGAGGACCACTAGGCCGAAACCTGCTCTCCTGGAAGCAATGTCCAAACTGTAGTGCCCGACAAAAGTGCAGACTGAACTCCAAGTATCAGCTGCACAGAGATCTGCTGCAGAAACATTCCTAAGGGATGCAAAGGACATAGCAATCCCTCTGGTGGAATGACCCTTAACCAGTCCCGGTAAGGGTTTGTTGTACTTCTGGCAAAGTAATACAATTGACCAACCACTTGGTCCAATGTCTGCTTGGTCACAGGAGCTCCCAGTAATCTGAAAGTGAAAGAGACAAACTGGTCTGTCTTTCTGAGGAACTAGTACAGTCTACGTAGTAACGAAGAATTCTATGTACATCCAGAGTATGCAACAGCCCCCCATTTGAGTACTCTTGGCAGTAAACTGGTAGTTGTATGTCTTGATTTGAAGTAAACTCAGACACTACCTTCGAAAAGGAACTTAGGTTCATACACAGGGCAACTCTGCCCTGTGAAAAATAAGATAAGGCTCTTTACACATCACAGCCTGTAGATCGTAAATCCTTCGAGCGGAAGTGATGGCAACTAAAAACAATGTTTTCCAAGAGAGAAAGTGAAGCTCACAACTTGCAGCTGGCTCAAAGGGAGGGAAAGAAAGGAAAATTACGTACCTACCGTAATTCTTGATCTTCTCTTGTATCTTCACCATTCATTACTTCCTGGGTGTAAGCCGGAGGCGCGCACCCGTCACGGGAGCTTTTTTTTTTTTTAAAAGTTAGCCTAACGGCCCCGCCCTCGAGAGCGACGTCATGCGCCAGGGGTGGCCGTTAGTAGCGACCGACTCCTCCTCCAACTCAGTTCTGTGAGCCGGAGAGGCAAAAGTGAAAGCAGAAAATATAGATAGCGAGGCAAGATAGCCGAGGGATAGCAAAGCAAGGAAGAATGAACTGAAAAAGGAATAAGCCGATGGAGGAAGGACAGAGGAGATAAGAACATCCCTAGCCTAGGGACTGGGGCCTCCTTACTAGGGCGATCTGGAGAGAGATGAGTAAAGAAATGAGAAAATAGAAGGAGGAGAAAGAAGAGAGAGATGGGATGTTGAAGGACCAGAATGCCCAACCATATAGTTAGCTTGTAGCTGAAGGCTCACTAAAAGGGGAAGCAAGAACCTCGGAGATAGAGCTGAAGAGAAGGTTCACCAACCCGCTTAGACAGACTCAGGAGGGCATAGTCCCTCATCTTCAACATGCCATTGTTCTTGATACCCACCTCGGCTCCTGGTCAAGGGAAGGCCTTTAACTGGAGGACAGCTGAGGAGGGAAGAATAAAACCCAGGCAGCATGAGAGCGTGCTCAGGGTTTAGAAATGGAAAATGTAAGCCTTCAGTATGCCAAGATAGAAATGGGACTCAGACTGACTGGCTAAGGCAGGTCAAGGCTTAGGCTGGCTAGGATTGGATATGGTCAGCAATGTTCTACTGTAAAATTGTCCAAGAGGACACTTAAAGGGAGAAACCAATATAAAACAGCAGAAGGATAGCCTACCTTCTCATTTGCCTTCTTGTTTGTTTCCTTTTTTTTTTTTTTTCCAGATAAAAAATTTTTTTTTTTAGCTAGATGCATGACCCAGATACCAAGATGCCTATAGCAGTCAAGAGAGTTCCTCAGCATTTTTTTTTTTTTGCAAAAGAAGAAAGGAATAGACGTCTGCTCCTCTGCTCTGTAAGGCAAGAATAGAGGGGGGGATTAGATTCCAGGCAACTATCTGGACACGGGATTGCAGGATCAAAACTGAATAGCCTGAGCCAGGCCAAAAACCCCAGAGGTATCTTGCCAGAAGAATAGCAAGAGATAGTTGTGCAGTCTGATCGCCAATGCAATCCACTTAGATGGCCCATGAATCTAGAGTAAGTAATTTCTCTGAAATTTAGAACCCCCCAAAGAAAGATCTTTTTTTTTGGAAAATTAGGCAATTTTCCTATATTTTATATAAAATGCAGAGAGAGGAAGGAGACGGGAGGTGGAGAAGCCACAGGAAGAGGCCACTGAGGGGATGGTAGGGGTGGTAATGAATGGTGAAGATACAAGAGAAGATCAAGAATTACGGTGCTGCTAATTTTCCTATCTTCCCTTGTCAATCTTCACCATTCATTACTTCCTGGGTGAGTATTAAGTCTTCTCTTCCCTGAGGGGAAGAGGCCATACCCTGAGGGAACAAGACCCCAGCCTTCTGCTGGTGAGAAACAGAAGGAGAAGACCTGGCTTATTCAGAAAGCCTAAGAGGGAGAAGAGCTAGGAGGTGCCTCCCAGGACGAGGAGACGGAGGGAGCCCTGTAAAAGTCTCCCTAGCTCTGAAGAGAAAGACGGGTCCCCCGGAAGGCGGAGCGAATCACCCTATCACCGGGCCAGGGGTGACAACCTGGAAAGACGAAGCCATGCCTTCGCCTGCCTGATGCAGATCGCTGTCCCCTCAAGAAGCCTGGAAGCCACCTCATTGGCGCATAAGATGCCCTTGCTTGGTGTCTTGCCAGCTCCAGGCCTACCGCGGAGAGGGCAACGGCTTGTCTGGTTTGCTCGTTATCAGGCATAGATGCCAGCAGCTGGGACATCATCACCACAGATGCCGCTTGTAGGCAGCGTGGTGAGCCTGATGTGATGCAATACATGCACTCGCACAAGAAGAAGAGAACACTCTTCGCCCAAACGGTCGAACTGGAGAGAGTCCGAACCGTGTATGGTCGTGGCGCCAGGCAACGGCGCCCAGAAGGAGTATCCAGGTATACCAAACCTGAGGACGGGTTGGAAGGGAACCTAGAGACTCAGAGGGGCACAATACCTATGCTGGCAGTCCGCCGCTGGGAAGAAGCGCAGAGGACTGCCATGACCGATAGACGCCCTGGAAGGGGATAGGCCAGGAAGGTACCACCAGATGCTGGGCACTGAATTCACGCTGCCTCCTGCTCGGGTATTGTCTCTTCGAACGTAGGAAACTGGAGATCCCTCACCATCCTCGAGAGAAACGCTGATATTCTGTGAAATCAGCATCGGAGGACAGATGAGCAGGGGTTCCTCTCGAGGAGGAGACGGGATGATGGGGAACTGGAATGCCCAGAGGATTCTGCGGCGGTGGGGAGTCGAAAGACCCGCCCATGCATGTATCTAACATATGAGGGAAGGCCAGAGAATCCCTGAACTGCCCCCAGGATAACGGACCTCAGAGGACCGACATGGCCTGGGAGCGGGGTGGTGAAGGCAGAGATGGGAGAGGGCACCTCCGCTGGAGGCAACTGTTCAGAGGGCTCTGAATCCGGGAAAGGAGCCCTGGAAAAGGGATCCCGGATATCAGACCAGGCCGCAGAACGGAACTCTGGGGAAGCGGAGCCTGAAGAGCCCTGGGGAGAACCTCCCTGTGACGACGCCGGGACTGCATGGATCCAGAAGGGCAGTCCGCACAAACACCGCCGGAGGACACCCTAGAACCCTGGAGGGAGGGGCGAGGCTCTGCACTTCGGCTCCTGGCCACCCCCCCTGGGGTGGCCAAAGAAGACCGAGCAGCAGACCCCCTGCCCCTCAACCCCTCGGACTCCGAGAGGGCCCTCCTCCTCGACCACAGCGTCCCCCTGTCCCTAGAGAGGGCAACAGCACCCCGTAAGGTAGCTGTCACCGGGCCTCCAGAGAGGGGAGCCTCCCGCCACCCAGCCGGGAACCCCAGGAGACGACGGAAGGGGGGGACAGAGAGAGGCCCATGGCGCTTCTTGGCACCTTTCTAGCCACCGGGACCCAGACTCAAGAGTGGGATGCAGGATGGGTCCATCGCCTGAATCATCGCTCCGAGGAGGACGACCAGCAGGACCTCAATGCTGGCCACCCAGGGTCCCGAGGCTACGGCACGAACGCCCCGCATACAGGAGGGCGCCGCCGCCTCCTCACGCCGGTAGCAGCCAGGTTTGCCCACTCCCAACGGCGCGGCAAGGCCGCACGCCTGGAGGAAGGACAAGGCCCACGTGCCGGGCGCGCCGGAAGGCGAAGCGGCATCGCTGACGCGCGCCGCTTTGTCCATCGGCGCCCAAAGCGCACCGCCTCATCACTGGCGCCGATTCTGCTGCACCGCTTGATCACCGGGCGCTGATTCCAAAACGGTGCCGCATCGATCACCGGCACCGCCGAACGCGCCAGGATCCAAACGGCGCCGAAAGGGTCCACCAGCCAGGCCTAAAAGTCGAGGGCTCGCCTGGGGGAGCCTGCACCTCCAAGAGGTGATCGCCGAGGCGGTGTCGGCGCCAGGGCCCGGAAGGAACTACGACGCCCTCGACACCGCAGAAGGGGCCTCCTCGCAAGAAAGACGAGAGACCCTCCTCAGATCAGATAGGCCCGGAGGGGACCCGGGAAGGCCTAGAGACCTTACCTGAGAATCCCTTGAGCGACGCCGCCCCCAAGGTCGGCGGGCTTTGCCGAGCTTGAACGCTGGACTTCGAGGACACGGCGGTCCATGGAGAAACGGGCGCCGCACGAATCCATGCGCGGTTGGTCCCAGGCAACGAAGACAAACGCTATGCCGTCCGAGACGGAGAAATGCCGCCACAGTAACACCGACGCATAGGGGCACGGCCTGTCTTCAAACACGCTTAGCTCCGACCCGACATAACGCGAAATCAACAAGAAAAACAGTAGGAAAGCACACCGCGCCGCTTTTAGAAAGAAAAAGAACGGGTCTTACCGATTACGCCGAAAAGGGAAAGAGGAGTCGCTGACGAAGTCAAAATATGGACGCCCGAACAGGTGCTGCCTCGACGGCGGAGAAACAGAACTGAGTTGGAGGAGGAGTTGTCGCATTAACGCCGCCCGCATGACGCCGCTTCTCGAGGGCGGCCGTCAGGGCTAACTTAAAAAAAAGCTCCCGTGACGGATGCGCCCGCTTCATACCTAGGAAGTAATGAATGGTGAAGATTGACAAGGGAAGATCAGGTTACTCACCTGTAACAGTAGTCCTAGGAGTGGTATATGTTGTTCATCCACACTCTTGGCATGTCCTTTCTCTAAATCTTGCCGGAGTTCTTCAAGCTGGCTCTTCCCACCCACCCAGGTGGTATAACTCGCTCTGCCCCATGACGCCAGATCTTAGCCCGCTGGAAGCCAGGTTGAGCGCCTTTAAAGCTGGGGAGGTCGGGGGTGATGTGGATGAACATACTACTCCTAGAACTACTGTTACAGGTGAGTAACCTGTTCTTCTAGGAGCATGGATATGTTCACACCTTTGGCAGACTCTAGCAGTTCTCTGGGAGGAGGGAGGCAAGGTACACACCCCTACTTAGGAAACAGAGATTGATAACTGAGGCCCCAAACCAGCATCCCGACGTGACTCAAGGTCGATGTGGTAGTGGGAATAAAGTTATTTGCTGACTTCCAAGTAGCAGTCCGACAGATTTCCTGGATAGGGATGTCCCTGGAAGCAGCCACCGATGCAGCAGTACGGCAGGTAGAATGAGCTTTATCCCTCTGGGAGGCCCTTGCCCGCCAACTCATACACAGCCTTTATGCATGATGTGATCCATCTTGCAATGATCCGCTTGGCTGCAGGTCTGCCAGAAGCGCTGCAGCATAGGTGACAAACAGCTGCGAACCTCCACCAAATTTCACTGCTTTTTCCTTATAATAGGAGAGAGCATGTCTCAGATCTAGAGTATGGAGCCTGTACTCAGCATCAGAGGTGTAGTTAGGGTAGAATACCGGCAGAGTCAACACCTGATTAAGGTGAAACTCAGACCACCTTCGGAAGGAATTTCGGTTGGGGGCGCAGGACAACTTTGTCCCTGTGAAAGACCAGATAAGGGGAGTCCACCAAAAGCGTCTGGAGCTCCCCTGTTGTCCTGGCTGACGTGATAGCCACCAGGAAGGCCATCTTCTATGACAAGTGTGAGAGCTTACACTTGTGCATGGGTTCAAATGGCTTGCCCATGAGCTTTTGCCAAAACCAGCAAGAGATCCCCTCCGGTGCATGAACCTCCTCCTCCGTGGGATGTGTGATCCAGGCCTTTGAAGAAGCACCTGACCACTGTCGCCTGTGCCAATGTCGGCTGACCGTCCCGTGCCCAGTAAGCAGAAATGGAGGCCAGGTGCACCCTAAGGGTCGATTACTGTAGACCCCTTTGGAGAGAGACCAAAGGTAATCTAAAATGTTAGCCACAGAGCAGGATAAGGGGTCCAGACTCTAACCCCCGACACCAAATGGAAAACCTTTTCCTACTGAAGGCATAACAGTTCCTGGTAGATTCCTTACAAGATGCCACCACCACAGTGTAGAGGATCCTCAGAAAGACCCAGAGCCTGGAACTCTAGCTGCTCAGGTACCAGGCTGTGAGGTGCAGGGATTGAAGGTCCGGATGGAATACATTCCCCTGGTTCAGTGATATTAGGTCCAGGCGTGTACAAAGCCGCTCCGGGGGCCTGCAGCTGAGGCTGAGGAGATCCGGGTACCAGAACTGGCACGGCCAATCTGGGGCTACCAGAATCACCTTCGCCTTGTCCCTCCTCACCTTGAGTAACACCTTGTGGATCAAGGGAAATGGAGGGAAGGCATAGGGGAGGCCTGGGGTCCACGGCCTCGAAAAATCATCCCCCTGCAGCGAGCTCTGCTGAGGGGGGCGGGCATGATACAGACTCAGCTTGGTGTTCCCCTTGGAGGCAAACAGGTCCACCAACGGTTTGCCCCAACGGGAGAACAGACTGTAAGCTACCTCTGGATGGAGTGACCACTTGTGGGATGTCTGGCCTATATGGCTGAGAGCATACACCAGCTGGTTCGAGACTCCTGCCATATGGATGGCTAGGAGATCCGCCTCCAACTGTCCGATGAGGGTCCAGATGCGGAGCGCCTCCTTGCACAGCAGACGAGAGTGCATGCCGCCCCCTGTTTGTTTAGGTAGTACATGGTCATGGTATTGTCCGTCTGGACTTGAACCACTTGACCCTGGAGCTGAGGAGCGAATGCTGACAGTGCCAGTCTGACTGCTCCGAGCTCCAACAGGTTGATGTGGCATCGGCGCTCCTCGAGGGTCCAGAACCCGTGGGCCCTGCTGTTCCTCATGTGGGCTCCCCAGCCCATGACAGAGGTATCGGTCGTGAGAACAAACGTCTGCTTGGGGTGGACAAACGGGATCCCCTCCTGCAACCGTTCTGGGGCAGTCCACCACTGAAGAGTGTCCCACATCTTCTGGGTTACAGTGATCAGCTGGTCGAATTGACCGTGGCGCTGAGTCCACTGGGCAGCCAGCTCCCATTGAAGGGGCACATGCATCACCTGGCCCAACAGACCACTGAGGTGCACGCCGCCATGAACCCAGAAGGTGCAGAAAGTCCCGGGCAGGGTGCAAGAGCCCAACCAGAAATGATCGGGCAAAGGAGGAAAGAAACTCCGTCCTGTCCGCCAGGAGCTGAGCTCTGGCTTGGAGAGTCGAGCTCTGCCCCGATGAATCCCATCACCTGAGATGGCATGAGTTCCGACTCTGGCCTCAGCTTGAGAGCAGGTTCTGAGAGCCAGGTCCCTTGATCTCTCACTTCCTCTAGGGGAGGAACCAACAGGAGCCAGTCGCGAGATATGGGTAAATTCAACCCTCAACGTCAAGATGGCTGCCACCACTGCAATGCATTTGGTGGACATTCAAGGGCCGATAACAGGCCAAACGGCATGGCTCGAACTCCATAGGTCCTTCGACCCTGAAGTGGAGGAACTGGTGGATGGACGGATTGAGACGTGAAAAAATGTATCCTGTAGATCCAGTGAACAAAACCACATGTCTCGCTCCAGGGATGGTATGATCTGGTTCAGAGTTACCATCCAGAAGGTGCGAGACCAGAGATACTGATTCAGGACGGGAGATCTAGGATGGGGCGCCAACCCCCCCGTCCGCTTGGGCACCAGAAAGTACCTGGAAACAAAGTCTGGGTCTCCAGGTGGATCCGGCACTGGAGCTATCGCCTCCTTGTGGAGGAGCCGAGCTATGTCGTCTCGAAGAGCCAACTGTATGCGAGCAGAGATCCTTTCCTCCCAAGGGGCGCGGGCTCGGCTGGCAGGGTACTGCTCGAATTACAGAGGCAGTCCCTCCTCAACCTCTTCTAGAACCCACCTGTCCGAGGTGATATCGGACCAGGTGGGAAGAAAGTGTCGGAGCCGACCCCCACAGGAGGACCCAGGGCAGGTGTGACAGGTGTAGGGGTGACAACCCCCAACCCGTCACTGAGCAGGCTTAGAGGAGGAGAAGGAAGCTCCTGGACCAAAGCCTCGGCTTCCTTTATGGGGCTGTTGAGGGCCCTGCTTGGGCCTAGGGCACCAAGCTTGAGCCTGATGCTACTGTTGGTGCTACTGACCTCCTTAATAGGAGGGCTGCCTGACCACAGACGAGGACTGCTGAAAAGGCTTCCTCTTCTGCTGGTTCTTGCCCGAGGAACCCTTAGCAGAAGTGGCATCCAAGGTGGCACTGGACAGTTCAATATGCTGAAGATGGCCTGCCACTCCTGGGCCGAACAAGTCGGTACTAAAGAAAGGCACATCAGCTAACTTGTGCTGGGTATCCGCCGGAAAGGAGGATAACCGCAGTCAAGGCTTGCGGCGGGTGGCCACTGCAGCTGCTAAACAGCGGGCACAAGAATCCCCGATGTCCAGGGCTGTCTGGAGCTGCTGTCTGACAACAGCACGGCCCTGATCACAGGCTTGCTTGACCGTGGTCTGCATGTCCGCGGGGAGGTGAGGAAGTACTTCATCCAATGACCCCAGGAGGGCATGGGAGAAGTGTGCCATGATTACAGTCGAACTGGCCTGATGAAGGCTGAACGAAGAAGCCGTGTAGACCTTACGGGCAGAGTGGTCCATGTTCTTGGGCTCCTTGTCCGGAGGTCGGTTGGTGTCGGCCAAGCTACCAGTACGTCCAAAGACGGAAGCAGTCACCAGGCTCTCAGCTAAGAGATGTTCTGTGAATCCCCATAGGCACCGTGTACTTATGGGCCATACGGGCAGACGGTGCTGGGCAGGAAGCTGGACACTGAGAAAGCTCAAGGGCCGGACCAGTAATTGCTTCTGCTATTGGAAAGGCCTCCATCGGAGTATCCCCCCTCTTAAGGATATCCGTAAGGGGGTACTCTGCCTTTTTGGATGGACTCCAAGGGCATCCCAGTAGAATCGAAGATAAGGTGGAGAAGGCCCTGAAAGGAGGAGGGACCTTCCTCCAAGGCCGCCGAGAGTGACGACTTAGCAGGATGGGAGTGCAAACCGGTGGTATCCGAATCCGAGGAGTCAGGGTACAGTGTTCTTCCACCCATGTCCCCTTCGATCCACCGAGGGAGATCTGGAGGGACCGTGATGGACAGACATCGGGGAAGCCCAGTGTCTGGACAGTCCTCTTTCAAGGGAGCCCCACTGGGGGGCTGCTTAGGCAGTGGCTCCACCCTAATAGGTGGTGAGACCAGTATGGGCCTAGCCGGAATACTGACCGGCTCCCCAGGTGGAGGAACCAAGCCTTTGGTTCCGGAGGGGTTGGCGTAGGCCCTTGAGGCGCAGGACAAGTAATGGCTGGGGCGGACGGCATAGCCGGCTTCTGCCCGCCAAAACAGCTGTTGCCACATGAGCCTCATAGGCCGGAGTTTCGCAGCTTCTCTTCGCCCGAGGGGATGAGATCTATGCGGCGCTTCTTTTGAATGCCGGCCTTTCTTCGATTTTCCGATCCAAGAAGACAGAGTCTCAATCGAGACCCAGAGTCAGTTAGGTCGATAGGGGCACCGGATCCTGGGAAAATCGAGATTCCGTTCGATTCCTCAATCAAGACACCCACAGGCGGCATCTCGTGATCGGGAAAGAGAGGATCGGGTCCTCTAGAGAATCGCTCGATCGAGTTGGCGACAGTGGCTCGACAGGCTCTAGAAAACCGCCGCCCAGCCGGCCCCGGTGTCCGCCTGGCCAGACTGAAGATCCGTGAAGCCGCGTCAAGGAAGCAATCTCGATCGAAGTCAAGACAGGAAATTCATGTCTCACCGTAATTTTTGATCTTCTTGACGAGTCTCCACCACTCATTCACACTAGTGGGATTAGGCGGAGGCACTAGGACCCATCGGGGAGCAAACTTTGCTGGAGGGTCAGACGAGAGATGGCGCCATGAGACACGGGCGCCATGAGCTGCAGCTCGAGCGCTAACGACCTTCTCGGCGCCGCCCTCCAACCGCCTCAGTACCTTTTACCAAGGAGGTAGCGCAATCTAACGTGAAAGAGTAACTGTAACATTAAAACACGGACATAAGATAGTCCGCATGACCGTGCAAGAAGGGTCAGTAAAGAAGTCCTCACAGCCTAAAGATTTGAGGGAGTGAAGACCAACACAGCGGTGAGCTCGGGATGGAGGGAGGGAGGTAGAATGAGTGGTGGAGACTCTTCCAAGAAGATCAAGAATTACGGTAGGTACGTAATTTTCTATCTTCCTGGACCCAAGTCTCCACCACTCATTCACACTAGTGGGAGAGTACTAGTTGATAATCCCCAAAAGGGCGGCAGGAGAGCCAGAGCTCACATGTTCAAGGTGGAAGCCCATTAAGGATGGTTCTGCCGAATGCGGAATGTCGCCTGGCATGAACATCCAGTGCATAGTGCTTAACGGGTATGCACTGAGCTCCAGGTGGCGGCGCTGCAGATATCTGCAATTGGAACATTGCACTTCGCCAGGGATGCCGCCACTGCCCCTAGTAGAGTGAGCGCATACTCTACCTTCTAATTTAACCTGAGCCATGGAGTAGCCATGTCAAGGCATGCCACTAACCATGAGGAGATGCATCTGATAGCGACAGGTTGACCCAGCCGGTGTCACTGAAAGAAACAAAGAGTTGTTGAGTCTTATAACATCCTTGGTTCTGTCCAAATAGAACCGCAAGGCTCTCTTAACATCCAAGGAATGAAGAGCTCTGCCTTCATTTTGAAATTAGCTAAGTAAGCGGAAGTACCAGAGGTTGGTTTAGATGGAATTTGACACAACCTTGGAAGAAATTTTGGATGAGTACGGAGAACTACTTTGTCTTTATGGAAGACAGTATACGGAGGGTCTGTAACCAGGGAATGTATCTCAGAGACTCTGCGGGCTGAGGTAATGGCCCCCAGGAAGGCAGTCTTCCAGGTAAGAAATTTTAGCTCACAGGTAGCTAGGGGTTCGAAAGGCTTCCGAGTGAGCATGTCCAGCACCAGGTTAATGTCCCAGGCTGCAACTGGACGCTTAACAGGGGTCTGGTATGAAGAATCTCTTAAGAAATCTCTTCACCATAGGTAACTGAGCCAGAGTCAGGGATGAAACCAGCTCATGGAACGCTGAGATGGCACTAAGGTGAACTTTAACTGTGGAGTACTGAAGACCTGAGTTAGATAGGTCCAAAAGATACTCCAGAACCTTGTCAGGAGGACAGGAAAAGGGTTCCAAGAGGACTTTGCACACTAGAGAGAAAAACGCTCCATTTGGATGCGATGTTTTCAGTGTGGCTGGCTCCCGAGCAGCCAGAAGGATGCTAGAGACTCTACGGAGACGTTGAACCGATTCACTTCTATCTCTTCAGAGCCAAGCATGAAGGTGAAGTGATTTCAGGTTGGGATGGACCAATCAACCCTGGGTCAAGAGACTGACTTGCAAGGAAGTGGACTTGTGCTCCAAGCACCACTCCCATACCCTCATTGCTTCCTGCAAAGGGATAAGAGTGAGCACCGCCTTGCTTGTTGATGTAATACATCACAGCTTTGTTGTCCGCTTGAAGGAGAATGTTCTGTGACAAAGGACATCCTTCAGAGCTTGGATCGCGATAGAGGACCGCTTCACCTCAAGACATTTATGTGGAGATGAGATTCGAACGGAGTCCATACACCTTGAGTGTGGAGGAGAGACAGTGAGCTCCCATCCCATTAGCGATGCGCCTGTGGTGATGGAGATCTGATGGTCCGGAAGAACAAAGGGGAACCTTTGAGGAGATTGTTTCTTGAGACCACCAGGTGAGAGACCTTCAAGGGGTTGCCACCTTGATGGGATAAGACTGGGGTGAGAGGTCGGAGACCACTGAGTGGAGAGCATCCATTGGGTGTTCTCATGTGCAACCGCCAGGGGTACAGTGAACATCGAGGACGCCTATGAGACCAACATGCTGCATCGAGAGACTGTAACCGATTGGTTCTCCTCGATGTAACGGGCCATCCAAGGATGTCGAGTCTTCTGTCCTCTGGAAGGAAAGCTTAGGAAGAGGTGACTAGAAGGCCCTAAGAAAAGGAGCTCTGGGAGGGCTGCAGCTGGGATTTTTTCAGATTCAGCAGAGCTCCCATGGACGTGAGAAGACGGGAAGTCGCTTCAACGGTTCCAAAGTCCCTTGGCTGACGGGCTTGCTAGAAGCCAATCGTCCAGGTAGGAAAAAGACTCGGAGTCCGCCTTTTCTGAGATGCGCCGCCGAGAACTGCACACAACACTTTGTGAAAACTCTCGCCGAGGATAGCTCAAAAGGCAGGACTCTGAACTGATAATGCTGACCCAAAGCTACAAACCTGAGGAACTTTGCGGTGGGTCGGGTGGACGGGATATGCTGGTACGCATCCTGCATATCCAGAGAGGCCAGCCAGTCGTCCTGATGCAGCAAGGTAACAGGGTACGAGGGAAATCATTTGAATTTCTCCCTGGGGAGGAATTTGTTCAGCTTGAGGTCTAGAATGGGGCGATCCCCCTTCTTTTGGAACCAGAAAGAAATGGGAGTAGAACCTGTGTTCCGCGAAATGCGGGGCACCAGTTCTGATGCCCTGTTGTTCAGAAGGCCCTCGATCTCGGGCGGTGAGGAGGTCTGACTGAGAAGCCGACAACCTGGGTTGTCGCCTGGGAGGACAATTTGGGGAAATTGAGAGTAACCTCGCTAATTATCCAAGGACCCATTTGTCTGAAGTTATGGACTTCCACTCGTTGCAGAAGTACATCAGACGACCTGCGCTTTCTGCTGCGTCTTCTTCTGAGGTTGGGCAGGTTGGCTTTTATGGAAGCTTCCCCTGCTTCTGCCTCGAAAGGACTGACGACTAAGAACTGATTCCGTTCCGCATGCCCGCGAGAGGGGCAGGCGGAGTTCTGGCCAATTTAATGGCCGATCTAGTCTTTGGGAGGCTTCTAAGGCTTGCTCCACCTGAGGGCCGAAAAGATAGGTGCCACCATGCAGCGCCATTACCTGCTGCTGAGCATCATTCGTGAAGCTCAAGAACGCAGCCAGGAATGGTGTCGAGTACAAATCCCTGCAGCAGCTGTAAGCAGTGTCGAAAGCGTCCATGGCGGCTTTGACTTGTTGGTTATTGGATTCAATACCTCTAGTAACGGTCAATAGAAGCTCTGACTTGGAGTCCGAATCTGGAAGAGCTTCAACCATTCTTTTCATAGAGCGCATACTTAGAGTGGAGGCAGCAAAGACTCTCTTACCTAATGTATCAATCTTACGAGACTCTTTGTTAATAGGTCGAGCTGAAGTAGTTTGAGGAAGAACGACCTTGTCATTCTCTGCCAGGACTACAATAGGATCCGCAAATGCTTGGGATGCCAAAATAGGACGATCCTTGGGAGCTGAATACTTTATCAATGGATTTAGCCACTGAAGGATTAAGAGCAGGATTATTCCATACCATTTGAGACAGCGCCTCAAGGAAGGCTGGATCGAGGAGTCAAACTTAGGATCTCCAAGCATGAAGGTACTGGAGTCTTAATATCTTCCCAGGATCGATGTCTGTAGTCTGAGAGAAAGAGTGGATCTCAGGTTCTTCAACAGAGACTTAAAGGACAGGTCCTCACCACAGGCTCTGTAGCAAAGAAAGATCCTGTTTCCTCCACTTCATCACCCAACCGAAGGTCTGGGTCAGGCTCAACATCATCTCCTGATGGTCCAGAAAGGACTGTTTGGACAGGAAAGGAATGAAAATTAGAGAGGAGGAATATCAGAAAACAAGGAGAGTCCCCGAGGACCCCGGCGCCGAGATCGGCAAAGCGGGTCAAGACGGCACCAAGGAGGACACGGGCTTGAAGAGGTACGCTGCCCCGCAAGCGCAACCAAGAAACTTCCGGGCGGCGTCGCGAACGGCGCCATCAAGCCGACGGGCGCCGCACACACGGCACCGCCAAGCCGACGGTGCCGCCAGCCGACAGCGCCGCCGTTAAGTTGATACACGGCGCCGCGAACGGGCGCCCAACCCAGCGGGCGCCACGCCGACGGCGCTGCGGACGGCTCCGCAAGACCCACCGGCACCAAAAACGGCGCCGACAAGCCAACAGACCCCGCAGAAGGCGCCGGAAAAGCCCCAGGAACCTGGAAAGCAAGAGGAGGAAACAAAACCAGGAGATAAGGGCATCGGTGTGGCCCCCTGCGCCGCAGCCATGTGAGGGGGGGAAACACCTAAGCACGGAGTCGCAGGCACCGAAGAAGGCGCCGCGCGACTAGGAAGGTCCAACCACCCTACCTGATCGCCGGAGGGGCCCGAGGGCTCCGAGGCAACCGAGCCAGGCAGAAGAACCAACCTCCGAGCCCATCGCTCCATAAGAGCGGCCCACTGATGAAACTGCTCATCTGGAGCCCTACCTATAGGCGGGGAGGGGCTCCGATGTCGAGGACGACGATTACCAGAAGTTGGCGACTCCGAAGAAGGAGACCGGCAACTAGCAATGATAACCGACCGTCGACACGCAGACATACCAGAGGGCGACCTCGAGAGATGCCTTCTCTTTTTTGACCTGTGGGCCGAAGAAGAGCTCGAGGCCAAACGGTGCCGTGAAAGCGACCGTTTATTTTTATGCCTGACGGGGGGACCGCCCATCCCCCCGGGCATTGGACTGACCGTTGTCGGAACCCCGCTGAGTTTCTTGAGAAGGAGGTTGACCGGACCCAGCCCGGCTGACTGAACAGCTTTCACACGAAGTCTCCCTACCGTCACCTGACCTGCTCATGGTTGACTCCGTCCAGTAGGCCGAGACTTCTTCAAGTAAGTTAAATTTAAGATATTAGAAAAATTTCGAAATAGAATAAAATTAAGCGATACTACTATCGTGATAATGTTACAAAACAAACTGAAAACTAAGCGCTAGTTTGAAGTTTGACTCGACAGACAGCGACGTCAGATACTGAAGCGCACTCGACCGCGGAAAAAGGAACTGAGGCGGTTGGAGGTCGGCGCCGAGAAGGTCGTTACCGCCGAGCCGCAGCTCGCGCGCTGTCTCGCTGGCGCCATCTCTCCAGGCCACCTCCAGCAAAAAGTTTGCTCCCGATGGGTCCTAGTGCCTCCGGCCCTAATCCCACTAGTGTGAATGAGTGGTGGAGACTTAGGTCCAGGAAGATCGCCATTTCCTGGGACTCAGACCTCTCGCTGTCCCAGGAGCATCTTCTGGAGGAAGATTTCGGATCCTTGTCCCTCTTGCGAGGGCGGGAGGAGTGCGAGCCCGAGGGTGCCTCACCCCTGGTGGGGAAGAGACTGGCACAACTCCCTAAAGGAACCTGAGAAGGTGGAGCAGAGATTGACAGGAACGAAAAAACTTCGGCTGGCCGAAGCCTGAGCAGCTTCTTCCTCGAAGGCCTCCTCCATATCCGATACGCTATTATCGAATTGACAACTCTAACGAGTTTGAGAGATAAATGCAGTAAAAACTACATTGGCAAGCCAGGGCCTACATTTGCTAGAGTTAGCATGAGGGAACCTGAATCTTCCACAGGAAAGGAAGATCTGGCATCATGGGGCAGAGCCGAGAGTTATACCAACCGGTGGGTGGAGGGAGGAGCCAGCTTGAAGACTTCGGCAAGATTTAAAGGAAAGGGACATGCCAAAGAGTGTGGATGAACAACATAGCCACGCCCTAGAAGTAAGCTTTTCTAACACAAAAGAAGGTCCCAAGGAGGAACAAGTTTCCTCCTAGCAGGTTTGATATACAAGATGCCTCTTAAAAGGTCTTGCACAAGTCCAGTTGAGCCAGTACTTTCCCATCCTGCAGTGTGTGATAAGCTCAAAGAGCACAGAAATGCACCTTAATGGATAAGCAGCTGAGACCCGACCAACAAAGAAAGAAGTATCTCACCAGATTCCACCTAACAGTGGCAGGGATCTAGAACGGGAGATGCCCACAAGTAGAAACTCTTCCACTTCACGGCATATGTTGCCCTGGTAGAGGGTTTCCTCACTGCCATGAGAACCTCTGTCACCCTGGGAGATGCTCCAAATCTGTCCCTGACAGAGTCTGCAAGCTGTGCAAGCAGATGCAGAGACCGAAGATCCAAATGTACTAGGTCCCTCTGCTCCTGGGAGAGCAGGTGAGTGGACAGAAGTAACGGAATCGGTGGTTCAGATGCCAACTGCAGCAACAGTGGGAACCAAATTTGTTGAGGCCAGAAAGGTGCTACCAGAATCATGCCAACACCTGTTGTCTGCAGCTTGAGCAGTATCCTCTGGAGAAGCAGAAAGGGAGGTAAGGCATACAGAAACCTCCTTGTCCAGGAGAGGGATAATGTGTCATGCCAGAAAACACCAGACCCTGGATATAGTGAGCAGAAATTGGGCAGTTTGGCATTGTGTGGGGACGCAAAGAGGTCCAGTCCTGATTGGCCCCATCTTTCGAATAGGTCATCTGCGACCTCCTGCAGTAGCTACCATTCGTGACTGAGAGCAAGAGCGGCTTAGGCTGTCTGTGAGAGCAGCTGTTGATCCTGTGCGATTGATCTGCTATGATTTCCAGGTTGTGATCTGCCCAATACCAAACTCTCATGGCCTCTCTGCAGAGGGGGTAAGAATTAATGCCCCTTGCTTGTTGAGACAGAAGACTACTGGAGTGTTGTCCGACTGGATCAGCAGTGGACCAGGTGAGAGTACCACTTGGCAGGCCTGCAAGGCATTCAGGACAGCGCTCATGTCCAGGACATATATATGGAGAGGGAGAGCACGTTCCGCCGAGGTCCAAGAGCCCCTCGTTTGGTGGGATGCAAGGTGGGTCCCCCAGCCCATCCCCGAGGCATCTGTCGTCAGAATTTGCTGAGGACTGGGACGTTGAAAAGGAACCCTGGTGTCTAGTTGAGCAGGGGTGACCCACCAATCCAGGGACTGAAGGAGAGCACTGGAGATTCGGATTGGATGATCGAGGTCATCCGTGCCTTGGTCCCACTGAACTCTGAGGTTCACTACAAGACTCTTGCAGACGAGCAAGGGGAACTGTTGCGATACCTGCAGCCATATGGACCAGGAGTTGAAGCACCACTCTGGCCGGGACTGGATTGGAAGCCACTACCCTTCGAGCGACCTCCTGCGGTCTGTCTGCTCGATCATCAAGAAGAAAGGCCCTTCCTTGGACGGTGTCCAGGACCACCCCAATGTACTGCAATCTCAGGGTAGGCCAGGGGCACGACTTGGGGAGATTCAGAGTTATGCCCAGGGACTGAAAAAGGCTGAATGTCTCCCTTAATGACTGATGCAGCTGGTCCTCTAATGACACTGTAAGCAGCCAGTTGTCCAGGTAGGGGGTAGACGAAAAGGCACCTTCTCCTGAGGGTCGCTGTCACTACCGCCAGGCACTTCTGACAACGACCGGGTGCGATGAAAGGTCAATGGCATGCCTGAACTGGCAGAGCTCCTTGGAAGAGGAAGCAAAGTGCTTCCTGTGGGACGGTAGGATTTTTATATGCATATAAGCATCCTGCATGTCCAGGGAGCAGAGCCAGTCTCATTGGGGGATCATGGGCAACAGGCCAGGTAATGTCACCATCCTACACCTTCTGTACTCTATGAAAGTGTTCAGCTGGCTCAGATCCAGAATGGGACGGAGATTTCCTGCCTTCTTTTGGACTAGTAAGTGGGAGTAGTATCCCCTGCCTATTTGACCTGGAGGTACTACCTGAATCGCCCTCTTCTCTAGCAGGGCCTGGATTTCTGCCCCCAGGAGAGCGGCGTGGGATGGAGAGCAGTGGGAGGGATGGTGGGCTTTCGGTGGGATCTGGGTGAACTCAGAGTGTACCCCTTTGGACAACCTACAGAATCCAATGATCTGTGATGATACTGGACCATTCTGACAGGTAAAGGAGACCTCCACCTACAGCCTCCCTGGGCCTCCACCAGAGGAGGGAGGGCTGGCAGGGAGTCATGTAGAGGCAGAGGAGTTAGGCCATCTTGGCACTTTTGGGGCCCTGGGTACCTGAAGGAAGGGAGGCCTATTCTTTTAATCGCCTTTTGATTGCTGGTGCCTTCCTTACTGTCCCTGGATTTTACTGAAGGGCAGTGCAGATCAGTGGCTAGTTCCGACTTGTACATTTTATGCATGTCGGAGACCCAGGCCAGGTGTCTCCCTCATGCACACCTCCCTGTAGTTGCTGCCCTGGCAGCAGAGTCTGCTGAATCACAACAGCTCTGCAGAACATGTTTGCCAGCATCTATTCCTGACTGAATGATAGACCATCAGTTCCGACTTACCATCAGAGTCCGTTGAGCCTAAACCATGTCTAATGCCTTGCTCCATATAATTTTTGGTACATGACTATATGTGCCAAAAAACATTTAGTGACCAGACGGTGCAGGTGGCTGAAGAGTAGACCTTATGGCACACTTGGTCCAGTCTTTTAGATTCAGGGTCTGGAGGTTGAGAACTCTTATGTCTGGGTTGCTGCACCCTGCCATGTGCTGCGCAGGACACCATGGAGTCCACCTTCGGCTGTTCACTGAGATGGGGTTCCCCTTTTGGGGTTTTATACAGTCGGTCTGCTTTTCTGGGCATGACGGAAGTAGTGGACAGATGCTTCCAGGCCAAATTTGTTACATCCTGGAAGGGTTCAACTAGCAGGGGAACGACCAGAGGTTTAGGGTCGGTCACCACAAGGAACTTAGCCAGGCAGCGGCATTCTGGATCAAGCTCCTCTGTGTCCCACTGGTTTAAGGCCTGGATGTGCCTCATCACATCAAGGAAGGACGGATCATCCAGAGGAGTCCTTGGAGAGTCGTCCTTGTGATCTGGAGAGGGCAAGGGTAGCTTGTCCTCTGAGTAGTAGTAGTAGGAGGAGGAGTCCCCTGCATCCTCCCTTATGGAAGAGTGTGGGCATCCCCTGGAAGAGGGAACAGATGATGGGTGTCTTTTGTGATCACTGGGAGCTGGCAACCCCAGTCGTCAACCCCGATGATGGGTCATCTGGCCCCAGGGAAGGATGTTCTAGCCTCTGAGGTGAGGACTCCCTAGGCAGGGCTGGAGGCAAGAGACCTCTAGGGATAGGGGACGGCTCCCATGGTCTGGGTAGCAAGTCCCCTTTGATGGTGTTCCACCACAAGTTAAATAGGCCCCTACTTCTGCCAGCGGAACGACAGGCTGTCGTAGCGGGATAGGGATGTTCGAAGGTCCTGGCGGCAGCCCTTGTGGTACTTTGGGTGCAGCTGCCTGGTCCTCAGGCTCTTTGCCCTTGGGCACCAGAGCTGATGGGGCCTTGTCCTGTGGTGCCGCATCTCCCTGGGGTCTGGTGTCCGACTCCTTGGGAGGAGGCGGAGGGGTCAGCAGACTGTCTATAGGCCCAGGCGTCCAATCTTTGAGTGCAGAAGACTGCTGATCTGACAGCTGCTCTGTCGGGGGAAACTGCTGCTTCAGTAGCAGCGCTTGGTCCATCTCCCAATCGGAAGGGGCCCATAGTCTGTCAACCCTCTGAGGCAGAGGTCGCCTTGTCTTCAGGCAGAGGAGGTATTCTCTGCTTAACGGCCTCTTGGTGTTTGGAGTCGCCGCCCAACCCTTTGTATCAGTCGGATGACCCTGAGGATATTCGGGCGGCAGTATCAGTTTTACTGCTCGAAGAGGACGCCTGTCCCTCTGGCACTGACCCAAGCAACTGCTTGTGGGTCCAAAGAGACAGGGACACAGCGGCGGACAAATACCCATGGGTGGAAGACTCCTTGCCCTGTGACAAAGAAAAAGGGCGGAGGTCTGCTTGGTAACGGACACGGAACCGGGGGGGAACAGACTCTGACCTCCCACCGAAGGTGAAAGAATCAGGGGTCTTATGAGGGGACCTAGGGTGGGGAATTCTGACCTGGCTCTTTCTTTATGGTGGTGATCCCCGCCTGATTCTCTTCTCTTTGGGGGAGGAGTCCCTGGCTGAAGAGGAAGAGCTATGTCCGGAATGGGTCCTCAGCATGGTGGCCACTTGTTCCAATAAGTAGGCCTTGAGAGTCTTGAGGTGGCGGATGAGAGTTTTGTTAAACTTTTGGCAATGTGGGCAGTCACCGGCTTTATGAGTTCAGGCCTCCAAGCAGATCAGGCAGGATGAGTGGCCATCTCTCGCCAGGATCTGCTGTCGCACGCATTTCAACTTCTGCCACTGTGGAAGATGATGAAGACATGCACTAAACTGAAAAATCTGGAAGAAATAACGAAATGAACAGTAACTGCACAAGGTGCAAAATAGCAGTTGACTGCGATATAGGAGTCCGTGGAGCAGACACTAGCGGGTCTACAGCAGACCGCCCCTTTATACCACAGGAGACATCAGGGCGGGGTCGATGTCAAGGTCCTCTGCCTGGACTGCTAGCTAGAAGTTTTCCATGGGGTCCTAGTGCCTGGCGGCATAGTCCTAATTGTGTTACCTGCTGCAAGAGCTCCCCCTCAAAGTAAGATCAGCTGATCCCTGGACAGGGCCTTGAGAAGCCAATCGTCCAGGTAAGAGAAGACATACAGTACCTCTTCTGAGGGCTGCTGTGACCACTGCTAAGCATTTGGTACAGAAGAGAAGCCAAAGGGCAGCCCATTGAATTGGTAATGCTAGCCCTGAAAGGCAAAGCAAAGCAAAGAAACCTCCTGTGAGTAGGGAAGATTGCATAAGCGTCCTGCATGTCCAGTGAGCAAAGCCAGTCCCCGGTCTTGAGAAGGGGGAAAGAGGCCTGGCAAAGTTACCATCCCAAACTTTTTGTACTGGACAAAGACTGAGGTCCTTGAGATCCAAGATGGGCCTCAGGTCTCTGGTCTTTTTGAAGACCAGGAAGAACCTGGAGTAGAATCCCTGGTTTCTCTTGTCGCTTTGGCACTAGTTCGATTGCCTGCTTGCACAGAAGAGACTGCACCTCCTCCCAGAGGACGGACAAGTGGGCTGAGGGGTAGACTGAGGGTGATGGAGGGTAACTGGAGACTACTGAATGAGCTCCAAGGTGTGAATGCTCTCTATGATCTGCAGGATCCAAGCATCTGAATTTATGGTTCGCCACCGATTCAGATGGAGGAGAACGAAGAAATGAAAATGCGTACCTACTGTAATTCTTGATCTTTCTGTGTATCTTCACCATTCATCACAAATGGGTATGTGCCAGAAGTCTCTAACTATGGAGCCCTTTTTGGATGGAGAGCCAACGAGGACTGCACCGCCCCGAGGCAGACACACTGCATGGCACTCAGTGAGGTTGGCCGTTAGCTGTCGCCGCCCCACCTCCCATCAGTTCTGAGTCACCGTAGAGTAAGAAAAACAAGGGTGGGACAAGAGAGTCCAAGGCACAGATAAAGGAAAAGATAACAAAAGGAGAAATAACGACCAAGAGGACAGACAAAGGAGAAAGAGAAGCTAAAGAGGATTGGCAGGGGCCCCAATCTCTGGAAGAGGAAAAAGAAAGAGAGGTAAAGGGGAGGAGAATTAAGTGGGAGGAGAGAGGACAAACCAGAGCTCGAGGTCTGGTCCCCTGGCTCTTAGATGGATGACTGCCCAGGAGTAGTTAGGAGCCTGGCAAGATTTAAGGCACAGAAATTTAACAAAGATGTACTCTGGCAAGAGCAACTTTATAGTCGTGGATTAAAAGAGGAGGGGACCAGGAACCAAGGATGTCCTCCCTATCCAATCAAAAATAAGAGGGGAGAAACCCCACCTCTAAAAGAAGTAAAAGGATTAAAGGGAGGAGAGATGAGGCAGTCCTACACATCCCAACCCTAAAAGGGGTAGGCATCAAGGTAATGAGGAACAGACAGCCCAACCTTGACTCCTTCCTCTAGTCAAGGCTGCAGAGAAAACAACCCCTGTGTGCCCGAGGGTCTCCCAACTCCTTACCAAACAGGAAGGGGGGGGAGGGCACACAGAGGAGGATCAGAGACCAGGGCCCCAGGGAGATGGAGGATGGGATTTGTGATGAATGGTGAAGACACAGAAAGACCGGGAAGAATCATGCTAAGGTACGAATTTCATATCCCATGTGTGTCAATCTTCACCATTCATCACAGTTGGGTGAGTACCGAGCCACCCCGAAGGGGGCCAGAGACCAAAAGGGACTAAGTCCCTCAGCTCCCAGTGGGGGAGTAAACACAGAGAGAGAACCCCTACGGGCCCAGCGAGGCCCAAGACTGGGGAGAGTGAGACGGGAACCCCCCGGAGGGGGCAGGAGGTTGCCCCGACAGACGCCGCCTCACTCTATGGGAGAAAAGGTGGGTTCTCCAGTAAGCAGAGGAAATCACCCTACGCCGGGCCAAGGGTGACAACCGGGAAAGATGTAGCCATGCCATCCGCGTAGTGCAGATCGCTGTCCCAACGATCCTGGAAGCTACCTCGCTGGCATCATAAGATGCCCTCGCTTGGTGCCTTGCTAGCTCCAGGCCACGTGCACAGAGTGCAATGACTTGTCTGGTTACCTCTAAATCAGGCAAGGAGACTAGAGTTGACCTAGCCTGGACCACAAGAACCTATTATAGGAAGCATAGTGAGCCTGATGAGCAGAAATCAGACAGTAACAACCGTGCCGAGTAGAAGGTCCTCCTCCCCCAGAAGTCAAAATCTGCTGAATCTTGATCTGGGGCCGGTCACGGTGGAGGGTGTGAAGCCCACTGAGAGTGTCCAGTTGCATCTTTCCTGACTGAGGAGGAGGCATGGAACCTGCAGACTCCGGGAGGGCACAATACCTCTGGCTCAGATCCCTAGGGGCTAAGACTCTGGAAAAGGGTCTGTGCCAAAACTGCAATGATGCATCCTGGAAAGGAGCAGGCCAGGCGGACACCACAAGAGTGGCCGCACTGAAGTCGCTTAAAATGGCACGCGTTGAATGTTCCGGATTGTGCTGAGGAGTGGGTGGGGTGATAAACAGGTCTTCCATGATCCTCATGAAGAAACGCTGATTCTCAGCGATCAGCAAGCAGGGGAGATTGGGATGGAAGGCTCCTCTCCCTCAGAAGAAGAGGATGAGGAAGCGGAAGACCTCGGAGATCCAGAGGTTGGCTGCTCAGGGGGAGGGTGGAACACCCGCTCGTCCATGGCCCTGACGTAAGTAGGGAAGTGAGCAGCCGCAACCCTGAACTGTTCCCAGATGAGAGGTCCCATAGGACCACGAATGCCTGGGAGAGCAGGAGATGGCGACAGAAGAATAGGGGAATAGGTCCACAACAGAAGAGAACAATCCTCTGTCCAGGCAAGAGAGCGCACCGGAAGCCTCAAGGGAAGGAGGAATTCCGGGAAGCCCAACAGCCGACAGCTGATCAACCATGCTGAACTGCCTAGACCATGCCCTGAATAATCCCCGTGAGGTGACCCCGCCCGTAAACCCAGGACGACGGGTCCCTTCACTCCAAAGACCAGGGCCTCTCAAGAAAACTGAGAAGAAATGGCAGGGTCCACGCTGCGACTTCTCCCCAAACCTGGGTGGGTCCGAGAAAAGGGTCGCGGCATCGAATCCTGACCCCTCAGAGTCCAAAAGAGTCCTCTGCCTTGCAAACACCAGCCTAGGCAGCTGACAACCCTGGTCAGTCCCCGAGACCACCACCCAGGGAGTAGCACCTTCCCCTCCAGAGGGCGCTCTGGTCGGCCCTAAAGTTGGGCTATCCAGGCACACCACATAAGGGGATAACCCAACTGAGGGGGCAGAAACCCTCCAAGCCTAGGCTGTATGGCAACAGTGGACTGACCACCGCATGCTGTTAGCACCCTGACCCCAGACTGGGGGCAACTGTCTGCTCCTCAGGAGGAGGCTGGTTCCAGTCAGCCGAAGTAACTACCAGGGTATCCACATGGGTTGCCAATTCCAAAGAGTCGGACAGCTGGTTTGAACCAGACTCAGAGTCCACCTCTGAAGAGGTAGAGACCAAGTCCAGTGCCAGATCGTGTGCGGACGCCTGCTCCTGTCTGGACCGAGGGAGGTGCCAGTCCGGTGTCCGACTACAGCAGGCCCCGGAATTTCCCCATGGCACTGCGAACAGCGCCAGAGAGGAAGAGAGGCTTGAGAGTGTGGCAGCAGAACCAGTGTCTGTGTCTGCCACAGTGCTGTCCTCCCCCAGTGCTGCTGTTCAGGGACCGCCAACAGCACACTCAATAGCCTCGCAAGCGTCATGGCCTGAGAGCCACACCTCCCATGGTACCAGAACTAGACATCGTGCTGTCCCCAGTTTGCGTAAAACAGTTGAAGATGGTGCCGTAGAATTTCCCGACGCCGCAAACTGCATCGAGAGCAGAGACAGCACCGAGCGGCGGACTGTGTGCGATCACAGGCTATCAAGGCCCATGGCGCCGCTAACGCACTCAAGGCCCAAATGACACTGATGGACAGCGCCGAGGACGATGCCAACCAAGGCTTTCCAGCCTGAGTAACCTACACCAGGGGAGCCTTCGCTCGAAGGGCGATTGCCAGAGCAGTGCCTCCCCCATCTCAGGGGAACAGATTGGGCCTCCTGCACCCGCGGAAGGAGCTTCTGCCATGGCGAGGCTACAAAATGAAGCTCCTCCTCCGTGGTCCATACAAGCGGGAGGGACCCGGAGTGAGGCCGAGACCACAGCTTGCCCCAGCAGTCGCACCTGTCGCCCAAAGTCGAGGCGGAGCTCGTTAACTTTCCACGCCACGCTGTTCTAGGACACGGCGACCACAGAGAAACAGGTGTAGCACGAATCCATGTCGTGAAGCGGGCCAAGGCACATAAGGCAATGATCATGCTGGTCGGTAACTGAGTACTTGCGGCCACATGGGAGGCCGTCCCGCTTTCAGCTACTTTTCTCCTACTCCGATCTAGACATGATCGACGGAAAACAATGAAAAAACAGACTCGACATTGCTGAAAATAATAAAGGAACAGTCTTACCAAACAGCGGCGTCGAGTAGGGCGAACGGAACCAGCAGGTAGACTCAGCGACGACAGATGAAGACTAGGCCCGATGTAGTTGCTTGGAGCTCCTTACAAGGTGTGATCTCTACGGTGGGAGACAAAGAACTAGCGGGAGGGCAAGGCCGGCGACAGCTAACAGCCAATCCACGAGCGCCACACACTGTCAGCCTTGAGGGCGGTGCCGTCGCTGCGTCGGCTCCGCCCATAAAAAAAAAAAGCTCCCGCGGGGTCATGACCTCCGGCCACATACCCAACTGTGACGAATGGTAAAGACTGACACAGATAACATCTCCGACCACCTCCTGGGTTTGGGCCAGAGGAGGAAGTCTGGCAAAGAGTCAAGCTGAGGTGGGACCAGCTGCAGAGGCTGGTCAGTCAGTTCTGGGATGGTTGGCTGCCACTCCAGATTTAGAGGGCGAGCAAGGAAGACTGGGCTCTGCACTTCCCATGGGTACAGGGCCCGAGCCTCATTTATTGACTTGTCCAAAAGTAAACACCCTCTACCACGAGGTTGAGTGTAGAGTGAGTACAAATTTAAGGGCTGTCCCAGAAGCCTGCATATCATTGATGAGGTCCTAGACATCAGGGGCGAAGAACTTAGTACTACAGAATGAGGCGTTAACACCTTGTTTTGCATATCTGCTACAAAGCCAAAGACCCTCAACCATGAGTGTCTACTGACAAATGCAGCTAACCGCAGCACGCCACACCGTGGTCGGCCAAATCAGAGGTGGCCTGAAGTAGATTTTTGCTGACATTCTCTGTAGTTTGCAGGTACTGCAGCAATTCCTGCATCTGGCTGCCCTCAGGGAGGGCTTGGGCAGCCGCCTTGCCCTTCCTCCAGCTGGCATTCTGGAACTTGACCATATGTGACAGATAGTTTACAATGCTCAGGCTTAAAAGTAGAGGAGGCGTAAACCCTCTTATCCCAGAGATCAATCCTGCAGGATTCCTTGTCTGGGGGAATGGAGCTAAGGTGCTTAGGCACCTTAGACCTGTCATGGGCTGCCTTGATGGCCAGGTCAGTTTCAGTCTGGGCCTTAAAGTAAGGGAAGACCCTGAGGCGTTATAAAGCCTCTCTGCCTCGAAGTAGATAGCTGCCACTATGTCTGGCCTGTACCAGGCTGCCAAAGTGGAGTATTTTCAGGGGCTGGCAGCATTAGGGAGGTATAATTTTAGGTAGAAACCTGGATCTCCCAAATAGTCAACCAGGTCCTTCCTGGTGATATCCTCCCTCCCTGCTCTGGAAGCCCATAGTGGCAGACAGCCGCTTCATGACATTGTATAAGGTAGCATCCTCAGGAGGAGACCTCGGAGCATGCTTAACAGAGTCCTCACTGACTGAAGAGACAGTGGACTTGTCAGAAAGGAGGATGTCCTCCTCCTCCAAGTCCTCAGGGAAAATGGCTCTGAGTTGCAAACCTGGAGACCTGGGTTTGAATCCCACAGCCCCCACTTGCATATTGTGTGACCCTGAGCAAGACACTCAACTTCCTTGTGCTCCCAGGTCGCACCTGTAAATATGTTTCAGCTTAGTGCATCTCTCCTGGTTAAAAAAAAAAAAAAAAAAGGAGGTCAGGATGGTACTCCTCCACGACCTCCTCGTCTGGGCCTGGCATCTATGGGGCCGATGGCCCGCGGGAAGGTTCCCACGGACAATAAATGAGCATCAACGACGAAGCTCCCAGACGGTGCCAGGGACAATTGTTCATTAAAGGCACTGAACTGCTGAACAAGTACACTGGAGAACCTAACCAGTACCTCATTCAGGTGCAGGCTTGTCATCGACTGAGGGGGGTTCGACGGCACAGAAGCCAGTGACCACTCAACCTGAGAGTCTGATGAACCCATAGCCCTCGGAGAGGAAGGGTCAGGCATCGATGAGGTGACCATCGACTATGAGCCCTTTGTCGACAGAGGAGGGGCAGTTGACCTGGAGGTTGATGGCCGGGTGCCCTAAGAGTGGGGCAGAGAAGCTGTCGATATGGGTGTGGTAGAGACAGAGATCTGGACAGCTGGTCTCTTCATGGAGGGAGGCGCCATTGACGAAGAGCCCCCCTGAAGGAGAGGCAGACGGGGAATGGAATGACCGCCGAGGGGGAGTGGTTGCAATCCCAGTCTTTGTGACTTCCCCGAGGACTTGTCTCCAGCCTGGGAGCTCACAGACCTGGAGGGAGACGAGGAGTTGGCTACCTGCTGCTCCATCTGGGATTTTGTTTTTTTGACAGCCTTACTGCATCGACTAAGGGCGGTTTGGTTGAACTTCTGGAAGAGCTCACAGTCAGAGATTTCGTGGTGTGGTCTAAGACAGCAGACACAAACAAGGCAATCTTCTTTCCATGGCGGCAGTGCCGGAAAAGAGAAGAGAAGAAAAGGACAGATTAACTCCGACAAACAAAAAGGAAAAATCTCTAAGAGAGATTCTGGAGAATTAGAAGAAAAACGGCCACAGGCAGAAAGACACGAAACACTCGGCAGCTCTTCTGTGGAGACTATGCTTGCGTCGATAGTGGGAAAGAACTAAGGAGGGAGCGGGGTGGCATATGCCTATATAGGGTTGGTGACATTGGCGGACACAGACGGCATGGGGCCCCAATTGTACTGCTGAAAATCTTCTATGTGGATTCCCCTTCAACGACGCCGAAGGTTCCTACAATGTAACCTGATGACCGACATACCCCCAAAGAAGATCCACTATTCCCTTTATTCTATCCCAGGCCTTTTTGAACCCCCTTACTGTGCTTGCTCCAACCACGCTGGCTGGCAGACTCTTCTGGGTCTCCAGCACTCTTTCTGTAAAGTATTACCTCATGTCTCTCTTGAACATTCCACCTGCCGTCTTCCACTCATGACCTCATGACCATGAGTTGGCAGTCAGGCTAAATAACTCCCCACATCCACTTTAATTCCTTTGATGAATATGAAGGTCTTGATCATACCACCCCTCTCCCTTCTGGTTTCCAATGAGTACATATTTAATGCCCCGAGTCACTCCTCATAGGATTTACCCTGCTGTCCCTGAATCATTCTGGTCATTCTGTAATGCACTGTCTCTAACCTATCCTTGTCTTTTCTGAGATAAGGACTCCAGAACTGGGCACGGCACTCCAAGTGAGGCCTCACCAGGGATTTGTAGATACCTCTTTTCTACTATCAATCCCTCTCCCAATACAACCCAGTATCCTGTTATCCATGCTACAGGTTTTATTGCACTGACTTGTTTGTTTAAGGGAGTTCCTGATGGTTAACTCCCAGATCAAGTTCCTCATTTATAGTGCCAAGTCTCTCCCCTCCAATCCAGTACTCTGTCATGGGGTTCTTTTTCCCTAGGTGCATTACCTTGCACTTTTTTGCACTGAATTTTAACTGCCAGACGTTTGTTCACCCTTCTAACCTTAGCAGGTCCTTCTGCATATTCCTTACTCCTTCTTCCCTACCTACCTTCCCACATAGTTTTGTGTCATTCAAGAGAGACCCAACTTGCCCTGGATTCCTTCACCAATGTCACTAATGAACAAGAACTGGATCCAGGACAGATCCCTGTGGAACCCTGCTCTTCACCTCCTCTCCTTCTGCTTTGAACCCCACTGACCACCACCATCTGTCGCTTCTGCTAGTAAGTTTCTCCCCCAGCTCACAAGAGCTTTAGCTGCACCTAGGTCTTCCATTTCTTAAGCAATTTTGTGTGGTATCCAATCAAAGGCCTTACTAAAGTCAAAGTACAAGTCCACCCAGGGCTTCTTATCCATCTTCTTTGTCACCCAGTTAAAGACGACCATCAGACTGGTCTGACAAAACCTTCCTGCAACAAAACTGTGTTTATCGTCCCATAGCCTGCCACTCTCCAGGTATTCTATGAAGTCCTCTTTAATCAGAGATTCCATCAGCTTTTCCACAACAGAGGTCAGACTAACAGCCTATAATTCTTTGGTTGCTCCTTTACCCCCACGCAGAGGTACTACATCGAACTTCAAATCCTCTGGGACTTCCTCAGTCCTGAGTAAGCTGTTGAACAGTGCAGTTAGTAGTTAGCCAGTTCATGTGCTAGTTCCCTCAGTATCCTCGGAGCAAACCATCTGGACCCAAGGCCTTATCTATCCTGAGGGCTGTTAACCCTTTCAGGACCTCTTTCCTCGTAAATAATGGCTGACTCATTTCTGGGATTGCCTTGAAGCCGCTTTAATGCTGCTCTTCAGCGGGGCACGCCTTCCTCTTTAGTGAAAAGCATGCAGAAGGCAGCCTTTGCCCATCCTTCTATCACCCCCACAACACTTTTACGTTTTCCACAAATATATCCCAAAAATCAGGTTACTTACCTGTACCAGTAGATCTTCCTTTGAGAGGGCTCTTGTAGTAGGTATTAACAGGTAGGACTGAAGCTGTCAGGTGCCAGGACCACACAGAAAACTTTTAGCTAGCAATGTCTGGCAGGGACTGCCCACACAGCCACATGACCGACATCAGCGGGCACTATATAGTGTGCGGTTCCCATGCCCGCCCTCCAGTTCTTTCCCGCCGTCTACTTGTGCACATCAGACCTCGCAGAGAACGTTCCTTCTGTCGACGCCATCTTGGATGAGTATATTCGCTTTTATTTTACATCGAAAATAGTATTTTTCACGATATTGTGTTTTATACAACTCATCGCCTCAGACATCTTTCCGATTCACATAAAAATAACTGCAACTCTTGCGGCACTCAGCTCCCTCCCAAGGACAGCCATTCCCTCTACCTCTTTTGTCTGGGTCCACACTATAACATAGAGTGTGAGGTCTGTCAAGGCTTTAACCAGGCCACACGAAAGCGCCATCAGCAGTCCCTGGAAGCCAACATTTTAAAACTAAAAATGGCATCCATGGAAAAGGGGCGGACAAAACTCAGGAACACATCATCTTCCCCTGAAGGCCACTGTAAGAAGGAGGACAAGGAGAGACATCAGGAACGATCTCCAAGCCCACGGCCCCCACCGGGCGCCGCAGTCAAGGAGGTTCTTTCCCCTCTGGGGAAAGTCACCTCTTCCATGGTCATCTCTGTGGCTACATAGTAGCTGTCAGACCCCCAAAATCAGGTTTGGTCCCGACGGAAGCCTCCTGAGCAAAGGAGGAACTCACTACCCTAGGCCACTCAAGACTAAGCAGTCTAGTGAGAGTGGTGGGTCCAGTAAGTTTAACGCTGGCTCCTCTGGCACTCGCAAGGAACCATCTGGTAAGCCAGCAGTTGGTTCCTTCGACTAGCACGCAGCCTCGACTCCTCCAGCAGGTCTCAACAGGCCGGACGCCGAGGAGCCGGATCAGCAGACGCTCGAGCTGCAGGTGACACTGAATCCTCTGGTTTCTCCCACTCCGCCTGAGAGGTGGTCCTCTGGTGTCACTGCCTTCCAGGGACATGGAGGGGAGAGCCTCGCTGTCTGTGACAGGGCCCGTCCAGATGCTGGAGCCATCCACACCTGAGATTTCACCGCACCTGACAAAAACTACACAGGTCCCTCAAGGCCCCACAGCTCCAAACACTCCGACGGGGCCTTCTGCACCTCCGTCAGGGCCTGTACGTGGGCCTCTGGCCCCACCTTCTGAGCAGACACCGGGTCCCTTGAACATTCCACCAAGATACCCGACACCAGGCTACATGACACCGCAATACTCTCCAGGGTATCTGGCAACGCAATACCCTACGCCGGGGTACCAGAAGCTTGGGTATCCGATGCCAGGATTCTCTTACTCGATACTGAGTATTCCCATGCCAGGATATCCTCCCTACTTCACAGTGTATCTGACACCAGGATATGGACATCAACCCCCACCACCTCCACCTGGTGAGGAGAACAGAGCCATACAGTCCCCCGTAGGGCAGCCCCAGTCCTCACTGGTGGTGGTGTCGTCCAGTGCCTCAGTGGAGAACCCCATCTCCAGGCTGCCATCAGACTCTGAGCTAGTGCTGCCTCTGACACTGGGTTTAGTCTCGAAGTACCCAGATGGATTTGTCCCCATCACCACGGCCAGCACCAGCCTCAGTGCCAGGCTCTGTGTCAACCCTAGAGCCATCTCTTACACTGGCACCATGAGCGGTGCTGGACCCACGACAGATACCATGCCTTTGTCACGTCCGTTGTTACAGTTGGTGTTGTCAACCACCCCAGCACCACTAGCTTACACTGGGGAGATGACTTCCACCTCAGCAACAGGATGAACAATGGTTTTGTGGCGGCCCCACCTCAGACACCGCAAATGGTGTCAGAGGAGAGACCTTGCACCTTCTCTGGTGCAGACTTGTTGCCACTGCAAGTGGTGACAACAGCATGGGTGATACCAGAAAATTACACAGGTATCCACAAGTGCAGACGGAACTTATGGCTCTGGCCTCCCACCAGGGTAATCTGTGTTCAACGCGACAGACTGCAGAGGGTTCTCTGCCAGCCGAACAGAAGCAGTCGGTTGTCCACAAGATTGAACCACTAGGGCCTCCAATGCCTCAGCAT
The DNA here is from genome assembly GCA_016271365.2 of Neoceratodus forsteri. Lineage (NCBI taxonomy): Eukaryota > Metazoa > Chordata > Ceratodontiformes > Ceratodontidae > Neoceratodus > Neoceratodus forsteri. Next base: position 1,380,285,917 of record CM057449.1, on the reverse strand, counting down.
GGTAAGGTCAAGGACAATGTGCTTCCAAGGAACCAGAAGACCAAGGAAGAGGCCAAAGGGAAATACCAAACGTTCGTGCTTTGGCCAAATATGTGTAATGCCTACCTCCAAAGCTGGGGTCGGAAGACCCCATCTTACTGCGCAGATCTCAAGTTCGGCGGTCCATCAAGAAGCAGGTGTTGCATACATCCATATCGTTCTCTGGGCCAAGCCAGGCCATACAGCACTAATTCCAATCTGTCACAGCCATGGGTTAACACATGTGCACAGATGCACAATGGAAGGCTGTTATACTTTCTTTGATAACTTAGCCACCTTCTTCTCAAATCCCTGCATCATGGAAAGAAAATAAAGAGAAAAGGCACCGCAAAGGTATTTCAAAGTGGTGACGCACTTGGAAAAAAGAGGTAGAGAAACTGTGGTGCTCTTGATCCCACGATGTGCACTCAATGGTGGGAAGAACAGAACTGAGGGAGCCAAAAAGTGTTACTGGCTGGGGTGACACAGATACCACATAGGGGTGCACCGGCATCCTCCCTGCAAAAAATCTGCTCTCTTGGGGACCTTGGACCACCAGCCCTATAAGTGGGAATCAATGGTGAAGACCATTCTTGGAAGATCTGCTTGGGGGACATAACAGTGGCAGAATTATTTCCTACTCTGATGTTACCCTCTTTTGGTGCACTCCTGCATTATTTCACCTTCTTCATGTGACACGGTTGACTAGGACCGTGTCCCAGTTGTTATGGAGAGTTTGAATGCAGGGATCTGTTCTGTTCTTTCCTTTCCTGTCTCGCCTGTCTGGTTGCGCAACCAAATTTTCCCGTGAAACCTAGGACTTAATCACCCCGACAGTCTCGCAAGTCTTTGCCTCTCACTGTCTCCAAGTCTTCCCTTGCTGTTTCTGTCTTCTCTCCCTGCATATCTGCTGGTATAAAACTATGTGGAAACATAAAGGATATTGCATCCCTTTATTTAGAAATTAGTGTTACTGTTGAAATGTATATAATTATAGTTTGAGATGATTGCAAAAAGCTATTGGGAACTCAAGGGGTTAACCTGAGCAGTTTTTATGCCCTTTTTCAGAAGCTGTGGAGAAGGGGCCTCAGTTCTGGGACACTGCTGTGTTCTTGCTGCATCTGCCTGAAATTTACAAGAACATTTTAGAAAACCAAAAACAGGATGCTTGTTAAGCAGGGAGGTTATAAAGGCTTTTAAGAGAGCTGCAATGTTTTGGGAGTCACAGAGTGAAGGAAAACTCAGATGGATCCTTCTCTGTTTATTCTGCCTTTGTAAATAGTTATTCTGAACAATGTTATTTTTTGTATGTTACTGCTAACACTAAGAAACACTTTTTGCGAATTCTACTTCTCCTGGTTTTTCCTATGCTTCTTGACCTGTGCCTTGATGACACTTCATCAGCAGCACTGCTTGTTATGCATCAGACCCTTGTCTGCTTTGTTCTTTTCTCTCCTCCACTACAGAAAGGAGTTCAATACACAGTGCGTTATGTACTATTTCCCTTCCTCTTCCCCAAGTGTAGCACCTTCAATTCAACTACACTGAAGCTATGAGGCCAGGAGCCCAAAAAGTTGTTGTGCTTGTTCAAGTACTCCACAGGTTTGTCAGCATCCTAAACACAGTCCATCACCCTTGCGAACTAGGTGTTATCAGCCAACTTCAGCAGCCTTGTGCCGATTCTGGCTTCCACACCACTGATGAAAATGCTGAACAGTCACTCTAGCACCAATCCCACAGGAAAAGCGTTCAGTACTCCTCTCTAGTGCCCCACCACCACCCTCTGCTTCCTGTCCCCAAGCAAGTTCATCTACCTGGTGTATAACTCACGTAGATCACACTGGTGTACTTTGACTGTGTCAGAGACCTTGCTAATGTCCAAACTGACTTATGTCTACAACCCGGCCCCTGTCAACCTCCCTGGCCACTCCCTCAAAGAAGGTGATCAGGTTGGTTTGGCATGATCTGCCCATCCTAGAGCCATGCTGAAGGGGAGGGGGGAGCCAAGAAGCTTGGCTTCAACCATGTGCTCCATCATTCTGTCTTTGATAACACCTTCCAAGACAGTGCCCAGCATGGCTGTAAGGCTGACCAGTCTGCAGGTGCCAGGGACCAACCTTATCCCCTTCTTGAAGATAGGAAGCACACTGGCTACTTTCAGGTCCTCCAGAACCATATCTGTAAGAACTCATGAAAGATGCTGAAAGCAGCCACACCAATTGTTCCTTTAGTCACAGTATGATCCTAGAAGTATCCTGTCCACCCCATGGGATTACCTAGTTTGATCTTTATCAGGTAGTTAGCTACCAGGGTAGGTTTGATGTCTGCAGGCTGCATCATGGTAACCTTTGATGCCATGGGTCTGTCCAATTAGCACCCCCGAGTCTCACAGAACACATGAAACAAGTATTCATTCAGCAACACAGACGGTCCCCGTGATTCTTTTTTTATAGGTAATTACAATGGATGTTACATGGGGCATGACCAAACATAATGCTCCGATTGGGAAGCCTTTCATACTGAAACCATGGTATAACTAGCAGTCAACACTGGATGTCTATGCACTTACCTGTTCAAACCCACCCAGCAGCTCGGTGGTGTCCATTGAACTGTTCATTGCCATAACCCTTAACCTGTGGCCTGTCAGGAGGGCCAGGAGCTGGATCATACTGGTCTTACCACTGGCAGCCGCACCCACAAGGATTACCATCCAACCCATTTGAACACACTTCATGATAGACTCCAGAGGTTGAAGCGAGTGGTGCAGAAGAAAGAGTGGCTTGTTTGTAACATGGAAGGTGTGGGTGTTACGAGAGAGGACAGAATATCCAACCTATACAAGACAAGTTGAGAAAAAATTTTAAATGTAACCACAATATGCAAAATGAGAGGTTACACATAGAGAAAATGGTAATACTCTTCAGATATTTGCTTGATTCAACTGACCTGAACATTATAAGGTGTTACCAGGAGCTGCCTGGACCCCACATACGGAATACACTGTGTTCCAAAGACTTCTTTGAAAGCAGCTAGGACCTGAATAAAAAAAATAAAGGAGAGAGAACAAATGCTGTAACATGTGCACTGATGGATCCACAACCTACTACATGCCCCTTTATTGCCTATATTTCTCAGTGTTTAATAATTATAATCATTCATTGAATGGTGACTGGTTAGTTCTGACTCAGTCAGGACCCTATCACATGGTACTGTCAACCTAGCATGTATTACCACTCAGAAAACATAGTACAGTGACACACTTACCATAAATGAAAATTATGTTACCTATCGTAATTCTTGATCTTCTTGGATGAAGTCTCCACCACTCCTTCAGACTAATGGGACTACGCCAGAGGTGCTAGGACCCAGCAGGAACCAAAATTCTTCAGGAGGACTGGCGCCGAGGTAGAACCACGCATGTGCGGCACCAGGAGGCTGGTTCATGCCTGTATAGGCTGATTCGGCATTCAACCCTCCAACCGCCTCAGTACCTTTTTGACTAAGGAGGTGCAGCGTAAACTAACCTAATCCGGACATAAGATTGTCCGTATGACCCATGTAAGAAAAGTGAACTCAATAGTGTCTTCACAGCCTAGGCCAACGAGGGAGTGAAGAACAGAGTGAGCAAGCTTGGAAGGTGGTGGGTGGGTGTGTGAATGAGTGGTGCAGACTTTGTCCGATCAGATCAACAATTACAGCAGGTGTGTAATTTTCATATCTTCCTGGACTAAGTCTCCAGCACTCATTCACACTAATGGGAGAGTACCAAGCTGAATTCAATCCTCACTCCCGAGTAGGGGGACAGGAAAAGGAGCTCACCTAGGACAGAGTCCATTGAGGACTGTCCTGCCAAGGGAAGGGTGCTGTCTGGCATGGACATCCAGAGCGTAGTGCTTCACAAAAGTGAGCACAGAGCTTCAAGTGGCCGCATTATAAAATGACTGCGATGGACACGTTCAGAAACTCTGCCAGGGATGCCGCAACCACTCTGGTAGAGTGGGCATAAGCCCGGCCTTCCAACTTGACCTGTGCCATCGAGTAGCAATGGTGAAGGCATACTACCAACTATACTGAAATGCATCTGATGGCAACAAGCTGACCCAGCCAGGCCATGCTGAATGATACAAAGAGTTGTCTGGATTTGTGAATCTCTTTTGTTCTGTTGATGTAGAATCACATGTCACAAACCCACTCCAGGGGTCAGGCCCTCTGCTATAACAGTGCCCAACCTTTAAGTGCAATTCGTGAACAGGGGACAAACAGGGACACCCAACTGTTTTGAGTCCAAACAACCACCAGTCTCGAGTCCTGGGGTCAATTATGAACCCTTTTTAGCTTGCACACCCAGGTAACAGGTCTAAATATCACACTCTTTCCGGGGAAATGCAGCACAATATTTGATCCACCGGGCATACAACCAACCTGGTTCACACACACACCCTTCCGACTCAAATGACACGCTGGTATTTTTCTTAACTTGCAGGATCTTTAACCAGATCCCTGTTAGCTTGGCTGCATAAAGTGACACAATAAGCATTTAACAGCTGTGTCAGAATATTAAGACTGTTACGAGCCGGCCCGGTGGCACAGAAGGCTGAGGCGCTGGAAGCCACACCTCAAACCACACCGGCGACCCGGGTTCAGGACGGACTCGGGTCGTCAGAGGCTGGCCAGGGAAGGAGAGGATTGAGCGTCCGGAGGACTGTTCTCCTCTCCTGGGGTGTGTTGGGTGGGTAGCCCCGCTCCTGTAGCAGCCCCCAGTGGAGACCGGGGGCACTACTATGCAGTGGTGCAGGAGGGACAACCAAGAAAAGCAGAAAACAATCATGGACGCCAGATGACTGCTTCCCAGATTCTCCACACACCCCTCGAACCTCCACGAGCCTGCCCTCTAAAGTAGCACCCCGAATCAATAAAGGACAGAGTGTCAGGGTTCCCCCCTTCCCCAGTGCCTTCCCTCTCGGAGGAGGGGGACCCACCTGGAGATTGGTTACTCTGGGACGACTCGGGAGGGTTGGCTGCGATATGTGGAGTATAGGCAGCGCTCGGGAAGAGGATGGCCGTGGAGTGGAGAAGGCTAGGTGGGCCCGAAGGAGAGGCAGACAATGGAGCGCTGCAGGAGGGTGTAAAAGATCAAACACAGACACAAAAAAAAAAAAAAAGACTGTTCCGGACTTCCGGTGATGTCAGCGTCAATATGGCAGCTTAACTTTGGAGCTCAATCTCGGCTGTTAAAAAAAAAATCAGTATCCACTGAAAGCAAGCATGCAATCCCCTGCTAAAGGGACTCGTTCGAAGGTACTCCTCAGTAGAAATTCGCAGACCCCAGTACAAAAGTTCTACAATATGCTGCAACATGAAAAACAAGGTTCTGCTCCTGACCTACCAGGCGAGAATCCGGGGATGGAGATATGCACCGCAGAGCAAGACAACTGCTCACAATTAGTCTCTTCAATTCTTCAAACGGCAAAGACCGTTAAAAAGATAGATACTACTCCTCTAACTGAGCTCAAGGAGGACATTAATAAAATCGAGCATAGGGCAGATCAGATTGAAATCGGCCTAACAAATGTCACCGAACAGGCTGACCGCCATGACCGACTCCTATTTCTGCTTGCCAGAGAATGAGAACTCACGAATAAACTCGACGATTTAGAGGGTAGGAGGAGTAGTCAAAATATTCAGGTCTATGGTGTTCCAGAGGGCTAGGAGGATGGAGCAGTAGATCCAATAACTTTTTTGCAACAAGTGTTAAGGGAAGCGCTGAATCTACCCATGGACTTCAGTCTTTCAATGGACAGAGCTCAACGTTCGCTAGTTCGCAGGCCAACCAACCCCGGGGCCAGACCACAGTCCTTCGTAATAAAACTAACCTCTTATGCAGCAGAGGAAGAAATACTAAAATTAGCCTGGAGAAGGAGTGCTATTAAGTATGGGGAACGGCGAATACAGATTGACAACGACTATACCAACCTGGTGCAAGAAAACAGAAAGACCCTTTGGCCCATCATGAAACTGCTTCATGCCAAAAACCTGAAGGTGCGACTCTTGTACCCGGCCAGACTTCGCATAGAGACAGAGGGAGACACCAAACTTTTCGAGGAATTGGTAGCTGCTTCGCAGTACTTAGAAAGTATTGAAATCGCTGTCCTACATCTAGTTAAGGAAAGGCTTGAGAAGGAACTTATTCGTTCAGCGTAGGCAGTGGGTCGAAAAGGCTCCCCCCTCTCTCAATAGTTGGATGGTTCCTGCTCCTCGATTCTGCGTGGACATTTGTTCTACCCTGAAACCATACAGCTCTGTGGTACAAATCAACTCCATCATGGTATAAGAGACAAAACAGAGGAAATCCAACGCCTGATCAGTCTATCTGAACAGACCTGTTCGCCCTGTGACCACGACACACGAGGGACCCCCCCCCCCGATGGATTGTACCACACCCATAGAAGGTACTGTAATTGGGAAATATGTAGAAGGGAGGGTGGGGATGGCGGATTTAGGCAGCAGAGGACTTGGAGGGCCTGATACCATCAAAAGGGCACAGCGTTGTTGGCAACTCTGCCCCCAGCGAAGGCTCTGAGAGGAGTCTTTCATGGAAGGACACTGGCACAACCAAATCACTCTGGACTTGGCGATGAGCTCCCCGAGTCTTACAGGACATTGGGTGACTCATTGTGGACATTATATAGTTGGACTCAATTTATTTAGATGTACAGAAATAACAGATATTGAAGACTTGAATTTGAAGGATTGGAGGTAAATGGGAGGGTGGAGATTATGAAGGGGTTTTAAGAAGCACAGAATTTTCAAATAATAAGTTCCCAGGAAATAATCTGTAAAGCCAAAAGTGGACATATTGGGAGCGGAAGGAGACTGAATCAAGAGACGGATGCACAAATGTACAAGGGGAGGGCTGAGAAGCAATTTTGAACCATAGAATTTAGTAACTGGATACTTCTCTCCCCCCATATCTACTTGTTATACAAGGCGAGATGGAAGCAAATGGCATAGGGACTCCACATGAGATTGTGGGCTCTGATTTTGTCACTGACGTTGGCGTTATACCATGTGGGAGGGCAGACAAATTTCCACCATATGGTTTGGACGATATACCAACATGGGTTAATTGTTCTGATGGGACACTGCCCAGCTGGGTAGATATCACCCATGCTGACCAAGAAAGTTGGAAACTGACAGTCGGGATCTTCCTCAGACAATTGGTCAAGTGTAGTGTCGGGAGGACCCCCAAGAGGGCTGTCATTACTCATCTTGCCACCTCCTCAGGAGGGCTGGAATTTCACCAAGCCTCCACAGACATTGGTTGGGTGCGTTTCTCCTACCACACATGTTGTGGGAGGGGAAGGGGGAAGATTTCCCTATTGAAGCATTAAACATTTGTATTCAATTTAATTTTTCAACTAGAGTTTTAAAAGTTGGGAAACTGGTTACCAAAATTAATGAGGTTATACCCCCCTCTAGCGGAGAAAGTTGGTGTTATTATACATGTTTAAAAGGTTAGAAGTGCCAGGATGAAATCTGGCATTGGTTCAAGTTGTATCAGAGAAAAGTAAGGCACACTGACATAGGGCAAAGAAATGGTACACTACAAAATAGTAAGATTCACTGGCAACATACTGATGGATATGGGACAGGTGCAGGGTTAGTCCGAGAAGATTTGTGAGAAAACCAGAGCCAGACGGAGACTGGGAAGGCTCAAGAATATTTAGAACCCACCCCACTTAATAAAAATGGCTGCAAGCACAACAAAAGTATTATCCTATGGTGTTAATGGGATTAACCATCCCATTAAAAGGAAACAAATTCAAAAATTCTTTAGGGATCAAAGCAGTGGAATTAATTTCCTGCACCTATCCCCCACTGAAATTGTTAAACTCCAAACAAAGGGCTTCCCGGTTCTCTATTAAGCTTCTCTAGCAAGAAGGAGGAACAGAGGAGTTGTGATCTTGTTATCAGAGAGTCTCCCTTTCGAGGAGGAGGAGGAGGTGGTATCTGATCCAGAGGCCCATTACTTAACAGTAGTGGGGAAGGATCAAGAAAAGTCGATCACACTGTTTAATGTATATGCACCACCGGGGTCCCCATCCTCATTTTTCTCGAACTTAGTTCAGTTAATAGCCCAGAAAGCCAAGGGAATGCTGGTGGCCGGGGAAGACTGCAACCTAATATTAAATAGAACGCTAGACTTCAAGGATCCCCACACAAGAAAGGAAGGTCGCAGCTCATTTTGTCAGACTTGTGAGAGAGAGAGTGGTTTAGTGGATATTTGGAGGGAGAAATATCCTGTAGCCCAAGAGTACACATTCTGCTCGAGTAGACATAAAATATACTCCAGACTAGATAAGATTCCTCACGTGTAGCAAGGATGTCTCCGTTTTTAATACAATGCGCGTGGGTACATCTACCTTATCAGATCACCAACCAGTTTTCTTGGAGCTGGATCTGCACCTCCCCAAGAAACCCACACTGGCGGCCAAATACAAGTCTCCTAAGGGAGGAACCAATAAAAGAGGAGATGAGATAAGTGATTAAACAAAGTATAGAACTCAATGACAGACCGGAAACGACTCCCCAGATTTTATGGGACACAATACAGACAATGGTAAGGGGAAAGCTGATTTACTTGGCCTCATACAGAAAGAGAGAGAGAGAGAGAGGCTTAAATATCAGCAAAGTCTCATAGAACAATCACAAACTCAAGAAATACAACAGAAAAAGCTATGGAATAAGGAAAGAGATATAGAAATCAAAGCCCTTAAAAGTAAAATGCAAAAACTGAAAAATTTAGAAACAGAAGCCCTGTACTACCTAAAGCAGACCTATTATGAAGCAGGGTTTTCAATAAGCTCAGAAAATTGATTAGCACAAACTGCTAATCACTTGTGAAAATGAGTAGCACATGCCTCACTTTGATTAGCAAAACTAAAAATGCAGACGTGTGTGTATAACATATCTCAGTTATATATTATATATCTCCATATATATATTTTTTAAGTTACCTAAATAAAATCTTTCATTAAAATCAATTCAGTCTCTGCTTCATCTGTTTCAGTACCCACACACACATATATCATTACCAAACCCTCCCACCCTTGTCCCCCTTTGCTAGAACTACTAAAACCCTCCTCCCACCTATGTCAGTGCCTAACCACCCTCCCCACCTATCTGTCCCCTTTACCAGAACAGGGTACCTGCCAAACCCCCACCCACCTCAGCCTCCCAGCCATGTCCCTTTGTCAAAACCTAAGGTATGAGTCGCCTCACAACCTTCCCAGTCCCCCACCATACCTCGGTCTCAACCTTTAGGCACTGAAATGAGGGACATGAACATGGTGGGATACTTAAAATGAGGGACAGTCAGTGACCATCACAGAGGGACACACCAGCATGCTTCAAAATACGGACAATAAGCTCTAGTTACAGCAGAAAACTGAAAGGCTCTTGAGCAATGGCAAATAGGTAGTAAACATAACAGTGGCAGAGAGCATTATGCTGTATTTTTTTGAAAGTTCAAATGGCTCAGTGGTCTCTACTGTACTTCCACTCTCCTTCACTGGTGCAGTGTTGCAAGCCATTGCTCAAGAGCCTTTCCTACTACAGAGCTTACTGTCCTTACTTGAAGTGCACATTAATTTGAAATTGCATTTTGTTTTTAGTGTGCCTTTGTGCCATCAGCTTCTTGAATAAACCTCTTCTCAGTGGAACGGTTAAAATTTTTACATACCTGGTGGCCTAATGACTGACGCTGATGGCACTGGTGGTCCATTTCCATGCCGTCTTGCTCCCGCCTGCCCATCAACTTCATACAGACAGCTTCTCAATGGAACCGTTTTTAAATTTTTATACCTGGTGGTCTAGTAACTGATGCTGATGGCACAGATGATCTGTTTTAACGCATGCCCGCCCACTTGCTCCCGCACACTTACTCACCGTCTCTCCACTTCATCCGACTACCACATCCACTGAATGGTATATACTTTGTCACACGCTTTCCAACAGCTTCCTCATGTTCCGATAGGCACTACGTGGAAGCGCACATTGAAACAGTGGGGGAGGAGAAGACACAGAAAATGGATTGCACTTTTTGCAGTCTAGGCTCATTTGACTTAGCCAGACAACGGTTTGCATCCATGAAGTGCGATCGATACTAGCTATTTAAATCCTACGAAAAGGAGGTTTGGGGAGCCAAACAACTAGCATATCGCCTAGGCAGAGGGCTGCCAGGCCACAATCATTGGGATTAAAGACCCAAAGACAGGGGTACTTAGGCAGAAAAGGGAACAAAGGACTAATTCCTTTGTTACTTACTACAAGACCCTATACATAGGTGGGGGAGGGGCACCTAGCCCAGACATCTGTTTCTGGATATACTTGACTGCCTGAGCGACTGAAGCCCATATACCTAAGTTTCAGAGGCTCCAATCTCCACGACAGAAATCCAGGACACTATAAAGGCTTTAAAATCAAGTAAATGCCCCAGACCTGAGGGATTAGGAGGGGAGTTCTATAAAAATTTTGCCCCAGAAACGGCCCCATTCCTTCAAAATGTATACAATTTGACTTGGAAAGAGGGAGAGCCTGTCCCCCCTTTCCTGGAACTATACCACCATAACAATAATACCCAAAGAAGGGAAGGACCCTAAAGAATGCACCTCCTACAGACCCATATCCTTACTGAACGTAGATTATAAGATTTTTACGGCCATTATAGCTGCGATAGTTTATCCTATACTGTCCCAAATCATACAACTAGATCAGACGGGTTTTGTTGAGGGAGAAAGGCTCAGGAAGGGTTAGGACAACACTAAACATAATCGACCTCATACACAGACATCGTACCCCTGCATGCCTCCTCTGATTAGATGCCGAGAAGTCATTTGACAGGGTGGACTGGGACTTCCTGTTTGCAGTATACAGAGGTTCAGTTTCTCCAACAGCTCCTTGGTGGCAGTTAAAGCCCTGTATGCAGCCCCACAAGCCATGCTAGAGTAAATGGTGGGATTTCACAACGGTTTACACTTGAAGAGGAACTAGGCAGAGATGCCCTTATCACCATTGTTATTTGCAGTGTACACTGAGACCCTAGCTCAGGCAATAAGGGAGGAATGCCACTACTACTCCCCTCCTCTGCCCCACTTGCCCTTAGCACCCTTCTGCCGCATTTACCTAAGGCTTACACACTGTTATGCGCACCTCCATAGCTTAGGAATTTCCATCCAGGCCTGTAACGTGTTTCTGCTGGACAGGAATATAAATAATCTTTCTTTTTTCTTCTATGGTTTGTATATAACATCCATACACATCCTGCTCCTGTGGGAACTGTATATATATTACGTTCAGGTTGTGTTATGTATATCTTTCTTGTACATGTGACTTGGAATGTAAATACTCTGCTCCTATCAGTATTGTAAACATGCTGTTCCTTTTGTATTATGTATATTTATACGTAACTGTACAATTTTCCCTGCCAACAGCAGGTCCACCTTGTAAATGAGCTTGCTGAACGGTGATCGCCTAGATAAAGAAAGATTTGATTGATTGATTGAATGGGGTATCTGTGGTTTAAGAACAGAGAGGGAGGAAGAGCAGGTTACTTACCTGTAACAGTATTTCTAGGAGTGGTATATGTTGTTCATCCACACTTATTGGCATGTCCCTTTCCCCTTTAAGAATCACTGGAAGTCCAAGCTGGCTCCTCCCACCCAACCGGGTGGTATATACCTCGGCTCTGCCCTGTGATGCCAGATCTTAGCCCGCTGGAAGCCAAGTGTTGTGGGTCCGTGTGGATGAACATATACCACTCCTAGAACTACTGTTACAGGTGTTACAGGTGTGTAACCTGTTGTTCTAGGATCATGGATATGTTGCTCATCTGCTTACTGGCAGACTCTTAGCAGTTCTCCAGGAGGAGGGAGGCAAGGCGCACACAGAGATTGGAGAACTGAGGCCCCAAACCAGCATCCCGACGCGACTCAACTTCGATGTGGTAGTGGGTGATGAAGGTGTTTGTTGACTTCCAGGTAGCAGCCTGACACAGTTCCTGGATAAGGATGTCCCTGGAAGCAGCCACCGATGCAGCAGTATGGCAGGTAGAATGAGCTCTCATCCCTCTGGAAGCTCCCTTGCCTGCCAACTCATAGCAGAGACCTATGCATGATGTGATCCATCTCGCAATAGTCCGCTTCGCTGCAGATCTGTCAGAAGCGGCTTCCATGTAGGAGACAAACAGCTGGCGAACCTCTCCACGAACTTCCGCCATCCTCTCCTTATAACAGGAAAGAGCACATTTCGGGTCCAAAGTATGGAGCCTGTATTCGGCCTCTGAGGTGTAATTAGAGTAGTATACCAACAGAGTCAACACCTGGTTAAGGTGAAACTCTGACACCACCTTCGGAAGGAATTACGGGTGGGGGTGCAGGACAACTTTGTCCCTGTGGAAGACCAGATAAGGGGAGTCCACCGAAAGCGCCTGGAGCTCCCCTGTCCTTCTGGCTGACGTGATGGCCACCAGGAAGGCAGTCTTCCATGACAAGTGTGACAGCTCATACTTGTGCATGGGTTCGAATGGCTTGCCCATGAGCTTTGCCAGCACCAGCAGTAAATCCCACAGAGGTGGAGGTTCACGCACCGGAGGGGATATGTGATCCAGGTATTTGAAAAGCACCCAACCACTGTTTCCTGTGCAGTTGGCTGACTGGCCCAGTAAGCAGAGATGGCTGCCAGGTGCACTCTAAGGGTCGATGACCATAGACCCCCTTTGGAGAGACAGAGACCAAAGGTAATAGAGAATGTTAGCCACGGGGCAGGACAGAGGGTCCAGGTCCTTGTCCTGATACCAAATGGAAAAATGCTTCCATTTGAAGGCATAACACTTACTGGTCGATTCCTTTCTAGATGCCTCCACCACAGTGTGGGTGATATCTACCCAGCTGGGCAGTGTCCCATCCGGAACAATTAACCCATATTGGTGTATGCGTCCAAACCATATGCAGACATCTTGGAAAAGACCAAAAGCCTGGAACTCTAGCCGCTCAGGTACCAGGCTGTGAGGTGCAGGGACTGAAGGTCTGGATGGTATACCTTCCCCTGACTGAGTGATATCAGGTCCGGGCATGTACAAAGCAGCTCCAGGGGCCTGCAGCTGAGGCTGAGGAGATTTGAATAACAAAACTGGCACGGCTAGTCTGGGGCTACCAGGATCACCTTCGCCTTGTCCCTCCTCACCTTGAGGAGCACCTTATGGATCAAGGGAAATCTGAGGAAGGTGTAGAGGCCTGGGGTCCCACAGCATCGAGATGACATCCTCTGCAGCGAACCCTGTTGGGGTGGGGGGTGGGCATGAGAACAGCCTCAGCTTGGTGTTTTCCCTGGAGGCAAAGGTACACCATCGGTTTGACCCAACAGGAGAATAGGCTGTAAGCTACCTCTGGATGAAGAGACCACTGGGATGTCTGGCCTAGACGGCTGAAAGCATCTGCCAGATGGTTTGAGGCTCCTGCCACATGGATGGCTAGGAGATTTGCCTCCAATTGGCTCACGAAGGTCCAGATGCAGAGCACCTCCTTGCACAGCAGACGGGAGTGCATGCCGCCCTGTTTGTTGAGGTAGTACATGGTTGTGGTATTATCTGTCTGGACTTGAACCACTTTACCCCGGAGCTGAGGGGCGAAAGCTGACAGTGCTAGTCTGACTGCTCTAAGCTCCAAGAGGTTGATGTGGCATCGGGACTCCTCGGGGGTCCAGAGCCTGTGGGCCCTTTTGTACCCAAAGTGGGCTCCTCAACCCATGGGAGAGGCATCGGTCATGAGAACGACAGTCGGCTCAGGGCAGACGAATGGGATCCCTTCCTGCAACCGGTCTGGGGCGGTCCACCAATGGAAAGCGTCCCACATCTTCTGGGTTACAGTGACTAGCTGGTCGAATTGACCGTGGCGCTGAGTCCACTGGACGGCCAGCTCCCACTGAAGGGGGCGCATGTGCCACCAGACCACCGAGGTGCACACTGCCATGTAACCCAGAAGGCGAAGAAAGTCCCAGGCAGGGCGCAACTGCCCAACCAGAAATGACTGGACAAAGGAGGAAAGAACCTTCGCCCTGTCTGTCGGGAGCGGAGTTCTGGCTTGACAAGAGTTGAGCTCTGCCTCGATGAAGCCCATCACCTGAGAAGGCAGGAGTTCCAATTTGGCCTCGCTGATTAGGAGACAGAGTTGGAAGCAGGTCTGGAGGCCCAGATCCCTGGATCTCTCCACTTCCTGTAGGAGTGACCTGCTAGAAGCCAGTCATCGAGGTAGGGAGTAAATTCTGCCTCCCTCCCGTGAGATGGGCCACCACCACTGCAATGCATTTGGCGAAGACCGCGAGGGCCGATGACAGACCGAATGGCATGGCTTGGAACTCGTACAGGTTCCCCTCGACCCTGAAGTGGAGGAACCGCTGATGGGACAGAGAGATTGTGACATGAAAGAACGTGTCCTGCAGATCCAGTGAACAAAATCACGTTTTGCTCCAAGAATGGAATGATCTGGGACAGAGTGACCATACAAAAGCTGCGAGACTGAAGATATTGATTCAGGTCATGGAGATCTAGAATGGGGCGCCAGCCTCCGCTTGGGCACCAGAAGTACCTGGAGACAAAGTCTGGGTCTGCTGGAGGATCCGCCACGGGAGCTACTGCTTCCTTGAGGAGGAGCTGAGCAACATCATCTCAAAGAGTTGACTGGGTGAGAACAGATATCCATTCCTCCCGAGGGGCTTGGCTTGGCTGGGAGGGTACTGCTCAAACTCTAGAGGCAGTCCCTGATGACCACTTTGAGAATCCACCTGTCCGAAGTGACAGCGGACCACGTTAGAAAGCAAGTGGCAGAGCCGGCTCCCCAAGGGATGACTAAGAGCTATCATGACGGGAAAAGGGATGGCAGCCCCCACCCCGTCACTGAACAGGCTTGGAGGAAGAGGAGGCTCCAGGACCTGAGCCTCGGCCTCCATTATGGGCTTGTTGGGGTCCAGGCTTGGGCCGAGGGTGCCAAGCTTGAGCCTGCTGCTGATGCTGCTGTCCCCCTTGGAAGGAGGACTGCTGAGCCACAGGGAAAGAGTGCCGAAAGGGCTTCTTTTTCTGCTGGTTCTTGCCCTACGAATCCTTGACAGAAGTGGCATCCAAGGTGGCACTGGACTTTTCTATGCGCTGAAGGTGACTGACCACTCCTGGGCTGAATAAGTCAGTCCCAAGAAAGGGCACTTCAGTTAATTTATGCCGAGTATCCACCAGGAAGGAGGAGAGCCTCAGCCAAGCCCTGCGGCAAGAAGCAACTGCGGCAGCCATTGAGCGGGCACAGGAGTCCCCAGTGGCCAGGGTCGTCTGGAGCTGCTGTTTAGCAACAGCTCGGCCCTGGTCTCGGACCTGCTTGACCGAGGTCTGCATGTCCGCAGGGAGATGTGGGAGGACTTCATCTAATGACCCGAGAAGGGCATGAGAGAATTGTGCCATGATGACGGACGAACTTGCCTGACAAAGGCCCAAGGAGGAAGCCGCTGAGACCTTCCTTGCCGAAGGGTCCAAGAGCTTGGAATTTTGTCGGAGATCGGTCAGTGTTGGCAGAACTGCCAGTACATGCCCTGAACTCAGAGGCGGTCACCAGGCTCTCGGACGAAGGGTGCTCTGTGAACCCCGCCACGGACCCCATGGGAACCGCATACTTACAGGCCATGTGGGCAGACTGTGCTGGACAAGAGGCAGAACACTGCCAGAGTTCGAGTGCCGGACCAACAATGGCCTTGGCCACAGGAAAGGTCTCTGTCGGGGTATCCCCTCTTTTAAGGATTTCTGTAAGAGGGCACTCCGCCTTTTTCTGGATGGGTTCCAGGGGCATCCCTGTGGACTCAAGAGATGAAGCGAAGGATCCCTTGGAAGGAGGAAGGACCTTCCTCCATCCCTAGGCCAATGGGCGGCTCTTCATCCCCAGGATGAGAGTGAATCCCATTGACATCAGAATCCTAGGAGTCTGGATACAACAGCCTGCTGCCCAAATCACCCTTGACACGCCGGAGGCGGTGAGAGGTGACCGTGGCCGATAAATGCCGGGAGAGCCCAGTGTCTTCTTTTAAAGGAGCCCCTCCCACGGGCTGCTTAGGTGGCGGTTCCACCACAACGGGTGGAGAGGCCGGTTTAGACTGAAGAGGTGGATTTGCCGGCCCCTCGGGTGGGGGAAACCTAAGATTTCAGCTCCAGAGGGGCAGGCTTCGGCCTAGGAGGCGAAGCCAAGTAATGGCTGGGAAGGAACCAGAGTCTGCTTGTGCCGGACAAGATCAGCTGTTGCCACATGAGGTCCTCGTCGTGCGGAGTTTTTCCGCCGGGCCTCTGAGGCGAGGACAACCAATGGCATCACCTCTTCTTAGAATGCTTATGGCTCTTCCTCGCCTGTCAGTCAAAGGGGTTCTAGACTTCAACCGAGATCAGCGGGCTGTCTCAGTCGCTCCGAGACACCGCGGGACCGGTGACTTCCGTGGGTCCGAAACGGGTCCTTGATGGGAACTCCAGAAGGCTGGGTCTCCTCATCGAGGAAGACAAGGACCAGAGTCCTTTCAAGAGTCGTCGGCCGGAGCCGATGTCAGTGGGGTCGATGACAATCTTGAGCTCGTCGACCACATCCTTGGTCGTCTGGCCCGACAGAAGGTCTGAAAGGCCAACGGTCGAAGAAGCGATTTTTTTTTTCTGCATCATTTGTTTATTATATATTTTTCCATAAAGTTGACATACACACATACATATATTACATGAACCTTAATTCATAACCTATATACATCCAGATCCAGTTCCTTATTACAAAATCTCATTGCATCAATCAGTTAAACAGTATTTATCCTAAGCAGTTATCCAGGATGTTAAGGAATCAGGGCTCCTATTATTTCTCGAAACCCGCACTTACCCCCCCCCCCCAACCATACTCCACTTCAGATCCAGCCCTCTCTCAGCATCATACTTTCTGTTACTGTCAGCGATAGCAGGTATGGTTGCCATATTCTATAGAAAGTTCCTCTTCTCTTTGACAACATATGTCAAGCTTCCCAGAGTAATGGCTTGTATTATCAAGGCTTTCCATTGAGCTATAGTAGTCTTCACGGTCATCACCCAAGTATTGAGGATACAGTGCCTAGCCATATACATTACTACCCAAGCCATCGCTGTACAGGGTCCAGCCCCTTCCTCCGTTTCTTCTATCCCAAACAATAATAAAGGGGACATGGGGTATTGCTGTCCTCCTATCCTTCGCAATTCCGACACTACCTCCCCCCCAAATTTCTGCAAAACTGGACATGCCCAGAAATAATGATATGATGCTGGATTATTGTTACATCTAGGACATACAAGTGAGAATGCAGGATTATACTTATGAACAATTAACAGTGGGCAGTATAACCTATGGCAGAACTTATAATAGGATTCCTTATATTTATTACACAACAGTACATCCTGATGCAATTGAACTAGTACTTTCCAGTTATCTGCTGAAATTGAAATCCCTAAATCCCTTTCCCAAAGTAATTTGGTGTTTTGTTTTATCCGAAACCAGGTTTTACTCTCCTTAGCCATTCTCTGGATAGCTCCTCTAGGTTTTTTTTGCCCATCAGTATTAGTTGTTCAACTTTCTCCCACTGTGACGAGGACCCTAAGCCTCCCAATGGATCTAATATATGCCCTTATTTGGAAATAACGAAAAAGTGTCGCTTTCCCAGTCCTGTCCTATCTTGTATGCTTTCAAAGTAATCCAATTCTCCCGGGTAAATAGCTGTTTAAAACAACAAATTCTTCTTACTTCCATTCCCGATATCCCTCATCTTCCAACTCCGGAAGAAAAGGGTTCCCCAGTGGTAAGAGTAATGTATCATCCTGTCTGGTACCTCTCAATTTAATCATCTCCCTCCAACTTTCCAGCACTGATATGACCATAGGGTTGGGGTTAGGTAGTCCCTACGCCTTCCAGCCTTTAAGGGACAAATACTCCAAGATTTTCCCTGTACTCCCTCTCTGCTCCAGGTCTAGCCAACCAGCTTCCTTAGGCCTGCCAATCCAATCTTGTATATATCGACACTGCATGGCCATTTGATAGCCCTTCAAGTCTGGAAACTGAAGTCCTCCCTTTTCTATGGGAGCCTTTAAACAGGCTAAACCCACCCTAGGGCGTCTACCCCTCCAAATAAAGTCAGAGAAAGCTTTTTCCAATTTTCTCACATCAGTTCTTTTCAACCCAATATGAAGCATTTGTAAACTATAAAGAATTCTAGGTAGGGGATTCATCTTGATAAGATTTATCCTACCCAACCACGTGATAGGGAGGTCCCGCCATTTAGACAAGTCCATGATTATTTTTTGCACGAGTGGCGTGTAATTCAGACCATATAGGGTTCCGATTTCTCCCCCCACTCAGATGCCCAAATATGTAAAAGCCTCTCGGACGACCCGAAAGCCCCATTTAGATTTCTGTGTACTAGTCCCTTCAGCCTGCTCTCCCACCCTCAGCTTTTCTGATTTGTCCAAATTTAATTTATATCCTGAGAACTGGGAGAACCGGTCAATCAGGCTTAAAAGTACAGGCATAGACATACTGGGCTTGGTTACATAGAACATGTCATCTGCATACAGTGACAATTTAGTCTCTCTGCCAGTCTTACCAAGTACTCCTGTAATTGCAGGATGCATTCGGATAGCAATAGCCAAGGCTCTGGCTAGGGCTAACAAAAGGGGGGCGGGCACCCTTGTCTGGATGCCTCTACCTAATTCAAACTATCCGAAAGGGTGCCATTAGTTAATATTCTAGCCCTGGGATTCCTATACATTTGCCGTACCAGCCCTATAAACCCTTCACCCAGACCAAACTGGGCCAAAACCTCCATCAAATTTTCCCTCCCACTCTACTGAGCACCTTTTCTGCATCCATTGACAGAATGTGCACGATTCAGACTATTCTTTGCTCCCCAAATAACATTCAAAGGGTCCTCATATTGTGGTATGAGTACCTAGTTCAGATAAACTCGGTCTGGTCTGGGTGAACGAGCTCCGGTAACAATCCCTCTAGTCAATTCGCCAGACTTTTGGCTAATATTTTAGAATCACAGTTTAAGAGAGATATCGGTCTAAAGGAAGTGCACTCTAGGAGATCTTTCCCGGGCTTTGGTATCAAACAAATTGTAGCTTCCCCCCAGGATCGAGGTAATTCTCCCTCCTCTTCCCCCACCTCTTTAAAAACTGCCTCCAAATGGTCTACAACTTGTAGTTTCATGGCTTTGTAATATTCGGCTGAGAAGCCGTCAGGCCCACTAGTCTTGCCTCTCTTAAGTGCTCCAATGGCAGAGAGAATCTCCTCTCTTGTTATAGCAGCATTTAATCGTGCTCTCTGCCCTTCTGACACCTGTGGTATCTCAATACTATTCAAAAATTCCGTCATCCCCCTATCTCCTCTCCCCTTTTGGCTATAATAAAGCTCTTGGTAAAATCTCCTGAACCTTTCCTAATAGATGTTTTATTTTTCAGGAGCATCCCGTCTTCTCCTCGCACAGCTTGGATCAGAAGTCCCCCTCTTTTCCCCCCTTAGAAGATTTGCTAGCATAGTGCCAGGTCTATTCCCCCATTCATAAAAATGTTTCCTAATAAATAAGCAAGTTTTCCTCGCCTCTCCCAGCAGTAGGTTATTCAGCGCTTCTCTGGTCCCTGCCAACAGGTGGTGCACGTTTTCTCCCCCGGCAGCTTTTCTCTCTAACACCTTAAGTCTCTGTTCCAAGTTTGTTCTCCTTTCCTTTTTTTTGTGATGAGCAACATAGCTGATGATGACCCTCCTCATAAACGCCTTCCCCGCATCCCAAAAAATTGCCTTAGAAGTGGCCGTCCCTAAGTTATTTCGCACACACTGCTGCCAATGATCATGCAGATGTTCCTGAAATTCCTTATTAGCTAACAAGTAATTGGGAAATCTCCATGTCTTTTGGGCTTCTTTCCCTCCCCCCATATTTAAAGACCTAATGACCACAGCATGGTCTGATATGTGGATAGGTCTATGCTTAATGTATGTAACCCGAAAGTACCAGTCCCTAGGGAGAAATATGTAGTCCAGTCTTGACCAGGTTCGATGAAGTGCGAGAAAAAACGTATACTTTTTAGTTGTGGGGTGAGCTGTTCGCCACCCATCTATGAGATCTAAATCTGTCATCCCAGCCAACCACTCCCGAACAGCATTTTTAGGAGGTCCTTTGTGTCCCGAATGATCCAAAGCAGGGTTTAACAAACAATTCATGTCCCCACCCAGTATCAAATTTGGGAATTGTAATGCAATTATTATAGACAGGATCTTTCCATAAAAATTCGGGTCGTAGATAGCAGGTGCATATATACTTCCAAACGTAATTTTCTCCCCATATTGGGTTCCTGCCACAAATACAGAACACCCTTCACTAGGATCAGCAACCACTCGTTCCTTCTGGAATGGTAGTCTCTTGTTCAGGAGAACAGCCACCCCCCTTTTATGTGCATTAAAAGCTGCCAAAACACATTCCCCTACCCATCCCCTTTTTAACTTTGTGTGCTCCTCATCCGTGAGGTGCACCTCTTGAATCACAGCAACCTGGGTATTTTGCCGCTTCAAGGCTGTGAGCAACATTGTACGCTTGACAGGAGTGGCTATTCCCCTAACATTCCACGAGACCACATTCACGTCTTGTATGCTAGGCATGACGTCTGAATCTTTTTCTCTCTATCCAACCCATCAGGTAATCCCATCTCTGGCCCTGACTCCACCCCATCCATAACATCTGAAAGGTATCGTCTTTGGATCTGTAAACTAATCTCTAACTGTGAAAAACCTAACAAATAGTAACTATATACAAAGTCCCCCCCACCCATTACTCCCTTGGTTTCTTGCATTTCCCCCCCATAGTAACAGGAACTGCAAAATGCAGAAATTTTACTATCCCTTCCCTCCATGAAGTAAAAAGGAAAACACATTCCCCAAAAACCGCGCAATTTGCAACCAATTACAACTGCCCATTAACTTCCCTAACATAAACCTTCAGACCAGGAAACAACTTATTCTCCCCGTCAATGCTATAACTGCATATTATTAAAACTGGGAGAGCGTGACATAACATCGCATGTCTCCATAAGCAGAAGAACTATATAAGGTCCTCCTCTCCACTCCTCCATTGTTTCCCTCCTCCTCCTCCACGAAGACCCCCCAGCTGGCTTGAATGGCTCATCTGGAGCCCCAGCCCAATACTCTTCGTTAGACATTTTCCTTCCAAGTTATACACTCCATGGTTATCAAATCTGCATTTCAGAAATAAAACCATTTCGTCCCCGCCCTCACCCCACATCTGCGCATCCATGTTACTTCGAATTCATTTTTAGAGTCACTAAACACTTAAATTCAAGTCACTTAGTAGCACTCGATCTGAGGTAGCCTTTTGCTGTTGCAGAGTCCTTGTGGTTCGGGGTGGCGTTACGGTTTCCATCCTTGTCTAGTCACCTAGAAAGAAAAATAAAAATTCCATTCAGGGGCAAGCAAAGCCCCGCATATCTCAAGTGCATACAGGGAAAAAAGGAAAAGCATAGTATGGCCTTCTCCCCTATTTCAATCGTTTCTTACTAACATAAGTTATGTGAGGAGTAATAAACCAGCCAGACTAAAATCTAGCCCCCAGCAAGTTACTTTATACGGGAATATCTCAAAGTAAAGGGTATTTCCATTCCAGTCACTTAGCTTTTCCAATCTTTAACTGATACTGTCTCTTATAGCCTTCGCCGTGGACCCCAGAAAGGAGAAGGAGAGAAGAAGAGAAGGAACCCCACCAATTCTCTGCGTAAGCAAGCACTCCAGCCAACGGAGCCCCTTTCCTGCTTCAGGTCACCCCATCTTCTTTTTCAGGTCTTGTACAAATATCTCCGCTTTAGGAACTTCCCAAAAGGAATACACCGCTCCCTCATGCTTAATCTTCAGAGTTGCAGGGTATAACATGTAGCAATCAAGTTTGGCTTCCCGTAGCTGCGCCATAACAGGGCCGAACGCTCTTCAACGTTTCAACAAGTGAGCCGAGTAATCTTGAGAAGGATACAAACGATGCCCCTCATATTCCAACTCTGAACACTCTCGGTAAGCCTTGAGGATATTTTCTCTGTCCAGGTAATAGTGAAATCTCATAATCACTTGTCGTGCAGACTGATTAGGCGCCGGTTTCGGCATAACGGCTCTGTGGGCCCTCTCCAGTTTCAGGCGACTGTTCTTAGGAGATACCAAGCAATTCTGGTAATGCCTTTGCACAAAAGTCGATCACACTCGCACTCTCCATTCCTCTGGTAAGCCTCAATCTTAAATTCAGCCGACAATGATAATTCTCTTGATAGTCAAAACGTTCTTTCAGCTCCTCCAGCTCTTTCTGCAAAGTGATAACTTGTTTAGGTAAAGGGGCTGTTGCATCTTCTAAATCTGATATTCGCTGTTCAACCTCATTTATTCTTGTAGCCTGCGTAGCATGCAAGTTGACCAGTTCTTGTAATTTTCTGTCAAAATTGGTCGCCAAGCTGGTCAATTTAGGTTCCAGTGCAGCTAGAACCTGCTGGGTAACTTTTCGGCCTACAGCACTTACTTCTCCAGCCGAAAGGGATATGTGGCCTGCACTCTCCACCTGAGACGCTGGCGGCTGCTTGGACGATTTTAGCTGCAGCCCGTGAGCTTTTTGCCACGTTGGAGATCACAAACTCGTCCATCCTACTCTCCATATATACTTCAGCTTTCAAATATTGTTTCTGTTAACTTTTAGGCAGATTGTTTCTATTATTTGCAGCAATTTGGGGAGGCGAGGCGAAATTAGTCTTTACTCCAGTCTGCTCATTGGCGTCCCTCCACGAAGAAGGCGATCTTGACGAAGTTGAGACCGCGTACTCTTGGGACTGGGACCCCTCTCAGTTCCAAGAGTGCCTTCGCCGAGACGAGGGTTTACTCTGTTCCTTCTCCCACTTATGGGATCGGGAGGAGGGTGAGCCCGCAGGCACCTCTTCCCGGGTGGGAACAGACTGGCACATCTCCTGGAAGGAGCCCGAAAAAGTAGAGTCTAGGTTAAGAGGAACAAAGAGGCCCTGAGAGTCGGCGGCACGAGCCGCTTCTTCCTCGAATGCCTGCATGCATTTCAATTGTTCAGGGGAGCCTGCAGCCACGGAAACCACCCACCTAGCCTCCTTGGACTTCACCGGAGGGTTCCTTTTCTCCAGTCTCCCTAACTTTAAGCATGCCAGGCAGTCGTCCAGAATGTTGGGATGGAAGGCCAAGTAAAAGCTGCAGGACAAGGTGTCATGGCAGACACCTGGGCAGTATATGCCACGTGAGATGAGGATCGGTGCGTGACATCATCTGGCGCAAGGACACCAGCGAAATCCGGGGGAAGATTTTTCTTCCATGATGGAAGGTACAAAAGCGCAATCGCTAACTCGATGGAGTTTTAATTTCGGTAAATCGGAAGTTTTGAAAGCCAGGGCCTACAAAATGTGTGAGCACAAGGGAGGCAACCTGAATCTTCCAGCAGAAAGGAAGATCTGGTGTCACTGGGCGGAGCAGAGGTATATACCACCCGGGAGGGTGGGAGGAGCCAGCTTGAAGACTTCCGGTGATTCTTAAAGGGGAAAGGGACATGCCAATAAGTGTGAATGAACAACATATCCACGATTCTAGAACAAAAAAATTTCCTTATATGCGGATGATGTCATGCTCTACATATCAAAACCAGAAGAATCCTGACCCAAAGTATGGGACATACTAAATAAATCTGGCTGATTTTCAGGGTATGCATTAAATAAAAATAAAACAAATACTAAAGTTTTATTACACACCTTCCCCTAAAATAAAAGAACTGCTTCCCATAAAGTGGAATTCCCCTAAAATAAAATTCCTAGGGACATTTGTACCTAAAAATCTAAGTCATCTTCTCTCAGATAATTTTGATCCCCTTGTTGGGCAGATTAAGCAGGACATCAAAAGATGGGAGCGTCTCAGGCTTCCCCTTTATTCTCGGATAAAAACAATCTCTGTGAATGTTTTACTGAGGTTTTGTACTTCTTTCAATGTCTGCCTATCAAAATACTCCCAGTACAATTCAAGATCTGAAAAGAACACTCATGAGATTTATCTGGGACAATAAAAAGCCAAGAATAAAAAGCTTGACCATGCAAACTAATAAAGTTTTTTTTTTTTTTTTTTTTTTTGGGGAAGAGAGGTAGAACAGTTCCAAACTTGGAGGCCTATTATTTAGCCCCACAACTAAAGAATGCCCTGCTGTGGGGGGGTTACCAGGTTACCAAGTACTCTGGAAAGCAACAGGAAAAAGAAGACACAGAAGAGGCCCCATTGCTGGCCATTCACCCCTGCAATAGGAATAAAGAGCAAGGGAATTACCCTAAAATCAGTTAAAAACACTATAGAAGCAGTACATAGAATATGGATTAAGCATAAAATCCAGGGGGACATGTGGACTCACAGATGGTTTGCCTGGGATGGAGAGTTCGCCCCGAACAGGCAGGATCTCACTTTTTGGAGATGGGGTAGACTGGGCCTGAATACTTACGGGCAATTTCTGGAAGGAGCAATGATCAGGGACTTTCTAGACCTAAAACATCCTTCCAGCTTAGGCAGTCAGATCTTTTCAGATATTTGCAATCCGCACTCGTATTCAAAAACTACGAAGACAACATGGGCAGAAGTCAGAACCTCTTGGTATCCAGGGAATTATGAGGAACATACTGAATTCTCAAAGGAATAAAGGCCTCATTTCAGCCATTTATGGGGCCATTAGAGAGTTAGGAAAGGGACACACTACCTTCATCAAGACCAGATGCGAGGGGGAATTGGGGGAAGCACTCACTGAGAAAGAATGGGATAGTATTTTCTCACAAGTCCATAAAACTACCTGCTCCCAGAGATGGAAAGAATTCGAATGGAAGATTCGAACAAAGTTTCTTATCATTCCGGTAGTAAAAAAATAAATGGGATAGTGGGCACTCAGCGAAATGTTGGAGAGTGCGCAGAGACACACAGGCGGGTCACCTGCATATACTAGGACAATGTCCACACCTCGCCCGATTCTGGCAGGGAATAACAGAAACTATGGGAATAGTCTTCTCCCTAAGTGAGGTATTAACAATTAAACACCTGGTTTTGGGCCTGGTTCCTGCAGGGGGGCGGGGTAGGGATCAGGTCTAACACTGGAATATTCTGGTGGCAGCTGCCCATAAAACTGTCACCAGGTGGTGGCTCTCACCAGAAACACCCACACTGGGACAGTGGTTTGAGATTATAGAAGAGATACAAGAAATGGAGGACCTGACTTGTAAGATCACACAGACTTCCCTCTTTATGAACAGATGGACCAGACGGATTAGGTTCAGAGAGGTGGAGCCAGAAAGTGAGGGGCAAGGAGACTCTGAGGAGGGTGAGAGAGAGAATGAGGGGCAGGCAACTACATTGTAGTAACAAGTATTAACAAATCACTCCCTCATTAAGAGGAGACAGATCCAACATATTTCCCTATGTTCCTGAGAAATTTAAAGAGGACCTTCGCCAGTCCTTTTGACTTTCATGCATAAATTACCTCTTCTTGCACCGATTCTGGAATTGTATTTCATTACTGTCTGCTGCAGTTAGTTTTTGCATTTTCAGCTGCTAAAACTGCAGGGTGTACGAGGATTCTATAGCAAGCGTATGCTCCTGTGTACCTAGGCTTGTACTGCTGACAGCACTGTAGGGCACTGTCAATTTCACAAAAAAAAAATACTGACAAGGCATTTGGATTTTAGCATAATGCATTGCTAACAGGGTGTTTCGGGGGAGGGGCAACACAGTATGTATACTGAGTACTGACAGGTTTCCCTTGCAACATTGTTTCAACTGCATGGTACTGCACAGTGTGAGTCACTCCCCTATACTACAATGATGTCATCAGGAGCTAGCAGCCCAGCAGCTGAACAGCGATGGCAAGTGCAGCAGGGCTCAAAAACAAATCCAAATTATGGAAGACAGAGTAAACCCTGGCCAAAAATAACAAATGCACACACCTTTTCAGGTCTAGTACTGCATATAATGACTACAAGCTGTAACTTTTTAGACTATCACTGAAGTTCCTCTTTAAAGCCAAGAATTGAAACTAGAGACTGCCCAGAACTCTGCACCTGTACCAAAAGTAAGAGATACAATTAATTGTTGCTATGATATATAAAAAAATGTATAATTTGAATCAAATGTGTACCTTGTGACAAACACTATGTAATGTTGCCTGATATTTTTCAATAAACATGCATTTAAAAAAAAAAAAGACTGTTCCACCATTCACATACAAAATGAGCACTCTCGGGCAGCGTTTTAAGGAAAAACAAAGTTCACTAAAATTAAAAATAGTAAATAAAATACAAAACATGGAACATATATACATCAAGGGTACAGTTGGAAAATAAATGGACAGTTATAAACAAAGCGTCTTGCACTCAATAACTAAGCTTCACCTAGTTCCGCTGGTAAATAAATTGAATGAAATTACCTATTTTAGCAGAAGTGTCCCTTAGAAGTCCAGAACAAAAATGTATGTCTTGAAAGTCCAAACACTGAAGTAAGCAATGTGCCCTCAGCAGCTTGACAATACTGGGGGTGGTGGGGGTCCCACCCAGCTTGTGAGCTCACAGCTCTGTGGTGATGCTGGCTGTAGGGTAACTCTCATTCCTGCATACTGAATTAGTCACATGCCACTGCACAAGGCCAAATATTCCAATTATTAAAAAAGTGTTTTCTCCCAAGTGAATCACAGAACATGGTTTATCAGAATTACCCCCTTTGATGTTTCAGATAAACATCCCGACAACCACCTCTCAACATTGTGAGATTTTTGATAGACTGACTAGGAAACATTCTCCCGCCTGTCACCTCGTAAAAAGGCAATACTTTCACTTCAAAGCACCAACTCTCTGAGAACGAGACTTATGATTTCCACCAAGTTTTTGTTAGGCATGTGTCAGTTTTTTTAGTTAGCCGCCTTCCACTCAGAGAAAACAGTATATTTCTGAAAATCCAAGGTTCCATGATGCTTTGCTGACTGCCATGTTTCACAAGCAGAAATTCAAAAACATATATTTACAACAAAACTGTATGCAAATAGTAACAAGTTAGACAGCTATTGCGACACTACCTCCTAGACTGAATCTGAGGTAATCTATTCCCAGGTATTCCCAGATATGGGCTGAGTTTCCCAAATTCAGTCCACTGCTCTAACTGCCACGATAGACAGTCTGCGTTTGCCAAGCCAGCCCTGTGGTAATGAGCATATCGTATCCCTGTAATGCAAGACTCCATCTTAGAAGCCGACCATTTGTCTTACCCATTTGTGCCAGCCAAACCAGGGGGTTATGATCCTCTTGACATCCCGGGAGTGAAGGGTGCATTTCCCTTCATTTTGGAAGCTGGCAAAATAGGTTGGAAGGACCAAGGGCTGGTTAAAGTGAAGCTCCAAGACTGCCTTGGGTAAGAATTGAGAGTGAGTTTTGAGAACCACCTTGTCCTTGTGAAATACTGTCGGGGGGTGGGGGCTGTGATCATGGCATATATTTCAGAAACTCTGAGCGGAGGTGATGGCTTCTACGAAGGCAGTCGTCCAGGTCAGAAACTTCAAGTTGTAGGTTTCTAGAGGCTCAGAGGGCCTACAGGTGAACATGTCTAGCACAAAGCTGATATCCCATGTGGCCATTAGTCTCCTGACCTGAGGTCTAGTGTGCAGGATGCCTTTAAGGAATCTCCTGACTAGTGGCAACTGAGCCAGTGACATATTGTGCACTGGCTCAGGCAGGCAGAAATCGTGCAGAGGTGTACCTTCACTGTCTAGTATTGCAGTCCTGCATTTGACAGGTGTAGAAGGCACTCCCACCACTTTACTTGGTGAGCAAACAAAGGGGTCCAGGAAACACTGCACACCAAATGAAAAAAATGTTTCCCACGTTGGCTTGCAAGTTCTCCTAGTGGGTGGGTTACGTACCGCTAAGAGGATTCTTCAGAATGTTTGAGATGCATTAAACCTACCTACTTCTATCTCCTCTGGAGCCAGGCATGGAGATGAAGGGAGCACAAGCTGGGATTGACTACAGGTCACTGTATTAAGAGGTCAACTTGTAGAGTAAGTAGCCTCAGAGGGACTTCTGACAATCTGCTGCTCAATCTGTCGAGGCAAGTATGGGGCAATGAGGATCATCCTGCCCGGCCCCTCCGTGCCTCCAAATTGAGCAGCACCATCTGAATTAATGGAAGAAGAGGAAATGCGTACAGAAAGCATCTTGTCCACTGCTGTCTGAATGCTTCCTGACAGAAAACAGAGGCAGTTCTGCAATGAGTGGGAACACAAAAAAGTCTAGATTCGGAGTGCCCCACTCATCGAATAGCAATTGCACGATGTCTGGGATGAGCGTCCATTCGTGCGGATCCTCCTCTGTTCTGCTGAGGCAATCTGCCAGACTGTTCTGGACTCCTAGCGGTAGACCGCCTAGATCAGAGCACTGTGCTCGAGGCACTTTTCCACACACTCATGGCTTCTCTGCACAGAGGGCATGAGCGTGTTCCAACCTGCTTGTTGATGTAATAAATCACAGCCTTCTTGTCCATTTGAAGGAGGATTACTTTATGATGGAGGGCATCCTTCAGGGCTCTGACAGCATACAGGACAGCTCTCATCTCAGACATTTATGTGTACATGGGACACCTCCTGGCTCCTGGAGGTTTGCGCCGTGTTGTAGAACCAATCCCACACCCTCATGGCCTCCTGCAAAGTGGGTAGGAATGAGTGCCTCCTTGCTTGTTGAGGTAATACATCACCACGGTATTGTCTGTTTGTAGCAGCAGAGTACCTGGAGGGATCTCCGACTGGAAGGCCTGCAGGGCATAAAGAACTGCTCTCATTTCCAAATATTTATGTGGAGATGAGCTTCCCGCGCGCCCACGAGCCCCGCGAGACCTGACCCTGCTGAGGTGTGTGCTCTCAACTGAACCCTGAGGCATCCGTGGAGAGCATTACAATCTGAGACGGTGCAATGAAGGGACCCCGCCAACAGTTTCTTTGAATCTATCCACCATTGCCAATCCCGGATGACTGCATTCGTGATCCAAATTAGGAGCTGCAAATGGTCTTGCCTTTGATATCATTGTACCCGAATCATCCACTGGGTCACCCGCATGTGAGACGGGCTAGTGGGACTGTTGTAATGGCCACAGCCATGTATCCAAGCAGGCAAAGGACCAGTCTGGCTGGGACAGTCTCTTTGCCAAGATGTCCCCAATGAGGGAGCCGGATGTGTTCCGCCGGTCCTGGGGCAGAAAGCTCTCCTGGACGGTGTCCAGAACTGTGCCTATGAACTGCAGATTCTGGGATGGAACCAGGTGCGACTTCTGATTGATAATGATGCCCAACATCCCGAACAGGGATTGAGTACAGAGAATTACGGACATCAGGGCATCCCGAGAGGGTGCCATGAGGAGCCAGTCATCCAGGTAGGGGAACACATAGTGGCCTTCTCTCCTTAAGAGCCGTCGCTACGACTGCCATGCACTTCGTAAATACTCGAGGTGCTGATGACAGTGCGAAAGGGAGGGCTCGGAACTGATAATGGCGACCTAGAAATTTGAAGCGCAAGAACTTACTGTGCACTCGAGCAATGGGTATGTGCAGGTAGGCATCCTGCATATCCAAGGACGCTTAGGAAGGCACCCTGCTTGAGCATGAGTATCAGACCAGGAAGGGTCACCATGCAGAAGCGTTTGTAGAGGACCGGCGTTGAGATTGCTGAGGTCCAGTATCATCGGACGGATCTCTGGCCTTCTGGGAACCAGAAAGAAGTGGGGTAATTGCACCTCTCTGGTTCCTCGGTACGTGCTCTATAGCACCTCCTGCTGTATGAGTAGTGTATGCTGACCCAAATAGCGGGAAAGCAGGGGAGGTCTTGACAGTGGGTGGTCGAGGAATTCTATGAAGTGACCTCTCTTGACCATTTGAAGTACCCACCGGTTGGCAGTAATCAACTGTACCCTGAAAAGTGGCGAGCGATGCAACCCCCGATCTTTTCTTCCCATTGATCCCGAGAAGGGGTGGGGGCCGGTAAGGAGTCATGCTATGGCAGCGTTGGTTCCCGCAGGCTGGGCCGGTTTGGTATACCGCTGCCTGGGAAAGGTTTAGGTTGGGCCTTGCGGTGGAAGGTGCCCCTTTGCTGCAGGCCGGAATGTGGCTGCTGTCGTTGTTGCCGGCCACGAAAACAGTTCTGGTTCCTACGAAAGGAACCAGATTTGGATCTGTACATGGCCTGTACAGACCCTACTGCCTTCCCGGTGTCCTGAAGCTTGGTGATGACCTTTTCAGAGGGTTCACCAAACAGGACTTCTCCATTGTAAGGGACGTCGAGAATACTCTTCTGTACGTCTGGGGTAAAACCAGAGACTCGGAGCCAGGAGTGTCTCTGGAGATAGACGCCTGAAGCTGCACCCCTGGCGGATGAGTCCGTAGAATCATATGCGGCTCGTAACACTTACGTCCCCACATCTGACCCTGTGCGGAGGAGGTTCAAGAGCTCCACCTTCTGCTCGCCATCTGGTAGTTTTTCAACTAGGTCCTGACCCTGTTCCCACAGGGCATTCTGAAACTGAACCATATGAGACAGATAGTTCAGGAACTTAATGGAGCATGTAGCAGTCACATACATGCGCCCCCAGGGCATCCAACTGCTTGGATTCCTGGTCCGGTGGCTGCGTTCAGATGCTGTGGTCATTGGGACCTGTCATGAGAGGCCGTAATGACCAGGGAATCAGGCAGAGGTTGTTACGCCAAGTACTGGTCCTCTGTCGGGGCCCTGTACAGGTGGTCAGCTTTCTTCAGCACCGCAGGGTGGAGTGCGGATGCTTCCAAGCAGCCTTGGTGACGTCCGCGAAGGTGTCCACCAAGGGTGGCACTACCACAGGCTTAGGGTCCTTCTGCTGAAGGTAACGAGCTAGGTGCCGTCTCTCTGGGTCAAGATCTTCCGAATCCCATCCCATGTTCTCCTGGATGTGCCTCATGATCTCAGAAAAGGAGGGATCATCCGGAGGTGACCTGGGCATGTCATGTGGGTCAGGTGATGGGATGCTGAATGGAGAAG
Source organism: Neoceratodus forsteri (assembly GCA_016271365.2). Taxonomy (NCBI): domain Eukaryota; kingdom Metazoa; phylum Chordata; order Ceratodontiformes; family Ceratodontidae; genus Neoceratodus; species Neoceratodus forsteri. The sequence goes on along the minus strand of CM057449.1, from coordinate 1,380,254,704 downwards.
AAGACCTGGAGATATCAGAAGTGTCAGGTCTAGAATCCACCCCTGGAGGAGTGGACCATCTATGTCTGGGTCGCTTAGGACTGGGAGACCCTGAGGGAGATCTTGAGGGGGGGCCTTCTCCATTCTTTAGATCTTCTCCTAGGAGGTGGAGTGTGCTCCTTGGGGGTCGGTGGTCTTCCTGCTGGCCCCTGTGGTGGAGAAGGGGGAGTAGGAGGTAAGATATAGGAGGAGGAGGAGGTTTGACTGGGATCACATCCTTCTTGATTGTGTCACTCCAAAAGGTAAAAAGATCTTTTACCTCTTGAATGTTCATACCAGACGACGGACCTGGCGCCGGTGGTCTGTCACTGGTATTGGGTGTTGGGTCCGAAAGCATCCCCGGAATTGGTGTAGGCTCTGCAGAAGCCCGGGCATCCTCACTGTTGCATGCCTGGTCATCAGGCAACATCAGGTCGTCTGTGAAGTCCGTCGACGGTGTCCACCGATGGCCAAGGGAGGGCAATCTTCTGTTCTGTGACGTCGGGTGTAACCCGGCGTCTGGTCCTATGGGCTTGCTTGCGGATGGAGGATTGGGCGCCCGCTTCGGGTCAGTCGTCCGTTTCAAGGACGTCAGGTCCTTAGTCTTCCTAAGAGGGGGATCCGGACCCCTGGGAGGCTGGGAGACCGATCTGGTGTCGGGGTCTCGGCGTCTCTCTTAAGAAGATTTGTAAGACTTGGACTGGTGACGGTCTGAAGACTTCGATGAGGCCCGGGAAGGTGTTGAGGAAGCAGAGGGCCTGGAGGTCTTGATTGGGTGCAGAGAAGCCGAAGTGCTGCCTACAGACTTGACCTTTACCGAAGGGGGCTGAGAGCGATCCCTGGAGGGAGAGCGGTCTGAGTGTGTGGAGCCTGAGCTGGTGCACGAGTCCGAGGCCCGATGAGGAGATCTGGACCTAGCCTTCTCCCGATGCTTGTCCCGGTGTTTGTGGGATTTAGTGGAAGATGCACCTATGGAGACAGGGTCTTTATCCACTCTTCTTAACTTATCTTCCAAAAGAAACCCCTTAAGTGCTTCTGGCCGGAACCTGGTGCGACTACTGAACCCCTGACAAAAGGAGCTGGCCATGGTGTTGTGCTCCAGGCCTAAGCACAGCAGGCAGGACAAATGAGGATCCTTGAAAGGGATCTGTTTTACGAGGGACACTTGGAAGGATGTCCTTCTGAAGAAGGAGTTGGAGATGCCGACATTTAGTAGTAAACTATAAAGTTCTAGTCGTTGTACGCTAGAGTGGGACAGTGAGGCCGATGCCGGCGAGCAGACGAGGGAAAAGAACTGGGGATTCTGGAGGACCGCCCACTTTCATATGATGCCTGACGTCGGGGGCGGTCTCCGCTGGATAATGCTAGCTAGAAAATTTCCATGGGGTCCTGCACCTGCTGGCTTCAGTCCTAATGGTGTAACCTGCTGCAAGAGCCATCTCTCTAAGTAAGATCTTACCGTAACAGTAGATCTTCTAGAGAAGCTCTTGCAGCAGGTAACACATATGTAGGACTGTTGCCACCAGGCGGCAGATCTCGGCATTTCTTTTTCTCTAGCAGTATCGACGTAGGACCGCCTACCTGTCGGCCCCAACGTCACGTAGTATAAAGGGGTAGGCGGTCCCCACATGCTCCAGTTCTTGCATGCCAAAGACAGGCCAAATAACAGTGTGGAAGAAAAAACATTCCACAGAAAAATCAACAAAAAAGGCTAGGCCTGCGAAGGGAGCTGAACTTGACCCAGAGCACAAAGGCTCAATCCCAGGGGAAGAGGAAGGGAAATCATACCTGCTGCAAGAGCTTCTTTTGAAGATCTACTGTTAAGGTAAGTTCTTATGTAACTGTACCATCTTACTTCGAGAGGAAGCTCTTGCAGCAGGTAACACATATGTAGGAATGATTCCCAAGCAGTATAAACTAAAAACAACCGCTGGGAAATGGCGGGTGAAGGAAAAATCAGAAACATCTCCCAAAGGTATAAACTTAAGACAACCCCTGGGAAGGAGAGTCAACAAACACATAGCACATTCAAGGTCTAAACTTCAGACAACCATGAATGGGAAGGAAAGAAGAGGCAGGAAACCCTCGAGAGACAAGACCTCTCATGAAATAAGGCCCGGGAGGACTGCCAGGCCAAAACCTGCGTGACGTCTAGAAACAATCTGAAGACTGTAATGTCTGATGAAGGTGTGAACAGAATGCCAGGTGGCTGCAGCACAAATGTCAACCGCTGACACCCTCTTAAGGGCTGCAAAAGAGGTAGCCACCGCTCTCGTGGAATGAGCCCTAACTGAGCCCAGCAGGGTCTTGTTAACCTGCTGATAACAGAAGGATATACAATTTACCAACGCAAGAGAGTGTTTGTTTTGCAACTGGGGGCCCCCAAGGACCTATCTGCGAAGGATACAAACAGTTGGTCCGATTTCCTGATATCCTTTGTTATGGACAAAAAACATCGCAGAGCACGGTGCACATCAAGGGTGTGCAAGAGCGCCTCTCCCCTACTGGAATGCTCCAGAAAATAAACCAGAGGCTGAACAGATTGCTTAAGCGTAAGCTCTGACACTACCACAGGAAGGAATTTTGGATTAGTTTGGAGGTCTACCCTGTCCTTATGGAAAATTAGGTAGGGCTCTCGACACGTAAGAGCATAAAGCTCGAGATGCATCGAGCTGAGGTGACCGCCACCAGAAGCAAAGTCTCCAAGAGATAGTGGAGCTCACAAGACATGGCCAGCTCGAAGGGAAGAACCATAACCCTCTCCAGAACAAATAGATCGCAAGGAGGAACAGGATCTGTGACCGGAGGACGGAGATGAAAAATCCGCTTCAGAAAAGTTTTGACCACCTCCACTGTCCTGTCCTGAATACAGTGATAGGCAGAAACAGCGGCCAGATGTACTTTAATGGAGGAGTAGCTGAGACCTGACTCAGACAGGGATAGCAGGTATTGTAAAACCGAGTTAACCGGACAGAGCAGAGCGTCAAGCCTCCTGGCTGCGGCCCACAGGTAAAAGCGTTTCCACTTCATGGCATAAGTGGCCCTGGTAGTCGGCTTCCGAGCCTCCACCAAAATCCGGGCAAAGTTATCAGAAACTCCAAAGCGAAGCTTTGCCAGGTCTGCAGGAGCCAAACATATAGGTGAAGGGGGCACAGGTTGAGATGAACCAAGGTCTCCTGTTGCTGCGAGAGTAACTGACCCGAAATGGGAAGAGGCCACGGAGCTTGCACCAACAGATGCCGTAGAAGCGAGAACCAAATCTGTCTGGGCCACAGAGGGGCTATCAGGATCATGGTGACCCTCTCTGATTGGGCTTTGAGGAGGACCCGCTGCAAGAGGGGGAAGGGAGGGAAGGCGTAAAGAAACCTCCCATTCCAAGATAGGGACAATGCGTCTTGCCAGAAAGCTCCAGGCTCTGGATCGAGCAAGCAAAAACTGGGTAGTTTTGTGTTGCAACGAGACACAAAAAGGTCCAAATCCGGCATCCCCCATCTTGCGAATAGCTTGTCTGCCATGGACTGCCTCAGGTACCACTCATGACAAAGCGGTTTTGCCCTGCTGAGGGCATCTGCGACTACATTCATGGAGATCGGAACATGGACTGCAGAAAGATGGAGATGGTGCTCCACTGCCCAGTCCCATACCCTCATTGCCTCTCGGCAAAGCGCGTAAGAGTGTGTACCTCCCTCTAGGTTGATGTAAAACACCACTGAAGTGTTGTCCATCTGAATGAGGAGGTGGCCGGGCTCTCGAAAAAGAGCCAGAGCCTGTAGGGAGTACAGGACTGCTCTGAGCTCAAGCACACTGATATTCAAGTTCTCCTCTAATGGAGACTACAGCCCTAGAGTCCTGTGGATCCCCAGGTGAGCCCCCCATCCCGTCCCAGATAAGTCTGTGGTGAGCGTCTGGACAGGACTTTCTGGCTGGAAGGGGAGTCCTCGGCAGAGATACTGGGGAGACGTCCACCAGCAGAGTTCTCGACAAACTGGCTCCGAGATCCTGACCAGCAAGTCCAAGTCATCCCTGGTCTGGTCCCACTGGACTGTAAGAGCCCACTGAATGGTGCGCATGCGCAGTCTGGCGAAGGGGACCAAGACTATGGTGGCCGCCACTGCCCCAGAAGCCTGAAGATGGACCTGGCTGGAACCATGGAGGCTGAAAAGCTTTGGTATGCCAAAGCCTGGATGCGCTCTGCCGTCTGAAGGGAGAAAGGCTTTCCCCAAAGTAGTGTCTAACAGAGCGCCTATAAACTGAAGATGCTGGGGGGGGGAAGAGAAGAGACTTTTCTGGATTTACAGTGATCCCCAGACGCCAACAAAGGGAGAGCATGGCCAGGATGGTCTCCCAAAGACGAGACCTGGATGGAGCCAAGAAGAGTCAATCATCGAGATAAGGGAATAAAAAGCGGCTGTCTCGACGCAGGGCCGCTGCAACGACAGTGAGGCACTTGGTGAAGACTCTGGGAGCAGAGGAAAGGCCGAAGGGAAGAATCTTGAACTGATAGGCCTGACCCTCGAACTTGAACTTCAGGAATCTCTGATGACGTGGCAAATGGGAATGTGGAGGTAGGCATCCTGCATGTCCAGAGATGCCAGCCAATCGGAGATTTGGAAGCAACACCATATGGATTCGGTAAGCTAACCATTGGTTGAGATCATTAAGGTCCAAGATTGCCCACAGGTCCCCGACTTCTTGGGATCCAGGAAGATGCGGAGTAAAACCCAGAATTCCTTTCTGCCTCCGGGATGCACTCTATGGCGTCCTTGTCTAGGAGAGACTGGATCTCCCACCTGATGGGAGGCCTGTGGTCTCTCAGGTAGTAAGAAGGGGGTGGTAGTCTGTCTGAAGGTAGAGACTCGAACCCTATGGAGTGCCCGAACTCCACCAGGTCGAGGACCCATCTGTCAGAGGTCACTTCTCTCCACGCAAGATGGTGGTGAGAGAAACGACCTCCCAACAGCTCTCCCGACGTCAGGTCTGGAAGGGGAGGATCGTTTGCATAGTCAAGGTGGAGAGAGGGAGCAGACGGTGGCTGCTGGAGGTCTAGCCTGTCTAGAAGGCGGAGGCAGCGCCTTGGTGACCTCCTTGTCGACCAAGCCACCCAGCTGTCTGTGAGGCTGAGCACAGGGTTCAGAGGCTGGTGTCCCTCTGCCACAAAATGGGGCCGATGAAAATGCTCCGTTCAGGCCATACATAGAGTGCACCATACGGATCGCTTTGCCGGAGACCTGCAGTCTAACAATCAACCTTTCTGTCTTCACCAAACAGCACAGAGCCATTGAAAGTGGCGTCCAAAAGTGTGGTCTGCACATCTGGGTCGAATCCTGATACCCGGAGCAGAGTGGTGCGAAGGCGAATTCCAGTAGCGGCCACCCTTGCTGAAGTGTCCCAAGAGAGTCGACATAGCGTCGAAGAACGGGGTACCACATCCCGAGCCCATCTGTAAAAGCTAGCATCGTCCTCTGAGGACAGTCAGGTAAATTTGCAGAATGTCCAATCCTTGGTCCCAAAGGGTGTTCTGGAATTGGACCATATGAGTCAAAAATTTATACTACAGATACTGTAGGTGGCAGTTGAGTACACCCTGTGACCTAAAGAGTCCAGCTGCTTAGACTCCCCTATCTGGCGGCTAGGTACTTAGGTGTTTCAGCCTCTGCGAATGATCATGTGTGGCCAAGATGACCACGGAATCAGCCATGGGGTGTTCGGTCAAGTAAGAATGGTCCTTGGGGGCCTGGTACAAGTAGCTGGCCTTCTTGAGCACTGCAGAGGATGTGTGTGCATGCCTCCAGGTAGCTAGGGTAATGTCCTGGAAAGTGTCCACCAAGGGAGGGATGACCATCGGCTTGAGATCCTTCTGGTGTAGGTATTTTGCCAGGTGCAAGCGTTTGGAGTCCAGGGCCACCATATCCCAGCCCATGTTCTCCTGAATGTGTCGCATGACCAAGGAAACTGGGGTCGTCAGGAGGAGATTTAGGTTGGTCCTCAGTGTCACCAGGGAGCGAGCCAGGGTCCAAATCGGGATAGGAGTCCGATTCACCGTAGGCGGAGGAAGGAGGAGGAGGAAGACTAAACCCGATGTCTCCTCTTGTGCCTGGGCCATTTAGGAGAAGGAGAGTGAGAGGAGGAAGGAGACCTAGTCCTCTTGCACTTGTCCTTGCACTTCCTGGGACTGGCTGGTGACTCATCTCCCTCAGTTCCAGAAGGAGCAGGTCCTACCACGTCCTGCTTAATTGCCTACCACTGAGCGAAAAGCTCCTTGACCTGGGACATCCCCAGCTTTGGAGATTCCGGCCTCTGAGGTGACGTCGGTCGACCAGCAGAGGTACTGGCGTTGGTAGGACTGGTGACGCCGGTGAAAACTCAGTGAAGTCGGGCAGATCCGGTGTCGTGGGGGACCGGTGAACGGTCACAAGGAGACATCGGAGGGACCAATGACGGCTGCAGGGCAGCTTTATCTGGCACTGATGGAGGCAGAGGAGTGACTGGTGTCTGTACTGGAGCCAAGTCCGATGGACGCCCCTTAGCTGGAGGATGGGGCAGTTGGAGGATGAGGGTTTAGAAGGCCGCTCAGCCTTGTGATACTCAGGGTGGCATCGGTCCGACTCAATGGACAGACGCCAGTCATGCTTATTTTTTGGTGGCAAAGAGGAGGCTCGAGAAGCAGAATGGCCCGAGGGTTGCTTGGCCTCCCGGGGATTGACCGAAGCAGAGCGGGAGGATTGCTTACCTGAGGGAGGCACGGAGCTAGAGTTTGAGTTCCTCTTGAGGCCAGAGGAGCCCGAAAAGGACAGCTTCTTGGCGGATGCACCAGCATCCGTGGGCTTAAATGACAACGCAGAACCGGAACCAGACATCCGGATCCTGATAGGTAGCACGGCGGCACCTTGGAAAGAGGCAGGAGGCTTGAGGGAGATGAGCCAGGCCTGTCAGGAGGAGCCAGAATGACCAGCAGAGCTGGAAGATCTGGGCCTGGAAGGCCAGCAGTCTTGATCCCAGCAGAGGTGCTTCTCCTTCCTTTCTGGGGAGGAGGGAGCGAGACTCCCTCCCAGAGAGCATGTCCTGCTGCATCTGGGCCAGTTACTGCTGTGCTAGATGAGCCTGTAGTGATTTTTGTCTTCGGATCCTGGTCTGACTGTTGAAGGCCTGGCAGTAGGTACAGGCATCGGTGTCGTGGTCTGGGCCCAGGCAGAAGAGATAGGCAGAGTGACCGTCCTTGGCAGGGATCTGCCATCTGCTAGAGCACCTGTTACGGTGCCTGGTCGACATGGAGGACATATATAGTCGAAAAAAAACCGTAGAAATTACAAAGGAACTGTTCTAGAGCTGAGGAACCCATAGGCGAGCAGACAGCTGACTAGCGAGTGCCGCAGCGGGAAAGAACTGGAGCACGTGGGGACAGCCTATGCCCTTTATACTATGTGACGGGGGGCAGGGCCATCGAGTAGAAGGTCCCACGTTGGTACTGCCAGAGAAGAGAAATGCCGAGATCTGCTGCCAGGTGGTAACAGTCCTACATATGTGTTACCTGCTGCAAGAGCTACGTAATAACTTATCGTAACAGTAGATCTTCGAGAGAGGCTCTTGCAGTGGTTATTCACAAATAGGACTAAGCCATCAGGACCCCACGGAAAAATCTTCGAGCTAGCAGTCTCTGGCAGGGACCGCCCCTGTCAGCTGACTTGCGCCAGCATACGTCAATATAGAGGGGCAGTCCCACGCCCGCCCTCCAGTTCTCCCACCAGAGGCTGACAGGAGAAAGGCTTGTCTCCTAAGGAGGAAAGAAAAGGAAACCCAGGGGGAAGGAGAGAGGGAAAGCAATACCTATTGCAAGAGACTCTCTCGAAGATCTACTGTCACGGCAACTTCTTACGTAACTGTACTATTTTACTTCAAGAGAGCTCTTGCAGTAGGTATTCACAAACAGGACTCCGTCCCAAGCAGTTTGGAAAGGAAAATTACGTACCTACCGTAATTCTTGATCTTCTTGGACGAGTCTCCACCACTCATTCACACTAGTGGGATTGGCGCCGGAGGCACTAAGACCCATCGGGAGCAAACTTTTTGCTGGAGGGTCGGCGCGAGAGACAGCGCCACGAGACATGGTGTCACGTGAAAGAGCGCTCGAGCGGTAATGACTATCTCGGCGACGACCCTCCAACCGCCTCAGTACCTTTTTACCAAGGAGGTGCAGCGAACTAACGTAAAGAGTAAACCCAACATTAAAAACGGACATAAGATAGTCCGCCGACCTGTAAGAAGGGTCAGCAAAGAAGTCCTCACGGCCTAAAGATTTGAGGGGTGAAGACCAACACAGCGGTGAGCTCGGGGGATGGAGGGTGGGCGTGTGAATGAGTGGTGGAGACTCGTCCAAGAAGATCAAGAATTACGGTAGGTACGTAATTTTCCTATCTTCCTGGACATAAGTCTCCACCACCCATTCACACTAGTGGGAGAGTACCAAGCTGATAATCCCCAAAAGGGCGGCAGGAGAGCCAGAGCTCAAGCGCCTAAGATAGAAGCCCATTAAGGATAGTTCTGCCGACGCGAATGTCGCCTAGCATGAACATCCAGTGCATAGTGCTTTAACGGAAGGTATGCACTGAGCTCCAGGTGGCGGCGTGCATATATCTGCAAATGGAACATTGAATTTCCGCTAGGGATGCCATGACGCCCTAGTAGAGTGGCGTACACTCACCTTCTAATTTAACTTGAGCCATGGAATAGCAATGGACGAAGGCATGCCACTAACCATGAAGAGATGCATCTAATAGCGACAGGTTGACCCAGCCGGGTGTCGCTGGAAGAAACGAACAGTTGCTGAGTCTTGCAACATCCTTGGTTCTATCTAAATAGAACCTAAGGCTCTTTAACATCCAAGGAATGAAGAGCCTGCTCCCCTCATTTTGGAAATTAGCTAAGTGGGCGGAAGTGACCAGAGGTTGGTTTAGATGGAATTCTGACACAACCTGGGAAGAAATTTAGATGAGTACGGAGAACTACGTTGTCTTTATGGAATACAGTATCATGGAGGGTCCGTAACCAGAGGCATGTATCTCAGAGACCCTGCAGGCTGAGGTAATGGCCACCAGGAAGGCAGTCTTCCAGGTAAGAAATTTTAGCTCACAGGTAGCTAAGGGTTTGAAAGGCTTCCGAGTGAGCATGTCCAGCACCAGGTTAATGTCCCAGGCTGCAACTGGACGCTTAACAGGGGGTCTGGTATGGAGAATCCTTAAGAAATCTCTTCACCATAGGTAACAGCCAGAGTTAAGGAAGAAACCGGCTCATGGAACGCTGAGATGGCACTAAGGTGAACTTTAACTGTGGAGTACTGAAGACCTAAGTTTGACAGGTCCAAAAGATACTCCAGAACCTTGCCAGGAGGACAGGAAAAGGGATTCCAAGAGGATTTGACACCAGAGAGAAAACGTTTCCATTTGGAAGCGTCGCTTTTAGGGTGGCTGGCTTTCGAGCAGCCAGAAGGATATCTGAGACTCTCGAGAGCGTTGAACCGATTCACTTCTATCTCTTCAGGAGCCAAGCATGAAGGTGAAGTGATTTCAGGTTAGGATGGACCAACGAACCCTGAATCAAAAGACTGATTTGCAAAGGAAGTGGTCTTGGAGAGGCTGCCAACATACTGTTGAGTAGAGGAAACCATAGTTGCCGAGGCCAGGAAGGAGCAATGAGAATCATCTTGGTCCCTGAGACTCGAACTTGAGGAGTACTCTCTGGATTAGAGGAAGCGTGGAAAGGCGAAAGCGTTTGTCCACTGCAGCCTGAACGCATCCTGACAGAAAATGCCAGGCCCTGGATTTCTGGAGCAGAAGAGAGGCAGTTTATGCTGAGTGGGGATGCAAAAGGTCCAGGTCTGGAGTCCCCACTCTTTGAACAGGGACCGAGCTATGGCTGGATCGAGAGACCACTCGTGAGGGTCTGCCTCCGTTCTGCTGAGGTGATCTGCTAGGTCGTTTTGTATACCTGGCAGATAAACCGCTTGAATCAGAGACTTGTGCTCCAAGCACTACCCCATACCCCTCATTGCTTCCTGCAAAGGGGGTAAGAATGAGCAATCACTTCTGCTTGTTGAGATGGCCACATCACTGCTTTGTTGTCCGCTTGAAGGAGAATGTTCTTGTGGACAAAGGACATCCTTCAGAGCTCGATTGCATAGGGGGACCGCCTCATTCCAGGACATTTATGTGAGATGAGTTTCTAACTGAGTCCATACATCTTGGAGGTGGAGGAGAGACAGTGAGCTCCCCATCCCATAGTGATGCGTCTGTGGTGATGAGATCTGATGATCCGGGGAGCAAAGGGAATCCTCCAGGAGATTGTTTTCTTGAGACTACCAGGTGAGAGACCTTCTAAGGGTCTGGCTACCTTGATGGGATGGGATTGGGGTGAGGTCGACCACTGGTGGAGAGCATCCATTGGTTGTCTGTCAGTCGGGCCAGAGGGAAGGAAGACCGAGGACGCTTATGAGACCTGAATATGCTTGATCGAGAGAGCTGTAACCGATTGGTTCTCCCTGATGTAACGGGCCATTCAAGGATGTCGAGTCTTCTGTCCTGAAGGAGTCACGAAGAGGGGTGTCTAGAAGTGTCCCTATGAACAGGAGCTCTGGAGGGTTGCGTTTAGATTTTTTAATTCTACAGAACCCCATGGACGTGAGAAGATTTGAAGGCTTGCACGGCTTCCAAAGTCCCTGACGGAAGGGCCTGCTAGAAGCCACCCAGGTAGGAAACACTGAGTCAGACTTTCCTGGAGATGCGCCTCATGAGAACTGCATACAACACTTCCTTTGTAAAAACTCTAGCTGCTTGGTAGGATAGCCCAAAGGGCAGGGACTCTGAACTGATAATGCTGACCCAAAGCCACAAACCTGAGGAACTTTATGTGGGTCGGGTGGATTTAGGATATGCTGGTAAGCATCCTGTACATCCAGAGAGGCTGGCCAGTCGTGCTGATGCAGCAAGGGTAACAGGGTACCTAGGAAATCATCTTGAATTTCTCCCTGGGAGGAATCTGTTTTAACTTTCTGAGGTTCTAGAATGGGGCGATCTCCGTGATTTCTTTGGAACTAGAAAGTAATGGGAGTAGAACTCTGTGTTTCGGTAGGGATGCGGGGCACCAGTTCTATTGTTCTGTTGTTCAGGAAGGCTCCTGGATCTCCGCTGTGAGGAGGTCTGACTGAGAGGATCGGCTACAACCTGGGTTGTCGTTCTTGGGAGGACAACGGGGGTTTCAAGAAATTGAGAGAATAACCTCGCGACCATCCAAGGACCCATTTGTCTTAAGTTATGGACTTCCACTGGTTGTAGAAGTACATCAGACGACCTCCCACTTGAGGAGAAAGTTCCACCGGGCAGAGTGGATGGAACTTGGGCCAATGATCATAAGGCAGCTTGGGAGCTTTAGGGCCCCGCGCTTTCTGCCGCGCCTTTTTTGAGGTTGGGCAGGTTGGCTTTTATGAAGCTTCCCCTGCCTCTGCCTCGAAAGGACTGACTACTATGAAACTGACGCCTGTTCACATGCGCTCGAGAGGAGGCATGGAGGTCTGGCCAACTTAATGGCTGATCTAGTCTTCTGAGTGGCCTCTAAGGCTTGCTCTGCTCGAGGGCCAAAAAGAAAGGAGCCATCAAAGGCAGCGCCATCACCTGCTGCTGAGCATCATTCGTGGAAGCTAGAAGTATCGTGAGCCAGGAATGGCGCCGTTGGTATAAATCCCCGCGGCTGCTGAGCGAGAAGCAGTGTCGAAAGCGTGGCGCATGCGGCTTTGACCTGTTGGTTATTGGATTCAATAATTTAATAACGGCCAGAAGAAGCTCTGACTTGAATCTAATCTGGAAGAGCTTCAACCATTCTTTTCTTATAGAGTGCCAAAGGATATACCTATACTGAGAAAAATAGCCTTGATAACTGCAATACTGCATACTTAGAGTGGAGGCAGCAAAGACTTCTCTTATCGAATGTATCAATCTTACGAGACTTCTTTAGTCAGGTCGAGCTTAGTAGTTTGAGGGAAGAACGACTTGTCATTCTCGCTGCCAGGGACTGCGGCTAGGATCCGCAAAGGCTTGGGATGCCAAAATGGGACGATCCTTGGGAGCTGAATACTTCTTATCAATGGATTTAGCCACTGAGGAATAAGAGCAGGATTATTCCATACCATTTGAGACAGCGCTTCTTAAGGAAGGCTGGATCGGAGGAGTCAACCAGAGGGATCTCCAAGCTATGAAGATACTGGAGTCTTAATATCTTCCCAGGATCGGTGTCTGTAGTCTGGAGAGAAAGAGCGGATCCTAGGTTCTTCAACAGAGACTTAAAGGACAGGTCCCTACTCACAAGGCTCTGTAGCAAAGAAAGATCCTGTTTCTCCACTTCATCACCCAACCGAAGGTCTGGGTCAGGCTCAACATCATCTCCTGATGGTCCAGAAAGGACCGTTTGACAGGAAAGGAGGAAAATTAGGAGAGGAGGAAACAGCAGAAAACAAGGAGAGTCCTTGGCGGCTGCTGGCGCCGAGACGGGCAAAACGGGCTGAAGACGGACCGAGGAGGCGTGACGGGCGCTGGCGAGGCACGCGCCCCGCGAGCGCTGGGCGGCGCTGCTGGATTTACATCGCGCTGGCGCTGGAGCCGACGACAGCAAGGCACGGGCGCCGGGGAACGCGCCTGACGACGGGGCGGCAGGCGCCAAGCGAACGGCGCAGCGGACGACGCCGCCGCTAACGGGCGCCGGGGCTTCTCATCCAACGGGTACTACGGGCGGCGCTGTTAGATCTACAAGGCGCCGCAGACGGGCGCCGCAGACGAAGGGTAATCAAAACGCGCCGACAAGTTGGGTCAGGACCTCGGGCCAAGCGCTGGAAAAGCCCCAGGAACCTGGAATGCCAGAGAAGGAAAAAACCAGGAGATAAGGGCATCGCGTGAGCCCCTCGCGCCGCAGCCATGGAGGGGAAAACATCTACACGGAGTCGCTGGCATCAAGAAGGCGCCACGCCGACGAGGAAGGTCCAACCGCCTCTACCTGATCGCCGAGGGCCCGAGGGCTCCAGGCAACCGGGCCAGGCAGAAGAACCAACCTCCGAGCCCACTGCTCCATAAGAGCGCCCACTGATGAAACTGCTCATCTGGAGTCCTACCTATAGGCGGAGGGACTCCGATGTCGAGGACGACGCAGATTACGGAAGTTGGCGACTCGAAGGAGGAGACCGGCAACTAGCAACGATAACTTTGCGCGACGCCAAGAGACATATCATAGAGGGCGCAATTCCCCGAATGATGCTCTTCTTTGACCTGTGGGTCAAGAAGAGTTTTGAGGTCAACGCGTGCCGAGAATGCGACTGCTTATTTTTATGCCGGGCGGGGACCGCCATCCCCGGCATCGGACTGACCGTTGTCGGAACTTCGCTGAGGAGAAGGAGGCTAACCGGATCCAGCCCGGCTGACTGAACAGCTTTCATACTAAGTCTCCCTACCGCTACCTGACCTGCTCTATGGTAGACTTCGGCCCAGTAGGTCGAGACTTCTTCAAGTAAAATTTAATATGAAAAATTTAACGAAAATAGAATAAAATTAGCGATACTACATATCGAGATAAAGTTACAAAACAAACTGAAAACTATGCGCTAGTTTGAAGTCTGACTTCGACAGGCGACGTTACGTCATTACTGAAGCCGCACTGACGCATGGAAAAGGAATCCGAGGCGCCGGAGGGTCGCCGCCGATGAGCCATTACCGCCGAAAGCTGCTGCTCTCGGCACCGTGTCTCGCGAAGGGCGTTGTCTCTCGCTACCGACCCTCCAGCAAAAGTTTGCTCCTCGATGGTCTTAGTGCTCTCCCGCCAATCCCACTAGTGTGAATGAGTGGTGGAGACTTATGTCCAGGAAGATCAAAAGAAACCAGGAAGGAGGAACAAGAACAATCTGTGCACAATACATTCTGGCAGATCCTGGCCTCCAAGTAAGGAGCCCTTTAGGCCAACTTGCTCTGCAGCTTGAGGCGACATCCAAGCTGTAATACTTGGTAAAGGTATAAACCAATGGTCCAGGTGGCCACGCACAGATTTCTGCAGCTAAAACATTCTTAAAGCATGCGTGGAAGCTGCCATGCCCCTGGCAGAATGACCTTCACCTGACCTAGACGGGTTTGTCATACTTATTGTAACAGTACGTGATAGAGTTTTCCAACCATTTGAGAGGCACTGTTTGGACCTAGCAAGGTCCTTCTTCTTAGGAGCAAAGGAGACGAACAACTGGTCCATCTTCCTGGAGTCCTTAATTCTGTTGGTATAGTACCACAAGATCCGATGGACATCAAAGGTGTGAAGATACAGGTTACTCACCTGTAACAGGAGTTCTAGAAATGGTATATGTTGTTCATCCACACTGTCAGGCAGGTATCCTTGCCGCTTTAAATCTTGCCGGAAGGTCTTCAAGCTGGCTCCTCCCACCCACCCGGGTGGTAAAACTCTCGGCTCCGCCCCATGACGCCAGATCTGGCCCGCTGGAAGCTCAGGTTGTGCGTCGAAGCCGGGGAGGTCGGGTGGGTCGTGCGGATGAACAACATATACCATTCCTAGAACTCCTGTTACAGGTGAGTAACCTGTATTTCTAGGACATGGATATGTTGTTCATCCACACTGTCTGGCAGACTCCCTAGCAGTTCTCCGGGAGGAGGGAGGCAAGGCGCACACCCTACTTAGGGAATACGAGACTGGAGAACCGAGGCCCCAAAACCAGCATCCCGCATGACTCAAGGTCGATGTGGTAATGGGTGATGAAGGTGTGTGCTGACTTCCAGGTAGCAGCCCTGCAGATTTCCTGGATAGGGCGTCCCTGGAAGCAGCCACCGATGCAGCAGTATGGTGGGTAGAAATGAGCTCTTATCCCTCTGGAGGCTCCATGCCAGCCAACCTAGAGCAGAGATCTATGCAGGAGGTGACCACCTGCCTATAATCCGCTTGGCTGCAGGTCACGCAGGTGCGACTGGCGTGGTGACAAACAGCTGGCGAGAACCTCTCCCCGAATTTCAGCCGTACACTCCTTATAGTAGCGGCGCCTTCTAGGGTCCAGAGTATGGAGCCTATATTCGCCTCCGAGGTGTGATTGGGGTAGAACACCGGCAGTCTCAACACCTGGTTAAGGTGAAACTCCGACACCACCTTCTGAAGGAATTTGGGTGGGGCGCAGGACAACCTTGTCCCTGTGAAGACCAGGTAAGGAGACCGATGCAGAGCGCCTGAGCTCTCCCATCCTTCTGGCTGAAGTAATAGCCACCAAGAAGGCGGTCTTCCACGACAGGTGAAAGAGTTCACACCTGTGCACTGGTTCGAATGGCTTGCCCATGAGCTTTGCCAGTACCAGCAGTAGATCCTACTGGAGGTGGAGGTTCTCACCGCACGGAGGAAATGTGATCAAGGCCTTTAGAAAAGCATCAGACCACCTTCTCCTGTGCCACCGACTGCTTCCCGGCCCAGCGCCAGTAGGCTAGAGATGGCTGATCAGGTGCTACCAAGGACATTGACCTAAGCCCTTGCTGAGAAAGGGACTAAAGGTAGTCCAATATGCTCGCCAAGGAACAGGAGGAGGAATGGTCAGGCCCTTGCCCTGGCACCAAATAGAAAATCTCTTCCATTTGAAGGCGTAGCATTTTCTGGTCGACTCCTTACGGGACGCCTCAACTACGTTGAGGACCTGCAAACGAAAAGACCCAAGGCCTGGAACTCTAGCCGCTCAGGAACCAAGCCTTCAGGTGCAGGGATTGAAGGTCCAGATGCAACACCTTCCCTTGATTGACTGAGAGCAGGTCCGGGCGAGCTGGAAGCTGCCTCGGGAGCCTGGAGCTGAGGCTGAGGAGATCTGGGTACCAGTACTGGGCGGGCCAGTCTGGGGCTATCAGGAATCACCTGCGCCTGTCTCTCCTTGCTTTGAGAAGCACCTTGTGCATCAAGGGAGCGGCTAGAAGAGGCCCGGGGTCCACGGCCCGCGAGAAGCATCTAGCACAACGTTACTTAGAGGCGTGGTTGACTAGTCTCCACCGACCAGGGTCGGTATTGTTCAAGGTAATGCTCCACCTCATAGCACAGTCCATGGTCATCACTTTGGACCAGTGCAGAAGAGAGACCGATTCCCTCTTATGGACATTATGGATCATGATGAATCCCCAGGAGTTGCCTTCCCAGTGGCTGAGGCCATCTTGAAATTGAATCTGGAGCTTTGGCAGCATCCAGCATCCTGCCTGGTACTCTCGGCCCATATGATCTGCAAGTAGGTGGTCCTACTGGCTCTTTCAGGGTTCTCCCACCACCTCAGCAGAAGAGCTGGTTACAGAATCAGTTCCATAAGTCTGGGCACCAGGAGAACAAGCCCTGAAAAGGAGACACTTAAGATTGATCACACTGCTAAAAGTGCATGCTGGGACTACCTTGGATCTCCGGCAGGCTAGCTGTGCTGTTATGGTGGCCAGTTATGACCATTTATGATTGTTTGACATGTTCGTTCCCCACCTCCAACGAGAGCAGCGAGTGATAGTTGAACTCATCAGAGACCATGCTCAATCGCTGGCTAAATACCAGCTCCTGGCAACCTTGGACATGGGCGACTTATGCATCTGTGCAGTGGCAGTCTCCATGCATCGTGGGGCCTGGCTGCAGTTGTTCACCAACAGGAGGTTGAGTGGGTGTCCTTCTGGGCACCAACCTCTTTGGCCTCGGTGGTAGGACATATCACGAGGATTGAGAAGTCCAGTGCCAACCAAGATTGTTATTTTGTCCCAGAGGGAGCCAAAGAAAAGGCCACAGGAGCTGACCTTTTTAGGATCGTGGATATGATGTTTTATCCACACTTGCTGGCATGTCCTTTCCCATTAAGAATCTTGCCAGAAGTTCTAAAAGCTGGCTCCTCCCTCCCACCCGGGTGCTGTATGTCTTGGCTCTGCCCCATGATGTCAGATCTTCTCCTCTGCTGGAAGATTCAGGTTCCCTCTTTATCGCTGGGTCACGATCATGACACTCAGGCGCAGCAATGTGTCACGATTTCATCCAAATGTTTTGATGATCATCTTGGTACGACTGCAATTGGGCAGACCAGAGAAAGGGAACCCATCAGTCAAATCCAGTGAAGTCCATTGGGTGGTCTCCACGGCTGCGGGTCCTCTGATCAGCTGGAACAGATGAAGGCCTTTGAAGAGGAGGCGGCGTGGCCACTGATTGGTCTCTTCTGTGTAGATCTTGTCCCACTCAGTCTGGGCTGCACCTTCTCAGGCTCCTTTCAGAAGATGGGGCAATCTTTCCCTACCAGGAGAGTCCCTCAAGGCAGCATGTCTCTCAGTCCCACAAGGACAAGGAGCACAAGGAAGGATCATAGAAACATAGAATTTGATGGCAGACAAGGACCGCTTGGCCCATGTAATCTCCCTGTGCACCCCAGTATTCCCCCCCAGCTTTCCTTACTGCCTTCTCACATTGCTTGCCCACCTTTAGGTCATCTGATATACTGTAGAGTAGATTATAATTGCTGTCCATTTATTTTCGCTATTTTCACTATTTGAGGAAATCAGCAAATTTAAATTGGCCGCTATTGTAATCGGACTAATACTAACTACCCTGTACTGCTGATAAGCAAATTCAATCAGAAGTGAATATGCCTGTGCAGTAGCATCAGTGAAATCTGGCAACCGCTAATTCAATCAGTTCTACAGTATTACCCCAGGTCCCTTTCCATTTTTCCTGTTGTCAGTATCTCACCCCCCATTGTGTATTCTTCTCCTGGATTTTTGTTTCCCAGATACATTACCTTGCACTTCTTTGCACTGAATTTGAGCTGCCGCATATTTGACCATTCCTCCAACCTTGCCAAGTCTCTTCTCATAATTTCCACTCCATCTTGTGTATCAACCCTGTTGCAGATATTTGTGTCTGCACAGAGGCATACTTTTCCTTCCAGTTCCTCTACAATGTCACTTATAAAGACATTAAAAAGGACCAGTCCCAGTACTGAACCCTGTGGTACCCCGCTAGTAACCCTCCTTTCTTCACTGTGGACTCCATTTACGACTGCCCTTTGTGTCCTGTTGTCTAGCCAATTTTTTATCCAGGCAACCACCTTGGAATCCACCTACATGCTAACATGTGTATTAATCTTTTGTGTGGGACTGTAACAAATGCCTTGCTAAAATCTAGGTAGGCCATGTCCACAGCCCCTCCCTGGTCTACTACTTTGGTCACCCAGTCAAAGAAATCTATTAGATTCATCTGACGTGACCTTCCCATCGTGAATCCATGCTGCCTTGGGTCCTGTGCCCCACTGGCCTCTAGGTACTCAACAATTCTTTCCTTCAGAAGTGATTCCATCATTTTCCCTACCACTGAGGTCAAATTAACTGGTCTGTAGTTTTCTGCCTTTGTCCTGCTCCGACTTTTGTGACGAGGAATCACATCCGCCCTCCTCCAGTCCTCGGGTACCACCCCATCCCCCCATGATTTGTTAGAGAGTAGTCAGCTGTGTCACTAGTTCTACCCTTAGTTCTTTTAGAATTCTTGGGTGAATCCCATCAGGCCCCATTGCTTTGTCCTTCTTCAATTTCATTAGTTCTTTCAGAACCCTTTCTTCTGTAAATGGACTGGTATCGACCCCTGTCTTCAGAGAGTTTCTCTTGTTTGGTTTAGGTACCTCCCCCTCCTCTTTGTGAATACTGAGCAGAAATATTCGTTCAGTATCCCTGCTTTTTCACTGTCACCCTCTACGTACATTCCCTCCCCTTTATTAAGCCTCAGTATCCCTCCTTTGGTCTTTCTTCGCTCCCTAATGTACCTATAAAAGGTCTTATCCCCCTTCTTAAGAGTTGGCTATCCTTTCCTCGGTTTGGGCCTTTGCTATTCTGACTGCCTTCTCTGCCTTTTTCTGCTTTAACTGATGAAGTGCTCTGTCCTGCTCCTTCTGGGTTTCCTTATTTCCTGAATGCTATACTTTTCTCCTTAACCTTCCCTGCCACCTCTTTTGAGAACCATAGTGGTTTTTTTCTTTATTGTGTTTTGTTGATTTGCTTTTACACAAAGGCTTTGTTGCCTCTGTGATGGCTGTTTTGATTACTCCCCATTGTTCCTCCACCCCTCCTTGCCTGTTTGCTAGTGCTTTTCTGAGGCGCTTCTCATTTTCCAAAGTCAGCCTCCTAAAGTCCACCTCTTGCTTTGTATGGCTGTTTATTGTGAACCACACTGTCTTTAGGTCGCTTGTTCCCAGATGGCTACCCACTTCTAAATCTGAGATTCTTTCTTCGTCCCCCATTTGAGAGTACCAGGTCTAAGATTACTCCTCCCAAGTGGGTTCCAATACTAGCTGTCTGAGGCATGCCCTTGTAGGGCATCAAGAATGACCCTGCTCTTGGATGTGCCTGCATGGGTGGTACCCGAGGACTGGAGAAGGGCAGATGTGATTCCCTCACACAAAGTGGGAGCAAGGCAGAAGCAGAAAACTACAGACCTGTTAGTTTAACCTCAGTGGTGGGGAAAATGATGGAATCACTTTGAAGGAAAGAATTGTTGAGTATCTAGAGGCCAGAGGGCTCAGGACCCAAGGCAGCATGGATTCTGGCGGGAAGGTCATGCCAGACAAATCTGATAGATTTCTTTGACTGGGTGACCAAGTAGTAGATCAAGGAGGGGCTGTGACATGGCTCACCTAGACTTTAGTAAAGGCATTTGACACAGTCCCACACAAAGATTAATATACAAGTTAGCCAGCCTGGGAAAAGAATTGGCTGGAGAATAGGACACAGACAGTAATAGTAAATGGAGTCCACTCTGAAGAAAGGGGTTACTAGTAGAGGTACATGAGGGTTCAGTATTAGGACAGGTCCTCTTCAATGTCTTTATAGGCGACATTGCAGAGGGACTGAAGGAAAGTATGTCTCTTTGCAGATGACACAAACATCTGCAACAGAGTTGATGTACAAGGTTAGGTGGAAAGGATGAGAAGGGACTTGGCAAGGGTAGAGGAATGGTCAAATGTATGGCAGCTTAGATTCAATGCTAAGAAGTGCAAGGTAATGCACCTGGGAAACAAAAACCCAGGGGAAGAGTACACAATGGGGGGTGAGATACTAACAACAACAAAAATGGAAAGGGACCTGGGGGTAGTCATATCAGATGACCTAAAGGTGGGCAAGCAGTGTGAGAGGGCATGAAGGAGGGCTGGGGGGATACTGGGATGCATAGGGAGAGGCATCACCAGTAGAAAACAGGAAGTTATTATCCCTCTGTACAGACAGTTGGTGAGACCCCATCTGGAGTACTAAGTGCAGTTCTGGAGACCCAATCTCCATAAAGACATAGACAGGATGGAGGCTGTCCAGAGGAGGCAACTAAAATGGTGCAGGGTCTGCACCGGAAGACATAGAAGAGAGACTTAAGGAGCTGAATATGTATAGCTTGAGGAAAGGAGGAGAGAGGGGGACATGATAGAAACTTTCAAGTACCTCAAGGGAATCAACAAAGTCCAAGAGGGTAGCATCTTTCAAAAAGGTGTGCAAGAACAAGGGGCACAATTTGAAGATAGAAGGGGGGGCTCAGAGGTAATTTAAGGAAGTATTTTTTCACAGAGAGGGTTGTGGATGCATGGAACAGCCTTCTGAGGAAGGTTGTGGAGTCAAAAACAGTGGTGGAATTCAAGCATGCATGGGACAGTCATAAGGCAATTCTAGGGGGTGTGGGTAGGAAGAAGTAGGCTGCTGGTTAACTAGGATCTGCAGCTTGTCCATTAGGTAGGGAAAAGGGCAAACTGGGTGGGCCAAGCGGTCCTTATCTGCTGTCAAAATCTATGTAGCAAAGGTGCTCCAGTTAACATCTGGCGCATTCAGGTCCCCCATCAACAATATCTCCCCTTTTTCTGCCGTTCTAAGGATGCCTTCCATCATTTCCTTGTCCATTCCCTCCCCCTGAGATGGGGGTCTATACAACCCCCATGCAGATTGTGGTGCCATTTCCTGTCTCCAGGGTGACCCAGAGAACCTCATCTGCCCGGCTTACTTTTAGTTCTGTTGCTTTGATCCCTTCCTTTACTTGGAGAGCTACTCCTCCTTCTCCTCCTCTTTACCTCCTGTTCCTCCTGTAGATTGTGTATCCTGGTATGTTGATATCCCAGTCATGGTTCTCTGTGTACCATGTTTCTGTGACTGCCACAATATCCAGGCAACTCTCTTCCATCAAGGCCACTAGTTCAGGAGCTTGTTACACAGACTACGGGCATTGGTACTCATCACCCTCCACTTTTGATGGCTTTACCCTTTTAGCCCCATTTCTGTCCTTACTGCCTTTACCTTTTTACATTTACCTCTGTCCTTTCCTATTGACTTCTCTACCTTGGTGTTTACTTCACTAACTACCCTTGTTGAGAGGTTTCAATACTTCTTCCTGCCTCCCCCGGGCTAGTTTAAAGCTTGCCAATGAAGCATTTAAACCTTCTCACCTAGGATCCTGGTTCCTCCTCGACAGATGCAGACCATCGTGCCAGTATAGGTCTGCATCCTCCATGTGGCTCCCAGTCCCCAATGAAGCTAAACACTGCACTCCACACCAGTTTTTCAACCATTCATTGAATTCCTGGTGAGGAGTACCCTTAGCAACACCTCCTGCTATAGACAGGCAGCAACTCCGAGAAGGTTACCAGATGCGCTACTTGTCTAAGGCCCCTCCCCAACCCTACAACTCCTCTTGCACTGCTCTGATTCCATTCCTAGCCAGGTCATTTGTCCCTAGGTGAACAATGACATCCAGCTCCTCCCTGTGCAGCTGCTCCCACGATCCTGAGGATTCTTCTTCCTGTCCCTCCAAGCCGTGGTGCCAGGCAGGCACCTTACCTCCTCCCTTCCCTCCTCCATTTCTACCCCCAATGATTGAGTCCCCCACCAGGAGTTGTTTCACCCCCTGGGGTCCGGTGCCACCTCCTGGTTCTCCTTGTGACAGTTCCCAGCATCCTCCTTGGTCTCCACTGCAGGTGCCTCCATAGAGGAACCACTATCCACCACAAGAGCGTATGAATTGTGGAGAAGTACAGCTGGAGGATCAACTCGCTGACACGCTCTTGGGACTGTGAGAGGTCTCGCTGCCGGGAATTTTCTGTCTCTACTTTGGTCGAGGTTGCAGCCTTGGTCCTGGCTTTTGGTACCCCTGGCAGGCTGGCCAGCTAAGACACGGGTACTCACCTGATCGAGAGTATTCTCTACGCCTGGCTGCCACTTGATGAGGCTGGACAGCCTTTATTTAGGACCCCGTCCTGTCTGCTCCCACCAAGGAGATCCATCCTGCTGGGAACCCCTCGTGGTCCCGGTCCCTGACCAGGAAGGGCTGCAGTTCTCCGGCTTCTTCCAAACAACCCCGCCTGTCTCCCGATGGTCCAAGTCGAGATCTCGAACGCTTTGACAGACAGGCTGAAGAAGGCACATACACTCCAAAAGTGGCACTGTCAGTTACTCTTCCTCGCCCTCCTTGAATGAGGAGACTTCAAAGAAAACTGTATCAATGCTATGAGGATTTGATATGGCAGCAGCTGATTATGTCCAGCCAGAACTAGACTTCGGCTTCTACCGCAGCCATTACTTGGCTGTCACCCTCTAGTCAGACGTCAACACCACAGGAGCCGGTCCGTAGCATTCTTCCTCCTGAAGAACTAATCAAGACCATTCTGGCTTGGCCAAAACCAGCCTCTTAACAGAGTGGGGTGGAGCCGCCACCCAAGCAGCCTCCTTTGGGGGCTCCTTGAAGGAGTCTCAGCCCGTTGCAGGCCTCCCCCATAGGCTGTCCATCCCTAGCACCGACCATCCCTAGGCTGGTGGAGGCGATCTGAGTGGCCAGCCAATCTATCAGGATTCTTCAGGAGTCTGAGGACTCTGACTCACATTCTGCCCCCTGGACGAGAGAACTGCTGGGAGCTCGACGGAGGAAGGCCCTACTTCCTTCATGGGCATTCTCCGTCTAGTCTCCAAATCCACGAAGATGCCCTTAGAACTCATTCAGAAATGGGCCAAATACCCCCTCACTGATATCCTCAAATGAGGGGATTCACCAATGGAGTCCTTCCCAGTGGCTGAGGCCATTGTTCGTCTGTCTTTGGAGCTGTGGCAGCACCCTGCCTCCTGCCCCGTGTCCTCAGCCTGAATGGCCCGCGAGTATGCGGTACCCATTGGTTCCCTTTCGGGATTCACAGAGCACTCCTCAGCTGAGGGATTGGTGACTGAAGCTGTGTTCAGGCGCTCAGGTAATTTAGTAGACACCGTTAGACTCCTGACAGAGAGTCAAAAAGTTGGACCATTCGACTGGAAAGTCTATGCCCTGCTTCCCTGGGCCTTCACTCAGGCAAGCTTGGCCATCATCATAGTGCATCTGCTACATCTCTAATTGTACTTCTGTACTGCTCTTAGCTGCCACATGTGTTATCCTGTTGTGTACATACTGTATAAAACTATGCCTTACTAAGATTTGTATGCTGTTTTAATCTGTATCTTGTTGTCCTCACATGACTTGTAACCTGTTCTAATCTGTAACATGTCGTCTTATGTATTTAAATCTGTAATTCCTGTACTCTCCCGGGTCATACCTGAAAATAGGCAGTTGTCTAGTGTACTTACCTGGTTAACAAAAGCTAAATAAATAAATAAATGTTTCTCACGCCCTTCTGGGCTCTCTTGATGAGGTTCTTCCTAACCTCCCTGCAGACCTCCAGACGACGGTCAAGCTGGTGACCACGGCCAAGCAGTTACGAAGCAGCAACTCCAGATGGCCCTGGACCTCTGGGACTCTTGCGCCTGCTCGGTGCCGGCCGTGTTTGCCATGTGCCACAGAGCCTGGCTGAGGGTTTCCGCCTTCAAGGGGGACACTCTGCGCAAGTTGATGGACGTCCCCTTCCTGGGTACTGACCTCTTCGGTCCAGGAGTGGATGGTCACCTCCAGCGCACAGAGAAGTCCAGTGCCACCTTGGACTCTGAGTTCTGCTCAGAAGGAATCACAGGGTTCCAAAAAAGCAGAAACCGCCTTTTCGGCCTTCTGCCCTTGTGGCCAAGCAGTCCCATTTCCAGTCGGGGCAGCAACAGCAGCAGGCTCAACCTTGACGCCCTCGGCCCAAGTAGGGGGCCCCTGGCATCCTATAAACCCAGAAGAAACGGTCCCGGTGGTTCCCCAAACTGGATCCTCCTCCTCCTCCAGGCCTGCACAGTGATGGGATTGGGGTTGCCAACCCCATACCTGTCAAACCAGCTCTGGGTCCTCCCATGGGGGGTCGGCTCCGCCACTTCTTTCCGCCTGGTCCACTACTACAATGGACAGGTGGGTTCTGGAAGTGGTCAGCCAGGGTCTGCCTCTGGAATTAGAGCAGTACCCACCAAGCCTAGCCTGCGCCCCATGGGAGGATACGGTGTCCGTGCACACTCAGTCGGCTCTCCGAGACATCGCCCAATTCCTCCACAAGGAAGCAGTTGCCAGAGTCGCGGCTCCCCCTGTCAACCTATGGGTCATTTCCAGGTATTTCCTGGTCCTGAGACTGACTGGGCTGGTGCCCCATTCTAAATCTACACGACCTGAACCAGTTTTCTCTGATCCTGCACATTCAGGAGGGTAACTCTGTCTCATCATACCATCTCAAGCAGAACATGTGGTTTTGCTCTCTGGATCTTTAGTACGTGTTCTTTCACATACCAATCCGTCAGTCTCTCCGGCAGGTTCCTCCATTTTCAAGCGGAGGGAGCCCTCTTCGAGTTCCGAACCATGCTGTTTTTCCTGTCATTGGCCCCCTGAGTCTTCACGAAATGCATTGCAGTGGTACCTGCATATCTTCGGCGTCCGGTTAGAGTGTACCCCTATCTCGACAACCATCTCGTAGCAGGTTTCTCCAGAAAAGAGGTGGAGAAATCCAGGGATCTGTCCCTCCAGACTTGCATGAGACCAAGTCGGAACTCGTACCTTTGCAGGTGATCTGCTTCATCAGGGCAGAACTCAACTCTTGCCGAGCCAGAGCCAGGCTACTGATGTACAGGGTGGAGGTTTTCTCCTCCTTTGTCCAGTCATTTCTGGTTGGGCACTTCCTCCCTGCCGGGGACTTCCTGTGCCTTCTGAGGTACTTGGCTGCCTGTACTGCCATGGTTTGATGGGCCCGGTGGCATATGCACCCCTTGAATGGGAGCAACATGGTCACTTCAACCAGCTGGTCACTGTGACTCTGAAGATGTGGGATGCTCTCCAGTGGCGGACCATCCTAGTACACTTGCAGGAAGGGATCCCATTTGTCCGTCCCAAGCCGATGGTCGTTCTCATGACCGATGCTTCTCACAGGCTGGGGTGCCTGTCACAAACCCACTCAGCAGGTCAGCCCTCTACTCCCAAAATGCCAACCTCCAAGCGCAGTCTTGTAAACAGTTAACAGAAACAGGGTAACCCTCCTGTCTGTGTTTGTGGGTTCGAATCAACCTTTGTTCTCAAGTTCTGGAGGGATTCAAACTGTGAACCTCTTGCTAGCATTCCCAATGCACAAGGTCAGATAATTCTGTTTTCGGGGGGCCAGATATATTTGTCTATGGGCACCTAACCAGGTGTACAAAAGTGAACCCTTAAAAACTCTAATAAAAGACCTCAGATTAAACTCTCACCTTTTTCCAGTTTGGTATCACCATTCAAGCTTATGAACAGTGTCTGCTTTAACCATATATACTTCACTTGTTAAAGAAATTCAGAGACAGACCAAGTAGGCTCTAAAAATAGTTTTACTAACATAGATAAAAGTATGTAAAACATAAAATACAGAACCATGTATCACAAGAACCATACACTCTTTTAAAAGAACAAGGTTTTAACAGTGCAGTTCCTACTACAGTACTTAGAGTTTGTCTCTCTACCTGTATACTTGCTTAAAGTGCTCAAAGATGTTTTTTGTCAGCGTAGATAAGTGTCTCTCTGAAGGAAGACATTACTGTTTAAAAAACTGTGTTTGCCAACCCCTTTGCATGAGGTCACCTAGCTCCTCCTCTGTTTGACAAATCATACACCCAGGATGTTTTATAATTTTAGAAGCTAAGTTAATTAAGGTTACATCAGCAGAAACTCCTTTCCCATGTGACTTCCCCAATTAAGTCTTTCTTTTCATCATGATCTTCTTTCATCCCAGAGCAGCATCCTCTCTCACACAGACATCAAAGTATTTTTGACTTAGCACCAGTGTCACATAACCTGCACTCTTCCCCTAAATGCCATAAAAGTTTGATTTTCCTCTTGGCAACTACAGCTATAATTAACTTGGATAAACAGGAGATCCTTGATTAAGGCCTGTTCTAGTCTGTAATTATCTCATGGCTTTATCTTTTGCTGAGACCGGGGTGGGGGTGGAGTGAGGTAATTCCAAGAGCACCAGATTTCTCAGCAGAGGCAATCAGTAACACATTTTATATTTCAAAAATCATACTGTACTCAGAACTGGCTGTCACATGTCAGTTCCCATTGGAATCTGAGTCCCTGGGCTGGACCCCAAGGAACTTGATATCATATCAACCTGCTGGAGCTTGGAGCAGTCCGGCTGCCACTGTCGGCATTCGCTCCGCTCCTTTGGGGTCAGGTGGTGCAAGTCCAGATGGACAATACCACGACCATGTACTATCTCAACAAGTAGGGTAGCATGCACTCCTGGTGCCTCTCTTGTTCATAGGGGCCGGCCTGACTGGGATCGGGACCCCTAATTGTTTTGTCTGGGCACCAGACCTACCTTTGCTTCACATTCACTAATATTCCCGTGGTTTCACAGAACCCCCGCCTCCTCCTCCTCCTCCCACCACTATTTCTATGGACGTGGATACTGCAGTTCAGCAGGTTTTGAAGGTATTGAGGCATTTACAGCCTCTGGCTCCGATGCTGGAGGTCGCCCATTCTGGTCACCCACGCTCCACCAGAATGTTTCTTGGTGAGCGACCCAACTCCCACTTGTTTCTCCTTTGGATTATGAGAAAGAATACTACTCCATGGATTTAGAATTCCTGAATGATGTATCAGAGGATCTGTAGAATACTGACATTCAAGAATGGGACTCTCATCCTCTTATTTTCTTTCCACTATATCATCTCTGCACGAGGAACTGACCCACCATGCAGTGGCTTCTCCCCCTGATGACCTGTCCTTTCATGATATGATGCTCCAGATACAGAAGATTATGGGCTTCTCTACTACTGCACATGTCAAACAGAGAAAGAACATGGCAGACTGTCTTGAAATGCCAGGGGACCCGGTTGATGTGGTACCCCCCCAATCATCCAAACATACCAGAATGCGGTACTTAAGGTTTAGGATCAGCCTTCTGCTGCCCCTGCTCTTCCTCGGAATGTGCATTGTTTGTACCAAGCTCCCCCCGATCACCCATTTTTCTCCTGTAACCACGAGGCTGATTCAGTGGTTATTGCTGCCACTCATGACCATACTAAACCCCCCTGGCACTTGAGCTCCTTACCTCCAGATAAGGAATCCTGTTGCCTAGACTACCTGTGAAAGAAAGTCCTCCAGGTGGGCACACAATCTTAAGAATTTTGAACTGTATGGGACATATGGGGAAATACCAACGCATTCTCTGGTCCTCTGCTCTTAAAGTAGTTGATAAACTCCCTCCTTCACAGGAAAAAGGCCAATTACTGACTACGATATCCACGAAATTCCATTTCCGGCATCTCCTCCACTTGGGATATGATGCGGTGGATACATGTTCTGGGCAACGCTACTGGGCGTCGTCCTCCCGCCATCATGCCTGGCTCCCAGTCTCATGTCTACAACCAGACATTCAGCACAGACTGGTTAATGTCCCATTTAATGGTGCTAAACTTTTTGGCCCAGGCACCCAAATGCTCTTGGATGATCTCCAGCTGTCAGGCCGCACTCTCCGTACAGTGCATGGTATGTACCATGTTCCACAGTCCTCGTACCAGTGTTGTTCACAGAATTTTTCAACACAGAGGCAAGGCTAGAGGGGCGTATAGAGGTGGCTCCCGCGGACGTCCTGACACCCCTTGCAAGTCTGCCATGCCTTCCTTGAAGGGACCCTGCTTCCACCCTCCAGGTGGTGCGGGCCAGAGCCCTACCCAGTGACCCATTAGGGCTTGACCCCCGCTTCCTTCTTCAGGCCTTGGAAGGTGTGGGGGTCCGTTTAGTCTTCATCTGGAGGCCTGGACAGTCATTACTTTGGATGAGTGGGTACTTCAAATCATACGTATGGGGCATACACTTGAACTTACATCTCCACCTCCCCGTACCTGCCCCGCTCAGACTATTATCCACCTGACCATATTGCTATTTTCCAAGAAGAACTTCAGACTCTCTTACACACAAAAAGACGTTGATCCTGTTCGTCCTTCGAAGTTGCATCAAGGATTCTACTCTTTTTTTCTTGGTCTCCAAATGTATGGGAGACCTCAGACCGATTTTAGACCCAAGACAACTGAATTTATACATTCAGTACAAAAGGTTCTGGATGGTCACATTAAACATCCATAATACCGATGTTAAACAAAGGGTGATTGGTTATACGCCCTGCACATGAAAGATGTGACCTGCACATCCCTATCCACCCCACACTATTGTCGAGGCACAGGTAAGGAAGCATAGAGAAAACCTAGGAGCAGTTGTAAATTCCACAAACTGTTTATTTGTAGTTACAGTAACATACAATAAAATAAACCTATTCAGAATAACTATATACAGAAACAAAATAAAATCTGTTTAAAAAAAAAAAAAAAAAAAAAATCTCCCTTGCAGCTCAGCTGTTTTATATAACTCTTTTCAACCCCATCCTTTGCAAGCATCCTGTCCTTTGTAAATTTCAGGAGCTGCTAGAACATTGAGAACTTTTGGAGGTCCCCACGACAACTGCAAAAGACTCCAGCATTTGCACCCAAGTAACCTTTAGCTTTTTACAGTCATCTCAAATTATAAATACATATATTTCAACAGTAACACAATTTTCTAAACAAAAGTGATCCCAGTATCGGCTACATTTCCGTACATTGATTCTCATATATTTTATATCGGCAGATACAGATATGCAAAGAAAAAACACAGCAAGAGAAAACACAGTGAGATGCAAAGGATTGCGAGACTGGTTGGGTTAATGAAGTCAGAGGTCTCACAGGAAAATTTGGTTGCGCAACCAGACAGAAGAGACAGAAAAGGAAAGAATACAGATCCTTGCATTAACACACTTTCTCCAATAAAACGGGACAGGGTTCTATTCTACCCTGCAACACGCACACCACCAGTTTTTCCGCTTTCAATTGCTAGGTCACCATTACCAATTTCGAGCACTTCTTTTCGGACTTTCGTCTACCAGAGAGTCTTTACCAAGTGCATTGCCGTAGTGGCGGCGACCCTGAGAAGATAAGGACATTTCATCTTCCCACACCTAGACGATTGGCTGATAAAAGCACATTCCGAACAGGATCTGCTTCTCTCCCTTCAGGCCACCCTTCTCCTATTCCAAAATCTGGGCATTGCCATCAGCTGGCCAAGTCCAACCCAAAGCCTTCCCAGTCACTCCAGTGTGTAGGAGCACTTCGGACATGGTTTCAGCCAGGGCTTACCTTGATGCTCTACAGACAAGACAAACTCCTCTCCCTGGCTTCTCAAGATACTCAAACCTAGCGTCATTCATAACGGCCATGAAGTTTCCTTATGCCTTCTGGGCCCCATGGCAGCTGCTATCCCACAGTGGCATATGCGTGTCTTCATGAGATCAGTGCAGTGGGTGCTTCAGAATCAATGGCACCAACGGGTCTGGCGACTTCACAACCTTCTCAAAGTCACCCCATCTCTCCGCCTCCACCCGAGCTTGGTGAATGCACTGGCACCACCTGTCTCAGGTCATGCCCTTTTGGCTCTTCTCCTTTCTAGCAAACTTTGACCACGGGTGCTTCACTGGACAGCTGGGGAGCTCACCCCAGCCCTTATAGGGCTCAAGACAAATGGCCCTAATTCGCTGTTTTACCACACATAAATCTGTTGGAAATGAGGGCGGTTCACCTGGCCCTTCAGGTTTTTAGCTCCCACCTTCGTCCCGGACCCTTACTGATCCAGTGAGACACCTCAGTAGTGGTTCATCTGAAAAAACAAGGG
Source organism: Neoceratodus forsteri (assembly GCA_016271365.2). Lineage (NCBI taxonomy): Eukaryota > Metazoa > Chordata > Ceratodontiformes > Ceratodontidae > Neoceratodus > Neoceratodus forsteri. The sequence goes on along the minus strand of CM057449.1, from coordinate 1,380,224,560 downwards.
GGCACCAGATCTCGTGCACTCTGCAGGGAGGCACTGAAGGTCTGGCAGGAAGCCGCACTGATCAACTCTGCAATTGCCATCCATCTGCCAAGATGCCACAATACCCTGGCAGACATTCTGAGTCTCCAGTCCCCCTGTGCATGAGTGGACCCTTCATCTTGAAGTTCTTCTGATGTTCTGCTTCTGGGAGACTCTGCACCTAGACCTTTTTGCTTCCCAGACAATCACCGACTCCCCATATTAGTTTCCATTATCCAAAACAGAAGGGGACTATCTGCTGATGCCCTGTTCCAACCATGGACAGGACACTTCTTAAAAGCTCCCCACCCCATCCCACTCCTGCAATGGACTCTACTGAAACTACGACTTGAACCTGCCACTATGATCCTCATAGCCCCCTTGTGTCCCAGGCAGGTGTGGTTCCCATACTCCAACAGCTGTCCGTGACTGGTCCCCTTCTGTTGCCAATCAGATGAGATCTCCTGACTCTCAGTAGCGGGGGCACCTTACTTCACCCCAACCTGAAGTCTACAGCTTCAGGATTAGCTCCTGAGGACGCTTTCATAGCACGTCTTCAAGTCTCCTCGCCTGTGGCCAGCAGTCTTTTGGCCTTGCGAAAAGTCAACCAGGGAAACATGTAATGCTAAATGGCAATGCTTTTCTATATGGGCTACTTCCCTTTCCATAAATTCATTTCTAGGAGTGTGGATATGTTCATCCACACTCTTTGGCATGTCCCTTTCCCTTTAAATCTTGCCAGAAAGTCTTCAGGCTGGCTCCTCCCACCCACCCGGGTGGTACATACCTCGACTCCGCCCCATGATGCCAGATCTTCCTTTCCGCTGGAAGATTTGGGTTCTCTCGTACAACTCTAGCCATCGAGGGCCCTGGATTCGATCGCCTGTTTTACCGATTAACGCTCAAACTCGTCTAGAGTTTTCGATTCGATAATGGCGCGATCGGATATGGAGGACAGCTCGTCTCCGGTTTTTGCCATGTACGCGGGCCAGAAAATGTCGTGCACCGATCCCTACCTTCTCTGCATGTACTGCCTAGATGTCGGTCATGACACCACTACCTGTACTTTTGCTTGGCTTTCCATCCCAACGCCTCGACGACCGCGTACCGCCTTAAGCTGCGCGGGCGGAGAAGAGGAACCCCCCGGCTGAAATCGAAGTTTAGGTGGGCGGTTTCCGCAGCCAGTGGGATACCGAACAGCACGAAGCAAATGAAGGCCTCAAGAAGAAGCAGTTGCCCAAGCTTCGGCCAGCCGAGGTTTCTTTGTGCCTTTCAACCTCTGTTCTTCCTTCACAGGTTCCTTCAGGGAGATGTGCCAGTCTCTCCCCACCAGGGGTGAGGTGCCCTCAGGCTCGCACACCTCCTGCCCTCGGAAGAGGAACAAGGATCCAGCGTCTTCGAAAAGGAGACGTTTCTGGGACTGAGAGAGGTCAGAGTCCCAGGACCTCGACCTTGACTTGGTCGAGATAGCTTCCTCGACGCCCGGCTTCACAGATCTTCCGCCTGGGCGTAGGAGACCGAGGATCGGCTGATCTGGCCAAGATTGTTCTCTGAGCCAATCGAGCCAACTCTGGTGAGCGATTCTCTAGAGGACCCCAGTCCTTTCCACGATGACAAGACACTTCCTTCGGATGTCCCCATCAAGGGAGTTGATCCGAGCCTCGATTCCTCCCTGCCTGGTCGACTCGCCGGTTTTCTGTCGAGACTCTGTCTCCTTCGGTGGTAAAACCAAGAAAGGCCACCGACATTAAAAAAAAAAAAAAAAAAGAGGCGCCACACAGGTCCCGCCTCCTCGGACAAGGAGAGGCTTCGACGGAAACTCTGTCGATGCTATGAGGAGCTTATGTGGCAACAGCTGATTTTGGCCGGTCAGAAGCCGACTACGCCATCCACCCCGGCCATTACTTGGCCTGCGTCTCAAGGGCCGACGCCGACCCGAAATCTTTGGTTCTTTCACCTGTGGGGCCGGCCGTTGTTCCTAAGCCCATACCGTCTCACCCACCGATTAGGAGAACCACCGCCTAAACAGCCTCTCTGGGGCTCCTTCAAAGGGGACTGTCAAGACACCAGATTTCCCTGGCCTGTCCATCACGGTTACCCTGACTGCCCTCTGCATATTGAGGGGGACATAGGCGGAGACTGCTGTATCCGACTCTTTGAATTGGATGCCACGGTTTGCACTCCCATCTGGGTGATGAGGAGTCACTATCAGCGAGCCTGGGGGAAGGCCCTTCCTCCTTTCAGGGCATCCTCTGCGTCATTCCAATTCCACCGGAATGCCCTGGAGTCTAACCTGAAAAAGGCGGAGTACCCCTTTACAGATATCCTTAAGAGGGGCGGATACCCAGACGGAGGCTCTTCCCAGTGGCTGAAGCCATTACTGGTCCAGCCCTTGAGCTTGGCAGGCCCAGCCTCCTGCCCAGCACCATCTACCCATATGGCCCATAAGTATGCAGTGCCTATGGATTTCTACCAGGATTCACGGAACATCCTCAGCTGAGAGCCTGGTGACTGCTTCCATCTTTAGGCGTGCTGGTAGCTTGGCCAACACCGACTGATCTCCGGACAGGAGTCCAAGAACATGGACCACTCTGCCCGTAAGGTCTACATTGCCGCTTCCTTGGGCCTTCGTCAGGCCAGTTTGGCTGTAATCATGGCACCACGTCTCCCATGCCCTCCTTAGGTCATTGGATGCAGTACTTCCTCAGCTCCAGCGGACATGCAGACCCCGGTCAAGCAAGTCCATGATAAGGGCCTTGCTGTCGCCAAACAGCAGCTCCAAGCGGCTCTGGACATCGTGGATTCTTGTGCCCACTCTTTAGCAGCCGCAGTGGTCACCCGCCATAGGGCTTGGCTGCGGTTATCCTCCTTTCCAGTGTATACCCAGCACAAGCTAGTTGATGTGCCTTTCCTTGGTACCGACTTGTTCGGCCCAGGAGTGGCAGGCCACCTTCAGCGTATTGAACAGTCCAGTGCCACCTTGGTCACCACTTCTGCTAGGGGTTCCTCGGGCAAGAACCAGCAGAAGAGGAAGCATTTTCAGCATTCTTCCCCTGCGGTCAGGCAGCCCTCCTATCAAGAAGGTTAGCAGCAGCAGCAGACTCAAGCTTGGCGCCCTAGGCCCAAGCAGGGCCCTCAACAGCCCCATAAAGGAGGCTGAGGCGCTGGTCCAGGAGCTTTCTCCTCTAAGCCTGCTCAGTGACAGGTTGGGGGTTGCCACTCCTACTCCCGTCATGCCTGCCCTAGGTCCCCCAGTGGGGGGGGTCGGCTCTGCCACTTTCTTTTCTCCTGGTCTGATATCACTTCGGACAGGTGGGTTCTAGAAGTGGTCAGGCAGGGACTGCCTCTGGAATTTGAGCAGTACCCACCCAGCCGAGCCCACGCCCCTCGGGAGGAAAGGATCTCAGCTTACACGTAGTTGGCCCTTCGGGACAACATAGCTCAGCTATTCCGCAAGCAGGCGTAGACGCAGGCTTTGTATCCAGCTACTTCTTGGTGCCCAAGCGGACGGGGGGGTTGGCGCCCCATCCAAGATCTCCACGACCTGAATCAGTATCTCGGGTCTTGCACCTTCCAGATGGTAACTGTGAACCAGATCATACCATCCCTGGAGCGAAACATGTGGTTTTGTTCTCTGGATCTGCAGGACGCGTTCTTTCACGTCCCAATTCGTCCGTCCCACCAGCGGTTCCTCCGCTTCAGGGTCGAGGGGACCCTATACGAGTTCTGAGTCATGCTGTTCGGCCTGACATCAGCCCCACGGGTCTTCAAGTGCATTGCAGTGGTGACAGCCCATCTTCGGCATCGAGGAGTCCGAATCTACCCTTATCTTGACGACTGGCTTCTGGCAGGTTCCTCCCTTCAGGAGGTGGAGAGATTCAGGGATCTGGCTGTCAGAACCTGCTCTCAGCTTGGCCTCCTGATAAACGAGGCCAGGTCAGAACTCGTGCCGTCTCAAGTGATGGGCTTCATCGGGGCAGAGCCCGGCTCCCGGCGGACAGGGCGGAGGTTCTTTCCTCCTTTGCCCGATCATTTCTGGTTGGGCTCTTGCGTCCTGCCTGGGACTTTCTGCGCCTTCTGGGTTACATGGCGGCGTGCACCTCAGTGGTCCGTTGGGCCAGGTGGCACATGCGCCCCCTCCAATGGAAGCTGGCTGCCCAGTGGACTCAGCACCATGGTCAATTCGACCAGCTGATCACGGTAACCTAGAAGATGTGGGACGCTTTCCAATGGTGGACCGTTCCAGAACGGTTGCAGGAAGGATCCCGTTTGTCCGCCTCTGAGCCGACGGTCGCCCTCATGACTGGACGCTCTCATGTGCTGGGAGCCCACATGGGGGACAACAGGGCCCACGGGTTCTGGACCCCTGAGGAGTCCCGATGCCACATCAACTTGTTGGAGCTCAGAGCAGTCAGACTGGCACTGTCAGCATTCGCTCCTCAGCTCTGGGGTCAAGTGGTTCAAGTCCAGATGGACAATACCACGACCATGTACTACCTCAGCCATCAGGGCGGCATGCACTCCCGTCTGCTGTGCAAGGAGGCGCTTCGCATCTGGACCCTCGTCAGCTGGCTGGAGACGGATCTCCTAGCCATCCATGTGGCAGGAGTCTCGAACCAGCTGGCAGATTCTCTCAGCCGCCTAGGCCAGACATCCCACGAGTGGTCCCTCCATCCAGAGGTAGCTTAGTCTGTTCTCCGATTGGGGTAAACCATTGGTGGACCTGTTTGCCTCCAGGGAGCGTGCCAAGCTGAGTCTGTATCATGCCCACCCCCCTCAGCAGGGCTTGCTGCAGGGGGGTGCCTTTTCGAGGCCATGGACTCCAGGCCTCCTCTACGCTTTCCCTCCACTTCCCTTGGTCCACAAGGTGTTACTCAAGGTGAGGAGGGACAAGGCAAAGGTGATTCTTGTAGCCCTGGATTGGCCGCGCTAATTCTGGTACCCAGATCTCCTCAGCAGCAGGCCTCTGGAGCGGCTTTGCACATGCTTGGACCTGATATCATTAAACCAGGGGAAGGTCTTCCATCCGGACCTTCAGTCCCTGCAACTCACAGCCAGGTACCTGAACTGCTAGAGTTCCAGGCTCTGGGTCTTTCTAAGGATGTCTACACTGTGGTGGAGGCATCTCGCGCAAGGAATCGACCAGGAAATGTTATGCCTTCAAATGGAAGAGATTTTCCATTTGGTGTCAGGGTAAGAGTCTGGATCCCTTATCTTGCTCTGTGGCTAACATTCTAGACTACCTTTGGTCTCTCTCCAAAGCGGGTCTGCTGTCCTCGACCCTTAGGGTGCACCTGGCAGCCATTTCTGCTTACCAGGCATGGGCCGGTCAGCCGACATTGGCACAGGCGACAGTGGTTGGGCGCCTCTTCAAAGGCCTAGATCACATATCCCGTCTGGTGCGTGACCCTCCACCTCCCATGGGATCTGTTGCTGGTTTTGGCAAAGCTCATGGGCAAGCCATTCGAACCATGCACAAGTGTGAGCTCTCACACTTGTCATGGAAGACTGCCTTCCTGGTGGCTATCCGTCCAGCCAGAAGGACAGGGGAGCTCCAGGCACTTTCGGTGGACTCCCCTTATCTGGTCTTTCACAGGGACAAAGTCGTCCTGCGTCCCCACCCTAAATTCCTTCTGAAGGTGGTGTCAGAGTTTCGCCTTAACCAGGTGTTGACTCTGCCGGTATACTACCGTAATTACACCTTGGATGCAGAGTACAGGCTCCATACTCTGGACCTGAGACGTGCTCTGTCCTACTATAAGGAAAGAATGACGGAAATTGTGGAGAGGTTCGCCAGCTGTTTGTCACCCACGCTGAAGCCGCTTGGCAGACCTGTAGCCAAATGGACCATTGCAAGATGGATCACATCATGCATAGGTCTGTGCTATGAGTTAGTGGGCAAAGAGCCTCCCAGAGGGTTAAGAGCTCATTCAACCCGCCAACTGCTGCATCAGTGGCTTCTTCCAGGGACATCCCTATCCAGGAAATCTGTTGGGCTGCTACCTGGAAGTCAGCAAACACCTTTATTTCCCATTACCACATCGACCTTGAGTCACGCCGGGATGGTGGTTTTGGGCCTCTGTTCTCCAATCTGTTTCCGAAATAGGGGGTGTGCGCCTTGCCTCCCTCCTCCCAGAGAACTGCTAGGAGTCTGCCAAAGAGTGTGGATGAACAACATATCCACGCTCCCAGAACAGGTTACTCACCTGTAACAGTAGTTCTAGGAGTGGTATATGTTCATCCACACGGACCCACCCGACCTCCCCGGCGTTAGGTGCATCACCTTGCTTCCAGTGGGCTTAGATCTGGCGCCATGGGGCTGAGCATGGTACTACTACCCGAGTGGGTGGGTGGGTGGGCGGAGCCAGCTTGAAGACTTTCTGTGTGATTTAAAGGAAAGGGACATGCTAAAGAGTGTGGATGAACAACATATACCACTCCTAGAACTACTGTTACAGGTGAGTAACCTGTTCTATCATGTCCTTTACCCAAAGTAGTGGACTACTTGGCTTCACTTGCAATAAGGGCCTTAGCTTTTCCTGTATCAAGGTTCATCTGGCCTCCGTTTCAGCTTTTCCTGAACCCTATGGAGGCAAATTACTGACAATATCATCTTGCCAAGATATTCTTCAGAGGTATGTTTCACATCAAACCTCCTATAAAGCGCCCTGCCCCTCCTTGGGATTTGAATTTCATACTAGAGAAACTCACCCTTGCGCCCTTTGAACCAGCGGCTACCGCTGATCTCTGCTTCCTCTCTTGGAAGACAGTGTTTCTAGTGGCTGTCACTTGGGCTCGGCGTATCTTCGAGCTTTAGGCTCTGATGTGTAGAGAGCCTTACCTAATTTTCCACAAGGATTGGGTGGTTCTCCACACCAACCCTTTCTTTTTGCTGAAAGTAGTTTCAGAATATACATTAAACCAGAGCATTCCAATCAGGGTGAACATCTCCTACACACCTTAGATGCTCATCGTATTTTGAGGTACTATACAAACCATACCAAATCCTTGAGAAAAACCTTTCAATTGTTTGTCACCTTTGCCTCTGTGAGAGAAGGTTCCCCAGTTGCTAGGCTAATTGCATCAGATTCTGTTACAATAAATACAAGAAGCCCCTATCAGGAACAGTATAAGCCCATTCTGCTAGAGCCTAGGCCTCCAAGGTGGCCTGCTTCAAATGGGCCTCGATCACTGATATCTGCAATGCAGCCATGTGGTCTACCATTCACACTTTCACAAAGCATTACAATTTAGATATTACTTCCTGCTGTAGGACAGCCTTTGGCCACACAGTCCTTCAGGGCCTCCTATCATAATTCCACCCTCTTTGGGTACACTGCTTGAGAATTATCCCAAAAGTATTATCTGCTGCAAGAGACCATCCCGTGGAAGATGGTACAGTTGCGTAAAATCTTACTGTAATAGTAGATCTTTGAGGGATGTCTCTTGCAGCAGGTATGTTCCCTCCCTCCATCCCCCTCCTTCTCTAAGAGAATGACTTTGTTCCACTTGACATGTGAGAAGGGACACCTTTGGTACCTCTGATCCCCTTGGTCCTCGCTTAGCGAGCCGCATCTGGTGGGGGAACTGAGGTTACCAGGGAATGCCCACTGTTTTATATAGTAAGCAGGATGATGATGTCATTGGTGGGTGGTGTGTCAACCCCACTCAGCAGGTCAGGCCCTCTGCTCCCACAGTGCCAACTTCCGAGCGCAGTATTGTGAACAATTAACAGAACAGGGTGACCTCCTGTCTGTTTTGTGTGTTCGAATCAAACTTTGGTCTCAAATTCTGAGGGATTCAAACTGTGAACTTCATGCTAACGTACCCGATGTACAGGCTCAGATAATTCTGCTCTTTGGGGGGGGGGGGGACAGATATCTTTTGCCTACGGGCACCTAACCAGGCGTACAAAATGAACCCTTAAAAATTCTATTAGACCTCAGAATAAACTTACCTTTTCCAGTTTGGTAAACCAGTAAGCTATGCCCAGTGTCAGCTTTAACCATATATGCTTCAATTTGTCAAAGAAATAATTTCAAAGGCACACCAAGTAGTCTTTAAAAATGAGATGTTTACTTGAAAATATATAAAAATGTAAATACAGAACCATATATCACAAAACATACAAATCACTTAAAAAAAAAAAAAAAAAGGGTTTAAAAGTGCAGACAATCTCCTACCACAGAACACTTAGAATTGTCTTTCTAATGTATGCTTATCTCCTAACAGTGCCTGATTATGCTTTTTCAGAGTCCAAACATGTGTGTCTTAGTGGAAAACAGAATACTGTTTTAAAACTGGCTTTGCTAACCTCTTTGCATGAGGTCACCTACCCTCCCTGTCAAGATATAAAAATTGTACACCCAGGATGTCTTATCAATCAGGATGTAAATTAAGTGACATTTCAGCAAAACACATTTCACAAATTATGAATGAGTGTCATAGGCGGCCCTGGTAAGACTGCTAGAAGAGTTGCAGTGCAGCACGGTGACCTCTGGTGACTACCAAAAGTATTACCTGCTGCAAGAGATATCCTCAAAGATCTACTGTTAAAGTAAGTTTTATGTAACTGTACTTTTTAGGAGTGGTATATGTTGTTCATTCACACGGACCCACCTGACCTCCCTGGCTGAGGCGCAACAACCTCTGCTTCCAGTGGACAAGATCTGGCGTCATATTGTGGAGCCGTGGGACATACCACCGGGTAGGTAGGAGGAGCCAGCTTGATTTCTTTCCTGCACTTCTTAAAGGGAAAGGACTCTGCCATACAGTGTAGATGAACAACATATACCATTCCTAGAACTACCTGATTTGGTGGTAGGAGGAGTCAAGCTTGAAAACTGTTTCTGTGACTGAGAATGCTTAGTGGAAAAATGTAAACTACATACTCATCGTAATTCTTGATCTTTTAGAAATATCTTCACCATTGATTCACACCAGTTGGTCTCTGCTGGAGGCACTAGGACCATGTGGGAGCCAGAACTTTTCAAGAGGTCTGGTGCTGAGGCAAGCTGTGCACATGTATGGCACCGTGATTGGCTCGCAGTGCTAGGCTTTCCGCTGCACCAGCCTTCAACCATCTCTCAGTAACTTTTTAACCGAGGAGGTGCAGCATAACCTAACCAGTAGTTGTGCACTAAACCTAAAGGCGTAGGATAGCTCTGGTGGCTTGTGTAAGAATGGTTAACAAGACACTATCTCAGTGCCTTCACAGTCCATAACAAGGGTTGAGGACCAGTTAAGGGACTAGAATGAGCTTGGGTGATGGTGGGTGGGCGTGTGAATCAGTGCTGACTATCTTCCTATAAGATCAAATATTGCGGTACACAGTTTTCTTATCTTCCAGGAATCGGTCTTCACCATTGATTCACACTAATGGGTCAGAGTACCAAGCTCAGAGAAAATCCCCTGGGCTAGGGTGGTAAGATTTGAGGGCTCACTCAGGACTTAAGTCTATTCAGGATAGTCCTGCCAAAGGTGGTATACTGCGTGGCATGGACATTCGCAAGTTACAGCTCTGCAAAGTATCATTGGGCTCAGAGCAAATTTCTGCCAGGGATGTGACTGCCGCAGTAGTGGAGTGGACCTGTACTTGACCTTTCAGCATGACCTGTGCCATAGCATAGCCTTGTTGCAGACTGCGCACAATCCAGGCACAAATACACTTGTTTGTAACAGGCTGTCCCTTTCAACTAGGATCAAAGGAGAAAAAAAGTTTCTGGGATGTGGATATGATCTTAATCCACACTTGTTGGCATGTTCTTTTCCCCTTTAAATCTTGCTGGAAGGTCTTCAAGCTGGTTCCTCACACCCACACGGGCACCCCTTGGCTCCGCCCCTTGACGCCAGATCTTCCTTTCCGCTGGAAGATGCAGGTTGCCTCCTCTCTGCTACCACGTGTTGTAGGCCCTGGCTCAAAAAATTTCAGAACTGCTGAAAATTACACTCCTTTGGGTTAGGAATTGTAGTAGCTGCTTCTCAATAATGGAAGATAAATCTTATCTCGGTTTTTGCTGATGCCCGTGTGGACAGAAAATGTCATGCACAGACCTATATTCCACATGTGTTTACTGCTTGGGTATCGGCCATTACACCCAGGCTAGCGAGTTTTGCCTCGCATTTCAACTGAACGTCCTCGGCAGTCGTCTTGCACGCTTGAAGCTGGGCAGGCCTGAAAAACGGAATCCACCAGTGAAATCCAAAGAGGCTCAGTGGGCAGTCTCCACGGCTGTGGGGTCCACTGAGCAACTGGAATAGATGCAGGCCTTTGAGAAGAGGCGGTGCGTACCATGGAGTGCTCCTCGAGAGATGTGCCTTTTCTCCCGACAAAGGGTGAGGGACCTGCGGGCTTGCATTCTTCCCAGTCCCGTTAAAAGGACAAGGAACAGAGACATTCTTCATCTTGGCAGAGGTGTTCTTTGGATCGAGAGAGATCTCAATTCCTGGAATCTCCAGTCTCAACTTCTGTCGAGATTGCGGCTTCGGCCACCGGCTACTCGATCCCGCCCCCACCGTCAGGCCAGCAGGCCAAAGTTTTGATCAAAGGCGTAGTTGAGTTAACTCTCAACTCTGACTGTCTGTTGTCAGCTGAGGAAGTGGACGACTCTCTTAACAAGACTCCGATCTTGTTTATCCCCGATGAGGAGACCAGCCTGCTGAAAATCCTATTGAGCCAATCCCAGATCTGGGATTATCACTGGTTCCACCGGTGTCTCCTGAGTGACCCAGTCATCCAGCCTGATTGAGGTTGAGATCTTGGACCCCCTCAACCGACAGGCCAAGGAAGGCGCATAAGCGTGCCAAAAATTGGTGACGTCACCACACATCTTCGTCCTCCTCGGATGAAGAGAGGCTTGAGCGGAAACTCCGACGCTACGAAGATCTGATGTGGCAACTGCTCATTCTGTCCTGGCAGAGAAGCCTTCCTCTGTTTGTACGCCGGCCATTACGTGGCTGTTGCCTCCTAGGCCGGAGCCTAGTCCCTTGGAACCAATAAAATCTGTCTCTCTTCCCGCGGAGCTAGGAAAATCTGCCCCGGTTCAGCCAAAACCAGTCTCTCCACCAATAGTGGTGGAGCCGCCACCAAAACTGCCCTCAGGTGGGGCTTCTACAAAGGATTCCTGAATGGTCCTGGGTCTTCCTCATTGGATCTGTCACCCTTACGCCTGATCATCGGGGGGGATCTTGGTGGTCAGCTGGTTTATCCGGATACCGCAGATTCTAACGACACTGAGCTTCACTCTCACCAATTGTATGATGGGTCGATCGGTAGTCTGTTGAAGGAGGAGGGCCCTTCATCTTTTCAAGTGATTCTCTGCCTTATCTCTGAATCCACAGGGATGCCCCTGGAAACTGTCCAGAAATGGGCGGAGTACCCTCTTACTGATATTCTCAAAAGAAGGGATATTCCTACGGAAGCATTTCCTGTGGCCAAAGCCATTGTTGGCCCGGCCTTGGAGCTTTGGCAGCATTCTGTCTCCTGCCCGTATGGCCTGCAAGTGTGCGGTGCCCATCAGGTCCCTCTCGGGGTTCATGGAATTTCCGTCAGCTGAGGGGTTAGTGACTGCCTCTGTGTTCAGACGCACAGGCAGCTCTCTGCTGACATCGATAGACTTCCTGACAAGGAGTCCAAAAAAACTGGACACTCTGCGAGGAAGGTCTGTGAAGCCTCCTCTCTAGGCCTCCATCAGGCAAGCTTGGCTTTCATAATGACGTACTTCTCCCATACCCTTCTGTGGTCCTTGGACGAAGTTCTCCAACACCTCCCCACGGACCTTCAGGCTACGGTCAAGCAGGTCTGGGGCCAGAGCCGAGCCGTGCCATTGCCAAGCAGCAACTTCAGATGGCTTTGGATCTTGGGAACTCTTATGCGCATTCAGTGGCAGCCACGGTTGCCTCACGCCGCAAGGCTTGGCTGAGGCTTTCTACCTTTACGTTGGATACCCAGCACAAACTCACTGATGTTCCTTTCTCTGGGCACCCATCTCTTCGCCCAGATGTGGTTAATCACCTTCAGCGAATTGAAAAGTCCAGTGCCACCTTGGACTCTGCACATTTCTGCTCAAAGTGCTCCTGGCGCCAGGAAGCGGCAGAAAAAGAAAAACCTTTTCTGCACCCTGCTCCTGCATCCCAGCAGCTTGCTCATGGTGGCAGCAACAGCAGGTACAGGCTTGGTGTCCTTGGCTCAAGTCCAGCCCTCCACTGGCCCGCAGACAAGGAGGTCAGTGTTCAAGCCCTGGACCCTCTTCCTCCAAGCCTGCCCAGTGACTGGATAGGGGTTGCCACCCCTATCCCAGTTATGCCGGCTCTGGGTCCTCCCTTGGGGGGCTGGCTCTGCCACTTTCTTTCCTCCTGGTCTGCTGTTACCACGGACAGGTGGGTTGTGGAAGTGTTTGGCGAGGGTCTGTGTCTGGAATTCGAGCAGTACCCTCCCAGCCGAGCCCGTGTCCCATGGGAGGAGACAGCATCAGCCCACACTCGGGCAGCTCTGATAGACGACATAGCCCAGCTCCTCCTCAAGGAGACTGTGGTTAGAGTGGCAGATCCTCCAGTCAACCCAGGGTTTGTTTCCAGGTACTTCCTGGTCCCTAAGCGGATGGGGGTGGCTGGTGCTCCATTCTAGATCTGCATCACTTGAATCAGTATCTCAGGCCATGCACTTTCCAGATGGTAACTCTGTCCCATATCATACCATCCTGGAGCAAAACATGTAGTTCTAGGGACATGGATATGTTGTTCATCCACACTCATTGGCAGTATCCTTGCCGCTTTAAATCTTGCCGGAAGGTCTTCAAGCTTGCTCCTCCCACCCACCCGGGTGGTATAACTCTCGGCTCCGCCCCATGACGCCAGATCTTCCTTACCGCTTGGAAGCTCAGGTTCCCTCCTTAACGCTCTGCGTTTGCGACTGGTTCCTATTTCTCCGTTTGCGGATTTAAAAATAAAATTTTGCAAAAAGACTTCGGTCTTCTATCCCTCGCGGCTGCGATGGACAATCGACCTCGGTTTCGGAGATGCCCATGCGGGCAGAAGATGTCTCGGACGGATCCACACTCCGCGTGTCTACTGCTTAGGCCTTGAGCCCGACCGCGAGCTTGCGACCTGTGCTCATCTTTCTCGGCCTCGTCCTCGAAGAGCCGTGCTGCCCGATTGCAACTGGGCCGTCCCGGCGTTTCCTCGGTGAAGTCAAGGAGGCCGGTTGGCGGTGTCATGGGCGGCGGGCTCGGGCGGATCAGCTCGAGCGGATGGTCGCCTCGAAGAGGAGGCGCTGGCCGTGATCTTCCTCGGCCGCTGCATTTATCCCGCCTCTCTGGGTTCTTCCTACACGGCTTCTTTTAAGGAGCTTTGTCTGTCCCTCTCCACTAAAGGAGAAGGGCTCTGCCTGCTGGACCTTATTCTCGGTCCAAAAGAGGGACAGGGTAAGTCCCTCCGTCGGCGCCTTGGGAGCGGAAAGGTCCTCTCCCGGGCCGTCGACCGTCGGCTTCGATCGACGGCCGGCTCGGACCTGGCCTCACGGTGTCCCCGCCAGGTCAGTTGACCGAGACTCCACTGATGAGTTTCGAGATTTTCTCGACCCATTGGACGGGCTGTCGCCTTTAGCAGCCGAGATTCCCTCTCCCGGTTCCCCGGAGGAGTTGAGGATCCCGTGGGCTCGCCTGTGCCTCCGGTTCCGGAGCCCTCGGATGGACCATCCGAGCCGAAGGGAGTGCCGGTTCCGGCCGACACCTCCCCGCACCGACCTCGGAAATTCCGGGACTCTCGGTCTCGGTCTCGGAACTCTTCGCGGTCCAGCCGATCCCACCGTCATAGGCGGTCTCGGTCTCGGCACCGCGGTAAGCGGCGTCGCCGCTCGTCCTCGTCCTCCTCCTCGGATGAGGGGAGGCTTCGGCGTAAATTACGTCGACGGTACGAGGACCTTATGTTGCAACAGCTCCTCCTGGCCGGGAATAAGCCGACTCCGGCCCCTTCCCCGGCCATTAAGTGGCTGTCACCGGAACGGCCGACACAACCCCTCGACTTGTCCGAGGAGCCTATACCCAGGCCGGTTGTTCGGCCAAAACCAGCTGCTCCACCGATTCCGGTGGAACCTCCGCCTCCACAGCCACCAATTGGGGCTCCGACCAAGGATTCTCAGTCGGCTAAGGGTCTACCCCATCGGCTGTCAGTTACCCTCACTCCCGACCGACCTCGCAGGTGAAGGGTGGCTCAGGCCAGAGGCAGTTTCTTCGAGGACTCTTCCGAGTCCGAAGATGATTCCTCCTTCTCCAGCGACTGGACTTGGAGTCTTCAGGAGGTCAGTCAATGGACGATAGCCCGTCGTCCTTCCTAGGACTGCTTCGCTCATCTCGGAGTCTACCGGATGGAGCTCGAACCCGCTTTCCAAACGGGCCAGGTATCCTCACGGAGATTCTGGACCGAGGGATTCTCCGATGGAGGCCTTCCGTGGCCGAGGCCATAGTGGGTCCGCACTGGAACTTTGGCAGCGCCTCTGCTTCCTGCCCTGCGCCGGCCAGGATGGCCAGGAAGTATGCGGTCCCTACCGTTCCTTGTCCGTTTTGAACACCCTCTGCTGAGGGGTTGGTTACCGACAGCGCCGCGCACGCAACGCCAGGGATGTGGACAAACCTCCTGACAAGGAGTCCAAGAAATTGACTATGTCGGGCTGAAAGTCTACGCCAGCCCCTCTCTCGGCTTTCGCCAGGCCAGTTCGGCCGCCCTCATGGCACATTTTTCTCATGCCCTGTTGGGCTCCTGGATGAGGTCATCCCTCATCTTCCCGCCGATCTGCAGACTACGGTTAAGCAGGTGCGGGACCAGGGCAGGGCAGTGGCCAAACAGCAGCTCCAGACTGCTTTGGATATAGGGGACTCGTGTGCCAGATCGGTGGCGGCCGCAGTGGCTATCGTCGGCGGGCTTGGCTGAGGATATCCACCTTTAGCCGGATACCCAGCACAAGTTGGCGGATGTTCCTTTTGGGGACTGACCTCTTGACCCTGGGGTGGAAGGTCACCTGCAGAGGATCGAGAGTCAATGCCACCTTGGACTCGGTCTCTTCCGCTCAGAAGGACAAAGGCACGCAAACCACAGCCTAAGCCCTTTCGTCCTTCTGTGCCCCGGCGCCCGCCCAGCAACGCTCAGGGCCAGCAGGCTCGGCCTTGGCATCCCAAACCCAAGCCGCCGGCTTCCTCTAACAGGAGGCAGGGAGGAAGGGCCCAGGAGGTCCCTCGGCCGGTCCCTCCTCCAAGCCTGCCCAGTGACGGGCTGAGGGGTGTCGCCCATCCCCGCCACCTTGCTCCTGGGTCCCCTGGGACGGCCCGCACTCCTGCTCCGCCTGGTCCGCTGTTACCACGGACAGGTGGGTCTTGAGGTGGGGAAGAGGCCTGCCTCTGGAATTCGAGCAGGCACCACCCTTCAGAGCCGCCGCCTCGGGGCTTCGGATCCCCAGCCTCACTGGCGGCTCGTCGAGCCGACATCCTCCTCCTCCAGAAGGAGGTGGTAGAGAGGTGGTGGACCTCCTTCAGACCCAGGGTTTGTGTCCAGGTACTTCCTGGTTCCGAACGGACGGGGCTGGCGCCCCATTCCCACTCCACACGACCTAAACAAGTTCCTAAGGTCTCGAACCTTCAGGATGGTCACTCTGGCTCAGATAATACCATCCTTGGAGGCGGCATGTGGTTCTGCTCTCTGGACTTGCAGGGCCGCGTTTTTCACGTCCCTATCCGTCCGTCTCACCAGAGATTCCTTCGCTTCGGCGGAAGGATCCCTCTTCAGTTCCAAGCCATGCCCTTCGGCTTGTCTCCAGCTCCCAGGGTCTTCACCAAATGCATGGCAGTGGTGACAGCATTCCTGCGGCGCCGAGGGTCCGGTGTACCCTTACCTGGACGACTGGCTGATAGCAGCTCCTCCAGGAAGGAGGCGGAGTGGTCCAGAGATCTGGCCCTCCAGGTCTGCTCTCAACTGGGCCTCCTTATCAACGAGGCCAAGTCGGAACTCGAGTCGAAGCAGGTGATTCTATTCATCGGGGCGCAGCTCGACTCTCTTCGAGCCAGAGCGCGGCTCCCGGCGGACAGGGCCGAGGTTCTTTCCTCCTTTGCCCGATCATTTCTGGTTGGGCAATTGCGCCCTGCCCGGGACTTCCTGCGCCTCCTGGGTCTCATGGCGGCCTGCACCAGCGTGGTCCGTTGGGCCCGCTGGAACATGCGTCCCCTTCAGTGGTCACAACGCTGCGATCCCTTGGACCAGCTTGTGTCGGTGACACAGGGGATGTGGAACGCTCTCCAGTGGTGGACCGTTCCAGATCATTTGCAGGAGGGCATCCCGTTCGTCCGCCCCGAGCCGACGGTCTCTCTATCGACCGATGCCTCTCTGATGGGTTGGGGTGCCCATCTGGGGGAACACCAGGCTCATGGCCTCTGGTCCCCGCGGGAGTCCCGATGCCACATCAACCTGCTGGAGCTCCGAGCGGTCCGCCTAGCTCTCACCGCCTTTGCTCCGTTCCTCCGGGGTCAAGTGGTCCGAGTCCAGACGGACAATACCACGACCATGTACTATCTGAACCGCCAGGGCGGGGCGCTCCATGCTTCTATGCAAGGAAGCTCTCCGCATTTGGTCACTTCGATGCGCAGCCTGGAGGCGGATCTCCTAGCCATTCACGTGGCAGGGCCTCCAACACCCTGGCCGATGCCCTGGGCGGATAGGGGCTGCATCCCGAGTGGTCTCTCCTGCCGGAGGTAGTACAGCATCTGTTCTCCCTTTGGGGCACACCTCAGGTGGACCTGTTTGCCTCCATGGAGAACGCGGTTGAGTCTGTTCCATGCCCGCCTCAGCAGGGCTCGCTGCAGGGGATGCCTTCTCGAGGCAATGGACCCCGGCCTCTTTACGCCTTTTCCCATTTCCCTTGATCCACAAGGTGCTTCTCAAGGCAAGGAGGGACAAGGCGCAGGTGATTCTGATAGCCCCAGACTGGCCTCGCCAGTTCTGGTACCCAGATCTCCTCAGTCTCAGCTCCAGGACTCGCGGCAGCTTCCAGCTCGCCCGGACCTGCTCTAGTCAATCAGGGAAGGTGTTCCATCCGGACCTTCAATCCCTGCACCTGACGGCCTGGTTCCTGAGCGGCTAGAGTTCCAGGCCTTGGGTCTTTCCGACGAGGTCCTCAATGTAGTTGAGGTGCCTGAAGGAGTCGACCAGAAAATGTTATGCCTTCAAATGGAAAAGGTTTCCATTTGGTGTCAGGCAAGGGCTTGGACCCTTCCTCCTGTTCCTTGGCAAGCATCTTGGACTATTTATGGTCCCTTTCTAGTCAAGGGCTTAGGTCGACGACCCTAAGGGTGCACCTGGCAGCCATCTCTGCTTACCGGGCGCGGGCCGGGAAGCAGTCGGTGGCGCAGGAGAAGGTGGTCTGGCGCTTTTTCAAAGGCCTTGATCACATTTCCCCTCCAGTGCGGGAACCCCCACCTCCGTGGGATCTACTGCTGGTACTGGCAAAGCTCATGGGCTCCTCCGATGCCCGCCCGGGCAAGGCTGCTAAGACGCACGGCCTCCTAAGTGCCCGCCAAGGCCGCCTCTCCTTCGCGGCCTTCGGGCGCTGGGTCCGATAGGTTGGACGCCGGCTCCTCCAACATCCGCCCGGATCCTGTTGATAAGACTGACGTCTGCTCCTCCGACGTCCACTCGGTGCTAGAGCAGACGCTGGACCCTTCGGGCCTGTTCGTTGTCCTGAGCTTGCCACAACACTCGTTGCACTCTGAGGCACCAGCATCTCCTCTGCTGGATCCTTGGGATGGTAACCCATCTTCCCCAGGTGACACGGAGGACGTGGGTACACTGCCATCGGGTCTCCCTCCTGCTGGGCCGGATGACCCAACGCCGGATCATCTGGCGCGGGCTTACCCGACGCTCAACAATATCCCATTGCCGGATGCTGCACCTACACCGAGCCTCCCGTTGCGGCCCGCCCACTGGGCCGTTTCCAGGACCTTCTGCTTCTACAGATCCCCTGGTGCCTGGGGATCCGACGCTGTCACACCCAGGCCCACAGTATCCGGCACCCCAGCTCCTGGACGCTGGCTTACCCGGCAACCGCAGGTACCGGTGCCCAGTACCAGAGCCAGGCTTCCGCCGTCTGGAGTGCGGATCTGCGCCAGAGATATCATCAGTATCCATACTCCTCCACCGCCTCCTTAACCACCAGTGGATTTGAAGGAGACTCCGGCTTTGTGATGGGCTGAGGCCAAGGCTCAGCTCACCAGGGAGGTAGAGCAGTCTTCTGACGCTGGTCCAGGTTCTAAACTCCCTACACGACGAGCGGACCCCTCCCCATCTCCGGATACCAGAGGCGAACCTCTGGTTCCAGGGCAGGATCACGCTTCCCCAAGGGCTTCCCAAGGGTCCGTTTCTCCCCATGCTGGGAGGAGAGTCTTCTTCCTCTATCATCCTCAAAACCCGGATGACTCCATGGTCATTCCGACCCAGACCCACGCAGCCACGCACTCCCGGACAAGCCCAGGCCAAGGACTTCTCCGAGGATACTTCCTTTACGGAGTTGCTGAACAAAATCCAGGCTGGTCGGAGCTCGGCTTTTGCTGTGGGTTTGCGGCGTCATGCCTGGCTCCACATGTCAGGTTTGGTTCCGGAGGTGCAGTCTGCTATCCAGGATGCGCCCTTTAGGGGTTCTGTGCTGTTCGGTGGCGATGTCAAGGACATCACTGATCTGCAGGGTACTGCAGTTAAGTTGGTTGACTCCATGTACAGACCCCCTCAGGCTCAGTATCGTCCCTTTCGCAGGCGTTCTCGGCCAAAAGCGAAACCTCAGGGAAAGCGGACCAACAAATGTAGGGCCGCCTGGCTGCCAAGCCCCCCACACCCAAAAAAAGCAGCGGGAGCTTCAGCCGTGACGCTGCCCCACACCTCCTGACTCTCTTCCTCTCCCACAGCCTCTGGGCCTTCCAGAGGAACTGGTAGGAGGGAGATTCTCCCTCCATCTACCCTGTTGGGAGAAGATCACTTCAGACACTTGGGTGCTCCAGCTGATCGCAGACACCACTCAATAGTTTCTTTGGAAACCTCCTCGAAACCCCCACCCCCACCCCAGGGTCATCTTACTCCCAGAACATCATCTGGTTCAGGAAGAAATATCCTGTCTTCTTCTGAAGGAGGCTGTTCGAGCCGTTCCTCCATTTCTTCGGGGACAGGTTACTACCTCATTTCTTCCTGGTCCCAAAGAAGTCAGGAGAGGTGAGGCCGATTCTCGACCTGCCCCTGAATTTGTTCTTGGGTACAAAGGTTCAGGATTCTTCCTCTGCAGTGTCTTCTGTCTCTTCTTTGGCCAGGACAGTGGCTGTATGCTTCTGGACATGCAGGAAGCTTACCTGCATATCCCTATTTGCTCTTCCCACCGCAAATACCTGTGTTTTGCGTTCCAGGGGGACCACTGCCAGTTCAAGGCCCTCCCATTTGGTCTTTCCTTGGTGCCCCGAGTGTTCACCAAATGTCTTGGTGGTAGCGGCCTACCTGTGTGCCCGGGGGTGCAGGTTTTCCTGTACCTGGACTGGCTCCTGGTGGCCTCGTCCAGGCAGGAACTCCTACTCTTCCTTTCCCTTACCCTGCAGGTTTTCACCTGCCTGGGGGTTACCGTCAAGCAGGCCAAGTCCAACCTGATCCCATCCCAGAGGCTCCAGTTTATTGGGGCGATCCTGGATACGACCTCTGGCATGGCATTCCTGCCACTGGACAGGGCGGCCTCACTCCAGGCTCAGGTCAGCCTGTTGTCCAGCCGCAGGCGGGTCAGCACCAGGTCAGTCATTCCCCTCCTCAGGCTCATGGCGGCTGCTATTCCGACAGTTCCTTGTGTTCAGCTCCCATGAGAATCTCTCAGTGGACACTTCGGTTTCAGTGGGATCACCCTATTGGACAACCTAGATCAACTAGTTCTGGTCTTCAGTCCTATGGCTCGGGACTTGCAATGGTGGATGGTTCAGGAGAATCTTTGCTGGGGAGTTCCCTTCTGCCTTTCTCCCCCATCCCAGACGCTGACTACAGACGCCTCGGGCGAAGGTTGGGAGACCATCTTGGGCCTCACAGACCCAGGGCTCCTGGTCCAAGCTCAAAATCTCTCCACATCAGTGTCTCGAGCTTGGACCGTGCTTTATGCTCTTCAGGCTCTGCATCTTTATCTGCTTCCCGGACATCTGGCTGTCCAGGCCGGACAACATAATCGTTGTCTGGTATCAGCAAACATGGAGGAACTCTTTCCTACCCTCTTTGCAGGGAGGTGATGTGGGTTTGGGATTGGACAGTGCAGCACAACACAACCTTCACCTCACGGCCATTCACGTCCCGGGAGTCAAGAACATGTTGACAGATCACCTCAGTCGGTCGTCTGCTTACGAGTGGGAACTAGATCAAGGGGTGGCATACGATATCTTCCTACGCTGGCTAACACCACAGGTAGACCTGTTTGCGTCTCCTCTCAACGCAGAACTTCCCGCCTTCTGCTCCGCCTCGGGCCTGGGCGCTAACAGTTTTGGAGACACTCGGTCTCTAGACTGGAAGGAAGATCTGCCTATGCTCCCCATCCCCTTGCTTTGACTGTCTTACAGAAACTCCGCTCGGAAGGAGCTTGCATGATTCTCATCGCTCCTTTCTGGCCCAGGCAAGTTTGGTTCTCTCTTCTGCAACAGTATTGAGAGGAACCTCCTCTTCTCTGTCGCAACTTTTACTGACCCAGGATCAGGGGACCCTGGTCCATCCAGGCCTTAAATCCCTTCAGTTGCATGCTTGGCTCCTGCAGATGTAGCTCAAGCCTGATTCGGGGTTTCCCTAATGGTGGCTGAGATTCTAGTGGAGGCCAGGAAGACTTCCACTAGATCTGCCTATGCCATGAAATGGAAACTGTTCTCTATTTGGGCTGCTTCCAAAGATTTCGAGCCTTTCTCTTGCTCTGTTGGGCGGTTTTGGATTACTTGTGACACCTCTTTGATCTGGGTCTCAGCCATTTCCTATCTGAAGGTTCACATGGCGCCATCTCAGCTACTCATGTTCCTTTTTGGGGACAGGACTTTATGCAACTGGAAGTCTCAAAGACTTAGTGTCCTCCACTTGAGACCCCCAATTAGGATTCCTGCCCTTCCTTGGGATCTGAATTTTATGCTTGAGAAGCTTACTCTGCCTCCTTTCGAGACGGCAGTCTCAGCAGACCTGAAGTTACTTTCATGGAAGACCCTCTTCCTTGTGACCATTACTTCTGCTCGAAGGATTTCAGAGTTCAAGTCTTTGATGTGCAAAATCCTGTTTGATTTTTCACAAGGAACTTGTGGCTCTACGTACCAACCCTAAGTTTCTCCTCAAGGTGGTAGCGGAATCTACGCTGAGTCAATCCATAGAGTTGCCTGCTTTCTTTACATAACACTCCAATCAAGGGGAGTACCTCTTCTATGTCTTTGGATGTTCACCGAATTCTGAAATACTACACCACCAAGACGAAGGTTCTCAGAAAGACTGATCAACTGTTTCTTTTGTTTCAGAAAGAGAAGGCAATGCTGTCTCTAAGCAATGCCTATCTAAATGGTTGGCTCATTGTGTCACTTTCTGTTACGACTAGTACAAGAAAACCCGATGGGTCAGTCAGAGCCACTCCACCAGAGGGGTTGCTGCCTCTGCTACTTGTTTCAAGAATGTGTCAGCGCAGACATCTGTGCAGCTACTGCTTGGACTTCTGTCCATACCTTTATGAAACACTACAGTTTGGACATTGCTTCTCACCTAAGAGCGGGCTTCGGTTGGCTATTCTGCAAGGTCTTCTTTCCTATGACCTTCACAGCCAGAGGGTCTCACTTTTGAGTAGTTTTCCTCCTCCCATTTGTTTTGCTTGTTCTAGACTGCTTGGGACTCAGTCCTATTTCTAATTACCTACTCGAGAGCCCTCTCGAAGTAAGATAGTACAATTATGTAAAACTTACCGTAACAGTAGATCTTCGAGAGAGGCTCTTGCAGTAGGTAATACCTTCCCACCCTCCATCCCCCCTAAGCTTTTTAAGCTCCTTTTCCAGTGAAGGAAACATCCGCTTCTCTCTCTCTCTCTTCTTGCCTTTTTTGGCCTTTGGTGGGAAAGAACTAGAATGCGGGCGTGGGGGAACGCCCCTCTATACTGACGTCACTTGATGTCGGTCATCTGACATGGGGCGGTCCCCGCCAGAGACTGCTAGCTAGAAATTTTTCCATGCGGTCCTGACGCCTGCCGGCTTCAGTTCTATTTGTAATTACCTACTGCAAGAGCCTCTCTCGAAGATCTACTGTTAAAGTAAATTCTTGCGTAACTGTACTTTCTAGGGACATGGATATGTTGTTCATCCACACTCATTGGCAGTATCCTTGCCGCTTTAAATCTTGCCGGAAGGTCTTCAAGCTTGCTCCTCCCACCCACCCGGGTGGTATAACTCTCGGCTCCGCCCCATGACGCCAGATCTTCCTTACCGCTTGGAAGCTCAGGTTCCCTCCTTAACGCTCTGCGTTTGCGACTGGTTCCTATTTCTCCGTTTGCGGATTTAAAAATAAAGAATTTGCAAAAGACTTCAGTCTTGATCCCTCATGACTCGCGATGGACAAATCGACTCCGGATTTGGAGATGCCCATGCGGCAGAAGATGTCTCGGACGGATCCACACTCCGTGTGTCTGCCCTAGGCCTTGAGCCACGACCCGCAGGCTTGCGACCTGTGTGCTCATCTTTCTCGGCCCTCGTCCTCGAGACCGTGCTGCCGGTGGTGCAACTGGGCCGTCCCGGAAGCGTTTCCCTCGGTGAAGTCCAAGGAGGCCGGTTGGCGGTGTCCGGCCGTGAGCTCGGCGGATCAGCTTCGGCGGATGGTCGTCCTCGAGAGGCGGCGTGAGCCGTATCTTCCTCGACGCGGCATTTATCGCTCTCTCTGGGTTCTTCCTACGGCTTCTTTTAAGGAGCTTTGTCATCCCTCTCCACTAAAGGAGAGGGCCTCGTCTGCTGGACCTTATTCTCGGTCCAAAAGAGGGACAGGGTAAGTCCCTCCGTCGGCGCTCTTGGGGCGGGAAGGTCCCTCTCCCGGCCGTCGTCCGTCGGCTTGGTCGACCGCTCGGCCTCGGCCACTGGCCTCACGGTGTCCCGTCAGGTCAGTTGACCCGAGACTCCCACTGATGAAGTCGAGATTTTTCTCGACCCATTGACGGGCGGCTATCGCCTTTAGCGGCGAGATTCCCTCTCCCGGTTCCCGGGAGGAGTTGAGGATCCCGTGGGCTCGTCTGTGCCTCCGGTTCCGGAGCCCTCGGATGGACCTTCCGGGCGAAGGAGTGCGGTTCGGCCGACACCTCCCGCACCGACGGAAATTCCGGGACTCGGTCTCGGTCTCGGACCTCTTCAGCGGTCCAGCCGTTCCACCGTCATAAGCGGTCTCGGTCGGCACCCGGCGGTAAGCGTCGCCGCTCGTCCTCGTCCTCCTCCTCCGGATGAGGAAGCCAGCGTAAATTAAATCGGCGAGTGCGAGACCTTATGTTTACAACAGCTCCTCCTGGCGGGGAATAAGCCGACTCCGGCCTTCCCGACCATTAGTAGCTTGTCACGGGCGCCGACACAACCCTCGACTTGTCGAGGCCTATACCAGGCGGTTGTTCGGCCAAAACCAGCTGCTCCACCGATTCCGGTGGAACCTCCGCCTCCACAGCCACCAATTGGGGCTCCGACCAAGGATTCTCGGTCGACTAAGGGTTTACCCCATCGGCTGTCAGTTACCCTCACTCCCGACCGACCTCGGCAGGTGAAGGGTGGCTCAGGCCAGAGCAGCTCTTGAGGACTCTTCCGAGTCGAAGATGATTCCTCCTTCTTCTCCAAGCGACTGGACTTGGAGTCTTCAAGGAGGTCAGTCAATGGGCGATAGCCCGTCGTCCTTCCTGGGACTGCTTGGCTCATCTCGGAGTCTACGGGATGAGCTCGAATCCCGTTTCAAGCGGGCCAGGTATCCCCTCACGGAATTCTGGACCGAGGGATTCTCCGGCGGAGGCCTTTCCGGTGGCCGAGGCCATAGTGGGTCCGGCACTGGAACTTTGGCAGCGCCCTGCTTCCTGCCCTGCGCCCGGCCAGGATGGCCAGGAAGTATCGGTCCCGGTTCCTTGTCCGGTTCCGGGAACCCCTCTGCTGAGGGGTTGGTTACCGACAGCGTTTTCGCGCGCGGCTAGCGCCAGGGATGTGGACAAACCTCCTGACAAGGAGTCCAAGAAGTGGACTCGTCGAGGCGGTCGCTCGTCCTCCCTCGACGCTCGTCAGGCCAGTTCGGCCGTCCTCATGGCACATTTTCTCCGCCCTGTTGGGCTCCCTGGATGAGTCATCCTCATCTTCCGCCCGATCTGCAGACTACGGTTAAGCAGGTGCGGGACCAGGACAGGCAGTGGCCAAACAGCAGCTCAGACTGCTTTGGATATAGGGGACTCATGTGCCAGATCGGTGGCGGCCGCAGTGGCTATCGTCGGCAGAGCTTAGCTGAGGATATCCACCTTTACTTGGATACCCAGCACAAGTTGGCGGATGTTCCCTTTGGGACTGACCTCTTGACCCTGGGGTGGAAGGTCACCTGCAGAGGATCGAAGTCCAATGCCACCTTGGACTCGGTCTCTTCCGCTCAGAAGGACAAAGGCCGCAAACCACAGCCTAAGCCCTTTCGTCCTTCTGTGCCCCCGGCGCGCCCGGCCCAGCAACGTCAGGGCCAGCAGGCTCGGCCTTGGCATCCCAAACCCAAGCCGCCGGCTTCCTCTAACAGGAGGCAGGGAGGAAAGGGCCCAGGAGGTCCCTCGGCCGGTCCTCCTCCAAGCCTGCCAGTGACGGGCTGAGGGTGTCGCCCATCCCGTCACCTCCCTGGGTCCCCCATTGGGGCGGCTCCGCCACTTCCGTTCCACCTGGTCCGCTGTTACCACGGACAGGTGGGTCTTGAAGGTGGTGGGAAAGGCCTGCCTCTGGAATTCGAGCAGGCACCACCCTTCAGAGCCGTCGCCCCTCGGGGGCTCGGGATCCCCAGCCTCACTGGGCTCGTGAGCCATCTCTCCTCCTCCTCCAGAAGGAGGTGGTAAGAGGTGGTGGACCCTCCTTCAGACCCAGGGTTTGTGTCCAGGACTTCCTGGTTCGAAGCAGACGGGGGCTGGCGCCCCATTCTCGACCTACGACCTAAACAAGTTCCTAAGGTCTCGGAACCTTCAGGATGGTCACTCTGGCTCAGATAATACCATCCTTGGAGCAGCGTGTGGTTCTGCTCTCTGGACTTGCAGGGCGCGTTTTTCACGTCCCTATCCGTCCGTCTCACCAGAGATTCCCCGCTTCCGCGGAAGGATCTCTCTTGATTCAAGCCATGCCCTTGGCTTGTCTCCAGCTCCAGGGTCTTCACCAAATGCATGGCAGTGGTGACAGCATTCCTCTTGGCGCCGAGGGTCGGGTGTACCCTTACCTGGGCGACTGGCTGATAGCAGCTCCCTCCAGGAAGGAGGCGGAGTGGTCCAGAGATCTGGCCCTCCAGGTCTGCTCTCAACTGGGCCTCCTTATCAGCAGGCCAAGTCGGACTTCGAGCGAAGCAGGTGATTCTATTCATCGGACGCAGCTCGACTCTCTTCGAGCCAGGCGCGGCTCCCGCCGGACAGGGCCGAGTTCTTTCCTCCTTTGCCCGATCATTTCTGGTTGGGCAATTCTCCCTGCCGGGACTTCCTCGCCTCCTGGGTCTCATGGTGGCCTGTACCAGCGTGGTCCGTTGGGCCCGCTGGAACATCGTCCCCTTCAGTGGGGACTGGCCAGCCAGTGGTCACAACGCTGCGATCCCTTGGACCAGCTTGTGTCGGTGACACAGAGGATGTGGAGGCAGCTCTCAGTGGTGGACCGTTCCAGATCATTTTACAGGAGGCATCCGTTAAATCCGCCCAGTGTGGTCTCTCTGTCTGACCGATGCCTCTCTGATGGGTTGGGGTGCCCATCTGGGGAACACCGGGCTCATGGCCTCTGGTCCCGGCGAGTCCGATGCACATCAACCTGCTGGAGCTCCGGCGGTCCCCCTAGCTCTCACCGCCTTTGCTCCGTTCCTCGGGGTCAAGTGGTCCGAGTCCAGACGGACAATACCACGACCATGTACTATCTAAACCGCCAGGGGCGGGGCCGCGCTCCATGCTTCTATGCAGAAGCTCTCGCATTTGGTCACTGCGTCGCAGCCTGGAGGCGGATCTCCTGCCATTCACGTGGCAGGGCCTCCAACACCCTGGCCCGATGCCCTGAGGCGGATAGGGGCTGCATCACAGTGGTCTCTCCTGCGGAGGTAGTACAGCATCTGTTCTCCCTTTGGGCACACCTCAGGTGGACCTGTTTGCCTCCATGGAGGCAGCGAAGCTGAGTCTGTTCCATGCCGCCCCCCTCAGCAGGGCTCGCTGCAGGGGATGCCTTCTCGAGGCAATGGACCCGGGCCTCTTTCGCCTTCCCCATTTCCCTTGATCCACAAGGTGCTTCTCAAGGCGAGGAGGACAAGCGCAGAGTGATTCTGATAGCCCCAGACTGGCCCCGCCGAGTACAGTACCCAGATCTCCTCAGTCTCAGCTCCAGGACTCCGTGGCAGCTTCCAGCTCGCCCGGACCTGCTCTCATCAATCAGAAGGTGTTTCCATCGGACCTTCAATCCCTGCACCTGGCCGGCCTGGTTCCTGGCGGCTAGAGTTCCAGGCCTTGGGTCTTTCCGGCGAGGTCCTCCAATGTAGTTGGGCGTCCCGTAGGAGTGACCAGAAAATGCTATGCCTTCAAATGGAAGAGGTTTTCCATTTGGGTGTCAGGGCAAAGGCTTGGACCCTTCCTCCTGTTCCTTGGCAAGCATCTTGGACTATTTATGGTCCCTTTCTAGTCAAGGGCTTAGGTCGGCGACCCTAAGGGTGCACCTGGCAGCCATCTCTGCTTGCGGGCGCGGGCGGGAAGCAGTCGATGGCATATGAGAGAAGGTGGTCTGGCGCTTTTCAAAGGCCTTGATCACATTTCCCCTCAGTCGCGGGAACCCCCACCTCCGTGGGACCTACTGCTGGTACTGGCCAAGCTCATGGGCAAGCCATTCGAACCTATGCACAGTGTGCTCTCTCTCACCTGTCGTGGAAGACCGCCTTCTTGGTGGCTATCACGTCAGCCAGAAGGATGGGAGAGCTCAGGCGCTTTCCATCGAGGTCTCCTTACCTGGTCTTCCACAGGGACAGGTTGTCCTGCGCCCACCGAAATTCCTTCCGAAGGTGGTGTGGAGTTTCACCTTAACCAGGTGTTGACTCTGCGGTGTTCTACCCCAATCACACCTCGGAGGCGAATATAGGCTCCATACTCTGGACCCCTAGAAGGCTCGCTTATTATAAGGGCGCGGCTGGGAGTCGGGGAGGTTCGCCAGCTGTTTGTCACCCTACGCTGAAGCCGCATCTGGCAGACCTGCAGCCAAGCGGACGATAAGCAGGTGGGTAACCTCCTGCATAGATCTCTGCTATAAGTTGGCGGGCATGGAGCCTCCCAGAGGGATAAGAGCTCATTCTACCCGCCATACTGCCTAGCAGTGGCTGCTTCCAGGGGCGTCCCTATCCAGGAAATCTGCAGGGCTGCTACCTGGAAGTCAGCAAACACCTTCATTACCCATTACCACATCGACCTTGAGTCACGCCCGGGATGCTGGTTTTGGGGCCTCGGTTCTCAGTCTCTCTTTCCCAAGTAAGTATATGGGGGTGTGCGTCTTGCCTCCCTCCTCCCGGAGAACTGCTAGAGTCTGCCAATGAGTGTGGATGAACAACATATCCATGTCCCTAGAAATACAGGTTACTCACCTGTAACAGGAGTTCTAGGAATGGTATGTTTGTTCATCCTACGACTCTCCGACCTCCCGGCTGGCGCACAACCAGAGCTTCCAGCAGACCTACTGGCGTCATGGGGGAGGCCGAGGATTATACCACCGGGTGGGTGGGAGGAGCAAGCTTGAAGACCTTCCGGCAAGATTTAAAGCGGCAAGGATACTGCCAATGAGTGTGGATGAACAACATATACCATTCCTAGAACTCCTGTTACAGGTGAGTAACCTGTATTTACTCACTTGTAACAGTAGTTAAAGTGGTATATGTTCATCCACACTGACCCACCCGACCTCCCTGGCTGTGATGCATAACCTGGCTTCCAGCAGGCTAAGATCTGACGTCATGGGTGCAGCCAAGGATTTTACCACCAGGGTGAGAGGAGCCATCTTGAAGACCTTCTGTCAAGATTTAAGAGAGAGGGACATGTCAACAAGTGTGGATGAACAACATGTACCACTCCTAGAACTACTGTTACAGGTGAGTAACCTGTGTTTTTGGATTGCCTGAAATCCTTGGATCTCATTTTGAGAGGGTGCCTTGGCAGCAGATTATACCATAAAGACTGAAGCCAGCAGGTGTTAGGACCCCACAGAAAACTTCTAACTAGCGGTATACAGCGGGGACCGCTCCCAGCATTAGCCAGTACTATATAAGGGGGCGGTCCACCAGCCCTACCTCAGTTCTTTTCCTGCTGTTGACCCGAGCACATCGAC
This sequence comes from Neoceratodus forsteri, assembly GCA_016271365.2. Lineage (NCBI taxonomy): Eukaryota > Metazoa > Chordata > Ceratodontiformes > Ceratodontidae > Neoceratodus > Neoceratodus forsteri. Next base: position 1,380,195,983 of record CM057449.1, on the reverse strand, counting down.
TCCACGGATGCTTTCTCTTCCAGTCGACCACCATATTTTCACGCTTACCCGTACTTTATTTTCTAGTTAAATTTCAAGGTTTTCCTTTTTCAGTATGTCTACTTGTCAGACTTCTTCAGTTGATCAGCAGGAGTCCAAGTATCTTTGCGGCAAGCAGATCCCGTCAAAGGACGGTCGCTCTCTGCCTCTTCTTCCGAGGCGAGCGGACCACAACCCTGAGGCCTATGATCACTGTCTGCAGGTCAGCCAGATCACCAGGATCCACTGCCAAAAGTCCCTTAAAACGTTTTTCCTAGAGAAGCAGGTTACAGCCATGAAGCAACACATCCATGGAAAATGTTCTTCCTCCTCTCCCTTTTCTGGGGCCCCCACCTCTTTGCCCTCCCATTGGGAGAAGCGTCTGGAAAACAAACACATAAGGAAATCTTCCTCCTGTTCCGGTCTCCTGACTCCAAGTCGACCAGCTCCGGGTCCTCCTTGCAGGAGGTTGAACTGTGGTCCCATGGCAGCTCTCTCTCTTCCTGGGCTTCCTGTGGGTGAAGCCACCCGCCCTCATTCAGACTTGAGCGGTGGCTCTCTGGGGTTGGGGACTCAGTCTTCCTCCTCCTGGCCGCTGCTGCTTCGCCCTTTCATCAACCTTTGGACCAGCAGTCGGTTGGCTCAGCCAGGTCTGTTCTGGGCGGTGGGTTGTTGCCCATCATCCACCGTTCACAGTGTCTGTCTGCCTGGCTTCTCCGATTGGCATCAGTTGCGCCAGTTCGGTTGATGCCCGGCTATCTCGGCGTCATTCCTGATGTCTCCTATTCCATCCTTGCCTGATCGTCCATATCACCAGTGGATCTAACCACTGCTGCAGACCTGATGCCAGGGGCCTACAATTAGACCTGACATCTAACGCCCTCAGCTGGCTAACCCAAATCCACAGGCTCCAACACCGAGTTGTTGCCTCCACAAGGACCAAAGCCGGGACTGTCTGACGTCCCTTAACCGCCACCAGTCCATCCTCATAATCCACGGAATCCTCTGCTGGATTTGACAGCCCTTTTAACCTCCTTGTGGATTACGGTGAAGGGCAACTTGCATCTGCAACCGGCACCCCTCCTAAGGCTCCAACTCCTTTGGGGGCCAACTCCAGCTCCTCCTCGGAAGCCTTCTCCACAACCCAAAGAGCCTATCCTGCAGCCGAGATGGCAAACTATCGTGGTGAGCTTGAATAGCTCATCCTCTAGATCCTCTGACTGACACAGATGTCTGTCTCATTGCAGTCATCACTGGCGTTGACCTGAGGTCTTCCTCCTCATGGGAATCGGGCTGTAGCTTCTCCTTCCCTTTGAGGCCATATGACTCCAGGTTGTCCCCCTCTGCCGATTTGAACAAACCCAGGTCACTCTCAGATGAGCTGACCCTTTATGGAGGTTGTGCGGCATATCCAGTCAAATATGGGCTGGGATACTGCATATTTGGACCCTGAAAGATGGCGTTTGGCTATCTTTCTCCGTCAGAAGGACCTGAAACTCCTGGTAGTTCCTTCTCTGGTGAACACTATTATGGACGTTACTTAGTGGGCATGGAAATGCCCATCTTCCACCCCTGCGGTTTCAAAAAAAAAGCTGATCGCCTTTACAGTGCTCCCAGGGATGAACCTTGTTTTGGGGAGGAGCCAGCTGCAGACTATATGGTCATCATTGCAGCTCATGACCAGTCCCAGAGGCCATGTCATTTGAGTACCCTGCCTCCGACAAGGATTCCAAACAGTAGACCAGCTTTTCAGAAAGGTATATGCCTTGGCTATCTGTGCCATCTATTCTTTAAATTTCATGGCCACGTGGTCCAGTATCAGATCTCCTGTAGGTAAAGGCCGTGGAGCTGGTTTAGACTCTGCAGGATGGTTCCCAGAAGGCTGAGCTGCATCACATTTTAAAATCTGGCTCGAGCGTTGGTTCCTGTGTTTTAAATTCATTCTACGACATGGCAGCTGCCTCATGAATTTCCCTTCGCCGTTATTCTTGGCTCCGGGTCTCAGGATTTTCCCAGGATGTCACAGCTGAAATCTCTTGATGCCCCTTTCAAAGGCTCCGTCCTTTTTGGTGAGGACTCCAAGAAGATAATCACTAATCTCCAGGAGTCAGGCAACATTGTCAGATCTGTAAACACCATGTACAAATCTAATTGGAAGCCAGATCATCATCAGTCATTTCAGAGGTCATCGGTCCAATAGCTCCAGAGGCCAGCAAAGTTGAGAATTTAAGCATAAGGCCACTGCCCAGACCTCTGGAGATTCAGGACCCAGAGCCCTAAAACCTCCAGGCCTCCCTGCCTGTCCCAGATTCCTTAGCCTGGCTCCTTACCTGATCCCCTCCTCAAGCAGAATCACTGGGGGCCAGTAAGTCGCTTTTCTCTCTATCTAGGGGACTGCAAAATTTGGCATATCAGTGGGTTCTAGACTAGGGTGATGTCCTGGAGTTGATACCTCCAGAGAGTCCTCCCTTACACTCCCATTATCCTCCGTCACACCTCTCCCTTATCCCGGAAGAGATCCAGGCACTTTTTTTCCCCCATACACTTTATGCACCTCTCCCCAGCCTGCCACCCTGACCCATCCGGGGAGACATGGTAGATATCCCACTGCCTAGCACCCTACCCAGACCAGATCCCTAAAGCCCCATGAAGCCACGGTCCCCGGATGGGGTGGTGAGTCGGACACCCGTAACTTATGTTTCATCAGTCTGGGTCCATTAGGCGAGGCACAGGCAAATCGTGGGAGCACGTCTGGCTCCCTGTCTTACTTGAGGAGAGCTCTTGCAGTAGGTTCCATAATTAGGACTGGCGCCACCTGGCGGCGGTTCCGGCAGTTTTAATCCAGCAGTACCGGCGTGGGAGCGCCCGCTGCCGGCGTCTGCCTCACCCTATATAAGGAGGAGTTCCCATGAGCTCCAGTTCTTTCCTGGCCTTACAGTCAAGGATAGTTCACTCGGCTACCATTCCGTAGCACCGATTAGTTCATTCTCCACTGATCAGAATATTGGGTTTTGTTTGCTTCTATATCCTTCTCCGTTAACAAGTGCCCTTGTAGGCGACACATACCTGCAAAGACGACCATTTGTCGTGCCTCTTCTGCCTTGGGCCGAACCACGACGCCTATCCCCATTGTCAGGCCTTCAATTCCCGTACTAGGATCAGGCGTTGGAAGTCCCTTGCAGCCTACCTTGCTGAATCCAAACTAGCCGCCATGGAACGGACCTCTTCCTCGGGAGAATCTGACCACCCACAGGCCACACAGACATCTGAAGGATAAGGGCAGAGGAAGGTCTCATTCTAGACCCAGGTCTTCGGGCTCGATGTCCGGATTCTCGGGGCATGAATCCCACCTCATGGCCCTCAAACCATCTTTTGGGTCTTCAGTGACCAAGTCTCCCGGAGCCACCCTTCAACCCCTGAAGGTGCTTCAGCCCTCTGAGAAGGCTTTTTCGCCAGGCACAGGTAAGACCTCTTCCCGCTCAGCTTCTTCCTCGAGTTGCACGACTCCGCTCGATGCCCAGCTGTGGACTGGCATTCGGTTGAGAAGTCTGCCAGTCATAAGGCCGACGACTGCCCAAGGCTCACGTCTCAGGATGTCCGTCGACCTCAAAAGATAATCGGGTGCCAGACTGATGTCTGCCCGCGGCCCTGTACGGCGGTCCGCAGCACCGCTGGTCACTGTCTGACCCACGCTGGCTACCCCGGCACCTCCCAATATCAGTTTTGGCACCCCTTTTCCTCAGTCACCGGCCCGTCTGACGTCTGAGCCCGATGAGGTGCTGACGCTACTCCGACGTTGCCCCTTAGGCCTACAGCAGTGGGTAAGAGTGCGGACCTGATGCCTGTACCCCTGACTGGACTGATGCGGCTCTGGTGCTCCTCAACCCCTCGCCTGGTTCACCCAGGCTGAATCTATCGCAAGTTAAGGGCTTTTCCCCACTGGTGGGACACAGTAAAGAGGACCTACCAGCAGGTGCACTTCCTCCTACCCTGTCCGGTTCCGAATACACAAAACTGTTAGACAGTGGGGCGGATGAGGAACCACCTCTAAAAACATTAAAAGAAATAAGGAGGACAAAGTCCAGTAGTTCCTCTCGCTCTTCGTCTCCAGATGGGAGGCACAAAGGAAGAGGCACAGATCCCCTTCCTCATCAGATTCCTACATGGATTCGTACACTTCACGTCTAGACTCCGACATAGAGCCAGACCTAGGGGACATGGAGGGACATCCCAAATCCCTTCCAGATGATCTGAGCTTCAGGGAGGTGATGAGGCACATCCTGGCCAACACGGGCTGGGACACTGAGGCCCTGGACCCCAAGCAACTGTGGTTGACTAAATACCTCTGTCAAAAAGACCCTAAGCCGGTGGTCATCCCTTCCATGGTCGACACTTTTCAGGATGTCACCCTTGTGACCGGGAAGTACCCTCCTTCTCCTCTGCCGTGCCTAAAGAGGCTCATCGGCTTTATTGGACACCTACGGACTGTTGCTTTTTGACTGAACCACCTACAGCGGACTCGGTGGTGATTTTGGCAGCTCACGACTGTTCACAGAGGCCCAAACACCTGAGCACCCAGCCGCCTGACAGAGAATCAAAGCAGCTGGATTCTGTGGGCCGCAAGGTGTACTCTGCTGTCGCTTGCAGTATCAGGAGCCTGAATTTCCTAACACACATGACCCACTTCCAGAACGCTCATTAGGAACAGGGGTTGAACATAGTGCAGAGCATGCCCGATTGCCCTCAGTGGGCAGAGCTTGCCAAGCTACTTCAGACCGGCTCAGACGTGGGCACCCACGTTCTGCGGTCGGCCTATGACTCTGCAGACACCACCTCTAGGGCAGCCGCCACTGGCATTTGCCTCTGCCATCCGTGGCTTCGGGTTTCTAGGGTCCGATCCAGATGTCAAGACCAACATACTGGATGCTCCCTTTAAGGGCTCCGTGCTCTTTGGCGAAGACACGGAGTGGATCATCACCAGGCTGCAGGGCTCTGGCAAAGCTATCCGATCTATGCAGTCCAAGTATTGCCCGAAACGGGGGCGAGCTCGTAAGCCCCGTTTTCGTGGCCGTAGGTGACATTGGCCTCAGCAGCCTCGCTTCCAACAGCATTCACAACGAGGTGACTTCAGTCGAAGAGGAGGAGCCAGCGGATCTTCTGCCTCCACCTCTAGACAGGCCAAAGCAGCCACTGCTGCCCTTCCTCCCCCTCCCACCGCCTGTCTATCCAGGCTACCCTCCTTCCCTAGATGTTCAGTCAGGGGAGCTGGTTGGAGGCCGCTTTTCCCTCTACCCAGATGCGTGGGGTCAAGTGACCTCCGACCAGTGGGTACTCTATCTCATGGAGTTGGGCACTCCATAGAGTTCGACTCTATTCCACTGGACAGACCACTGCCCCATCCGTTATCCAAGGGAACACAGAGTGCTGGTCAGAAGGGAGATATTATCCCTTGTGGACAAAAAGGCCATCGAGCTGGTGTCGCCTGCTGAGAGAGGGTTTTTCTCCCACTTCTTCCTATTTTTGAAAAAGTCGGGAGAACCCAGACCCATTCTGGACCTCAGCAGTCTGAACCAGTGGGTCTCCTACAAGAGATTCGGGATGGTCTCCCTTTCCATTCTCCTACCGCTCATCTCGGCGGGAGACTGGTTGGCATCCCTGGACATGCAGGACGCCTACCTGCATATCCCTATTGCCAGAAATCATCAAAGATTCCTAACGTTCAGGTTCAAAGACAAAGACTATCAGTTTTGAGTCCTTCCGTTCGTCTCTTCAGCCCCCAGAGTCTTCACCAAGTGTTTGGCAGTAGTTGCAGTGCTACGGAGACTGGGCCATTTTGTGTTCCCCTATCTGAACGATTGACTCCTCCTGGCTCCCTTCAGGTCTCGCCTGTCGGAAATTATCAGGGATTCCATCTCGCTGTCTCAGTGCTTGGGGATCACCATCAACAGGGGCAAATCTCATTTGCTCCCAGCCCAGATTCTCCCATTCATCGGAGCTCTTCTGGATACCACTCTCGGGAAGGTTTTTCTTCCCTCCGACAGAGCGGGTCGCATTCAGGTCTTGGCATCTCAGATCTCTTCAGCCTCAAGAGTCCCGGCAAGACTCCCACTCAGGCTGTTTGGGTATATGGCCGCTGCCATAGCTTCGGTCCCTCTGGCATGTCTGTGCATGAAAACCATACAGTAGTCCCTAAGGGTCTAGTGGGATCAGACATTGGACAGTGTGGATGCCTCGATCAGGATCTCTGAGCCAGTCCACCGGGAATTATGCTGGTGGATGTCGTCCAAAAACTTGACTGGCATCCCCTTCCACGTGGGGCACCATCCCAAATTCTGACCATGGAATGCATAGTCTGTGGGATTGGGCGCTTATTGGGACACATCGCACCCAAGGCTCTTGGTCCCCAATAGAGGAAGATCTGCATATCAGCGTTCTGGAGCTGAGGCGGTCCTTATGCCCTCAAGCCCTGGTCTCGGTCCTAATACGGGCCACCTCTTGCTACAGACGGACAACACTTGATGATGTTCTAATCAACAAGCAGAGGCACACACTCTTATCCCTCTGCCGGGAAGCCATGCAAGTGTGGGACTGGGCTCTGGAGCACCAACTCTTATTAACAACGGTACATGTGCCCGAGGAACAAAATATACAGGCCAGTACGCTAGCAGGACAAAATCACAAGCTCACGAATGGGAGCTGCTTCAAGAGGTTGCAGATCACTTCTTCTGTCAGTGGGGACACCAGACTTGGATCTCTTAGGTGTCACGGTTCAGCATAAAATTGCCCAGTTTCTACTCGCTGGGTCCAGAGCCTGGAGCTTTTTGGCAATCCGTGTTGTCCCTTGCTGGAAAGGGAGGTTTCTCTAGCGTTCCACCTTTCTTGCTGTTACAGAAGGTTGTCCTCAAAGCACAGTCAGAACCTTCCACCCTCATTCTGATCACTCCGCTATGTCCTTGTCAGATTTGGTTTCCATTACTCCAGCGTTCAGTGGCAGAACCTCCACTGCCTCTTCACTATCCCTCACCTCCTGTCATGGGACAGTGGGTCTCTGATGCACCAGATCTGCATTCTCTTCACCCACATGCCTGGCTCCTCAGGACCTAGCTGAAGTCAGATTCGATTGTGTCTGATCGATTCATCAAGTTCTGGTGGAGGCGCGCCGAGCCTAGCCACCAGGGCCACTTGCGCTATGATGTGAAAACGTTTCTGTATCTGGGCCACAGCCAAGAGGCTGGACCCGTTGGTCTGTCTGGTTAATTCAGTTTTGGAACACCTGCTTTCTCTTTCAGACAGGTCACCGCTATTCCTCCATCAAAGTACAGCTGGCCGCCATCTCTGCTTATCAGTTCCCTGTTTCGGATAAGACGGTGGCTCAGATGGAGGTTTCCAAGGTCTTTTTGCGCGGTATTCTTCATATCAGACCTGCCATCAGGGATCCTGTCTCCCCACTCCCCCAACCCCTCGAGCTCCTTTTCATCCTGGAAGCTCACTTTTCCTCCCTTTGAACCAACCATAGAGTCTGAGCTCCGTCTTCTATCCTGGAAGACTTTGCTTTTGATAGCTGTCACTTGAAAGTGCATTTCAGAACTTCAGGCCCTCATGTGTAAGAGCCTTACCTTGTTTTCACAAGGATAGGGTTGATATTCGCACTAACCCGAAGTTTCTGCGAAGTTGTCTCTGAGCTCACTTTGAACCAGATCGTTCAGCTTCGGTATATTACCTGATGGGAAGCCCTGCTTCACTCTTTGAGCGTCCACAGGGCTCTTCGATGTTACCTGACTAGGACCAAGGGGGACAGGAAATCTGACCAACTTTTTATCTTTTGCTCAACTGTCCTTCAGTCACCCGGTCTTCAGACAGACGCTTTCGCACTGGTTGGTCCAGTGCTTTACCTTTTGTTATGTGAAGCACAACAGGTCAATCCCGGGGCCGGTTAGAGCTCATCCTACCAGAGGTGTCGCGGCTTCTTTTGCGGCACTGAAGAGGGTACCAGCAGCTGATATTTGTACTGCCGCTACCTGGAGTTCTGTTCACACCTTCATCTGGCGTTACAGCCTTGACATTGTTTCCAGATGCAGAGCAGGGTTTGGCCTTGCAATTCTGCAAGGCCTGGTTTCCTGAGGGAGCCTCTTTTTCCTGCTGTTTCTCTCCTACTGTTTCCCCTCCAAGGGGTTGTTATATGTTTATACTGCTTGGGACTCTCTCTAATTGTGGAATCTGCTGCAGGCTTCCTCCGAGTAAGATAGTACAGTTACGTAGAACTTACCGTAACAGTAGATCTTGAAGAAGCTCTTCAGTAAATATATTCTAAACATGGATATGTTGTTCATCCACATTCTTTGGCATGTCCGTTTCCTTTAAATCTTGCCAGAAGTCTTCAAGCTGGCTCCTCCACCCACCGGGTGGTATAACCTCGGCTCTGCTCCATGGCATGAGTCTTCCTTTCGCTGCAGATTCAGGCTCCTTGTGCTAACTCTAGCAGATCGTAGCCCTGTATTCGCAATATCGGTTTTTACGCATTTATCTCTTAAACTCTTCAGGTTGTCGATTCCTGTAATAAGCGTATCAGATATGGAGGACAAGTCGCTCCCGTTTCGCCGGTGTTCATGCGGCCAGAAAATGTCGCACCGATCTCCACCTTATGTGTACTGCCTAGGTGTCGGTCATGACACCACCACCTACACCTTTTGCTTAGCCTTCCAGCCTCACGTTTTGGATGACGCTGGCGCACCTTAAGCTGTGGAGACGGAGAGAAAAGGCAGCTGGTGAAATCGAAGGAGCGAGGTTGGCGGTTTCCATGGCGCGGGATCGGCTGAACAGCTAGAGCAGATGAAGGCTTTCAGGAAGAAGCTGCTCAGGCTTGAGACAGCAGTTTTCATTCCTCTCAGCACAAAGCACCTTCTCAGGTATGCCAGTCTCTCCCACCAGGGGTGAGGCCTCGGGCCTCTTGCTGCTCCCTTTTCATTAAGAGGACAATGATCCAAAGCCTTCCTCCAGAAGACACTCCTGAGAGCAGAGAGGTCTGAGTCCCAGGAAATGGTGGTCTCGACTTCTATCGAGATCGCTTCCTCTGCCACCGGCTTAACGGACCTTCCATCTGGTCAGGCGAACACTGAGGCATCGGCTGAACCAGCCGAGATTTTTCTCGAGCTGATCGAGCCACTTTTGTCGACTCCAGTCGATGATTCTCTAGAGAGGACCCCTATCCTCTCTTTCCCCGATCACAAGGCTTCTTCTGTGGGTGTCTTGATCGAGAGAATCGAACCAGAACCTCGATTTTCCCCAGAGTCTGGTTTCCCCGATCGACCTGGCCGACCCTGTCGGACTCGATCGAGATTGGTAATCTTCGACCGGAGAAAATGAAGAAGGCCACGGCGTTCAAAAAGCACTGCCAGATCCCCATCCTCCTCAGATGAAGCGCGGCGGAAATTCCGTCGATGCTATGAAACTCATGTGGCAACAGCTGATTTTGGCGGGCAGAAGCGGCATTCGCCGTCACCCGAGCCATTACTGGCCTGCGCCTCAAGGGCCTACGCCGACCCCTCCAGAACCGAAGGCTTTGGTTCCTCCACCTATTAGGGTGGAGCCACCGCCTAAGCAGCCCTCCAGTGGGGCTCCCTCGAAAGAGGACCATCCAGACATCGGGCTTCCATGACGTCTGTCCATCACGGTCATTCCAGATCACCCTCGGCAGATTGAAAGGGACATGGGCGGGAGACTGCTGTACCCCGATTCTTTGGATTCAGATACCACCGGTTTGCACTCCCATCCTGCTGATGAGGAGTCACTTTCCGCGGCCTTGGAGGAAGGTCCCTCCTCTTTTCAGGGCATTCTCCACCTTATCTCAGATTCTACTGGGATGCCCTTGGAGTCCATCCAGAAAAAGGCGGAGTACCCCCTTACGGATATCCTTAAGGGGGGGTACCTCGACGGAGCCCTTTCCAATAGCGGAAGCCATTACTGGTCCAGCCCTTGAGCGTTGGCAGCGTCCAGCTTCCTGCCCAGCACCGTCTTCCCGTATGGCCCATAAGTACGCGGTGCCTGTGGGATCCCTGCCAGGATTCACAGAACATCCCTCGGCTGAGAGCCTGGTGACTGCTTCCGTCTTTAGTTGTACTGGCAGCTCGGCTGACACTGACCGACCTCTGGACAAGGAGTCCAAGAACATGGACCACTCTGCCCGTAGGTCTAATCGGCCTCTTCCTTGGGCCTTCGTCAGGCCAGTTCGGCTATGATCATGGCACACTTCTCCCATGCCCTCCTTGGGTCACTGGATGAAGTACTTCTCCACCTCCCGTGGACATGTAGACCACGGTCAAGCAGAATCCGTGATCAGGGCTGTGCTGTCGCCAGACAGCAGCTCCAGACCCTAGACGCCGGGATTCTTTTTCGCTCTTTAGCAGCCGCGGTGGCCTCCTGCCACAGGGCTTGGCTGATGTTATCCTCCTTTCTGGTGGATACCCAGCACAAGTTAGCTGATGTGCCTTTCCTTGGTACCGACCTGTTCGGTCCAGGAGTGAGCCACCTTCAGCGTATTGAGCAGTCCAATGCCACCTTGGGCGCCACTTCTGCCAGGGGTTCCTCAGGCAGAATCAGCAGAAGAGGAAGCCCTTTCGGCAGTCATCTCTGTGGTCAGGCAGCCCTCCTATCAAGGAGGTCAGCAGCAACAGCAGCAGGCTCAAGCTTGGCACCCCAGGCCCAAGCAGGGCCCTCAACAGTCCATAAAGGAGGCCAAGGTGCTGGTCCAGGGCCTCCTCCTCCTCCTCCTCCTCCTCTAAGGCTGCTCAGTGGCAGGTTGGGGGTTGCCACCCCTACACCCGTCACGCCTGCACCTGGGTCCTCCTGTGGGGGTCGGCTCCGCCACATTCCGCCTGGTCCGATATCCCCCGGACACATGGGGTCTAGAAGTGGTAGGGCAGGGACTGCCTCTGGAATTCAGCAGTACCCGCCCAGCCGAGCCAGCGCCCTTGGGAGGAAAGGATCTCTGCTTTGCGCGATCGCTCTTCGAGACTACATAGCTCAGCTCCTCCGCAGGAGCAGTAGCGCCAGTGCGGATCCGCCTGTAGACCTAGGCTTCATATGCAGGTACTCTGGCGCCTAAGCGGATGGGGGTTGGCGCCCATCCCAGATCTCGGGTCTCAACCTTCCAGATGGTAACTCTGAACCAGATCATACCATCCCTGGAGCGAAACGTGGTTTTGTTCACTGGATCTACAGGACTCATTTTCATATCCCAATCCGTCCATCCCACCAGCAGTTCCTCCGCTTCAGGTTGAAGGGACTCTGTACAAATTTCAAGCCATGCCGTTGGGCTGTCACCAGCCCTCGGGTCTTAAAGTGCATTGCAGTGGTGTAAGCCCATCTTTTGGTGTGGGAGTTAGGATATACCCTATCTCGGCGACTGGCTCTGGCGGGTTCCTCCCTTCAGGAGGTAGAGAGGTCAGAGATCTGGTCCTCGAACCTGCTCCCAACTAGGCCTCCTGATCAGCGAGGCTGAGTCGACTCATGCCATCTCATGATGGGCTTCTTCATCGGGGCAGAGCTTGACTCTCGTCAAGCCAGAGCTCTGCTCCCTGCGGACAGTCTGGAGGTTCTTTCCTCCTTTGCCCGATCATTTCTGGTTGGGCTCTTGCGCCCTGCCGGGACTTTCTGCTCCTTCTGGGTTACATGGTGGCGTGCACCTCAGTGGTCCGTTGGGCCCTTCAGTGGGAGCTGGCGCTCAGTGTACTCAGCGCCGGTCATTTGACCAGCTGATCACTGTAACCCAGAGGATGTGGGGCGACTCTCCAATGGTGGACCACCCCAGAACAGTTGGTTGCAGGAGAGGATCCCGTTTGTCCGCCCCGAGCCGACGGTTGTTCTCACAACCGATGCCTCTCTCATGGGCTGGGAAGCCCACATGGGGGACAACAGGGCCCATGGGTTCTGGACCCCCAAGGAGTCCCAATGCCACATTAACCTGTTGGAGCTCAGAGCAGTCAGACTGGCACTGTCAGCGTTCGCTCCTCAGCTCCGGGGTCAAGTGGTTCAAGTCCAGATGGACAATACCACGACCATGTGCTACCTCAACAAACAGGGTGACATGCACTCCCGTCTGCTGTGCAAGGAGGCGCTCCGCATCTGGACCCTCGTCAGCCGGTTGGAGGCGGATCTCCTAGCCATCCTTGTGGCAGGAGTCTCAAACCAGCTGGCGGATGCTCTCAGCCGCATAGGCCGGACATCCCACGAGTGGTAACTCCATCCAGAGGTACAGTAGCTCACAGCCTGTTCTCCCTTTGGGGCAAACCGTTGGTGGACCTGTTTGCCTCGGAGCACGCCAAGCTGAGTCTGTATCATGCCCCCCCTTCAGCAGAGCTCGCTGCAGGGATGCCTTTGAGGTCTTGGACCCCAGGCCTCCTCTCGCCTACCCTCCATTCCCTTGATCCACAAGGTGTTACTCAAGGTGAGGAGGGACAAAGGCGAGTGATTCTGGTAGCCACAGATTGGCTGCACCAGTTCTGGTACCCAGATCTCCTCAGCCTCAGCTGCAGGCCCCAGATGCTTTGTACACACCTGGACCTGATATCATTGAACCAGGGAAGGTCTTCCATCTGGACCTTCAATCCCTGCACCTCACAGCCTGGTACCTGGCGGGTAGGAGTTCCAGGCTCTGGGTCTTTCGAGGATGTCTACACTGTGGTGGAGGCATCTTTATGAGAATCGGCCAGGAAATGTTATGCCTTAAAATGGAAAAGGTTTTCCATCTGGTGTCAGGGTAAGAGTCTGGACCCCTTATCCTGCTCTGTGGCTAACATTTTAGACTACCTTTGGTATCTCTCCAAAGGGGGTCTATGGTCATTGACCCTTAGGGTGCAACAGGCAGCCATTTCTGCTTACCGGGCGCAGGACCGTCATCCGACTTTGGCACAGGTAACAGTGGTCGGGCGCTTCTTCAAAGGCCTGGATCACATATCCCCTCTGGTGCATGAACCTCCACCTCCGTGGGATCTCTTGCTGGTTTTGGCAAAACTCATGGGGAAGCCATTCGAACCCATGCACAAGTGTGAGCTCTCACACTTGTCGTGGAAGACGGCCTTCCTGGTGGCTGTCACGTCAGCCAGAAGGACAGGGGAATTCCAGGCACTCTCAGTGAACTCCCCTTACCTGGTCTTTCATAGGGACAAAGTTGTCCTGCACCCCCACCCTAAATTCCTTCCGAAGGTGGTGTCAGTGTTTCACCTTAACCAGGTGTTGACTCTGCCGGTATCCTACCCTAATTACACCTCGGATGCCATGTACAGGCTGCATACTTTGGACCTCAGACGTGCTCTCTCCTACTACAAGGAGAGGACAGTGGAAGTCGGGAGAGGTTACGCCAGCTGTTTGTCACCTACGCTGAAGCTGCTTCTGGCAGACCTGCAGCCAAATGGACCATTGCAAGGTGGATTACATCACACATTCATCTGTGTTATGAGTTGGTGGGCAAGGAGCCTCCCAGAGATAAGAGCTCATTCTACCCATCATACTGCTGCGTTGGTGGCTGCTTCCAGGATCTCTCTCTCAGGAAATCTGTCGGGCTGCTACCTGGAAGTCAGCAAACACCTTTATTACCTACCACATCAACCTTGAGTCCCTTGGGATGCTGGTTTTGGGACTTGGTTCTCCAATCTGTTTCCTAAGTAGAGGGTGTGCCTGCCTCCCTCCTCCCGGAGAACTGCTAGGAGTCTGCCAAAGAGTGTGGATTAACAATATATCCACGCCCCTAGAAGAACAGAGTTACTCACCTGTAACAGTAGTTCTAAGAGTGGTATATGTTGTTCATCCCCACACACCCATCAAACTCCCCGGCTTTAATGCGCATCAACCTTGTTTCCAACGGGCTAAAATCTGGTGTCATGGGGCGGAGCCGAGAGTTATACCACCTGTGTATGTGGGAGGAGCCAGCTTGAAGACTTCCAGCAAGATTTAAAGGGAAAGGGACATGCCAAAGAGTGGATGAACAACATATACCACTCCTAGAACTACTGTTACAAGTGAGTAACCTGTTCTTTCCTGCCCTCCTTCCCCCAGGGATCAGGTCCTTTTCAGGCCGGTCTTCCCTCCTTCGAGAGAATATTTTCTAGTAAACATGCTTGTGACTATTACCTGTTGTCAAATTCTGCCTGGGGAGACGTACAAGAACTGGGGCACGTGGGGAACTTCTCCCTTATATAGGGTGACACGAGGGAGGACTTCTGCACTGCTGGGTGAAACAGTTGCCGGAACCGCCGCCAGGTGGCGTCAGTCCTAATTGTGGAACCTGCTGCAAGAGCTTCTCTCGAAGATCTAATTTCACGGTACATTCTTGCGTAACTGTACTTTTCTCCTCCTGTACAGCGTGCAGCACCCTGAAGTCATGGCGCAGGCGCTGATGTCCATGCTGTACTGTAGTGGCCATCCCCTTCAGTTGGGGCTTGTAATACTCCGAGCCTCCGGCTCGAGTTGGAGCAGAAATGTGTGGGCATCGGCCTCTTCCCTTCCCTGAGAAGGCAAGCTGTCGTTGGACGCTCAAGCCTGTTTCCTTCCCCCCGGTTGACCACCAGTGACTCGAGTCCGCTCCCGAACTCAGGTTGCTGGCATGGTGCGGCGTCCAGTGCCTCAACCCTCAGCGCCACCGGCCCAGCGGCACTTTTGCTGAAACAGGCTATAGAGCCGGTTCTTCCTGTCCAGAGAGGAAAGAGATTTTATTTCCACTTTTTCCTGGTCCTTAGAAGAGGACCTCACCCATCCTGGATCTCAGCCTCCTGAACAAGTACATAGAGTACAAACATTTCAGGATGATCACCCTTCAGGCTTTCTCCCCTCCATCAAGGGGACTGGCTGTGCTCCCTGAATATGCAAGGCACGTAGCTCTACATACTGGTCTTTCAACCCAATCAGAGATTCCTTTGATTCCGCTTTCAGAGCAACCATTATCAGTTCCGCGCTCTGCCATTGGCCTGTCCTCAGCTCCTGTATCTTTACAAAGTGCCTGTCTGTTGTAGCAGCAACTGTCAGGAGACAGGGTCATTCGTCTTTCCCTGTCTGAGCGATTGGCTACTAGCTACCCTCTCAAGGGATCAACTGCTGAGCATCATGAAGGACACTATTACTTTGTTTGGGACTTAGGCATAACCCTCAACCTCCCAAAATTCTCTCCAGTGGCCCAGTATTTTGGGACAATGCTAGACACTGCCGTAGGCAAGGCCTTTTTTGCCCCTGGACAGAGCAGAGTGTCTCCAGGAACAGGCTCACCTAGTTTTCTCCCCTTGCCAGGTTCCAGACTGAGTATTCCTGCAATTGTTAGGACACATGGCAGCAGCCATCATGATGGTCCCTCTTGCACACTTACACATGGTCCCCTAGTAGACCTTGTGAGTCCAATGGGATCAACGCTCAGATGAGTTGGAGCAGCTGGTGACTCTTTCCATTCTGGTGCGTGAAATTCTGGCCTGGTGGTTGGACCCCTCTAATCTGTCCTTAGGGGTCCCTTTTTGGCAGGCCTCTCCTGCTCAGATCCTGACTATGGACACGTCCAGTCTAGGCTGGGGTGCTCATCTGGCAGACCATCAGACACAAGGTACTTGGTTTCCCCAGGAGGTACATCTCCATATCAATATTCTCTCCAGGCTTTCCAGATGAATCTGCTCCCCAGTTCTCTACTTATTCATACAGACAACTTGTCTGTGGTCGTCTTCATGAGCAAGCAGGGGGAACTCACTCTTGCCCCCTTTGCAGGGAGGCCATGAGAGTCTGGTATTGGGCCATGGAGCATCATCTGGTACTCACTGCCCTGTACATTCCAGGTGTACAAAACACCTTGGCTGATAGCTTAAGCTGGTCTCAGTCCAAGGTAGACAAGTGGGAACTCAATCAATCCGTCTTCGGAGAGCTATTTGACAAGTGAGGCTGGCCTGAGTTGGACCTCTTTGTGTCTCTACTCAATGGCAAACTGCCAAATTTTTGTTCGCTAGATCCAGGACCTGGTGTTTTCTGGCAAGGTGCATTGTCCCTGTCTTGGACAGGGAAGTTTTGTACGCCTTCCCTCCCCATTACTGCAGAGTCGTCCTCAAATTGCAGTCTGAGGGGGCAGGAATGATTCTAATAGCTCCTTATTGGCCACGTCAGATTTGGATCCCTCTACTTCAGCAACTGGCAGTGGAACCCTGATCCCCTGCCACTGAGCTCAGGCTTGCTCTCCCAGGAGCGAGAGTGCGCTGGTCTTTCCGGACCTCAAGTCTTTGTATATGGTTCCTGCAGACCTAGCAGCTGCTTGGTTTGAGGTTTCCCCAGAGTGGCAGGCGTCCTGGTGGTTGCTAGAAAACTTTCTACCAGAGCTACTTACTTGATGAAGTGGAAACTGTTCTGCCTTTGGGCTTCTGCCCGCCATCTTGATCTGTTCACGTGTGCTATGAACTCTGTTTTGGAGTACCTCCTTTCTCTGTGAGATTCAGGATTGAGCTGCTGCTCTATTAAGGTGCACTTTTCTGCTGTTTCTTCATATTATGCACCTGTAGAAGGCAAAACCCTTGCTCAGCTGGCTCATTCCCACAGTTTTTTGTTGGGTATTCTACACCTCAGACCTCCCATCAGGGACCCTGCCCCCCCCCCGGGATCTTTTATTTCTTTTGGAAAAACTGTATGCTGCTTCCCTTTGAACTGGCCGCAAGTTGCAAGCTACGCTTTCTGTTGTGGAAAGCGTTATTCTTAGTTTCCATTACTTCTGCTTGAAGCATTTCTGAGCTTCAGGCCCTGATGTATAAAGGGCCTTATTTAGTTTTCCACAAGGACAGGGTGTCCTTGTTGATGAATCCTAAGTTTTTACCTAATGCGGTGTCAGTTTACCCTGAATCAGGACTTCCATCTTCCAGTCTACTCTCCAGAGTATTCTAATTGAGGGAAGGCTCTGCTTCATACGCTGGATGTTCACCGGGTACTTCATTACTACTTGGATCGTACCTGTTCCATTTATGCGTCAGAACAGCTGTTTGTTTCTTTCACCCCAAGGACTGAAGGGCCCCAGTTACTAAGCAGCCTTTGTTCAAATGGCTAGTTAACTATATTGTTTACCAAAAGTACGACAAGCCTTTGCCAGGGACGGTCAGGGCCATTCTACCTGGCGTATGGCAGCTTCCTTGGCCTCCTTTATAGAATGTGTTTGCTGCTATTTGTACAGCTGCCACTTGAGTTCTGTACACACTTTCATTAGGCATTACAGTTTGGACATTGCTCCTTGTTGCAGGGGGTAGGCTTTGGACTCTGTCCTTCAGGGCCTGCTCTAGAGCTTTCCATCAGACTTTCCTCCTCCTGACCTAAGGGGTTGGTCCTTTCACTGCTTGGGATTAAGTCCTTATGGTGTAACCTGCTGCAAGAGCTCCCCATTGAAGTGAGGTGGTACAGTTACGTAAGAATTTACCGTAACAGTAGATCTCTGAGAGGAGTTCTTGCGGTGGGTGCTGCTTTGCCGTCCCACCTGTTATCTGTTTATCTGTCATTGATTCCTTTCCTCATTTAAGAGGAACTGCCTCGGTTCTCCATTTCTGAGTTTGACAGGGTCTCTGGCAGGAGAACTGAAGTAGGGCTGGAGGACCGCCCCTTATATACGATTGGCTGACACCGGGGGTGGGCCGACATCAAGGGGTGGTCCCTCACTTTATACTGCTAGCTAGAAGTTTTCTGTTGGGTCCTGGCACCTGCCGGCTTCAGTCCTTACGGTGTAACCTGCTACAAGAGCTTCCTTGAAGATCCACTGTTACGGTAAGTTCTTGAGTAACTACTGTCTTCCAGGTAAGCGTGAGAACCTTCAGAACATCCATAGGATGGAGTGTACGTTCTTCTTAATTCTGGAATATGGCAAAGTAGGTAGGCAGCAAAGTAGTCAATTCAGATGGAACTCCAACACCATTTGGGGAGGATCTTAGGGTGTGTCGGAGCACTGCCTTATCCTTTGTGGAAAACAGTATATGGGGAATCTGAGCAGTGCATGGATTCCGACACTAAGAAGAGATGGCCACTAGAAAAGTTGCTTTCAAGTTGAAACATTTCTGCTCACATGTTGCAAGAGGTTCAAAGGGCTTTCAGGTGAGCGTGTCCAACACAAGGTTGTTATCCCAGTGCTACCAGGATCCGGATGAGGGCCTTGTGTATAAAATGCCCATAAGGAACCAAAAGAGGCAGTTGAGCCAGGTAGAGGTGCCTGTGGGCTTATGGTATGCAGATGTCACACAAGTGGACCTTGACTGTGGAATAGTGCAAACTAGCATCAGGAAGGTCCAGCAAGTACTTCAGAACCTTGTCAGGTGGGCACTGAAAGGTGTTCATGTGGGTTTTGCAGCACCAGATGGAAAATATTTTCCATTTGGATTTGTAAGTTTTCAATTGGATGATTACGGGCAACCAAAATATTTCAGATACCTTGCATCTAAATATTTCTATCTCTTCAGGAGCCAGGCCTGAAAGTGAAGGGAGCACAGGTTGGGATGGACTAGGTGACTGAGTCAGAGTCCATGTATGCTCTGTTTGCTGACAGTCTATTCAACCGAGGAATCCATATCTGTTGAGGACAGCAGGGGGTGATCAGAAAGATCTTGTACCCGTGCACCTCCAGTTTGTGCAATACATGTTGCACTAGGGAATTGGAGAGAATATGTATAGAAAAAGATGTTGCCATTGCAGTCTAAATGCGTCCTGACAGAAAATGCCATGTCCTGGCTTTCTGGAGCAGAATCTAGGCAGTTCAGCGTTCAATGTGGGCACAAAAGGGTTGACTTGTGGAGTGCCCCAGTCGTCATACGGTGATATCGTGAAGTCTGGAGGTAGTGAACATTCGTGAGAATGGGCCTCAGTTAGTCTCTGCTCACCTTCCGGCGTGTTCTGGACTCTTGGCAGATTAATGGCCTGGAGTAGGATCCTGTGCTTCAGGCCTCCTTCCCACACTCTCATGGCTTCTGTGCAGACAGGGTAAGTGTGTGCTCTTGGTGGTTGATGTAATACATCAGACCGTCTGTCTTTAGGACCGTTTTGTAGCTGACGAGATCCACTAGGGTTCGCAGGCCACACAAAAACAATTCACATGTCCAGCAGACTGATGTGGAGATGAGTCTCTGACGGGTTCCAGACACCTTGTGTTTGGAGCCCTGACAGTGGAGTACCCACTCCAACGGGAAGGCTTCCCTGGTGAGAGATGCTTGATGCTGCCGTTTGGAGAAGGGAAGCCCTGGAGAAGATTGTCCTGCGCCACTGACCACCATGTGGTGACCTAACCAAGGGTTTGGTCACCTGTTATAAGACCCAGCATGCATTGCATGGGTGGGCTCAAACAGATTTGTGCTCCATAATGTAGCATGCTCTGCAAGATCACCTGCATTCTGCTCTCTGGATGGAAGGCTGAGCCCTGGTAGTATCCAGAAGAGCTGCTGTGAAGGTTGGAGCTGAGACTTCTGGATTCAGCAGAACTCCAGTGGAGGAAGGAACTGAGAGACTGTGGCCACTGCTTGTTCTGGTTCATGACTGGATGAACTGGCTGTCTGCTAACCGTTAGGGTGAGATAAACCTGGAGTCCTAATTTTCTCAGGTGCTCTGAGAGTAGTGCAAGGCTGCAAAATCCCTTGGGCACTGAGGAGCATGCAAAGGACTGGACTTCTGAGCCTCCATATCCAGGGGCTAACCAGTCCTGGAAGAAATAACTAGAACTGGTGACTGCTGGACTAAGTCCTGTATATGGCAGTCAGCAGAATTCCACCCTTTTTTTTTGTCTGTGCCAGGGACTTGAGCGAGCTCTAAGGGAATGGGCACAAGGGGAAAATGCCATTGGAGCTAGCAAACCCGCGACAAGTATGTCCTGAGGCACAGCTGTGGGCCTGTGTCTGAAGAGTCTGTGCTAGAAATCATCGTGGCTGCCCTCAGAAAAGATGAGGTTGGGGACCGACTCTCCTCCTCTATATCCTCCGCTGGGGGGGGGTAGGAAGGGTTGGATCGCCGGCCCTCTAAGCCGAAAATGTCTGGCACCATCATGGTGCCAGAACAATATCTGGCACAGCACCTGGGCCGGCACTGCTAAGGGCTGGTGCCAGGAATGGAAATTAAACTGGTG
The DNA here is from genome assembly GCA_016271365.2 of Neoceratodus forsteri. Lineage (NCBI taxonomy): Eukaryota > Metazoa > Chordata > Ceratodontiformes > Ceratodontidae > Neoceratodus > Neoceratodus forsteri. The sequence continues at coordinate 1,380,175,876 of CM057449.1, read as the reverse complement.
CCAGCAGATCCCTTGGCACTGACCTGATGTCCGTGTGGCGCTGGGACCAGCATTGACAAGGGTTGCGCCTAGAAAAGAACTGAATCTAGCTCTAGGAGATCACCAGTGCCGAGATCCTCCGGCGACAACCTGACATCGACATGTAATAGCCCGACGCAGGGACTGACACTGGAACTGAGGTCTGGCCAGGCCCCAAGGACTAGTGAAAGCTGAATCTGGCACTGTGAGATCTCAGCAGCCTGGTTCCAACACTGTCCCATCATGGTGCTGACCCAGCATCAGGACCAGCACTAGAAGCGGCACCAAGCTAAACTTTGAAAGGCCCAAACCCTGTGCTGATGCAGAACCAGACCCAGCAGCAGCAACAACCTAACCAGCACTGAAATGACTGGCAGTGGTACTAGCTGGTCCCACCAAGTGACACATGGTGTGGGTGTGGCCAGTGGGACAGGAGATGATGGCGCAGTCACCAGCAAGGGCAGAAGACTGTTACTGGAACCAACGCTCTACTTGGCTTGAGGGCATTGATTGCAGGTCCAGTGCCACTCACCCCGAAAGGCCAGGGACTGCATCTGTTAGCAGAGACACCCGAGCCTGATGCACCCACAACTTGAGAAAGCTGCCCAAGGGTGGAATCGGCCACTGGCATCCCCACTTAAGGACAGAGGGGGACTCCGGGCCTGAGGCCTTGACATTCCAGTACCACAGGCCCCTGGCAACGCTGATGTTGCCGACAAGGGCCTGCGGCCCTGGAAGACTGAGGGTCTTGCGGCAGATGTCCCAGAAGGCAACACTGAGTGGTACAGTTTCCTCCCATTCTGAAGGCAAAAGGAAGAACTTGAGGCTGAGTGGTGCCAAGAACACCACCGGAATTGGGAACAGGCCTGCTCTTTAGTGCTTCGGAGGACCATCCTTCCTCCCGAGCACATGACTGCCTGTGATCAGAACCCTTCCCCAACAGGAAAGTGGACTGGCGCAGCAGCCTGCCTGAAGGACTCCCCACCGTCATTCTGCACAGCCGTTGAACGTAGACTCAGAATGGCTGAGAGAAAACCTGGCAAATACTTTTGCAAAATCACTCAACTGAAATAATAAACTCATTTTAAAAACTAAAATCGAGGAGAATTGAACAGTGTTGTCATATAGATGTAACATTCTGACTCCTGGCAAGTGAGTGACTTGGGTAGTGAAGCGCCCTTGACAGTGAAGGGGGAAAAAGGAACTAAGGTGATTGAGGGCTGATGGCAAGGCAAGCCTGGCATCGCATGCCACTTTCATGGTACTATGCATGTGTATAGCTTGCCTCCGTGCCAGCCCCCCCCTGAAAAATTTTGGCTCCCACAGGGTCCTAGTGCCTCCAGTACAGACCTACTAGTGTGAATCAATGGTGAAGATTGATTCATGGAAGATCTACCGATGTGTGGATATTAGCAGAAGACTAATGCAGAATTACAGTTGGAAAATACTGATGCCAACCATGTTCATTACTAAATAGATCACGATGCTAGTTTAGGATATTTGTTTTCAAGCAGCCGCCATTTTATTTGCGCCCCACACGAAAAACACATAGCAGTGACTGCAGCCATCAGTAACCCTAAAAATGCAATTCTAGGGGCTGAAGCCATGAGGCCGCATGGATTTATCCCTGTACAGCGAACACCCTGTCATGTTGCTTGCATAGATATTTTAATTATTTTTTTTTCCGTTTTATAGGTCACCTGTCTGCACAGTTTTCTGTCATGGATCATGAATTTTATCATATCGTATGGACTCAGTTGATGCGAAGATTAACAGTGTTAGTAGGGCGAGCTTTGGAGTTTGGTGAGCGGTACTTCTTGTCGAGATACAGAGGTAACGACTTTTTCAAATACCATGAAATGCCAAATTTGTATTATAAAGAACCTTTTTAGTGTCCACCTGGTGGCGTTGAGGGTTGAGGTGCTGGATGGTACACCTTAGCGCTATGCTGGCGACCGAGTTTGGGAGCGAGCTCGGGCGCCAGGGGTCGGCAGGGGATGGGTGAGGATTGAGTGCCAGCAGGGCTGCTCTCCTTCCCTGGGGGGAAGGGAGGGGAGTCCTGGCGCGCCAGCGGCTCCTGGTGGAGGCAGGGAGTGCTGCAGCACAACAGTAGCATGGCCTGACACAAGGCAGGGTTGCCATGCGCTGTTGCATCGGGGCATGCCCACCCAGGAGGGAGGAAGGGGGATACGAGCACCAGAACAAGGAAAAACCCGGTCAGCAGGAGTAGGCGACAGCACCTGTCCCCATGCCCAACGGGTCATCCAGCCTGCCTCCCATGTTCCTCCACCTGGGTCCTTGCCCACCAGAGACTGTGTAGGCGCCCAAGGAGTGGCGGCCCCACCCTGGAGGGATTAAACTGGGGTGCAGAGTGTGGTGTCAGAGGAGGAGAGGTAGGTACATGCAGTGAGGACTTCAGGCAGGGCAGGAACAGGCAGGATGCCTGAGAGGCTCCTGCTGACTGTGACCGGAGGAGAAAAATAAGTATTAAAAAAAAAAAAAAAACAAACAAAAAAAAAAAAAACTTTAGTAATATTACTTGTGTACCTTGAAACAAAAACATTTGATCTTCAGTGGTTATCACCTCAACAGAGCCTCATACATTGGACTTTAAACCAGTGGTGATCTTCAGGATATCTGTCATCTGATTACAATAACATTCGCCATTGGTGAATGGAAGATTTCAGCAGTAAAACTGGGTCCACCACGCCATTGGCGTCTGCTCAACAACCTACATAGTAGGGCCCGCTCTGTCCTCAGATCTTATCTGTGTCAATCTTCACCATTCATCACTGCTGGGTACAGCACGGAGCTAGGACCCGTGGGACACTTTTAATTTTTTCTATGGGCGGAGGTCAACACAGGGCCGGTGTTGCCCTCGGCTGACGTTCTGATGGCGCTCGCGGGTTGGTCGTAATCTGTCTACTCCGCCCTAGTCTTAGTTCTCCCACCTTGAGTGCCAGACCCTTGTGAGGAGACTTCAATCAACTGCGTGTGTGGCCCTGGTTATCATTAGCAGCCTAGTATACGAAGAAAGGTTCTCGGTTCTCTTCGCCCTGCTCGACACTGCTTCTGGCGGTAAGACCATTTCATTATTTATAGCAATGTCAGTACTGTTTCTGTTTGTTTGCCATGCAGTCATGTCTCGTCCCGGTGCAAAAAATCATCGAAGGCAGTATGGCTACATCGCCGGGTGCCCCTGTGGGCCGCCTTTTATTCCGTGACGACCAGCATGACCATTGTCTCTCCTTCTGCCTGGCCCACGTCATGGACAACTCGTGCCTGCTTTTCTGTGGACCGTCTAGTTCTTGAGATCCGTGCGTTTAAAGTCAGGCGTGCGCCGCCGACTTTCGAGGGCAGGTTCTCAGATGGCGGGCCAAGGCCAGGATTCTCTATCCTTCCTCAGGTTCTCTCCCGGTCCTATCTGACCTGTGGAGGAGGGCCTCCATCTCTCTCTGCCTTGCCCGTGCGGGGCTCCTTCTGTGGTGCAGGAAGCCCAGTCTGTCCCTCTTGGGGGTGCTGGGCAGGAGACACTGCTATGCAGTCGTCTCTTTGGAGGGTAGGCTCCCTCAGTGTTGTGTTCTAGGCCCTCCAGGCCGGACCGGCACTGTCCTCGGCATTGACTGCCGGTGACACCCTTGGTTCCTCCTGTCGCTCCTGGCATCATCCGCGCAGCACCAGGGAAGTGCTGCTTCAGTTTCTGGTTCTGGCGCGGGCCGGGACTGGAGTTGGCCCCACTCCTGCTGTTTGCGGCGCTGTGTATGGGGTTGGTGCCGACCTTGGCTCCAGTGCCGCTTGCAGCGCTGGGCTGGAGCTCGGTGTTGTGCCAGACTCCGGTGCCGTTACCGGCGCTGAGGAGGGTGGTGTAGTCAGGTGTGGTGCCATGCTTTGCTCCGGTGTCGCTTGCGGTGCCGGAGCTGAAGGTGGTTCTGCTTGTGGTCTGGGAACTGGCAGGGATCGTGGGGTGATCTGGCATCTGGCCTCGGGGTCCACCTCCTCCTATTCGGACTCTGGGTCTGTTATGGATTGGGTCCCGGATTCTTTGGAATCCTTCGATCCCTCTGTGTCCAGCACCTTGGCCCCCACTCTGCCTCCCTCTTGGGGGTCAGTCGGTGCGAGTAGACTCGGGGTGAGTGGTACTGATCAGTCAGCAGTGATCCTCGTGGCCACTGCTGTGCAACCCTGAGACCTGGCACATCTGCTCCTTCGACTGGGGCACCCCTTCTCTGGTGTGTTTGGACAGTCCAAGTTTGGGACAGCCTGGGGCACGCCAGGAAAGGGAGGTACTGTACCCTGGGTGGATTCTTCAGAGTCTGCCCAGAGTTATCGATTGCCTAGGCTGGTGGCTATGAATGAGGTCCCTCTCGGACTCTGAAGGTTGAGGGGAGTCGGGGTTGTGGCTAGCGTGCCTCAGCGAGCCAGTCGGGTTCTGGGAGGACATGGTCTGACCCTTGCTCTTCCTTGGATCGTACCTCGAGAAGGACTTCAACCGGGGTCAGGGGCCATCCGTCTGGACTTGCATGGTTTCGTCACCTTATGGGGATTTCTTCCCATGGGCACAGCTCTGACTGTTCCAATCTGGTTGAACGGCTGTTAGCTGCTGGGACCTTTGGGTCTCCCTTGCAGGAGTTTCCTCTAGGCCCCCTGCCTGACAGAGGCCATTCTCCTGCTGCTAGGAGCTTGTCCCCGTGCCTCTGTCTCCATCCCGGCTATCTCAGGCGTTCCCAGTCCTAGGGGACCTCTCACCTGGGAACAGGTCAGAGTTCAGCTGCACATTTCCTACCTACCTCCATGCCCTGGACCAGCAGATGTACTTCCATGCAACAGACCCTGAATCTAGGGCGCTCTGCATCTTCTTCCTCCTCCTCTTCTGAGGGAGAGTAATTGTCTGTCCACATCTCCCCAGCATCTGATCTTTCTTCATATCAGCGCTCCTTGCAAGGATGTTGGACGAGCATCATCTTACCCGGTTCCTGTCAGCAATCCCGAGCATGTGATGTGCGCCTTCTTGAGGTGAGTACAGTGCGGGCAACCTGGTAGTTCCTGCCTGGCCAGTTCACTTCGGGAAGCATCCCTTCGACTTTGGCTACGTCCTTCTCCACTGTTCCAGTCCTTAGGGACCCTCATGCTGATTGCCCCAACCCCATCTCCAGGTTCCTTGCCTCATCCTCTTCGGGTTTGACCTGGCTGGACACCCTCTCTGGGCCTCGCGCCCCCCACCGCGACTGACCCCCACACTCTGATTCTGCGGACTTTGATTTTTGAGAAGGATTTTCTATTCGGCACGGATCCTTCTTTCCATTGCTTCTCATCAGGCCCACTTTGCTTCCTATGATAGGGTCTTGTGGTTCAGACTAGAACAACTCTTAGCCTCAATGCCTGATACGGAGGAAACCAGGCAAGCCATTGCCCTCTCTGCTCAGGGCCTGGAACTAGCAAGGCACCAAGCAAGGGCATCTTATGACGCCAGTGAGGTGGCCTCCAGAGCTATAGGGACAGCGATCTGCATTAGGCGGACGGCATGGCTTTGCTTATCCCAGTTGTCGCCCTTGGCCCGGCGTAGGGTGATTCCCTCCACATACTGGAGAACCCACCTCTTCTCCCGCAGGGTGAGACTGCGGCTTTCAGGGCAGCTTCCCTCCCCCACTGGGGGCTCACCATCTCACCCGGACCAGTCTCTGGCCTCCCCAGGCCTGTAAGGGTTCTGTCCTCCAGTGTCTCACCCACTGGAGGCTAAGGGACCTAGTCTGTTAGGGAAGTTTAGGGCCCCCTTCGGCTTCTGCACCCAGTAGTGATGAATGGTGAAGACTGACACAGATAAGATATGAAAATTATGTACCTACCGTAATTATTGATCTTTCTGTATATTTTCACCATTCATCACTAAATCCCTGCCCACCTTCCTCCTAGGGCCTCAGTCTCTGCACTCCCTTCTCCCTCCCTCCTGTGTGTCTCCCTGTTGTTTTTCTCCTTGCTCTCCCCTCCCTTGCGGTTAGGAGGAAGGGGATCCTGAAGAGACACAGGGAGAAGTTTTCTCCTGTAAGGGGTTATTGCTTTGGGGTGGTGGTCCTCTCCCCCTTCATTCGCCTTGTTTTCTCCTCACTTCCGTTCTGGAGTGGGGTAAGGAATTGTGGGCCCTCCCATTTTTCCCTTGACATAGAAACCCTTGGTTTTACTTGCCCTAAGTTTGGATATCCTTGGCTATACTTCCTAGCAATTAGGTTTTCCCCTTATTTTGGGAGGGCGCGAGACACACTCCCTATTCCTGACCCCCTCTGTTAAGGTTGGCCCTTCTTGGGCTAATGCTGCTCATTCAGATTCAGGCTTTGCCTCCTGACAGCTCTTAACCTACTAGATAGTCCAGATTGCTGGTCTGTCTGTCCTTTGCTAAAGCCCTGGGGTTCAGGATCATCTCTAGGTGTGCAGTCCTCTTTTCTCCCCCCTCTATCCCTCTATCTTTCCTCCTCTTTTCTTCGCCTTTCCAGAGATTGGGGCCCCTTCCCCTTTTCCCCAGTTTCCTGTACCTAGTTTCTCCTTTCTGTCTTCTCTGTCGTTTATGTCTCCTTTTTAGTTTTTATATATCCTTTCCTTTTATCTATCCCTTGGGCCCCCTTGCCCCACCCCACCTCCCTTTTCTTACGTTCTCCAGCGTCTCATAACTGAGGCTAGGACGGAGATGGCCAACCCGCAAGCCCCACATAGAATGTCAGCCTCTAGGGTGGCACCGGTCCTGTCGACTCCGTCCATAGAAGAAAAAAGTCTCCTGCGAGGTCCTAGCTCTGGCGCTGTACCTAGTAGTGATGAATGGTGAAGATACGCAGAAGGATCAATAATTACGGTAGGTACATAATTTTCATTTCTTTCCCGCTGTTGACTTGCAAGCACAGTCTCTGCAGAAGCCTTGTTGCAGTGTTAGTGCCGTTTTCAGCCTACAAACGTTTTTTTCCTACAACCTTTACCAAAATCTCTTTTCAGAGATTTTTTCAGTTTGTCAAGAGTTAATCCTTCCTCTTCTCTCTTCTGTCGCTGCTGCTGCAGAAGAAGATTGCCTCTACAGATGAACACTCTGTGTCTGCTGTCTTGTTCCTGACCACGACGTCTCCGACTGTGGGCTCTGCCAAGCTTAACCAAACATCTCTCAGGCAATGCAGGAAGCCTCTGAAGCAATTCATGGAACAGCAGGTAGCCAGCTCTGGGCAGGGGTCTCCAGGGCTCCAGTCTCCAACGACTCTTCAAGCTCCCAGGCCTCCAAGGCCCGAGACAAGTCCTGGGTGGGGTCACAAAAAGACCAGGATCGCGACCGCTCCCGGTGATGATCCTGTTCCCAGTCGACCTCTTCTTGGGGCTCCCGTGAAGCGATGGCTGCCTCTAAGCTTCCAGACCCATACTGCAGCTCTTCTGCCTGATTCCCAGTCGCCCAGGCCATCCACCTCTAGATCGTCGGCCCCATCACTGTCAACGATGGGCATCAACAACTCTGTCGAGGCCCGCCTCTTCCTCTCTTGAGGCGACAGGCTCGTCGGGCTCTGAAGGCGTAGGGTTGTCTGCCCCTGAGCTGTTGACCCCCTTAAGTCGGCGGACCACCGTGGATCTGAAGTACTCAGTTCACTCATACTGTTCAGCAGCTGGGTACCTTTAATAGGCCTTCATTGCTGGCACGGTCAACGGCTGCTTCATCATCAAAACCTGTTTGTCGACTCCCGGGAGACTCCCCTGGCTGCCGCTGATCCATCAGATGCCAGACCCTGATGAGGTCGGTGTTGAGGTATCCTGATCTCATCCTCCCTGATGAGAGGATGAAGAGGAAAAATACTAATCTCTGACAAACCACTGCCTCCTTGGTCAGTGAAGACTCAGTCAAACATACTCCAAGGCCTCCTTTTGAGGATGACACTTTTCAATGTCATGAAGCAGTTATCTGCCACAGTGGGCTTTCAGACTGAGGAGGATTTCAACGGAAAGACCTGGTGGACTTCCTGGGTTTCCTGAATCTTATCTCCAAGGTCATTGCTCCTGTGCTGCCAGCCCTGAAGAATGCCACTGTGGCAGCCTGACACAGACCAGACATGGTGCCAGCTATGCCTCGTGGGGCAGACAAACTCTCTAATGATCCTCAGGGCCTTCCTTATTTTGCTGCCCAGGCTGGCAGACTCTGTAGCCATCGAGGCAGCCCATGACAGATATAAGGCACCTAAGCACCTTAGTTCCCTTCCCGAGATGAGAAATCCCACAGGATTGACCTCTGGGCAAAAGAGACTTCGCCTTCTCACTTTAGGCCTAAGGATCGTAAACAGTCACACATAGTTAAATTCCAGAATGCCAGCTGGAGAAATTGCAAAGCTGTCGCCCACGCCCTTCCTGATGGCTCCCAGAAGCAAGAATTGCTTCAGTGCTTACAAACTGGGGGGGGAGTGAGAATGTCAGTAAACATCTCCTCAGGGCCCTGTATGATATGGCTGACACAGTGGCCAGGGCAGCTGCCACTCAGATTCGTCTTCGTAGGCACTCCTGGCTTAGGGTCTCTGGATTTGCAGCTGATGTGCAAAACAAAGTGCTTAATGCCCCTTTTAATGGCAGGGTACGTGCAGTACCCAGGCTTCGTTGCCTGCCCCCTCCAATTCTGGAGCAGCAGCCAAGCATCTCAGGATTGACGGACCAGCCTCTTCTGCTAGTCCTACCTCAGGTTGACTCCTTGCCAGATCCCCACCCCCCCCTTCAGACCCAGGAGATGGGGAGGTAGGTTATTCATCTATCTGAATCACTGGAGAACCATAACTTCAGGACGTATGGATCCTGCAGATCATAGACAGGTTCTATACCTTGGAGCTCATCCAGCAGCATCCAAATGCCCGTCCCTACCCTCCCAATTATTCCGGCCCACTTATCTGTTCTCCAGGAGGCATGAGCTCCTCTGCGCATGCAGCAGTAAAACTGGTGCCAAGGCGACAGAGAAACAGAGATCCATTTTGAGAGAGGTCTTGAAGGGGCAATAACCATCAAGACTATGCTGCCAGGCACTAGGACCCCACAGAAAAATTTCTAGCTAGCAGTACAGCGGGGACTGCCCACTGGCGTCTGCCCTGCTGCTGATGTTGCCCAGTAGTATAATGGGGTGGTCCCCTGGCATCACCTTAGTTTTTTTCTCGCCGTTGACCTGTGCATCTCGGCTCCATGGATGACTCCTGCTAATAGTCGATCGCCATTTTTTTTTGTGCTTCTCACATTCACCATTTATCGTCGATTTTTGCGACTTTGTCGTGCATGTCTACCCAGCCAACTTCCATGTACAGAGTAGCAGAAATCGAAGTGCACGTGCAGCAAGCGAATCCTGGTGAGACAGCCATTTGGCTTGCCTTCCGTGCCTGGGCCCCGACTACAAGCCGGACGCCTGCATTGCCTCAGCTTCAGTAGGTGGACCCTCTTAATCCACCTGAAAACCTTGAAAGCCTACCTCCTAGAAGAAGTGGCCACCATGCAGAAGTCACACTCGGGGCACAGCTCGTCCTTTTCGGCCAAGGATACTTCCCCTATAGAGAAGAAATCTAGCGGGAAGGACAGATCCAGGTCAAAATCCCGATACAGGTCTCACAAGGCTTCCAAGAGTTTCACCTCGGTCGTGAGGTCAGGCTCCAGCCCCTCCGGTTTCCTTGTTCTTCCTGGGTTACCTTTGAGGAAGCCTCCACCTCTACCCAGACATCCAGCAGGGGTCTTGTGGGCTAGGGCCTTCAAAGGCACCCATTTCCTGGCCATCAGGCCCCACAAACACTCTACTGGGTCTCAGCCAGAAGGATCGCCCACTCTTGGCCGGGCGGTAGGTTGGTGCCTGCCATCCGCTAGACTGTTCCTTCAGAGCTGTCTGACAAGACAACAGGTCCAACGACACCAGGAGACGTCTGGATCATGAGCACCTCAAGAATCTGTGCTCACCTTCCAAGGTGTCAGCGGCTAGGGCTCCGGGTCGACAACAAACCACAACTCCCCCTGACTCCACCGCAGTAGAGCCAGATCAGAGGACGCCCTCTAAGCCGTCACCTGAACCTCAGGGATCCAGAAAGCCTCTGTCCATGGAGCAAATAGAGGATCTGACGCCATGCTCTACAGAGCCTAAGGACACAGTATCACACACTCCATTGCCACCTCCACCACGGGAGCCTGACGAACTTACACCAGCACACCCAATGCTGGGGGACGGTATAGTGCCAGACCTGGCGCACAAGAAGATGGAGCTGTTGGGCCAGACCAAGGGGACTAAACCAAAGGGCCTGACGCCTGTACCCCTTGGGCACTGCTACCCTGACACCTGAACCACTAACTTCCCCTGTGGTACCTCTGAATGATGTGGCCGTGTTCCCCTGTTGATGGGACACAATCAAAGGATCTGTTACCCAGATTGCTGTAGCCAAACCCCACACTAGCTCTGCCTAGGTGACCTACCACCCCTCCACACAGAACGCTTTGCCAGCCAGCCTGATTCCAGGTGGCACAGGACTGAGGTCCTACAGATGACTGCAATGTGGTGCGCCACCCATCCCAATTCTCCTCTAGACGCTGAAGTTGCTCTAGTGGACACAGTCCACATGCTCAGAAGAATCTAGCAGTGGTTTCTCCTCATATGACTCTTCAGAGGATGACTTATTTCCTTCTCCAGATCCAAGGAAGGCTTCCCAGAGTCTCCTCGACGATCCCACTTTCCTAGATGTGATGAGGTACATACAAATCTTACTTCAAGAAACAGCTCTTGCAGCAGGTTACACCATAAGGACTAAAGCCGCCAGGCTGCAGGACCCCATGGAAAAGTTTTAGCTAGCTATACCCAGCGGGGGACCGACGTCTGCCCCGGCCCCGTCATCGGACACATCATAAAAGGGGAGGTCACCCAGCAACCCTCAGTTCTTTTCTCACCGTCGACTCTCAGGCATTGGCTCCAGGGATGCCATCGGCTAACAAACGATGCCAGAACTTTCGAATTTTCAGTGATTTTCTTCCATCACCGTTTCTCTTTTCGCATGTTTTCATTCACAACCCTTTCAGCCGAAGGACGCCCCTACAAGTGCACATGCAGCAAGCGGATTCCTTTTAAAAACAAGCATATAGCCTGCGTCCGGTGCCTAGGCCCCGACCACGAAACCAAGGCCTGCACCATCTGCCAGCAATTCAACAACTGCACTAGGATCCACTGCCAGAAGGCACTTGAACATTTTCTCCTGGAGAAACAAGCTAAACAAATGGAGAGAGATTCATCCTCCCCAGGGAATCGTCCCACCTGTCAGGGAACATGAAGAGAAGGAGAAGGATAGCGAGGCCCCATCGAACCGTGCAGCAGACTCTCTGGCCAGCTTGGGCTCGAACCGGCTCAGACAGGTCCTCTTCATGGGCAAGTCACAGCCCCCTCCGGTCAAGATTTGGGCGTCCGATTGGGTCAGGCACCTCAGAATCTTTGCAATCTCTTAAACTCTGGCCTAAGGATTCCCATAGCTGCCTGCAGGACTCTCTAGCTGGTCTGAGGCCTCACTAAGCATCACAAACTGCCATCAAGTCGGCAGCCAAGGTGAGCCCGGCTCTCTGGACCGGCAGCCAGACACCGACCAGAGATCGGTCTCCCAGCGTCCGAGGGCCCCTCTGGGCGCCCGCCAGGCGTACCACTGAGCTGGCGTCCTTGAGCGGACATCAGAACCTAAGCGGTCTTATGGACCAGGCGACCGTCAAGCGTCCGAAGGACCAGGCGCTCAGCGGTCCCCGCTGTGCGCACCAGATGCTGGGATCAGTCTGAAGATGACACTATGGACATTGGAGCCCAGCAAGCTGCAGACGACCAGACATCATGTGACATAAAGGACTCTGGGTTGCCCCAGGACCCGGCGGATAAGTCCACCCCTCAAGGAGCAATGCCCGGTCCCCCGGCAGGCAAAGCGCAGATGCCGGGCCTGTCGGCCCGCTTAAACATTGAGGAGGTCAAGGAATTGCTCTCCTGTTGGTGGGACACCAGAGAAGATGTAGTCCCCACAAAACCTATAGAGGAGACCCCACCTCCCAAGTCACCAACTCCCAGACACTCCCCAGCCTAGGGGCAGGTCTCGGGGAGTGGGGGGCAACGGTGAACAGGAAATCGGAAGAGGTACCATTCCAGAACCCCCGGCACGATCACATAGCTCATACAGGCATAACAAGCCTCGCAGAAGGTCTTGTGTTTCATCAGAATGGTCCCGCCTGAACACCTCCGATACTTCCAAATCACCTTCCCTTTCAGTGTCCTTTTGCCCGACCCCCAGGGATCAACCTAGGTTCCCCTCCAGATGACCCATCATTCATGGACATAATGAGGCACATCCAAGAAAATACGGTCTGGGACACCGAAGAACTGGACCCCGAGAGGAAACACTTGACCAGATACCTTTGGCAAAATTATCCGAAGCCTGTGGTGGTTCCACCTTTGGTGGATACCTTCCAGGATGCCACTAAAGCTGCCTGGAAGCGCCCATATGCGCCTGTAGAGGGCTCCAGCAAAGGACCCGTATTTGGGTTAGCAACCTGTGGCAGATTCGTTGGTTATTACTGCCACCCATGACAGATCTCAGAGGCCCCAGCACCTGAGTATACAGCCCCCTGATCAGGAATCCAAGCAGCTGAACTCCATGGGGAGACACATGTATGTGGCGGACACCTGCTTCACTAAGATCATTAAACTACCTGACTCATATGGTGCAGTTTCAGAATGCACTATGGGAACAAGGCTAAGACCTTCTGAAGGATCTCTCGAGAAGAAAGAAAGAAGAGCTTCTAAACCTTTTAAGACTGTCTCTGATGTTGGGACGCAGGTGCTTGCGGCTGCCTATGATTCTGCAGACTCACGGCTAAAGGAGTGGCAGCTGGTGTCTGAAGGAGACGCTTCTGGCTGAGTGTCTCTGGCTTTACACCCTATGTCCAGAAGGGCATCCTGGATGTGCCATACAATGGTTCTGTCCTTTAGGAGAGGAATCAGAAAGGGTCATTACTAAGCTGCAAGGCTGACAAAGCTGTAAGGTCCATACAGGCCATGTACAGACCAAGACAGAGGCTCTTTTGGAAGGGCCAGAACCATTTCGTGGCAGACAGGGTCAGCAACAATCCCGATCTGGCCAGCAGCCCAGGGGCAATTTCGGTCACATGAGCAAGCCAACATTTTCCAGAGGCCAGGGACTGTGAAATACAAAGCCTAACCAGCCCTCTCGACAAAACCCCACCACAGCATGACTCCTTTCAGACCTCTGCCCCACCTCTGAATCAAAGGGAAGAAAGGGTTGGGGTCGCTTCACACTACCTCGCTGGGTGGCAGAGGATAACCTCCAGCCAGTGGGTCCTACAACTCATCGGACGAGGGCACTCCATAGAGCAGTGTTCCCATTAAGACTGCAGACCTGGGGTGCACTGTACCAGCTCCAAAAATTTTCAGGGTACAGATTAAATTATAAGGGTTCACTGTACCATTTGTACAACATTTTTGTGGGTTACATATACTGCAAACATAATTATTGGGGTACAGTGTACCCCCTTCACACAAAATGTACTTGAATTTCATAATTTGTACATGAATCACGTACAGTTAGGGTAAATGAGAACACTGCTATAGATTTCCTCGACGGCCCCCCCCGTCAAGGCCTCCTCTGCACTCCTGTTACTCGGGACAGCATGCTCTGCTCATTCGGCAGGAAACCTCTGTCCTCCTAGAAAAGGAGTCCGTAGAGGTAGTTCCATGGAACCAGAGAGGAAGGGGATACTATCCCACTTCTTTCTGGTCCCAAAGAAGATGGGGGATCTACTCCTGATACTGGATCTCAGCGATCTCAACACCTCGGTAGTGTACAAACACTTACACGTGGTCACTCTTCAGGTCTCATCCCCATGCTTGGACAAAATGCTTGGCTAGTGTCATTGGACATGCAGGACGCATGTCTCCATCTCTATTGCTCAACCGCATCGAAGGTTCCTGCGGTTCGAGTTTCTGGGACGCCACTATTGGTTTCGGGCCTTCCCGTTCAGTCTCTCATCGGCACCGTGGGTTTTCACCGAATGCCTAGTGGTAGTTGCAGCAGCCCTCATGAGGCAAGGCCGCTAATTTTTTTTCCCCTGCCTGGACAACTAGCTCCTCATGGCTCCATCTCACGAGGAACTGAATAGGGCGATACAGGACACTCGCTTCCTTTTCGAGTCACTGGGTATCACCATCAGTCAGGAAAAGTCGTCATTGGTTCCCACTCAAAGACTGCAGTTCATAGGCACGGTACTAGATACCTGCCAGGGCAAAGCTTTTCTGCCAGAGGACAGAGCAGAATGCATATGGTCCTTATTCGGTCCATCAGCTACGAGGAAGCAGGTTCCGACAAGGACCATGCTATGCCTCCTGGGGCACATGGCGGTGGCCATTACCACAGTTCCACTCTCCTGTCTCCACGTTGTGTCAGTGGCTCAGTGGAAGCACACTCGCCTCTGAGGCCGGAGATCAGAGGGCTGTGGGTTCAGTTCCCACATCTGGCACTTGGGTGAATATCCCAGTACTGACACTGTAGTGCAGCATGAGAGGGGTCTTTCGGATGAGACGTTAAACCGAGGTCCCTTCTTCCTGCATTGGTGGTAGTTCAGGTGGATGTTAAAGATGCCATGGCGCTTCTCGAAAAAGAGTAGGGGAATTTCCCCGGTGTCCTGGCCAAATTTCCCTCATTCACTAAAAATACCACCAACAGCTTAATCTGGTTCAAGGTCAGTTGGCATTCATCTGTATCCCCTGCCCCCGGGTCGTGCCTGAAAATAGGCAGTATTTGTCTAGTGCACTTACCTGGTAAACAAAAACTAAGAAAAACTCAGAGTGCAGTGGGATCAACGACAAGATGATCTCGATCACCCTGTCAAGGTTCCAAACTCTTATCATACAAGCCCTGCAGTGGTGGCACCTTGCAAGAGGGGTCCCTTTTTCTCCTGTTCCATCTCCAGTGCTCACCACAGATGCATCGAGGGTCCGTCGGAGGTCACCTAAAGCACAAGGACACAGGGCACCTGGTCCCCACTGGAGACTCCTCTATATCCAGTGTCCTAGAGATGAGGGCAGTCCTGTACGTACTGCAGGCTTTGCATTCAGAAATTCCCCAGACCACTTACTGGTCCAGATGGACAACACTTCAGTGGTATATTATATCAACAAGCAGGCGGCACTCACTCCTACAAGCTTTGCGGAAGGGGTGGCGTTTGAACTGGGCCCTGCAGCAGCAGCACTATTACTGTAGTACACACATTCCGCAGTTTGCAACATGGTAGCAGACCTTCTGAGCAGATCACGATGCAGCACTCAAGAGTGGGGAACGTCTTCAGCCAGTCGAGGAAAGGCTGTTTGACAGATTAGGGATGCCAGGTTTAGATTTGTTTGCATCCCCATAGCGCAAAACTGCCCAATTTCTGCTCACGAGATACAGGGGCCTGGTGTTTTCTGGCGAGACTTGTTGTCCCTCTCTTGGATGGGCAGGTTCCTTTACACATTCCCTCCTTCCTTTGATCCAGAAGGTTCTCCTCAACTTGCAAGCAGAAGGAGTGACAATTATGGTTGCACCATTCTGGCCCAGGCAGATCTGGTTTCCACTGCTCCACCAATTGGCGCAGGAGCCTTCGTTTCCCCGACCGGTCAGCTCACTTGCTGTTCCAAGGAGGGTCTTTGGTTCACCTGAACCTCAAGTCCCTGAACCTGCATGCTTGTCTCCTAAGGCCATAGCCGTCCTTAGGCACGGAGTATCTCATGAAGTTGCCAGCATACTGGTGGCAGCTAGGAAACCCTTCCCTCATGCTACCTACACTCATGAAGTGGTGCAAGTTTTACCTTGGGTCACTGCACGTAATCTTGATCTGCTCCACAGTTCAGATAAGTCAGTCCTGGTCTACCTCCTTTCCTTGTTCAGGGCGGGTCTAGCATACTCCTCCCTAAGGGTGCACATTTGCGCCATTTTGGCCTACCATGCACTGATCGGTCAAAAATCTCTAGGGCAGCTAGAGGTGTCACAGGCTTTTCTGTGTGGCATTCTTGGCCTGAAACCATCCATCAGAGAGCTGGTTCCCCCTTGGGACCTCCTCTTTGTACTAGAGCAACTGTAGCTACCACCTTTTGAACCAGCCGCAAGTTGCGAGCTGAGCCTCCTCTCTTGGAAGGCCCTGCTTTTAGTGGAGGTTACCTCTGCCTGAAGCATATGAGAGCCACGCACTCGTGTGCAAGGAACCCTATTTAGTTTTTCACACGGACAGGGTGACCTTGAGAAATAATCCTAAGTTCCTCCCCAGGGTGGTGTCTTAACTCACACTCAACCAAGACATTGACTTGCTGGTGTACTTCCCTAACTACACCAACAAAGGAGAGGCCCTTCTTCACAGCCTGGATGTTCATCGCATACTCTGTGATACTATCTGGACAGGACTGAGCCCCTCCAAAGGACTGAAAAACTTCATCTCCTTCGATCACAGAATGCTTGGGGCTCCAGTGTTCAAGCAGACACTCACCAAGTGGTTGGTGAATTGTATCACCTTTTGCTACCAGCACAAAAACAAACCCTTACCTGCCCAGGTAAAGGGTCACTCCACCAGGGCAGTGGCTACTTCTAGGGCGTGGATATGTTGTTCATCCACACTCTTTGGCATGTTTCCTTCCATTTTAAGATCAGTGAGTCTTCAAGCTGGCTTCTCCCACCCACCCGGGTGGTATGTACCTCGGTTCCGCCCCATGAAACCAGATCTTCCTTTCCGCTGGAAGATTCAGGTTGCCTCCCTCATGCCAACGCATTTTGTAGTCCCTGGCTCTGAAACTTTCGGTTATTCCAAAAATTTGTCTCAATCGCATTAGCGACCGGGAGTTTACAGCTTAGATTATGGAGACAAGTCTTCCCCGGTTCGTCTGTGCCCTTGCGGCCAGAAAATGTTGCGCACTGATCCCCCACACCACGTGCGTTTACTGCCTCCGTGTCGACCATGACACCTCAAAATGCGATATGTCTTGCCTTTCATCCCAGCATCCTCAACAACTGTCTTGCACACCTGAAACTGGGAAGGCCAGAGAAGCGGAACCCTCTAGTGAAATCCAAGGAGGCTCGGTGGGCGGTTTCCGCAGCGGAGGGATCGACCGAGCAATTGGAATGCATGTAGGCGTTCAAGGAGGAAGCTGCTTGCGCTGCAGAGACTTCTTGGAGCTTCTTTGTTCTGTTCAACCTGGGCTCCACCTTCTTGGGTTCCTTCGGAGGTTCCTGCTGCAACCCCATCAGACCATACGCCCGCTGGGCTGACTGACCTGACATCGACTCTCCGGACGCCAGCCCCGTGCCGGCTTCCCGACGCCGGTCTTGCGGACCCCAGGCGACATCCTGCTCCCAAGGGGTCCGTTCCTCCCCCACGCCGGGAGAGGGAGTCTTCCTCATCATCATCTTCCTCCTTGAACAACTGACGGCTGTTCCCAGCCGGACGACGAGCCACGCTCTCCGTCTAAGCCCAGGCCAAGGACTCCTCCGAAGTCCCCTCCGGAGGATCCTTCTTTTACGGAGTTGCGTAAAATCTGGGAGGTTCATAAGTGGCATTCCTTGGAGCCGGATCCCCAGTGTAAGAAACTCGCTGAGCATCTGGATCTGCCCATGACAGCTCCCACCTTGGTGCCACCCTGGATTGAGCCTCGTGCCGATCTTGTTTCCACTATTTGGAAGCAGCTGCCGGCTTTAGCCCCACTTCCTCAGAAGTCAAACAGGCTATATCAGGCTCCCGAGGGTGTTGACTTTTAAGATTCTCACCCTTGAGCTGATTCGGTCGTGATTAGTGCTGCTCATGGCCGGACAACTAACCCGAAACATCTGAGCTCTTCTCCACCTGACCAAGAATCTCATCTTCTGGACCAGTACTGGAAGAAGATCGATGCTTCTTCCACTCTGGGTATTAGGGCCCTAAATTATGTTGGTCACATTGCGGATTACCATAAGGTGATTCTTAGTGAGGTGGAATCCAAATTGGACTCCCTTCTGGACTCTCAAGTCAAACAGGAAGTGGCTGACCTCATCCGCTCTGCATGTTGGGCCAGTCGGCACATGCTTCGTGCTACTTACGATGCAGTGGACACTGCTGGTAGGAGCTCCGCTTTCACCGTAGGCTTACGGCATCATGCCTGGCTCCATGTGTCAGGGTTGGTCCCGGAAGTGCAGTCAGCTATTCAGGAAGCAACCTTCCGGGGTTCGGTGCTGTTCGGTGGTGATGTCAAGGACATTATCACCGATCTGCAGAAGAAGGGGACTGCACTGAAGTCTGTGGACTCCATGTATCATCCCCATCAAACGCCTTGCCGTCCCTTTCGCAGGCGGAATCGGCAAAAGACGAAACTCCAGGGAAAGCGGGCCGCTAAACGCTGGGCCCCTCTGGCTACCAAGCCCCCCCTCCGCCCAAAAAAGCAGCGGGTGCTTCAGCCGCGATGCTGCCCCACACCACCCAACTCCTTTCCTCTTCCACAGCCTCTGGGCCTTCTGGAGGAACTGGTAGGAAGGAGGTTTTACCTCCACCTCCCGGGTTGGGAGAGGATAACTTGAGATTCCTGGGTGCTCCCTCTGATCGCAGAAGGACACTAGAGTTTCTACAGAAATCACCTCGTCACCCTCCCCCAAGGTCGTCGTGCTCACGGGAACACCTTCTTCTGGTCCAGGAAGAGATTTCAGCACTTTTGCTGAAGGAGGCGATAGAGCCCGTCCCCCTTCCTCTTCAGGGAACTGGTTACTATTCCCACTCCTTCCTGGTCCCGAAGAAGACAGGAGATGTAAGGCCGATTCTCGACCTCAGTTCCCTGAACTTATTCGTGGAGTACAAGAGGTTCAGGATGCTCTCCCTGAAGGGCCTTCTGCCCCTCCTTCGGCCCGGGACAGTGGCTGTGCGCTCTGGATATGCAGGATGCTTACCTGCACATCCCTGTCCGCCCTTCTCACCACAAATACCTCCATTTTGCTTTCCAGGGGGACCACTACCAGTTCAAGGCCCTTCCATTTGGTCTTTCCTCGGTACCCTGGGTGTTCACCAAATGCCTTTCGGTGGTAGCGGCTTGCCTGCGTACCCAGGGGGTGCAGGTTTTCCTGTACCTGGACAATTGGCTCCTGCTGGCCCCGTCCAGGGAGGATCTCCAGCGCTTCCTTTCCCTTACCCGGGAGAGGGGTGTTTTTCTCCCTGGGCATCACCATCAACCACTCCAAGTCCCACTTGATCCTGTCCCAGAGGCTCCAGTTTATCGAGGCGATCCTTGACACGGCCTCTAGCAGGGCCTTCCTGCCACCGGACAGGCGGCCACACTCAGGCTCAGGTCAGCCTGTTGTCCAGCCCCTAGGTGGGTCAGTGCTAAGTCGGTCCCTTCGCCTCCCTCGGGCTTATGGCGGCTGCAATCCCAACAGTCCCTCGCTCGGCTCCACAGGATCTCTCAGTGGACTCTTGGTCTTAGTGGGATCAGTTGGTGGGCCGACCTGGACCAGCTTGTCTAGTCTCCTCTCCCATGGTTCGGGACTTGCAGTGGTGGATGGTTCAGGAGACACCTTTGTCGGGAGTTCCTTCTGTCTTTCTCCTCCCTCCCAGACTCTGACCACAGACACCTCGGGCGAAGGTTGGGGAGCCCATCTCGGACCTCACAGGAACCAGGGCTCCTGGTCCAAGCTCGAGAAAACTCTTCACATCAGTGTGCTCGAGCTTCGGGCAGTGCTTTATGCTTTTCAAGCTCTGCATCTGCATCTCTCTCCCGACCACTTAACCATACAGACGAACAATATGTGTGTGGTATGGTACATCAGCAAACAGGGAGAGACTCGTTCTTACCCTCTTTGCAGGGAAACAATGTGAGTTTGGGATTGGGCAGTACAGCACAACCTCCACCTCGCAGCAATTCACGTCCCGGGGGTTGAGAACACCTTGGCAGACAAACTCAGTCGCTCGTCTGCTCAAGCTCACGAGTGGTAACTGGATCAGGGGGTCTTAGACGATATCTTCCTACGTTGGGGAACACCACAGGTGGACCTGTTCGCCTCACCTCCAAATGCAAAGCTTCCTGACTTCTGCTCGCTCGCTCCGGAGCGCGGCAATTTTTTGAAGAGACGCTTTCTCTAGTTTGGAAGGACAGATTCATCTATGCTTTCCCCCGATCCCTTTGATTCCGAGTGTCTTACAGAAACGCTGTTCAGAAGGAGCTCAAATGATACTGATCACTCCTTTCTGGCTCAGGCAAGTTTGGTGTTCTCTTCTGCAACAATATTCAGGGGAACCTCCTCTTCCTCTTCCTTTGTTGCGACTTTTACTGACCCAGGATCAGGGGACCCTGGTCCATCCAGGTCTCGAGTCCTTCAACTGCATGCATGGCTCCTGCAGATGTAGCTCAAGCCCGATTTGGGGTTTCAACCCGGGTGGCTGAGATTTTGGTGGAGGCTAGAAAACCCTCCACTAGGTCTACCTATGCCATGAAATGGAAACGGTTCACAATCTGGGCCACTTCAAAAGATTTCAAGCCTTTTTTATGCTCTGTTGGGCGCCTGCTGGATTACCTGCACCACCTCTTTGATCTGGGTCTGTCACTCGGCCTTGAAGGTACACATGGCGGCCATTTCGGCCTACTATGTCCCTTTTGCAGACAGGACATTTGCTCAGCTGGAGGTCTCTAAGATTTTCCTTAGGGGGGTTCTCCACTTGAGACACCCTATCTGGGTTCCTGCCCCTTCTTGGGATTTGAATTTCATCCTCGAGAAGCTTACTCTGCCTCCTTTCAAACCGGCAGCCTCAGCAGACATGAAGTTCCTCTCATGGAAGACTCTCTTCCTAGTGGCCATTACTTCTGCTCAGAGGATTTCCGAGCTCCAGGCCCTGATTTGTAAAATCCTGTATTTGGTTTTTCACGAGGAACGTGTGGCTCTGTGCACCAACCCTAAGTTTCTCCCCAAGGTGGTAGCGGAATCTACATTGAACCAGTCGATAGTTACCTGCTTTCTTTACGCAGCACTCCAATCAAGGGGAGTATCTCTTACACACTTTGGACATTCACCGAATTCTGAGATGCTACACTAACAGAGCAAAATACCTCAGAAAGACTGATTAACTGTTTGTCTCTTTTGCCCACAAAAGAGAAGGCAATGCTGTTTCTAAGCAATGCCTGTCCAAATGGTTGGCTCATTGTATCACTTTCTGTTATGACAAGTACAACAAGACCCTTCTGTGTCAAGTGAGAGGCCACTCCACCAGAGTCGACGCTGCCTCGGCGGCTTGTTTCAAGAATGTGTCAGCAGTGGACATCTGTGCTGCCGCCATTTGGACTTCCATCCATACCTTTACAAAACATTACAGTTTGGATATTGCCTCTCGCCGTAGAGCAGACTTCGGGCTTGCTGTTCTGCAAAGCCTCCTTTCCTAAGGCCGTCACAGCTAGAGGATCTACTTTGAATAGCTTTCCTCCTCCTTTTTGCTTCTTCTTGTTCGACTGCTTGGGACTCAGTCCTATATGTAATTACTTACTGCAAGAGCCCTCTCTAAGTAAGATAGTACAGTTATGTAAGAACTTACTGTAACAGTAGATCTTCGAGAGAGCTCATGTAGGTAATACATTCCGCCTCCATCCCCTAAGCTTTTTAACTCCTTTCCAGGTTGGTAAATATCTGCCTTCTCGTCTCACCCTTTGGGCCTTTGGCGGGAAAAGAACTGGAAGGCGGGCGTGGGGACCTCCCTTTATACTGACGTCGCATGACGTCGGTCACCTGATGTCGGGGCGGTTTCCACCAGTGACTGTCAGCTAGAAATTTTTCCGTGGGGTCCTGACACCTACCGGAGTCAGTCCTATATGTAATTACCTACTGCACGAGCCTCTCTTGAAGATCTACTGTTACGGTAAGTTCTTGCGTAACTGTACTTTCTAGGAGCGTGGATGTGTTGTTCATCCACACTTCTTGGCATGACCCCTTCCACTTTAAATCTTGCCAGAAGTCTTCAAGCTGGCTCCTCCCACCCACCCGGGTGGTATATACCTCAGCTGTGCCCTCTGATGCCAGATCTTCCTTTCTGCTGGAAGATTCAGGTTCCCTCGTGCTCTCAGCATACCATAGCCCCTGGATTTCAAATTGTCGGTTTTACCGAAAATGAAATTCATTAGTTAGCGATCGCGCTTTCGCTGTCTTGACTATGAAGGAAAAATCATCCCCCGGATTTCACTGGGTATCCTTACGGCCAAAAGATGTCGCGCACCGATCCTCTCCTCACGTGCATTTACTACCTAGGTTTCAGCCATGACACTCATTGTTCAGTTTTTGCCTGGCTTTCACCCCAATGTCCTGGGCGACCGCTTGGCTTGCCTGAAGCTGGGGAGACCAGAGAAAAAAACTTCGCGGTTAAATCGAAGGAGGCTAGATGGGTGGTTCGCAGCTGTGGGTCCACCAAACAGCTGGAACAGATGAAACCTCGAGAGGAAGCAGTTCGCTTCGCCAATCAAGCTTCTTCGCTCCTCTTAACCTTGGCTCCATCTTTACGGGTTCCCACGAGATGTGCCAGTCTCTCCCACTCGTGAGGCGCCTGCCTCGCAGACTCCTCCCGCTGTCGCAAGAGGGAGAAGGATCTGATGTCTTCGCCCTGATGGAGACGCATCTTGGGACCGGAGGGGTGAAAGTTCCAAGAACACGTCTCGGTCTCTGTTGGAGATCGCATCCTGGGTTACTGGTTTTTCGGACCTTCCATCTGGCCAAGGGACCGGTGAAGGGTTGACAAGGTTGAAATTATCTCTCACCCCATCGCACCCCTGTCGCTGGCTGTGCCCTGACTCGCTGGAAAGGACTCGGGAAATCTTCGGGCTGCTATCTGGAAGTCAGCAGACACCTACATCACCCACTACCACATCGACCTTGAGCCACGCTGGGATGCTGGTTTTGGGGCCTCAGTTCTCCAATCTCTGCTCCCTAAGTAGGGGGTGTGCGCCTTGCCTCCCTCCTCCCGAAGAACTGCTAGGAGTCTGGCAAAGATTGTGGATGAACAACATATCCACGCTCCTACAGCAGGTTACTCACCTGTAACAGTAGTTCTAGGAGTGGTATATGTTCATCCACACGGACCCACCCGACCTCCCCTGCTGCGGACGCACACAACCTGGCTTCTAGCGGGCTGAGATCTGGCGTCATGGGACGGAGCCGAAGTATGTACCACCTGGGTGGGTGGGAGGAGCCAGCTTGAAGACTTCCGGCAAGATTTAAAGGGGAAATGGACATGCCAAAGAGTATGGATGAACAACATGTACCACTCTTAGAACTACTGTTACAGGTGAGTAACCTGTTCTGTTTTGGGCCCTATATTCAGATAGGTGCAAAGCGTAGGGCAAGTGTGTGTGCTTCACTTTGCTATTGCCCAGGGTTCTTGGGATAATATATTCAGTTGGGCATTGTCTGGCTCTACATAGGACCATGTTCGCGCAGCAGTAAGTAAGGTAGCACCGCCCTGATGTGACTTACGAAGTTGAGCTGGGAAGTTGATAAATGCTGGAGCGCTATCAATTTTCAGTGGTACCCATGCAAATGAGCCCATTGGGCATACAAGGCGCTAAGGTGCCATTTGCATGCCCATCATGGCCCCATTTGGATGGATAGCGGAGGCAGGCAGCGTGGTGCCCTCCCCGCTTCCGTTCATGATAGCTGAGCTATCCCTAGTGCTAGTGGTCCCTCTCTCTCTCTCTCTCTCATCCCCAGCGCCCGTATCCAAATTAACATCCCTGGTGCCAGTGACCCCTACCGCCACCACCCTCCGAACCACAGCCCCATAGTAAATATACAAGTCCCCAGTGCTTTGTCGCTTCCCAGATCGCCAGCACTGAAGTGACAGATACAATCCCTGGTGGTAGTTACCAGGCCCACCCCTCAGATTGCCAGCCTGTAATTATCCTTATTGGAGTGCTGTAGGTGCATCGTTGACCAGCACAGACCTCCATGGCTTGCCACCGTGTGTCAGGCAGGAGCATGCACGCACTCTGTTTATAGGACAAGTGAGCGTGACTTGTCCTATAAATAAGTGGCACACTCCCCTGCTTGGACATATGGCTGCCCTGCCAAGGAGGTGTGATGGAGGGCTGTGGTAGTAGCTGTATGCACCCACAGCACCACTGCTAAAGATGCGGTGGGGGTGGGTGGGTTTGGTACCACTGGATGCCAGAGAGGGTTTTTTTTCATGGGGGGCACTAGCACCAGGGACCATTACATTTTACTATGGCTGGGAGCTCGAGAAATGTGTTGTCAAGACTGCTGGCCCCAGGAGTGTTATGTTAGTCTGGGCTGGGGTCGGGACTCCTAGCACCAAAGCTGTATGTTAATGGGGATGGGATTGGAGGGATGGAGGGGGCCACTAGCACCAGGGCAGTATATTAATATGGGGATGAGTTTGGAGGATGAAGGGGGTCACTGAGCATCAAGGCAGTATGTTGTTTAATTACGGAGATGCGATCAGAGGGAGGGACCACTAGCATCAGGAAGTATGTTATGTCTGGTGGTGATGATTTGAGGAGTAGGGAGACACTGGCACCAGATAATGTTGGGGCTAGGGAATCTGGATGCGGATGCAGTAGACCACAGGTGGTGTGCTCCTTCAGCGGCCAACTGGCTGGGTTGGCTGCATTACTCAACAGCCACTAAGGTTGTGTAGGAATAAGTGCTGTGCTTTCAACGGTATTTGTGCAGAGCAAAGGACTGTGCAGTCCTCGCCAGTAAATCCACAAATATTGGTTGCTGATATTCATGTCCCCACCCACTATTTGCATACCCCTCCCTGTTTGGTTTGCACGGGCACTACCTTTTGCCAGCACAACAGAGCCCTTTAAATATTGGGCTCCAACGCAAAACCCAGTTTGTGTGGGGAAACACCAGTTAACACCTGCGCAAACATCTGAGTAGCTGGCCTTTTGTGTTTTAAAGGAACAATCTGTCCTCATAATAAAGTTTTCATTTTTTTCATCAGTTACTTTTGTTTGTAATGAGTGATTCACCATGGCATACATCTTGCAGTAAACATTGATGTATGCTAGGGAAAGTGTTGCATTGAGTGTGGCATGTAATAATGCAGTTCTAATTCCATTGCAGTTGCGGTAAAACTACCATTTGCCAGCTGTTTGCTGCCCTGGCCAATCAGAAGTTGTACTCCGTTAACTGTCACCAGCACATGGAGACTTCAGACTTCCTAGGAGGCCTGCGGCCCATCAGGCAGCGGTCAGAGGAAAGTAAGTGCAGCATGGCCTATCATTTCTTGCAGCTCATATACATTGGCATTTAGTTCTGCAACCTTTTCATATTGTTGCTTTTCCTCTATTCTTAGGATGATAGTTCTAAATTATTTGAGTGGCATGATGGACCCCTGGTTTTGGCCATGAAGGAAAATGGGATGTTCCTCCTTGATGAAATCTCATTAGCCGATGACTCTGTATTGGAAAGACTCAATAGGTAAGCGTATATTGCAGACAGTGCAACTCCATGATCAGCTGTTTTGGAGATGTGCAGTACTGTTAGGCAAGTTCACTGGCATGTCAAGGCCAGGATTTGCCTTGAAATACCCAGACTAGCGTTGAGTTTGGATTTGGCATGTCGGTTAGGTAAGGCGTTGGGCTCTGAGGGAGAGAGAATATGGTAGCTGTGGTATTGCACCTCTGCCCACCAAGCAGGTGTGGCATTAAGGCCAGCTGTGCAGCGTAATGCTCATCCACTCTTAGCTGATGAAAGGTTGCAGCTATCAGCTGCAGTCATGAGGTGGTGGACAGAGGAAAAAAGGGAACTGAAGGCGTCATTGCTGTCCAAAGTTATGCGAATGGTTTGGAATTTAATATTAGCCAGTGACTCATTCAATGAGGAAGAAAACATAGTGTTAAGCATTTATTCTTCATAAGAACATTTATCCTTCCATATGCAAGATATGTTGCCAGTTTGAGAAACGTATTTTATTTTTGTATGACATCGTGAGCCATCATACAGTTAATTGCTGCATTCCATGATATTAGTCTAGGTTTGTCCATGTTACTACTTGATGATTTCTTTTGAATTATTGTTCCAGATAGAAGCTTAGTCTGCAGATCTTCAAGGATATCTCTCTCATCAGGCCACACCTATGGAAATATAAGCTGCCAGGCACTAGGACCACATGGAAGCTTTTGTAAGCTGTCCACTAGGGGCCAATCACAATGTCAGGTCTTATTTCAAGTAAGAGCTCCTGCAGCAGGTTACATCATTAGGACTAGGCCGCCAGGCACTAGGACTCCCGACAACACCCTGCCAGCCTGTCATCAGAACTCTATCGACACTACTTTGGCCTTGCTTGCGTCACCTCCTCGTCGGATGACCAGTCAGGTCACGACAGCCAGAGCTCCGACAAATGCCCAGTGGATAAGTCGGACCCTAGCGCTCCACCCAGAAGCATTGGTGATCCCAGGCTCTCGCCTCCCAAACATCCCCATGGTTCCATTGGCAGATGTGGGGCAACTTTTTACTTTTTGGTGGAATACTGTGAAAGGGGGACTTACTGCATAGGGATAATCCCCAGCTTCAGACCCTGGTCCAGGCAGGGGAGGACATGACGCAGCCTAAAAGCCCTGCCCCACAGGACTCTGATCAAGGGCATGGGCATAAGCGGAGATGTCATCACTTGTCCTCCAGGTCTTCATCCCCCGACGACAGAACTAAACGTCAGCGTAGATGCAAGCGTTCCAGGTCTTCCTTCTCTTCCTCTTTGGATTACGGCCTGTATTTGCCATATTCCTCCCCGGGGCCATGTTTTCCAGATTCAGAATGTCCACACAACTCCTCCCGCTGTCCACCAGATGACCCGACCTTCATGGATGTGATGCGTCACATCCAGATCTTACTTCGAGAGGGTTCCTTCAGTAGATCATTATATATAGGACTGGTGTCGGGCCACACAGCAGACTTTTCTAGCAGTCCCTGATGGGGGACTGCCCACTGATGTCACGTGACTGACGTCAGCGTGGCAGTGTAACGTGGGCGGTCCCCACGCCCGACCACCAGTTCTTTTCCATCATCACCTTGTGTCAGTCACATTGCAGACTTCCGTACAGTGATCGTCGTGTTAGTTCTTGCATCGAATTTTTCCTTCACCAAATCTTTATTTTCGTATTTCTCTACTTGATGTCTTCACCCAAGAAGTGCTTGTCCTGTGGCACTCAGATCCCTCATAAGGACGGTCACCTAAAGTGCGTGATCTGTTTGTGCTCAAACCACCCTGTCTCCTCCTGCTTGGAGTGCCAAACTTTTAATCAGGCCACCAAAAAGCGGAGAAAGCAGGTTTTGGAGGCCCACTTTTTAAAGGTCTGCTTAGCTTCTTTAGAAAAGCAGATAGACTGCATTAGTCCCCTTCGGGATCTGCGTGCCACAGGACGAGCAATCTTCTCCCTCAAAGAAGAACCATAAGGAGAAATCTCAGGAGCGGAAATGCTCCACGGATGAGACCTCATGGCCCTCAATGAGCAAGGCCCAGCCACCGCCTAAGACCTTGGATGGTAAGTCTGGCAAATCTTCAGTGGGTCAGTCGACCGTCTACTCTTCCGATGACCGCACCACTGTGGCCACTGTGCCGGCCCCCAGCTTCTCCGGGGATCGCACGGCCGATGGTAAGACGACTCTCCAGCTTTTGGGGACCCACCCAGCATCAGTCAGTAAGTCGGCTGGGGCTCCTCTCCGGCCGCTCAGGCGTGGTTCTCCCGCTAACAGCGCGCCACCAGACGACTGGCAGAACCAGAGGGAAGAAGGCCCTCCTTTCACCTTTACCTCCCCTTCTCAGGTGGGTACTTCAGCCAGAGACGGCATGGAACCCCTCTGTGGTAGATTCCTCAGGGTCTGTCCCGTGCTCACCTGACAGGATCACGGAGAAGGAGGCCCCTCCATGGCTGTCTGGCCTTCCAGCGGAAGCCCCTCCTCCTCCTTCAGGTGGGATCCCTTAGGAGCAGACTGTTATCCCCGGCCCCACTGTCTGATCTGGTGAATCCCATTCCAACGCCGGATATTCTGACAACTCATCCACAGCCAGGGCCCTGTGGTCTGCCCCAGCCTTTGGCTCCGGTACCAGACCCGGTCCCGCCGTCAGGGCCTCATTCGTCCGGCCCAGATGCTGGCTCCCCTTCCGGCACCGGATCAGGTGGTGCTGGTCCCGTCAGGCCCCCTGACATTGGCTATCCCGATGCTGGACCCCCTTCTGATTTATACTACAGCGGGTCCGACGTGGGTACCCCCTTCGTCAGATAGGACGACAGGGATTTATACAAGACCGTGGACTGTCCCACATTACCCTTTCAGGTATCCTGGCGACCACTTCCTGGCTGGTCCTCCTCCTGAATGGAGCTCACCAGGGTTACCATTACCCGCCCCCACCGGTTATGCCTCCTCCTCTCTCTCTTCCCCCCCCCCCAAGCCACAACCACCTCTTCCACCTCCTCTGGCTACGCCGGATTTTAAGACAGTCATCCAGTCTTGGTGGCAGGGGGCGCACTCCTGAGTTGGTTTCAGACCTGGAGACAACTCACTCTTCTGCAGTCGCCTAGGTCTGCGGCCCCAAGAAGCTCTTCTCCGTCCACATCTCGGGCAGCTCATCGGGACATTACCCTTCCTGACATCCATAATCTTCCTGACGAGGGGGCAGATGACGATGAAGATAATGATGCTGATGAGTGGGCGGACGCCTTGGAGGAGACTGATTGTCCAAAAGGCAAGGTTTCCTCCAAGTCTCTCCCGAGGACCCTGCCTTCCGGATCTTCTGAGGTCCATGAAGGATTTCTTCAACTGGGAGTCTGAGGAACAAGACCCAGTGAGACGGAGGCTAGCCGAACACCTGGACTTAGTCTCTGTCTCCGGTTCCATTCCTCCCTGGATCGGACCTCACCAGGACCTCACCTCTCACAGTCTGGCAGATGCCTCATTTCCTCCTGGCTGTCCCGAAGAGGGCGGACAGGATTTACCGGGCACTGAAGAATGCTCCGTTCCTAAAGACACATCCTAAGGTGGACTCTTATCATCTCAGCTGCTCACGACCACTCCGCTGCACCCAAGCACATGAGCACCTCTCCTCCAGACAGTCGAGGCAGATGGACCAGTTTGGTAGAAAGGTTTACGCCTTGGCCACCTGTGCGCTTAGATCCCTCAACAATGTGGCCCACTTGGTGTCCCACCAAAAGGCTACCCTGGCCAGGTTAGAGGCTCATGTCCACTCAGGTTAGAGGCTCATGTCCAGTCTATGGAACCCTCGAGCCTCGGAGGAGCTTGCGAAGGACCTTCGCCTTTCTCCTTTTTCATCTAGACATGCCTTGCAGGCTACATATGACCGTCGACTCTGTAGGTCACACCTTGGCAACTGCCATTGCCCTAAGATGGCATTCCTGGCTTCGCATCTCTGTCCTTGCCAACGAGGTACAGTTGGCGATTCAGGATGCCCCCTTCCAGGGCTGGGTGCCTTTTGGTGGGGCCACTAAAGATATCACTTATCTCCATGACAGAGGCCTCGCCCTCAGATCAGTGAGGTCCATTTACCAATCGGGCACTCAACAGCAGCAGCCCTTTCGGAAAAGGACCTAGAGGCAGAGGAAGCAGGCCCCGGCTCGGCGCCAGGGCAAATGCAAGTCCACAGGTTCTGCCACTCCTCCGGCCTCATCCTGCCATTTCCTGACTCACTATGCCCACTACCTCCTCAGTCTCACGATGAGGAGCAGGTGGGAGGAGTTAAATCCGCCATGCACACAGGAATGGAAGCAATAACCTCCGATGCATGGGTCCTGCAATTAGTGTCCGCTGGACACACCATAGAGTTTCTGGAACTTCCTCCAGAATCTCCGCCTAAAAGTCTTCTTACTCCAGAGATCAGGCTTGTCTCATCAGAGAAGTTCAAAGCCTCTTGCTCAAGGAAGCAATGGAGCTTGTGTAATGCAGCCGGCAAAGGGGGGGTTTACTCCATTTTTCCTGGTTCCAAAAGACAGGAGACTTCAGACCCATTCTCGACTTAGGCAACCTCAATCAGTTTGTGGAGTACAAAAGGTTTCAGATGTTGATGCTCCGGAGTCTCCTCACACTCTTCTGGAGGATCATTGGCTGTGCGTTCTGGACATGCAGGATGCTTACCTGCACACCCTGATCTTCCCCAGCCACCGCCGTTTTCTGCGATTCCAGTTCCGAGGGGAGCACTTCCAATTTTGGGTGCTCCATTTTGGTCTGTCCTTGGCACCCTGGTTCTTTACCCAGTGCCTGGTGGTGGTGGCAGCTTCCTTACACCACCAGGGTATTGCACTTTTCCCTTACCTGGACGACTGGCTGATCTCAGCCCCATCCAGGGACTCTTTACTGGAGGCTCTCTATTTCATCTTGGACAGCTTTGGCAGACTGGGGATTACTATCAGTATTCCCAAGTCATCCATGATCCCGTCCCAGAGACTACAGTTCATCGGAGCAATCTTGGATACGGTCCAGTGTGGAGACCCTGCTCTGTCAGGCTTCACGAGTGGCTTTATCCAGGACCATCCCGGCCCGGGAGATCCTGCGCCTTCTTGGCCTGATGGCAGCCTCCATCACTACTGTTCCCCTGGCGAGGCTTCACATAAGAGTTGCTCAGTGGTCCTTGCGCGTGCAGTCAGACCAACTCCTGGATGACCCGGACCATCTGGTACTGGTCTCTGCAGCAGTTCAGAAAGAATTGCGTTGGCGGAGGGACCCCTTCGACCTTTCCTTAGGTCTCCCTTTCAGGAGCCCTGCTCCTCTGGCATCCCTAACTACGGACGCTTCGAACATGGGATGGGGAGCGCATCTGGGGGAGCACCAAGCTCAAGGACTGAGACCCAGCTGGGAAGCACCTTTGCACATCAACGTTCTGGATATGAAAGTGGTCTTGTACGCCTTGCAAGCCTTCCAGACCCTCCTTCCCAAGGGATCACTGCTGGTCCAAACAGACAATATGTTGGTAGTCTGGTACCTCAACAAACAAGGAAGAACCTAATCGTACCCCCTGTGCAGGGAGGTGATGTGGTTGTGGAATTGGTCGATCCAGCACAATCTGGCTTCTGTGGCCATGGCGTGCACGTTCCAGGCATTCTAAATGTCCTGGTGGACAGTCTCAGCAGGTCTCGGACCCTAGCTCATGAGTGGGAATTACATTGGGAAGTGGAAGAATCTCTCTTCCTAAATTGGGAGCGTCCGGAAATCGTCCTTTTCGCCTCCCAATACAATGCAAAACTTCACAATTTTTGCTCGCTCGTTCCAAGGCATGGTGCTTTCTGGCACGATGCGCTGTCTGTCTCCTGGACAGGGAAATTTTTGTTCGCCTTCCCTCCGTTTCCCATTCTCCAGAGGGTCCTTCTCAAGCTTCAGGCAGAGAAGGCGAGGATGATTCTCATTGCTCCTCTCTGGCAGAGACAAATTTGGTTTCCACTGTTACAACAGCTATTCAGGGAACCACCGGTTCCACTTCCAGTGACCCATGACCTCTTCACCCAGGATCGAGGTCGTCTTGTACATCTGAGGCTTAGTACACTGCATTTTCATGCATGACTCCTGCAGACATAACTATTTCTTGCTTCGGGGTCTCTTCCCGAGTCGCTCAAGTCTTTATAGAGGCTAGAAAACCCTCTGCTCGTTCCACTTATGCCATGAAGTAGAAATGTTTTTCCATTTGGGCGACTTCCAAGAATTGGAACCCCTTTTCTTGTTCTGCCCCTCAAATCATGGAATAATTCCTTCATCTGTCAGACTCTGGTCTGTCATATTCTTCCTTGAAGGTCCACCTTTCTGCAATTTCGGTGTACCACGAGCTGGTGGATGGTAAACCTGTGGCTCAGTTGGAAGTCTCAAAAACCTTTCTGAAAGGGATCCTCCATCTGAAACCCCCCATCCGCAGTCCAACTCCACCTTGGGATTTGAGCTTTGTGTTGGAGGAGCTCACTCTTCCCCATTTTGAGCCGGCCATGAGCTGTGATTTGCGCTTCCTTTCCTGGAAGTCGTTATTTTTAGTCACCATTGCGTCAGCCTGAAGGATTTTGGAGCTTCATGCTCTGTTTTGAAAAAGATAGTTACGTAAGAACATACCATAACAGTAGATCTTTGAGAGGATCTCTTACAGCCAAGCAAGCCATGCCATCCCACCCCCTCTGTTTTCTGTCTCTCTTTCCCCCCAAAGATGGCATTCCTTGTGTTTCACTTTTCACAGTGGCGGGAACCTCTCTCCCTCCTCCGTCCGTTCCCCAGGAAGAGGTCCTCTGTAGATGGTCTCCAGCAGGGGAACTGAGAAGGGCTTGTGGCCACCCATGTGTATATGGGAGGGCTGACGTCATAGTCATGGGCGGCTCCTTGTAGACTGCTAGCTAGAAAGTTTTCCGAGTGGTGCTGTTGTGTGGCGGCTATAGTTCCACAGTTGTGGCTTATGCAAGAGATTCTCTCCAACATCTACTGTTATAACTGTACTTTTCAACAGTTCCTTCATCATACAGGTTATCGAAAATCATTCTACGAAAGAAAATGGTGGCTAATATAGCAGCATTTCCATCAGTGGTCCAAGAAGTGTGGTCAGTGGGAGAAGAACTGAGAGGCGGGGCCTCCCACATTTACATAGCAGCTGATGTCTGATGTTGTGAGCTGCTTCTTGTGGACTGCATGTAGAAGTTTGTGTGATCCTAGTGCCTGGTGACTTACAGTTCCATAGGTGTGGCCTGATGAAAGAGAGCCTCAAAAAAGATATGTGACCGTTCTGCTCTCACTCCTGGGCATAGAGTTATTGGTGAGACATGATGTCCCTCTTCTGGAAAGTGATACTCCTTTATGCTTTTCCTTTGATCCCTCTCATGCAATGAGTTCTGCTCAAGCTGTGGGCGGAGCATGCCACGCCAATACTGGTGGCTTCATTCTTGCCTGGCCAAATGTGGTTTTCACTTCTGCTGCATCTTGCCGTGGTGCCTCTTGTTCAACTTCCCTTATGTCGTGGTCTGCTCAGGGATCCCTGGTCCATCTGGATTTGTGGTTCCTGCATCTGTGTGCATAGCTCCTCAAGAGGTAGCCATTGCCGTCTTTTGGGTTCCTACTAGGTGTCTGATATAGAGGATAATGGCTGGGGATCAGGTGATAACCACGCTGTAATCACCTCGAGTGGTTGCTAGGGCAACATGGTAAACCTCAAGGCCGGCTCGAGAGGTTTACTGTAGCCCTAGCAACCGAGAGAGGTGATTTCAGCGTGGTTGTCACCCAATCACCAGCCATCATGTTTTATAGTGTATGGTCAAAAAGACACTGTTTGCATTCTATGTGTGAGAATTATGGAACTCTGGTGCATTCTTTTTTGTTTTGCCACTGTTTGGAAGTTCTGAAGTGTGGTTAACAGCTTTTAAAATTCTAAACAGTGCATAACAAAGCTGTGTAACTGCTGATTATGGTGGTTAATAGGCACTTACCATACATTATACCTTAATTGCAGCTAGAAAGCCTTTGGTATGCTTCCTGATCAGTGGACCCATTTACGTGTTCTGTGAATACTATACTGAACTACTTTCTGTCCCTGTTTGACTCCAGTCTCCAGTATTCGTCTGTTAGGATGCACTTGGCTGCTGTTTCGGCCTTCCATGCCCCTCTTAAATGGGTGCACAGTGGCACAACTAGAAGTGTCCCAAATGTTTTTGAAGGGTAGTCTACACATGCCTCTCCTGATTGGCAAACCAGTTCCTCCTTTTGGACCTCAATTTCATTCTGTCCTTTTCCACCCACATGGATAACCTGGTGTCCTCGGAAAATAGAAGGCTTGAGTGCCCTATTCAGAAAAACAGCCTTACTGCTGAAACCAGGTGACTGACTGTGTCCAGCTCCATCCTGTCCCTGGTGGACAGTGGGCTATCTGTATATGCAGCTGCTTGTGACTCGATATTAAACAGGACCATGGTGTTGTGTAATAAAGCTTGCCACTTTGTGTTATGGGCTGACAAGTATGCCCACAGCTGTACCCTTTACTCAGTAAGCAACTGGCTGCCCTTATCCAGTAGAATAACGTTTCAATCCTGTCTGTTAGCCAAGAAAGCACTGATGGGCCTAATACCCCCGTGCCCAAAGCAGTTTCCACCCTGTGTCTAACCATTGGAGCACGAGGGGCATGGTCAGAAATACCCTTGAGTTACCTTTCCGCAGAACTCAACTGGGTATGTTTTCCTTAGCTTCTAGAGCTCTGCAGCCTTGCTAAATGAACTGCTGGCATCCATGCTGAATCTCCCAAGGTTTGAACAGTTCAGAGTATCCCAGCGGTCTGCAATTGCAGTTTGTCATTGAATTATAGTAGGTGTAATCATTTGTGTTCTGTCTCCTTTAGCAGCCTGCTGCTAGAACGTGCTGCTGTTCAGTCAGCATTGCATTTGTATTACTTGGATGTATCTTAATTATTTAGACTAGCTTTCCTTCTGTAATGTGCTCATTTGCCCTGTCTCTATCTTAATAGTTGCATTTACGAAATTTGTGACATTTGCTGTAATGTTTGCAGTTCTAACGTGGAACCTTTGTATAAGAGCACTTGTGCTCAGAAGTGTCATCTGAATCTTCTAAACCGATTTAAAAAAAAAAAAAAAAAAAAAAAAAAAAAAATTTTTGAGGGATGTCTGTATGAGTAGAAGGTGACTGGTCTGATCCTGACCTCGTCTTCACTAACAGGGATGACATGGACTTTCTAGGATTGTGGATATGTTGTTCATCCACACTTCTTGACATGTCCCTTTAAGGATCGCCGGAAGGTCTTCAGGCTGGCTCCTCCAACCCACCCGGGTGATGTATCCTTCAGCTGTGCCCCATGACGTCAGATCTTCCTTTTCGCTGGAAGATTCAGGTTGCCTCTTTCATGCTCCCACATTTTGTAGGCCCTGGCTTCAAAACCTTCGATTGTTCCGAAAATTCGTCTAGTTCGCATTAGCGATCGCAACTGTTTATCTTCGATTATGGAAGACAAGTCTCTCGGTGTTCGTAGGCGGCCATAAGAGATGTCACATCGATCCCTCCATCAAGGCATCTATTACTTGGGTGTCGACCATGACACCTCGAAGTGCGATTATTTTTTTTTGTGTCTCATTTCACCCTATCGTCCTCGACGACCGTCTCACATGCCTGAAGTTGAGGAGGCAGGAGAAACGGAACCCTCTGGTGAAATCAAAGAAGGCTCGGTGGGTGGTTTCTGCGGCCACGGGATTTGCCGAGCAATCTGAATGCATGCAAGCCATTAGAGGAGGAAGCGGCTCGTGCCGCGGAATCTTCCTCTCTGAGCTTCTTCATTCCGCTCAACCTGGGCTCCACTTTCTCGGGTTCTTTCAGAGAGTTGTGCCAGTCTCTCCCGACTAAGGGAGAGGATCCTGCGGGCACGCATTCTTCTCAGTCCTGTAAGTGGGGAAAAGGACCCGGGATCGTCTTAGACTTGGCTGAGACGTTCTTGGGATCGGGAGAGATCTCGGTCCTAGGAACCAGCAGTCTCGACTTCGGTCGAAATTGCCTCTTCGGGCACTGGCTTCTTGGCTTTACTATCCAGCCAGTCAACCGAAGTTTTCGATCGATGAGGTTGAAATAATCATCGGTCCGATTGACCCATTGTCACCGACTGTGGTCGACTGTTCTCTCAATCTGACTCCAGTCCTTGTTTTCCCCTGACGAGACCCAGCCCGTTGGGAATCCTGTCGAGGAAGTGGTCCCCGAACCCGGGAAATCTCCGGTGCCGCTGGTGTCTCCCGAGCGACAGAATCAGCCTGTCCGATCTCAGTCGAGGTCCAGGATCCCCTCGACCGACAGATCGAGGAAGAGCCGCAAGCACTCGAAAAAGTGACGCCATTGGTCGTCCTCGTCCTCCTTGGATGAGGAGAGGCTCTGGCGGAAACTCCGTTGGTGCTACGAGGACCTCATGTGGCAACTGCTGATTTTGACCGGTCACAAGCTGACCCTGGATTCTACCCTGGCCATTACTTGGCTTTCGCCTCAGAAGCCTAAGCCCACTACTTTGGAGCCGATTAAGTCTGTTCCCCTGCCCGTGGAGCCGGCGAAACCTCCAGTTCGGCCTGAACCGGTCTTCACCGATCATGGTGGAACCACCGCCCAAGCAGCCTGTGAGAGGAACTCCTTCTAAGGAAGCTGGACCGGTCACAGTCCCCCCGGACCGCCCTC
Organism: Neoceratodus forsteri; assembly: GCA_016271365.2. Lineage (NCBI taxonomy): Eukaryota > Metazoa > Chordata > Ceratodontiformes > Ceratodontidae > Neoceratodus > Neoceratodus forsteri. Next base: position 1,380,139,709 of record CM057449.1, on the reverse strand, counting down.
AGCGAGTCAAAGGTGAGCTGGTCGGTCAACCGTTGTATCCAGATTCCTCTGATTCGGATGAGACCTGCCTACATTCTCATCCCAGGGGTGATGAATCGGCTGTTGGGATAGAGATGGAAGAAGGTCCTTCGTCCTTTCAGGGCATTCTTCGCCTCATCTCGGAGTCTACGTGGATGCCCCTGGAACCTAGCCAGAAGGCGGCGGAGTACCCTCTCATGGACATCCTCAAGAGAGGGGATACCCCGATGGAGGTCTTTCCTGTGGCCAAGGCCATAGTTGGCCTGGCTTTAGAACTTTGGCAGCGTCCTGCCTCCTGTCCAGCTCTGTCTGCCAGCATGGCCCGCAAGTATGCGGTACCCATGGGGTCCCTTGCGGGATTCACAGAGCACTCTTTGGCCGAGAGCCTTGTGACCACCTCTGTGTTCAGGCTTACTGGCAGTGCTGCCGACACTGATCGACCTCCCGAGAAGGAATCCAAAAACTTGGCTCATTCAGCTGGTAAGGTCTATGCAGCCTCATCTTTAGGCCTCTGTCAGGCAAGTTCAGCCATCGTCATGGCACACTTCTCCCATACTCTCTTGGAGTCTTTGGATGAAGTCCTCCCACATCTCCCCACGGACATGCAAACCAAGGTCAAGCAAGTCCAGGACCAGGGCCGGGCTGTTGCCAGACAGCCGCTTCAGACGGCCCTGGACATTGGGGACTCTTGTGCCCGCTCGTTGGCTGCTGCAGTTGCGTCTCGCCGCAAGGCTTGGCTGAGACTCCCATCTTTCCCAGCAAATACTCAGCACAAACTAGCTGATGTGCCTTTTTCTTGGGCACCGATCTTTTTCAGCCCAGGTGTGGCTGGTCACCTTCAGCAGTCCAATACCACTTCTGCTAAAGGTTCTTAGAGTAAGAAGCAGAAGAAGTCTTTCTAGGAGCGTGGATATGTTGTTCATCCACAGTGTTTAGCATTGTCCCCTTTCACTTTAAATCTGCCAGAAATCTTCAAGCTGGCTTCTACCACCCACCCGGGTGGCATATAGCTCGGCTCCGCTCCATGACGCCAGATCTTCCTTTCCGCTGGAAGATGTAGGTTGCCTCCCTCGTGCTCTCACATTTTGTAGGTCTTGGCTTTCAAATCGTCGGTTTTACCAAAATTGAAACTCGTTAGAGTTAGCGATTGCGCTTTTGCAGCATCGATCATGGAGGAACAATCCTCCCCGGGATTTCGCCGGTGTCCCAGCGGCCAAAAGATTTCTCGCACCAATCCCCTCCTCACGTGTGTCTGCTTAGGTGTTGATCATGGAAACCTTGTCCTGCATTTATCGCTTGACCTTCCATCCCAACGTCCTGGACGACCGCAAGGCACGCCTGAAGCTGGGTAGACCAGAAAAAAGGAACCCTCCAGTGAAGTCCAGGGAGGCTAGATGGGCGGTTTCCACGGCCACGGGCTCTGCTGAGCAGCTGGAACACATGAAGGTGTGCGAGAAGGAAGCCGCTCGTGCTTCGGCCAATCAAAGCTCCTTTGTTCCTCTCAACCTAGGCTCCACCTTTACTGGTTCTTTTAAAGAGTTGTGCCAGTCACTCCCCACCCGGGGTGAGGCGCCCTCGTGCTCGCTCTCCTCTCTCTTTCGGAAGAGAGAATAAGAACCTTTATCTTCGTTTCGATGAAGACTTTCTTGGGACCAGGAGAGGTCCGAGTCCCAAGACATGCAGTCTCAAACTCGGTTGAGATCGCCTCCTCAGCCGCCAGCTTTACAGATCTTCCGTCTGGTCAGAGGACCGAGGAAGTGGCCGATGAGGTTGAGATAATCCTCTACCCAATCAACCCTTTGTTGCTGGTCGTGGCCGACGACTCCTTAGAACGGACTTCAGTCCTAGTATTTCCTGATGAGGAGACCCAGCCCGCTGGCGTCCACATCAAGGACCCGGTTCCAGACCCTTGGATTTCACAGATTCCACCAGTGTCTCCCGATCGACTGAGGCAGCCTCCCCGATCTCAGTCGAGGTCCAGGATCCCCTCGGCCGAATGTCCGAGAAAGAGCCATAAGCGCTCAAGAAGAGGCAATGCCACAAGTCATCCTCATCCTCCTCAAATGAGGAGAGGCTCTGACGGAAACTCCGGCACTATGAGGACCTTATGTGGCAACAGCTGATCCTGACCGAGCAGAAGCCAGCTCCGCCACCCACCTCGGCTATTACTTGGCTTTTGCTTCCCAGTCCGAAGCTGACCCCTCCAGAATCGAAGTTTCTGGTTCCTCCGCCTGTGGGGCCAGCCCGTCCACCAGTTCGTCCTATTCCGGTCTCTCCACCCATTCCGGTGGAACCGCCACCTATGCAGTCTACAGGAAGGGCTCCCTCGAAAGAGGACAGACTATACACCGGACTTCCCCGATGTCTGTCTGTCACAGTCACCCCGGACCTCCCTTGGCGGGTCGAGGGTGATTTAAGCGGTAGACCACTGTATTATGACTCTTCGGACTCGAATGTCACCGGGCTCCACTCTCATCCTGGGGATAATGAGTCGTCCGTTGGCACAGGGATGGAGGAAGGCCCTTCCTCCTTCCAAGGGATTCTCAGTCTCATTTCCAACTCCACGGGAATGCCCCTGGAACCTATCCAGAAAAAGGTGGAGTACCCTCTCACAGGTATTCTAAAGAGAGGGGATACCCCGACGGAGGCCTTTCCAGTGGCTGAAGCCATTGTTGGCTCGGCCCTTGAACTTTGGCAGCGCCCTGCCTCATGCCCAGCACCGTCTGCCCGCAAGTATGTGGTGCCCATGAGGTCCCTTGCAGGGTTCACAGAGCATCCTTCGGCCGAGAGCCTGGTGACTGCCTCTGTGTTCAGGCGTACTGGCAGTTCTGCAGACACTGACCAACCTCCTGATAGAGTCCAAGCTCTTGGACCATTCAGCCAGGAAGGTCTATTTGGCTTCTTCCATGGGCCTTCGTCAGGCAAGTTCGGCTGTCATCATGGCACATTTCTCTCATGCCCTTCTGGGGTCATTGGACGAGGTCCTCCCACATCTCCCCGTGGACATGCAGACCACGGTCAAGCCAGGTCCGGGATCAGGGCCAAGCTGTTGCCAAACAGCAGCTCCAGACTGCCCTAGATCTTGGGGATTCTTGTGCCTGTTCGATGGCTGCCGCAGTTGTCTCTTGTCGCAGGGCTTGGCTGAGACTTTCCTCATTCCCGGCGGATACCCAGCATAAATTAGCTGATGTGCCCTTCCTTGGGACTGACTTGTTCGGCCCGGGAGTGGCCAGTCACCTTCAGCGCATTGAGCAGTCCAGTGCCACCTTGGACACTACCTCTGCCAAGAGTTCTTTGGGCAAGAACCAGCAGCGGAAAAAGAAGCCCTTTCGGCATTCTGCCCCTGTGACTCAGCAGTCCTCCTTTCAAGGCGGACAGCAGAACCAGCACCAGCAGCAGGCTCAAACTTTGTGCCCTCGGCCCAAGCAGGGTCCCTCAGCAGGCCCTTAAAGGAGGCCAAGGTTCAGGCCCTGCATTCTCCTCCAAGCCTGCACAGTGACGGGGCCGGGGCTGCCATCCCCGCTCCCATGACGCCAACTCTGGATCCTCCCCTTGGGGGCCAGTTCCACCACTTTCTGCTTGGTCTGTTGTCACCATGGACAGGTGGGTTCTGGAAGTGGTAGGTCAGGGACTGCCTCTGGAATTCGAGCAGTACCTTCCAAGCTGAGCCCACGCCCCTCGGGAGGAACGAGTATCCGCTCAGATTCAGTCGGCTGTCAGACGACATGGCTCAGCTCCTCCTCAAGGAGGCAGTAGCTCCAGTGGCGGATCCTCCAGCAGACTCAGGCTTTGTCGCCAGGTACTTTCTGGTGCCCAAGCGGATGGGGGCTTGCGCCCCATTCTAGATCTGCATGACCTGAATCAGTATTGCAGGTCACGCACCTTACGGATGGTCACTATGTCCCAGATCATACCATCCTTGGAGCGAAACGTGTTCTAGGAGCGTGGATATGTTCATCCACACTGTCTGGCATTGTCCCTTTCCCCTTTAAATCTTGCCGGAAGTCTTCAAGCTGGCTCCTCCCACCCACCCGGGTGGTAAATACCTCGGCTCCGCCCCATGACGCCAGATCTTCCTTTCCACTGGAAGATTCAGGTTCCCTCGTGCTTTCTGCAGTGTTGAGGCCCTGGATTCGTTTCGACGGTTTTCACCGCATCTTCTCGCTCTAAAACTCGTTAGAGTTTACGCTCTGATTCGGACATGGATGACAAGTTATCCCCCGGGTTTCGCCGGTGTCCTTGCGGACAGAAAATGTCACGCACCGATCCCCACCTCTCGTGCGTTTACTGCCTTGGTCTGATTCACGAGGCCTCTCAGTGCTCCATTTGCGCTCCTTCCAACCCAGCCCTGAAGATCGCCAGGCGCGCTCTGAAGCTGTAGACCGAGCTCCGCAACCCACCGGTAAAATCCAAGGAGGCCAGGTGGGCGGTTTCCGCGGCTGCGGGATCCGCCGAGCAGCTCGAGCGCATGGCGGCTTTCGAGGAAGAAGCCGCTCAAGCCTCTGCTAACCGAGGTTTCTTCGTGCCGCTCAACCTGGGCTCTTCCTTTTCAGGATCCTTTCGGGATTTGTGCCAGTCTGTCCCTACTAAGGGTGAGGCGCCCTCGGGCTCGCACTCTTTCCGTTCGAAGAAAAAGGATCCTAAATCATCTTCGAGTCGAAGAAGACGCTCCTGGGATCAGGAGGCGGTCCGAGATTCGACTCGATCTGATACCTCCCTCGGCCACTGGGTTTTCAGACCTCCCGCCTGTACTGGGCGTAGAAGCTGAGGAGTCGCTGATCCGGCCGGATTATCCTTGACCGATCGAGCCGTTATCACCGACTCCTGTCGATGATTCCTTGGAGAGAACACAGATTCTCTCCTTCCCGGCGAGAGACCGCCCTGCGGACCTCCTCGATCGAGAAAGAACCGAAGCCCGGTTTTCACCGAGCCCAGTCTCGCCCGATCGACAAAAAGACGCCGTCGGTCTCGATCAGGGAGTAAGTCCTCTTCGGTCGATCGACCTAAAAAAGGACACAAGCACTCCCGCAAGAGGTGCCGCCACCATTCCTCTTCCTCCTCGGACGAGGAGAGGCTTCGACGAAAAATTCGTCGACGCTGCGAGGATCTCATGTGGCAGCAATTCCTGTTAGCAGGTCAGAAGCCAGCCCCCTCGGGGGTCCCAGCTGTTCCTGGCCTCAGCCTCTTCGGCCGCTTCAGACACCGATTGCTCCGGTGCCGGTCTCTTCGGGGGCTCCGGTGCGTCTTCCGCCGCAACTGGTTTCAGGTTCCCCACCTATTTTGGTGGAACCTCCACCTAAGTTGCCCCTCGGAGGGATTCCCTCCAAAGAGGCTCGGCAGTCTTCGGGTCTCCCCCACAGACTGTCAATTACGGTTACCCCTGATCGCCCTAGGCGTATCGAAGGGGACTTAGGTGGGCAGCCTTTATATCGGGACTCCTCCGATTCCGATAACACTGGCCTTCACTCTTTCGATGAGCTTTCGGCGTCAGGCTTGGAAGAAGGGCCTTCCTCCTTCCAGGGCATCCTCCGGCTCATTTCTGAATCGACGGGGATGGCCCTACAGCCTATCCAGAAAAAGGCGGAATATCCCCTTACGGATATCCTTAAGAGGGGGGATACCCCTACGGAGGCTTTTCCAGTCGCCGAAGCCATTATGGGTCCGGCCTGGAACTCTGGCAGCGTCCCAGCCTCCTGCCCAGCTCCATCTGCCCGCATGGCACGCAAGCACGGTGCCCACAGGGTCTTTGGCAGGGTTTACTGAGCACCTCGCGGAAGCCTTGTGACTGCCTCAGTATTCAGGCGGACGAGCAGCTCAGCCGATACTGACCACCTCCAGACAAAGAGTCCAAACTCATGGACCACTCGGCCCGAAGGTCTATGCTGCATCATCTTTGGGCCTTCGTCAGGCAAGCTCAGCGGTGATTATGGCACACTTCTCTCACGCCCTCTTGGGGTCACTGGATGAAGTTCTTCCCCACCTCCCAGCTGACATGCAGACCACGGTCAAGCAGGTCAGGGACCAGGGCAGAGCTGTTGCTAAACAACAACTCCAGACTACTCTGGACGTGGGTGATTCCTGTGCCCGTTCACTAGCTGCAGCGGTATCCACTCGCCGCAGGGCTTGGCTGAGGTTATCCGCCTTTCCCGTGGATACTCAGCACAAGCTGGCTGATGTGCCCTTCCTTGGCACCGACCTCTTCGGGCCAGGAGTGGCAGGTCACCTGCAGCGTATCAAGCAATCTAATGCCACCTTAGATGCTACATCTGCTAAGGGTTCTTCAAGTAAGAACCAGCAGAAGCGCAGGAAGAAGCCTTTTCGTCAGCCTTCCCCTGCGGTCAGACAACCACCCTTCCAGGGGGGTCAACAACAGCAGCAGGCTCAGGCTTGGCGCCCTAGGCCCAAGCAAGGTCCCCAGCACCCGCAAAGGAGGCTGAGGCGCTGGTCCAGGTGCCTCCTCCTCCTCTAAGCCTGCCCAGTGACGGGCCGGGGGTGTCCTCCCCCATACCCGTCACTTCAGCTCTGGGTCCTCCCGTGGGGGGCCGGCTCTGCCACTTCGTTTCCGCCTGGTCCGGTATCACCACGGACAGATGGGTCCTAGAAGTGGTCAGGCAGGGTCTGCCCTTAGAATTCGAGCAGTACCCTAGCCGAGCCCGTGCCCCACGAGAGGAGTGGATCTCAGTCGCCCAGTCTGTCCTCCGAGACGACATTGCGCTACTACTCCTCAAAGAGGTGGTGGCCCGAGTGACGGATCCTCCTTCAGACCCAGGCTTTGTCTCCAGGTATTTCCTGGTGCCAAAACGGACGGGGGGTTGGCGCCCCATTCTAGATCTGCACGACCTGAATCGGTATCTCAGGTCTCGCACCTTTCGGATGGTAACTCTAAATCAGATCATACCATCCCTGGAGTGAAACATGTGGTTCTGCACACTGGATCTTCAGGACGCTTTTTTCCACGTCCCTATCTGTCTGTCTCATCAGCGGTTCCTCCACTTCAGGGTCGAAGGGACCCTGTACGAGTTCAGAGCCATGCCGTTCAGCCTGTCATCGGCCCCAAGGGTTTTCACCAAATGCATTGCAGTGGTGGCAGCCCATCTTCGGCATCAGGGGGTTCGTATTTACCCCTACCTGGACGATTGCCTCCTGGCGGGATCCTCCCTTCAGGAGGTGGAGAGGTCCAGGACCTGACCTCGAACCTGCTCACACTTGGGCCTTCTGATCAACGAGGCCAAATCGGAACTCGTACCTTCCCAGGTGATGGGCTTCATCGGGGCAGAGCTCGACTCTCGTCAAGCCAGAGCTCGGCTCCCGGCGGACAGGGCGGAGGTTCTCTCCTCCTTTGCCCAATCATTTTTGGTTGGGCACTCATGCCCTGCCCGTCTTCCTGCACCTCCTGGGCTACATGGTGGCGCAAAATGCTGTCCGCTGGGCCAGACTGCACATGCGCCCCCTCCAGTGGGAGCTCGCCGCCCAGTGGTCTCAGCGTCAGGGTCTTTTCGACCAGCTGGTCACGGTCACCCAGAGGATGTGGGACGCTCTCCAATGGTGGACCGTCCCGAGTCATCTGCAGGAAGGGATCCCATTCGTCCGCCCCGAGCCGACGGTCATCCTTACGACCGATGCCTCTCTCATGGGCTGGGGAGCCCACATGGGGGACCACAGAGCTCATGGGCTCTGGACCCCAGAGGAGTCCCGATGCCACATCAACCTGTTGGAGCTCAGGGCAGTCAGACTGGCTCTGTCAGCTTTCGCTCCTCAGCTCCGGGGTCAAGTGGTTCAAGTCCAGACGGACAATACCACGACCATGTACTACCTCAACAAACAGGGCGGCACGCACTCCCGTCTGCTATGCAAGGAGGCGCCCGGATCTGGACCCTCGTCGGCCGACTGGAGGCAGATCTCCTAGCCATCCACGTGGCAGGAGTCACGAACCAACTGGCGGATGCTCTCAGCCGCTTAGGCCAGACATCCCATGAGTGGTTTCTCCATCCAGAGGTAGCTTACTACCTGTTCTCTCGTTGGGGCAAACCATTGGTGGACATGTTTGCCTCCAGGGAGAACACCAAGCTGAGGCTGTTCCATGCCCGCCCCCCTCAGCAGGGCTCGCTGCAGGGGGATGCCTTCTCGAGGCCGTGGACCCCAGGCCTCTTTTACGCCTTTCCTCCATTTCCCTTGATCCACAAGGTGTTACTCAAGGTGAGGAAGGACAAGGTGAAGGTGATCCTGGTAGCCCCAGATTGGCCACGCCAGTTCTGGTATCCAGATCTCCTCAGCCTCAGCTGCAGGAACCTGGAGCGGCTCAGTACACGCCTGGACCTGATACCATTCAGTCAGGGGAAGGTCCTTCATCCGGACCTTCAATCCCTGCAGCTCACAGCCTGGTACCTGAGCGGCTAGAGTTCCAGGCTTTGTGTCTTTCTGAAGATGTCTGCACTGTGGTGGAGGCATCTAGAAAGGAATCAACCAGGAAATGTTATGCCTTCAGATGGAAAAGGTTTTCCATTTGGTGTCTGGGTAAGGGCCTGGACCCTTTATCCTGTTCAGTAGCTAACATTCTTGACTACCTTTGGTCTCTCTCCAAAGGGGGTCTCCGGTCATCAACCATTATGGTGCACCTGGCAGCCATCTCTGCTTACCGGGCGTGGGCTGGTCAGCCGAAGGCGCAGGAGACAGTGGTCGGGCACATTTTCAAAGGCTTGGATCACATATCACCTCCTGTGTGGGAATCTCCACCTCTGTGGGATCTACTGCTGGTACTGACAAAGCTCATGGGCAAGCCATTTGAAGCAGTGCACAAGTGTGAGTTATCACACCTGTCGTGGAAGACAGCCTTCCTGGTGGCTATCACATATGCCAGAAGGACAGGGGATCTCCAGGCGCTTTCGGTTGACTCCCCTTACTTGATCTTCCACAGGAACAAGGTTGTCCTATGCCCCCACTCAAATTTCCTTCCAAAGGTGGTGTCAGAGTTTCACCTTAACCAGGTGTTAACCCTGCCGGTGTACTACCCTAGTTACACCTTCTAATGCAGAGTACAGGCTCCATACTTTGGATCTGAGACGTGCTCTCTCCTATTATAAGGAGAGGATGGCGGAAATTCGGGGACAGGTTCGCCAGCTGTTTGTAACCTACGCTAAAGCCTCTTCTGGAAGACCTGCAGCCTAATGGACTATTGCAAGATGGATCACTTCATGCATAGGTCTGTGCTGTGAGTTGGTGGGCAAGGAGCCTCCCAGAGGGGTAAGAGCTCATTCTACCTGCCATACTGCTGCATCGGTGACTGCTTCCAGGGACATCCCTATCCAGGAAATCTGTTAGGCTGCTATCTGGAAGTCGGCAAACACCTTCATCACCCACTACTACATCGACCTTGAGTCACGCCGGGATGCTGGTTTTGGGGCTTCAGTTCTCCAATCTCTGTTCCCTAGGTAGAGGTGTGCACCTTTCCTCCCTCCTCCCGGAGAACTGTTAGGAGTCTGCCAAAGAATGTGGATGAACAACATATCCACGCTCCTAGAAGAACAGGTTAGTCACCTATAACAGTAGTTCTAGGAGTGGTATATGTTGTTCATCCACATGGACCCACCCGACCACCTGTGGGTGCACAACAGCTGGCTTCCAGCGGGCTAAGATCTGGCATCATGGGGCAGGAGCCGATGGATATACCACCTGGGTGGGTGGGAGGAGCCTGCTTGAAGACCTTCCAGCGATCCTTAAAAGGAAAGGGACATGCCAAGAAGTGTGGATGAACATATACCACTCCTAGAACTACTGTTACAGGTGAGTAACCTGTTTTCTGACATGAGGAAGGCCAATAACAGAATTGGAACACGTATTTAAGACACAGCTTTTACTGGGAAAAATTACGTACAGGTTCAACGCTGTTTTTTATTGCCTCCTCCTTTCCCCCACCTTCCAGCCACACTGCTCTATTTCCCAGCTTCCATTATTCATATGAGACTGTCGCATATTCTTCTCTCATGTGTCCACACGTGTATGTGCATGCACACATACACATTTTCTTTCTCTGTACTGCTTCAGTTACCATGTTTTTTTCTTTCTAGATGCCTGTAGAAGTGCATTCCTGAACTGTTGATTTTATCTATTTTCAACATGTAATCTGCTTTTTGTTTTATTTGCAGCATTGATGTAGCATTCTTTAATTTTTGCTTTTCGGATTTTGCTTATTTTTCTTTTTTATAGTGTTCTTGAAGTAGAGAAGACCCTTGTGCTTGCTGAAAAGGGTAGTGGAGATGATGATGATGATGACATAGAACTCCTCACTGCAGGCAGGAAATTCCGAATCATGGCAACTATGAACCCTGGTGGTGACTTTGGGAAAAAAGAGGTACGTCGACCTGTTCTTGGCTATGCAAATGTAGCCTGGAGAGAGCCTCTGCAGCTGTTTAGGACAGTGTTGACTAATTGTAATATAACATAGTAATTTAGGGTCGACGAGGCCTCTAGGCACATCATATCCCCTCACCCACATTCCCTCACATCAGAACTAGGAATGAATAAATACGCTGTGTAACTTGCACTAATTTAAATGGGCCCTCTACCATCTAGGTTACTGTGTGATTCCCTTGAAATGCAGGAATGTGTCCAGGTTTACAATGAATTCCTGTAACTGCCTTCATGTCCCCTGTCTCCAATGGTAGGCTGATGTACCGTACCTTTTTTAAACTTCATTACAATGGTCATGCAAAAATCGTAAAAAGAGTGGGGAAAAAGAAATCCAAAGTTGTCATTCAGCATTGTGTAAAATGACATGAAAATTACATCCAATTCCTGTGTATGACTAAGTTCCAAGAAAGTCTCATTCTAGGATCATGGATGTGTTGTTCATATATACTTATTGGCATGCCCCTTTTACGCCAGAAGTTTTCAAGCTGGCTGCACCCCATGACGCCAGATCTTCCTTTCCACTGGAAGATTCAGGTTGCCTCCTTCGTGCTCCCGCATTTTGTAGGCCCTGGCTTCAAACCTTCGGTAATTCCCAAAATTCGTCTAGTTCGCATTAGCGATCGTGACTACTTATCTTAGATTATGGAAGACAAGTTTTCCCTCGGATTTCGCCAGTATTCATGCGGCCAGAAAATGTCGCGCATCGATCCCCACACCACGTGCATCTGTTGCCTGGGTGTCGACCATGACACCTTGAAGTGTGATTTTTTTTTTGTCTTGCATTTCACCCTAACGTCCTCGACAACTGCCTCGCATGCCTGAAGTTGGGGAGGCCGGAAAAACAGAACCCTCTGGTGAAATTAAAGGAGGCTCGGTGGGCAATTTCTGCTGTCGCGGGATCCGACGAGCAATTGGAACGCATGCAAGGAGGAAGCATCTCGTGCTGGGGAATCTTCTTCTCGGAGCTTATTCGTTCTGCTCAACTTGGGCTCCACATTCTCTGGTTCTTTCCAAGAGTTGTGCCAGTCTCTCCTGATTAAGGGAGAGGATCCTGCGGTCACGCACGTCTCTCTGTCCTATAAGCGGAAAAAGGACCCGGGATCGTCTTCATCTCGGTGAAGACATTCTTGGATTCGGGAGAGCTCTCTGTCCCAGGAACCGGCAGTCTCGACTTCGGTCAAAATTGCCTCTTCGGCCACTAGCTTCTTGGCTTTGCAATCTGGCCAGTCGACCAATGAGGTTGAAATAATCATTGACCCGATCGACCCATTGTCACAGACTCCGGTCGACAATTCTCTCAATTGAACTCCGGTACTTTCTTTCCTCGACAAGGAGACCCAGCCCGCTGGAAATCCTGTCAAGGCAGTGGTCTCCGAGCCTGGGAAATCACCAGTCCCACCGGTATCTCCCGAGTGACCGAATCATCGCATCCCATCCCATCTCATTCGAGGTCAAGGAACCCCTCGACCAACAGGCCGAGGTAGAGCCACAAGCGTTTAAAAAAAAAAAAAAGGGCAACACCATCGGTCGTCCTCAGATAAGGAGAGGCTACAGCGGAAACTCTGTTGGCGCTATGAGGACCTCATGTGGCAACAGCTGATTTTGTCCGTGCACAGGCTGACCCCGGCTTCCACGCTGCCCATTACTTGACTTTTGCCTCCTAGGCTGATGCAGACTCTTTTTGGAGCCGATTAAGTTGGCTCCACCCCTCAGAGCCTGCTAAACCTCCGATTCGGCCTAAACCGGTCTCTCCACTGATCGTGGTGGAACCAAGGCCCAAGCAGCCTGTGGGAGGGGCGCCTTCTAAGGAAGATAGACCAGTCACTGGGCTTCCCCTTCGTCCTTTGGTCACTGTCACCCCAGACTGCCCTCAGCGGGTCGAAGGTGACCTGGGCAGTCGACCGTTGTATTCGGATTTCTTGGATTCGGATGAGACTGGCCTAAGTTCTCATCCTGGGGATGATGAATCTGCCGGTGGATTAGAGACGGAAGAAGGTCCTTCGTCCTTTCAGGGCATTCTTCGCCTCATCTCTGAGTCTACAGGGATGCCCTGGAACCTATCCAGAAAAAGGCGGAGTACCCTCTCATGGACATCCTCAAGAGAGGGGAAGCCCCGACTGAGGCTTTTCCTGTGGCCGTGGCCATAGTTGGCCCGGCCTTAGAACTTTGGCAGCGCCCTGCCTCCTGTCCAGCTCCGTCTGCCTGTGTGGCCCAGAAATGTGCGGTGCTGATATGGTCCCTTTTCGGGATTCACAGAGCACCCTTCGGCCGAGAGCCTGGTGACCGCCTTTGTGTTCCGGCATACTGGCAGTTCTGCCAATACTGAATGACCTCTCGAAAAAGAATCCAAACTCTTGGATCATTTGGCTCGAAATGTCTATGTGGCTTCATCTTTAGGCCTTCGTCAGGCAAGTTCGACCGTCATGGCACAGTTCTCCCATGCCCTCTTGGGGTCTTCGGATGAAGTCCTCGCACACCTCCCCGCGGATATGCAGACCACGGTCAAGCAGATCAGGGATCAGGGCTGGGCTGTTGCCAAACAGCAGCTTCAGACAGCCCAGGACATTGGGGATTATTGTGCCCGCTCGATGGCAGGCACAGTTGCCTCTCATCACAGGGTTTGGCTCAGACTCTCCTCTTTTCCGGCAGATACTCAGCACAAACTAGCTGATGTGCCTTTCCTGGGCACTGACCTTTCAGCCCAGGTGTGGCTAGTCACTGTCAGCATATTGAGCAGTCCAGTGCCACCTTGGACTCTACTTCTGCTAAAGATTCTTTGGGCAAGAAACAGCAGAAGAAGCCTTTTTGTCACTCCCCTGCGGCACAGCAACCCTCCTTTCAAGGAGGACAGCAGCAGCAGGCTCAGGTTTGGTGCCCCCGGCCCTCCCTGGCCCGTATAGGAGGCCAAGTTTCAGGTCCTGAATCCTTCTCCTTCAAGCCTGGTCAGTGACAGGTTGGGGTGCTGCCACCCCCTCTTCCGTCACGCCAGCTCTGGGTCCTCCTGTGGGGGTCCGGCTCTCGCCACTTTCTTTCCGCCTGGTCCGTTATTACCACGGACAGGTGGGTTTTGGAAGTGGTCGGTCAGGGACTGCCTCTGGAATTCGAGCAGCACCCTCCAGGCCAAGCCCACGCCCCTCGGGAGGAAAGAGTATCCGTCCATATTCGGTCGGCTGTCCAAGACGACATTGCTCAGCTCCTTCTCAGGGAGGCAGTAGCTCTAGTGGCGGATGCTCCAGCAGACCCAGGCTTTGTCTCCAGATATTTCCTGGTGCCTAAGCGGGTGGGGGTCTGGCGCCCTATTCTAGATCTGCATGACCTAAATCAGTATCTCGGGCCATGCAGCTTCAGGATGGTAACTCTGTCCCAGATAATACCATCCCTGGAGCAAAACATGTGGTTCTGTTCTGCTCACTGGATCTCCAAGACGCGTTCTTTCACGTCCTAGTCCGTCCCACCAGCGGTTCCTCCACTGCAGAGCAGAGGGAACCTTATACGAGTTCCGAGCAATGCCTTCGGCCTGTCATCGGCCCCACGGGTCTTCACCAAATGCATTGCAGTGGTGGCAGCCCGCCTCGGGGGGGGGGGGAGGAGTTAAAGTATACCCCTACCTCGAGGATTGGCTCTTAGCCGGTTTCATCCAGCAGGAGGTGGAGAGGTCCAGGGACCTGGCCCTCCAGACCTGCTCCCACCTCGGCCTCCTTATCAACGAGGCTAAGTCGGAGATTGTGCCTTCTCAGGTGATGTTTCATCTGGGCAGAGCTCGACTCTCGCTGAGCCAGAGCCCGGCTCCTGGCGGACAGGGCGGTGATGTTCTCCTCCTTTGCCCGATCATTTCTGGTTGGGCAATTGCGCCCTGCCTGTGACTTTCTGCACCTTCTGGGTTACGTGGCGGCCTGCACCTCTGTGGTCTTTTGGGCCCGGTGGCGTATGTGCCCCTTCAGTGGAAGCTGGCCGCCCAGTGGACTCAACGCCTAGGTCACTGCGACCAGCTGATCACTGTAACCCAGAAGATGTGGAACGCTGTCCAGTGGTGGACCATCCTAGACCAGTTGCAGGAAAGGATCCAGTTTGTTTGCCTTGATCCGACTGTCATCCTCTCGACTGATGCTTGTCTCTTGGGCTGGGGACCCCACTTGGGGGACAACAGGGCCCACGGGTTCTGGACCCCCGAGGAGTACCATTTCCACATCAACCTGTGGGAGCTCAGAGCGGTCAGACTGTCAGCGTTTGCTCCTCAGGTTCAGGTTAAAATGGTTCAAGTCCAGAAGGACAACACAACGACCATGTACTACCTCAGCAGGCAGGGTGGCATGCTTTCCGCATCTGGACACTCATGAGCTGACTGGAGGTGGATCTTCTACCTGTCCATGTTGCAGGAGCCTAGAATCAACTGGCGGATGCTCTCAGCTGCATAAGTGAGACATCCCACGAGTGGTCTCTCCATCCAGAGGTAGCTCAGTCTGTTCTCCTACTGGGGCAAACCGATGGTGGAACTGTTTGCCTCCAAGGAAAATGCCATCCTGAGGCTGTTTCATGCCTACCACCCCTCAGCAGGGCTCACTGCAGGGGGATGCCTTTCTCGAGGCTGTGGACCCCAGGCCTCTTCTACGGATTCCCTCCATTTCCTTTGATCCACAAGGTGCTCCTCAAGGCGAGGAGGGACAAGGTGATGGTGATCCTGGTAGCCCCAGATTGTCTGCACCAGTTCTGGTATCCAGATCTCCTCAGCCTCAGCAACTGGCCCCCGGGGTGACTTCCCACACACCCGGACCTGAACCGAATCAGTCAGGGGAAGGGTCTCCACCCGGACCTTCAATCCCTTCTCCTTGACAGTTTATCTGAGCGGCTAGAGTTCCAGGGTTTAGGTGTCTCTGAGGATGTACTGTAGTGGAAGCATCCAGGAAGTGTTATGCCTTCAAGTGGAAAAGGTTTTCATTTGGTATTGGGGAAACTGTCTGGACCCTCTGTCCTGCCCAGTGGCTAACATTCTAAACTACCTTTGTTCGCTCTCCAAAGGGGGGTCTTCAGTCATCGACCCTTAGGGTGCACCTGGCAGCTGTCTCTGCTTAACGGGCGCGGGCCGGTCAGCAGACATTGGTGCAGGAGACAGTGGTCGGGTGCTTTTTCAAAGGCCTGGATCACAGATCCCTCCAGTGCGTGAACTTCCACATCCATGGGATCTACTGCTGGTCTTGGCACAGCACATGGGCAAGCCATTCAAGCCAATGCACAAGTGTGAGTTGCCACACTTGTTGTGGAAGACTGCCTTCCTGGTGACTATCACATCTGCTAGAAGGACAGGGAAGTTCAAGGTGCTCTCGGTGGACTCCCCTTATCTGGTCTTCCACAGGGACAAGGTTGTACTGCGCCCCCACCCGAAATTCCTTCCGAAGGTGGTATCTGTTTCACCTTAACCAGGTGTTGACTCTGGCAGTGTACTACCCCATTTACACTTCGGGAGCCGAGTACAGGTTCCATACTTTAGACCTGAGACAAGCTCTCTCCTATTATGAGGAGAGGACAGCGGATATTTGGGGAGAGGTTCGCCAGCTATTTGTCACCTACGCTGATGCCAGTTCTGGCAGACCTGTAGCAAAAAGGATGATCGCAAGATGGATTGCATCTTGCATAAGTTTATGCTGCGAGTTGGTGGGTAAGGAGCCTCCCAGAGGGATAAGAGCTCATTCCACCAGTCATACTGCTGCATCGGTGGCTGCTTCCAGGGACATCCCGATACAGGAAATCTGTTGGGCTGCTACCTGGAAGTTAGCAAACACCTTCATCACCCATTACCACATCGACCTTGAGACACGCTGGGATGCTGGTTTTGGGGCCTCAGTTCTCCAATCTCTGTTCCCCAAGTAAGTATTGAGGGGGTGTGCACCTTGCCTCCCTCCCTCCTTCCAGAGAACTGCTAGGAGTCTGCCAAGAAGTGTGGATGAAAAACATATCCACGTCCCTAGAAAAAGAGGTTACTCTCCTGTAACAGTAGTTCTAGGAGTGGTATATGTTCATCCACGTGGACCCACCCGACCTCCCTGGCTGCAGTGCACGCACCTGGCTTCCATTGGGCTAAGATCTGGTGTCATGGGGCGGAGCCGAGGGTTATACCACCCGGTTTGGGTAGGAGGAGCCAGCTTGAAGACCTTTCAGCAGATTTAAAGGGGAAAGGGACAATGCCAATAAGTGTGGATGAACAACACATACCACTACTAGAACTACTGATCTTCTTCGGGATACAGCTCTTGCAGCAGGTTACACCATTAGGACTGAAGCCGCCAGGCGTCGGGACCCCATGGAAATCTTCTAGCTAGCAGTCTTCAGCGGGGACCGCCTCCGACGTCGGTCCCGCCCCCGTCAGGCGTAGTACATAAGGAGGTGGTCCCGCCAAAATCCTCAGTTCTTTCCCGCCGTCTACTTTGCATGTCTCGACCTCTCGGTTAGTCTAGCGCTCGACGACCAGGAAAACTTTCAATCCTTACAAATTCAACTCTCTTTAGTTGTTTTTCGTCTGATGTCCTCTCCAACTTCAGTGGAGAGCCATTTTTTGAAGTGTGCCTGTGGAAAGCAGATTCCTTTCAAAGACCCTCATTCAGCCTGCGTTCGTTGCCTGGGCCCAGACCATGACACCCAGGCTTGTCCCTTCTGTCAGGGCTTTAACAGCCGTACAAGAATCCGCCGACAGAAGGCCCTCCAGGCTTGCCTCCTCGAAGAAAAGCTTAAGGCCATGGAAGCTTCCTCCAGAGGGGAATCTTCAGGGAAGTCACATAGGCACCATGAGAAGCACTGGGAGAAAGTGAGACCCAGATCCCCCTCCAGGGCCTCGGACTCCCGCAGCTCCGGCTCCAGGTCGGACCGCTTTCCGTCGAGGACCCACTCTCAGCCTCCCCCGGTTGTGGTCAGATCGGTCAGTGGTTCCTCTGCTCTGCGGCCTGCCAAAACCTCCAGGCCCGCTTCTTCGGCTAAGGCCTCGTCCAGGTCTGGGGAGTCCCACAAGTCGTCCTCCCGGCATTCGGTCCTCGACGTCCGGTCAGTCTCCCTACCGCCGCCACCCCAGCACAAGACCAAGGAGCTGACCTCCCTTAAGCGGACGTCGGACCAGTCGGTCCACCCGACGTCGGCCAAGGTACACACACACACTCCAGGGAGTCAGCGTCCGTTCATCACCAGTCGCCGGTCAGGCATTCGACCCCCCAGGACGCTGGCGGGTGGACCAGCATCAGATACCGCAGTCAGGAGGACCACACCTCCGCCTACCGACGCCGGTCGGGAGGCGCTGTCGGAGGAGGTCTGCCCAGCCCAAAGACCAGGCAGGTGATCCCGGACCCACAAACTCCCACGGAACCCCTCTCCAGAACCAGAGACCCCGGAGCAGAAGCCCGGCCCGCGACAGGCCACCGGCGTCGGTCCGTCGTCGGGTCTAAACTTGTCAGAAGTGAAGGAGCTCTGGGGTACCAAGAGCCAGTGCCAAGGCTGCAACCTCGACCAAAGTAGAGACAGAAAATTCCCGGCAGCGAGACCTCTCACAGTCCCAAGAGCGTCGTCAGCGAGTTGATCCTCCAGCTGTACTTCCCACAATTCATACGCTCTTGTGGTGGATAGTGGTTCCTCTATGGAGGCACCTGCAGTGGAGACCAAGGAGGATGCTGGGAACCTTCACAAAGGAGAACCATAGGAGGGTGGCACCGGACCCCAGGGGGGTAGGAAACAACTCCTGGTGGGGGACTCAATCATTGGGGGGTAGAAATGGAGGAGGAAGGGGAGAGGGAGGTAAGGTGCCTGCCTGGCACCACGGCTTGGAGGGACAGGAAGAGAATCCTCAGGATCGTGGGAGCAGCTGCACAAGGGAGGGAGCTGGATGTCATTGTTCACCTAGGGACAAATGACCTGGCTAGGAATGGAATCAGAGCAGTGCAAGAGGAGTTGTAGGGTTGGGGAGGGGCCTTAGACAAGTAGCGCATACGGTAACCTTCTCGGAGTTGCTGCCTGTCTATGGCAAGGGTGTTGCTAGGGTACTCCTCACCAGGAATTCAATGAATGGTTGAAAAACTGGTGTGGAGTGCAGTGTTTTGGCTTCATTGGGGACTGGGGAGCCACATGGAGGGATGCAGACCTATACTGGCACGATGGTCTGCATCTGTCGAGAGGAACCAGGATCCTAGGTGAGAAGTTTAAATGCTTCATTGTGGCTTTTAAACTAGCCGGGCGCGGAGGTTACTACAAAGACAGGAAATCCCAGCCCCCCACACAAAACACGGTAATTAATTAGTGAGGTAAACACCAAGGTAGAGAAGTCATTAGGGAGCAGGACAGAGGTAATGTAAAAAGCAAAGGCAGTAAGGACAGAAATGGGCTAAAAGGGTAAAGCCATCAAAAGTGGAGGGTGATGAGTACCAATGCCCGTAGTCTGTGTAACAAGCTCCCTGAACTAGTGGCCTTGATGGAAGAGAGTTGCCTGGATATTGTGGCAGTCACAGAAACATGGTACACAGAGAACCATGACTGGGATATCAACATACCAGGATACACAATCTACAGGAGGAACAGGGAGGGTAAAAGAGGAGGAGAAGGAGGAGTAGCTCTCCAAGTAAAGGAAGGGATCAAAGCAACAGAACTAAAGAGTAAACCGGGAGCAGATGAGGTTCTCTGGGTCACCCTGGAGACAGGAAATGGCACCACAATCTGCATGGGGTTGTATAGACCTCCATCTCAGGGGAGGGAATGGACAAGGAAATGATGGAAGGCATCCTTAGAACGGCAGAAAAAGGGAGATATTGTTGATGGGGACCTGATATGCCAGATGTTAACTGGAGCACCTTTGCTACATAGAATTTGACAGCAGATAAGGACCGCTTGGCCCACCCAGTTTGCCCTTTCTCCTACCTAATGGACAAGCTGCAGATCCTAGTTAACCAGCAGCCTACTTCTTCCTACCCACACCCCTAGAATTGCCTTTATGACTGTCCCATGCATGCTTGAATTCCACCACTGTTTTTGACTCCACAACCTCCTCCGAAGGCTGTTCCATGCATCCACAACCCTCTCTGAAAAAAATACTTCCTTAAATTACCTCTGAGCACTTTCTATCTTCAAATTGTGCCCCTTGTTCTTGCACACCCTTTTGAAAGATGCTACCCTCTTGGACTTTGTTGATTCCCTTGAGGTACTTGAAAGTTTCTATCATGTCCCCCTCTCCCTCCTTTTCCTCAAGCTATACATATTCAGCTCCTTAAGTCTCTTCATATGTCTTCCGGTGCAGACCCTGCACCATTTTAGTTGCCTCCTCTGGACAGCCTCCATCCTGTCTATGTCTTTATGGAGATTGGGTCTCCAGAACTGCACTAGTACTCCAGATGGGGTCTCACCAACTGTCTGTACAGAGGGATAATAACTTCCTGTTTTCTACTGGTGATGCCTCTCCTATGCATCCCAGTATCCCCCCACCCTCCTTCATGCCCTCTCACACTGCTTGCCCACTTTAGGTCATCTGATATGACTACCCCAGGTCCCTTTCCATTTTGTTGTTGTTAGTATCTCACCCCCATTGTGTACTCTTCCCTGGGTTTTGTTTCCCAGGTGCATTACTTGCACTTCTTAGCATTGAATCTAAGCTGCCATACATTTGACCATTCCTCTACCCTTGCCAAGTCCCTTCTCATCCTTTCCACCTAACCTTGTGCATCAACTCTGTTGCAGATGTTTGTGTCATCTGCAAAGAGACATACTTTTCCTTCCAGTCCCTCTGCAATGTCGCTTATAAAGACATTGAAGAGGACCGGTCCTAATACTGAACTCTCATGTACCTCTACTAGTAACCCCTTTCTTCAGAGTGGACTCCATTTACTATTACTGTCTGTGTCCTATTCTCCAGCCAATTCTTTTTCCCAGGCTGGCTAACTTGTATATTAATCTTTGTGTGGGACTGTGTCAAATGCCTTACTAAAGTCTAGGTGGCCATGTCACAGCCCCTCCTTGATCTACTACTTGGTCACCCAGTCAAAGAAATCTATCAGATTTGTCTGGCATGACCTTCCCGCCAGAATCCATGCTGCCTTGGGTCCTGAGCCCCTCTGGCCTCTAGATACTCAACAATTCTTTCCTTCAGAAGTGATTCCATCATTTTCCCCACCACTGAGGTTAAACTAACAGGTCTGTAGTTTTCTGCTTCTGCCTTGCTCCCACTTTTGTGAAGGGGAATCACATCTGCCCTTCTCCAGTCCTCGGGTACCACCCCATGCAGGCACATCCAAGAGCAGGGTCATTCTTGATGCCCTACAAGGGGCATGCCTCAGACAACTAGCTATTGGAACCCACCAAGAGAGAATATCTGCAGACCAAGTACTCTCAAATGCGAAACGAAAAAAATCTCAAATTTAGAAGTAAACGCCATCTAGAAACAAAGCAACCCACAAAACAATGTAATTCCACAATAACACACCACATACAAAAAAACAGAAAGTAGAGACTTTAGAAACATGCACTATAAAAAAAAGCAAAGTACACCTCAAAAACACTAAC
Organism: Neoceratodus forsteri; assembly: GCA_016271365.2. NCBI lineage: Eukaryota > Metazoa > Chordata > Ceratodontiformes > Ceratodontidae > Neoceratodus > Neoceratodus forsteri. The sequence continues at coordinate 1,380,118,766 of CM057449.1, read as the reverse complement.
AAACAAGCAAAAAGGAAGAAACAAAAAAAATATCAAAACAACCATCACAAAAAGCAACAAAAACACTATATAAACAACAACAAAACACAACAAAAAAAAAAAAACTCACTATAGTTCTCCAAAAATGCAAGAAAAATTTAAGAAAAAGTATAACATTCAAAAAGCAAAAAGCACAAGAAAAACAGAACAAAACACTTCATCCAATTAAAAGCAAAAAAGCAGAAAAACATCAAAAACTACAAAACCCAAACAAAGAAAAACCAACCAACTCACTAAAGAATAAAACCTTTTATAAATACATTAAAAGTGAAAAAAAACCAAGAATACAAAACTTAAAAAGAAATATAAGTAAAGAGACAGTAAAAAACAAGGAATACTGAACAAATATTTCTACTCATAACAAAAGAAGAGAAAGTACCTAAACCAAACAAAGAAACTCTCTGAAGACGGAGTCGATACCAGTCCATTTACAGAAGAAGGGTTCTGAAAGAACTAATGAAATTGAAGAAGGACAAAGCAATGGGGCCTGATGGGATTCACCCAAGAATTCTAAAGAACTAAGGGTAGAACTAGTGACACGCTGACTACTCTCTAACAAATCATGGGGGATAGGGTGGTACCCGAGGACTGGAGGAGGCGGATGTGATTCCTCGTCACAAAAGTCGGAGCAGGACAAAGGCAGAAAACTACAGACCAGTTAATTTGACCTCAGTGGTAGGAAAATGATGGAATCACTTGAAGGAAAGAATTGTTGAGTACCTAGAGGCCAGTGGGGCACAGGACCCAAGGCAGCATGGATTCACGATGGGAAGGTCACGTCAGATGAATCTAATAGATTTCTTTGACTGGGTGACCAAAGTAGTAGACCAGGGAGGGGCTGTGGACATGGCCTACCTAGATTTTAGCAAGGCATTTGTTACAGTCCCACACAAAAGATTAATACACATGTTAGCAGGCCTTGGAGTGGATTCCAAGGTGGTTGCCTGGATAAAAATTGGCTAGACAACAGGACACAAAGGGCAGTCGTAAATGAGTCCACAGTGAAGAAAGGAGGGTTACTAGCGGGGTACCACAGGGTTCAGTACTAGGACTGGTCCTTTTAATGTCTTTATAAGTGACATTGTAGAGGAACTGGAAGAAGAAAGTATGCCTCTGTGCAGACACAAATATCTGCAACAGGGTTGATACACAAGATGGAGTGGAAATTATGAGAAGAGACTTGGCAAGGTTGGAGGAATGGTCAAATATGCGGCAGCTCAAATTCAGTGCAAAGAAGTGCAAGGTAATGTATCTGGGAAACAAAAATCCAGGAGAAGAATACACAATGGGGGGTGAGATACTGACAACAGGAAAAATGGAAAGGGACCTGGGGGTAATACTGTAGAACTGATTGAATTAGCGGTTGCCAGATTTCACTGATGCTACTGCACAGGCATATTCACTTCTGATTGAATTTGCTTATCAGCAGTACAGGGTAGTTAGTATTAGTCCGATTACAATAGCGCCAATTTAAATTTGCTGATTTCCTCAAATAGTGAAAATAGCAAAATAAATGGACAGCAATTATAATCTACTCTACAGTATATCAGATGACCTAAAGGTGGGCAAGCAATGTGAGAAGGCAGTAAGGAAAGCTGGGGGGAATACTGGGGTGCACAGGAGATTACATGGGCCAAGCGGTCCTTGTCTGCCATCAAATTCTATGTTTCTATGATCCTTCCTTGTGCTCCTTGTCCTTGTGGGACTGAGAGACATGCGCGCCCGAGGGACTCTCCCTGGGTAGGGAAAGATTGCCCCATCTTCTGAAAGGAGCCTGAGAAGGTGCAGCCCAGACTGAGTGGGACAAAGATCTACACAGAAGAGGACCAATCAGTGGCCCACGCCGCCTCCTCTTCAAAGGCCTTCATCTGTTCCAGCTGATCAGAGGACCTCGCAGCCGTGGAGACCACCCAATGGACTTCACTGGATTTGACTGATGGGTTCCCTTTCTCTGGTCTGCCCAATTGCAGTCGTGCAAGATGATCATCCAAAACATTTGGATGAAATGCGTGACACATTTCGCACGCCTGAGTGTCATGATCGTGACCCAGCGATAAAGAGGGAACCTGAATCTTCCAGCAGAGGGGAAGATCTGACATCATGGGGCAGAGCCAAGACATACAGCACCCGGGTGGGAGGGAGGAGCCAGCTTTTAGAACTTCTGGCAAGATTCTTAATGGGAAAGGACATGCCAGCAAGTGTGGATAAAACATCATATCCACGATCCTAAAAGGTCAGCTCCTGTGGCCTTTTCTTTGTAGCTCCCTCTGGGACAAAAATAACAATCTTGAGTTGGCACTGGACTTCTCAATCCTCGTGATATGTCCTACCACCGAGGCCAAAGAGGTTGGTGCCACAAGGGACACCCACTCAACCTCTGTTGACGGTGAACAACTGCAGCCAGGCCCTCACGATGCATGGAGACTGCCACTGCACAGATGCATAAGTAACCCATGTCCAAGGTTGCCAGGAGCTGGTATTTAGCCAGCGATTGAGCATGGTCTCTGATGAGTTCAACTATCACTCGCTGCTCTCGTTGGAGGTGGGGAACGAACATGTCAAACAATCATAAATGGTCATAACTGGCCACCATAACAGCACAGCTAGCCTGCCGGAGATCCAAGGTAGTCCCAGCATGCACTTTTAGCAGTGTGATCAATCTTAAGTGTCTCCTTTTCAGGGGCTTGTTCTCCTGGTGCCCAGACTTATGGAACACAGTCTGTAACCAGCTCTTCTGCTGAGGTGGTCGGAGAACCCTGAAAGGAAGCCAGTAGGACCACCTACTTGCAGATCATATGGGCCGAGAGTACCAGGCAGGATGCTGGATGCTGCCAAAGCTCCAGATTCAATTTCAAGATGGCCTCAGCCACTGGGAAGGCAACTCCTGGGGATTCATCATGATCCATAATGTCCATAAGAGGGAATCGGTCTCTCTTCTGCACTGGTCCAAAGTGATGACCATGGACTGTGCTATAGGTGGAGCATTACCTTGAACAATACCGACCCTGGTGGGTGGAGACTAATAACCACGCCTCTAAGTAACGGAGGCAATGGACTCTAGGTAAGAGTTATTCGAGGACTCCTCAAAGATGGCTGTCAGACATATTTCGCCCCGAACCTCCTAGGACTCATCATTCAGGGTGATCCCCACCAACAAGCAGTCTGGAAAGCCGGGAGCTGAACGGCCAGCCTTCCTGGTCAGAGCACCAGCCAGCGGCTCTCGGGTGGTGGCTCCACTGTGACTGGTGGAGAAGCAGGTGTTGGAAGCACCCACGGGATCTGGACCAGTGGGAAACAACCAGTGGCTGGTAGGGGACCACTGGTCCATGGGGTAGAGCCCTACTCTACCTCACAATGGCCCACTACTTCCAGAGTAACTCCTCATGGCACCAGCGCAGTGGTACTTCTCACCTGATAAAGAGGCAGCGGATCACAAATGGGGGCACCTCCCAGTTTAGCGTTGATCAGGAGCTTAAATACCTCAACCATCAACTGCCCAATCGACAGCCAGCAGCGTCGTTTTGGTGATGGCCGTAAATCACGTTCTGCCCAACATTCAACAGCATGGGCATGAAGACCTAGCCTCAGATGGAAGCTCTTCCTTACAGGATCAGCAGGGACACCGATCAAATCACATTCTCCTGGGTGAGGACTGGGAGCACCAAGGTCTGTGAAACTGAATCCTCAGCCTCGTCCAATAACAGATTGCCCAAGTCTCAGAACATTCTCGTCTGGCTGATCGACCGAAGTAGAGGTCGACTGACTCGCCGGCAGGGTGGATGAGCCCTCAACCTGCCCCTCAGTCGAGGGCATTCAACAACCACGAAGCGGTCAGGTGAGCCAGACGACCAGGAAGACCAAGATCTCTCCTCATTTCACATCCGGTGACAGTTGAGAAGACTTCTAAATTGGCCTTTGACCGAGAGCCATGGGGAGTAGAGCTCTCTCCACAATCTGGCGGGATGGGGACAAATCACGGAACTGGCCTGTGAAGTCCCCGACAACACTGGCCCCAGGTGGGAACAGCGTCAAGGCTAAAGAAGTGCTCGCCTGGCCGCAGCTGCATCCACTTCAAGAGCTGCAAGATGCACCACAGACCCAGCAGCCGCGGAGACCTTTTTGCCACCCTCAGAGCGATCCTTCAGATCCCATTCTGACAGCTGGCCCAGCATGAGCCAGAGCTTCCTGTCCTCAAGGGACTCGGGGAGCATGGAAAAGCAAAGGCTGCACCCAGCCACATTGTGCTGACCACCCAAGCAGTACGCATATTTCAAGGCGGATCGGTGGCCATCTTCGACAAAATGCTGGCTTCTGGTGATCCATCAGAATCTCCAGAGAGTCCAGGAAATCGCTAAAAGGTAGTAAAAACTTTGAAATAACGGTTTGCCAATGGAACAGGGAAAATCCTAAGCAAACTGCAAAGGAGGTGACCTGTTCTCCCAGTGGAAAAAATATCTGATGTCACAGGGTGAGCCGAGGAATGTATCTGCCCAGGTGGTGAGAGGAGCTAGCTTAAAGATGTGCGGCCAATCATCACCTTCCAGTAGAACTGCCATGGTGTGTATAAATGAACCATATCCACGCCCCTAGAACTGAAATTCACTTAAAATCACCCCTTTTATTCTAGTAAAGTCAACCTTATGGAAGAGTTTATGATCTGAAAGGGTCCCTTCTCACAGATGAATAAAAGTAAGTGTCATTATCACTTGTATTGGAACTCACCCAATTGTTTATTGACACTTTCCTCTGAGAAAAGAACATCTGGAATGATTTTCTTCTTGAAATGTTTCTCAAGAACTCCCCGAATAATAGTGACTTCTTCCTCTTTCCTGACTCGACCCGCCAAGAGCAGGAACCCTGTAGATACATGGGAGAATAATACGGTTGACAGAAACTTTATAAAATCCAGCCACCTTACTGTCCAACTCCAATCAAATGGCCATGTAAGGCCCTTTACAGAATGAAGTTCTGTCCAATTCTACCTTACTTGTCGAGCAATCATATGTGGATTCTTTAACCAATTGTTAACGCCCTGCTGGAGCACTATAACCTCTACTACAGCAGAAGAATTATCTCACTTCAAAGTCATATGATCAATATGCAAATAAAATATTACAAATAACCCTAGAGAGAAACAAAAGAAGTCATCTGAAACTTTCCATTACATGCTATTCCAAAATTCACAAAAAATGTAATTTCCCCACAGTAAAATACAGATCCCTCCCACAGACACCAATCAAAACAGAATGCCATCTCAAATGAACACAAAAATAGAACTTAAAAGAAACACAAATTTTCTCCACATTTCAAAATTTCAAAAGTGAAGTTACATACTTGCCATAATTGGTGATCTTCTGAGTATCTTCTCCTCCGAGTAGCACTTGTGGGTCTGCACCGGAGACACTAGGATCCCGTGGGAGCAAATCTTTGGCCAGGGACTCAACAACAGCTATTGGGGACAGTGCCTGCATGCCCCTACATGTTGCCGCAGGCTAGCCAATAACCATTGACAACTTCCTCACAAACCTCAGTTCTTTTCAGAAGGGGAGAAGCAAAGTGGGGAAAATAACTTGCAGGAAAACACTAGCTCAAAAACAAAGGGGAAAGGATATGTGAGAAACTAAATAAAACCTTACTACCAACTTGAGAGAGAAGAAAACGGGCATATAGGACCGACACAAAAATATAGTAATCTGGGTATTGAGCCAGAGCCTCAAGAACCACCACTAGCCAGGCAGCAAGAGTAGGCTTGGAAAGACAATAGGTATAAGGCAGCATCCTTGTAGGCATGTACAGTAAGCTCTGATTAAACTAAATGGGAAGGCAAAATAGAGCCCATATGCAAATGAAATGGCACAAGTGTGCCAGCCAGCAGAGTTGCAAATGATCCTAATAAGCAAATAGCATTTGACTAGGAAGAAAGAGACAAGGAGCTATTTTGACTGCTGAAAGTCCTTAATCCTGTCCTGGTAAAACTTAATGACCCTTCTTAATGACCAATGACTGGATAATCCTTTCTCCATCATTTTGGAAGCTGGCGAAGTAGGCAGGCAGGATTATGCTAGATTAAGATGGAGCTCTGATACCTCTTTAGGTAGAAACTTGGGGTGTCTCTGGAGAACTATAGGTTACTCACTTGTAACCATAGCTCTAGGAGTGGTATACAGTTCACATCCACTCTTTGGCACTTCCCTGGAACACACAGATTCATTGGACATCTTTAAGCTTAAGCTCCTCCCACAACCCAGGCAGTATTTTCTCTGGCTCTGCCTCATGACGCAAGATCTTTGAACAATGGAATCAAAGATCTGGGTGCCACAGTGCCAGGGAGCAAGATGGGTTGTCTGGATGTGAACTGTAGACCACTCTTAGAAATGAAAACTACGACTGCACCATAATTCCTGATGATCTAGGAATGTTTTCATCACTGATTTCCACTAGTGGGCCTGAGCCAGAGGCGCTAGGACCCAGCGGTATTCATAACGTTTCAGGAGGGCCTGTGCCAATGCAAGCTGCACGGCTCTGCGAGACTCGAGTTCACGGGCACAGGCTTACCTCAGCACAGGACCTCAACCGCCTGAGTGCATTTTTACAAAGGAAGTGCGGCATACCATAGCAAGTATTTATGCACTTTACCTAAGGGTGTAAGACAGCCCTGGTGGCCCATGTTAGAAGGGCCACCAAACCAGTAACTGTCTTCACAGCCCAAAGGAGTCTTGGGGATTGAGGGTGGGACTGTGAATCAATATTGAAGATATTCCTAGAACATCAAGAATTACGTGCATACCTTATTTTCATATCACTCAGTAAACAAACTTCCACAACCGATTCCACTGGTGTGTGAGATACAAAGCTCAGGCAAAGTCTCTTGGACCAGGACGGTATAAGCTGAGGGCTCACTTGGGATAGTAATCCATTAAAGATTGTACAGCCAAAGGTGGCATGCTGCCTGGCATGGACATCCAGGGAACTCTGGCAGAGTGGCCATATACCTGGCTCTCCAGCTAAACTTGGGCCATGGCATAACAGTGGCGCAGGCAGTTCACAATCCAAACAGAAATGCACTAGACTGCAACAGGCTGTCCCTTCCGATCAGGACTGAAGAAGACACAGCTGACTGGATTGCCTGAAGTGTTTGGTTCTACCTAGGTAAAACCCAAGGACTCTTCTAAGATCCAGAGAATGGAGAGTACATGCTCCTTCATTTTGGAAGTTGGCAAAGTAGGTAAGCAGCACTAGTGGCCGATTCAGATGGAACACAGACACCACTTTTGGTAAAAACTTTGGGTGTATACACAGCACTACCTTATTGTTATGGAAAACAGTATATGGAGGATCTGTGACCAGGGCGTAGATTTCAAACACCGCAAGCAGAGATGATGGTCACTAGAAATGCTAAGTTAGAAACTTCAACTCATAAGTCACATCGGGATCCATGGACTTGCAAGTGAGCATATCCAGCACAAAGTTGATATCTCATGCAGCCACCAGCTGCCTAAAGGGAAGCTCTGTATATAGTATGCCTTTAAGGAACTTCAACAGCTGTAACTCTGTCAAGAGAGGAACCTATGGGCTTCATGGCATGCAAATACAGCACACAGGTGGACCTTTACTGTGGTATACTGTAGACCAGCATCATAAAGCTATACAAGTACTCAGAGACCTTGCCAGGTGGGTACTCAAAGGTACAGGCAGGTTCTGGCGCACCAGAAGGAAAAAACGTTTCCGCTAGGTTGTGCAAGTTCTTCTAATAGAAGCTTATGAGCAGCCAAAACCATTTCAGAGACCGTCTGAGATATCTTGCACCAGTTCACTTCTATTTCTTCAAACCAAAACCTGAAGATAAAGGCACTGCAGGCTGAGATGGACCAGGTGATTCAGAGTCAGTAAGTCAATCCTAAATGTAATGATCCTCATTTCACTGACAGTCCACTCAACAGAGGAAACCATATGTGTTGAGGCCAGTAGGGAGCCACTAGAATCATACTGCCCCTATGTGCCACCAATTTGAACAATACCTCTGCACGAGAGGGACTGAAGGAATCATACAGATAAGAACAGATTACTCACCTGTAACAGTAGTTCTAGGAGTGGTATATGTTGTTCATCCACTTTAAATCTTGCTGGAAGTATTCAAGCTGGCTCTCCTACTCACCGGGTGGTATATACCTCGGCTCCACCCTGTGACCCTCAGATCTTAGCCCGCTGCAAGCCAGGTTGTGCGCGTCCGCGGCCGGAGAGGTCGGGTGGGTCTGTGTGGATGAACATATACCACTCCTAGAACTACTGTTACAGGTGAATAGCCTGTTCTAGTATCGTGGATATGTTGTTCATCCACAATCTCTTTGGCAGACTCCTAGTAGTTCTCTGGGAGGAGGGAGGCAAGGCGCACACCCCCTACTTAAGGAGAAGAGATTGGAGAACCGAGGCCCCAAAACCAGCGTACCAGAGTGACTCAAGGTTGATGTAGTATTGGGTGATGAAGGTGTTTGCTGACTTCCAGGTAGCAGCCCGACAGATCTCCTGGATAGGGATGTCCCTGGAAGCAGCCACTGATGCAGCAGTATGGCGGGTAGAATGAGCTCTTATCCCTCTGGGAGGCTCCTTGCCCACTAACTCATAGCACAGACCTATGCATGATGTAATCCATCTTGCAATGGTCCATTTTGGCTGCAGGTCTGCCGGAAGCAGATTCAGTGTAGGTGACAAACAGCTGGCGAACCTCTCCACGAATTTCCACCTTCCTCTCCTTATAATAGGAGAGTGCACGTCTTGGGTCCAAAGTATGGAGCCTGTACTCTGCCTCCGAGGTGTAATTAGGGTAGTATACCAGCAGAGTCAACCCCTGGTTAAGGTGAAACTTTAACACCACCTTCGGATGGAATTTCAGGAGGGGGCGCAGGACAACTTTGTCCCTGTGGAAGACCCTGTCCTTCTGGCTGATGTGATAGCCACCTAGAAGGCAGTCTTCCACAACAAGTGCAACAACTCACACTTGTGCATGGGTTTGAATGACTTGCCCATGAGCTTTGCCAGTACTGGCAGTAGATCACACGGAGGTGGAGGTTCATGCACTGGAGGGGATCTGTGATCCAGGCATTTGAAAAAGCGCCCGACCACTGTTTCCTGTGCCAATGTTGGCTGACCGGCCCGCACCTGGTAAACAGAAATGGCTGCCAGGTGCACCCTGAGGGTCGATGACTGCAGATCCCCTTTGAAGAGAGACCAAAGGTAGTCAAGAATGTTAGTCACAGAACAGGATAAGGGGTCTAGACCCTTACGCTGACACCAAATGGAAAACCTTTTCCATTTGAAGGCATAACATTTCCTGGTCGAACCCTTTCTAGATGCCTCCACCACTATGTAGACATCTTTGGAAATACCCAAAGCCTGGAACTCTAGCCGCTCAGGTACCAGACTGTGAGGTGCAGTGATTGAAGGTCCGGATAGAATACTTTTCCCTGGCTCAGAGATATCAGGTCCAGGCGTGTACAAAGCCGCTCCGGGGGCCTGCAGCTGAGACTGAGGAGATCTGGATACCAGAAATGGCGCAGCCAGTCTGGAGCTACCAAAATCACCTTCACCTTGTCCCTCCTCACCTTGAGTAACACCCTTGTGGATCAAGGGAAATGGAGGGAAGGTGTAGAGGAGGCCTGGGGTCTATGGCCTCGAGAAGGCATGCCCCTGCAGTGAGCCCTGCTGAGGATTGGGGGGGGGGGGCATGAAACAGCTTCACCTTGGCATTTTCCCTGGAGGTAAACAGGTCCACCATCGGTTTGCCCCAACAGGAGAACAGGCTGTAAGCTACCTCTGGATGGAGAGGCCACTCGTGAGACCGCCAGCTGGTTAGAGGCTCCTGGCGTATGGATGGCTAGGAGATCTGCCTCCAACCGTCTCACAAAGGTCCAGATGCGGAGTGCCTCCTTGCAGAGCAGACAGGAGTGTATGGTCCCATTTGTTGAGGTAGTACATGGTCGTGGTATTGTCCGTCTGGACTTGAACCACTTGACCCCAGAGCCGAGGAGCGAAAGCTCACAGTTCCAGTCAGACTGCTCTGAGCTCCAACAGGTTGATGTGGTATCGGGACTCCTCAGGGTCCAGAGACCGTGAGCCCTGTTGCCCTCCACGTGGGCTCCTCAGCCCATGAGAGAGGCATCGGTCGTGAGGACAACCGTTGGCTCAAGGTGGATAAACTGGATCCCTTCCTGCAACCGTTCTTAAGCATTCTACATCTTCTGTGTTACAGTGATCAGCTGGTTGAAATGACCGTGGTGAGTCCACTCGGCAGCCAGCTCCGACTGGAGGGGTGCATGTGCAACCGGCCCAACGGACCACTGACGCACGCCGCCATGTAACCCAGAAGGCACATAAAGTCCCGGCAGGGGCGCAAGTGCCCAACCAGAAATGATTGGGCAAGGAGGAGAGAACCTCCGCCTGTCCGCCAGGAGCCGAGCTCTGGTTTGACAAGAGTCGAGCTCTGTCTCAATGAAGCCCATCACCTGGGAAGGCACGAAGTTCCGACTTGGCCTCGTTGATCAGGAGGCAGCGTTGGGAGCAGGTTTGGAGGGCCAGATCCCTGGACCTCTCCACCTCCTGTTGGGTGGAATCTGCAAGGAGCCAATCGTTGAGGTAGGGGTAAATTCTGACCCCGCCCCCAATGCCAGAGATGGGCTGCCACCACTGCAATGCATTTGGTGAAGACTCATGGGGCCGATGACGGGCCGAACAGCATGGCTCTGAACTTGTACAGAGTCCCTTCGACCCTGAAGCGGAGGAACCGCTGAAGGAACAGATGGATTGGGACGTGAAAGAACGCGTCCTGCGGATCCAGTGAACAGAATCACATGTTTCCCTCCAATGATGGTATGATCTGGGACAGACTGACCATCCGAAAGGTGCGTGACCTGAGATACTGATTCAGGTCGTGGAGATCTAGAATGGGGCTCCAGACCCCTGTCCGCTTGGGCACCAGGAAGTACCTGGAGACAAAGCATGGATCTGCTGACGGATCCACCATGAGAGCTACTGCCACCTTGAAGAGGAGCTGAGCGATGTCGTCTCGAAGAGCCGACTGGATGTATGCGGAAATTCTTTCTTCCCAAGGGGTGCAGGCTCGGCTGGGAGGGAACTGTTCGAATTCCAGATGCAGTCCCTGAAACAACCACTTTGAGAACCCACCTGTCCGTAGTGATAGCGGACCAGGAGGAAAGGAAGCGGTGGAGCCAACCCCCTACAGGAAGACCCAGAGCCGGCGTGACGGGAATAGGGGTGGTAACCCCCACCCCATCACTGAGCAGGCTTGGAGGAGGAGGACGCTCCAGGACCTGAGCCTCGGCTTCCTCTGCTGGCCTGTTGGGGTCCGGGCTTGGGCAGAGGGCGCCAAACTTGATCCTGATGCCGCTGTCCCTCCCTGGAAGGAGGACTGCTGAACCACAGTGGAAGAGTGGCAGAAAGGCTTCTTTTTCTTCTGCTGGTTCTTGCCTGAAGAACTCTTAGCAGAAGTAGCATCCAAGGTGGCACTGGACTGTTCTATGCGCTGTAGGTGACCGGCCACTCCTGGGCCGAACAAGTCGATCCCAAGGAAGGGCACATAAGCTAACCTGTGCCAAGTATCCGCCGGAAGGTGGAGCGCCTCAGCAAAGCCCTGCAGTGAGAGGAAACTGCGGCAGCCATCAAGCAGGCACAAGAGTCCCCAATGTCCAGGGCCATCTGGAGCTGCTGTTTGGCAACAGCACGACCTTGATCGTGGACCTGCTTAACCATGGTCTGCATGTCTGCGAGGGATGTGGGAGGATGTCATCTAAAGACCCGAGAAGGGCACGAGAGAAGTGTGCCATGACAACGGCTGAACTTGCCTGAAGAAGGCCCAAGGAGGAAGCCTGACAGACCTTCTGCACCAAATTGCCCAAATGCCTGACTCTGTCAGGAGGTTGGTCAGTGTCGGCAGAACTGCCAGCACGCCTGAACACAGTGGCAGTCACCAGGCTCTCTGCCAAAGGGTACTCTGTGAACCCCACAAGGGACCCCATGGAAACCGTGTACTTGCATGGGCCATACGGGCAGACGGTGCTGGACATGAGGCAGGATGTTACCAGAGTTCGAATGCCAGACCAACAATGGCCTTGGCCACAGGAAAGGCCTCAGTAGGGTATCCTCTCTTGAGGATGTCCGTGAGAGGGTACTCCTCCTTTTCTGGATGGGTTCGAGGGCATTCGTGTGGAATCAGAGATGAGGCGAAGAATCCTTGGAAGGAGGAAGGACAGTCCTCCATCCCTGTGCCAAGGACGACTCATCCCTGGGATGAGATGAAGCCAGTGACAGAGTCCGAAAAGTCTGGGTACAGTAGCCTGCCGCTTCAAAACACCCTCGACCAGCCGAGGGCAGTCCAGGATGACCATGACCAACAGACGTTGGAGAGTCCAGTATCTGGTCAGTCCTGTTTGGAAGGCCCCTCCCACAGGCTGCGTGGCGGCTCCACCACTATCGGTGGAGGACTGGTATAGGCCGAGCAGGGGTGCGCCCGGCCTGTGGGAGGACAAAGGCGTCTTTTCGGTCTGCTCGCCTAGGAGGCGAAAGCCAAGTAATGGCCGGGGTAGGAGTAGAAGTTGACTTGTGCCCTGGACAAAATCAGCTGTTGCCACGAGGTCTTCGTAGCCTCTCCTCATCCGAGGAGGACAAGGACGACCGGTGGTGTCGCCGTCCGGACGAGGGGGTTCTAGACCTCGACTAAGATCGGGCAGGCTGACTCGGTCGCTCAGGAAACACTGGTGAGACCGGTGAAACCCAGGGGACCGGAACCGGGTCCTCAATGGTGACATCAGTGGGCTGGGTCTCCTCATCGAGGAAGACAAGGACTGGAGTCCTTTCAAGAGTAAGTCGACCAGAATTTGACGACAGGCGGGTCGATGGATCAAGGACAATTTGACTCGCCGGCCCACATCCTCGGTCAGCTGGCCCGACGGAAGGTCCATGCAGCCTGCGGCCGCGGAAGTGATCTCGACTGAGGTCGAAACTGCATGCTCCTGGGACTGAAACTTCTCTCAGTCCCAAGAGCACCTTTGCCAAGACGAAGACGTGCTCGGTTCCTTATCTCGCTTGCGAGATCGGAAGGAGTGCAAGTCCGGGTGGGGAGAGACTGGCACAACTCCTTGAAGGAGCCAGCGAATGTGGAGCCCAGGTTGAGCGGAACGAAGAAGCTTCGAGTGTCCGACATGCAGGCGGCTTCTTCCTCAAATGCCTTCATGCGCTCCAGCTGTTTGGCAGGGAACTCACAGCCGGAAACCGCACCTAGCCTCCTTGGACTTCACGGAGGATTCCTTTTCTCCGTCTCCCTAGTTTAAGATGTGCCAGGTGGTCGTCCAGGGTGTTGGCATAGAAGGCCAGACAAAAACTGTAGGACAAGGTGTCATGGCAGACACCGAGGCAGTAGACACGTGAGGTGGGGATAGCTGCGCAATATTTTTTAGCCGCGACACTGGCGAAATCCAGGGGAAGATTTCTCCTCCATGATCGATTAAGCAAAGAGGCGAATGCTAACTCAAGCAATTTTTAATTTTGGTAGAACCGAAGTTTTGAAAGCCAGGGCCTACGAAATGCGTGAGCACGAGGGAGGCAACCTGCATCTTCCAGCGGAAAGAAAGATCTGGCGTCACGGGGTGGAGCTGAGGTATATACCACCTGAGTGGGTGGGAGGAGCCAGCTTAAAGACTTCCGACAAGATTTAAAGGGGAAAGGGATATGCCAAAGAGTGTGGATGAACATATCCACGATCCTAGAATGAAATACATACCTACCATAATTCTTGATCTTCCTGTGTATTTTCACCATGCATCACTGGTGGGTGATTATCCGGAGACTAGCGCCTCGAGAGGAGCTTTTTTTGCTTGGGGGAGGAACAGGCAATGCCCACAAGGCCAACGACTGCGTGGCACATGCAGGGTGACCAGAAATGGCTGCTGGCCTCCTCCTCCACCTCAGTTCTGCATGCCGGAGAGACAGGAAAGAGGATACAGAAAAGAGAGCCCGAGAGGCACTAAAAGGAAAGGATATAAACTGAAAAAGGAATAGGCTGACCAGAGAACAGATAAGGAGGATCTGGGAGGGTATGGGCCGAAAGGCCCCCAGTCCCTGGATAGCCATATACGGCCAGGAAAGAAAAAGAGACAGAAAGAGGGAAGAGGGAAGGAGAGCAGGGACCAACATCCATATGTCAGACAACTCAGATCATGAGATACCAGAAAGTGCCTCCAGAGAAGTTTGACAGCCAACCACAGGTAGCTGTTACCAAGGCTGAATCTCGGTTTACTGATATCCCCTTCGGGGAAAGAAGCATGGAGAAGGTCCCACCCTCATCCCTCCAAACCTGAAGGTGGAGACCACCACTGGTGAGGATTCCCTTCCCCTCCCACGGTTACCATTTTCCAAAGGGAGAACCCACTGGGTTTGGGGGGAGGAGTGAGGATCCTACCTTAATATCTCCTCCCAGGAGGAAAGGAGACAAGAAGTGGAGAAGAAACAATACAAAGAAGGGCGGAGGGTCCCTGCCTGCCAGCCCCTCTCCCGAGGATCGAAGAGTCGGCACACCTGATGGGGTGGACCAAACCCAGAGAGCATACCCAGGACGAGGAGAGGACCCACCAGAGTCCCCCACTAGATCATAGTTGGAAAGCTCCACTGCCCTCCTCCCAAATCTCTCTTGCCACCTCCTAGGACAAGGAGGGGCACCAATGAATTTTATTTATTTTTGAATTGTTTCACAAGGAAAGATGCACTGAGCAACTTAATGCTCATCTCACAGTATGTCCTGGGGGAAGGGGTAGTGGGATGACAGTAGTACCAATGACAAATCGTACAGCAATACAGAGGTGTGATTAAATGTAGTACTAAAGTGGTACAATAGATACAATACATACATTCAAACATGGACAAGGAGTATATAACATAGTAAAAAGTACAACCGTGTGAGAGGCATCGTTTACAATATATGAGGAGCATAGATGACAGGTATACAATGCATAATAGATACGAATAGTTAACATTGCTGAGCCATGGGCATAGGTGGAGTGCAACAGTATTATGTGGGTGGTACACTGCAGAAGACACAGTAGCCTTCCTCATAGGTAAACATGTCTCGAGGTCAAGTGCTAGAACATGGGGGTAGGGTAAGCGCATGAGGCAAGGGGGCAGGAAAGAAGTTGGAGACAAGAGTTAGGTGAGGGAGGGGTCAGGAAGCAGGTGCAGGAAGGAGGAAATAGTTGTGTAGTGCAGAGGTAAGAGAAAACAGGGAGGAGGAGAAGTGGATTTGAGGAGGAAGAGAATTCCACAGTTTATGCAGGTGACACGAGAACGCTTTCTGTCCAGAAGATGTGGTTCTGCCAGGGATAGAAAGGGTGCAAGTGACAGCAAAGGATCTCAGGAAATACAGGGAAGAAGAAGGGGTACAAAGAGGAGGAGGAGGAGATGTAGGAAGAAAGCGAACCAAGCCAGAATTTAGAGATGAACTTGGCACCGTATAAAACTCGCCGACTGTGGAGGGGAAGGAAGTTGAGGGAGCAGTACAGATCTCAATGATGGGTTAGGTGGGGGAGGGGGGGCATCAAGAGCGAAACGACAGAAGGAGCTGTAGAGAGAGTCCAGTCTGGATAGATGGGACTGCGAAATAGAAGGACTCAACTGGATACCCGAGGAGGCGGGCAAGCAGGGAGGAGGCATCGCCCAGGGACGGAGGCCTTGTGAGGGGAAGGTGGGTGGGATTCAGTGATGAATGGTGAAGATACACAGGCAGATCAAGAATTACATGGGTATGTAATTTTCATATCTTCCTGTCAATCTTCCTACCATTTCATAACTGGTGGGCAAGTACAGAGTCGCACCCCCAAAAGGTCCAGTATTTCGCTGAGAGAATAGCAGCCCCATGGAAACATGAGGGTGAGGAGACCTCTACTGACCAGTTAGGCCTGGGACTGGTCAGGACGGTGGGGTTCCCCATTCTCTGGGGAAGGAAGGTGGCCCTGTAGTTCCTGTTTAGCCATTCGGCGAAAGGCAGGTCCCACAGAACGAGGAGGCCATCACCACACCAGGCCAAGGGTGACAACCATCACCCACCTAATGCAGATCACTTTTCCTGAAGTCGCTGCAGCGACTTCATTGGCATCGTCAGTCGCCCCTGACTGCTGCCTTGCCAGCTCCAGGCCTATTGCAGATTGGGTTATGGCCCGCCGGGTAGCCTCCAATCAGGCAGCGATGCCAGTGCCTGGACCAGCATCACCCACAGATGCCCAGCAAACAGCGTGGTGCACCTGATGTGAAGCAATACACAACATAATTCACGAGAGGAGAAAGCGCTCTGGCCCAGATGATCAAACTCCGCAGTCTCAGAATCTGGGGTTGGTTGATGACCAGACTTCTATGCATGGTAGGGTGTCCAGTCGTGTCAATCCCATAATGGGATGAAGCAGAGTGCCTGGAGAACTCTGGGGTGACACAGTACTGATGCTGGCAGTCCACAGGGCTGGAGCTGTGACAGATGGAAGCTGCCAGGGCGCTGTACGATGCCTCCTGGAAAGGGATGAGCCAGGAGGGTACCACAAGTGGTCGCCATGTACTCGCCTTAAAAAGGCTTGTGTCAGTAAGCTCAGTATTGTGACGGGCTATAACAGAAATATGCAGGTCCCGGACCAGCCACCAGGAAGTGCTGATACTGGGCCGATCAGCATCGGGACAGGTGGACAGAGGCTCATCTTCCTCAAGGGAGGAAGCGAGGAGGCTGAGGAACATGAAGAGGCAGACTCGGCCTGCGGAGGGGGAACCGGCTGAAAGATTTGTTTGTCCATGGTCCTAACATACTGGGGGAAGTCTGCAGCCTGGGATCTGAACTGTTCCCAGATCAAAGGTCCCGAACGACCAACATGGCCTGGGATTGGGGGGGCTGGATGCGGAGGAATGGGAGAACTAGCCACCATACGTGTCGCTCCTCCACCAGGGCTAGAAGACCCATCACACGATCCTGGAAGACCAGGGAAACCGTAGGTCTGCTCCGTCCCCAGCCTGTGGAGCAAAGAAAAATGATCAGGACAGAGCACTATAGAGGAAGCTTCCCCTATGAGGGGACCACGGTCACATAGATCCAGAAGGGCTGTCACAAGCCCCGCCCAATGAGGACTCCCTTGGGAGAGACGAGGAGAGAACTTCGGTTCAGCATTGCGGCTCGTCAGAGGGCTACAGAGGTGCATCGCACCTCGCTGATCCCCTTAACCCGCCAATTCTGAGGAAGACCTCTTCACTGGGACCCTGTGCCATAGGATTCCCCAACTCTGCAGGCTCCCCGGACGAAAGTCGGCAGTGGAAGGGGGCCGGTCCGAGCCTTAAGGGGGTGTGCTGCAGTTGAGTCCTCCCTCCAAAGCCCGGATCACCACACCCATAGCAACAGAGCCGCTGATCCTCACACCCCCCTCCCCCATTGGCCCGGTGGTCGGTGCCGGCTGCAGTCACCATAACCGCGGTGGAAGGGGGCACCTGGGGAGGCGGAAGGGTCCTGTGCCCCGGAGAACCCACTGACCTCAGGGGAGTCGGGCTGCCAGTCTGGGTTAGCCTCCCAATCATCCTGCTTAGAAGAGGAGGAGATCCAGAGGAGCTCCAGACTGGTGACTCCAGGGACTCTCCCACCTACGGCCCAGAACACCTCGCGGCACCACCCCGATCACCAGAGCAGTCAGTGGCTCCAGGATCAGGGGCAGTGCTGGCTGGTGCTGCAGAGAAATGCCCTGCGCAGGACCCAGCAACAGTGGGCCCCTGACAATAGGAGAGCCTGCAACTCTGAAGAGGTGACTTCCAGGGCAGTGCTACCGGCCCAGCCCAGGGTGCAAGCCAGACCGGTCCTCCGGCACCACAGTGAGACCTCCACCATGGCAAGGCTAGAAGAGGAGGAGCCTCTTCCTCACCGGACGCTGTAGGCCCAGGAGGGGACCTGGAGGAAAGATTAAGAGTCCTACATTTAGACGGATGCTGCCCCGAAAGCTTCCACGCCCTGCCTACCTTCAATGTGCACTGCTGGAGAAAGCGGCGGTCCATCAAGAAGCAGGTGTCACAGTGATCCATGTCATGTTGGGCGTCCACGGCAGGAAAAGGCAGACATCATGCCGGTCCATAACGGAAATTTGCTGGCCACATGGACACAGGCGCCTAGGAAGCCTAACCGTTAACGAACGTTTCTTGTCCCCAGAACATGGCATGATGCAACAGTAACTCAGACTCGGACTCGCTAAAGGGAAGAAAAGGAAACTTTACTGGGAATCTTCAGTAACGGCGCCAAGAGGTGGATGGCAGAACCAGGGACGGATTTCAAGGTGGTGTCAACAGCAGCTCAGAGGCATCAAAAACTGCTCAGAGGAGCAATTGAGATGTCCAAAACGGCTCTAAACAACTAGGCTGCAATGGCGTACTACAAAATTGTTCAGCTGCAGGCAAGGTGCTGTCTCGACGGTGGGTGAAGCAGAATTGAGGAGGAGGACCACCCAATTGCTGTTTCTGGCCAACCTGCGAGCGCCACGCAGTGAGTCTGCCTCGTGGGCGGCGCCTGCTCCTCCGCCAAGCAGAACACAAACTCCCGCAGGGTGCTCGTCTCCGGCCAATCATCCACCAGTGATGAATAATGAAGACTGAAAGGGAAGACCAGATTTTTTTTTCACTGCAGTCTGAATGCATCCTTACAGGAAACTGCATATCCTGGATTTCTAGATCAGAATCTAGGTAGTTTGTTATGTGCTGTGGTGGCACGAAGGCAGAAGCTGAAGTGGAGAGGGAAGCAGCCTGGGCCACCGCCTCCTGGAACACAGCAAACTGTTCAGCAGTCCCCGCAGCCATGGAGACCACCCAATGGGCATCCTTAGATTGGGCCAGTGGGTTCAGTTTGTTTGGCCTAACTTGAGCCAGGCTAAACGGTCCTCAAGAACGTTAGAATAAAAGGAGTGACAGAAATCGCAGGCCGGGGGATCGTACTCATGCCCCAAGCAGTAGACACACGTGGACTGCGGATCCGTTCGGGCAATCTTCTGCCCGCAAGGGCACCGGTGGAGCCCGGAAGTGGACTTGTCCATCGCGGTCACGATTGTTGATAGAGTTTAAGACAATCAGATTTAAATGTTTTAGGAGGTAAATCTGAAGATTTAAGTCATGAGGACCTACTCAGCGCGAGAACGGTAAGAAGGGAACCTGCTTCTTCCAGAGTAAAGAAAGATCTGGTGTCGGTGCGCAGCCAAGGGAGTTACCACCCGGGTAGGAGAAGCCAGCCTGAAGAAGTTTCCAGCCAAGTCTTAAAGGGAAAGGCACTGCCAGAAAGTGAGGCTAGAACATATCCACTTCCCTAGAAGGTATAAATGAGACCTGAGGTGGGGTTGGCATAAAACAGCCTCTTCTGTTCTCCCAGGAGGTAAACAGGTTAATCAGAGGGTGTCCCATAGAGAGCAGGTGGCTTATCAGCTCTTGATACAGGGACCACTGTCGTGGCATCTCTGCCACAAGGCTGAGTGTCTGTGCACGGACTGCGAACTCAGCGACATGAATCTCCAAGAGATCTGCCCCAAGCTGTGCATGGGTATCCAGATGAAAACCCTCCCAATAAAAGGGAAGTGTGTGTTCTGCTCTGCCTGTTCGGGTAGAACACGGTCATGGTACTGTCAGTCTGGAACTGCACAACCTGACCCCCCGATCAGAGGAGCAAACTCCGTGAGAGTCAGCCGCACTGCATGGAGCTCTAGCAAGCTGATGTAGTGAAAGGACTCCCGGGTGACCAGAATATGTGGGCTCTGCGGTCTCAACCTGTGTGTTCCCACCAGAGACACGTCCATCATGAGTGTGACAGGATGGTTCTGAGTGGACAAATGGGATTCCTTCCTACAGATGTTGCTGGACCAGCTACCACTGACTGGCATCCAACACTGACCAAGTCACAAGGACCAGCTGGTCCAGGTCACTGTGAAAGTGTTGGATAAGAACCTGTCCCATTTGAAGTGAAGTAAAACTTCTGAAAAGTACAGTACAAACTGAGCATGTCCTCTATCGGACACTAGACAACAGCAAACACTGGGCTACCATTGGTCTGGCTTATTTGCTTTTTTCCATCAAGAAAGATTTTTGAACTCAAACCAGCTTCGTTCCAGATGTATTCTATGGAAAGAATTACAGACGAGATATGTACAAGTAAATATATTGCAAAAACAAGTCCTCTGAGAAAATTCAGTTACCAAACTATAAAAACCAACAAAGCAAGAATGCATGGCAAGTAGCAGTCAATTAGACATGCATGACAGGACAACGTGTAAGTGCAGACACTTACTGGTGGGAAGCAGAACAAATATACATGCAGTGGCTTGGAAAAGTACATACAAAATTATATAAAACTACAGGCTGTCACATAAACAGAGAGGGCCAGGCAGTAACAGTGCCACAGAGGGCTCGGCAATGACAAAGAAGGGGCAAAAGTTTAAGTAAGGTTGTTCAAGAGGTGAGGGGGTCAAGAAAACTATCTGACCAGTGTTCCAGAGACATAGAAAAAGGAAAGAGGGGGGACGTGTGACAATTATAGTAGGATGAGTAAGAGGAATGGGTGATGTGGAGGCAAGAAGGTCAGGGACATTGCTTGTCCAAAACATGAAGATGAAGAAACCACTACGGGAGAAGCACTTGTCCCTTCAAGGAGTTACCAAGCCAAAAGAAAGCAACTGTGGGTGTGTAAAGGGCTGTAGAGGGAAAAGTGACAGAAGGCACTGAAAAGTAGGTCCTGCCTGACCAGGGAGGATTTGGAAGCTACACTGTAAAACAAATCACTGTAGACCAAAACTGGCAGTAAGATCTTCGGATATACAGTGCTTGTTACAGTGAAGAGCATCAGGCTTGGAAAGGACTTTAGAGTGGATAGCATCAATGTGGCCTATGAAAGTGAGGCGTTGGTGCATACACACTCCTACAAAAGACAAATGAAACACAGGCAAACTAAGCTGTCCAGCACTTCTATATGGGGTTACTGTGGGTTAATGAGTTTCAAATCACTTTTCCCAAGATTTTAGTTTTTGTAAGCTTGTAAATATAATGAGATGCCACCATCAGCTGGCACAGAGTACATCATGTAAACAAAGACTTACCATCAATGGCTAAATGTTGAAGCCAGTCGTAATCCTTCTCAGATTCATTTGCCAACCTGTACCGTTCAGCCCACCTGAATAGATCTCTGAGAGTAATGAAACCATGTTTTCCTGCGAATACTGTTGATCCTCTTCGAAGGGACTATATCACAGACAAAGACAAAAAAAAAACAAACAGCTACAATACAGTTTTGATCCCACTGCTTTGATATTCATAAAGTATGCAACATTAACAGATGGGTGCATGCAACTATGATGAAAATAACTGCTCTCCTGCTGTAAAACCTCAGACCTAGAGAAGAGAAACTCAACTCAATCCATCTACTGGCTTCTTCTCAAATCCTTCCTTTAATTTTGTATTTTTTACAAGTACAAAGACAATACAGATGTTACATTCAAGAACAAACAGTCCCAATGTCTGATAAGCAACATCAAGTCGTACCATAAATGCATAAGCATGAAGACTGTCTATATTTACTAATGAATTGTACTGTACGATCCTCTGTACTACTGACAGTTTTTCCACTCTGTGACCTTATGTGCATAGCTATCTATTCCAAATTACTTGGGATCCAGTAGGCCTACCGGTTAACAAAATTAAAATAAAATAAATATGAAGGGAGCATAAGCTCAACAAAACCCCTGTCCTGTATGTATGCTTGAAACAGAGTGACATTACACTAGGCTACAGAGTAGCCATGACTTTATCCAGTTTTCAACAACTAATTGTGAACTTACCTACTTTAAGGTTCAAGGTGGCTGCGATGTGGTCCATTTCTCTATTAGCCCTCAATTTTTGCACAAGACCCCCACATGTAGGTGGGCATTTTACTTAACCCTTTGCAGGTTCTTTTATGGCCACTGCTGTAAGGAGCCAATAGATAATGTCACTCACCTGTAACCGTAGTTCTAAGAGTGATGCATGGTACAACACCCACATTCTGGAATTTCCACTGGAAGGGTGACCGGCTGAGCTCTTCCCACCACCGGGGTGGATATATCCCTCAACACTGCCCAGTGACGTCAGATCTCGCACGCTGGAAGCAGGATCGTGTGCCACTTGCTAGGGAGGCCAGGCAGACTAGTGGATGTCTACCATATACCATTACTAGAATTACAATTACAGGAGAGTAAATGAAGATTACTCACCGGTAACCATGATTCTAGGAATGGTATATGGTGCAGACAGTCTTCCTTTCCCTTTAAGTTCAGATGGAACGTCTTCAAGCTAAGCTCCTCCCAGTAGGGTGGTATACTCCTTGGCTCCAGCCTGTGACATCAGATCTTGCATGCTGAAAGCAGGAATCCATGTGACACTTGCCAGGGGAGGTGAGGGGCTGTGTGCATGTCCACCATATACCACTCCAAGAAAGTACAGTTACGTAAAAACTTACTGCAACACTAGATCTTTGAGGAGTGTCTCTTTCAGTAGGTAATACTTTTGGGTATCCAGCAGAGGTTACTGCGGCATATGGCAGCTCTTCTAGCAGTCTTTTCCAGGGACCACCCACCCATGGCATCAGCTTCCTGTTTCCTATGTAAGTGTGGGCAGTCCCTGGTATCCTCAATCTCCCCGATTCAGCTCTGACAGCGAGGACCGGGGGAAGCAGAGGTACCAAATAAGTCCCAAGAGAGTCACTTGTCCAGAACTTGTTCTCTTTGAGGAGGAGAGACAGAGGAAGTTTTTGTAACTGTACTATCTTCCACAGAGTGGTCTCTTGCAGTAGGTAATACTTTTGGGATGAATCCCAAGCAGTAAAAGCCCATGTGGGAGGACAGTCATAATAGGCGACCTGTAGGACTGCATGGCCAAAGGCAGTCCCTATGTCATGAGGCAATATCCAGATTGTAGTGCCTTGTGAATGTATGAATAGTGGACCAAGGCAGCCGCCATGCAGATATCTGAAATGGAGGCTCCTGTAAAGTAAGCATGAGTAGTGGCCATAGCTCTTGTGGAATGGACTTGGACAGGTCCAGGTAAAGGCTTGCTGTAACAAAATATAATACAATTTGCCAAGGATGAAAGCATACATTTAGCAACTGGGAGGTCATGTGACCCAGGGCAAAGGAGATGAACAGTTGAAACATCCTTCTAATAGACTGTGTCCGATTAGTACTGCAGTGTAATGGACATCTAAAGTCACGTAATAGATGTTCACCCTGATTGGAGCAGTCAGGCTGGTGGACCAGAAGGTCAAGGACTGATTTAAAGTATGTACTTTAGAAAGGAAGGAAGGGTTGCTACGAAGGACCACCCTGTCTTTGTGGAAAATCAAGTAAGGTTCCCTACATGAGGGCATGAAGCTCGGAAATACGCTGAGTGGAAGTGACAGCCACCAGAAATAAGGTTTTCCATGAAGGAAAATGGAGTTCACTAGTGGCTGCTGGCTCAAAAGGCTCAAGAGTCAATTTTTTTATCAAAAATTGAGAGACCCGGAGTGGGGTCTTTAATAGGTTTGATATGCAACATTCATTCCAAAAATATCTTAGCTAGATGTTGGTACAGTAACCTGCCATCCAGATGTTCATGGAAGGCCGAGATGGCGGCTAAGTAGACTTTGATGGGAGAATAACAAACCAGACTTCGATAGTGAAGCCAGGTAGTCCAGAACCTTCATCACTGGACAAGAGAAGGGTCCAAAGATCAAGAGGCAGACTATATGGAAAAGCATTTCCATTTGGAATTGTATGTTGCTGGCTTACGGGAGGCCAAGAGAATACTGGTAACCAGAGAGGACATTTGTAGACTAGTTATGAAAAAGTGTCCTCAGGTGTCCAGCGGGAAGATGTAGAGCCTTCAGGTTGGGACATAACAGGGTTTTTTTTAATTTTCAGTCAATAGGTTGAAGATTGGAGCACCTCCTTGATCGCTGAGGTAGAACACCACTGCAGTGTTGTCTGACTGGAGCAGTAACAATCCTGGCTCGAGGGAGGGCCAGAACGCCTAGAGGGCTAGACGGACTGCTTTCATCTCTAAGAGACTGATATGAGACAGATGGAGAGAAGCGGGCCATCAGCCTTGGGTCTGATAAGGACCAAAGTGCACTCCCCATCTCCGTAGGGAAGCATCCGTGGTCAACGTTTGCATGAGTGGGGGGCCAGAAAGGCATTCCTTGATTCAGATTGATTCTGATTGTCCACCATGTCAGGGTAGACTTCAGGGAGGGAGTGACCCTGATTTTGTCTTCAAACTGTCCTGTTTTTTTGGGACCATTGATTCTGGAGGGTCCACTGGAGAGGTCTCATGTGGAGATGGGCAAATGACACCATAGGGACGGCAGCGGAAATGTGACCCAGAAGGTGCAGCATTTGTCTGGCTGTGACTATTTTTTGAGTCTGTATGTGTAATGCCAGAGTTATAAGCATGTCCTGCCGGGCAGGCAGTAGGTAAGCTCTGGCTGTCACTGTATCTAGAACAGTTCCAATGTATTGGAGTGACTGTCCGATTTGGACTGGACTTTGGCCAACTGACAGTGATTCCCAGATCTGCGAACAGTTTCAAGGTAGCATCTAGGAAGGCAAGCAGAGCTACTTTGAGTCTGCTTTTATTACCCAATCATCTAGATATGGAAAGATAAAGTGCCTTTCTCTTCATGAGCTGCTGCTACCACCACTATACACTTGAACACTCTGGGGCTGATGAGATCGAAAGGGTGTTCAAACTGGTAATTCTGACCCAGTAGGTGAAGTACAAAAAGTCTGTGGTGGGCAGGGTGAATGGGAATGAAGGTAGGTATCCTTCATGTCTAGGCGTAAAGCCAATGCCCTATTTTAGAATCGGCATGATGGCAGGTAGAGTGATTATGCAGAAACGTTTGTATCGAATGTAAAGATGCAGTTGTTTGAGATCCAATATTGGGCTGAGGTCTCCCACTCGTTTGGGCACCAGAAAGAAGTGGGAGGAAAATCCTGTTTGATGTTCCAAAAGGGATACCGGTATAATGGCCTGTTTGGTCAAAAGGGAAGTAAATTCCTCCTGTAGGATGGGTATATAATCTGGAGGATAATTAATCTTGCGTGGAGGGCGTGGGGTGGAGAGAAACTTCAGAATATGACCCTTTTGGATAATCTGAAGTACCCAACTGTCGGAAGTGATAGTTTGCCAGGCCTCCACATGGAGGGCAAAATGACACCCCACAGCCCCCCCCGTGCCTGGGTGAGGAGGTGGGGGGGGGGCCTTAGTGGGTCACTGGGAGGCAGGCTGCGCAGCTGCACCTGAAGGGCGGGAGCGGGCACCTCGGGAAGTAGAGGTGTTGCCTCTGTTGCATTGAGCACGACCTCTGAAGTCACCTTTGTTATTACCTCTGTATCTTCCACCACTTTTGGAATAAGGTGTGTTGAGTATGGTAGGTTGTTGCTGGAGTACGATACATGCCATGGACTGTATGAAGGGTTCTGCCTGATGCCTGTAAGTCATCCAGTAAAATTTGAGCACCTGGCCCAAACAGCTTGGACCAGTTAGAGGGGGCATTAGCTACTTCATGTTGTATATCAGGTGCAAAGCCTAAAACGTGAAGCCAGGCATGGCAACACAGAGTGATCCCAGTTTTTTTTTTGGACGATAGTCAGGCTGAGGTATCTACGGCATCATATCCCGACCTAAGAAGGTGATGGGAGATAGAATTACTAGTTGTTACTGTAACCAATAATTTATCCCTGTCCTGTGAGAGGGAGTTAATTGATCATCTCAACGGCAGATGACCCAAGGGTATGGTGGTATTTAATCATATGACCCATATAATCTGGAATTCTGATATTCCTAGTACTGGAGAAAAAGACTAGGTTCTCCAGAAAGTCAAGTCTTCGGGATTCTTTATCAGGTGGTAAGGAGCTCATGTGAACATGGTGGCTGGATAAAGCTTGAAAGGAAGGGATGAGCAGGATAAATATGATCCACCTAGGGAACAGCAGAGATAGCTGAACACTGTTCTGGAAAGGATGAATTAGTGGAAACCACTAAAATAGGCTCCTCTGGTAGATCAAGGTATTCTGCCATATCCTTACTTTGTCATGTTTTTGTGGTAGAGAATCCCATGATTTTCTATATTTGTATCATTTCGTAGAATGAAGGGTCATCAGGAGGGGGTGATGCGGAGTCGAGGCAGGCGCTCATCCAAAGAAGAGATTTCAGGAAAAAAGGGAGCCCGAGGAAGAAATTTCAGCTCCTGGAAATCGTCGTGTTCAAGGTCACTGGTGAAGCTAACCAGGAGCTCTTGTTCAACTGAAAAATAATTTTCCATATAAGGAGGAAGTGACTAGGGTGGGAATGGATCCTGATCATCGTGAAAATTCTTAGGCGGAAGAGGAGGAGATCATGGAGGGTTGTTTTACTCCCATGGATCAGAGGGCTGGGAGTGCCGTATGACATGTAAGATGTGCCGTACTACAGTGGAGATGTCCAGCTCCTTCTGAGAAGGGGGAGGGGGAGTGTGTTTCAAACACAAGGGGGGGGGGTGATGGAGGAGAGTAGACATGTAGCCTGAGGTCTTGCCCTGGGGGGTAAAGTACAGGGTTCCAATCTCTGTCCGCCTGACCCCTGTGATTGTCCACCTAAGAGGGCACAGGGGTAGAAACATGGCATAACTGTTTTTTTTTTTTAATGAAGCCCCATTAACTAAGAAAGAACATGAGTGCGCGCTGTCAACACAGGGACACCTGGAGCGGTGGCCGTTGATGAGGCGTGAAGTACAGAGGTTGAGGAGGATCTCTTCCACCCTGACTAATGGAACCCAGAAAGGGTTATTTATTTATGTATTGCCTTTTTTACAGTGATGGAAGCACTGTTGATGGAGTGAAAAAATAAATAAATGTCTCGTCAATGGGCAGGCAGAATAATGATGCACCGTTGACAGGGGACAGCCGATGAGAAATGGGGATGCATCGTCAACAGAAATGTCTGTCAATGAGAATATGAAGGCATCGTCAATGGGTATGGCCGATGAGAATATGGATGCATCGTCAGCAGTGGTAGCCGTCGATGAGGAGGCTGGATTAATGGGCGTCAATGAATTTATAGATTCATTGTTGGCGGTGATAGCCGTCAATGAGAACATAAACGGATATAAGCTGTCAATGAAAACATAAATGCATAGTCGACTGTGGTAGCAGTTGATGAGGAAGTTAACCGGTTATGGACAGTCAATGAGCGATACAGATGCATCGTCGACAGTATGGTGGCAGTCTAGGAGTAAAGGAGACAGAGGGTGAGGAGGGGTACTCCTGCTCTGTGTCAGTCCAGAAATGTAGATCAGTAGATGCAAGCTCTTGTTAGAAGAGTCCCCTTGTTAATAGAATCTTCAATGTTGTTCTCATTGATGACTGCTGTTTTCAGAAGTTGCTCTAGCTACTGCATACGAGCTGAAGACAGCAAAAAAGGAACAGAGTATACCAGGGACCGCCATACACTTATAAAGGAAACAGTAAGCTGATGTTATGTGGGTGGTCCCTGAAAAACTGCTAGAAAGAGCTGCTGTAGCCACAGCAACCACTGCTGGATACCCTAAAGTATTACCTACTGCAGAAACCACTCCGTGGAAGAAGACTGCCAGTTACAGGCGAGTAACCCTCATTTCTAGGGTGTGGTTATGGTACACTATCCACACACTGGCATATTCCTAGCAGTTCTCCACGAGGAGGGGGAAAGGCGCACACCCTTATCTGGCAAAAAGGGATTGGGCAAAGTACAGTTACACAAGAAAGGAAAATTACGTACCTACCGTAATTCTTGATCTTCTCTTGCATCTTCACCATTCATTACTTCCTGGGTGTAAGCCGGAGGCGCGCCCGCCACGGGAGCTTTTTTTTTTTTTTTAAAAAGTCTAGCCAACGGCACCGCCCAGAGTGACGCCATGCGCGAGGGGTGGCGCTAGTAGCGACTCGACTCCTCCTCCAACTCAGTTCTGTGAGCCGGAGGGCAAAGAAAGCAGAAAATATAGATAGCGAGGCAAGATAGCCAAGGGATAGCAAAGCAAGGAAGAATGAACTGAAAAGAAATAAGCCGATGGAGGAAGGACAGAGGAGATAAGAGTATCCTAGCCTAGGGACTGCAGGGCCTCATTACCTGGGCGACTCTGGGAGGAGAGATAAGAAAGGAAATGAGAAAATAGAAGAAGAGAGAGATGGGATGTTGAAAGGACCAGAATGCCCAACGAGCATAGTTAGCTTACAGCTGAAGGCTTGACTAAAGGGGAAGCAAGAATCCCCGGAGATAGAGCTGAAGAGAAGGTTCACCGAACCCGCTAGACAGACCTAGGAGGGCATAGTCCTCATCTTTCAACATGCCATTGTTCTTGATACCTACCTCGGGCTCCTGGCTGCGGAAGGCCTTAAACTGGAGGGAACCGAGGAGGGAGAATAAAACCCAGGCAGCATGAGGCGCTGCTCAGGGTTTAGAAATGGAAAATGTAAGCCTTTCAGGCGTCTTAAGATAGAAATGGGACTCAGACTGATTGGCCAAGGCAGGCCAAGGCTTAGGCAGGCTGGGATCGGATATGGTCAGCACTGCTCTTTCTAAAAAAATTGTCCAGGAGGACATTTAAAAGGAAAACCTCTAAGCAACTAGCGAGAAGGATAGCCCTACCTTCTCATTGCCTTCCTGTTTATTTTCCCTTTTTTTTTTAGGTAAAATGTTTTGGACTAGATGCATGACCCGATACCAAGATGCCTATAACAGTCAAGAGAGTTCCCTCAGCATTTAATATTTATTTAAATTTTTTTTTTTGCAAAAAAAAAGGATTAGACGTGCCTTCCTCTGCTCTGCAAGGCAAGAATGGGGGATACTGATTCCAGGGCAACTATCTGGAAAACGGAATTGCAGTATCAAATCTGAATAGCCTGAGCCAGGCCAAAAAAAACCCCAGAGGTATCTTGCCAGAAGAATGGCAAGAGATAGTTGTGCAGTTTGATCGCCAATGCAATCCACGAGATGGCCCATGAATCTTAGAGTAAGTAATTTTTCTGGAAAATTAGAAACCCCCAAGGAAAGATTTTTTTTTGGAAAAATTAAGGCACTTTCCTATATTTTAGAAACAATTTTTTTTTTTTTTTTTTTTTTTATGGAGAGAGGAAGGAGACGGAGGTGGAGAAGCCACAGGAAGAGGCCACTGAGGGGATGGTGGGCGGGTGTAAGTAATGAATGGTGAAGATACAAGAGAAGATCAAGAATTACGGTAGGTACGTAATTTTCCTATCTTCCCTTGTCAATCTTCACCATTCATTACTTCCTGGTGAGTATTAAGCTCCTCTTCCCTGGAGGGGAAGAGGCCATACCCTGAGGGAACAAGACCCCAGCCTTCTGTTGGTGAGAAACAGGAGGAGAAGACCCTGGCTTATTCAGAAAGCCTAAGTGGGAGAAGAGCTAGGAGGTGCCTCCCGAGGACGAGGAGACGGATGGAGCCCTGTAAAGTCTCTAGCTCTGGATGAGAAAAGACGGTCCCCGGAAGGCGGAGCGCATCACCCTACGCCGGGCCAGGGGTGACAACCTGGAAAGAGCGAAGCCATGCCGTCCGCCTGATGCAGATCGCTGTCCCGCAGCCTGGAAGCCACCTCATTGGCGTCATAAGGCCCCTTGCAGTGTCTTGCCAGCTCCAGGCCTATCAGCAGGAGAGGGCAACGGCTTGTCTGGTTTGCTCCGTGTCAGGCATAGATGCCAGCAGCTGGGACATCATCGACCACAGATGCGGCTGTGAGCAGCGTGGTGAGCCTGATGTGATGCAATACAAGCACTTGCACGAGAGAAGAAGAACACTCTTCGCCCCACGGTCGAACTGGAGAGTCGAATCGGTGGGCGGTGCGCCAGGCAACGGCGCCCAGAAGGAGTATCCAGGTATACCAAACCTGAGGACGGGTTGGAAGGGAACCTAGAGACTCAGAGGGCACAATACCTCGCTGGCAGTCCGCGGGGCTGGAGAAGAAGCGGCAGGGAACTGCCAGGATCGGATAGACGCCTCCTGGAAGGATAGGCCGGAAGGTACCACCAGATGCTGGGCACTGAATTCACCAAGGAATTCATGTGTCTCCGTTCGTATTGTCTCTCGAGCGTAGGAAATCGGAGATCCCTCACCATCCTCGAGAGGAAACGCTGATATTCTGTGAAATCAGCATCAGAGGACAGATGAGCAGGGGGTTCCTCTCCCTCAGAGGAGGGAGACGAGGATGATGGGGAACTGGAATGTCCAGAGGATTCCTGCGGCGGTGGGGAGAGTCGAAAGACCCGCTCATGCATGTGTCTAACATATGAGGGGAAGGCCGCCGCAGAACCCCTGAACTGCTCCCAGGATAACGGACCCGTAGGACCGACATGGCCCGGGAGCGGGGGTGGTGAAGGCAGAGAGATGGGAGAGGGGCACCTCCGAGGAGGCAACTGCTCTCTGCGAGGGCTCTGGAATCCGGGGAAGGGAGCCCTAGTAGGAGGGATCCCGGATATCAAACCAGGCCGCAGAACGGAACCCTGGGGAAGCGGAGCCTGGAAGAGCCCTGGGGGAGAAACTCCCCTGTGACGACGCCGGGACTGCATGGATCCAGAAGGGCAGTCCGCACACACGCCGCCAGAGGACACCCTAGAACCCTGGGGGGAGGGGTGGGGCTCTGCACTACGGCTTCTGGCCACCCCCCCTGAGGTGACCAAGGAAGACCGGGCAGCAGGCCACCTGCCCCTCAACCCCTCGGATTCCGAGAGGGCCCTCCTCCTCGACTGCAACGTCCCTCTGTCCCTAGAGGAGGCAACAGCACCCTGGGGGGTAGCTGTCACCGGGCCTCCAGAGAGGGGAGCCTCCCCCTCCGTCACCCCTACGTCTGCCCCCCGGGGCCCTCGGCCACCCCCAGCCGAGGAACCCTCAGGAGACGACGTAAGGGGAGGAGGGAATGGCTGTTACTTGGTACCCCTAGCCACCGAGGACCCCGATTCCGAAGAATGGGGTGCCAGGATGGGTCCACATCGAGTCATCATCCTCCAAGGAGGACGAGACCAGCAGGACTCGATGCTGGCCACCCCAGGGTCCCCGAGGCCACAGGGCTGAGACGACCCGGTACCAAAGCAGCGCCACTTCCCCCCCACGCCCGGCAGCAGGAAGGCTAACCCCACACCCCAGCGGCTCCGGCAGGCTCCAGCACCGCCCAGGGAGGGAAAGCCGCGGCGTCGGGAGCCAAGCGGCACCCGTCGGTGGCGCCGCCATATCCATCGGCACCATGAGAACGGCGCCGAGGCCAACAGCACCGCCACGGCGCCGCTCAATCCGGCACTGTGAACGGCGCGGGATCCAAAGCGGCGCCCGCAGCAGGCGCCGCGATCACCAGCACCGCGAACGGGCCCCGATCCAAAACGGGCGGAGAGGCGGCGTGGGGTCCACCCGAGCCAGGCCCAACAGACGGGGCCTCGACCGGGGAGCCTGCACCTCGAGGTGACTGCCGAGGCGGTGTCGGCGTCGCTATCCGGGAGGGACCACGACGTTCCCCGACACCGCGGAAGGGCCTCCCGCCGGCAAGAGAAGGCGAGGAGACCCCTCCTCCTCGGACCGTGATAAGCCCGGAGGGGCCCCGGGATGGGCCAAGAGACCTTACCTGGGCGTCCCTTGAGCGACGTCGTCCCCCGAAGGTCGGCGGGGTCTTGCCGAGCTTGAACGCGCGGACTTCTAGGACACGGCGGTCCATGGAGAAACAGGCGTCGCACGAATCCATGTCATAGTTGGGTCCCAGGCAACGAAGGCAAACGTCATGCCGGTCCGAGACGGAGAAATGCCGGCCGCAGGAGCACCGACGCATAGGGGCACGGCCAGTCTTAGAAGAACGTTTCGCTCCAGAACCGGACATAACGCGAAATAAACAAGGTTAAACACAGTCGGAAATACACCCGGCGCCGTACAAAGAAAAAAGGAACAGTCTTACCGTGAGGCGCCGAGGTAGAAAAAGGGAGCCAATGAACACGCACTTTAACTGAGCTACCGCTGAACAGGTGCTGCCCAGACGGCGGAGAAACAGAACTGAGTTGGAGGAGGAGTCGGTCCACTAACGGCCGCCTCGCGCATGACGCCACTCTCGAGGGCGGTGCTAGCTAGACTTTAAAAAAAAAAAAAAAAAAAGGTTTCGTGGCGGTGCGCCCGCTTACACCCAGGAAGTATGAATGGTGAAGACTGACAAGGGAAGATCTTACTGTAACAGCGGATCTGCAAAGGGATCTCTTGCAGCAGGCCACACCTATAGAACTACCGACGTCAGGCACTAGGACCAGCCAGAAACTTTTCTAGCTAGCAGTCTATCTGGGGGCTAACTCAGACATCACCCTCTGACGTCGGCCGACCCTGTAAGAGTAGGCGGCCCCCGCTCCCTCCTCAGTTCTCCTGCTGGAGACCAGAGCAGAAGTCTCCCTGCTGAGGAACCTAGGAGATACCAAAGGCTCACACAAACATGGAAGGAGAGGAATCCACAGGCTACAGAAAGATCCAGCAGAACTGGGGGAAAGGAGGAAGGGACGACATAGCCTGCTGCAAGAGATTCCCTTGCAGATCTACTGTTACGGTAAGTTCTTTCATGATGGTACTATCGGACGTTGGGGCTTTCTCTTGCAGCAGACCACACCTATAGAATGAGTCCCAAGCAGTTCTCACATCAGGAAGAAAGCAAGTCCTGAAGAACAGCTAGGCAGATGCTGACCATGCGCTTAGAGGCACTATCCAGTCTAGCCGCTGCACAAATATCTGCAGCAGACACATTCCTGAAACAGGCAGCAGGGTGGCCATATCCCTGGTGGAATGGCTCTTAACTTCCCCAGGAAGTTCCTTACCATACTTACTGTAGCAATATGTAATGCAGTTGGCCAACCATCTGGACAGACGCTCCTTAGAAACAGGGATGCCCTCTTTCCCAGGGGCAAAAGAAAAACTTTGGACTTCCTGCAGTCCTTGGTGCGATGTGTATAGTACTGCTGCCACAGGAACTCCTGGTAGCACTGGTATATTCTGCAGTGGTGCCTCTCTTCTTCTCTCCGGAAGAGGAGAAGCGTTGACAGCAGTACCCACTATTGAGCATGATCAAGAATGTGAATGTCTCATCTAGTGGATGGCAGGCAGGGTCATCCTGCGGCTGCCCATAAATGATGTCCTAGGCCATGTTTAACAGCATGGGCGTGAAAGACCTAACCTCGGTTGGAGGCTTGTCCCGAGCAGGGTCGACCGGGGACACCGATCGAGCCAATCACCCCTGGGTGAGGACTGGGAGCACAGAGGTCTGCAAGACCACTCTCAACTTGTCCAACAGCGGATCGACCAAGTCGAGAGGGATTTCAGCCAGCTGGTTGACCGAAGTCGAGGCTGACTGATTCAGCAGAGCTAGAGTCTCCTCAACTTGCCTCTAAACCGGCGGCGCGAGACTCCGCCAGGCAGTTAGGTGAGTCAGGGACCGGAAATGCAGAGACCTTTCCCCGTCCCATGACCAGTTGGGATGGTGATAAGACTTCTATTTGAGAGGCTTAGTCTTTAGCCAGTGGAGGGCAGTGCTCTCCCCCATGGTCTGAAGGGACCAGCATATCATGAAACTGGCCATGAAGACCCCTCCAACGCTGGACCAGGCCAGAAGCAGCACTCAAGTCAAGGGGGTGCCCACTGCAGCTGACACTGCCTCCACTTCTAGGATGGCAAACTCAGCTGCTGACCTGGCAACTGCTGAGGCCTATCAACTGCCCTTCGAGTGGTCTTTCGGATTCCATTCTGAAGGCCAGCCCACAATTAGCCAGAGCTTCCTGTCCTCAATGGATTCTGGAAGCATGGAGAGACAGGCTGCACCCTGACACATCATGTTGCTCGCAGCAGCAGTATACGCAATTATCATGCGGATCGGTGACACACATTTTCTGTCTACACAAATGAAAATTACATGCCTACAGTAATTTGCCTCAGTACCTTTTTTTACCGAGGAGATGCAATGTAAATTAACCCATCTCAGAAATAAGATAGTCTGTATGATTCGTGTAAGAAGGGTCAACACAACAGCATCTTCACAGCCCAGCCATCAAGAGAGTGAAGATCAAAAACAGGATGAGAGCTCGGGGAATGGTGGGTGGGTGTGTAAATGAGTGGTGGAGACTTCATCCAAGAAGATCATGAATTACAGTAGGTATGTAATTTTCATATCATTCCCCACCCCCGACTGTTTCTGCACCTACCGCAACGGCCTCTCTCGGGTGAGGATGCTCGACTGGAGCTTCTGCTGCCCGCCTGAAGTGCTCCGACGTGCTCTCCGATCCAGACCCGCCCTCCATCCCAATTCAGCCACTCAACCTGGGGTGGGGCCACCATCTCCTCCAGTGCTCTATCAAGAATCAAGTGGAGTGAACGA
Source organism: Neoceratodus forsteri (assembly GCA_016271365.2). NCBI lineage: Eukaryota > Metazoa > Chordata > Ceratodontiformes > Ceratodontidae > Neoceratodus > Neoceratodus forsteri. The sequence goes on along the minus strand of CM057449.1, from coordinate 1,380,084,264 downwards.
AAAAAGAAGAGGCAGACCAGAAGTGCATGTCATTAGAGTCCAGCACTGGACATGGGTTCCAGCCACTGATCCCACCGTTGCTTACTGCTGAAGCAGGGGTTTTTCCTTGTTAGTGCCCCCTAGGGTCACGGCATGCAGTGGCTCCTGTGCAGCATATTCCTTCTATGCCTCACACCACTGGAGCCAACCGTCGACCCCCCGCCCCCCGGTCTCCACCAGAGGCTGCTACTGCACAGGGAGCTACCCGCAAACCACCCCGGGAGAGGACATCAGGCCTCCAGACGCTCAATCCTCACCCTCCCCTGCCGACCCGGATCAGTCCCCGAACCCAGGTCACCGGCATGGCGTCCGGCACCTCAACTCTCAGCACCACCAGGCTGGCTCCTGTAATTTTCATATCTTCCTGGACAAAGTCTCCACTGCTCATTCACACTAGTGGGAAAGTACCAAAACAAAATAATCCCCGAGAAGGGCGTCGGGAGAGAGGAGCTCACTCAGGACAGAAGTCCATTAAGGACTGTCCTGCCAAAGAAAGGATGCTATCTGGCATGGACATCCAAGGTGTAGTGCGTGTAGTGCTTCACAAAAGTGTGCACAGAGCTCCAAGTGGCTGCACTGCAGATGTCTGCAATAGGCACGTTCCGAATCTCTGCCAGAGATGCTGCAACCACTCTGGTAGAGTAGACATATACCCCGCCTTCCAGTTTGACCTGTCCCATCAAATAGCAATGGTGAAGACACTACCAGCCATGCTGAAATGCACCTGATGGCAACAGGCTGACCCAGTCGGGCCATGCTGAATGAGAAAGAGTTGCTTGGATTTGCAAATTTCTTTTGTTCTGTTGATGTAGAATCACAAAACCCTCTTTACATCCAAGAATGTAGGGTACGTTCCCCTTCATTCTGAAGGTTTGCAAAGTAGGTCAGAAGGACCAAGGGCTGGTTCAGGTGGAATTCCAAGACTACTCTGGAGAGAAATTTAGGGGAAGGTCTGAGAACCACCTTGTCCTTGTGAAATACTGTGTATGGTGGGTCTGTGACCAGGGCATGTATTTCAGACACCCTGTGAGCACAGGTAGTGGCCACAAGGAAGGCAGCCTTCCAGGTAAGGAACTTCAACTTGCAGGTTGCTAGTGGCTCAACTGGCTTACGGGTGAGCATATCTAGCACAAGGTCGATATCCCAAGCAGCTCCTGACTGGTGGTCTAGTGTGGAAGATACCTTTAAGGAATCTCTTAACCAAGGGTAGTCGAGCCACCGACATTTTGTCGACAGGCTCGTGGTAGGCTGAAATCACACAAAGATGCACCTTCACCGTCGAGAATTGCAGTCCTGCATTCGACAGGTCTAGAAGGTACTTTATCTTGTTTGGTGAGCAAGTAGAGGGGTCCAGAGAGGACTTTGCACACCAGATGGGGAACAGTTTCCGCTTTGCTGTGTAGGTCTTCCTAGTGGTTGGCTTGCGCGCTGCTAGGAGAATGTCAGATTCTACAGAGACGTTGAACCTACCCACCTCTCTCTCCTCAGGAGACAGGCATGGAGATGATGTGACCGCAAGTTGGAATGGACCACTGGACCCCGGGTCAGGAGGCCCATTTGAAGTGGTAGTTGTCTCGGTGGAACCTCCGATAATCTGATTAACGGAAACCACATCCGACGAGGCCAGTATGGGGCGAAGAGAATCATGTGTTGCCCCCCCCCCCCAATGCTCCAGCTTGAGCAGCACCATCTAAATTAAGGGAAGAGGAGGAAATGCGTACTACAGAGAGAGTCTTGTCCACTACAGTCTGAATGCACTTGACAGAAAACGCCAGGTTCAGGATTTCTAGAACAGAACAGAGGCAGTTTTGCATGGAGTGGGGACGCAAAAAGGTCCAGGTACGGAGTGCCCCAATCTTCAAAGAGCGCCTGCACGTTTGAGTCGAGAGACCATTTGTGTGGATCCACCTCCGTTCAGCTGAGGCGCTCCGCCAGATCATTCTGGACTCCTGGCAGGTAGGCTACCTGGATCAGGGCTTCGTGCTTGAGGCACCATTCCCACACTCTCATGGCTTCCCCACACAGAGGGTAAGAGTGTGCTCCACCCTGTTTGTTGATGTAATACATCAACCCCTTGTTGTCTGTCTGAAGAATTACCTTGTGAGAGAGGACATCCTTTAGGGCTCTGACAGCGTACAGGACAACTCTAATTTCTAGGACATTTATGTGCAGCTGCGACTCGTCCCAACTCCACAGGCCCTGGGTGTGGAGATCCTGACCGTGAGTTCCCCAACCGGTCAACGATGCATCCATGGTGATGGTGATCTGAGTCTCCAGTGAGGCAAAGGGAATACCTTGGAAAAGGTTGTCCTCCTGAGTCCACCAGGTGAGTGACCTCATTAAGGGCTCTATCACCTTGATGTGGAACGACTGCATGTGCATGGCCGGAGACCACAGAATGCTGAGCATCCACTGTGTGGTTCTCATGTGTAGGCGGGCCAGGGGCACCGGGAACACAGACGATACCATGAGAGCCAGCATCTGCTGCATCAAGAGAGCTCAAACAGAGTTGCTCTCCTTGATGAAGCGAGCCATCTGGAGAATGTCGCTTCTCCTGTCTTCTGGGAGGAAAGTTCTTGCCCTGGAGGTGTCCAGGAGTGCTCCAGTGAAGAGAAGTTGTTGGGAGGGCTGAAGCTGCAATTTTTCCAGGTTCAGTAGGACTCCCATGGATGTGAGGAACTGGGAAGCTTTGGCAAGCACTTCCTGTGTCTCTTTGTCTGGAGGAGCTCACTAGAAGCTAATCATCCAGGAATGGAAACACTTGAATTCAGAGTTTTTCTGAGATGCGCCATGGGTACTGCAAAGTACTTTGTAAAGACTCAAGGCGCCGAGGACAGCCTAAAGGGCAGGACTCTGAACTGATGGGGCTGGCCCAGGGCCACAAAGCATAGGTACTTGTGGTGGCTTGGGTGCACTGGGACGTGCTGGTAGGCATCCTGCATGTCCAGAGAAGCCAACCAATCGTTAGGATGAATAAGAGGTAGGAGCGTTCCTAGCGGTATCTTGAATTTCTCTTTGAACAGGTATTTGTTTAACCTCCTTAGGTCTAGAATAGGGCACATACCGCCTGTTTTCTTTGGAACTAAGAAGTAGTGGGAGTAGAAACCTGTGTTCCGTTCTGCTTCCGGAACCACTACTACTGCCCTGTTGTTCAGAACGCCCTGAATCTCAGAAGCAAGGAGGTCTGACTGAGTGGTAAGACAATTTGGACTGTCATTTGGGTGGACAATCCAGAGAGGTCTCTGAAAAATGTAGAGAGTATCCCTCTTGAATTATTCTGAGGACCCATTTGTCCATTGTTACAGACTTCCACTGATTGTAAAACTGAGTCAGATGCCCCCCACCACCAAAAAAGGAGTCCCCCTCAGGCAGCTGAGGTGGGACATGGGTCAGGTCTTCAGAAGGTGGCACTAGGTGCCTTCGGGCCCTGTGCCTTCTGCTGCATTTTCTTTTTGCAGCTGAGGGGTTTCATTCTTGTTAAAAACATTTGCCCTTTACCACAAAAGAACTGGCTTAAACTGCCAGTGGTTCCCACCCCACTGAGAGGCAGCAGGGGCCAGTCTGGCCATCTTAATAGCAGCGCTAGTTTTCCGAGTGGCCTCAAGTGCCTGCTCCACCTGTGGGCCAAATAGATCAAATGGAAAGATTACGACTCTCTGTTGAGAATCATTTGTGAACCCTGAAGTCCTTAGTCATGAGTGACGCCGGGTGCATATCCTGGCCTGCTGCTGCTCTAGAAGCAGTGTCAGATGCGTCCATAGTAGCTTTAAGTTGCTGATTGTTGAACTCAATGCCTCTAATAATGGTCTGAAAAAGCTCCGAGTTAACATCCAACTCCAGAAGAGCCTCCACAGTTTCTCTGAGCTAATGCCAGAGGATATAATCATACTGAAAGAAATAGCCCAGATAGCTAGCAGTACGCATGCCTAGGTTAGCAGCAGCAAACACTTCCCTAGAGTGTCAATTTTACGGGATTCTTTATTCACTGGACAAGCCGTGGATTCCTGAGAAAGAATGGCTTTGTCATTCTCTGCCAAGACCACTATGGCGTCTGCAAAAGCTTGAGAGGCAAGAATTGGCCAGTCCTTAGGGGGAGTGTATTTCATGTCTATGGTCTTAGCCACTAAAGCAATGAGCGCCAGTCTGTCCCACACCACTTCAGAAAGTCTCGAAAGAGGGTTGCACTGGAGGTGTCAATTCCACAGGAATTTTAGGAACATGCAGATACTGAAGGTGCAAAAGCTTCCCAGGATCCACCTCAGCTTATTTTCCACTCCAAAGGATGAATCCTCATCCAGATAGTCTCCTAACTGAAGATCAGGATCAGGCTCAATACAGTCTCATACTAACCAAGAAGGAATAGTATAGAAAGGAAAGGGAAGGGAAGAAGAGCAGGAGGAGGCACTCCCTGAATCAGAGTCGAAAACCCCAGCACCCGAGGCGGTGCCAGTGCCACAAAGGCCAGCGCCACAACCAATGCCATACAGGTGCCTGGGGTCTCCAAAGCCAGCATCAGGGCACCCAAAGATTAAGACCTGAAAGTACGAGAAAGAGTAGAAGAAAGCAGTACACCTGTGCCGGCCCCTGTGCCGCAGCCATGTGTGTGTGGGGGGGGGGAGCACAAGAATGCGGCATCAATGGCACTGAAGGTGTCGCGTGACTAAACTGACCCAACCACTCCACAGCCCCCAGGCCTGGTCCGCACGCATGGGCAGTCAGGACAACCGCCGGACCCACTGCTCCATAAGAGCGGCCCAAAGATGAAACCCCTCAAGGAGGACCCACCAGGGGCAGGGAAGGACTCCTGAGTCTAAGACCGTGGCCGCTAGGAAGCAAAGCTGCAGGCAATCCAGATGGAGTCGGGGTCAGCCTTCTGTCCCCTGCCATTGATGGTCTCCCCGAAGACATACCAGAGTGTAACTTCTGAGCAGTACCGCTTCTTCTTGGACTGGTAGGACAAAGAAGGTTTCCAGGCTGAGTGGTGCTGGGTCCCCGATCTCTTATCGGGAATGGACCCGCTTCTTTTTCTGTTTTTGGGAGCACCACCCTTCCTCCCGAGCATCGGACTGCCTGTGGTCAGACCGCACCTCCAAAGAAGGCGGCAGACCCAACCCAGCCCTACTGCTAAAACAGCTTTCAAGTGAAGTCTCCCTACCGACACCGGCCCAGTTCATGGTCGACGATGCTGAAGGCAGGCAGAAGGAGACTACTTTTCTTTATCATTAAAATGAATAAAAACTTCCGTACTTTTTTTAAATAAATACTGAACTATGCTGCTGTCTTATAGACGTGAAGATTTGACTCCTGGCAAGCAAGCGACTTCACTGAAGCACACTCTGTGGGGAAAAAAGGAACTGAGGCGGTTGTAGGATCGACGGCGATATAGCCTATACAGCACAAGCCTGCCTCATGGCGCTATATATGCATGGTCCTACCTCAGCGCCGGGCCTCCTTAAGATTTTTGGCTCCCGCTGGGTCCTAGCGCCTCCAGTGTAGTCCCACTAGTCTGAATAACTGGTAGAGACTGTGTCCAGGCAGATAAAAAAATGTATAGCCTGGCTTCTTGCAATCCATCATTGCGACGAGATGGAGTCAAGGAAACCCTACAGGCAGAAATGTCTTCAAAAACTTTGAAACAACTGTTCATTAATCCTTGGCCAAGCATGGAGGAGGTGACCTGTTCTTCCAGTGGAAAGAAAGATCAGACATCACGGGTCAGAATCACGGGACATCCCCCCAGGTGGTGGAAGGAACTTAGCGCTGAACATTCTGGGCAATCGCTGTCCTTCCTGTGAAACTACCAGAGTATGGAGAGTGTACAATATCCATGCCCTAGATACAATAATCCTTACTACCAAGATCGTTCATCACCGCCTGTGTGACCGGTAGCACTACTGCTGCTCTTTCAAGCAGGCTTGGGGAAGGGCTCTATAAGAAGCCCTGCAACTTGCTAGAGTGATTAAACTCACACTTGGAGTTGGCCCCAGACTCTGAAGTGGAACTCTTGACCCAATCCGTACCCGAAGTAGATCCACCTGAGGTACTGCCCTGAGCAAAGATCCTCCTGTGAGGGCTTGCTTCCAGTGACAATCACCTTGATAGGGGAGACTACAGGACTTAGACTGCGTTGAAAGCCTGGACCCTGTCAACAGACCGGGAAGGCTCGACCAGTTCACACCTAAATGAGCAACCAAATAGCCAATTGATAGGTTCAGTGAGACACTCCAACACAAAAACAGTCTGCTTCATGAGGGATCGAGGGCACACCTCCTCAAACTACAAGCAAGAATGGAACTCTACGGTGACCAAATGGTCAGAAGCTCAGGGTGGGCTTGCAGCAAAGATATCAAGGAAACCAAAGAAGTGGAGCTCTAGGAATCAGAACCCTTGCCTTTACACTTACCTTTTCTGACATGCTGATCACTGGGCTCAGAGAATTGGCACTCACCAAGCGTCAAAGACACTGGATAGCACTGACTGACAACAGGCAGTTACTTCTTGTCGACAATGTATAAGGCAGCAAAGACAGATGTCGTGAGTCAGTCTTCGACATTTCTGCTTACAATGATTACATTGTCTGAATCCCAGTGTGCGACTCGACATGCTTCAGTATCCGAAGCTGATAAATAAAATCCAGTAGCACGCTCCGGAGGGATGTATGCCATGAAAAAAACTGGGACAAAGGTCTAACTGAGCGATGCAGCACAAAGATAAAAAGGAAAAAGTGAAGAAGAAATGAACAAATGTGGACAAAACCACCTTTGGGCAGGGCTACCAATGAGCAACATTACCTTCCTAACGAAAACAAAGACCTGAGGCATGGAGGGCCAAGGGCGCAAGAAAGGGAGAAGTTTTGGCCAACAGGCCTTCTGTGGAATTTCTACATGCTCAGAGGACTGCAAAAAGTGTACCAGAAGGAATCAAGATAGCTGTAAACTAAATGTTCACCACCCGTACATAAATCATTAATCAGCCATGTTGTCTGATAAGCCCCTCTCCTGCATTTCTTCTCTCTGCTCCTGCCCAAAACCCATTCACAGGCCTGCAACCAAACCTTTTCCACTACCCCAACCCCCATCTGGTACAGCCTTCTACTCTCTCAGTCGACGCTCTTCCCCTTTTCAAACCCAGCCTTAAAATGTGTATCTTCTTCCTTGCCATTTACTAGCAGGATACCCCACTGTCTTATTTGTCAGGACAGAAGGAGGCAATGCCCATCAGGCCCCTGCTGTCAATCATTATACCACCTTATTCCCCTTCAACTCAGCTTGTTCAGCTCAATCTTAAACAGCCTTTGTGGCTCATGGCCTTTAAACCTTTATCCCCATAACACCAATGCATCTGTCTGTTGCAACTGATTCTACTGGCAAACCTGTGAAGCATTTTGTGATGCATACAAACCTATATGGCAGTGAAATGCTGCCTTAAGAAGCATGTGTAATACCTAAAATGGGCAAAATAGGGGAGACTCACATAAAACACAGACATGGAAGGTGCATATATTCTGAACACACACACACACACACACACACACACACCGTGGTTCTGTGAAAATCTTAGAAAATCATTCTATCAGTCAAAATCACAAAATCTCCCTCATTTGGGGGGTAGTAATTTGAAAGCTCTGACAAAACAGGAAATTAAGCACTGAACAGAAACAAACTAGTACAGCTGGTGTTATAACATGTAGGGGCACACTGCTATAAAAGGGGGTTAAAACAAATATGTGGATTCAAGATCTCCAAACGAACAGCTGGCAGTCTAAGCCTGTGACCTGGTAATTGGCCTGATGCGGAGAAAAACAAGCAAAAGTGAAAGGGAGCCTGCTCTACCTGCAGCTCCAGCATGACTTTGACAAGTTTTTCACAGTATGAAGGAGGCAGGCTGCACCGCTTGTGCAAAATGGTCTCCAGCTCAGCACTAGGCAGCTCATCGAAGTGTAGCTCGACAAACCGATTCCTGAAAGCCCTCGACAGCACCTACATGGTAGAGTGAAACAAAAAACAAAACACACAAACAAAAATCTGGTTACATATATTTTGACAGTCACAGGTATAAACCACAATCCACTCAATGATATTAGGCTCCTCTGCATACTCAAACATATCTACACAGCTATGTTCTAGGCATCTCAAGTCAACCCTGCAGGTTATATACTGCAACGTATAAATGAGTCACTGCTCCTTAACTCGACTATTGCAGTTTTACTAAACAATTTTGAAACTTCTCACTTTTAGAAACATTACCAAATTCTCCATGAAGCAACCCCCCCAATAAAAAAAACACATTTTGGAGGTTGAGAGCTACCTGCAATGAAAATAACTGGGGTTCATGTCCCGAACCCAGATAATGTTTGCAGGCCAGCCCAAAGAGTAGTAGACATTTTCAGGGCAAGATCTCCACCTTTGCATGGGTGGGAATGACAGCACCTCTCACCAGTAACTACTTAAGTGCCCCTAAGGGAAAAGTCAGCATAGTGGGAGCCTGTTGTGAGCAGTACTAGTTAAGTGCTGTGTGCACTCCTGTATGGCGCCAGTGGACATGGGAGGAGCCCGGGGACAGGGATTGTATAAGATGGAGAGAAAGTCCTCGTGACTCCACCCATATTGACCTGGGCCAATCATGGCCTCCCTCTCCTGAAGCCATCTCCTCCCCTCATCCTGGGTTCATGCAACTTGACTGTGCCATGAACAAAGGATCAAGGGCCCAATTCCAGAGGGGGCATGCCATGCAAAAGCTAGGACATGCCTTGGAGAAGCTGGGCCCTGGACAAGAGGTCAAGTGCTGTTCGGGTAGTTAAATGGGATTTCTGAGGATCCACTGCTGGTGGATCCAGATACCAGGACAAAAGTCCATCTAATTCAGATGAAGCAGAACAAGCTGGTAAAAGCAAAATCTCTGATGAGGCTGCTACACTGGTAGCATGAATCCTCAGTAGGGAGGAAAAAGGCTGCCACCGTTCACATAACCCCAGCTGGGTAACTGAGGAACAGTATTTTAAGTCAGTCAACCACACTCCCAGCAAGAGGAAGGGTACAGCAGCAGTAGTCCAGAGGGGATGACTGAGGAGTAGCTTCTGACCAAAAAGCACATTTTGTGACATCCCGGTCATCTCCTCTGACAAAAGACTGATGTCCCAAAAATCAATTCTGAGCTCAGTTTTTAACAATCAGATGTCTCTGAAATCATGCAGATGAATGAGCATTAGTTCATAAAAAGATATTTTAAAGATCAATTATGAGGAAATGTCAGACACCCAGAAAACTTTAAATTCACCTGTTATAATCATACTGGTTTGAAACTTTTAGTAAGAACTAGTTTTTTAAGGAACCTCAGCACCACCTGGATGGAGTTTGTGTTTAACCACACTCAGTCAGGTATAAAGGCCATAGAATGCCTGCAATCAGGTCCCCCTCATACCCCGATGTCCCATTCGCTGCGCTTTGCATCCATGAATATTTGCAGTTCGCTAAAGAAGTTCCCCGACTTGCAGGGTTGGACTGCTCTACATCAGCCCGATATCTTGGCTTTTTTTTTTTGTAATTTATTTCACTCCCATCACGGCCCTGAGGTCCACTCTAAGGCATTCCATCATTATCCTGCCTGAGGATCCCTGAACTGTGCTTCCCCCCCCAATCGATGCCAGCACCCCCAGCTAACCCTATCCGGGGTGGGTCACCCCTCTCTGCTTGGGCGCTCTTAGTAAGAAGTTTCAGACATCGGACGAGGGGCAGGCAGGGCAAACTGAAGGCCAGTCGAGGAAGCACGGCGGGGCATAGGTGTATCTCGCTGATCCTCTGGGCGCTGGTTTTCCTGACGCCCGCCCGACGCAAGATGCAATGCCGCCTAGCCCATGACGTAGGTGCTCCCACCTATATTCGGAAGGCAGCTGCCTAACGTCATCCCTTGCTGTGCGAGCCAGAGTGCACAGCAGTGCCGCCAGTCTCCACTGGGGGCCACTGCTGCACCGGGCTACCCCTGGATCCCTCCCTGAGAGAGGAGAGCAGTCCATCGGATGTTCGCTCCTCTCTCCCCTGCCGACCCCCGGCGGTCCTGGCACATTCCCGAAACCGGGTCGCCGGCGTGACGTGAGATGGGCATCCAGCACCTCAATCCTCAGCGCCACTGGCCTGGCTATCTTGGCCACTGTTGAAACTGGACTTACCAAGGCCACCCCTGATGCTGCTGTTGCCCTCCCTGAGTGTTCGCTTTTTAGGCAGGACCGAATCTAAGCATGGCGGGGTTGTGCCAAATACCTCCACAACTCAATTCAAGGGCACATCCTCCCCACCCCTCAGCTCAGTCACAGCACCCAAGCCATCTCCCTCAAACTTACCCCTGGACCCCTCTAGAGTCCCCTTTATATCTTACTTCATCCTACATTCCACCTAGGCACCAACACCTTACCTTCCAACCCCTCCTTGATCATCTTACCTCCTTGCCCCCCAAGATGGAGCAAATCTTACTTGGCGACCTAATCATTAACTGGCTTGCTGACTCCACCTCCCAGGTTAGGGATGCCGCTGCTACCCTAGACCTTACTCAACTTGTTACTCTGCCCACCCGATCTAACTGGTCACTGGTACCTCTAACTTACTGGATCTTGTTCTATCCAACAAACGCCACAAGATCTCCAGCCTCGCTGTGCTCCCTGATGTGCTCAGTGATCACTCCCCTATCACTTTCCCCTGGTCATGCATGATGCCTAAGCATCCACCCAAACTGTCCACTCATCTTACGCCCTGGTAAACTTGCCCAACTAAAAGAGTATCTTGCTGGTAGTGATTGGCCCCCCACTGATCATGCCACTGACATTCACGCTGCCCTTCTTTATTTTATCCAAGTTTTCAACAAGGAGTGGGACACCTTTGCTTCCCTTTCCAAAGTTGTCTCCAAGGACCGTGAATTTCCCTGGGTCACACCATCTCCTGCTTGGTCTCATGCGCCATAGAGACAACCTTTAGCACAGGGCTGTTGAATCCGGTAGGACTGCGGACAGACAAGCTTACCGTACCATGAGAAATAAATGTACCTGGGCTATCCGTAAAGCCAAGGTTGAATACTACAGGTCCACCCTTGCCTCCTCCTGGGGCTCATCCCATAACTTCTGGAACAATATCAAGGAACTAAATGGCAAGGCTGACCCCCCTCCCCCCAATCTCTGTTAATGGTGCCTTGTCTACTGAGCCTATGGCTACTGCTGACTCGTTAAATAGTTCCTTCTCTGACCTCTTGGCTGTCCTCCCTCAAAAAATGTTCAACCCAATGCCACCCCCCGTTCTTATTCAAGGACCTCTCCCCTCATGAAGCAAAGCCCTACCTGCTCAGATCACTTAAGGACACGGGTCATAGCAGTGACGCCCTCAACAGCAAACTGCTTAAAAGGGTCCTAGATGCTGTACTCTGCCCCCTTACCAAATTGCTGAACCGCTTCCTCTGCCTCATTCAATTCCCCCTTGCCTGAAAAAAGTACAGTTATGTAAGAATTTACCGTAACAGTAGATCTTAGAGAACAGCTCTTGCAGCAGATTATACCATTAGGACTGAAGCCGGCAGGCGTCAGGACCCCACGGAAATTTTCTAGCTAGCAGTCTTCAGCGGGGACTGCCCCCGACATCAGGCGTAGTACGTAGGGAGGCGGTCCTCCTACAATCCTCAGTTCTCCCGCCGGAGACTCCCGACCGCTGGATGACATCAGAAGAGGAGACCGAGGAGCCGCCACCAGATGGCCAAGACTATAGAATCGGAACGTCCCATCCCATAAGATGGGTGTTTGACTACGACCTACCTCCAAAAGAAGGGGGATGGTGGGCGGAAAGGTACCTGCTGCAAGAGCTGTTCTCGAAGATGTACTGTTACGGTAAGTTCTTAAGTAACTGTACTATCTTACTTCGAGATACAGCTCTTGCAGCAGGTTACACCATTAGGACTGATTTCCAAGCAATAGTGGCAATCATGCGCCACTGGGAGAAGGAAAGGTAGAGATCTCAATCTTAGTTGAGCCTAGGACAGAAGTCCCTGAAGGATGGCTAGACCGAACCCCGCTCTTCGCCTCGATGCAATGTCCAGACTGTAATGCCTGATAAAGGTATGCACAGAGCTCCCAAGTAACTGCAGCGCAAATAGCCGAGGTGGAGACGTTCTTTAACGCTGCAAAAGTAGCCACTCCTCAAGTGGAATGACCCATGACCGCGCTCGGTAAGGGTTTATTGCGCTTGTTGTAACAGAAAGTGATGCACTGGATGAGCCACCTCGAGAGTGACTGTTTGGAGACAGGAGCTCCTTCCATCCTGTGAGCAAAGGAGACGAAAAGTTGGTCCAACTTTTGGAGCGGTTTGGTTCGGTCAAATAGTACCTGAGGCACTGATGCATGTCGAGGGTATGCAGAAGGGGCTTCTCCTCGATTAGTGTACCTTGGGAAATACACTGGTAGATCAATATCCTGGTTAAGGGTGAGGGCTGAAACCACCTTAGGTAGAAACTTTGGGTTTGTCCTTCGGGATACCCTGTCCTGATGGAAAACCAAGCAAGGTTCTTTGCACATAAGAGCATGCAATTCCGAGATCCTTCCAGCGGAAGTAACAGCAACTAAAAATAATGTTTTCCAAGAGAGAAAACGTAGCTCGCAATCCGCGGCTGGTTCAAAAGGTGGCAGCGTAAGCTGCTCCAGGACAAAAAGCAAGTCCCAAGGAGGAACTGGATCTTTGATGGGCGGCCTAAGGTGGAGGACTCCTTTAAGAAGGCACAAGTAGTGTCCAGCTGGGCCACCGTCCAATGGCCTATTGGGGCATGGTAAGCAGAAATTGCACAAAGGTGCACTTTAATCGAAGAGTAAGCCAGTCCGGAGTGGAAGAGGGAAAGCAGGAAGTCCAGAACCAGCTTTTCGGGACAGTAACGGCGAAACGCCACACGCTTGAGCCCACAAACAGAATCTATGCCATTTCATGGCGTACGTTACGTGGGTTGCCGGTTTTCTGGCAGCAGAGAGAACATCTGCCACTTCTTGCGAGACCCCGTATCGCATCATGGCTCTGTCTCTAGGAGCCAAAGCGTGCAGGTTCAATGAACGCAAGTCTGGGTGGACCAATGAACCCGCCTCCTAAGACAATAGATGGGAGCTGATTGGCAAAGGAACTGGAGGTTCCCTGGATAGCTGGCGTAGAAGAGGGAACCAAATCAGTCTAGGCCAGAAGGGCATGATCAAAATGAGCGTCACTTGCTCCCCGCGAAGTTTTAAGAGAACTCTCTGGATCAACGGGAAAGGAGGGAAGGCATAGAGGAATCTGCCCGCCCAGGAAAGGGACGTGTCTCGCCAGAAAACACCAGGCCCTGGATCTAGTGAGCAAAAATTAGGCAGTTTTGCGTTGGATGGGGATGCGAAAAGATCCAACTCTGGAGTGCCCCATCTGTGAAACAGATCCTCTGCCACCTCCTGTAGAAGTTCCCACTCGTGGACTCTGGCCTGAGAGAGGCTCAGACTGTCTGCGACGGTGTTGTCCACTCCTGGGACGTGTACTGCAATTAGGTTTGCGTCGTGTTGCAATATCCACTCCCACACTCTCATGACCTCCCTGCAAAGTGGGTAGGAGAGAGAGTGCCTCCTTGTTTGTTGAGGTAATACATCACCGCAGTATTGTCTTTTTGTAACAGGAGTGTACCCGGTGGAATCTCAGACTGGAAGGCTTGCAGAGCGTAAAGGACTGCCTTCATTTCCAAAATGTTGATGTGGAGATGAGACTCCTGGGCTGTCCACAGGCCCTGAGACCGAATACAGTCCAGGTGTGCTCCCCACCCTAGCCCTGAGGCGTCTGTGGTGAGTGTCACAGTCAGAGACGGTGCTGGGAAAGGAACCCCCGCGGAGAGAGGTTCCCCGGATTTAGCCACTATTGCTAATCCCGAATTACGGCATTCGTGATTCGGATTGGCTGCTGCAGATGGTCTTGCCTTTGGTCCCATTGCACCCTTAGCATCCACTGGGTTACCCGCATGTGGAGACGTGCCAGCGGGACTGTTGCAATGGCCGCAGCCATGTGTCCGAGCAGGCGAAGGACTGATCTGGCCGGGACGGTCTTCACCGACAAGTCCCTGATGAGGGATCTGATGTCCGAGGGAAGAAAAGCTTTCCCTCTGACGGTATCCAGAACTGCTCCTATAAATTGCAGTTTCTGGGACAGCACCAGGAGTGACTTCTCGTAGTTGATGAGAATACCCAGTGATTGAAAAAGGGACTGGGTGCAGTGAATGGACATCATCAATGCCTCCCTGGAGGGGCGCCATGAGAAGCCAGTCGTCTAGGTATGGGAACACGTAGTGGCCTTGTCTCCTCAGAGACACCATTACGACTGCCATGCACTTCGTGAATATGTGAGGTGCCAATAACAGCCCAAAGGAGAGCGCTCGGAACTGAATGGCAGCTCTGAAACTCAAAGTGCAGGAACCTCCAGTGCGCTTGAGCAATTGGGATATGCAGGTAGGCGTCCTGCATGTCCAAAGACGCCAGAAAAGCGTCTCGCTTCAACATGGGAATTAGGCCGGAAGGGTCACCATGCGGAAGCATTTGTAAATGACCGACAGGTTGAGGTCGCTGAGGTCCAGTATTGGACTGAGGTCCCTGTTTTCTTTGGAACCAGGAAGAAGTGAGAATAGTACCCCAGTCTTCTCTGGAACGTGCTCTAAGGCTTCCTTTTCCAGGAGCGCGAGCACCTCCTGCTGTATGAGCAGGGCATGCTGACTCGAATATCGAGAAAGCAGGGGAGGCCTTTTGGGTGGACTGCCTATGAATTCTATATAGTTACCTTTTTTGACCAGTTGCAGAACCCACCTGTTGGTGGTGACCGAATGCCACCCTGGCACGTGGCGTGCGATGCGACCCCAGACTTTCTTTTCCCATTGATCCTGAGGAAGGGCGGGGGCCGGGAAGGAGTCATGCTGTGTCAGTGTTTGATCCAGCAGGCTGTGTTGACTTTGCAAATCGTTTATCTCTGCCTGGGGATGACTTGGCCTGGGCTTTGCATGTGAAAGTGCCCCTCTGCTGTTGGCCGGAACGTGGCTGTTGCCTTTGTAGCCGGCCATGGAAGTGGCTCTGGTTCCTACGAAAGGAACTGGGCTGAGACCTGTACATGGCCTGGACAGATCGGACTGCCTTCCCTGCATCCTGAAGTTTGGTGATTACTCTCTCGGAGGCTTCACCAAATAGGACCTCGCCGTTATAAGGGACGTCTAAGATGTTCTTCTGGATGTCCGGGGTAAAACCGGAGACACAGAGCCAAGAGCGTCTCCGGAGACACACGCTTGAGGCTGCAGCTCTGGCTGAAGAGTCCGCAGAATCATATGCGGCTCTAAGCATCTGGGTCCCCACATCCGAACCCGTACGGAGGAGGTTCAAGAGCTCTTCCTTTTCGTCGCCATCGGGCATCTTCTCGACCAGGTCCTGTCCCTGTTCCCACAGTGTGTTCTGGAATTGAACCATGTGGGTGAGGTAATTCAGTGACCTGATGGCGCAAGTCACAACGGCTTCCGTTTGCCTACCCAGGACATCCAATTGCTTGGATTCCTGGTCCGGTGGCTGTGTGCTCAAATGCTGAGGTCTCAGAGACCGGTCATGCGAGGCAGTGATGACCAGGGAGTCAGCCAGAGTATGGTTCGCCAGATACTGGTCCTCCCTAGGGGCCTTGTATAGGCGGTCAGCCTTCTTCGGCACTGCTGGAGTGGAATGCGGACGTTTCCAGGCACCTTGGTGACGTCCGCAAAGGTATCCACCAAGGGCAGCACTACCACAAGCTTCGGGTCTTTCTGCCGAAGGTAGCAGGCAAGGCGTTGTCTCTCGGGGTCAAGCTCTTCAGCATCCCACCCCATATTCTCCTGGATGTACCTCATGATCTCCGTGAAAGAGGGATCATCCGGAGGAGATCTAGGAAGGTCGTGTGGGTCCGGAGAGGGAATGCTGATGGGAGAAGGAGATCTGGAGTGCGCTGAGGTGTCAGATCTAGAATCCTCCCCAGACAGGGTGTACCGGCATCGTCTGGGTCTCTTGGGACTGGGTGACCCTGAGGTGGATCTGGAGGGAGGCCTTCGCCTTTCTGAGGATCTGCCCTGAGGAGGTGGTGTCTGCTCCTTGGGGGTTGGTGACCGTCCTACGGGCCCCTTGGGCGGAGGAGGGGGCGTAGGTGGTGAAGGAGTAGGAGGAGGCAGAGTCTGAGTAGGAGGAGGACGTGTGACGACCACATCTTTTCTGATGGTGTCCCACCAGAAGGTAAAGAGCTCCTTTACCTCTGCCAAATTCATGCCCGACGACGGGCCCGCGCCGTGGTCTGTCGCCGGGTCGGGCGCCGGGCCCGGGCTCCCCGCCCAGGGAAGGTTCCCGTGGAAGCCCGGCGTTCTCGTGTCGCCGCCTGGTCCTCGGGCTGTGTGGTATCCTCCGACGAGTCCTTCTGACCCGGTGTCCGGCCCGGCAGTCTGGGTCCTCTTCTCTGGGGTAGCCGACATTGGTCCCTTGGCCAATGCCCTCAGAGGCGAACGCCTGGCCGGCGACGGATGTTTTGGTATCACCGGCGATGCTTGGCCGACGGGTCCGACATCCGTTTGAGGGATGTCAGGTCCTTGGTCTTGCGAGGAACTGGATCCGACTCACGCGGAGGCTGGGAATCCGACCTGGCGTCAGAGTCCTGCTGGCGGGAAGATTTATGGCGCTCCCCGGACTTCGATGAGGCCTTAGATGGAGTGGAAGAAGCCGATGGCCTGGAAGTCTTCAGGGGCTGCAAAGAAGAGGAACCGCTGGAGGATCTGACCTGAACCAGGGGAAGCTGTGATTGAGCCCTGGAAGGAGAGCGGTCCGATCGCGAGCCAGAGCTTCGGGAGTCTGAGGCCCTCGCAGGGGATATGGGCCTTTCCTTTTCCCGGTGTTTATCCCGGTGCTTGTGGGTTTTACCCGACGACGACCCCCCTGGAGGAAGGTTCTTTGTCCATGGTATTCAGTTTCTCCTCTAAGAGGAACGCTTGAAGGGTCTTCTGGCGGCGGATCCTGGTAAGACTGCTGAAGCCCCGGCAGAAGGAGCAGGTCTTAGTGTCGTGTTCCGGGCCTAGGCAGCGCACACATGCCGAATATGGATCCTTGAAGGGGATCGGTTTGCTGCAGGCACACTTCGATTGGTGACCCTCCAGAGAAGTAGCTGGAGAGGACATCAGTTGAATCCAAAGTCGTGAAGAAAGACGAAATTGTCATAGCTCTAAAGGTCATCGCACGCTAGAAAAAGGACCGAGAGGCTGATACTTATGGCGTTGACGGCGGGAAAAGAACTGAGGATTGGGGGACCTCTCATGTTACCACGCCTGACGGGGTAGGACCGACGGAGGATGGGTCCCCGCTGAAGACTGCTAGCTAGAAAATTTCCGTGGGGTCCTGATGCCTGCCGACTTCAGTCCTAATGGTGTAACCTGCTGCAGGAGCTGTATCTCAAAGTAAGATCAGTAGTGATCACCCCTCTTCATAAATCTGGCGACCAGACCTCCCCCAGCAACTATCACCTTATCTCCACCCCCCCCACCCCCCAAAGCCTCTGGAAAAAAATCGTGCCCGATCAGCTCTCTGACTACCTCTATACCTATAACCTGCTCTGCCGTGAACAACACTGTTTTCGTCATGCACATAGCACCACTACCGCCCTTACTGAATTCTCCAATTTCCTTCACACTGCTCTTGACAAAGGTCATGTTGCTGGCTATCTTTACTGACTTGTCGAAAGCTTTCGACACTGTCCAACACTCTCCCTTCTCCACACTTCTCTCCAACCCCTCAGAATCTCTCAGAGTGTGTTGAATTGGTTCTCCAGCTATCTTTCCTCCCACACCAAATGTGTCAAAATCTGGTCCATCGTCTCCAGCCCCAACAGGTTTGTTTGTGTTCCCCAGGGCTCCACCCTAGGGCCCTTGCTTTTCAGCCTCCATCTGAATGCTCTCCCCTCCGCTTGTAATGGAAACATTCTACTTCATGCGGACGACGCTGTTCTGTTTGACTCGCATGCTGACTATCTCCCTCCTACAAAACTCCCTACAGGACTCCTTCACCCAGGCTGAACGCTGGTTCTCTGACCACAGGCTGGTTTTTAATTTAAAGAAAACTAGAACCATGCTTTTTGCGCATAACCAGAGTAAACAAAGATTATCCACTCTAGGTTTTATTTAGTACCCTCTTTCCCATTGAACAAACCTCCTCCTTTAAATATCCTGGCGTTTTCTTTCATCCCTCCCTATCCTTTCACGACCACATCCGTTCCCTTTGCTCCACCATCAACTCTAGGATAGGCCTACTGTATCGCCATCGTGACAGTCTCCTCACTGAAGCACTAAGGCTGGCCATCTCATCCTCAGTACTGCCCCTCGAGGATCACAGTCTGCTTATTTATGGTGCCGCTGACACTGCTCTGCACAAAATTAAGCTATCCTTCAAGCAGGCCTGCCGGCTGTTTACACGTTCACCACGTCTTACCCATACTTGCACACTATTTCCTCTCCAGCTTCCTCAATCTGGAGGAACGGCTTATCAATCAATCTTGCCTCGTGACCAAAAAAATCACTACAGGTCTGATTCCCCCTGGTCTGTCTTCTATCATAAGCCTATCTACCCGCAGTGCTGTCCACTCCCCTCTGCAAGTCCCCAAAGTTAGGACCTCCCTTGCACAGAGATCATTCCGTTACCATGTCCCATCCTGATACAATTCCCTGCCCGTTGCCATCACCTCCCTACTAAGTCTGGGGCCCTTTAGAACTGCTCTCAAGAACCACCTCCTCTCCTCCCACCATTATGACTGCCCTGGCTGAGTTTTCCCCTGCCTTTACTCCTCTCAGTCTGCCTATGTTTGACTCTGCCCTTCATCTGACTCATTATAGCCCACATTGTTTATGTCTATTATTGCTAATTTACCTTGACATGGGGCCTTTGTAACCAGCCCTTAATTCTGACCGTTTGCTTTTATTTGAGCTCATTTACTTTGTCTTCTGTTGCTTGCTATTAATGTATTTGTCTTCCTGACTAGCAACCTTCATAAACGAGTCCCTGACTCAAAGCGTTGTAATTCTAATTACTTCTTAAAATATGAAAAATGATTAAAAAAAAAAAAAAAAAAAGCCATCCAACGGTATACATTTTTATTAAAAAAACACACAAACACAAGGACTGATCAAAAAACAGTATACATTAAAATAGTAGCATCACTGTCAAATCAGAAGTATAATAAACCAAATTAACAGCATTCTACAGTAAAAACACAGTTCCACCATCCAGATTGTCAAATCACAAGTATAAAACACACAAACAGTATTCTTAGTACCACCACCAGCAGTATAATAAAAAACAAACAGTATCCTAAGAATAGTACCACCACCACCACCCCAGATCAGGAAAGTATTTTATCACAGAACGAGCAGCAACTGTTATCCAACTAAGGTTTACTATATCTTCAGAATTTCTTATACTTCAACACAAGAAGTAGTCTAATGTCATCTGTCCAACTTCGCAGATTACCTTTTAAAAGGTCTGTGTACAGCGAAAAAGTCCGTTCAACACCTGCTGTGCTTACGGGAAGCCAGACAAAACAGGTTACTCACCTGTAACAGTAGTTCTAGGAGTGGTATATGTTGTTCATTCACACTTCTTGGCAGTGTCCCTTTCCCTTTAAGACAGCCAGAAAGTCTAAGCTGGCTCCTCCCACCCACCCGGGTGGTATAACCCTTGGCTGCACCCCATGACGCCAGATCTTAGCCCACTAGAAGCAAGGTTTTGTGCGTCCGCAGCCGGGGAGGTCGGGTGGGTCCGTGTGGATGAACATCATCCACCACTCCTGGAACTACTGTTACAGGTGAGTAACCTGTTTTTCTAGGAGCATGGATATGTTGTTCATCAACACTATTTGGCAGATTCCTAGCAGTTCTCCAGGAGGGGGGAGGCAAGGCACACACCCCCAAGGATACTCATTTGGGGGAAGAGAGAGATTGGAGAACCGAGGCCCCAAATCCAGCATCCCGGCATGACTCAATGTCGATGTGGTAATGAAGGTGTTTGCCGGCTTCCAGGTAGCAGGCTGACAGATTTCCTGGATAGGGATGTCCCTGGAAGCAGCCACCGATGCAGCAGTATGGCGGGTAGAATGAGCTCTTATCCCTTGGGGAGGCTCCATGCAGCCAACTCATAGCACAGACTTATGCAAGATGTAATCCACCTTGCAACAATCCATTTTGCTGCAGGTCTGCCAGAAGCGGCTTCAGTGTAGGTGACAAACAGCTGGCGAACCTCTCCCCGAATTTCCGCCATCCTCTCCTTATTACAGGAGAGGGCTTGTCTCAGGTCCTGGGTATGGAGCCTGAATTCGGCCTCCAAGGAGTAATTAGGGTAGTATACTGAAGATAACACCTTGTTAAGGTGAAACTCTGACACCACCATCAGAAGGAATTTCGGGTAGGGGCATGGAACAACCTTGTCCCTGTGAAAGACCAGATAAGGGGAGTCCACCGAGAGTGCCTGGAGCTCCCCTGTCCTTCTGACAGTCATGATAGCCACCAGGAAGGCAGTCTTCCACAAGTGTGACAACTCACACTTGTGCACTGGTTCAAATGGCTTGCCCATGGGCTTTGCCAGTACCAGCAGTAGATCCCAAGGAGGTGGAGGTTCACTCACCGGAGGGAAAGTGCGATTCAGGCCCTTCAAAAAGTGCCAGACCACAGTCTCCAACTCCAACGTTGGCTGTCCGGCCTGTGCCCCTTAAGCAGAGTTGACTGACAGGTGCACCCTAAGAGTCGATGACCTAAGACCCCCTTTGGACATAGACCAAAGGTAGTAAAGAACGTTAGCCACTGGACAGGACAGAGGGTCCAGACCCTTGCCCTGACACCAAATGGAAAACCTTTTCCATTTGAAGGCATAACATTTCCTGGTCGATTCCGTTCTAGATGCTTCAACCACAGTGAAGATATCTTCAGAAAGACCCAAAGCCTGGAACTCTAGCCGCTCGGGTACCAGGCTGTGGGGTGCAGTGATTGAAGGTCCGGATGGAAGACCTTCGCCTGGTTGAGAGATATCAGGTTCGGCATGTACAAAGCCGCTCCGGTGGCCTGCAGCTGAGGCTGAGGAGATCTGGATACCAGAACCGGCGCAGCCAGTCTGGGGCTACCAGAATCACCTTTGAATTGTCCCTCCTCACATTGAGTAATATCTTGTGGATCAAGGGAAATGGAGGGAAGGTGTAGTGGAGGCCTGGGATCCATGGCCTTGAGAAGGCATCCCCTTGCAGTGAGACCTGCTGAGGGGGTGGGCATGATACAGCCTCAGCTTGGTGTTGTCCCTGGAGGCAAGCAGGTCCTCCATCGGTTTGCCTCAGCAGGAGAACAGGCTGAAAGCTACCTCTGGATGGAGAGACCACTCGTGGGATGTCTGGCCTATGCGGCTGAAAGCATCCGCCAGCTGGTTCGAGGCTCCTGCCACATGGATGGCTATGAGATCCGCCTCCTTCCGGCTCACAAAGGTCCAGATGCGGAGCGCCTCCTTGCACAGCAGACGGGAGTGTGTGCCGCCCTGTTTGTTGAGGTAGTACATGGTCGTGGTATTGTCCGTCTGGACTTGAACCACTTGACCCCGGAGCTGAGGAGCGAAAGCTGACAGTGCCAGTCTGACTGCTCTGAGCTCCAACAGGTTGATGTGGCATTGGAACTCCTCGGGGGTCCAGAACACGTAGACCCTGTTGTCCCCCATGTGGGCTCCCCAGCCCATGAGAGAGGCATCGGTCATAAGGACGACCATCTGCTCGGGGTGAAAAAACGAGATCCCTTCCTGCAACCGGTCTGGGGTGGTCCACCACTGGAGAGCGTCCCACATCTTCTGGGATACAGTGATCAGCAGGTCGAAGTGACAATATCACAGAGTCCATTGGGCGTCCAGCTCCCAATGGAGGGGGTGCGTGTGCAATCGGGCCCAACGGACCATTAAGGTGCAGAAAGACCCGGGCAGGGCACAAGTGCCCAACCAGAAATGACTGGGCAAAGGAGGAGGAGTGAACCTCCGCCCTGTCCACTGAGAGCCGAGCTCTGACTGGACAAGAGTAGAGCTCTGCCCCAATGAAGCCCATCACCTGGGAAGGCACGAGTTCTGACTTGGCCTCGTTGATCAGGAGGCAGAGTTGGGAGCAGGTCTGGAGGGCCAGATCCCTGGACCTCTCCACCTCCTGTTGGATGGAACCTTCCAGGAGCCAATAGTTGAGGTAGAGGTAGATTCTGACCCCCGAGATGGGCCGCCACCACTGCAATGTATTTGGTGAAGTCCCATGGTGCCGAATGGCATGGCTCGGAACTCGTACAGGTTCCCTTCGACCCTGAAGCGCAGGAACCACAGATGGGACAGACGGATTGGGACGTGAAAGAACGCGTCCTGCAGATCCAGTGAACAGAACAACGTGTTTAGCTCCAGGAATGGTATGATCTGGGACAGAGTGACCATCCGAAAGGTGCGAGACCTGAGAAACTGATTCAGGTTGTGGAGATCTAGAATGGGGCGCCAACCCCCATCCGCTTGGGCACCAGGAAGTACCTGGAGACAAAGCCTGGGTCTGCTTGAGGATCCGCCACGGGGGCTACTGCCTCCTTGCAGAGGAGCTGAGCCACGTCATCTCGAAGAGCAGACTGGGTGCATGCGTAAATCCATTCCTCCCGAGGGACGCGGACTCGGCTGGGAGGGTACTGCTCTAACTCTACAGGCAGTCCCCGACCGACCACTTCAAGAACCCACCTGTCCGAAGTGATAGCTGACCAGGCGGAAAGGAACTGGCGGAACTGACCCCCCCGGAGGGCCCAGAGTTGGCGTGACGGAGACAGGAGAGGCAACCCCCATCTCGTCATTGGGCAGGCTTAGAGGAGGAGGAAGCTCCAGGACCTGAGCCTCTGCTTCCTTTTCGGGCCTGTTGGGGTCCAGGCTTGGACCAAGGGTGCCAAGCTTGAGCCTGCTGCTGTTGCTGTCCTTCTTGATAGAAGGGCTGCTGAACCACAGGGGAAGAGTGCCAAAAAGGCTTCTTCTGCTGGTTCTTGCTGAAGAATCCTCGGCAGAAATGGCATCCAAGGTGGCACTGGACTGCTCTATATGCTGTAGGTGACTGGCCACTCCTGGAACGAACAAGTCGGTCCCAAAGAAAGGCACGTCAGCAAGCTTATGTGGAGTATCCACCGGGAAGGAGAAGAGCCTCAGCCAAGTCCTGCGGCGAGAGGCCACTGCGGTGGCCATGGAACTGGCACAAGAATCTCCAATGTCCAGGGCTGTCTGGAGCTGCTGTTTGGCAACAGCACGACCCTGGTTCCGAACTTGCTTGACAGTGGTCTGCATGTCCGTGGGGAGATGAAGGAGGACTTCATCTAATGACCAGAGAAGGGCATGAGAGAAGTGTGTCATGATGACAGCCGAGCTGGCCTGACGAAGGCCCAAGGAAAAGGCCGCATAGACCTTTCGAGCCGAGTGGTCCATGTTTTTGGACTCTCTGTCCGGAGGTCTGCCAGTGTCGGCTGAACCATCAGTATACCTGAACACAAAGGTGGTCACCAGGCTCTCGGCCGAAGGGTGCTCTGTGAACCCCACAAGGAACCCCATGGGCACCAAGTACTTGCGGGCCATGAGGGCAAATGATGCTGGGCATGAGGCAGTGCACTGCCAAAGTTCAAGGGCCAACGATGGCTCCGTCCACAGGAAAGGACTCCGTAGGGGTATCCTCTCTTCAGGATGTCTGTGAGAGGGTACTCTGCCTTTTTCTGGATAGGTTCCAGGGGCATTCCAGTAGAGTCGGAAATGAGACGGAGAATCCCTTGGAAGGAGGAAAGGCCTTCCTCCATCCCTGTACCAACGGATGACTCGTCATCTCCAGGATGAGAATGGAGTCCGGTGGCACCCGAGTCCGAGAAGTCAGGATACAGTGGCCTGCCGCCTAAATCACCCTCGATCCACCAAGGGCAGTCCGGGCTGACTGACTGATAGACGTCATGGAAGCCCGGTGTCCTGTCAGTCCTCTTTCAAGGGAGCCCCTCCCGCAGGCTGTTTAGGCGGCGGTTCCACCCGAATAGGCCAAACCAGGGGACAGGCCGGCTCCACGGGCAGAGCAACCAATGGCTTCAGTTCTGGAGGGGTCAGCTTCAGCATGGGAGGCGAGAGCCAAGTAATGACTGGGGTGGGTGGCGGAGCCAGCTTCTGTCCGGTCAGGATCAGCTGTTGCCACACGAGGTCCTCATAGCACCAGAGTTCCTCGGTCGTTCGGCCGAGGGGGTTCTGGACCTTGACTGAGATCCAGCGGACCGACTCGGTCGATCAGGAGACACCGGGGAAACTGGTGAGTTGCCCGGATCAGGGACCGGTTCCCCGATGGAAGTCCCAGCTGGCTGGGTCTCATCAGGAAGAAGCAGGACAGAAGTCCTAGTTAAAGAGTTATCAGCCTTGCTGTGTGACAACAGGTCGATGGGACAGAGAATGATCTCAACCTCGTCTGAGTCCTCGGTCGACTGGCCAGACGGCAGGGCTGAGAAGCCAGTGGCCGAGGAAGTAATAGCGACTGAAGTCAATACTGCCGGCTCCTGGGACCGAGATCACTCATGAGCCCAAGAGTGTCTTCGCTGAGATGAAGAGAGTTCCGGATCCTTTTCCTTCTTACAGGAAAAAGAAGAATGCAAGCCCGCAGGTCCCTCCCTCGCCTTTAGTAGGGAGGGATTGACAGTGCTCTCAGAAGGAACTCGAAAATGTCGAGCCCAGGTTGAGAGGAACAAAAAAAATCGACCAAGAAGATGATTCTGCGGCCCGCACCGCTTCTTCGAAGGCCTGCATCTCTTCCAGCTGCTCGACTGACCCCGTAGCCACAGAGACCGCCCACCAGGCCTCTTTGGATTTCACCGGAGGACTCAGTTTATTGGGCCTGCACAACTTAAGGTGTGCAAGACAATCTTCTAGGATGTTCATGTGAAACGCAAGGCACATCTTGCAAGTCTGGGTGTCATGGCTGACACCCAGGCAGTATACGCACGAGGTATGTGGATCGGTGTATGACATTTTTTGGCTGCACGGGCACTGGTGAAATCAAGGGGAAGATTTGTCTTCCATGACCAAGTAGCAAAGAGCACAGTCACTAGCTCGAATGAGCCTTATTTTAGGAATAACCGAAGGGTTAGAAGCCAGGGCCTACAAAAAGCGACAGCGAAGAGGAAGCAACCAGAATCTTGCAGCGGAAAGGAAGATCTGGCGTCACGGAGCGAAGCCGAGGGTTATACCACCCGGGTGGGTGGGAGGAGCCAGCTTGAAGACCTTCCAGCAAGATTTAAAAGGGAAAGGGACATGCCAGCAAGTGTGGATAAGGATAACATATCCACATCCCTAGAACTAGTGGTTGCTCTCTGCACAGTAACACAGTGAGTGAGAGACCCCCGATTTCAATTCAATTAAGAATGCACATTATAATTTGTATCCCCCAAGCAAGACTTTCTGTTCTTCTCCAAGTTCTCCTGCTTCCTAATCTGCTGACTAGACTAGTCTATGCACTCCCCAAGACGAGTCCCCACAGATGGAGGATCTGCCTCACATCTCCCCTTCCCCCCTTCAGTCAGATCAGCCAATCCTGCTCAGGGCCTTCCTAATGTTTATTTTATATTTCTTTTTTTTTCTGCAGAGCACTTAGCAACAGTAGTAGCAGTCAATCAAAGTCTATTTATACAGGCAGTCACCGTTGAGCGAAGCTCGTTTGCAAGGTGGACCTGTGTTTCACATGTATACTAAGGCTGTGACATTTAATGCAAGGTTGATACATTAAACAGAAAAGGTACTGCCCCCACAGAAAGTTATACAAAGATAACACAAATAAACAAATACAATTAATCCCAGAAGAGGGATAACATCAGATACTGACTACAGACCACATGAATATGTACAGCCGTGACTATCTGGCAAGGAGAGACTTACAGCAGCGCATGGGAAAGGGGAGCGGAATAAAGGGTGGGGAGTGGTGAGTGCAACGCTAATACACTAGTTGGTCATTCAGCTTCTCTCTTGGCATTAAGATGATATCTTTGTCCGCACCTTGGAGGCGTCTGCAGTCAGGATTCAAGCCAGGGAGCAAGCTACGAACGATTTTGGAGCCAGTATGGCACGGGCAAAACAATTAGACTTCAATAACCACACGCGAGTATAACGCCTTGAAGATGGCTAGGGAGACAAGGGCACTTAGTTTGAGTGTCCTTTGTAGATTATTCCACAGGGTGGGCAGCGTGAAGCTAACTGCCGCTCTACCGAAACGTGAGTTTACTCTGGGTACTATGAGGGAGACAGAGGAGTAGCTCCTAAGCACTACTTTCCTGTAATGCTAAGAGGCAGGCAGCCAGAGATATGTGGGGGTAGTTTGTGAGGGCGCAGTAAATCCAGAGAACAGCGTTTTTGTGGTGTCTGAGTTTAAGGGAGGTCCACCCCACAGCTGCATACAGGATACAGTGGTGGGTAGAATTAGGAAGGCCCGTGATGAACCTTATTGCACGGTGGTACAGCGTGTCCAGTTTAGCTAACTAGGAGATGGGGCCATGGCTATACAAAAAATTCGCGTAGTCAACTAGGGATAAGAAAGTGGATTGGACCAATTTTTCCTTGGCATCTGTTGTCTGAAATTGTCTTAGTCTGAAGTAAAGTCCGAGCCTTTGTCGGAGTTTTTTCAAAAAGTCCTCGATATGTTCGGTGAAGGAGAGTCTGCTATCAATCCATAATCCCAGATATTTGAATTTGGTTATGAATTCCAGCTTTTCACCTAGTATTGTGTTAATTTTGAGGATAGATCCACAGTCTGCTGGATTAGGTGCATGGGCAAGCGGAGAGAAGAGCATTGCTTTTGTTTTTTTAGCATTCAAAAGTAGTTTTTTGTGAATTAACTAGCTTTTCAGGTCGTCGAATTCAGTTTGGAGGACGTAACAGGCAGCCTCTGGTGTGGGCCGACTAATGTATAGGACGGTATCGTCTGCGAACAAGTGGATATTGGCGTTTTTTTATATGATACTCAATGTTATTTATGTAGACTGCAAATAAGAGCGGGCCAAGGATAGATCCCTAGGGTACTCCTCGTAGGAGAGGCTTGAGAGGGGACAACTCGCCTTCTGCTTTCACTTGTTGGAAGCACCCTGAGAGGTAGTCAGTGAACTAGGGCACCGAGGTGGAGTCCACAGCAACGGTTTGTAATGAGGTGAGGAGAAGGTTGTGGTAGACAGTGTCAAAAGCTTTACTTGGGTCTAAAAAGACCGCACATGTGAAGTTCCTTGCGTCAAGGGCTCTCAGCCAGTCATCCGTGACTTTGGTCACTGCTGAAATAGTGCTATGTTGTGCTCTGAAACCGGACTGCATGGAGTTCAGTAGATCTGTTGACTCGAAGTGGGACCTTAGCTGTACATTCACAATTTTCTCCAGTAGTTTGGAAAGCACTGGGAGGAGAGATATGGGCCTATAGTCGTTTAGGTCACTTGGGTCGCCTGATTTGAGGAGTGGGATGACATGAGCAGTCTTCCAAATGGGCGGCAGGATGCCCTGGGAGAGGGACAAGTTGAAAATGTGAGTGATGGGGATGGCGAGGACATGGTACGCGATTTTAAGGAAGTAGTGGTCCAGTGAATCCACGCCTGCACTTTTTCTGGTGTCCAGATGTAGCAGGAGGTCTTCAACTTCTTTTAGTGAAGTGGGTTGAAGAGTGAATAGAGTGGAGGTATCTGTAGGTATCTGAGAGGAGTAATCTGTCGTGGAGCGTATCTTACAAGCTGGGGAGTTAAACGCTAGACCTGCGGTTGCGAAATGGTCATTGAAGGAATCTAGGATCTCCGTCCTTTCATTAAGCATGGTGTTGCCAGAGATAATCTTATTTGGGAGGGAGTTACCTGCGGAGTGGCCCATCAGATCCTTGATGGTGCTCCAGAATTTACACGAGTTCTTGGCGGCATCGAGTTCTGAATGGTAGAAGGAAGCCTTTGCTTCTTTAATGGCTTTGGTGCATAGGTTACATGCCTTTCTGAATAGGTTCCAGTTGTTGGGTGTGTCTAGTTTACGAGCCCTTTTCCAGAGCTTCTCTCTCAAAAGGCAGTGATCTGACCTCTGGGGAGAACCATTTGCTGGTTTTATTCTTTGTGCAGACTTTGGTCAGGAGGGTGTGTTTGTTTAGAGCCCCTGACAGAATGTCATGAAAGATGTCATAGGCGGAAGTGATTGTTTTAGCTAGATAAAACTCCTGCCAACGCAAGAAGAGTTTAAGGTCATTAATATAGGCGGCTATGTTGAAATTACGTCTTGATCTCTTCAGGGAAAATTTAGATGTAGCGGGAGGCTTGTTGGTTGACCTTATTCCTCTGATGAAGCAATGGTCACCGATAGAGAAAAAAGTGCCAGCGTGGGAGAAGACGTGTGGTTTGCTTACTAGTAGTACACCCAGTATAGTGCTTTTATCAGGGTTTTTGGTATTAGGGCGGGTTGGATCATTGATGAGTTGGGTCAACCCATGGGCATCACAAAAGGAAACAAGTGGTGCAGCTGCTTTGGACAGCCAGTCAAGGTTGATGTCACCAAGGATGATGGTTTCAAGTGATCCTTGTTCCAGAATATCGCTTAGATGGGATAGAAGCTTTAGGCTGGCAGAAGGGGGCCTATGGCATCCTATTAGCTGGACGACACACAACTGAGTAATTTCCACTTTGAGGGTAAGACATTCATATTTGTTGGCAACAGAAGATGCGGTAGTGCAGGAGGCTGAGAATTTGTCTTTGACGTATATAGCCACACCACCTCCTCTAGTATGCCTATCTGCTCTGAATAACGCGTAATTTGGGATGTTTACTTCCGCATCGGTAGTAGACTGTCTGAGCCACGATTCAGAAATCACTAGTATATCAGGAGAAATATGGGATACCCATCAGTGTATGTAGCAGGCTACATACACTGATGTGCACAAAGCTCAAACATTTTAGCAAGTGCAAGTCTGAGAGTGAAGAGATTGGTGCTGGTGGGCCAGGATTTAGCTCTACGTTGCCTGAGTATAGGAGGAGGATAAAAAGTATTTTTCTGAGTGCAGCAGAAGACAGTTTAGGAAACCTAGTCTTGTCCCAATTTTCGTGCTTGTTGGTTTTGGGTAATAACTTAGTTCCCACTGTAAAAAGCACCCTCGTTAATTGCAGCTATTAGTACTCTAAGTGAGTGATACCTGGGAGTGTAGGTATACTGCGAGAGAGGAATCGTACTCTGGTCAGAGATATCGAATGTGTACCACTTGAATGGGCAACGGGGTGCAGTCGAATATCCTTAGTCTCGCAGGGACAAGCAGGCGAGAAAGTGCCAGGTATCGTAAGGCACAGAATGGGATTATAATCTATACAAGGTGTCGGACCGTTGAGCATGTATAGGCTGGCCGGGATTCAGAATAGGAGAGGCAGTATACAAAGCTGTAGAAGACCCCGCATTTTGGGGCTCAGTGGTAGGATGTTGTACTCTGGTGGCCTGTTGGTACACAAAAACAGGCTGTTAATACAGCGGTAGTGTCAGAGAGGCAGGGCTAAGCGGTCGATCAGGATGAGCCTAGTTTTTTTTTCTGGCCTAGGGAGGCAGCACCTGAGACGTGGTAAGCCAATGATGGACACAGAATGATGTAATTGGAGGAACGCAGGTAAGGAGGGGCATTACTTGGAAAATGAGTGGGAAGCAAGCGTATTTAATAAGTGGTGGGGGCATAAAAGTTGCGGTAGTTGCCATACCTTTTCTGGCCGAGGAGTCCGGGGCTGTGGAACTGAGCGGCAGCTGAGGTGACGCCGGCTGCCTGCTGGCCAGGAGTTCCCGTGGCTGCGATGGAGGAAGCCTGGGAGGGCAGTCCACGGCTGGAGAGAGAGAGGAGAGCAGTAATTTAATAGGGCAGTGGACAAAAGGGCAGAGAAGCAGCAGGGGGATCAATTAGTTACACAAAGGAAATGTGCATTCTTTTGGGGCCCAAAGTGTGGGGCCAGTACAAGGGGTCAATAGGAGAGCTGTAAACACTTAATACTGCAGTCCTGACTAACAAAAATGTAAAATAAGCAGTAGACAATCCTAAACAGTGAAATCCTGAGTAATTAGTCTAATTTTGAAGAAATTCAGAGCAAGAAACTGCTTTTTCCAAGGACCAATACAGACGCTGCCTGCAAAGGCGCTTGCGCTCAGACTGGTTGCGGCAGTTGCCATACCTTTTCTGGCCGAGAAGTCCGGGGCTGTGGAACTGAATAGCAGCTGAGGTGGCGCCAGCTGCGAGTTCCTGCGGCTGCGCTGGAGGGAGCCTGGGAGGGCTAGTAATTGTAGTAGTAAAAGTATTAGGTAGTTAGCTAGTTAGTAATGCGGCCCCAACAGACAGTCTCTCTGTCTCCACGCAGTGCCAGCACCCGCACCATCCAGAACTGCAGCGAGCAGCAAAAAATGCTCCCTTCTCTGGAAGGGTCAGTAGCAAAATGGCACCTCTTCAAACGCGCACCAGCTACTGACACTCCCAGCTCCTCCCCAAGAAGTGACCTTGACCAATTAGCCATGACTGACAGGCTTTCTACTGTGCTACATGCTGCCAAGCATGTCAGTCTGGCTTTTAGTCAACAATCGCGATCTGCCTGCTGCTCGCTCCCATCTCCCGACCCGTCCCGCCTTCCTGTTCCCGCTCAGCGCCCAGAGAAGGCACCAGTAACTGGGGCGAGCATTCCTGGCTGCCACGTGTCACATGACTAAAGTTGTGGCCATCAGGTGACTGCCAGTTCTCAAGCGAGTCACGCTGCTCCTGAGTTGCCGCTGCCATCTAGCGGCAGACAGGGAAAAAAGCAGATAGGGACATTTTAAAATAAAGACTAGTTTGGTAGTCCTGGGACCCAAGCAGCAACTTGCAAACTGCTTGTCCCCAATTAAAAAAATGTTTGTCTGGGATGTCTGGCTATGGGATTTGTCGGCAAAACCGGCACCGGCGTCCGAGGAACAGACGTCAGGTCATCCGGCCCAGCGGGAGGGAGACCAGACGGGAGCATGCCCACATCCTCTGCATCCCACGGGGATGGTGGATGAAAATCCCCGGGGTCAGACCGGGGAGACGCTGGATCCTCGGAGGGCAGCGAAGGCTGCGGGGAACTAGGGATGGCGGAGAGAATGCCTGGGTCCGGCGCTATGCGGCCGTCGGAAGGGTTGACAGTCGCCTTACCGGCGTGGTCAGGGCGGACGCTGGAGGAGCTGTCGTCCGGCTTAGCAGACCCAACACCCGAGGCAGGCCGCGAAGGAGGAACGGCCTGGTCGGGCGGAGTAGTGATCGTGCGCTGCCCTGAAGGGTCGAGCGACTTAGCGGCCTTCTCCGGGCAGACGTCAGTGGAGCAGATGTACGGCTTACCAGAGCTACTCGAACTAGAAAGCCGTGTGCCAGCAGCCTTGCCAGTAGTGGGAGCCTCCTTTGACCTGGAGGCACCCAAAGGGCCCGAGAGCGAGCTAGATGGGTGGGTCAACACCGGCTTGGAAGCCTCCAAGACTGCAGTCAAGGCGCGGTCCCCGGGGGGGACGATGTTGCCTTGAGCATGGCGACTCCAGCAAAGGTCACGGTGACTGAAAAAGAGGAGTCCTGGTCCCGGTGCTTCTCCTTGTCCTTCTTTCGGTGTTCCTCGGGCGAAGTGAAGGCCTGACAAAGCTTCTTCAGCTCCTTTTCCATGGAGATAATTTTCTTTTTGAAGATATGTGCCTCCAGGGACTGCTGCCTCCTTCTGCGGGTGGCAGCGTTGAATTTCAGTCAATGCTGGCACTTCACCACAGGGTGATCCAGGCCCAGACAGAAGAGGCACTAGGAGTGACCGTCCTTGTGTGGGAGTTGGGCCTAGCACGAGTTGCACTTATTCTTGTGCTCGGAGGGTGTAGGGGACGACATACACCGCCGCAATGACTGACGTGAATTTAGTAGAAATTTGAAGAAATCGAAGAAAAATCTACAGTAAAATTACAGACAGACTGACGAGCAGGTGAACTTAACCGCAAGGCACTTTCACAAGCTAACGGCAGGAAAGAACTGGAAGGCGGGCGTGGGGAACCGCCCCTTTATATTGACGTCGCTCACCTGACATGGGGCAGTCCCCCGCCAGAGAATGCTAACTAGAAATTTTCCCATGGGGTCCTGACGCCTGCCAGCTTCAGTCCTATATGTAATTACCTACTGCAAGAGCCCTCTCGAAGTAAGATCTACAATTTATTAATTCTAATGTGAAATCTTAATTTTAGGTATGAATTGTTCTGTTTGATGCTATACAATATTTGGAAAATGTCATTAAAAAAAACTAAAAACAGAACCAGCACCACAAATGTCACCCGGACCAGACACCCAGTGCTGACATGGCACCCGGACCAGACCCAGTCCCAGCTCAGACTCTGGTGCCAAACCTAGGGACACCACCAAGAGAGAGACACCATGTCCAATGTCAGGCGCAGAACCGGGCCCAAGATTACATCCTTCATCGCTTGCCCCATCTCCAAGCCCAGGGTCAGCACAGTCATCCTCCTCCAGGCCACTAGGGTGCTCGGGTGAAGAGATACCTACCATCTCAAGCTCAGAGTCCAGGCCGACTCCGGAACCAAACCCCTCTTCTTCCATCATGAGCAGTGCTATGAGGTGGCCCAGGCTTGCATCTGGCACCATTCTGCGCACTGGTACCAGCAGCAGCCAGGCGGCTGGGCCAATCAAGCATATGGGGCCACGGACGACAATCTTAAGGCCAATGGGGTCTCAGCCAGCCCACACTGGGAGGGAATGTCCACACGCCACACACACACAGACACACACACGTAGGTGAGGGGAGCATGGGGAAGATCCTGGACTTCCTCAGTACCGGAGATACTGGGAAGGGACTGAGGGAAAGCCCAGACAGCTTACCTTCACGCGAGGTGTGCCTCCAAAAGTTGGGAGCAAACTATCCCACTTCAGTTCACAAACATCCATGGTGCGGTGGTCATTAAGAGAAACAGGTGTCGCACTGATCCATACAGTGGTCAGCTTCAAGGCATGCCTGACATTTTGGATGCCGAGCCTTGACAGCAATGAGGCCCCCCGCAGGAGCACCGATGCACAAGGGCACTGCCTTTGTTTTCTTTTTCTTCTGCCCCTTGGGACGCGGCAAACCAACAAAGAAAAACAGGTTCTATGCCAAAACTGAGAAAAGCAGTAGTGAAGAAAAAAGCAGTGCCGGGAGAAGAAAGAATGATATTCGGCAATGAATGAAAGCGGTGACAAACTGAAGAAATAACTGACAGTTAATGACTACCTGCTCTCAGTGCACACAACAGTGGGAAAAAACTTAACTGAGGATGGGAGGGGGCTGGCTACACTTACTGGCTGGCTCACATGTGCAATGTCACTATGTCTGCCTCCCAGGTGATGCCAGCATCGACAATGGCCCCTCCGTAAGCTGCAAATGACTTGGCTCCCACAGGGTCCAAGCACTTCTGGCTTAGACCCATCAGTGTGACTGAATGGTGAAGACGGAGTCTTGGAAGATCGATATTTACACAAAGACTGAGCATATTCTAAACCATTGCCAACCAGTAAAAGCAAGAAAATACACACAATTTACAGACCTTTCGGCCCCCATAAAGACCAGGAGGATTCTGAGTGGCAAAGAGCATGAACTGTGGGTGCGCCTTGACCACTTCCTGTGTCTCAGTTATAAAGAGCTCTCGATTGTCATCCAGTAGTCTGTTCAGCGCCTCCAGAACATCTGTTGGGGCCAAGTTGAGTTCATCCAAGATAATCCAGTAGCCCTTCCTCATGGCATCAATAAGGACCCCTTTGAGGGAAAAAATATACTGGTTATACCCAAAAAGTCAAGAATCCTTTTTTTTTTCTTAAATATTTGTAACATTTAAAAATGTTACTCAACACACACAAAAACATTAACTAGTAGGTTTTACAAAACTGAACTCTAAAACTTAGCCAAATGCTACTAACTACTGAAGTCTTCTGTTACAGAAGGAAATCTGTGCTGCTTTGGGTCCTTTACAGGGTTCATATGGAAATACGGTAGACTACCTTCATGGTGGTTGTTACCTATCACTTAAAAACGGCAGCAAAACTTAGCTGCTGGTTAACAAAATACAAATTCAGTCCCCAATCTCATGGATATACTGCATCAGTTAGAAAGGGGAATTTAACGTGCTCTAATAAAAACTTGATATAGTTAAAAGGCATACAGAGTAGATGATCCAGATGGGGTGGGCAGAATGAGAAGAGAGCTAGATAAACTGGCAAAATGGTCAGAAGAGTGGCAACTGGGGGTTTAACGAAAAGTGCACGTAGGGAAGAGAAACCCTGAAGCCACCTATAGGCTAGCAAGGGAGTTGCTGGTAGTCACAAGGGAAGAGAGAGACTTTGGCATCATCATCAACGATAACCTGAAATCATCCAAGCAGACCACTAAAGCAGTAGGTAAGGCTAGGGGGATGTTGGGGTGTATCAGCAGGGGTATCACAAGTTGGAAGAGGGTGGTAATAATCCCTCTTTACAAGACACTGGTTAGGCTCCATTAAGAGTACTGCGTGCAGTACTGGAGGCCACACCTTCACAAGGACATTAACCAAACTGAGGCAGTCCAGAGAAGGGCAACCAAAATGGTGCAGGGACTGCATCAGAAAACATACGAGGACAGTAACTGAACTCAATATGTATACAGTACCTTACAGCAAAAGAGGGAGAGAGGTGATATGAAACATTCAAACACCTTCAGGGCATTAACAAGGTTAAAGAGCAACAGGTTTCAATATACGAAATATAGCAGGACAAGAGGACACAGCATGAGATTAGAGGGAGGCTGATTAAGGGGTAATGTGAGGAAGTTCATTTTCACAGAAAGGGTGGTGGATGCATGGAACGGCCTACCTCAGGAAGTGGTGGATATGAATACAGCGCAGAGCTTCAAACAGACATGGGATAGGCATAAGGGAGCAAAACAGATGTGTATGAGTAGATAGGCCATTGACAGAGCAAAGGCAGACAGCACATTCATAAGGTAGAAAAAGAAATGGGCAGATTGGATGGGCCTTGCGGTCCTTATCTGCTGTCAGCTTCTATGTTTCTATAGATACCTTCCTCAGGTGGATTTTCATTTAAATTATTTCTCTATTGAGTCGGTGGGCAGATATTATCTAAACTGGTAAATTTTTAGGTAGCTTTCAAATAAAGGGGTGTGGGCGTGGGGGACGGCAGCATTAATTTTTCCTTTATTGTTTTTTTAAATGTTGTCAGGAGTTTCGTTATGTTAAATAAGTTACCTGGTCTTTGGAATATATAGTATGTGATGCAAGGAATACACAATTGGATTTTATACGTTTTACTATCTAATGCATAACAATATGGAAGATGCAGTATGCTGGATTATGGTATGTTTGCTTAGTGGAATGTTATCTTCCTGATAAAAAGAAGTTTTAAAAAAGAAAGTAATTTAATTCATTACTGGTAATTCTTTGTTTTGTTTTTTTAACTTTGTATTTATGCGTCCTACTTGCCTCCTCTCTCCACTCTGACATCCTGTTCTGCAGGCTCCATTCTCATTGTGATCTGCCCCTAGAGCACCCGGTTCCACACTAAGTTACTCGGTATACCCCCGTGCTTACCACCCAAACCAACATACTATGTGTTGTGGAATCGGCACAGCGGAGTCTGTCAGACGAGCCTGGAGATCCCCCAGAGAGGTGTCGTCGCCTAGGAGAGACCAAGGTGTTTTTCCCTTGTTCTTCCCCAGACGTCAGCATGCAATGAGGGCCAATGAGCTAGGAGGTGCGCTGAGAAGTGCCTCCTGCTCCACCCCTCTGCTGAAATCTGACCAATACCCTTACTGCTTCTCCACCTATCGCACCTTCCACCCGGGGCTCCCCCAGATGGTGGTTATTGCAGCGGAAGCATGCAGCTAACTCCCCCGGAGAAGGAGAGCGGACGCTGGGTGCTCTATCCTTCTACTCCCCAGCCAACCCCCGGCAGCCCGTGCTCGTTCCCGAACCTGGGTCGCCAGCGTGGTATGAGGTAAGGCGTCCATCAGCTCAACCCTCAGTGCCACCAGGCAGTCCTTATTGGTAATTCTGGTTGGATGCAGGCTTCTTACCTTGTCAGGTAGAAAGGAGTGAGCATATCCCCCCCTCAAACAGAAAATAAGCTGCAACAGGAGAGTTTAAGACTGTCCCTTTCACCCAGTCTCCCAAGTCGTAAGTGGTTTCACAGCTTCTTGATAATAATGAAAGTTCACAGGAATCATAGGAACACGAGTCAGAAGCACTACCCATGTATGACTTACAATGGGTGCTACCTATAGTTTTTTTTTTTTTGTTGTTTTTTTTATATAACAAGCATTTGCCAATGCCGAACCTTTGATGCACTGGAAGATGTCCACCCCTGCACCTTGTTTATGCCCTTGAGGTACCTGAACGTGTCTACCATATTCCCCGCTCCATCCTTTCCTTCAGTGAGTACATATTGAGGTACTTTAATCTCTCCTGACATGTTCTGTGTTGCAAGCTATGCACCATCTTAGTTGCCTTTCTTCGGACTGGCTCCACTCTGTGCAATTCTGGAGGCCGCAACTGTGCAAGGACGTTGACGGAGTACTGTAGGTGAGGCATCACTAGTGCATTATACAATGGCATAACCACCTCATGCCTTCTGCTAGTGATACCTCTGCCTATGCACCCCAGCAAGCCACTGGCTGTCCTTGTAACATTTGTGCTCTGTTTTGACACCTTTAGGTCATCAGAACTGAACTTCTAGGTCCATTTCTTCCTTGGTGATTGTCAGCACACCCCCAATCCTGTAACTCTCCCCAGGTTTCCCTCTTCCCAGGTGCATTATTTGCACTTCTTTGCGTTGATCAGTTGCTACTCCTCAGACCATTTTTCAAGCCTCACCATGTCCCAGCTAATTCTCTCCACCCCTTCTGGAGTTTTCATTCTGTTACAGATGTTGGTGTCCTCTGCAAACAGGTAGACAGACCTTTTCTTCTAGCCCTTCCGCAATGTCTGTAATGAGGACACAGAACAGAACTGGTCCCAGGACTGATCCCCGAGATACCCAGCTGGTCATCACCCTCTCCCTGGATTGGAACCCATTACCACTACCCTTTGCCTCCTGTCTGCCAGCCAGTCTCTAACCCAGTTTATCAGCTTGTGCCCTGTGGCCAGACTACCCATCTTCTTAATCAGCCTTCTAAATGGTCAGTGTCGAAGACTTTCCTGAAATCAAGGTAGGTGACGTCCACCGTCCCTGCCTGATTTACTTCTTTACTGAGGCATTAGGGTTTCCAAATCTAACGCCAACCCCCAGCCTGCAGAGACTGACAGGCATTGGGAGATGTATGCCTTTGGGTCATCGGCCATAACACTCACACCATTCCACCTCACCCCACCATGTAGACACCAACACGCACTGCAGTGTGCCGTAGGGCCTTCATTCCTTATGCTCACCTCATTACATAAGGAAACAAGTTTCCAATTTCAAATACCTAGGTGTCACTTTAGACACCTCCCTCTCTTACCAGAGGCATACCCAAATTCTCTCCTCCTCAATCAGCTCTAGGGTAGGCATCCTGTACCGGCTCAAGCACTGCTTACCCCCCAAGGCTATGCAGCTCGCAGTCACCTCCTCCATCCTCTCCCTGGTGGACTATGGGATCACTATTACGGCTCTGCTGAACCCACCTCCCTGAATAGGATAAACATTGTCCTGAACAAAGCCTGCCGCCTAGTCACTGGTTGTGAGAGGCTAACCCACACCTGTGATCTTTGTCGTTATCTGGTTGGCTAAACTTCCAACATCGATTACAGTTCCACACCTGCATCCCATAAAAAAAATACACCTTCACCTAGCCCCGTCGGACTTTTCCCTTAATCAGTTCTGCACCTCACAGATGCAATCGAGACTCTCCGAACTCCCTTTCCTTGTACCTCAATGTAGAACTCTCTAGGGCAAAGATCCTTCCGATGCAGGCCCTCTCTGGCTCAATCGTTACCACACTCACTTTCACAGACCCACAGCATCTCTCAATTTAAAACAGGCCTCAAAGCTCACCTCCTTGAAAGAGCCATATGTGACTCACGGCTAACTCTGCTCACCCAGATGAACGCCCTCCTTCCCCCTACTCTTGACTCAGGGTCTCACAAGGCCCCATGTAACTCACCAAATCCCTGCCTGGGTAACCCAAGATTGCGGCCTAACTTCCTTACCAGTCATTAAGTTTTGCCTGGAATGCTCCTGTGATTTTGTTATGTATATTCTGTCTGTTTCAAGTATGTTCTCTACTGTATCTGTCTTCCCTCCACCCTTTGTAACCGACGTGGAGCCTTTGCAAAAGAGTCTGACTCAAAGGTTTGTAATTCCGATTGTTTCCAATAAATAAATAAATAAATAAAAATAAGTGGAGATGGGTGCAGTGCAGGAGAATGGGGTGAACGTTAGGGCCGAAGATCCCAAGGCACACCTTCATGCCCGTCACTGGCTGCAGGGTGGGGGTGGAATGGCATGAGCATTACGGTTGGAAACCCTAATGCCCCAGACATTTGTTGGTATTTTCACTCCAAGTTTTCAACATGAGCTTTGTAGGACCCCACCTCATGAAAAGTGGCACTACCATTTTGTTACTCAATCCCGAAAGGCGATTTTG
This sequence comes from Neoceratodus forsteri, assembly GCA_016271365.2. Classification (NCBI taxonomy): domain Eukaryota; kingdom Metazoa; phylum Chordata; order Ceratodontiformes; family Ceratodontidae; genus Neoceratodus; species Neoceratodus forsteri. The sequence goes on along the minus strand of CM057449.1, from coordinate 1,380,045,546 downwards.
TACAGCGACTGCGCCATTAGGCGCCAGAGGTGCGAAAATACATTTCAGGCAGAATGTGAAAAATGACAGCTATACTGTTCGTGAGGTAGTGTGAAAAACTGGCAATGCTCAATATTTAGAGTGAAAATATAAAAATTTGCCAAAGTTATACACCTGCCTTGCGAAATTTCAACGACCGAACGTAACTGCAGTTTTTGGGTATTTTTGTACCAAATTTTCAACATGGCCTTTGTGGGACCCCACCTCATGAACAGTGACACCGATTTTATTAATCTATCCTGGATGTTGATTTCACACACCGACCGCGCCATTCTGCAACACAGGTGCAAAAACACATATCGGGCAGGATGTGAAAAATAACAGCTGTACTGTTCAAAAGGAGATGTGAAAAAATGGTAATATTGAAAACCTGAAGTGAAAATATTAAAATTTGGTGAAGTTACGAACATGCTTAGAAACTGCACAATGCACGCTTGAAATGCAGTCAAATTTTTTGGAATTTTTTCACCAAATTTGTAACGTGGCCTTTTTGGGACCCCCACCTCATGAACAGTGGCACTGTCATTTAGTTAATCGGTCCCAAAAGGTGCTTCCGCTCGACCGCGAAATAACTTTTCGGGACAGAGTAACAAAGTGACAGTGTTCAAGACGTGGGGACCCAAGAACCCCATGTTGAAACTGTGGGGCCAAAAATTCCTAAAAATGGCTGAGAAACAGAAGTTGAAAACTCCCCACTGACTGACATTATACAGCGCTTAACTTTGATTCTTCAGTTCCCAGTTCAGCTTTGAAGAGTGCAGTAGTGTCCCGGTCCTCAGATGACAGCATCGACCTCAAGATGTAAGTACGGGGTGGAGGGGGTGTGGGGGCGAGGGTGGAGCGCAGGGGACTAGGGAGACTATGAGGACATTTTTTTCTTTAACTCTGCAAAAAAGAAAAGACTTCAGGGGACTCTACTTACCGGTATAAAAAAACACTTTTGGGCACACCGGGGTGGGCTCAGTGTGCCATATGAGCTGGGGGGATATATGCTGCCAACAAGGGGATTGGGCACCCTGTCAGCAAAGAAAGTGGGTCTGGGGAGCAGGAGGCATCAGACACCAGGACTGGGCAGCCCGGTGTTTGAAGATAAAAAAATTATATGGGCACACTGGGGTGGGTGCCCAGTGTGCCACAATTGGGGAGACAGGCAGACTCGAGGATTGGGCACTGATGTCGGCAAGGAGTTTAGGGAGAAACCAGTTTGATGCAGGATTCTGCATCGAAGAAAAGACATCAGGGAGAGTTCTTTCTTTAGGTTTTGTTTTTTTTAATAGATTTTGGCACACTGGGTAGGCTCACAGTGTGCCACATTAATTGTGGGTGGGTGGGGATACATGCCAACACAGGGATTGGGCAGCCTGATGTCAGCTTTAACAGACAACACCACAGCTAATGTTGAGGCGGGGGCAGAGAACTGAGCACTGGGAGAGAAAGCCACACATGCTGACGTTTAAGCTATTTTTTGGGGTCGGAGGGAGCAAAGACTGGCAGTAACTGCGGCCATGCACATTAGTGCATAACGCAAATGGCCGGAGATCGGGCTACAGAAGGAAATGAAGCACTCCCACTGGAGCGGTTCATTCCTTTTAAGTCCAGGACACGCCACGTCAGCAAAGCTGAACTGCTGTCATGAGCAGAGTGCCTACTCATTGGGGTGCACTGCCAAATCCACTGCAGTTTCAGCTGTAATTGGCTTGGCAGAGACACCTCATTTCCCATTATTATCCCACGACGTTTGGTGCGCAAGCGCATCAAACAGAACAAAAGAACAGGTTACTCACCTGTAAATACAGGTTACTCACCTGTAACAGGAGTTCTAGGAATGGTATATGTTGTTCATCCACACTGTCTGGCAGGTTCCTTGCCGTTTTAAATCTTGCCGGAAGGTCTTCAAGCTGGCTCCTCCCACCCACCCGGGTGGAAAAACTCTCGGCTCAGCCCCATGACGCCAGATCTGGCCCGCTGGAAGCTCAGGTTGTGCGTCGAAGCCGGGGAGGTCGGGTGGGTCGTGTGGATGAACAACATATACCATTCCTAGAACTCCTGTTACAGGTGAGTAACCTGTATTTCTAGGGACATGGATATGTTGTTCATCCACACTGTCTGGCAGACTCCTAGCAGTTCTCCGGGAGGAGGGAGGCAAGGCGCACACCCCCTACTTAGGGAATAGAGACTGGAGAACCGAGGCCCCAAAACCAGCATCCCAGCGTGACTCAAGGTCGATGTGGTAATGGGTAATAAAGTGTGTGCTGACTTCCAGGTAGCAGTCCTGCAGATTTCCTGGATAGGGACGTCCCTGGAAGCAGCCACCGATGCAGCAGTATGACGGGTAGAATGAGCTCTTATCCCTCTGGGAGGCTCCATGCCCGCCAACTTATAGCAGAGATCTATGCAGGAGGTGACCCACCTGCCTATTGTCCGCTTGGCTGCAGGTCTGCCAGAGTGCGGCTTCAGCGTAGGTGACAAACAGCTGGCGAACCTCTCCCAGATTTCAACCCGTGCACTCCTTATAATAAGAGCGCCCTTCTAGGGTCCAAAGTATGGAGCCTGTATTCAGCCTCCGAGGTGTGACTGGGGTAGAACACCAGCAGAGTCAACACCTGGTTAAGGTGAACTCCACACCACCTTCGGAAGGAATTTCGGTGAGGCGAGGACAACCTGTCCCTGTGGAAGACCAGGTAAGGAGACTCAATGCAGAGCGCCTGGAGTTCTCCCATCCTTCTGGCTGACGTGATAGCCACCAAGAAGGCGGTCTTCCACGGCAGGTGAGAGAGTTCACACCTGTGCATTGGTTTGAATGGCTTGCCCATGACCTTTGCCAGTACCAGCAGTAAATCCCACGGAGGTGGAGGTTCTCGCACCGGAGGAAATGTGATCAAGGCCTTTGAAGCGCCAGACCACCTTCTCCTGCGCCACAGACTGCTCCTCGGCCCGCGCCCGGGTAAGCAGAGATGGCTGCCAGTGCACCTTTAGGGTCGCCGACCTAAGCCCTTGACTAGAAAGGGACCATAAATAGTCCAAAATGCTTGCCAAAGAACAGGAGGAAGGGTCCAAGCCCTTGCCTGACACCAAATGGAAAATCTCTTCCATTTGAAGGCATAGCATTTCCTGGTCGACTCTACGGACGCCCAACAACATTGAGGACCTCGTCGGAAAGACCCAAGGTCTGGAACTCTAGCCGCTCAGGAACCAGGCCGTCAGGTGCAGGGATTGAAGGTCCGGATGGAACACCTTCCCCTGATTGACTGAGAGCAGGTCCGGGCGAGCTGGAAGCTGCCTCGGGAGCCTGGAGCTGAGGCTGAGGAGATCTGGGTACCAGAACTGGCGGGGCCAGTCTGGGGCTATCAGAATCACCTGCGCCTTGTCCCTCCTTGCCTTGAGAAGCACCTTGTGAATCAAGGGAAATGGGGGAAAGGTGTAAAAGAGGCCCGGGTCCACAGCCTCGAGAAGGCATCCCCCTGCAGCGAGCCCTGCTGAGGGGGGCGGGCATGAAACAGCCTCAGCTTCGCGTTCTCCCTGGAGGCAAACAGGTCCACCTGAGTGTGCCCCAGTGGGAGAACAGATCTTTACTACCTCCGCCAGGAGAGACCACTCGTGAGATGCAGCCCCTATCTGGCTCAGGGCATCGGCCAGGGTGTTGGAGGCTCCTGCCACATGAATGGCTAGGAGATCTGCCTCCAGGCTGCGCACGAGTGACCAAATGCGGAGAGCTTCCTTGCATAAAAGCATGGAACGCGTCCCGCCCTGGCGGTTTAGGTAGTACATGGTCGTGGTATTGTCCGTCTGGACTCGGACCACTTGACCCCGGAGGAACGGAGCAAAGGCGGTGAGAGCTAGGCGGACCGCTCGGAGCTCCAGCAGGTTGATGTGGCATTGGGACTCCCGCGGGGACCAGAGGCCGTGCGCTCGGTGTTCCCCCAGATGGGCACCCCAACCCATCAGAGAGGCATCGGTCGATAGAGAGACCGTCAGCTCGGGGCGGACAAACGGGATACCCTCCTGCAGATGCGATGGAATGGTCCACCATCGGAGAGTGTTCCACATCTCCTGGGTCACCATCACTAGCTGGTCCAATGAATCGCAGCGTTGTGACCACTGGCTGGCCAGTCCCCACTGAAGGGGGCGCATGCGCCAGCGTGTCCAACGGACCACGCTGGTGCAGGCTGCCATGAGACCAAAGGAGGCGCAAGAAGTCTAGAGGGCAGGATGAGCTGCCCAACCAGAAATGATTGGGCAAAGGGAGGTAAGAACCTCGCCCTGTCCCGCTGAGCAGCGCTCTGGCTCAAGAGAGTCGAGCTCTGCCCCAATAAAACAGAATCACCTGCTTGCTTGAGTTCCGACTTGGCCTCGCTGGAGAAGGCCGACTTGAGAGCAAACCTGGAGGCCAGATCTCTGGACCCTCCACCTCCTGTCTGGAGGGGCTGCTATCAGCCAATCGTCCCAGGTAAGGTACCGGACCCTCGGCACATGAGCTGTCACCACTGCAATGCATTTGGTGAAGACCCTGGGAGCTGAAGACAGGCCGAAGGGCATGGCTCGGAACTCGAAGAGGGATCCCTCCGCTCGAAAGCGAAGGAATCTCCGATGTGACGGACGGATAGGGACGTGAAAGAACGCGTCCTGCAGGTCCAGAGAGCAGAACCACACGCCGTGTTCCAGAGATGGTATTATCTGCGCCAGAGTGACCATCCTGAAGGTTCGAGACCTTAGGAACTTGTTCAGGTCGTGTAGGTCGAGAATGGGGCGCCAGCCCCCCGTCGGTTTCGGAACCAGGAAGTACCTGGACACAAACCCCGGGTCTGAGGGGTCCGCTACCTCCCTGATCACCTCCTTTGGAGGAGGAGGCGTATGCGGCTCGACGAGCCGACAGTGAGGCTGCGGACCCCGAGGCCCCCCGAGGTGCGACGGCTCTGAAGGGCGGGGCCTGCTCGATTTCCAGAGGCAGGCCTTTTCCCACCACCTCCAGTACCCACCTGTCCGCGGTAATAGCGGACCAGGCGGAAAGGAAGTGTCGGAGCCGTCCCCCCAGAGGAACCAGGTGAGGTGACTGGGATGAGGCGACACCCCTCAGCCGTCAATAAGCAGGCTTGAGAGAGGGACCGCCGAGGGACCTCCTGGGCCTTACCTCCCTGCTTCCTGTTGGAGGAAGCCACGGCTTGGGCTTGGGATGCAAGCTCCTAGCCTGCTGGCCCTGACGTTGTTGGGCCGGGATCGCCGCGCGGAGAAGGACGAAAGTGGCTTAGGCTGTGGCTTGCAGCCTTTGTCCTTCTGAGCTGAAGAAACCGAGTCCAAGGTAGCATTGGACTTCTCGATCTCTGCAGGTGACCTTCCACCCCAGGGCTGAAGAGAGTCAGTCCCAAAAGGGAACATCCGCCAACTTGTGCTGGGTATCCGGTAAAGGTGGATATCCTCAGCCAAGCCCGACGACGCATGGCCACTGTGGCCGCCACAGACCTGGCACATGAGTCCCCAATGTCTAAAGCAGTCTGGAGCTGCTGTTTGGCCACTGCCCTGCCCCGGTCCCGCACCTGCCTGACCGTAGTCTGCAGATCCGCGGGAAGATGAGGGACGACCTCATCCAGGGAGCCCAACAGGGCATGAGAAAAATGTGCCATGAGGACGGACGAACTGGCCTGATGAAGGCCGAGAGAGGACGCAGCATAGACTTTTCGCCTGGCATAATCCAATTTCTTGGATTCCTTGTCGGGAGGTTTGTCCACATCCCTGGCATTCCCGGCACACCGGAAAACGCTGTCGGTAACCAACCCCTCAGCCGAGGGGTGTTCTGAAAAACCAGACAGGGAACCGGTAGGGACCGCATACTTCCTGGCCATCCTGGCCGAAGGCGCAGGGCAGGAAGCAGGGCTGCCAAAGCTCCAAGGCTGATCACTGTGACTTCGCCACCGAAAGGCCTCCGTGAGGGGAAATCCTTCAGTCCAGAATCTCGTAGGGGATACCTGGCTGCTTAGAACGGGTTCGAGCTTCATCCTGGTGGACTCCAGAGATGAGCCAAGCAATCCTAGGAAGACCAAGGGCTATCGTCCACCGACTGTCCTCCTGAGGACTCCAAGTCCATTCACTTGGAGAAAGGGAGAATCATCCTCGGACTCGAAGAGTCCTCAAAGAGCTGCCTGGGCCTGAGCCACCCTCCACCGCCGAGGTCTATCAGGAGTGAGGGTGAGACAGCCTATGGGCAGTTCCCGAGCCGACCGAGAATATTGGTCGGAGCCCCAACTAGCGGCTGTGGAGGCGGAGGTTCCACCAGAATCGGTGGGCAGCTGGATTTGCCGAACAACCAGCCTGGGAACAGGCCTCGGCATAACGAGGGTTGTTTTGCCGCCCGTGACAGCTACTTAATAGCTGGGGAAGACGAGGTCGGCTTATTCCGGTCAGAAGGAGCTGTTGCCAAACAGGTTCTCATACCTCCGACGCAACTTAGCGCCAAGCCTTCGTCCGAGGAGGAGGAGGAAGAGGAAGAGCGGCGGCGCTGCTGCCGCAGAGTCAAGACCGAGATCGCTTATGACGGCGGATCGGCTGGACCACCGAGATGGCAGAGACTGAGACAGAGAACCTCGCCTAAGGCGAGGACGGTGCGGGAGGTGTCGGAATCGGCACTGTTCGACGATTCCACCGTAGGCTCCGGAACCGGAGGCACAGACGAGCTTAGACGGGATCCTCAACTCCCACCGGGGAACTGGGAGAGGGTTCTCAGCTTCTCCAGCCGACAACTCAGTTCTAACGGGTTTGAGAAAATCTCACCGCTGATGGGAGTCTCGGTCAACTGGCCTGACGGGACACCGTGGAAGCCAGTGGTCAAGCTGAGGGGTCGACCGAAGTCGACTGTCGACAACCAGGGAGAGGATCTTCCGCCTCCCAGCGCGACGGTGAGACTTACTTTGTCTCTTTGGACCAAGAAAAGGTCCAGAAAAGCTGGACCTCACCTTTCATCGAAGGGTCAGACAAAGCTCCTTAAAAGAAGTCAAGAGGCACCGAGAGAAGCCAGGACAAATACCGAGCCGAGGTAGAAGCGTGCACCCGCCTCCTCTTTGAGGGCGATCATCTGCTCGAGCTGATCCGCCGAGCCCGCCACCGCGGACACCGCAACAGACCTCTTTAGATTTAACCGAGGAATCTTTCTGGACGCCTCCAGCTGTAAATGGGCAGCACGGTCTTTTGAGGACGTGGGCAGAAAGAAGAGCACAGGTCGCGACCTGCGGGTCGTGCTCAAGGCCCAAGCAGTAGACGCATGTGGGTACGGATCCGTCCGGGTATCTTCTGCCCGCAAAGAGCATCTCAGAAATCAGGAGTCGATTGTCCACGCCATTGACGCGAGGAGAGAAGACGAGATCCTTTTAGCAAAAACTTTTGATTTGAAAATTCAAGAATTAGGACACGGTCTTATACATGAGAGCGTTAAGGAGGAACCTGAGCTTCAAGCGGCAAGGAAGATCTGGCGTCCATGGGGCGGAGCGCGACTTTACCACCGGTTGGGTGGGAGGCCAACGATGACCTTCCGGCAAGATTTATGTGGCAAGAACTGCAGACGGTGTGGATGAACAACATATCCATGTCCCTAGAACAGTGTTCTAGGAATGGATATGTTGTTCATCACACCTGGCATGTCCCATTCCATTTTAAATCTTGCCAAATCTTCGAGCTGAGCTCCTCCACCACCAGAATAGTTCTCTGCTAAGCTCTGCCCACACGACTAAAGATCTTAGCCCGCTGAACAGGTTGTCTGCCCGGGCCGGGAGGTCAGGTGGGTGTGTGGGTGTGGGTGTGTGTGTGTGTGTGTGGATGAACAATACCACTCCTAGAAAGGAAAATGCATCACCCGTAATGTGATCTTCTTGAATGAGTCTCCACCACTCATTCACACTACTAGTAGGATTAGGGCGGGCACTAGGACCCATCGGGGAGCAAACTTTTTGCTGGAGGTGGCGGCGTGAGAGATGGCGCCCGCGAGACACAGGCGCTCATGAGCTCGTGGTTCAGCGGTAACAACCTTCCTCCAGGCCGACGCCACCAACCGCCTCGGTGCCTTTTTTTACCAAGGAGTGCAGGCCTTCTTGTGAAATGTGTAACATTAGAAACACCGCGGACATAAGATAGTCCGATGGGCCGATGTAAGAAGGGTCAGTAAAGAAGTCCACAGCCTAAAGATTTGAGAGACAGTGAAGACCAACACAGCGGTGAGCTCGGGGATGAGGGAGGGGCGTAGGATGAGGCGTGGAGACCGCCCAAGAAGATCAAGAATTACGTAGGCAATGTATTTTCCTATCTTCCTGGACCTAAGTCTCCACCACTCATTCACACTAGTGGGAGAGTACCAAGCTAGATAATCCCCAAAAGGCGGCAGGAGAGCCAGAGCTCACATGTCTAAGGTAGAAGCCCATTAAGGATGGTTCTGCCGAATGTAATGTCGCCTCAGCATGAACATCCAGTGCATAGTGCTTATCGGCGGTATGCACTGAGCTCCAGTGGTGATGCAGATATCTCGCAATTGGAACATTGCGACTTCACAAGGGATGCCATGAGACGCCTTAGTAGAGTGAGCACACTCTACCTTCTAATTTAACCTGAGCCATGGAGTAGCAATGCTCAAGGCATGCCACTAACCATGAGGAGATGCATCTGATAGCGACAGGTTGGACCCAGCCGGGTGTCGCTGAAAGAAACAAAGAGTTGTTGAGTCTTGCTATGAACATCCGGGTTCTGTCCAAATAGAACCGCAAGGCTCTTCTAACATCCAAGGAATGAAGAGCCGTTCCTTCATTTGGAAATTAGCGAAGTAATGCGGAAAGTACCAGAGGTTGGTTTAGATGGAATTCTGACACAACCTTGGGAAGAAATTTTGGATGAGTACGGAGAACTACTTTGTCTTTATGGAAGACAGTATACGGAGGGTCTGTAACCAGGGCATGTATCTCAGAGACTCTGCGGGCTGAGGTAATGGCCCCCAGGAAGGCAGTCTTCCAGGTAAGAAATTTTAGCTCACAGGTAGCTAGGGGTTCGAAAGGCTTCCGAGTGAGCATGTCCAGCACCAGGTTAATGTCCCAGGCTGCAACTGGACGCTTAACAGGGGGTCTGATGAAGAATCATAAGAAATCTCTTCACCATAGGTAACTGAGCCAGAGTCAGGGATGAAACCAGCTCATGGAACGCTGAGATGGCACTAAGGTGAACTTTAACTGTGGAGTACTGAAGACCTGAGTTAGATAGGTCCAAAGATACTCCAGAACCTTGTCAGGAGGACAGGAAAAGGGGTTCCAAGAGGACTTTGCACAGAGAGAAAAGCGCACCATTTGGATGCGTATGTTTTCCGATGGTGGCTGGCTCCCGAGCAGCCAGAAGGATGCTCGAGACTCCACTGGGAGACGCTGAACCGATTCACTTCTCTCTCTTCAGGAGCCAAGCATGAAGGTGAAGTGATTTCAGGTTGGGATGGACCAAGAACCCTGGGTCAAGAGATTGACTTGCAAAGGAAGTGGACTTGTGCTCAAGCACACTCCATACCCTCATTGCTTCCCTGCAAGGGGATAGGTAAAACACCGCCTTGCTTGTTGATGTAATACATCACAGCTTTGCTGTCCGTTTGAAGGAGAATGTTCTTGAGACAAAGGACATCCTTCAGAGCTTGGATCATAGAGGACCGCTCTCACCTCCAAGACATTTATGTGGAGATGAGATTCGAACGGAGTCCATACACCTTGAGTGTGGAGGGAGAGACAGTGAGCTCCCCATCCCATTAGCGATGCGTCTGTGGTGATGGAGATCTGATGGTCTGGAAGAGCAAAGGGAAGCTTTGAGGAGATTGCTCTCTTGAGACCACCAGGTGAGAGACCTTGAGGGTTACGTCACCTTGATGGGATAAGACTGGGGTGAGGTCGGAGACCACTGAGTGGAAGAGCATCCATTGGGTAGTTCTCATGTGCAACCGGGCCAGGGGTACAGTGAACACCGAGGCACGCCATGAGACCCAACATGCGTTGCATCGCAGAGAGAGCTGTAACTGATTGGTTCTCCCGATGTAACGGGCCATCCGAAGGATGTCGATCTTCTGTCCTCTGGAAGGAAAGCCTTCATGGAAGAGGTGACTCAGAACGCCCCTAAGAAAAGGAGCCTCTGGGAGGGCTGCAGTTGGGATTTTTTCAGATTAAGCAGAGCTCCCATGGACGTGAGAAGACAGAAGTCGTTGCACGGCTTCAAAGTCCCTTAGGCTGGAGGCTTGCTAGAAGCCAATCGTCCAGGTGAGGAAAAAACTCGAAGTCCGCTTTCCTGAGATGCGCATGTGAGAACTGCACAACTTTGTAAAACTTCATGGCGCAGGATAGCCACCAAAAGGCAGGACTCTGAACTGATAATGCTGACCCAAAGCTACAAACCTGAAGAACTGAGTGGGTGGGGTGGGCGGGATATGCTGGTACGCATCCTGCATATCCAGAGGCCAGCCAGTCGTCCTGATGCAGCAAGGGTAACAGGGCAACATAGGAAATCATTTTGAATTTCTCCTGGGGAGGAATTTGTTCAGCTTTCTGAGGTCTAGAATGGGCGCATCCCCAGTTTTCTTTGGAACCAGAAAGAAACGAGTAGAACCCTGTGTTCAGCAATATGCGGGGCACCAGTTCTATTGCCCTGTTGTTCAGAAGGCCCTCGATCTCGGTGGTGAGGAGGTCTGACTGAGAAGCCGACAACCTGGGTTGTCGTCTGGGAGAACAATTTGGAGGGGAATTGAGAGAAGTAACCCCTCATGAATTATCGAAGGACCATTTGTCTGAAGTTATGGACTTCCCACCGTTGTAGAAGTACGTAAGGCGACCTCCACGAGGAGAAAGTTCCATCTCGGGCAGTGTGGATGAACGGGCCAACAACTCATAAGGTGGCGCTGGGGCTTTAGGCCCCTGCGGCTTTCTCTGCGTCTTCTTCTGAGGTTGGGCAGGTTGGCTTTTATGAAGCTTCCTCCGCTCTGCCTCGAGAAGGACTGACGACTAAGAAACTGGCGTCTGTTCGCATGCCCGGAGAGGGGCAGGCGGAGGTTCTGGCCAATTTAATGGCCGATCTAGTCTTTGGGAGGCTTCTAGGCTTGCTCCACCTGAGGGCCGAAAAGATAGGTGCCATCAAAGGCAGCGCCATTACCTGCTGACTGAGCGTGAGCCGAAGCGACAGCCAGGAATGGCGTCGAGTACAAATCCTCACAGCAGCTGAGCGAGGAAGCAGTGCCGAAGCGTCCATGGCGGCTTTGACTTGTTGGTTATTGGATTCAATACCTCTAGTAACGGTCAATAGAAGCTCTGACTTGGAGTCCGAATCTGGAAAAGCTTCAACCATTCTTTTCATAGAGTGCCACAGGATATACTCATACTGAGAAAAATAGCCTTGATAACTGGCATCAATACTTAGAGAGGAGGCAGCAAAGACTCTCTTACCTAATGTATCAATCTTACGAGACTCTTTGTTAATAGGTCGAGCTGAAGTAGTTTGAGGAAGAACGACCTTGTCTATTCTGCCAGGACTACAATAGGATCCATAAAATGCTTGGGATGCCAAAAATGGAGCGATCCTTGGGACTGAATACTTATCAATGGATTAGCCACTGAAGGATTAAGAGCAGGATTATTCCATACCATTTGGAGACAGCGTCTCGAGAGGAAGCTGGATCGGAGGAGTCAAATCGTAGGGATCTCCGAGCATGAAGATACTGGAGTCTTAATATCTTCCCAGGATGGAAGTGTCTGTAGTCTGGAGAGAAAGAGTGGATCTCAGGTTCTTCAACAGAGACTTAAGGACAGGTCCTCGACCACAGGCTCTGTAACAAGAAAGATACTGTTCCTCCACTTCATCACCCAACGAAGGTCTGGGTCAGGTTAACATCATCTCCTGATGGTCCAGAAAGGACTGTTTGGACAGGAAAGGAATGAAAATTAGGAAGGAGGAAATATCAGAAAAACAAGGAGAGTCCCCGAGGACCCCAGGCCCGAGACCAACCAAGACGGCAGCACCAAGGGAGGCACAGGCGCCAAGCACATGCGGCCCGGCAGAAACCCCCAGGCGGGCGCTCGCGAATGAAGCGCGCATACGGCGCCTCCTGGCTAGCGGCGCCAAACCCGACTAGCGCCACACACGGCGCCGTTGAACCAGCCAGCGGCGCCGGACACGCACGCCGCTCCGACCTAGCGGGCGCCGCCAGATTCAACATCGCCGCAGGACGGCTCCGCAAGACCCACCGGCACCAAAACGGCGCCGACAAGCCAACAGACCCCCGCAGAAGGCGCCGGAAAAGCCCCAGGAACCTGGAAAGCAGAGAGGAAGAAACAAAACCAGAGATAAGGGCATCGGTGGGCCCCGCGCCGCAGCCATGGGAGGGGAAACACCTAAGCAGTTCGCAGGCACCGAGAAGAAGGCGCCAGCGCGACTGGAAGGTCCAACCGCCCTACCTGATCGCGGAGGGCCCGAGGCTCGAGGCAACCGAGCCAGGCAGAAGAACCAACCTCCGAGCCCATCGCTCCCATAAGAGCGCCCACTGATGAAACTGCTCATCTGGAGCCCTACCTATAGGCGGGAGGGGCTCCGATGTCGAGACGACGACACCAGAAGTTGGCGACTCAAGAAGGAGACCGGCAACTAGCAATGATAACCCACCGCCGACGCCGCAGACATACCAGAGGGCGACCTCGAGAGATGCCTTCTCTTTTTTGACCTGTGGGCCGAAGAAGAGCTCGAGGCCGAACGGTGCCGTGAAAGCGACCGTTTATTTTTATGCCTGACGGGGGGACCGCCCATCCCCCCGGGCATCGGACTGACCGTTGTCGGAACCCCGCTGAGTTTCTTGAGAAGGAGGTTGACCGGACCCAGCCCGGCTGACTGAACAGCTTTCATACGAAGTCTCCCTACCGTCACCTGACCTGCTCATGGTTGACTCCGTCCAGTAGGCCGAGACTTCTTCAAGTAAGTTAAATTTAAGATATTAGAAAAAATTTTGAAATAGAATAAAATTAAGCGATACTACTATCATGATAATGTTACAAAAAACAAACTGAAAACTAAGCGCTAGTTTGAAGTTTGACTCCCGACAGGCGGCGGCGTGCTATACTGAAGCGCACTCGTGGACGGGAAAAAGGAACTGAGCGGTTGGAGGCGGCGCCGAGAAGGTGAATTACCGCAGCACGCGGCTCACAGGCGCCGTGTCTCGCGGGCGCCATCTCTCGCCAACCCTCCAGCAAAAAAGTTTGCTCCCGATGGGTCCTAGTGCCTCCGGCCCTAATCTCACTGTGAATGAGTGGTGGAGACTTAGGTCCAGGAAGATCTACAGTTACAGGTGAGTAACCTGTTCTAAGAGCATGGATAGGTTGTTCATCCACACTTCTTGGCAGACTCCAAGCAGTTCTCTGGTAGGAGGGAGGCAAGGCGCACACCCCTACTTAGGAAATAAAGATTGGAGAACCGAGGCTTCAAAACCAGTATCCCGGCGTGACAAAACAGTTTTATTTAACTCTAAAAATTGATTAGTGTTTTGCTCATAAAAGTTCTAAAACATTGTGAAAATGCATAGCACTTACCTCACTGTGTTTAACATAACACTTCTAGAAAACCTATATAAATACTTTCTGTACAGTTAGTATTGTCCTAAAAAAAAATTATTTAAAACCCTGCAAAAGGTCGATGTGGTAATGGGTAATAAAGGTGTTCGCTTACTTCCAGGTAGCAAGCTGACAGATTTCCTGGATAGGGATGTTCCTGGAAACGGCCAAGGAAGCAGCAGTATGGCGGGTAGAATGAGCTCTTATCCCTCTGGGAGGCTCCTTGCCCGCCAACTCGTAGCACAGATCTATGCATGATGTAATCCATCTCTCAATGGTCCATTGGGCTGCAGGTCTGCCAGAAGTGGCTTCAGCGTATGTGACGAAAAACTGGCGAACCTCTCCGCGAATTTCCGCCGTCCTCTCCTTATAATAGGAGAGAGCACATCTCAGGTCCAGGGTATGGAGCCTGTACTCTGCGTCCGAGGTGTAATTAGGGTAGTATACCGGTAGAGTCAAAACTGGTTAAGGTGAAACTCTACACCATCGCCGGAAAGAATTTCGGGTGGGGGGCACAGAACAACTTTGTCCCTGTGGAAGACCACATAAGGGGAGTCCACCGAAAGCGCCTGGAGCTCCTCTGTCCTTCTGGCTGACGTGATAACCACCAGGAAGGCAGTCTTCCACAAGTGTGACAACTCACACTTGCGCATGGGTTCGAATGGCTTGCCCATGAGCTTTGCCAGTACCAGCAGTAGATCCCATGGAGGTGGAGGTTCATGCACCGGAAGGGATACGTGATCCAGGCCTTTGAAAAAGCACCCGGCCACTGTCTCCTGCACCAATGTCGGCTGACCAGCCTGCGCCCAGTAAGCAGAAATGGCTGCCAGGTGCACCCTAACAGGTGAAGACCGTAGACCCCCTTTGGAGAGAGACCAAAGGTAGTAGAGGATGTTAGCCAGAGAACAGGCTAAGGGGTCCAGATCCTTACCCTGACACCAAATGGAAAACTTTTTCCATTTGAAGGCATAACATTTCCTGGTCAATTCCTTTCAAGATGCCTCCACCACGGTGTAGACATCTTTGGAAAGACCCAAAGCCTGCTACTCTAGCCGCTCAGGTACCAGGCTGTGAGGTGCAGGGATTGAAGGTCTGGATGAAGGACCTTCCCCTGGTTCAGAGATATCAGGTCCGGGCGTGTACAAAGCCGCTCCGGGGGCCTGAGGCTGAGGAGATCTGGATACCAGAACTGGCGCGGCCAGTCTGGGGCTACCACAATCACCTTCGCCTTGTTCCTCCTCACCTTGAGTAACACCCTGTGGATCAAGGGAAATGGAGGGAAGGCGTAGAGGAGGCCTGGGGTCCACAGCCTCGAGAAGGCATCCCCTTGCAGTGAGCCCTGCTGAAGGGGGGTGGGCATGAAGCAGCCTCAGTTTGGTATTTTCCCTGGTGGCAAACAGGTACATCATGGGTTTGCCCCAATGGGAGAACAGACTAAGCTACCTCTGGATAGAGACCACTCACGGGATGTCTGGCCTATATGGCTGAGAGTATCCGCCAGCTGGTTCAAGACTCCTGGCACATGGAGGGCTAGGAGGTCCGCCTCCAACCGGCTCACGAGGGTCCAGATTCGGAGCGCCTCCTTGCACAGCAGACGAGTGTGCGTGCCGCCCTGTTTGTTGAGGTAGTACATGGTAGTGGTATTGTCCATCTGGACTTGAACCACTTGACCCCGGAGTGGAGGAGCAAAAGCTGACAGTGCCAGTCTGACTGCGCTGAGCTCAAACAGGTTGATGTGGCATCGGACACCTCGGGAGTCCAGAACCTGTGGGTCCTGTTGTCCTGGTGGGGGGAAGACAAATGGGATCCTTCCTGGAACGGTCTGGAGCAGTCCACCAATGGAGAGTGTCCCATCTTCTGGGTTACAGTGACCAGCTGGTCGGAAATGACCGTGATGCTGTGTCCACTGTGCGGCCAGCTCCCACTGGAGGGGGCGCATGTACAACCGGGCCTAACGGACCACTGAAGTGCACGTTGCCATGTAACCCAGAAGGCGCAGAAAGTCCCGGGCAGGGTGCAAGTGCCCAAACAGAAATGATTGGGCAAAGGAGGCGAGAACCTCCACCCTGTCCGCTGGGAGACTAGCTCTGGCTCGACAAGAGTAGTGTTCTGCCCCAATGAAGCCCATCGCCTGCGAGGGCAAGAGTTCCGACTTGGCCTCATTGATCAGGAGGCCGAGCTGCGAGCAGGTTTGGAGGGCCAGATCCTTGGACTGCTCCACCTCCTGTTGGGTGGAACCTGCTAGGAGCCAGTCATCGAGGTAAGGCTAGATCCTGACACCCCGACGCCGTAGACAGGCTGCCACTACTGCAATGCATTTGGTGAAGACCCGTGGGGCCGATGACAGGCCGAATGGCATGGATCTGAACTCGTATAGGGTCTCTTCGACCCTGAAGCAGAGAAATCGCTGATGGGACGGATGGATTGGGACGTGAAAGAACACGTCCTGCAGAGCCAGTGAACAAAACCACGTTTCGCTCCAAGAATGGTGTGATCTGGTTCAGAGTGACCATCCGAAAGGTGCGTGACCTGAGATACTGGATAAGGTCGTGCAGATCTAGAATGGGGCGCAAGCCCTCCATCCATTTTGGTACCTGGAAATGAACCCTGGGTTGACTGGAGGATCTGCCACTTGAACCACTGCCTCCTTGAGAAGGAGCTGGGCGATGTCTCTCGGAGCCGACCGAGTGTGTGCCGATACTCTCCCCTCCCATGAGACGTGGGCTTGGCTGGGAGGGTACTGCACGAATTCCAGAGGAAGACCCTGGCCGACCCCTTCTAAGACCCATCTGTCCATGATAACATCGAACCAGGACCCAGAGCTGGTGTGACGGGAATGGGGTGGCAACCCCTATTCCATCACTGGGCAAGCTTGAAGGAAGAGGTTCCAAGGCCTGTACCCCAACCTCCTTGCCTGCGGAGGCCCGGACTTGGGCCGAGGGCGCCAAGCTTGTGCCTGCTGTTGCTGCCCACCATGAAAGCAGGGCTGCTGGGCTGCAGGAGCAGGGTGCCGAAAAGGCTTTTTCTTTTTCTGCTGCTTCTTGGTGCTAGGAGTGCTTTGAGCAGAAGTGGCAGAGTCCTAGGTGGCAATGGACTGCTCGATTCGCTGAAGGTGACCATCTACACCTGGGCCGAAGAGATCAGTGCCCAGGAAAAGATCATCAGTGAGCTTGTGCTGGGTATCCGCCGTAAAGGTGGAAAGCCTCAGCCAAGCCCTGCAGCGTGAAGCAACTGCAGCTGCCACCGAACGGGCGCAAGAGTCCCCAAGGTCCACAGCAATCTAAAGCCGCTGCTTGGCAACAGCACGGCCCTGGTCTCGGACCTGCTTAACCATACTCTAAAGGTCCGAGGGCAGGTTCTAGAGAACTTCATCTAAGGAGCCCAACAGGGCATGAGAGAAGTGCGCCATGATGATGGCCAAGCACACCTGACAGAGGCCTAGAGAGGAAGCTGCATAGACCTTCCTGGCCGTGTGGTCCAGTTTTTTGGACTCCTTGTCTAGAGGTCTATCAGTGTCAGCAGAGCTGTCTGTGCATCTGAACACTGAGGCAGTCACCAACCCCTCGGCCGACGGGTGTTCTGTGACCCCAAGAGGGACCCACTGGGCACCACATACTTGCGGGCCATCCAGGCAGACGGCGCTGGGCAGGAGGCAGGATGCTGCCAGAGCTCCACGCCAGCCCAACAATGGCTTCGGCCACAGGAAAGGCTTCCATGGGTGTATCCCCTCTTTTAAGGTTATCTATAAGAGGGTACTCCGCCCTTTTCTGGACAGGCTCCAGGGACATCCCCATGGATTCGGAGATGAGGTGGAGAATCCCCAGAAATGACGTAAGGCCCTCCTTCATCGATAGACTCATCATCCCAAGGGTGAGAGTGTAGGTCGTGTCATCCGTATCTGACTAATCCAGATAAAAGTGGTCGGCCACCAAGGTCCCCTTGAACACGCCTGGGGCGATAAGGCGTTAAGGGTGATCGATGACTTACGTGGCAGTCCCAGAACTGTCCGAGAATTCTTCATAGGAGCCCATCATGAAGGCAGTTTAGGCGGCAGCTCCACCACAACTGGCAGAGAGACACATTTTAGCCGAACCGGAACGGGTTTAGCCGGCTCTGCAGGCGGGATAACCGATTTGACTGGTTCCAAATGAGTCTAAGTAATGGCCGGAGTAGAAACCGCGGCCCGTTTCTATCCAGGCAGAATCAGCTGCTGCCACATTAAATCCTTGTAGCATTGCCGGAGTTTCCACTGAAGTCTCTCCCCATCAGAGGGCGATGAGAATGACCGGTGAAGTTGCCTCTTTTTGGAGCACTTATACGCGTTCCTTGGCTGCTCGGGACACACCGGGGAAACCGGTGATTTACCCAGATCAGGGTCCAGTTCCTCAATGGGATTCCTAGCTGGCTGGGTCTCCTCATCAGCAAGAGGCAGGACCGGAGTCCTAGTCAAAGTTCTCGGCCTAGTCGGGAGACAACAGGTCAACAGGATCGAGAATGATCTCAACCTAATTTATCGAGACCTCGGTCGACTGGCCAAACAGCAGGGCCAAGAAGCCAGCACCCGAGGAAGTAATTTCAACCAAAGTCGATACTGCCGGCTCCTGAGACGGAGATCGCTCACGATCCAAAGAGCATCTCCACTGAAACAGAGTTTTTTGGATCCTTTTCCTTCCTATGGGACCGGGAGGAATGCAAGCCCGCAGGTCAGTCGCCCTTAGTGGGGAGGGATTGGCACAGCTCCCGGAAGGAGCCCGAAAACATGGAGCCCAGGTTGAGGAGAACAAAAATCAACTGGGAAGGGGATTCTACAGCCCACGCCACTTCTTCGAAGACCTGCATCTGTTCCAACTGCTTGGCGGACCCTGCCACCGCGGAGACCGCCCACCGGGCCTCTTTGGATTTCACCGGAGGATTCGGTTTCTTGGGCTTGCCTAACTTAAGGCAAAGACCATTAATAGGATGTTCGGATGAAACGCGAGGCATATCTTGCAAGTTTGGGTGTCATGGCTGACACCCAGGCAGTATATGCATGTGGTATGTGGACTGTGCACAACATTTTTTGGCCACACAGGCAGAGGTGAAATCCGGGGGAAGATTCATCTTCCATGACTGAGTAACAAATATCACAGTCGCTAGCTTGAACGAGCCAAATTTTTGGAATAACCAAAGGGTTTAAAGCCAGGGCCTACAAAAAGCGACAGCAAAGAGGAGGCAACCCGAATCTTCCAGCGGAAAGGAAGATCTGGTGTCATGGAGCAGAGCCGAGGGTTATACCACTCGGTTGGGTGGGAGAAGCCAGCCTGAAGACCTTGCGGCAAGATTTAAAGGGGAAAGGGACATGCCAATATGGGTGGATGAACATATCCATGTCCCTGGAAATGCTGCTTTCCACATTAGAAACTTCAACTCACAAGTCGCAATAGGCTCTCGAGTGAGCTTATCCAGCACAAGGTGGATATTCCAAGAAGTCACCGGCTTTCTGATGGGAGGCCTTGTGTGCAGAATATCCCAGAGGTACCTCTTAATCAGTGGCAGCTGTGCTAAACATGAGGGCACCTACAGGTTTGTGGTATGCTTATATTGCACACAGGTTTATCTCAACTGTTTAATACTGCAGACCAGGATAACAAAGATCCGGTAAGTACTGCAATACCTTTTCACGTGGACACCTGAAAGGGTCCACTGGGAATGTGAAGCATCTTTTCCACTTGGCTGTGTACGTCTTCCTGGTAAAATGTTTAGGTGTAGCCAAAAGCATTTCAGAGATCCTGTGGGATACCTAGAACCTGTTCACTTCTATCACTTCAGGAACCAGGCCTTTTTTTTTTTTTAAATAAATCTCATCTTTATTGATTTTCCAACATGTATACACAAAGACAAACATTTGACAGGTCATAGGAAGTACATTTCATTTATATAATAGTATAAGGATTAAAAGACAATTCCTAGGGTGCACTTCCTTAATAAAAAGTCAATCAGGTTCCAGAGATCAGCTTAGCAAATTGCTTATACAATACGTTGTGTCCTTTAATGACCAGTAATTCGTCAATCAGGATTGGATGGGCAGCCTCCCTTTTTTTGGGTGGGGGGGGGGAGATAGCATTTCAATTTAATGCATTCTGATACTATTGTTCAATGGTGCAACATTAGTAGTAGCTACCAAAATTTCAATGAACTATATTCTTAGGATACCACAACAAAGTTCCATGGCCCTATTACCAGCTCCACTTACTGACTCCCTTTCTGGGTTTGCAGAGTTTAAGATCAAATGGGATATGGGGCCGTGTGAGGAGAAGGACCATGTAAAAGCATCTATCCTAAATAGATACTTCTGCTCAGTAGTTACTAAAGAGAAGGTAGGGCAGGGCCCAGTGCTCAGCACCATGGACACAGGAGGGAGGTGTGCACTAGTTCCTTCACAAAAGAAAGGGTCCTACAAGAGCTCGATAAGCTCAGGGTGGACAAGGCAATGGGACCTAATGGCATACATCCCAGTGTACTAAAGGAGCTAAGGGTGGAACTAGCAGAACCATCACCAGAACTGTTTAGTGAGTCTCTGAGCACAGGAGAGGTCCCAGAAGACTGGAGAAAGGCTCAAGTGATCCCACTCCACAAGAGTGGTAGCAGGGAGGAGGCAGGAACTACAGATCAGTCAGTCTTACCTCAGTAGTGGGCAAGATTATGGAAACACTCCTTAAGGAAAGGATAGTGCACCACCTGGAATCCATAGGAGCACAGGATCCAAGACAGCATGGGTTTACAAAAAGGAAGGTCCTGTCAAACTAATCTCATAAATTTCTTTGACTAGGTAACCAGAGTGGTGGACCAAGGGGGAGCAGTTGATGTCGCCTACCTTGACTTCAGCAAAGCTTTCAATACCGTTCCACATAGAAGGTTGATTAATAAGCTGGGTAGGCTTGGGGTGGGTCAGACGTTGGTCAACTGGGTGGCAAACTGGTAGACTGGCAGAAAACAGAGAGTGGTGGCAAACGGTATAGTCAGAAGAGATGCAAGTCACAAGTGGGGTACCTCAAGGATCATATTGGGGCCAGTCCTCTTCAATATCTTCATCAGTGACATTGCAGATGGACTGGAGGGTATGGTTTTGTCTTTTTTGCAGATGACACCAAGATCTGCAACAGAGTAGATGATCCAGATGGGGTGGGTAGAATGAGAAGAGATCTGGAAAAAACAGCAAAATGGTTCGAAGAGTGGCAACTGGGGTTTAACACAAAGAAGTGCAAGATCATGCACATATAGAAGAGAAACCCTGAAGCCACCTACAGGCTGGGAGGGGAGTTGCTGGCAGTCACAAGGCAAGAAAGAGACTTGGGCGTCATCACCAATGACCTGAAATCATCCAAGCAGACCACTAAAGCAGCAGGTAAGGCTAGAGGGATGTTGGGGTGTATTAGTACGGGTATCACAAGTCGGAAGAGGGAGGTAATAATCCTCTTACAAGACACTGGTTAGGCCCTATCTGGAGTAATTGCATGCAGTACTGGAGGCCACACCTTCACAAGGACATTAACCAAACTGAGGCAGTCTAGAGAAGGGCAACCAAAATGGTGCAGGGACTGCATCAGAAAACATGAGGACAGATTAACTGAGCTCAATATGTATACCTTACAGCAAAGGAGGGAGAGAGGTGATATGATCGAAACATTCAAACACCTTAAGGGCACTAACAAGATGAGAGTCTAACATGTTTCAATATAAGAAAATTAGCAGGACAAGAGGACACAGCATGAGATTAGAGGGAGGCCAATTAAGGGGTAATGTGAGGAAGTTCTTTTTCACAAAAAGGGTGGTGGATGCATGGAACGGCCTATCTCAGGAAGTGGTGGACAGGAATACAGTGCAGGGCTTCAAACAAGCATGGGATAGGCATAAGGGTACAATACAGATGAGCATGAATAGATAGGCCATTGACACAGCAAACGCCAATGGCACATTCATAAGGTAGAAAAAGAAATGGGCAGACTGGATGGGCCTTGCGGTCCTTATCTGCCGTCAACTCTGTTTCTATGTAATTTAGTGTTATTCACCTGCAGTTGTTGCTGACCCCGGCAGAGCTGTCCCCAACCCACTGCCCCCAGGGGTGAAGAGCAGAAGTGGTGGACATCCAATCTTAACCTACAGCTATAGTTATTTTCTATGAGGTGGAGTGGGAGTGGAGTACAGCAGTACCCGGGAGTGGGGAGAGGAGGGTCACCCCCAAGAGCCCCACTAATTTCCTAGTTATGGGACGAATGATTCATCCTTCAGCATTTAGTATATTTGCCATCTGGAGGAAAAGCTCTCCTCTCTCATTTAGGTTGCGAGTTATCTGTTCTAATTGACATATCTGTTTAGTTACAGCACACCAATCATGTATTGTGGGTGTTTTTGTAGTTAGCCAGAACCTCCTGGTCACTTTCTTGGCCACTGTTAAAAAGCAGGTGAATGAGATACCTAGTGGTAGAATTCTTATGTTCTTGAGGAAGAGGTACATTTCTTTAATCGAATTTGGGGGCCGAATAATTCCTGCAGATGGTCCCGTAGCTGTTTGAAAAATGATCTGCGGCCGGGGCAGGACCACATAACGTGGGTGTGTTGCTATCGTTTCTTCACACTGTCAACAGCAAGTTGCTGACCCAATGGATGAATAGTGACTGGTTATCATAGAGGTTTTAAAATATCTGATGAGATTCTTCCATGTGTATTCACGCCACTAGTGTGAACTGGTGACTCAAGCCGCATGCTCGTTGTCAATCCTCTTGAGTGAGAGGGCTGATTGTCTCCTCCTGCCATTGTAGGCATATGTTTTCTGTAGAGGACACCCCCCCCCCCCCCCTCCGAATTCAGGACTTGGTAGTAAACTGATACTAAGTGCGAACTATCTGGTGTTACGTTAAGGTGGGCTTGAATGTGTAGCAGAGGCGGGTACCTATCCGGCATTCAGGTTGCCATGGGCAGGTCCTGAACGAAGTGCCGCAGTTGTAAGTACCAGTAAAAATCCCGGTGTGGTAGGTTAAATCGCCTCTGTATGTGTTCAAATGGCCAAAGCTCTCCCAAAGTCATTATTTGTGCGGGGTATTTTAGACCGTATCTCTTCCATGTCCGGAAGTCGTGGTCTAGTCTGTTTGGAAAGAAACCATTAAGGCTAGTGATTGGGCAAATCAGAGCCAGGAAAGGAGTTAGCAGTTGTGTTTTTTTAATAATCTGCCAGATCTTCCAGCTGTGTTTTAGCCAAGGGTTTAAGGAGTATGGGGGTCCTGATTCAGTTACCTGCTGGTATACAGGAATTGGAAGTGTACATCACTGCCTATAAAGGACTGTTCTGTTTGCATCCAGTGCAGTGTGGTTGTCCTATTCTGTCTAGCCATTAGATGGGTTAAAGTTGCTGCTCGGTGATATAATTGTAGGTCTGGAAAGGATAACTCCATCCTGACGTGACAGGGTGAGTATTTTTAGGCAGACCCACCTGACGTGACAGGGTGAGTATTTTTAGGCAGACCCAGTGGGTCTCTGACCAGCCCAGATAAATTGAGATAAGGCGGTTCCACTCCCCTGAAAGTTTTCTGTGGGATGAAAATGGCAATATTCTGAAATAGGTATAGAGCTCTGGGTAAGGTGATCATCCAACTTAAAATCAATCTTCCTAGTGAGGCTCAGGGTCAAAGTTGCCCCCGAGGCCAGATCTGTCTAACTGTGATGTAAAGGGGAGCATAATTATTTTTTATATGCAGCTTCGGTAGACTGGGAGATATATATACACCCAAATATTTTAGTTTGTTCAACTCATTGCCTCCACAGGAGCTCTCCGAAGTTACACCACTTGTCTCCTGTATACTGTTAATAGTAAATCCTAGGCCTTGCTAAGCAAAATCAAGCTATAGTCAGCATGCCATAAACAAATACCAACAGCTCAAGAACCGTAAGAGCTAGACAAAGTATGAGTGGCAAAGTTGTTCAGCACAAAATTACTTTTCCAGTGGTGGTATGCATAGAATACGTAATTTTTTTTTTCTATGCTGGTTGAAACAGCAAAAAAAATATTTTCACTAAATCAGGCAAAATAAGCCATACACACCATACCATAAACAAATACAAATAACTCCTAAAGTATACATGATACACAGAATATCACTGGCAAAGTTGTTCGGCACAATATTACCTTTCCAACAGTGCTATGCAGTCAAATATATATTATATTCTGTTACATCATATATTAAAATATATGAGAGACTTCTCCAGACGTTGCCAGGGCACACAGGAAGTCAGCAGCTGACTTCTGTAGGCATCCTCAGGACACCCCAGTGTATTTTACTGACACCTACAGGAGTCTTCTAGGAGACAATGAGTTAAGTTCCATCAACAAGGGATGATGTTCCATATGTGTGTTGAGGGGGAAGTAATGAAAGGCGAGCATCTCCATCTTAGCTAGGTTCAATTTATATCCCGAAATCTGACTGAATTTGTCCAGGATTTGTTTTATAGCTGGGGGGGGTTTCCTCAGGGTTTAAGAGGTACAGTAAAATGTCATCGGCATACAATGCTATGCGATGCTCCGAGTCTCCCATCATCACCCCATAGATGTTGCTGGCCTCTCAAATATGTTGTGCTAATGGCTCAATAAAGAAACATAGAATTTGACGGCAGGTAAGGACCGCTTGGCCCACCCAGTCTGCCCATTTCCCTACCTGATGGATATGCTGCAGATTCTAGTTAAACAGCTTACTTCCTCCTGCCCCCACTAGAATTGCCTTATGCCTGTCCCTTGCATTCTTGAATCCTCGCACTGTTCCGACTCCACAACCTACTCAGGAAGGCTGTCCCCATGCATCCACAACTCTCTGTTAAACAATACTTTCTAACATTACCTCCGAGTCATCCCCCCATCTTCAAATTGTGCCCCCTTGTTCTTGCACATCTCTTTCTGGAAGATACTACCCTCTCGTACCTTATTAATTCCCTTGAGATACTTGAAAGTTTTTATCATGTCCCCCCTCTCCCTCCTTTCCTCAAGGGTATACATATTAAGCTGCATTAGTCTCTCCTCTTATGTCTTCTGGTGCAGACCTTGCACCATTTTGGTTGCTCTCCTCTGCACAGCCTCCACTCTGTCTATGTCTTCGCAGAGATGGGGTCTCCAGAATTGCACGCAGTACTCCAGATGGGGTCTCACTAACTGTCTGTAGAGAGAGAAAACAACTTCCTGTTTTCTACTGTTGATGCCTCTCCTATGCATCCCAGTATCCCTCCCCAACAGCCCTCCTTACTGCCTTCTCGCATTGCTTGCCCACTTTTAGGTCATCTGATATAATTACTCCTAGGTCTCTTTCGATTTTTGTTATTAACTCACCCCCCATTGTCTACTCTTCCCCTGGATTTTTGTTTCCCAGATGCATTACCTTGCACTTCTTTGCACTGAATCTGAGCTGCCACGTATTTGACCATTCCTCCAACCTTGTCAAGTCCCTTTTCATTCTTTCCACCCCACCTTGTGCATCAACCCTGTTGCAGATCTTTGTGTCATCTGCAAAGAGGCATACCTTTCCTTCCAGGTGCTCTCCAGTGTCACTTATAAAGATATTAAAGAGAACTGGTCCCAGTACCGAACCCTGCTACACCCCCACTAGTTACTCTCCTTTCTTCACTGTGGACTCCATTTACTATTACCTTTTGTGTCCTGTTGTCCAGCCAGTTTTTTTATCCAGGCTACCACCTTGGGACCCACTCCAAGGCTGGCTAACTTGTATATTAATTTTTTGTGCAAGACTGTGTCGAATGCCCTGCTAAAATCTAGGCAGGCCATATCCACAAGCCCTCCCTGGTACACTACTTTGGTCACCCAGTCAAAGAAATCTATTAGGTTCGTCTGACATGACCTTCCTGCTGTAAACCATGCTGCCTTGGGTCCTGTGTCCCACTGGCCTCTAGGTACTCAACAATTCTTTCCTTCAGAAGTGATTCCATCATTTTCCCTACCACTGAAGTCAAACTAACTGGTCTGTAGTTTCCTGCCTCTGCCCAGCTCCCACTTTTGTGAAGTGGAATCACATTTGCCCTCCTCCAGTCCTCAGGTACCACTCCATCCTCCCATGATTTGTTAAAGACAGTAGTCAGTGGTGTTACTAGTTCTACCCTTAGTTCTTTTAGTATTCTTGGGTGAATCCCATCAGGCCCCATTGCTTTGTCCACCCTCAGTTTCAAGAGTTCTTTCAAAACCCTTTCTTCTGTGAATGGACTGGTATCGACCCCCCATTCAGAGTTTCTCCCTTGTTTGGTTTAGGCACCTCCCCCTCCTCATCTGTTAATACTGTTTCGTTTTTGCTTGTTTTGTTGAATTTTGTTGACCGAGTAAGCCCAAAGGGCCCAGAAGTCCCGTTTTCTGGGGCGACCAAGGGGGAGGGGATACAGATGGTAAGCAACTGAAACTGAACCAGATTAAGCTGTTGGTGGTATTTTTAGTGACAGAGGGAAATTTGGCCAGGACACTGGGGACATTCCCCTGCTCTTTTCGATAAGTGCCATGGGATCTTTAACATCCACCTGAACTACCACCAATCCAGGCAGATGGGACCTCGGTTTAACGTCTCATCCGAAGGACTGAGCAGAAATATTCGTTCAGTATACCCGCTTTTTCACTGCACCCTCTGCCCACATTCCCTCTCCTTCATCAAGTCTCTATATCCCTCCCTTGGTCTTTCTTCGCTCCCTAATGTACCTATAAAAGGTTTTATCCCCCTTCTTAACAGAGTTGGCTATCTTTTCCTCAGTTTGTGCCTTTGCTATTCTAACTGCCTTCCCTGCCTCCTTCTGCTTTAACTGTTAAAGTTCTCTGTCCTGCTCCTTCAGTGTTTCCTTACATTTCCTGAATGCTATCCTTTTCTCCTTAACCGTCCCTGCCACCTCTTGAGAACCATAGTGTTTTTTTCCTTCATTCTGTTTTACTGATTTGCTTCACACAAAGGCTTGTTGCCTCTGTGATGGCTGCAAACAGAAAGGGGGGGGGGAGACAGGGGACAACTCTGCCTGGTTTTCCCCTTTTCAGGTGAAAATAATTGGAGTGATGTCCGTCTACCTTGACACATGCCTGAGGAGACGCGTACATATTCTGCAGGACTTATCAGGGGTCTGGCGAATCCTAATTTATCTAGAACCTTATATAAGAAGGGCCAAGCGACTCTATTGAACGCTTTTTCGGCGTCCAAACTGATCAGTACTGACAGCGTTAGAGGTTTGCATTTTATGGGTAATGTGGAGGGTGCGCCGGATCTCTGTTGTGGAGTGGTCCCTCACGAATCCCGTTTGGTCCTGATCAATCTATTGGGGCATGATCTGGTCTATACGCTGGACTAATATGTGCATAAATAATTTGTAATTCACGTTTAAAACTGAAATTGGCCTATATGAACTACGTAACTTCGGGTTTTTCCCTGGTTTCAGTATTACTGAAATGGTTGCAAACGACCAGGATGGTGGTGGGAGGTCACCTTCCAGGACTAAATTGAATAAAGTGAGGAGTTTAGGAGCTGTTTGTAGTTTATTAGTTTTACAAAACTCACTCCCATATCCATCTGGACCTGGGGACTTGAGGGCTTTTGCTGTGGAAATCGCAGTCATGAGCTCAAGCTCAGTTATAGGGGTGGTCAGTGCCTTTCTCTGGTCAGTAGCAAGTTGGGGCTTAGTTATTTCCTGTAGGTAGTCCGTGATCTGTTGCTCCAGAGGGGTGTGCTCTGGAGTATAAAAGGTGGAGAAGTACGAGGTGAAAATCTCTGCTATATCATGAATTTTAGTTAAGGGTTAACCCCCTGCAGGATGCCTAACAGTAGTGACAGCAGATGCCTTCTTCTGCCTACGCACCTGGTAGGCCAACAATCTGGTAACCCTGGGACCTACCTCATAATACCTCTGCCTCAGAAAAGTCAAAGCGATTTCAGTCTGTTGTAGAGCTAAACGCTGCATCTCAGATTTTGTTTCCTGAAGCTGAGGCAGCACCGAGGCATTCCCCATCTTGTACGCCATTTGTAAAAAAATGCAGTCTCTCCTCCAGACTGGCCCTTCGTTCCTTTCGTTGTCTGTTCAATTCTGCAGTGTGCTGTATAAATGTGGCCTCGGAGGACAGCTTTTATGGTGTCCCAGTGTATGGCTGGGGATGTCTCAGCTAGGGGGTTATTTTCCAGGATCTCTGTTATTTTGTCTGAGATAAATTCCCGGACTTGTCCAGAGCAAAGATAAGGGTTAAGCCTCCAACGTGTGCTTTTAATTTGGAGGCCCATGTCCCAGGTGGATATCAGAGGAGCATGGTCAGAGAGGGTGATGTCACCCATTTCAGTATTGCTCAGAAAGCCCAGATTTTCCACTTGTGTGTAGGTTTGGTCAATGCACGAGTATGTCTGGCGGGCAGTGGAGTAGAGCAAGTAGTTTCTAGTATGTGGATATAGGTGTCTCCAGACATCGCTCCACCCAACCTCAGCAACAAACCTTTTAAAGAATTTTTGTGCTGCTGACTGCCTCGGCGGTCTCAGGCTAGAGGAGTCCAGAGCAGAATCCGGTGCCAGGTTGAAATCCCCTGCAAGCAGGAGAGTTCCCTTCATGTTCTGCACTATTCTGTCCAGAAGTATCCTCGCTGAGGAACAGGCAAAGCTGGGGGAAAATACACTTTGGCCAGTGTGACCTGCATACCATTTAGTGTACGCTGGACAATTACCAGTCTGCCCTCTGGATCCTCCAGCGTGAGTTCGTACTGAAAAGGAGTACTTGAGGGTACAATTATAGCACCCCCCCCCCCGCTGGATGAGCAGGAACCAGGCCTAATGCGGACATTGGTGCATAGGATGGAGTAGCTGACCCTCAGATAACTAAGTCTGGAGTGGCAGAGCCCTTGATTTGCTCACTGAAAGCTGATTCAACAGAGGAAACCACTATCTGCTGAGACGAGTGGGGGGGCACTAGTATCAAATATTCAAAAAACAAGTTACAGAAGTGGCCATGCCTCTAGTGGAATGAGCACAAAGTTCCTTACTGTACTTCCTGTAACAAAACGTAATACAAAGTGCTAGCCATTTGAACAAGCACCGTTTAGAAACTGGGACCCAGAAGGTTGTGTTGGGATGGTTTTCCTCACTCCTGATGGCTCTACCCTATGACGTACCCCAGGGTTTGGTTCTTTTGCCCATGCTGTTCGCGATGTATATGCTACCCCCCCCCCATACGATCTGTAGGAAATATGGGCTTGGGTTTCATTGGTATGCAGTGGATACCCAAGCTGTATATGTCCTTTGCACACGGGACACCAGAGGCAGTGAATGTGCCAAACTGGTGCCTGGCTGAGATCCAAGACTGGATGTCATCCAGCTGGCTGAGACTCAACCTGGGTAAAACTGAAGTACTGGTGGTGGAGGCAGGCCACGGGATGCGAGTGGCAACCAAGAGGGTGACTGGGCTTCACCTCAGCCCCTCTGGGCTCTTGCCTGTGACAGTAGTGAGAAATCTGGGAGTCATTCTGGATGAGAGGCTAATATTTGAGGCTAAGGTTTCAGCAGTAGTCTGGAATGGCGTTTACCAACTACAGAAATCAGCCTGATTAGATTCCTTATGCCTCCAAGTGACCTGGCCACACTGGTGAATGCATCTGTAACCGAGCATTACTGAAAACGCTCTGTACCTTGTGGTCAAAGGAGGTACACTGTGGCACCTAGAGCTGGTGCAGAATGCAGCTTCAAGGCTGCTGACTGGCCTTCCAAACTAGTGTCATGTCTCCCCGGCACTGCAAGATAAGCATTGCCTGCCGTTCAAGGGTCGTATTTCCTTTAAAGTTGACTTGCCAACTTACAAGGGCCAACACAGCCCATGGCAGGGTTAACTGGCGGCTCTTCTGCACCCTTACATATGCTGGCATCTTGTTTGCTCCACTGAGGAGGGCCTCCTTATAGTTCACAGGGTGCCAGGCATTCAAACTGGCTGGCCCAAACCTTTGGAACTCTTTTAGCAAGATCTCTGAGGGAGGCCCCCCCCCCTCAGTGGATGTCTTTAAGCAGGGTCTGAAAATGTACCCGTTTGCACAGACATCTGGGGACTGATCTCCCTTTTTCCAACTCCCCAATCTATAAAGTAGTTATGAATAAGTTGATATTGTTCTGATAAATTTTCGATTTTATGAAATTGTGAGTGCAATGCTGCTGCTCTATGCTTGTAATGGCACCCGGAGCCAATGGGGAAGGGCACCAACATATGAATAGGATGGCGGCTGCTACTACTACTACTACTACTACTACTACAACTACATTCATGATCTGTTGCTGGACATTTGGGGTAAAGTTGGCTGTCTGGATGTAAAGTTAGCAGTCTGTAGCCATGAGTGCTACCTGATGCAAATACACCTGCAGTCATGCAGCAAGCTGTTGGGTGGCTGTTGGACTCAATACCTTATTTAACAACTACCAGCCTCTCATTTTGCCTCCATTTCTAGCAGGGCCTCTGCCAGAGACTTAAGCTTGCACCACAGGGCATAATCATACCTCGAGAAGTGACCCTGGTTGCTAGCTATCCCCATGCCAAGAGTAGCCAAGGGATAGACTCACTTGCACATGGCGTATACCTTGCATCACCACTTGTTACTGGGGTGCGCGATGACCTCCTTGAGCCCTATGGCTTTCTCACTGTCAACATGAACAATGGCATCCGCTACTGGCCACGTGAAATAAATGAGTTTAGATTTAGGCACTGCTTATTTCTTGTCTGCCTGCTTGGGATATAGCAGGCCTCCTTGAATCGTACTTGTGGGCCAATGGAATTTTCCATAGAATTGCATTGTGCTCAATATATATGGAATTCATGGTTCTTGGTGAATTTTTCATTAAAATATAGTTTGTCGACAGTATCTGGCTCCCTTAGTTAGCTTGTTTATCTTGAAGCCCCTCCTCTACGCTCTGCATGTGATGTCATCATCACACCATATTACAGCCAATGGGAGGCCTGCATTCTGCCACAGACATGAATAACACTGCAAAGCTCAGAAAATACTGTCACAAAAGCCTAGGAGTCATGCCACAGAAACCAAGACAAATTGCTGTAGAGCACCAGGGGACCAAATCTTCTCCAAACCACCTCAGAGTGGTTCTCCAAGGCCAGTTGGATGGGAGGAGCTAAACAGACCAGGATACTAGGCATGTTTAGAATCTCCAGTTGAAGGTACCTAGCCTGGTCTATGGTAGCTGGCATGAAATTAGGCACAGAGTGCATATTTCGAAGCAGAGCCCAAAGAAAAAATTACTCACCTTAGTAATGTTGTTTCTTCTAATGGAGTCTTGCTATATTATAGACATTAGCAGTTTGATCCAGCTCTAGAACTGCCCCGGAGTGAAATGGTTAAAACCATTCCAAAATAGAATTTTGGCAGGAGAGCAGCTCTATCTGTGTCATTTCAAACTTGAACTGTCAGATCTTTACGAGCCAAACTCACTAAGGTCTGTGTGGAAGCTGTAACCTACACTAGCCAAATGGCTACCTAAATAATAACAACCATTGATGGTCCCAACACCCAAGACTCAAGTCAGGGGACCAGAAATACTAACACCATTCTAATAATATGAAATGGAACATAAGTATAATAAAACACACACACGCTGCATACACACACATTATCTCAAAGTCCCAAAGGGACAAAATGCTAACAGAACATAAGTAGTGCCCACAATGAGTTGCCCGCACCCCAACAAGTAGAGGTTCTGAGGGCAGGTTGGGAGGTCTATAATATAGCAAGACTCCATTAGAAGAAACAACATTACTAAGGTGAGTAATTTTTCTTCAAACAACATGAAGTCTTGCTATATTATAGACATTAGCAGAATACACAGCAGTACCTCCATGGAGGAGGGCAGAACCTACTTAGGGAATAGGCTCTGAAGAATAAGTTGAAGCAACCAAGCATCTCTCCTGGCCTGACATCCAGGGAGTAATGCTTGGTAAAGTGTGTACCGCTTTCCAAGTAGCAGCCTGGCAAATCTCTAATAAAGGGATATCTCTGGTGGCAGCTAGGACGCCAAGAGCTGTACCCTGGTAGAATGAGCCTCAAACCGGGGCTCTGCCCACTTCTGATAACAAAATTGGATACAAGAGACAATCCACCTGGCTATTGATCTCTTAGTGGCAGGTTTGCCTTTCCCAACTTCACCATAGGTAAGGAAAAGTTGGAGGATTCAACCCGTGACCTTTGGTACGCCTATATAATAACTAAGGGCCTCTAACATCCAGGTTGTGCAACCTCCTCTCACCAAGAGGAGTGGATCAGTGAAAAATACTGGAAGGGAGATAGATTGATTAAGATGGAAATCTGAAACCACCTTAGGCAAAACTTCCTATTAGTCCTAAGGACTACCTTATCCCTGTGGAAAGAAATAAAGTCAGTCTCCACTGACAAGGCTTGCAATCCACTTATGCGTCTGGCAGAAGTGATAGCCACTAGAAAAACAGTTTTCCAAGTTAGGTACTTAAGCTCTGCAGAAGACAGAGGTTCAAAAGGGGGTTGCATTAACTGGGCAATGCAAACATTAAGGTCCCAAGCAGGGGCCGGTTCCCGAAAGGGAGGATTAGTATGGAGTAATCCCTTAAAAAACTTGGAAACACAGGGTGAGAGGAAGAGGGATGACTTTCCTGTTGACACAAAAGCAGACACAGCTGCCAAATGAACTCTCAGGGTAGCTGGTCTGAGACCCAAGGAGCAGATGTACCATGTAATCTAACAAAATGGGCAATTCAGCAGATTCTGGGGAAATATTTTCCAGCACACCAAATGGAAAACCTTTCCATTTAGAACTATAAGTAGCTCCTAGTGGAAGGCTTTCTGAAGCCTTTAGGATCTCAAGAACACCCTGAGAGAGGTGTAAATCAGCAACTCTAACTCCTCAAGAGCCAGGCCTTGAGGTTGAGGGATTTGAGGTCCGATACCAAATCCTTCCCTGGGCACAAGTCAACAGATTGTGATTCCTGGGGAGGCACAGGGGAAGATGGACTGTCAGAGACAGAAGGAGTGAGTACCAGGGCTGCCTGGCCCAATCCGGGCAATCAGAATCACCCTGCAAGGCTGAGATCTGATTTTGACTAGTACTTTGAATAGAGAGGAAAGGGGAAAGCATAGAGGAACTTCCCTCCCAATCCAGAAGAAGGGCATCCAGGGAACTGAGCCCAGCACTGGAGGCCTGCAACAGAACAGAGGAAGTTTGTGATTGTCTGGGGCTGCAAAAGATCTATCTGAGGGATGCCCCACCTGGCAAAAACTATCCCCAGCACTTGAGGATCCAGGGACCATCTGCGTGATGGCCCTGGGAAATCCTGCTGAGGGCATCCGCTAGGACACTGTCCTTCCCTGGAAGATGAACTGCTATGAGGGAAGTGTTTAGGAATAGGCCAGAGACCACAACTTCACTGCCTCGGTGCACAAGGCCAAGACCGAGTGCCCCTGTTTGTTGATGTACCACATTGTTGTGGTGTTGTCTGTTCTGACTTGTATCACTTTGTCGGACAGATGCAGAAAGCTTGAAGAGCTAAAAGACAGCTCTGAGTTCCAGCAAATTGATGTGGAGCAGAGATTCCTGGGGGGACCAAACTCCCTGAGTGGAAAGGTCGCCCATGTGGGCTCCCCAACCCAGAAGGGAAGCATCTGTAGTGAGAGTCAAGTCGTGAGAAGGGGAAATGAAGGGGACCCCACTCTTAAATTGCTCTGATCCTGCCACCACTGGAGAGCTAGGATCAAGGTTCGAGTCACTGGGACCAACTTGGAAAGGGGGTCTCTTCTCTGAGACCAAAAGGTTCTCAAGTGAAACAATGTCTCTCATCTGAAATCTGGCTCCCTGCACAACAGCTGTGGATGCAGCCATGTGCCCCAGGAGCTGCAGAAAGTGTCTTGCTGTTCGAGAGACCTGCAGAGTGAAGGAAGAGGCCAGAGCCACTAAATTCCTTACCCTTTCTGGGGGAAGAAAGGCTCTGGCTAGCTTTGTGTCCAATTCTGCCCCTATAAAAGGTGAGTACCTGGACTGGTTCCAGAACCGACTTTGGTAGGTTTAGCAGAAAACCCAGGGAGGTGAGAAGCTGCTGGGTGACCTGCAGGTGAGATTTTACCTGTTCTGGGGACTGGCCTACAATGAGCCAGTCGTCTAGATAGGAAAAACAGCAACTTCTGCCTCCTTAAGTGGGCCACTGCTAGACACTTTGTGAATACCCTTGAGCAGAGGTAAGGCCAAGGGCATTGTTTGAACTGGTAATGACCTGAGGGCAGTTCAATCTGAGGTACTGATGGGATCTTCTGATTAGGACGGAAATAGGCATCCTTGAGGTCCAGGGAGGCTAGCCAGTCCCCTGGCCTTAGGGAAGGTAAAATCATTGCCAGAGTTACCATTTTGAACTTTGGTTTCAAAAGATGCTTGTTCAGATATTTGAGATCTAAAATGGGCCGCCATTCTCCTGTCTTTTGGGGTAAGGAAGTATCTGAATACAGACCCCTGCCCTGATGCAGGGAGGAACCCTTCTACTGCTCTGAGCCAACAGGGATGAGACCTCTGTTTCAGAGCGAGGTCTCTAAGCACTTGTAGGTAGAAAAGTCTGCTTCTCAACTTGGGAAACTTTTGAAGCTGAGAACCAGACCCTGGCTTACTACTTCCAGAACCCACTTGTCTGAGGTTAAAGAAGCCCACCCTGACTGAAGTAAGCCAGCCTGCCCCCACTGGTACAGGAGACTGCCCTGGGCACCCCATCAGGGTGCCTGTTTCGCAGGAGCTTTAGGCTTGGGGGTGGGAGCAGGTCTGCCCCCCTCGCCTGCCCCTGCTTTCTGAAGAAGCCCTCTGAGCATAGGCAGAGGAGGCCTGAGTCTGGTAGAAAGACCTGTGAAAAGGCCTACCCCTACCCCTGGGGGCATGCCTTTGAGGAGTGGCTTGCCGCCTCCTTCAGCCTGGGCACCTTGTAAGTAGTCCTATATTCATCCATCTTCTTCATGTAATTCTCTGTCTGCTTTCCAAACAGAGAATTTCCCACCACAGAAAAATCCAAAGCCTTAGTCTGGGTATCCTGTGACAAACTAGTACACCAGAGCCAGGCCAACCTACTTAAAAGCTACAGATGTGGCCATGACCCTAGAGGAAACATCATTAACATCCACAGCAGCATGAAACTGAACCTTAGAGGCTTCAATGCCATCAGCAGCCACCTGTTCTAGTTCACTAGCCAGCTGGCCATGGGCCTGCTTGGCCAACTGCATAACAATATCCCATCTAGATTTCTGATACCTAGCTACATAAGCCATATAATTTGCTTGCCTGAGTCCCAGAGAGGCTGCCATATACTGTTTTTTTTGCCATGGCATCAATCTTCCTGGAATCCTTGTCAGGAGGATGTGAAGCCAAGGGAATATTAGCTTTATCACAGGCAGCAGCCTGACTACCCCAACATGACTGCATTGCTGAGAAAGGAATTCTGTATCAGGGCCTGACAATGTATACCTTCTGTCCATCTTTTTATCTACAGGAGGCACAGAATTAGGAGCTTTTAAAATTTTAATTGTTTGTTTCCTAAAAGACTTATGTAAAGGAATAGACAATCTCTAGACTCTGGAATATCCATCATTTCTACAAAATCAGGCTCCTCTTGCTCATCCACAGCCTCTTCTAAAGGAAGCTGGAGGGTTTCAGCAACTTTTTATAAAACATAAAATGAGATGGGGACTCAGACAGCATAGGGGAGATTCTAAAGGTCTGTCTGGGGAGATGTCCGGTTCAATGGGCACACCCAGACCTTCCCAGCCACATTCATACTGTTCATAATCTCCTCCCTCCTCTGGTTCATAAAATTCTCAATATCATAATCCTGAACCACTGGGACCAGACGAACCGACCTTTACCAGACAGTGGTGGTTCGGACGGACCCTGAGACAGTGACTGGACAATCTGTATGGCTTTTGTTATCTCTGCAGCAGTTGGAGAAGGAATTTTGGACCCAGACCGCTGATTTTCTTGTTTCTTTACTGGAATTGGTTCCTCAGAACCAGCTTTTCTTTGCCCAGAGTCTGGCCCTGGTCAGAGGGCAGTCCCTGGTCTCGGTTGGCACCGAACCGGCTGGCCATCCGGGTCAGCGGACTTTTGGTTTCTCGCCCTGAGCCTGCCCAATCTTTTTCCAGGGTGGCTGCAGGGAAATTTTACATACCTGGCAGTCTGACTGAGGTGGTCAAACCCCAGACAATAACACATGTGGTGTGTGGGTCAGCCTTGGCAAAGACTTCCCACAAACATCACAGTGTTGAAACCCAGTGGGCCCGGTTTTTCTTTTGGGTTTCTCAGACATAATGCCAGCCTAACAAAACTTGCCCTTTATGACAGTGCCAGGCAAGACACCCTCATCGGTTCCTAACCGTGTCACGGGTATTGGAAAAACTGTAAAAATCTGTTTTTTTTAGAACCGATAAGAACCGGAACCGACTCTAAAATAGTAACTTTAGTTTTAAATGAGTTTTAAATCCACTGATCGGTTCAAAACCGAACCGATAACTTATAAGTTCCACACAGACAAACCTTCATTTACTTTACGGTTACCACAGATAGAGCTTGAACCGAACGGTTTTGTGGTTAAATAAAACTATTCTCGGTTAAATCCAACCGAGAAATGAACCGAGCAGAAGGAGAAATCTCCGGAGCGACTGTTCACTGAGGCGGAGTAAAGAATCTGACAGTTCAAGTTTGAAATGACACAGATATAGCTGCTCTCGTGCCAAAATTCTATTTTGGAATGGTTTTAACCATTTCACCCCGGGGCAGTTCTAGAGCTGGATCAAACTGCTAATGTCTATAATATAGCAAGACTTCATGTTGTTTGAAAGGAAAAATCTTCTGGAGGTATGGTGGCAGGAACCAGTTCCGGGGTCTCTGGACTATAGTACGAGTCATCGTTCTCTCCATTGGAGATGATCAGGGTCAGGATCTGACTCTGACACTTCTACTCCCTCCAACCCCAGACAGTAGAAAAGTGGAAGGGATCGAAAGGGTGACAGTGTGAGCCAGAAGCCTCTGACACCAGATATGGAAATGGCGGCAGCACAGTGGATGGACCTTGAACTTGCCACAAATAGAACAATCCTGGCAACAAGGCCTGTGTGGCACAGTCAGCAGTACCACTGCCAGCATCACAGCAGGACCGAAAGAGACCAATCGCAGTGCCAGACACCGTTAGAGATGCTGCGTCTAAGACCCCACTGGCCCAATCAAACCAGCGGTGACACCGTGGCTGCCCCCATCCGCAGATGGGACAGAGGCAAATAGGTGGGGCAGACTTTAGCAACGCCAACAGCAGCCCCAGCCGGGAGGCTGCAGTTTGAGTCGACAGTGTGCCTAAGTCGAACAGCACCGAACATGAAGCCAGCTTAACTGACCCCAGAGGAGATGTGAACCAGCATCAAAACAGGCACCGCTTCACTTATACACTGCACCCACTGCTCCATAAGAGCTGCTGAATGGCCAAACTGCCACCTTGAGTCCCCTCTATTTGACTGACAGGGGTCTGGGATGACTAAAGGACGGCACGACTGGTGCAGTTTCTTCTCCTTATGCTTTCTGCGGGAAGAGGTGGATGCTTAACGGTGCTAGGACCCCACCACATAGCACATGTGAGATCTGGGCCATTTCTTTTTACAGCTCCAAGAGGACTGTTGATCCTCCTGGGCACTAGACCACTCATTGCCAGAGCTCCCGCCCAGACAGAAGTGGTGGCCAGACAGTCCCGTTACTGGAGCAACCTGCCTTTTCAGGTTCCCTACCTTCCTCCATGAACACTGACCATTAGTACAAGGCAGGGTTAAGAGAAAACTGCAGATTTACATGTGCTGAACTAAACTGACACAAAAAATAAACTATAGTGCATTTTAAACTCAAACAAAAAAAATGACACTGCTGTATTGATGGTACAGTTTTGGCCCCAACATGGGAGAGTAGCAATGAGCCGAGGCAGTTGGGGGCTGACTCCACTGTATACCAGCAGACACGTGCGGTGATGTGTGTGAGGCCTACTCATGCCAACAACTCTCCAGAAATGTTTTGGCTTCTGCAGGGTCCCAAAAAAAAAAAAAAAAAAAAAAAAAAGGGAATTTAAGAGTACATGGGATAGACAAAAAAGTACCCTAGAGACTGGAAAGAAAGGGTGAGCTGCAGATCAACTAGGATCTGTGGCTCAAAATGGGCAGACTGAGTGGGCCACATGATCCTTTATCCGCCATCAACTTCTAGGTTTCTAGCACCTCTGGCACAGACCTATCAGTGGGACTCTATGGAGAAGACAGATTCTTGCAAGATCAGTCCCTGCAGGAGAAGACTGTGTGCTTTTGGCTAAGAGATAAGGTGGTGACTGAGGAGTCTAGGAAAAGCGGGCCATTCTAAAGAATTCAGTGAGCTCAGCTCCTTGCTGTGAGGACATGCCCACTCTAGTCTACCTGACCACAGGCAATAGGAGAAGAAATCCAAACAATATCATGATGAAAATATAATCGCCCTGTACTCCAATGAATACTTTCCCTTTGGAAAAATCAGAAACAGTACCCACCTTCCTTGAAAACCAGTTTTCCTGTTGTGTCTGATGTGTAGCAGCCAATATACTCCTGGATGTCTGTGTGCTCGTGATTGTTGATTCGCATGCATTGGTTGCCAGTAGCCGCAGCCAACCATTGGATCAAACTAGTCTTGCCAACAGAAGTCTCACCTTGAATTAACACTGGATGACTTCTTTAAAACAAGAGAAAAAAATCATATTAGATTAATGCAGAAGGTAAAACACCAAATGTCAACATAAGACCAGGTTAGCAAGTGCACATATAACCCCAACGTCTTGATCTGATCTAGTTTGGTCCTTTGTTTTCCACAAGGTAGTAGATTTCTTTTCCTTCTCAAACCAAGTAGTAGTGCTACAAAACAATGGCACGAGGTCAATACTGCGCCACGGCAAAATGTCGTGCAACATAATCGCACTGTGCGATTCAATGTTAACATTTATTCTGTGAGGAGCTCTGCCCCCCACACACCCCATTATGGGGGGGCTGCGCCCATGGACCCCCACACTAAGGATTCTAACTCCAGGGGGCAGTGGGAGTCCAACACAGAGAGCGCACAGGTCCGGGTTTTGGCATAATGTTGTGCGCTATTAAGCATATGACATTATGACTCGGTACGCAAAACATGACATGGTTGAGACTGGAAAAAAAAAAAAAAGCCAAATCAATCAAGGCCCCCCTTGGTTGGCGGAGAGTTACCTAGGATATGACTAGATCAGTGGCTGGCAAAAGGATGTCCTGAACAGTCCAGAATAAACAGCATGCAGCAAGCAATAATAATACTATCATAGACAGTTAAGGCTGAAATTACAAGCCTTTAAAGAGCACTTTTCGTGGTACAGTGCCAAAGGGCATGAGGCTCCCCTACCTGATGAGTAGTCCCTCTATAGTAGTTGTAAATCAATCCCCCCCTCAGGACTAACCGGTCGATCTCTTCCACTTCCTGATCTCTCCCCGTGATTCCTTGTTTTATGATGTCACTACACGACTAGCTCGGGGACATGTTCCATGCAAGCCTATGGAGCATGGTTTTAAAGGTTTTTTTTGTTTTTTCTTTCAATTTTAACCAGATTCTTAGTACAAATGAGAGCCAGTATTCAAGTAACAAGGCTCATGTTACTTGAATACTGGCTTCGATTTGTACTAAACTCAGTTAAAACTGAAAATTTTTTTCATTATGCATTTTATGTGGTCCCCCCTCCGTTACCACCCATCACGGGTGCGCTAGTGTGGCATGTGCCAAGTGCTCCAGAGATGTCCTCCAGACTCACTGCCCCGGACCTCCACCCTGTGGCAGAGAACCACGGGTGTGTGTGTGTGTGTGTGTGTGTGTGTGTGTGTGTGTGTGTGTGACAACCACCGCAGGAGAGGAGACCTGCCATTAGGTGCTCAATCCTGCTCCACCCCTCTCCCCCATGCTGGAACCCTGATGACCCAAGGTCGTTCCCGAAACCATACTGCCAGCATGGCGCGAACTGTGGCGTCCCGTGCCTCAACCCTTAGTGCCAACGGGTTGGCCGAAAAAAATAAACCATGCTCCACAGGCTTGCACGAAGCACGTCCCTGCGCTAGTCCTATAGTGACATAAAACAAGAAAGCACGGGGACGGTGTCCAAGATCAGGAAATGGAAGGCATCTAGCAGTTAGCCCCCTTGGGGCAAAATATGATCCTTTACTTAGGGGGGATGAAGAAAATATTTACAACTAGCATGGAGGAACTTCTCAGGTAAGGGAGCCTCCTGATCATTTTGCTGGCACAGGATAAAATACGGGAAAGGTGCTCTTTAAGTCATAAACACTTAATATAAAAAAAAATTACCCTGCAGACACAACTCGAGCAAGATCCTTTAGGTTTAGTTTAACGGATGTGGTTAGGATGTAGGCTTTGTCAATTGTAGGCGCCTTGTCACCTGCTGGAATCCAGTATCCTTCAATCTGCACACATTTCCTTCCATGTGGCTCAGGTATGGACTAACACATAATGAAAAAAACAAAAGCAAAACTGAAGTTTCATGATATCTACCTCAATATCAGGCACACATCTTTCACCCTACACATTTACATCTACACAAAATAAACCCCTAAAATCAGCATCAACA
Source organism: Neoceratodus forsteri (assembly GCA_016271365.2). Lineage (NCBI taxonomy): Eukaryota > Metazoa > Chordata > Ceratodontiformes > Ceratodontidae > Neoceratodus > Neoceratodus forsteri. The sequence continues at coordinate 1,380,005,263 of CM057449.1, read as the reverse complement.
CTACAACAGGGTTTGAATTAATAGTATTCCAGCATCTTTGAAATGCCATATTTCACACCAGAATACCAAAATCCCCTCTGTGGTAATCACATTGGATTATCAGACTGTCCCCAGCTGTCGGCATCATACAGGAAAACGCCACACACCATCCATCTGAGCCCCACCCTCCCTCCAAATGAGGCATATCACCACATTAAAAATAGGTTGTTTAAGTCCAACACAGCACAATACTCATGCTTTTCATTTCACTACCGGGCCCAAATGCTGTTATCTTGCCGCAGCTATGCTTTGTGCACAATCCGCACTACAAATTTTTTTTTTTTATGTCATCAATTTCAGGTGATGGGGTGCCTCTGGGACTGTGTGGGTGGTGGGGTTTTCTATACGGTGGCAGCTAGGGGGCGGGCATACCTCTCAACTATTCCATCACCAGTGGGACACAAATATCTAGACAGGAAAATATAAGACACAAATACTCTGGTGGTGAACGAGGCACTGCTCCTCAAAATGTGGGACAAGATTAAGAAACACTCTCGCTACACTGTGGAAATTAGTACCATAATATGCAGAAGAGTTTTGATTTAGCTGAAGAATATTAAGTTCAATTATCAGATTTATTGTCAGAAATACCAAGATCAGAATTTTGGTACTCCAAGAATAAATAGGTTACTCACCGGTAACCATTGCTCAAGGAGCGGTATGCAGTTCACATCCACACACTGGCTGTTCCATTAGAAGTGCTGATTTGTCAATCTCTGAGCTGAACTCCTCTGCCCAGTCATATCAGATCTTGCACAATTGAAGCAGGGATCCATGTGCCACTTGCCAGGGGAGGCCGGGTGGCTGGTGTGCATGTGAACTACATACCACTCCTAGAAAGTGCAGTTACGCAAGAACTTACTGTAACAGTAGATCATCGAGAGAGGCTCTTGCAGTAGGTAACATGTAGGACTGGTGTCACCTGGCGTCAAGACCGCACGGAAACTTTTGCCAGGATAGTCTGACAAGAAACAGCCCACCAGATGTTATGTGACTGACATCAGCGTGACCATATATAGTGGGGGGTCCCCACATGCGCCCTCTAGTTCTCCGGCCGGAGACCAAGGAAAGGAAGTGACTGGAGAAGAAAGGCTCCTGGATACCCAGGAGAAAAAGCTTCTGGGAGAAACAGCATGAAACTAAACCCCCGACAGAAAAAGGAGGAAGGTGGGCGGGAAAGGCATTACCTTCTGCAAGAGCCTCTCTCGAGGATCTACTGTTACAGTAAGCTCTGATGCAACTGTACTATCTTACTTTGAGAGGGCTCTTGCAGCAGGTAATAACATATAGGACAGTCCCAAGCAGTGAACGGTACAAGGAAAAAAAAAAAAAAAAAAAACTAGGGAGGATGGAAACATAACCCAGTATCTCCAACTGAGGAGCTTAGGACAAGAGTCCTTGGAGGACTGCTTGCCCAAGACCAGCCCTGCACCTAGAGGCAATGTCCAGACTGTAAGGCTTCGTGAAAGTGTGGACAGAAGTCCACGTTGCTGTCATGCAAATATCTGTAGCAGACACGTTCCTGAAACATGTTGTGGAAGCAATCATTCCCCTGGTAGTGTCTCCTTCGACTTAAACCAGAAGGATATTACCATACTTCTGGTAACAGAAAGTAATGCAGTTTGCCAATCATTTGGAAAGACACTGTTTGGAAACTGCTGCACCCTCTCTCTGGTGCGAAACAAAAAAAGTTGATCTATTTTACAGAACTCTTGTGTCCGGTTCGTGTAGTAACAAAAGATCCTGTGCACATCCAAAGTATGCAGGATGGCTTCACCCCGACTGCAATGGTCAGGATAATATACCAGCAATTCTAAAGACTGATTACAGGTCGTTTTTCGCTATGACCTTAGGCAGAAAGAACAGATTACTCACCTGTAACAGTAGTTCTAGGAGTGGTATATGTTGTTCATCCACACACTCTGGCATGTCCCTTTCCTCCGGAAAGTCTTCAAGCTGGCTCCTCCCACCCACCCGGGTGGTAAATACCTCAGCTCCACCCCATGACGCCAGATCTTAGCCCGCTTGAAGCAAGGTGGTGCGCCTAAAGCCGGGGAGGTCAGGTGGGTGCGTGTGGATGAAAAACATACCACTCCTAGAATTACTGTTACAGGTGAGTAACCTGTTCTTGGAGCGTGGATATGTTGTTCATCCACACTCTCTGGCAGACTCCAAGCAGTTCTCCTGGAGGAGGGAGGAAAGGCGCACACCCCCTACTTGGGAAATAGAGACTGGAGAACAGAGACTCCAAAACCAGCATCCCGGCGTGACTCAAGGTCGATGTGGTAGTGGGTAATGAAGGTGCTTGCCGACTTCCAGGTAGCAGCCCGACAGATGATTTGGACAGGGATGTCCCTGAAAGCAGCCACCGATGCAGCAGTATGGATGGTAGAATGAGTTCTTATCCCTCTGGGAGGCTCCTTCCCGCCAACTCAGAGCACAGACCTATGCATGATGTAATCCACCTTGCAATGGTCCATTTGGCACAGGTTTGCCAGAAGCGGCTTCAGCGTAGGTGACAAACAGCTGGCGAACCTCTCCACAAATTTCCGCCGTCCTCTCCTTATAATAGGAGAGAGCACATCTGAGGTCCAGAGTATGGAGCCTGTACTCTGTGTCCGAGGTGTAGTTAGGGTAGTATACCAGAAGAGTCAACACCTGATTAAGGTGAAACTCTGTCACCACCTTCAGAAGGAATTTCGGTTGGGGGCACAGGACAACTTTGTCCCTGTGAAAGACCAGATAAGGGGAGTCCACTGAGAGCGCCTGGAGTTCCCCTGTCCTTCTGGCTGACGTGACAGCCACCAGGAAGGCAGTCTTCCACAACAAGTGTGAGAGCTCACACTTGTGCATGGGTTCGAATGGCTTGCCCATGAGCTTTGCCAAAACCAGCAAGAGATCCCATGGAGGTGGAGGTTCACGCACCAGAGGGGATATGTGATCCAGGCCTTTGAAAAAGCACCTGACCACTGTCTCCTGTGCCAATGTTGGCTGACCGGCCCGTGCCCGGTAAGCAGAAATGGCTGCCAGGTGCACCCTAAGGGTCGCTGACCGTAGACCTCCTTTGGAGAGAGACCAAAGGTAGTCTAAAATGTTAGCCACAGAGCAGGATAAGGGGTCCAGACTCTTACCCTGACACCAAATGGAAAACCTTTTCCATTTGAAGGCATAACATTTCCTAGTCGATCCCTTACGAGATGCCTCCACCACAGTGTAGACATGCTCAGAAAGACCCAGAGCCTGGAACTCTAGCCGCTCAGGTACCAGGCTGCGAGGTGCAGGGATTGAAGGTCTGGATGGAATACCTTCCCCTGATTCAACGATATCAGGTCCGGGCGTGTACAAAGTCGCTCCGGGGCCCTGCAGCTGAGGCTGAGGAGATCTGGATACCAGAACTGGCGGGGCCAATCTGGGGCTACCAGAATCACCTTCGCCTTGTCCCTCCTCACCTTGAGTAGCACCTTGTGGGTCAAGGGAAATGGAGGAAAGGTATAGAAGAGGCCTGGGGTCCATGGCCTCAAGAAGGCATCTCCCTGCAGCGAGCCCTGCTGAGGGGGGCGGGCATGGTACAGTCTCAGCTTGGTGTTCTCCTTGGAGGCAAACAGGTCCACCAATGGTTTGCCCCAACGGGAGAACAAATTGTGAGCCACCTCTGGATGGAGAGACCACTCATGAGATGTCTGGCCTATGTGGCTGAGAGCATCCGCCAGCTGGTTCGAGACTCCTGCCACATGGATGGCAAGGAGATCCGCCTCCAACCGGCTGACGAAGGTCCAGACGCGGAGCACCTCCTTGCAGAGCAGACGGGAATGCATGCCGCCCTGTCTGTTGAGGTAGTACATGGTCGTGGTATTGTCCGTCTGGACTTGAACCACTTGACCCCGGAGCTGAGGAGCGAAAGCTGACAGAGCCAGTCTCACTGCTCTGAGCTCCAACAGGTTGATGTGGTATCGGGACTCCTCGGGGGTCCAGAACCCATGGGCCCTGTTGTCCCCCATGTGGGCTCCCCAGCACATGAGAGAGGCATCCATCGTCAGGACGACCATCGGCTTGGGGCGGACAAACTGGATTCCTTCCTGCAATCGGTCTGGGATGGTCCACCCTTGGATAGCGTCCCACATCTTCTGGGTTACAGTGATCAGCTGGTCGAAGTGACCATATCGCCGAGTCCACTGGGCGGCCAGCTCCCATTGGAGGGGGCGCATGTGCCACCAGGCCCAATGGACTACCGAGGTGCACGCTGCCAAGTAGCCCAGAAGGCAGAAAAAGTCCTGGACAGGGTGCAAGTGCCCAACCAGAAATGATTGGGCAAAGGAGGAGAGAACCTCCGCTCTGTCCTCCAGGAGCCGAGCTCTGGCTTGACGAGAGTCTAGCTTTGCCCCGATAAAGCCCATCACCTGAGAGGGCACGAGTTCCGACTTGGCCTCGTTGATAAGGAGGCCTAGTTGGGAGCAGGTTTGGAGGGCCAGGTCCCTGGCCCTCTCCACCTCCTGAAGGGAGGAACCCGCCAGGAGCCAGTTGTCGAGAAAGGGGTATATCCGAACTCCTCAACGCCGAAGATGGGCTGCCACCACTGCAATGCACTTGGTGAAGACCCGAGGGGCCGATGACAGGCCGAACGCCATGGCTTGGAACTTGTACAGGGTCCCCTTGACCCTGAAGTGGAAGAACCACTGGTGGGACAGACGGATTGGGACGTGAAAGAACGCGTCCTGTAGATCCAGTGAACAGAACCACATGTTTCGCTCCAGAGATGGTATGATCTGGTTCAGAGTTACCATCCGGAAGGTGCGAGACCTGAGGTATTGAGTCAGGTCATGGAGATCTAGGATTGGGTGCCAACCCCCTGTCCGTTTGGGCACCAGAAAGTACCTGGACACGAAGTCTGGGTCTGTAGGAGCATCCGGCAGTGGAGCTACCACCTGCTTGCGGAGGAGCTGAGCAATGTCGTCCTGAAGGGCTGACTGAGTGCGAGCTGAGATCCTTTCCTCCTGAGGGGCGCGGGCTCAGCTGGGAGGGTATTGCTCGAATTCTAGAGGCAGTCCCTGGCCGACCACTTCCAGAAACCACTTGTCCGAAGTGATACCGGACCAGGCGGAAAGAAAGTGATAGAGCCGGCCCCCCACGGGAGGACCCAGAGCTGGTGTGACAGGTGTAGCAGTGGCAACCCCCGACCCGTCACTGAGCAAGCTTAGAGGAGGCGGCGGCTCCTGGACCGGCACCTTGGCCTCCTTTACGGGGCTGTTGAGGACCCTGCTTGGGCCTGGGGCGCCAAGCTTGAGTCTGCTGTTGCTGCTGACCTCCTTGCTAGGAGGGCTGTCTAACCGCAGGGGAAGAGTGCCGAAAGGGCTTCTTCTTGCGCTTCTGCTGGTTCTTGCCCGAAGAACCCTTTGCAGAGGTAGCATCCAAAGTGGCATGGACTGTTCTATACACTGGAGGTGACCTGCCACTCCCGGACTGAAGAGGTCGGTGCCAAGGAAGGACATGTCGGCTAACTTGTGCTCAGTATCCGACGGGAAAAAGGATAACCTCAGCCAGGCCCTGCGGTGAGTGGTCAATGCGGCTGCTAAGGAGCGGGCACAGGAACCTCCAATGTCCAGGGCCATCTGAAGCTGCTGTTTCACAACAGCACGGACCTGCTTCACCATGGTCTGCATGTCTGCTGGGAGATGAGGGAGGACTTCATCTAGTGACCCCAAGAGGGCATGAGAGACATGTGCCTTGATCACAGCCGAGCTGGCCTGACGAAAGCCCAAGGATGAGGCTGCATAAAACTTCTGGGCAGAATGGTCCGTATTTTTGGACTTCTTGTCCAGAGGGCAGTCAGTGTCAGCTGAGCTACCCGTGCATCTAAACACAGAAGCAGTCACGAGGCTCTCGGCCAAGGGATGCTCTGTGAGGCTCCAGCCGGGACCCCATGGGTGCAAATGCTTAGAGCCATGCGGGCAGGCGGAGCTGGGCAGGAGGCAGGGCATTGCCATAGCTCAAGGGCCGGGCCAACAATGGCTTCGGCCACTGGAAAGGCCTCCGTCGGGGTATGCCCCCCTCTTGAGGATATCTGTGAGGGGGTATTCCGCCTTCTTTTGGATAGGCTCCAAGGGCATTCCGGTCGATTCAGAAATCAGGCGGAGGATGCCCTGAGAAGAGGAAGAACCTTCCTCCAAGTCTGCCACTGATGACTCGTCATCCCTCTGATGAGAGTGCAGACCCGTGGCATCCAAGTCGGGATATAAATGTCTCCGTCCTATGTCTCCCTCGATACGCCGAGGGCGACTGGGGACAACAGTAATGGACAGATGATGGGGGAGGCAGATGTCTGTCCAATCCTCTTCCGAGGGAGCCCTTCCCTGAGGCTGCTTAGGCAGTGGTTCCACCAAAATCGGTGGGGAGACAAACAGGCCGAGCAGGAATGCGTGCTGGCCCTACAGGTGGAGGAACCAAGATCTTTGGTTCCGGAGGGGTCGGCGTCGGCCTAAGAGGCTGGGGCCAAGTAATGGCTGGTGTTGCCTGCGGGGCCGGCTTCTGACCGGTCAGAATCAGCTGTTGCCACGAGGTCCTCATAACACTGACGGAGCTTCCGAAGTCTTCTCGTCCAAGGAGGATAAGGATCAGTGGCGACGCATCTTCCTGGAGTGCTTGTGACCTTTCTTCGGTTTCTTGACCAAAGGGGTCCTGGTCCTCGATCGAGACCGATGGGGTCGGCTCATTCGATTGGGAGAAGCCGGAGTCTGGGAGAACCGAGGTTCCGGCACCTTTCCCTCGATTGAGAAACCCGAGGGCTGGGTCTCCTTGTCGGGAAAGGAAAGGATAGGCATCCTTTCCAAGGAGTCGACCAGAGTCAGTGACAAAGGCTCGATTGGGTCGAGAGAAATCTCGGCCGGTTCAGCAGTTTCCTCAGCCTCGGTGCCTTGGCCTGACGGAAGGTCAGAGTATCCGGTGGCAGAGGAAGCGATAGACAGAGGTCGAGACTGCAAGTTCCTGAGAATCTGACACCCCTCGGTCCCTGGAATGTCTTCTTTGGGATGAAGAAGACTTGGGGTCCTTGTCCCTTTTTCTAGGGCGGGAGGAGTGTGAGCCCGAGGGCGCCTCACCCCTGGTGGGGAGAGACTGGCACAGCTCCCGAAAGGACCCAGTGAAGGTAGAGCCAAGGTTAAGAGGCACGAAAAAACTTCAGCTGGCCGAAGCTTGAGCAGCTCCTCTTTGAAGCTGCCACCTGGTCCGAGCTGCCGCTGGATCCTGCGGCACGCGAACCGCCCACCTTGCCTCCTCTGCTAGTTTCACCGGTGGATTACGAAGCCTGGTCTCCCAATTTTAGGCGCACCTTGCAGTCGTCCAGGATGTTGGGATGGAAGGCCAGACAGATGGTGCAAGAGGTGGTGTCATGTATGACACCCAAGCAGTAGACACATGAGGCGAGGATCGGTGCGCGACATTTTCTGTCCGCAGGGACACCGGCGAAATCCAGGGGACGACTTGTCCTCCATGTCCGATGTGCTCAGATCGGTATCGTAAACTCTAATGAGATTTAAAGAAAGATAAGGGTGAAAACAGTCGTTGAGAATCCAGGGCCTACGAACTGCAGAAGTAGTACGAGGGAACCTGAAGCTTCCAGCTGAAAGGAAGATCTGGCGTCATGGGGCGGAGCCAAGGTATTTACCACTCGGGTGGGTGGGAGGAGCCAGCTTGAAGACTTTATGGCCAGATTTAAAGGGGAAAGGGACATACCAGAGAGTGTGGATGAACAACATATCCACGCTCCTAGAAAAAAAGGTTACTCACCTGTAACAGTAGTTCTAGGAGTGGTATATGTTATTCATCCACACTCTTTGGCATGTCCCCTTCCACTTTAAGATGAACCGAAGTCTTCAAGCGAGCACCTCCCACCCACTGGTGGTATATACTGCTCCACCCCATAACGCCAGATCTTAGCCCACTGGAAGCCAGGTAAGTTAGGCACCAGAAATGAGGTCAGGTGGGTCCGCTGATGAACATGTACCATTCCTAGAACTACTGTTACAGGTGAGTAACCTGTTTTTCTAGAATTGTGGATATGTTGTTCTATCCACACTGTTTGGCAGACTCCAAACAATTCTCCGGAAGGAGGGAGGCAAGGCGCACACCCCCTACTTAGGGATCAGAAACTAGAGAACTGAAGCCCCAAAATCAGCATCCCGCCGTGACTCAAGGTCGATGTGGTAGTGGGTGAAGGTGTTTGCCGACCTCCAGGTAGCAATCCAACATATTTCCTGGATAGGAATATCCCTGGAACCAGCCACCGACGCAGCAGTATGGCAGGTAGAATGAGCTCTTATCCCTCTGGGAGGCTCCTTGCCCACCAACTGGTAGCAGACATCAATGCAGGATGTAATCCAGCAGTCAATCGTCTGCTTTGCTGCAGCGTAGGTGACAAACAGCTGGAGAACCTCTCCCCGAACTTCTACCATCCGCTCCTTTTATAATGAAAGCACTCTTCTCAGGTCCAGAGTATGGAGCCTGTACTCAGCCTCCGAGGTGTAGTCTGGGTAGAACACAAGCACAGTCAACACCCAGTTAAGATGGAACTCAGACACCACCTTCGGAAGGAATTTCGGGTGGGGGTGCAGGACAACCTTGTCCCTGTGGAAGACCAGGTAAGGAGACTCCAGAGAGAGAGAGAGAGAGACCACCTCCCCAGTCCTTCTGGCTGACATGATAGCCACCAGGAAGGCAGTCTTCCACGACAAATGTGACATCTCACACTTGTGCATCAGTTCGAATGGCTTGCCCATGAGCTTTGCCAGTACCAGCAGTAAATCCCACGGAGGTGGAGGTTCACACACTATAGGGGATATGTGGGAGAGACTCTTAAAGAAACACCAGACCACCTTCTCCTGTGCCACCATCTGTTGACCGGCCCACACTCGGTAAGCAGAGATGGCTGCCAGGTGCACCTTAAGGGTCGCAGACCAAAGAACCCCTTTGGACAGGGACAAAAGGTAGTCTAGGATGCTAACCACCGGACAGGACAAAGGGTCCAAGCCCATACCCCAACACCAAATGGAAAACCTTTTCCATTTGAAGGCATAGTACATCCTTGTCAACTCCTTTCTGGATGCTTCCACTACTGTGAGTACATCCTCAGAGACCTAGAGCCTGGAACTCTAGCCACTCAGGAACCAGGCTTTCATGTGCAGGAATTGAAGGTCTAAATGAAATATCTTACTCTGAGCTGGCCTGGTGGCGCTGAGGGTTGAAGTGCTGGACGCCACACCTCACTCCACGCCGGCAACCTGGGTTCGGGAACAAGCCCGGGCCATCGGGGGTCGGCAGGGGAGGGAGAGGATTGAGCGTCCAAGGACAGCTCTCCTCTCCCGGGAGGGAGCACCTGCTTGGCACCCAATTGGCCTCTGACAGAAGCCGGAATCATAGCAGGCACCTGAGCATACAGAGAGTTGGGAGTGGCGGACTTCGGCAGTGATGCCTTGACGTTGGGGCACAGGCCACTCCCCTAGAAACAATGGGAAAAAGACCCTGCAGCGCTCCTGGTAGATGGAGCACCAGGCCCCGATCTCCAATGCCCCTACCTGACCTGGCACCAGCATGACGAGACCAAGAAGGACTTCAGGGGACGCCCATACCCCGTGCCCGCTTGGGGGATATAGCCACGGCTCCAGGTAAGAAGGTGAAGAGTACAAGGTCCTAGGTGTCTCCTGAAGAGTGGAAGCGCTGTGGGGTAGGGGGGAGTATAAACAGTAAGTAGAAAAAGAGGAACATCTTCCCCTGATTGACTGATGACAGGTCAGGGAATACTGGAAGACTCCTCAGAGGCCCAGAGCTCTGGAGATCTGGATATCAGAACTGGCGAGGCCAGTCTGAGGCTACCAGGATCACCTGTGCCTTGTCCCTCCTGACCTTGAAGATCACCTTGTGAACCGACTGTAGCCATAGAAGAAGCCTGGGGTCCAAGGCCTCGAGAAGGCATCCCCCTGCAGCGAGCCCTGCTGAGGGGGCGGGCATGAAACAGACTCTGCTTGCTGTTCTCCCTGGAGGTGAACAGATCCACCTGAGGTTTGCCCCAGTGGGAGAACAGATTGTGTACTACCTCTGGATGGAGAGACCACTCGTGGGAAGTCTCGCCCACATGGCTGAGAACGTCCACCTGTTGATTTGAGGCTCCTGCCACATGAATGGCTAGGAGATCTGCCTCCAGTCTGCTCACGAGGGTCCAGATGCAGAGCACTTCCCTGCAAAACAGCCAGGAGTGCATGCTGCCCTGTTTGTTGAAATAGTACATGGTCGTGGTATTGTCCGTCTGGATTAGCACAACTTGACCCTGAAGGAGCGGAGCGAATGCTGAAAGTGCCAGTCTGACTACTCGGAGCTCCAACAGGTTGATATGATATGAGGATTCCTCGGGGGTTCAGAACCCGTGGGCTCTGCTTTCTCATGTGGGCTCCCCAGCCCATGAGAGAGGCATCGATCATAATAACGACCGTTGGCTCGGGATGGACAAATGGGATCTCTTCCTGCAAGTGTTCCAGGATGGTCCACCACTGGAGAGCATCCCACATCTTCAGGGACACAGTAACCAGCTGGTCAAAGTGGCCATGACGCAGAGTCCACCGGCGGACCAGCTCCCACTGGAGAGGGCACATATGCCACTGGGCCCATCGGACAACGGTGGTGCAGGCCACCAAGTACCCCAGAAGTCGCAGAAAGTCCCAGGCAGGGCACAAGTGCCCAACCAGAAATGATCAGGCAAAGGAGGAGACCCCCTCTGCCCTCTCCGTCGGGAGCCAGGCTCTGGTTCGACAGGAATTGAGCTCTGCCCTGATGAATCATATCACCTGTTACGGTACGAGTCCCAACTTGGCCTTGTTGATCAGGAGATCAAGATCGCTGCATGTTTGGAGGGACAGGTCCCTGGACCTCTCCCCACCTCCTGTTTGGAGGATCCTGCTAAAAGCCAGTTGTCGAGATATGGGTAAACCCTGACCCCTCAATGCCAAAGATGGGCCGCCAACACTGCAATGCATTTGGTGAAGACCCGTGGGGCCGAAGATAGGCCGAACGGCATGGCTCAGAACTCAAACAGGGCTCCTACTGCTCAGAAGTGGAGGAACCTTTGGTGAGATGGACAGATCAGGACGAGAAAGAAAGCGTCCAGGAGATCCAGAGAGCAAAACCACATGTTCTGCTCAAGAGACGGTATGATCTGGGACAGAGTTACCATCCTGAAGGTGCGTAACCTGAGGAACTGGTTCAGGTCATGCAGTTCTAGAATGGGGCGCCAGACCCCCGTACACTTTGGAACCAGGAAGTACCTGGATATGAACAGTGGGTTGACGGGGGAGGGGTGGGTCCGTGACTCTGGCCACCACCTCCTTGTGGAGGAGCTGGGCAATGTCATCTCTGAGAGCCGACCGAGTGTGTACGGACACCATTTCCTCCCATGGGGCACGGGCTCAGCTTGGAGGATACTGCTTGAATTCCAGAGGCAGACACTGGCCCACCACTTCTAGAACCCACCTGCCCATGGTAACAGCAGACCAGGCGGAAAGGAAGTGATGAAGCCGGCCCCCCACGGGAGGGCTCAGAGCTTGCGTGACAGGTATAGGGGTGACCACCCCTATCCTGTCATTGAGTAGGCCTGGAGGAAGACGATCCAGACTGGGGACCGCCAGAGCCCCGTCCTCCAAGCTTGCGGGCCACCAGAGGACCAGACTTGGGCCAAGGGTACCAAGATTGTGCCTGCTGTTGCTGCCCTATTTTAAAGTGGGACTGCTTGGCCGCAGGGATAGAGTGCCGAAAGGGCTTCTTCTACTTTTTGGAACCCTGGGGTTCCTTCTATGCAGAGGTTACAGAGTCCAAGGTGCCACTGGACTGCTCAATGCGTTGGAGATGACTGTCCACACCTGAGCCAAAGAGGTCGGTACCCAGGAAAGGGATGTCCGTTAGCTTGTCTTGGGTGTCCACTGTGAAGGTGGAGACCCTTAACCAAGCCCTGTGGAGGAGGGCAACCACAGCCACCACTGAGCGGGCGCACATGTCCCCGAGGCCCAAAGCTGGCTAGAGCTGCTGCTTCGCAACAGCCCGACCCTGGTCACAGATCTGCTTAACCATCTGGAGGTCAGCGGGGAGGTGAGGATGAACCTCATCAAGGGAGCCCAGAAGGGCATGAGAGAAGTGTGCCATGACGACAGCCGAACTTGCCTGATGGAGGTCCAGCGTAGAGGCAGCATAGACTTTTCGGGCAGAGTGGTCCAATTTTTTTTTTTTTTTTTTTTTTTAACTCCTTGTCCTGTGGTCAATCTGTATTTGTCAAACTACCCGAGCATCTAAACACAGATTCGGTCACTAAACCCTCAGCCGAGGGATGCTCTGGGAATCCCGAGAGGGACCTGATGGGCACTGCATATTTAAAGGCCATACGGGCAGACGGGGCAGGGCAGGAGGCTGGGTGCTGCCATAGCTCCAACAATGGCCACTGCCACTGGGAAGGCTTCCATCAGTGAATCCTGTTTGAGAATATCAGTGAGGGGATATTCAGCCCATTTCTGCATGGGTTTGAGAGGCATCCCCGTAGATTTGGAGATGAGACAGAAGATGCCCATAAAGAAAGAGGGACCTTCCTCCGTCTAGAGACTACCGATAGATTCCTCGTCTACAGGATGGGAATGTAGGTCCAAGACCTTGGACTCCAAGTAAATCGGCCGGCCACCAGAGTCTCCCTCCACCCGCCTAGGACGGTCAGGAGTCAAGGTGACAAAGCCTGGGCAGGAGACCCGGAACATGCAGAGTCTCTTTGGCAGGAGCCCCCAAAGGGGGTTGTTTGGTTGGCGGCTCCACCAGGATCGTCGGAGAGGTCGACTTTGGCCAAACCGGAACAGGTTTTTTTTGTAAAATATTTTTATTAAGAAAAGTAGCAGTACATCATGAACAATATCACTTTACATAGATATCTGCTTGACTTCCGAGTCACAGACGACGAGTGCATCATTATAAATTTGTCCGCAGACATCAGATCCTCTTACTGATTATACAGAACTACTGTAATTTCGGTTAGAGAAACAGGTAACAGTATAGGGTTAACCGGTGACAGTGGTTGGAATACAACTGGGTACTAAAAAAAAAAAAAAGGAACTATAGCTGCTACCCGGGGGGCTGGGGCGAAGTGTGTACAAGCACCCAAAGCAATGTACATTTCGCTAATCCAGCCAAGGTTATACCGGAATTATTCCAGCTTCAATAGCCCTCTCCAAGGGGTCCCAAATTCTTTGAAAGGTACCCTTAGTACCATCAGGTGAGTGTTGAACCTTTCCAAGTGTGAGACACTGCCTTAGGTTGTTTACCCATTGCTGTACTTATGGGGGGTTACATGACATCCATGTCTGAGCCAGTGTTTTCTTTGCATTGACCAGTGCAATTCCCCACAGAGGATGGGCAGTCTGTCTCCGATCCCTTAGTGGCTCTGCACCTAATAGCAATTCCAGCGGGGTGCAGGGTAAGCTTGATTGAGAGAGTTACTCCCATTATTCTGTGCATTTCCACCCAATATGGGGCGATTTTCACACAGGTCAGGGCCATATGCAAGAAATCAGCCTGCTTGTGTTGACATTTAGGGCAGGTGAGGCAGTTGTCAGGGCTCATGACATAAAGCCTAGAGGGGGTTAAACGGGTTCTATACAGAAAATTTAACTGCACCTGCCACAGTCTCTTATTCCTGGAGCATGTGTTGAGGTGCTTCCCGGCCAACTTCCAGACATTGTGATCTAAATTAACACCGATGTCACTTTTCCACTTCAATCTGATGTTCTGTGCCTGATCTAGTTCTGCTCCCAACAGCGTGCGATAATAAATGGATAATGCTTTCGTCCCTGAAGGGGGACTATATAAGCCCTCCTCAAAAGGTGTAGGCTCAGTCCAACCAGATTCCTCATTCATGATGTCCCCAAATCTGTGGCATACTAATTAGTAAATGAAGTAGTCCCCAGGGTCAATTGAGTACTGAGCTCTGATTTCAGAGAATTCTAGGATCCTCCCCCCCTTCAAATAACTGCAGGGCACATCCAATTCCCCTGGCATTCCAAACTCTCAAGCTCTGGTGCAAATGAAGAGAATAAGCACCTATATATTTTAAAACTGTGGTTAGGTCTGAAGTTGTGGAGTGAGGTGGGGGTAAATCACTCACCATACTACTATGTGCAGTATGCCAAGAACAGACAACGGCCACTGTGCATGGGGTTACTAGTATTTGATTTCACCCTGGATCCTAGTCCTCCACACAAGTACACATGCCTCAGCGATCCCCCAAACTGCTCTTCTTTCATCTCCATCTAGTCCGGCCTTTGAGGGTTCATCCCTCCCGCCCAGCAATAACGCCAGTTGTGTAGCCCGGTAATACAGCTGGAAGTTGGGAGGCCCAACCCACCTTTACTGGATGGCATTTGTAACACCGATCTTTTGGTTCAGGCAGCCCCGATAAAGCACAGATCAGGGAATTAATCTGCTTAAAGTGTGTGGAGGGTACCCGAACAGGCAGAGACTGGTACACGTATAAGCACTTTGGGAGTATCATCATCTTTACCGTGTTTACTCTACCAATCAGGGTTAAGGGCAAGTTTTGCCAGTTTTCACAGTCCAGGCCCAGTCTTCTCACTAAGGGGCCACAGTTCTGGGCATATAGTGTTACAATTTTTGCTGAAATAAGGATCTCCAAATATTTGACCTTACCAATCATCATCAGGCACAGGGGGCGTGGCCTAGCTACAGAGCAGTATGGAGGCTTAATCTAGAGCTCTGACTTAATCCACCAATATCCCCTCCATCCTGCATTAAATCCTGCATCTTCAAACAAATAGTTTATGCCTCAAGAAGATCAGATGCCCAACATTACTAAACCTCCGAAAAAGCAGGCGAAACTCTCGTTTAACAAATCAAGATCTCAGTCAGCAGGCAAAGGCCTGTCTCACTCTCCTGCATCAACTAGTCACCAGGACTCGCCTGAGGCCCCATCTGGTAGTTTGCAACCCCAGAGGGAGAAAGAACCCGAACAGGCAATGGCTCCATCGAGAGGCTAATACAAGATCTTAAACATGACCTGGGGACCCGCATGGAAACAGGCTTTGAAAATTTAACTTCTCAACTGCAACATCTTCAGCAGAATGTTAATTTCCGAAACAGTAGATGCTCACAACCTTCGTACAGAAGAAATGGAGGCCCGAGTGAGCTCCCAACAAGATGCCAGCAATACGATGCATGCTGACTTGCGAAATGCCTTAGAAGAAATTGAAAAACTAAAACAGAGCATTGATGATCGTGAAAATAGGGAGAGGTGATGCAACATAAGAATTGTGGGCCTACCTGAATCAGTGGAGGGACGCGACTGTGCTACTTACATCCAAACATGGTTGAAACAAGCCTTGAACCTTCCACCCGAGATAAAGCTGGAGATCCAATGGGCTCACAGGTCTCCGGGGGCTAAACCTTCCCCAGAACAGAGACCTCGTCACGTAAATACAGGTTCTAGGGACATGGATATGTTGTTCATCCACACTCATTGGCAGGTATCCTTGCCGCTTTAAATCTTGCCGGAAGGTCTTCAAGCTTGCTCTTCCCACCCACCCGGGTGGTATAACTCTCGGCTCCGCCCCATGACGCCAGATCTTCCTTACCGCTTGGAAGCTCAGGTTCCCTCCTTAACGCTCTGCGTTTGTGACTGGTTCCTATTTCTCCGTTTGCGGATTTAAAAATAAATTTTGCAAAAAAGACTTCAGTCTTCTATCCCTCGCGGCTGCGATGGACAAATCGACTCCCGGATTTCGGAGATGCCCATGCGGTAGAAGATGTCTCGGACGGATCCACACTCCACGTGTGTCTACCGCTTAGGCTTTGAGCACGACCCACAGGCTTGCGACCTGTGCTCATCTTTCTCGGCCTACGTCCTCGAAGACCGTGCTGCTCGATTGCAACTGGGCCGTCGCGAGAAGCGTTTCCCTCGGTGAAGTCAAGGAGGCCTGGTTGCCGGTGTCCGCGGTCGACTTTCAGCGGATCAGCCTCGGCGGATGGTCGCCTCGAAGAGAGGCGGCGCAGGCCAGCAGTATCTTCTCGGCCACGGCATTTATCCGCCTCTCTGGGTTCTTCCTACGGCTTCTTTTGGAGCTTTGTCTGTCCCTCTCCACTAAAGGAGAAGGGCCTGCGTCTGCTGGACCTTATTCTCGGTCCAAAAAGAGGAATGAGGTAAGTCCCTCCGTCCGGCGCTCTTGGGGAGGCGGGAAGGTCCCTCTCCCGGGCCGTCGACCCGTCGGCCGGTCGACCGCTCGGCGGCCACTGGCCTCACGGTGTCCCCACGTCAGGTCAGTTGGCCGGACTCCACCGATGAAGTCGAGATTTTTCTCGACCCATTGACGGGCTGTCGCCTTAGCGCGAGATTCCCCTCTCCCGGTTCCCCGGGAGGAGTTGAGGATCCCGTGGGCTCGCCTGTGCCTCCGGTTCTGGAGCCCTCGGATGGACCACTCACTGAGCGGAAGGGTGCGGTTCAGCCGACACCTCCCCGCACCGACCTCGGAATTCCGGGACTCTGGGTCTCGGACCTCTTGTGGTCCAGCCGATCCCACACGTCATGGCGGTCTCGGTCTCGGCACGCGGTAGCCGTCACCGCTCGTCCTCGTCCTCCTCCTCGGATGAGGAGGCTTAGGCGTAAATTCGTCGGCCGAGTGCGAGGACCTTATGTTTAACAGCTCCTCCTGGCGGGGAATAAGCCGACCCGTCGCCTTCCCGGCCATTAAGTAGCTGTCACGGAGCGGCCGACACAACCCCTCGACTTATCCGAGGCCTATACAGGCGGTTGTTGGCCAAAACCAGCTGCTCCACCGATTCGGTGGAACCTCCGCCCACAGCCACCAATTGGGCTCCGACCAAGGATTCTCGGTCGGCTAAGGGTCTACCCATCGGCTGTCAGTTACCCTCACTCCCGACCGACCTCGGCGGGTGAAGGGTGGCTCAGGCCAGAGGCAGCTCTTGAGGACTCTTCGAGTCGAAGATGATTCCTCCTTTTTCTCCAAGCGACTGGACTTGGAGTCTTCAGGAGGTCAGTCAATGGAAGATAGCCGTCGTCCTTCCTAGGACTGCTTGGCTCATCTCGGGTCTACGGGATGGAGCTCGAACCCGTTCCAAGCAGGCCAGGTATCCCTCACGGAGATTCTGGACGAGGGATTCTCCAGGGAGGCCTTTCGGTGGCCGAGGCCACAGTGGGTCCGGCACTGGAGCTTTGGCGACCCCTGCTTCCTGCCCTCGCCTGGCCAGGATGGCCAGGAAGTATCACGGTCCCCGGTTCCTTGTCCGTTTTGGAACACCCTCTGCTGAGGGTTGGTTACAACAAGCGTTTTCCGGTAGCGCCCGGCACGCCAGGGATGTGGACAAACCTCTGACAAGGAGTCAAGTGGACTAACCGGGTGAAAAGTCTACGCTCGTCCTCTCGGCCCTTCGTCAGGCCAGTTAGACCCGTCCTCATGGCATTGTTCTCATGCCCTGTTGGGCTCCCTGGATGGTCATCCCTCATCTTCCGCGATCTGCAGACTACGGTTAAGCAGGTGCGGGACAGGAGCAGGGCAGTGGCCAAACAGCAGCTCAGACTGCTTTGGATATAGGGACTCATGTGCCAGATCGGTGGCCGCAGTGGCTATCGTCGTGAGCTTGGCTGAGGATATCCACCTTTGCCTGGGATACCCAGCACAAGTTGGCGGATGTTCCCTTTTTGGGGACTGACCTCTTCGGCCCTGGGGTGGAAGGTCACCTGCAGAGGATCGAGAAGTCCAATGCCACCTTGGACTCGGTCTCTTCCGCTCAGAAGGACAAAGGCCGCAAACCACAGCCTAAGCCCGCTAGGTCCTTCTGTGCCTTTGGCGCTTGACCCAACAACGTCGGGTCAGCAGGCTCGGCCTAGCATCCCAAGCCCAAGCAGCGGCTTCCTCTAACAGGAGGCAGGAGAAAGGGCCCAGGAGGTCTCGGCGGTCCCTCCTCCAAGCCTGCCCAGTAACGGGCTGAGTGTCACCCCCATCCCGTCACCACCCTAGGTCCCCCGTGGGGGCGGCTCCAGCACTTCCGTTCCGCCTGGTCCGCTGTACCACGGACAGGTGGGTCTTGAAGGTGGTGGGAAGAGGCCTGCCTCTGGAATTGAGCAGGCACCACCCTTCAGAGCCGTCGCCCCTCGGGGGCCGGGATCCCCAGCCTCACTGGCGGCTCGTCGAGCGACGCCAGCTCTCCTCCTCCAGAAGGAGGTGGTAAGAGAGGTGCTGGACCCTCCTTCAGACCCAGGGTTTGTGTCCAGGTACTTCCTGGTTCAGAGCGGACCAGGGGCTGGCGCCCCATTCACGACCTACGACCTAAACAAGTTCCTAAGGTCTCGAACCTTCAGGATGGTCACTCTGGCTCAGATAATACCATCCTTGGAGCGCATGTGGTTCTGCTCTCTGGACTTGCAGAACAGCGTTTTTCACGTCCCTATCCGTCCGTCTCACCAGAGATTCCTTAGCTTCAGCGGAAGGATCCCTCTTGATTCCAAGCCATGCCCTTGACTTGTCTCCAGCTCCCAGGGTCTTCACCAAATGCATGGCAGTGGTGACAGCATTCCCTGCGGCGCGAGGTCGGGTGTACCCCTTACATGGACGACTGGCTGATAGCTCCCCTCCAGGAAGGAGGCGGAGTGGTCCAGAGATCTGGCCTCAGGTCTGCTCTCAACTGGGCCTCCTTATCAGCGAGGCCAGAGTCGAGACTCGAGGCAAGCAGGTGATTCTATTCATCGGGCGCAGCTCGACTCTCTTCGAGCCAGGCGCGGCTCCAGCGGACAGGGCCGAGGTTCTTTCCTCCTTTGCCCGATCATTTCTGGTTGGGCAATTGCGCCCTACCGGGACTTCCTCGCCTCCTGGGTCTCATGGCGGCCTGCACCAGCGTGGTCCGTTGGGCCCGCTGGAACATCACGTCCCCTTCAGTGGGGACTGGCCAGCCAGTGGTCTGGCGCTGCGATCCCTTGGACCAGCTTGTGTCGGTGACACAGGGATGTGGGCGCTCTCCAGTGGTGGACCGTTCAGATCATTTGCAGGAGGGCATCCCGTTCGTCCGCCCGAGCCGGCGGTCTCTCCTCGACCGATGCCTCTCTGATGGGTTGGGGGTGCCCATCTGGGGAACACGGGCTCATGGCCTCTGGTCCCAGCGGGAGTCCGATGCCACATCAACCTGCTGGAGCTCCGGCGGTCCGCTAGCTCTCACGCCTTTGCTCCGTTCCTCCGAGGTCAAGTGGTCCGAGTCAGGCGGACAATACCGACCATGTACTATCTAAACCGCCAGGCGGGGCGCACTCATGCTTCTATGCAAGGAGCTCTCGCATTTGGTCACTCGTGCGCAGCCTGGGCGGATCTCCTGGCCATTCACGTGTGGGCCTCAACACCTGGCGATGCCTGAGCCGGATGGGGCTGCATCCCACAGGTGGTCTCTCCCTGCACGGAGTGGTACAGCATCTGTTCTCCCTTTGGGGCACACCTCAGGTGGACCTGTTTGCCTCCATGGAGGCAGCAGGCTGAGTCTGTTCCATGCCGCCCCCTCAGCAGGGCTCGCTGCAGGGGATGCCTTCTCGAGCGCAATGGACCCGGGCCTCTTTACGCCTTTCCCCATTTCCTTGATCCACAAGGTGCTTCTCAAAGGCGAGGAGGGACAAGGCGCAGGTGATTCTGATAGCCCCAGACTGGCCTCGCCAGTTCTGGTACCAGATCTCCTCAGTCTCAGCTCAGGACTCGCGGCAGCTTCCAGCTACGCCCGGACCTGCTCTCAGTCAATCAGGGAAGGTGTTCCATCCGGACCTTCAATCCCTGCACCTGGCGGCCTGGTTCCTGGCGGCTAGAGTTCCAGGCCTTGGGTCTTTCGGCAGGTCCTCAATGTAGTTGGGCGTCCCGTGAGTCGACCAGAAAATGCTATGCCTTCAAATGGAAAGGTTTTCCATTTGGTGTCAGAACAAGGGCTTGGACCCTTCCTCCTGTTCCTTGGCAAGCATCTTGGACTCTTTATGGTCCCTTTCTAGTCAAGGGCTTGGGTCGGCGACCTAAGGGTGCACCTGGCAGCCATCTCTGCTTGCAGGCGCGGGCGGGAAGCGTCGATGGCGCAGGAGAAGGTGGTCTGGCGCTTTTCAAAGGCCTTGATCACATTTTCCCTCCAATCTCGGGACCCCCACCTCCGTGGGATCTACTGCTGGTACTGGCAGCTCATGGGCAAGCCATTGAACCTATGCACGGGTGTGCTCTCTCTCACCTGTCGTGGAGACCGCCTTCTTGGTGGCTATCACGTCAGCCAGAAGGATGGGAGAGCTCAGGCGCTTTCCATGAGTCTCCACCTGGTCTTCCACAGGGACTAGGTTGTCCTCGCCCCACCGAAATTCCTTCCGAAGGTGGTGTGAGTTTCTATAACAGGTGTTGACTCTGCGGTGTTCTACCCCAATACACCTCGGGAGGCCGAATATGAGGCTCCATACTCTGGACCCTAGAAGGCTCGCTTATCTGGAGGCCTTGCAGCTGAGAAGTCGGGAGGGTTAGCCAGCTGTTTGTCACCTACGCTGAAGCCGCATCTGGCAGACCTGCAGCCAAGCGGACCGATAAGCAGGTGGGTAACCTCCTGCATAGATCTCTGCACTATAAGTTGGCGGGCATGTGGAGCCTCCCAGAGGATAAGAGCTCATTCTACCATGTACTGCTCTAGCAGTGGCTGTTTCAGGGCGTCCCTATCCAGGAAATCTGCAGGGGCTGCTACCTGAAGTCAGCAAACACCTTCAATACCCACTACCACATCGAGACCTTGAGTCGCCGGGATGCTGGTTTTGGGCCTCGGTTCTCAATCTCTCTTTCCCAAGTAAGTATATGGGGTGTCGTCTTGCCTCCCTCCTCCCGGAGAACTGCTAGGAGTCTGCCAATGAGTGTGGATGAACAACATATCCATGTCCTAAATACAGGTTACTCACCTGTAACAGGAGTTCTAGGAGATGGTATATGTTGTTCATCCCTACATTCTCCCGACTCTCCCGGCCCGGCAACCTGAGCTCAGCGGTTCAGATCTGGCGTCATGGGCGGGCCGAGGTTATACCACCGGGTGGGTGGGAGGAGCAAGCTTGAAGACCTTCCGGCAAGAGTTAAGTGGCAGGGATACCTGCCAATGAGTGTGGATGAACAACATATGCCATTCTAGAACTCCTGTTACGGGTGAGTAGCCGTCACTCACGCAACGAGGTCTAAAGGCGACATATATTGTCTGTTTTTGATCTTCACTCTCTTGATGGCTGGGCTGTGAAGATGCTGTTGTGTTGACCCTTCACACGAATCATACAGACTATCTTATTTCTGAGATGGGTTAATTTACATTGCATCTCCTCGGTAAAAAGGTACTGAGGCAAATTACTGTAGGCATGTAATTTTCATTTGTGTAGACAGAAAATGTGTGTCACGATCCGCATGATAATTACGTATACTGCTGCTGCGAGCAACATGATGTGTCAGGGTGCAGCCTGTCTCTCCATCTTCCAGAATCCATTGAGGACAGGAAGCTCCTGGCTAATTGTGGGCTGGCCTTCAAGAATGGAATCCGAAAAGACCACTCGAAGGGCGGTTGATAGGCCTCAGCAGTTGCCAGGTCAGCAGCTGAGTTTGCCATCCTAGAAGTGGAGGCAGTGTCAGCTGCAGTGGGACCCCTGACTTGAGTGCTGCTTCTGGCCTGGTCCAGCGCTGGAGGGGTCTTCATGGCCAGTTTCATGATATGCTGGTCCCTTCAGACCATGGGGGAGAGCACTGCCCTCCACTGGCTAAAGACTAAGCCTCTCAAATAGAAGTCTTATCACCATCCCAACTGGTCATGGGACGGGGAAAGGTCTCTGCATTTCCGGTCCCTGACTCACCTAACTGCCTGGCGGAGTCTCGCGCCCTTCGGTTTAGAGGCAAGTTGAGGAGACTCTAGCTCTGCTGAATCAGTCAGCCTCGACTTCGGTCAACCAGCTGGCTGAAATCCCTCTCGACTTGGTCGATCCGCTGTTGGACAAGTTGAGAGTGGTCTTGCTGAACCTCTGTGCTCCCAGTCCTCACCCAGGGGTGATTGGCTCGTCGGTGTCCCCGGACCCTCTGCTCGGGACAAGCCTCCAACCGAGGTTAGGTCTTTCACGCCCATGCTGTTAAACATGGCCTAGGACATCATTTATGGGCAGCCGCAGGATGACCCTGCCTGCCATCCACTAGATGAGACATTCACATTCTTGATCATGCTCAATAGTGGGTACTGCTGTCAACGCTTCTCCTCTTCCGGAGAGAAGAAGAGAGGCACCACTGCAGAATATACCAGTGCTACCAGGAGTTCCTGTGGCAGCAGTACTATACACATCGCACCAGGGACTGCAGGAAGTCCAAGTTTTTCTTTGCCCTGGGAAGAGGGCATCCCTGTTTCTAAGGCGTCTGTCCAGATGGTTGGCCAACTGCATTACATATTGCTACAGTAAGTATGGTAAGGAACTTCCTGGGGAAGTTAAGAGCCATTCCACCAGGGATATGGCCACCCTGCTGCCTGTTTCAGGAATGTGTCTGCTGCAGATATTTGTGCAGCGGCTAGACTGGATAGTGCCTCTAAGCGCATGGTCAGCATCTGCCTAGCTGTTCTTCAGGACTTGCTTTCTTCCTGATGTGAGAACTGCTTGGGACTCATTCTATAGGTGTGGTCTGCTGCAAGAGAAAGCCCCAACGTCCGATAGTACCATCATGAAAGAACTTACCGTAACAGTAGATCTGCAAGGGAATCTCTTGCAGCAGGCTATGTCGTCCCTCCCTCCTTTCCCCCAGTTCTGCTGGATCTTTCTGTAGCCTGTGGATTCCTCTCCTTCCATGTTTGTGTGAGCCTTTGGTATCTCCTAGGTTCCTCAGCAGGGAGACTTCTGCTCTGGTCTCCAGCAGGAGAACTGAGGAGGGAGCGGGGGCCGCCTACTCTTACAGGGTCGGCCGACGTCAGAGGGTGATGTCTGAGTTAGCCCCCAGATAGACTGCTAGCTAGAAAAGTTTCTGGCTGGTCCTAGTGCCTGACGGCGGTAGTTCTATAGGTGTGGCCTGCTGCAAGAGATCCCTTTGCAGATCCGCTGTTACAGTAAGATCTTCCCTTGTCAGTCTTCACCATTCATTACTTCCTGGGTGTAAGCCGGAGGCGCGCACCCGCCACGAAACCTTTTTTTTTTTTTTTTTTAAAGTCCTATCGCAGCAGCCCTCGAGAGTGGCGTCATGCGCGAGGCGGCCGTTAGTAGTGACCGACTCCTCCTCCAACTCAGTTCTGTTTCTCCGCCGTCTGGGCAGCACCTGTTCAGCGGTAGCTCAGTTAAAGTGCGTGTTCGGCTGACTCCTTTTCTACACTCGCCGCCTACGGTAAGACTGTTCCTTTTTCTTGTATGCGGCGCCGGTGTATTTCCGACTGTTTAACCTTGTTTATTCAGCGTTATGTCCGGTTCTGGAGCGAAACGTTCTTCTAAGACTGGCCGTGCCCCTATGCGTCGGTGCTCCTGCGGCCGGCATTTCTCCGTCTCGGACCGGCATGACGTTTGCCTTCGTTGCCTGGGACCCAACTATGACATGGATTCGTGCGACGCCTGTTTCTCCATGGACCGCCGTGTCCTAGAAGTCCGCGCGTTCAAGCTCGGCAAGACCCCGCCGACCTTCGTGGGACGACGTCGCTCAAGGGACGCCCAGGTAAGGTCTCTTGGCCCATCCCGGGCCCCTCCGGGCTTATACGGTCCGAGGAGGAGGGGTCTCCTCGCCTCTCTTGCCGAGCGGAGGCCCTTCCACGGTGTCGGGGAACGCCGTGGTCCCTCCCGGATAGCGACGCCGACACCGCCGCAGTCACCCTTCGAGGTGCAGGCTCCCTGTCGAGGCCCTCGCCTGTTGGGCCTGGCTCGGGTGGACCCTACGCCGCCTCCCGCTCCGTTTTGGATCCCGGGCCCGTTCGCGGTGTTGGTGATCGGCGGCGCCTGCTGCGGGCGCCGCTTTGGGATCCCGCCACCGTTCACAGTGCCGGTGATCGAGCTGCGCCGTTGCGGTGTCTAGCGCTCGCGCCGTTTCTCAAGGTGCCGGGCGGACATGGCGGCGCCACCGACGGTGTGCCGCTCGTCCCCGGGCCGCTGCTTTCCTCTTGGGCGTGCGGCCTGCCGGAGCCGCTGGGGGTGTGGGGTTAGGCCTCCTGCTGCGCGGGCGTGCAGGGTGGCGTCGCATGGTACCGGGTCGCTCATGCCCTGCGGGCCTCGGGGACCCTGGGGTGGCCAGCATCGAGGTCCTGCTGGTCTCGTCCTCCTTGGAGGATGATGACTCCGATGTGGACCCATCCTGGCACCCCATTCTTCGGAATCGGGGTCCTCGGTGGCTAGGGGTACCAAGTGAAGCGCCCTCCCCTCGTCCCCTTGTCGTGCTCCTGAGGGTTCCTCGGCTGGGGGTGGCCGAGGGCCCGGGGGCAGACGAGGGGTGACGGAGGGAGGCCCTCTCTGGAGGCCCGGTGACGGCTACCCCAGGGTGCTGTTGCCTCTAGGGACAGAGGGACGCAGTCGAGGAGGAGGCCTCTCTGAATCCGAGGGTTGAGGGCAGGTGGCCTGCTGCCCGGTCTTCCTGGTCACCTCAGGGGTGGCCAGAAGCCGTAGTGCAGAGCCCCACCCTCCCCTGGGTTCTAGGTGTCCTCTGGCGCGTGTGGACTGCCCTTCTGGATCCATGCAGTCCCGCGTCCACAGGGAGTTTCTCCCCAGGGCTCTTCCAGGCTCCGCTTCCCCAGGGTTCCGTTCTGCGCCTGGTTTGATATCCGGATCCCTCCTACTAGGCTCCTTCCCCGATTCAGAGCCCTCGCAGAGCAGTTGCCTCCTCGGAGGTGCCCTCTCCCATCTCTCTGCCTTCACCACCCCGCCTCCCGGGCCATGTCTCGTCCCACGGTCCGTGATCCTGGGAGCAGTTCAGGGGTTCTGGCGGCCTTCCCTCATATGTTGAACACATGCATGAGCGGGTCTTTCGACTTCCCCACCGCCGCAGGAATCCTCTGGACATTCCAGTTCCCCATCATCCTCGCCTCCCTCCTCTGAGGAGAGGAACCCCTGCTCATCTGTCCTCTGATGCTGATTTCACAGAATATCAGCGTTTCTCTCGAGGATGGTGAGGATCTCCGATTTCCTACGCTCGAGAGACAATACAGAGGGAGACACATGAATTCCTTGGTGAATTCAGTGCCCAGCATCTGGTGGTACCTTCCTGGCTCATCCTTCCAGGAGGCGCCTATCCGATCCTGGCAGTTCCCTGCCGCTCTTCTCCAGCCCCGCGGACTGCCAGCGAGGTATTGTGCCCCTCTGAGTCTCTAGGTTCCCTTCCCAACCCGTCCTCAGGTTTGGTATACCTGGATACTCCTTCTGGGCGCCGTTGCCTGGCGCACGACCACCCCGATTCGGACTCTCCAGTTCGACCGTGGGGCGAAGAGTGTTCTCTTCTTCTCGCGCAAGTGCTTGTATTGCATCACATCAGGCTCACCACGCTGCCTACAGCCGCATCTGTGGTCGATGATGTCCCAGCTGCTGGCATCTATGCCTGACACGGAGCAAACCAGACAAGCCGTTGCCCTCTCCGTGGTAGGCCTGGAGCTGGCAAGACACTGCAAAGGATGCCTTATGACGCCAATGAGGTGGCTTCCAGGCTTGAGGACAGCGATCTGCATCAGGCGGACGGCATGGCTTGCCTTTCCAGGTTGTCACCCCTGGCCCGGCGAGGGTGATGCGCTCCGCCTTCCGGGGACCCGTCTTTTCTCATCCAGAGCTAGAGACTTTACAGGGCTCCATCCGTCTCCTCGTCCTCGGGAGGCACCTCCAGCTCTTCTCCCACTTAGGCTTTCTGAATAAGCCAGGGTCTTCTCCTTCTGTTTCTCACCAACAGAAGGCTGGGGGTCTTGTTCCCTCAGGGTATGGCCTCTTCCCCCTCCAGGGGAAGAGGAGCTTGGTACTCACCCAGGAAGTAATGAATGGTGAAGATTGACAAGGGAAGATAGGAAAATTACGTACCTACCGTAATTCTTGATCTTCTCTTGTATCTTCACCATTCATTACTTACACCCCCCACCATCCCCTCAGTGGCCTCTTCCTGTGGCTTCTCCACCTCCGCCTCCTTCCTCTCTGCATAAAAAAAAAAAAAAAAAAATTGTTTCTAAAATATAGGAAAGTGCCTTAATTTTTCCAAAAAAAATCTTTCCTTGGGGGTTTCTAATTTTCCAGAAAATTACTTACTCTAAGATTCATGGGCCATCTCGTGGATTGCATTGGCGATCAATGCACAACTATCTCTTGCCATTCTTCTGGCAAGATACCTCCGAGGTTTTTTGGCCTGGCTCAGGCTATTCAGATTTGATACTGCAATTCCGTTTTCCAGATAGTTGCCCTGGAATCAGTATCCCCCATTCTTGCCTTGCAGAGCAGAGGAACGGGCACGTCTAATCCTTTTCTTTTGCAAAAAAAAAAAATTTAAATAAATATTAAATGCTGAGGGAACTCTCTTCGACTGTTATAGGCATCTTGGTATCGGGGTCATGCATCTAGTCCAAAAACATTTTACCTAAAAAAAAAAAAAGGAAAAATAAACAGGAAGGCAATGAGAAGGTAGGCTATCCTTCTCGCTAGTTGCTTAGAGGTTTTTCCTTTTTAAATGTCCTCCTGGACAATTTTTGCAGAAGAGCAGTGCTGACCATATCCGATCCCAGCCTGCCTAAGCCTTGGCCTGCCTTGGCCAGTCAGTCTGAGTCCCATTTCTATCTTAAGACGCCTGAAAGGCTTACATTTTCCATTTCTAAACCCCTGAGCAGCGCCCATGCTGCCTGGGTTTATTCTCCCTCCTCGGTTCCCTCCAGTTTAAGGCCTTCCGCAGCCAGGAGCCCAGGTAGGTATCAAGAACAATGGCATGTTGAAAGATGAGGACTATGCCCTCCTAGGTCTGTCTAGCGGGTTCGGTGAACCTTCTCTTCAGCTCTATCTCCGGGGATTCTTGCTTCCCCTTTAGTCAAGCCTTCAGCTGTAAGCTAACTATGCTCGTTGGGCATTCTGGTCCTTTCAACATCCCATCTCTCTCTTCTTCTATTTTCTCATTTCCTTTCTTATCTCTCCTCCCAGAGTCGCCCAGGTAATGAGGCCCTGCAGTCCCTAGGCTAGGGATACTCTTATCTCCTCTGTCCTTCCTCCATCGGCTTATTTCTTTTTCAGTTCATTCTTCCTTGCTTTGCTATCCCTTGGCTATCTTGCCTCGCTATCTATATTTTCTGCTTTCTTTGCCTCCGGCTCACAGAACTGAGTTGGAGGAGGAGTCGGTCGCTACTAGCGCCACCCCCGCATGACGTCACTCTGAGGCGGTGCCGTTGGCAGACTTTTAAAAAAAAAAAAAAAAAGCCTGTATGGAAGGCCCGGCTTACACCCAGGAAGTAATGAATGGTGAAGATGCAAGAGAAGATCAAGAATTACGGTAGGTACGTAATTTTCCTTTCTTGCGTAACTGTACTTTGCCCAATCCCTTTTTGCCAGATAAGGGTGTGCGCCTTTCCCCCTCCTCGTGGAGAACTGCTAGGAATATGCCAGTGTGTGGATAGTGTACCATAACCACACCCTAGAAATGAGGGTTACTCGCCTGTAACCGTCAGTCTTCTTCCACGGAGTGGTTTCTTGCAGTAGGTAATACTTTAGGGTATCCAGCAGTGGTTGCTGTGGCGCACTGCAGCTCTTCTAGCAGTCTTTTCCAGGGACCACCCACACATAACATCAGCTTACTGTTTCCTTTATAAGTGTGGGCGGTCCCTGGTATACTCTGTTCCTTTTTTGCTGTCTTCAGCTCGTATGCAGTAGCTAGAGCAACTTCTGAAAACAGCAGTCATCAATGAGAACAACATTGAAGATTCTATTAACAAGGGGACTCTTCTAACAAGAGCTTGCATCTACTGATCTACATTTCTGGACTGACACAGAGCAGGAGTACCCCTCCTCACCCTCTGTCTCCTTTACTCCTAGACTGCCACCATACTGTCGACGATGCATCTGTACGTTCATTGACTGTCCATAACCGTCAACTTCCTCATCAACTGCTACCACAGTCGACTATGCATTTATGTTTTCATTGACAGCGATATCCGTCTATGTTCTCATTGACGGCTATCACCGTCAACAATGAATCTATAAATTCATTGACGGCCCATTACCGTCAGCCTCCTCATCGACGGCTACCACTGTTGACGATGCATCCATATTCTCATCGGCCATACCCATTGACGATGCCTTCATATTCTCATTGACAGACATTTCTGTTGACGATGCATCCCCATTTCTCATCGGCTGTCCCCTGTCAACGGTGCATCATTATTCTGCCTGCCCATTGACGATTATTTATTTTTTTCACTCCATCAACAGTGCTTCCATCACTGTAAAAAGGCAATACATAAATAAATAACCCTTTCTGAGTTCCATTAGTCAGGTGGAAGAGATCCTCCTCAACCTCTGTACTTCACGCCTCATCAACGGCCACGCTCCAGGTGTCCCTGTGTTGACAGCCGCACTCATGTTCTTTCTTAGTTAATGGGGCTTCATTAAAAAAACAGTTATGCCATGTTTCTACCCCTGTGCCCTCTTAGGTGGACAATCACAGGGTCAGGCGGACAGAGATTGGAACCCTGTACTTTACCCCCAGGGCAAGACCTCAGGCTACATGTCTACTCCTCCATCACCCCCTTGTGTTTGAAACACACCCCTCCCTTCTCAGAAGGAGCTGGACATCTCCACTGTAGTACGCACATCTTACATGTCATACGGCACTCCCAGCCCTCTGATCCATGGGAGTAAAACAACCCTCCATGATCTCTCCTCCTTCCGCCTAAGAATTTTCACGATGATCAGGATCCATTCCCACCCTAGTCACTTCCTCCTTATATGGAAAATTATTTTTCAGTTGAACAAGAGCTCCTGGTTAGCTTCACCAGTGACCTTGAACACGACGATTTCCAGGAGCTGAAATTCTTCTCGGCTCCCTTTTTTCCTGAAATCTCTTCTTTGGATGAGCGCCTGCCTCGACTCCGCATCACCCCCTCCTGATGACCCTTCATTCTACGAAATGATACAAATATAGAAAATCATGGGATTCTCTACCACAAAAACATGACAAAGTAAGGATATGGCAGAATACCTTGATCTACCAGAGGAGCCTATTTTAGTGGTTTCCCCACTAATTCATCCTTTCCAGAACAGTGTTCAGCTATCTCTGCTGTTCCCCGTAAGGTGGATCATATTTATCCTGCTCATCCCTTCCTTTCAAGCTTTATCCAGCCACTCATGTTCACATGAGCTCCTTACCACCTGATAAAGAATCCCGAAGACTTGACTTTCTGGAGAACCTAGTCTTTTTCTCCAGTACTAGGAATATCAGAATTCCAGATTATATGGGTCATATGATTAAATACCACCATACCCTTGGGTCATCTGCCGTTGAGATGATCAATTAACTCCCTCTCACAGGACAGGGATAAATTATTGGTTACAGTAACAACTAGTAATTCTATCTCCCATCACCTTCTTAGGTCGGGATATGATGCCGTAGATACCTCAGCCTGACTATCGTCCAAAAAAAAAACTGGGATCACTCTGTGTTGCCATGCCTGGCTTCACGTTTTAGGCTTTGCACCTGATATACAACATGAAGTAGCTAATGCCCCCTCTAACTGGTCCAAGCTGTTTGGGCCAGGTGCTCAAATTTTACTGGATGACTTACAGGCATCAGGCAGAACCCTTCATACAGTCCATGGCATGTATCGTACTCCAGCAACAACCTACCATACTCAACACACCTTATTCCAAAAGTGGTGGAAGATACAGAGGTAATAACAAAGGTGACTTCAGAGGTCGTGGCTCAACAGGAGGCAACACCTCTACTTCCCGAGGTGCCCGCTCCCGCCCTTCAGGTGCAGCTGCGCAGCCTGCCTCCCAGTGACCCACTAAGGCCCCCCCCCCACCTCCTCACCCAGGCACGGGGGGGGCTGTGGGGTGTCATTTTGCCCTCCATGTGGAGGCCTGGCAAACTATCACTTCCGACAGTTGGGTACTTCAGATTATCCAAAAGGGTCATATTCTGAAGTTTCTCTCCACCCCACGCCCTCCACGCAAGATTAATTATCCTCCAGATTATATACCCATCCTACAGGAGGAATTTACTTCCCTTTTGACCAAACAGGCCATTATACCGGTATCCTTTTGGAACATCAAACAGGATTTTCCTCCCACTTCTTTCTGGTGCCCAAACGAGTGGGAGACCTCAGCCCAATATTGGATCTCAAACAACTGCATCTTTACATTCGATACAAACGTTTCTGCATAATCACTCTACCTGCCATCATGCCGATTCTAAAATAGGGCAATTGGCTTTACGCCCTAGACATGAAGGATACCTACCTTCGCATTCCCATTCACCCTGCCCACCACAGACTTTTTGTACTTCACCTACTGGGTCAGAATTACCAGTTTTGAACACTCCCTTTTCGATCTCATCAGCCCCAGAGTGTTCAAGTGTATAGTGGTGGTAGCAGCAGCCTTATGAAGAGAAAGGCACTTCATCTTTCCATATCTAGATGATTGGGTAATAAAAGCAGACTCCAAAGTAGCTCTGCTTGCCTTCCTAGATGCTACCTTGAAACTGTTCGCAGATCTGGGAATCACTGTCAGTTGGCCAAAGTCCAGTCCAAATCGGACAGTCACTCCAATACATTGGAACTGTTCTAGATACAGTGACAGCCAGAGCTTACCTACTGCCTGCCCGGCAGGACATGCTTATAACTCTGGCATTACACATACAGACTCAAAAAATAGTCACAGCCAGACAAATGCTGCACCTTCTGGGTCACATTTCCGCTGCCGTCCCTATGGTGTCATTTGCCCATCTCCACATGAGACCTCTCCAGTGGACCCTCCAGAATCAATGGTCCCAAAAAAACAGGACAGTTTGAAGACAAAATCAGGGTCACTCCCTCCCTGAAGTCTACCCTGACATGGTGGACAATCAGAATCAATCTGAATCAAGGAATGCCTTTCTGGCCCCCCCCCCACTCATGCAAACGTTGACCACGGATGCTTCCCTACGGAGATGGGGAGTGCACTTTGGTCCTTATCAGACCCAAGGCTGATGGCCGCTTCTCCATCTGTCTCATATCAGTCTCTTAGAGATGAAAGCAGTCCGTCTAGCCTCTAGGCGTCTCTGGCCTCCTCGAGCCAGGATTGTTACTGCTCCAGTCAGACAACACTGCAGTGGTGTTCTCACCAGCGATCAAGGAGGTGCTCCAATCTTCAACCTATTGACTGAAAATTAAAAACCTTGTTATGTCCCAACCTGAAGGCTCTACATCTTCCTCGCTGGACACCTGAGGACACTTTTTCATAACTAGTCTACAAATGTCCTCTCTGGTTACCAGTATTCTCTTGGCCTCCGTAGCCAGCAACATACAATTCCAAATGGAAATGCTTTTCCATATAGTCTGCCTCTTGATCTTTGGACCCTTCTCTTGTCCAGTGATGAAGGTTCTGGACTACCTGGCTTCACTATCGAAGTCTGGTTTGTTATTCTCCCATCAAAGTCTACTTAGCCGCCATCTCGGCCTTCCATGAACATCTGGATGGCAGGTTACTGTACCAACATCTAGCTAAGATATTTTTGGAATGAATGTTGCATATCAAACCTATTAAAAGACCCCACTCCTCCGTGGTCTCTCAATTTTTTGATAAAAAAAAATTGACTCTTGAGCCTTTTGAGCCAGCAGCCACTAGTGAACTCCATTTTCCTTCATGGAAAACCTTATTTCTGGTGGCTGTCACTTCCACTCAGCGTATTTCCGAGCTTCATGCCCTCATGTAGGGAACCTTACTTGATTTTCCACAAAGACAGGGTGGTCCTTCGTAGCAACCCTTCCTTCCTTTCTAAAGTACATACTTTAAATCAGTCCTTGGACCTTCTGGTCCACCAGCCTGACTGCTCCAATCAGGGTGAACATCTATTACGTACTTTAGATGTCCATTACACTACAGTACTAATCGGACACAGTCTATTAGAAGGATGTTTCAACTGTTCATCTCCTTTGCCCCGGGTCGCGATGACCTCCCAGTTGCTAAATGTATGCTTTCATCCTGGTTGGCAAATTGTATTATATTTTGTTACAGCAAGCCTTTACCTGGACCTGTCCAAGTCCATTCCACAAGAGCTATGGCCACTACTGCGTCTTACTTTACAGGAGCCTCCATTTCAGATATCTGCATGGCGGCTCCTTGGTCCACGATTCATACATTCACAAGGCACTACAATCTGGATATTGCCTCATGACATAGGACGGCCTTTGGCCATGCAGTCCTACAAGGTCGTCTATTATGACTGTCCTCCCACATGGGCTTTACTGCTTGGGATTCATCCCAAAAGTATTACCTACTGCAAGAGACCACTCTGTGGAAGATAGTACAGTTACGTAAAAACTTCCTCTGTCTCTCTCCTCCTCAAAGAGAACAAGTTCTGGACAAGTGACTCTCTCTTGGGACTTATTTGGTACCTCTGCTTCCCCTCGGTCCTGGCTTTGTGAGCTGAATCGGGAGATTGAGGATACCAGGGACTGCCACACTTGGAAACAGGAAGCTGATGCCATGGGTGGGTGGTCCCTGAAAAGACTGCTAGAAGAGCTGCCATATCGCAGTAACCTCTGCTGGATACCCAAAAGTATTACCTACTGAAAGAGACACCTCAAAGATCTAGTGTTGCAGTAAGTTTTACGTAACTGTACTTTCTTGAGTGGTATATGGTGGACATGCACACAGCCCTCACCTCCCTGGCAAGTGTCACATGGATTCCTGCTTTCAGCATGCAAGATCTGATGTCACAGGCTGGAGCCAAGGAGTATACCACCCTACTGGGAGGAGCTTAGCTTGAAGACGTTCCATCTGAACTTAAAGGGAAAGGAAGACTGTCTGCACCATATACCATTCCTAGAATCATGGTTACCGGTGAGTAATCTTCATTTACTCTCCTGTAATTGTAATTCTAGTAATGGTATATGGTAGACATCCACACAGTCTGCCTGGCCTCCCCTAGCAAGTGGCACACGATCCTGCTTCCAGCGTGCGAGATCTGACGTCACTGGGCAGTGTTGAGGGATATATCCACCCCGGTGGTGGGAAGAGCTCAGCCGGTCACCCTTCCAGTGGAAATTCCAGAATGTGGGTGTTGTACCATGCATCACTCTTAGAACTACGGTTACAGGTGAGTGACATTATCTATTGGCTCCTTACAGCAGTGGCCATAAAAGAACCTGCAAAGGGTTAAGTAAAATGCCCACCTACATGTGGGGGTCTTGTGCAAAAATTGAGGGCTAATAGAGAAATGGACCACATCGCAGCCACCTTGAACCTTAAAGTAGGTAAGTTCACAATTAGTTGTTGAAAACTGGATAAAGTCATGGCTACTCTGTAGCCTAGTGTAATGTCACTCTGTTTCAAGCATACATACAGGACAGGGGTTTTGTTGAGCTTATGCTCCCTTCATATTTATTTTATTTTAATTTTGTTAACCGGGTAGGCCCACTGGATCCCAAGTAATTTGGAATAGATAGCTTATGCACATAAGGTCACAGAGTGGAAAAAAACTGTCAGTAGTACAGAGGGATCGTACAGTACAATTCATTAGTAAATATAGACAGTCTTCATGCTTATGCATTTATGGTACGACTTGATGTTGCTTATCAGACATTGGGACTGTTTGTTCTTGAATGTAACATCTGTATTGTCTTTGTACTTGTAAAAAATACAAAATTAAAGGAAGGATTTGAGAAGAAGCCAGTAGATGGATTGAGTTGAGTTTCTCTTCTCTAGGTCTGAGGTTTTACAGCAGGAGAGCAGTTATTTCATCATAGTTGCATGCACCCATCTGTTAATGTTGCATACTTTATGAATATCAAAGCAGTGGGATCAAAACTGTATTGTAGCTGTTTGTTTTTTTTGTCTTTGTCTGTGATATAGTCCTTCAAGAGGATCAACAGTATTCGCAGGAAAACATGGTTTCATTACTCTCAGAGATCTATTCAGGTGGGCTGAACGGTACAGGTTGGCAAATGAATCTGAGAAGGATTACGACTGGCTTCAACATTTAGCCATTGATGGTAAGTCTTTGTTTACATGATGTACTCTGTGCCAGCTGATGGTGGCATCTCATTATATTTACAAGCTTACAAAAACTAAAATCTTGGGAAAAGTGATTTGAAACTCATTAACCCACAGTAACCCCATATAGAAGTGCTGGACAGCTTAGTTTGCCTGTGTTTCATTTGTCTTTTTTGTAGGAGTGTGTATGCACCAAACGCCTCACTTTCATAGGCCACATTGATGCTATCCACTCTAAAGTCCTTTCCAAGCCTGATGCTCTTCACTGTAACAAGCACTGTATATCCGAAGATCTTACTGCCAGTTTTGGTCTACAGTGATTTGTTTTACAGTGTAGCTTCCAAATCCTCCCTGGTCAGGCAGGACCTACTTTTCAGTGCCTTCTGTCACTTTTCCCTCTACAGCCCTTTACACACCCACAGTTGCTTTCTTTGGCTTGGTAACTCCTTGAAGGACAAGTGCTTCTCCGTAGTGGTTTCTTCATCTTCATGTTTTGGACAAGCAATGTCCCTGACCTTCTTGCCTCCACATCACCCATTCCTCTTACTCATCCTACTATAATTGTCACACGTCCCCCTCTTTCCTTTTTCTATGTCTCTGGAACACTGGTCAGATAGTTTTCTTGACCCCTCACCTCTTAAACAACCTTGCTTAAACTTTTGCCCTCTTTGTCTTTGCGAGCCCTCTTGGCACTGTTACTGCCTGGCCCTCTCTGTTTATGTGACAGCCTGTAGTTTTATATAATTTTGTATGTACTTTTCCAAGCCACTGCATGTATATTTGTTCTGCTTCCCACCAGTAAGTGTCTGCACTTACACGTTGTCCTGTCATGCATGTCTAATTGACTGCTACTTGCCATGCATTCTTGCTTTGTTGGTTTTTATAGTTTGGTAACTGAATTTTCTCAGAGGACTTGTTTTTGCGATATATTTACTTGTACATATCTCGCCTGTAATTCTTTCCATAGAATACATCTGGAACTAAGCTGGTTTGAGTTCAAAATCTTTCTTGATGGAAAAGCAAATAAGCCAGACCAATGGTAGCCCAGTGTTTGCTGTTGTCTAGTGTCGATAGAGGACATGCTCAGTTTGTACTGTACTTTTCAGAAGTTTTACTACTTCAAATGGGACAGGTTCTTATCCAACACTTTCACAGTGACCTGGACCAGCTGGTCCTTGTGACTTGGTCAGTGTTGGATGCCAGTCAGTGGTAGCTGGTCCAGCAACATCTGTAGGAAGGAATCCCATTTGTCCACTCAGAACCATCCTGTCACACTCATGATGGACGTGTCTCTGGTGGGGAACACACAGGTTGAGACCGCAGAGCCCACATATTCTGGTCACCCGGGGAGTCCTTTCACTACATCAGCTTGCTAGAGCTCCATGCAGTGCGGCTGACTCTCACGGAGTTTGCTCCTCTGATCGGGGGGTCAGGTTGTGCAGTTCCAGACTGACAGTACCATGACCGTGTTCTACCCGAACAGGCAGAGCAGAACACACACTTCCCTTTTATTGGGAGGGTTTTCGCATCTGGATACCCATGCACAGCTTGGGGGCAGATCTCTTGGAGATTCATGTCGCGTGAGTTCGCAGTCCGTGCACAGACACTCAGCCTTGTGGCAGAGATGCCACACGAGTGGTCCCTGTATCAAGAGCTGATAAGCCACCTGCTCTCTCTATGGGACACCCCTCTGATTAACCTGTTTACCTCCTGGGAGAACAGAAGAGGCTGTTTTATGCCAACCCCCACCTCAGGTCTCATTTATACCTTCTAGGGAAGTGGATATGTTCTAGCCTCACTTTCTGGCAGTGCCTTTCCCTTTAAGACTTGGCTGGAAACTTCTTCAGGCTGGCTTCTCCTACCCGGGTGGTAACTCCCTTGGCTGCGCACCGACACCAGATCTTTCTTTACTCTGGAAGAAGCAGGTTCCTCTTACTGCTCGCTGAGTAGGTCCTCATGACTTAAATCTTCAGATTTACCTCCTAAAACATTTAAATCTGATTGTCTTAAACTCTATCAACAATCGTGACCGCGATGGACAAGTCCACTTCCGGGCTCCACCGGTGCCCTTGCGGGCAGAAGATTGCCCGAACGGATCCGCAGTCCACGTGTGTCTACTGCTTGGGGCATGAGTACGATCCCCCGGCCTGCGATTTCTGTCACTCCTTTTATTCTAACGTTCTTGAGGACCGTTTAGCCTGGCTCAAGTTAGGCCAAACAAAGTTGAACCACTGGCCCAATCTATGATGCCCATTGGTGGTCTCCATGGCTGCGGGACTGCTGAACAGTTTGCTGTGTTCCAGGAGGCGGTGGCCCAGGCTGCTTCCCCTCACTCAGCTTCTGCCTTCGTGCCACCACAGCACATAACAAACTACCTAGATTCTGATCTAGAAATCCAGGATATGCAGTTTCCTGTAAGGATGCATTCAGACTGCAGTGAAAAAATCTGGTCTTCCTTTCAGTCTTCATTATTCATCACTGGTGGATGATTGGCGGAGACGAGCACCCTGGCGGGAGTTTGTGTTCTGCTTGGCGGAGGAGCAGGCGCCATACGAGGCAGACTCACTGTGGCGCCTCGAGGTTGGCCAGAAACAGCAATTGGGTGGTCCTCCTCCTCAATTCTGCTTCACCCACCGTCGAGACAGCACCTTGCCTGCAGCTGAACAATTTTGTAGTACGCCATTGCGGCCTAGTTGTTTAGAGCCGTTTTGGACATCTCAATTGCTCCTCTGAGCAGTTTTTCGATGCCTCTGAGCTGCTGTTGACACCACCTTGAGAAATCCGTCTCGGTTCTGCCATCCACCTCTTGGCGCCGTTACTGAAGATTCCCAGTAAGAAGTTTCCTTTTCTTCCCTTTAACGGCGTCGAGTCTGAGTTACTGTTGCATCATGCCATGTTCTGGGGGACAAGAAACGTTCGTTAACGGTTAGGCTTCCTAGGCGTCTGTGTCCATGTGGCCAGCAAATTTCCGTTATGGACCGGCATGATGTCTGCCTTTCCTGCCGTGGACGCCCAACATGACATGGATCACTGTGACACCTGCTTCTTGATGGACCGCCGCTTTCTCCAGCAGTGCACATTGAAGGTAGGCAGGACGTCGTCAGCTTTCGAGGGGCAGCATCCGTCTAAATGTAGGACTCTTAATCTTTCCTCCAGGTCCCCTCCTGGGCCTACACGGTCCGGTGAGGAAGGAGCTTCCTCCTCTTCTAGCCTTGCCATGGTGGAGGTCTCTACCGTGGTGCCGGAGGACCGGTCTGGCTTGCACCCTGGGCTGGGCCGGTAGCACTGCCCTGGAAGTCACCTCTTCAGAGTTGCAGGCTCTCCTATTGTCAGGGGCCCACTGTTGCTGGGTCCTGCGCAGGGCATTTCTCTGCAGCACCAGCCAGCACTGCCCCTGATCCTGGAGCCACTGACTGCTCTGGTGATCGGGGTGGTGCCGCGAGGTGTTCTGGGCCGTAGGTGGGAGAGTCCCTGGAGTCACCAGTCTGAGCCCTCTGATCTCCTCCTCTTCTAAGCAGGATGATTGGGAGGCTAACCCAGACTGGCAGCCCGACTCCCTGAGGTCAGTGGGTTCTCCGGGGCACAGGACCCTTCCGCCTCCCCAGGTGCCCCCTTCCACCGCGGTTATGGTGACTGCAGCCGGCACCGACCACCGGGCCAATGGGGGAGGGGGGTGTGAGGATCAGCGGCTCTGTTGCTATGGGTGTGGTGATCCGGGCTTTGGAGGAGGACTCAACTGCCGCACACCCCCCCCCCTTAAGGCTCGGACCGGCCCCCCTTCCACTGCGACTTTCGTCAGGGAGCCTGCAGAGTTGGGGAATCCTATGGCACAGGGTCCGAGGAAGAGGTCTTCCTCAGAATTGGCGGGGTTAAGGGGATCAGGCGACGGGCTGCGGCACTCCTCTGTAGCCCTCTGGGACGAGCCGCAATGCTGAACCGCAGTTCTCTCCTCGTCTCTCCCAAGGGAGTCCTCATTGGGCGGGCTTGTGACAGCCCTTCTGGATCTATGTATGTGGTCCTCATAGGGAAGCTTCCTCTATAGTGGCCTGTCCTGATCATTTTCTTTGCTCCACAGGCTGGGGACTGAGCAGACCTACGGTTTCCTGGTCTTCCAGGATCGTGGTGATGGGTCTTCTAGCCCTGTGGAGGAGCGACACGATGGTGGCTAGTTCTCCCATTCCTCCGCATCCAGCCCCCCCAATCCCAGGCCATGTTGGTCGTTCGGGACCTTTGATCTGGGAACAGTTCAGATCCCAGGCTGCAGACTTCCCCCAGTATGTTAGGACCATGGACAAACAAATCTTTCAGCCGGTTCCCCCTCCGCAGCCGGAGTCTGCCTCTTCATGTTCCTCAGCCTCCTCGTCTTCCTCCCTTGAGGAAGATGAGCCCTCTGTCCACCTGTCCCGATGCTGATCAAGCCCAGTATCAGCACTTCCTGGTGACGCTGGTCCGGGACCTGCATATTTCTGTTATAGCCCGTCACAATACTGAGCTTATGACACAAGCCTTTTTAGGCGAGTACATGGCGTACCACTTGGTGGTACCCTCCTGGCTCATCCCTTTCCAGGAGGCATCGTACAGCGCCTGGCAGCTTCCATCTGTCACAGCTCCAGCCCCTGTGGACTGCCAGCATCAGTACTGTGCACCCCAGAGTTCTCCAGGCACTCTGCTTCATCCCATTATGGGATTGACACGACTGGACACCCCTACCATGCATAGAAGTCTGGTCCGCAACCAACCCCCAGATTCTGAGACTGCGGAGTTTGATCATCTGGGTCAGAGCGTTTTCTCCTCTGCGTGAATTATGTTGTGTATTGCTTCACATCAGGTGCACCACGCTGTTTGCTGGGCATCTGTGGGTGATGCTGGTCCAGGCACTGGCATCGCTGCCTGATTCGGAGGCTACCCGGCAGGCCATAACCCAATCTGCAATAGGCCTGGAGCTGGCAAGGCAGCAGTCAGGGGCGACTTACGATGCCAATGAAGTCGCTGCACGGCTTCAGGAAAAGTGATCTGCATTAGGTGGGTGATGGTTGTCACCCTTGGCCTGGTGTAGGGTGATGGCCTCCTCGTTCTGTGGGACCTGCCTTTTCGCCCGCATGGCGAAACAGGAACTACAGGGCCACCTTCCTTCCCCCAGAGAATGGGGAACCCCACCTCGTCCTGACCAGTCCCAGGCCTAACTGGTCAGTAGAGGGTCTCCTCACCCTCATGTTTCCCCATGGGGGCTGCTATTCTCTCAGGGAAATACTGGACCCCCTTTTGGGGGGGGGGGGTGGCGGCTCTGTACTTGCCCACCAGTTATGAAATGGTAGAAGATTGAACAGGAAGATATGAAAATTACATACCCACTGTAATTCTTGATCTGCCTGTGTATCTTCACCATTCATCACTGAATCCCACCCACCTTCCCCTCACAAGGCCTCCGTCCCTGGGCGATGCCTCCTCCCTGCTTGCCCGCCTCCTCGGGTATCCAGTTGAGTCCTTCTATTTCGCAGTCCCATCTATCCAGACTGGACTCTCTCTACAGCTCCTTCTGTCGTTTCGCTCTTGATGCCCCCCCTTCCCCACCTAACCCATCATTGAGATCTGTACTGCTCCCTCAACTTCCTTCCCTCCACAGTGGCTAGGTTTTACACGTGCCAAGTTCATCTCTAAATTCTGGCTTGGTCTCGCTTTCTTCCCTACATCTCTCCTCCTCCTCTTTGTACCCCTTCTTCTTCCCTGTATTTCCTGAGATCCTTTGCTGTCACTTGCACCCTTTCTATCCCTGGCAGAACCACATCTTCTGGACAGAAAGCGTTCTCGTGTCACCTGCATAAACTGTGGAATTCTCTTCCTCCTCAAATCCACTTCTCCTCCTCCCTGTTTTCTCTTACCTCTGCACTACACAACTATTTCACTCCTTCCTGCACCTGCTTCTGACCCCCTCCTTACCTAACTCTTGTCTCACCTTCTTTCCTGCCCCCTTGCCTCATGCGCTTACCCTACCCCCATGTTCTAGCACTTGACCTCGAGACATGTTTACCTATGAGGAAGGCTACTGTGTCTTCTGCAGTGTACCACCCACATAATACTGTTGCACTCCACCTATGCCCATGGCTCAGCAATGTTAACTATTC
Organism: Neoceratodus forsteri; assembly: GCA_016271365.2. NCBI lineage: Eukaryota > Metazoa > Chordata > Ceratodontiformes > Ceratodontidae > Neoceratodus > Neoceratodus forsteri. Next base: position 1,379,964,904 of record CM057449.1, on the reverse strand, counting down.
GTATCTATTATGCATTGTATACCTGTCATCTATGCTCCTCATATATTGTAATGATGCCTCCTGACAGGTTGTACTTTTTACTATGTTATATACTCCTTGTCCATGTTTGAATGTATGTATTGTATCTATTGTACCACTTTAGTACTACATTTAATCACACCTCTGTATTGCTGTACGATTTGTCATTGGTACTACTGTCATCCCACTACCCCTTCCCCCAGGACATACTGTGAGATGAGCATTAAGTTGCTCAGTGCATCTTTCCTTGTGAAACAATTCAAAAAATAAATAAAATTCATTGGTGCCCCTCCTTGTCCTAGGAGGTGGCAAGAGGGATTCTTGGGAGGAGGGCGAGTGGAGCTTTCCAACTATGATCTAGTGGGGGACTTCTGGTGGGTCCCTCTCCCTCGTCCTGGGTATGCTCTCTGGGGTTGGTCCACCCCATCAGGGTGTGCCGACTCTTCGGATCCCCCGGGATGAGGGGGCTGGCAGGCAGGGACTACCCTCCGCTCCCTTCTTTGTATTGTTTCTTCTCCACTTCTTTGTCTCCTTTCCTCCTGGGAGGAGATATTAACGGAGGATCTCACTCCTCCCCAAACCCAGTGGGTTCTCCTTTGGAAAATGGTAACTGGGAGGGGGGGAATCTCACCAGTGGTGGTCTCCACCTTCAGGTTTGGAGGGATGAGGGTGGACCTTCTCCATGCTTCTTCCTCCCAAGGGGATATCAGTAAACCGAGATTCAGCCTTGGTAACAGCTACCTGTGGTTGGCTGTCAAACTTCTCTGGAGGCACTTTCTGGTATCTCATGATCTGAGTTGTCTGACATATGGATGTTGGTCCCTGCCTCCTTCCCTCTTCCCTCTTTCTGTCTCTTTTTCTTTCCTGGCCGTATATGGCTATCCAGGGACTGGGGGCCTTTCGGCCCATACCCTCCCAGATCCTCCTTATCTGTTCTCTGGTCAGCCTATTCCTTTTTCAGTTTATATCCTTTCCTTTTAGTGCCTCTCGGGCTCTCTTTTTCTGTATCCTCTTTCCTGTCTCTCCGGCATGCAGAACTGAGGTGGAGGAGGAGCCAGCAGCCATTTCTGGTCACCCTGCATGTGCCACGCAGTCGTTGGCCTTGTGGGCATTGCCTGTTCCTCCCCCAAGCAAAAAAAGCTCCTCTCGAGGCGCTAGTCTCCGGATAATCACCCACCAGTGATGCATGGTGAAAATACACAGGAAGATCAAGAATTATGGTAGGTATGTATTTCATTCTAGGATCGTGGATATGTTCATCCACACTCTTTGGCATATCCCTTTCCCTTTAAATCTTGTCGGAAGTCTTTAGCTGGCTCCTCCCACCCACTCAGGTGGTATATACCTCAGCTCCACCCCGTGGCCTTAGATCTTTCTTCGCTGGAAGATGCAGGTTGCCTCCCGTGCTCACGCATTTGTGAGGCCCTGGCTTTCAAAACCCGGTTCTACCAAAATTAAAAATTGCTTGAGTTAGCATTCGCCTCTTTGCTTAATCGATCATGGAGGAGAAATCTTCCCCTGGATTTCGCCAGTGTCGCGGCTAAAAAATATTGCGCAGCTATCCCCACCTCACGTGTCTACTGCCTCGGTGTCTGCCATGACACCTTGTCCTACAGTTTTTGTCTGGCCTTCTATGCCAACACCCTGGACGACCACCTGGCACATCTTAAACTAGGGAGACCGGAGAAAAGGAATCCTCCGGTGAAGTCCAAGGAGGCTAGGTGGGCGGTTTCCGCGGCTGTGAGTTCCTGCCAAACAGCTGGAACGCATGAAGGCATTTGAGGAAGAAGCCGCCTGCATGTCGGACACTCGAAGCTTCTTCGTTCCGCTCAACCTGGGCTCCACATTCGCTGGCTCCTTCAAGGAGTTGTGCCAGTCTCTCCCCACCCGGACTTGCACTCCTTCCGATCTCGCAAGCGAGATAAGGAACCGAGCACGTCTTCGTCTTGGCAAGGTGCTCTTGGGACTGAGAGAAGTTTCAGTCCCAGGAGCATGCAGTTTCGACCTCAGTCGAGATCACTTCAGCGACGCAGGCTGCGTGGACCTTCCGTCGGGCCAGCTGACCGAGGATGTGGGCCGGCGAGTCGAAATTGTCCTTGATCCATCGACCCGCCTGTCGTCAAATTCTGGTCGACTTACTCTTGAAAGGACTCCAGTCCTGTCTTCTCGATGAGGAGACCCAGCCCACTGATGTCACCATTGAGGACCGGTTCCGTCCCCTGGGTTTCACCGGTCTCACCAGTGTTTCCTGGCGACCCGGGTCAGCCTGCCCGATCTTAGTCGAGGTCTAGAACCCCTCGTCCGGACGGCGCATACCACCGTCGTCCTTGTCCTCCTCGGATGAGGAGAGGCTACGGACCTCGTGGCAACAGCTGATTTTGTCCAGGGCACAAGTCAACTTCTCTCTACGGCCATTACTTGGCTTTCGCCTCCCTAGGCTAAGCAGACCCTCGAAAAGACGCCTTTGTCCTCCCACAGGGGCCGGCGCAACCCCCTGCTCGGCCTATACCAGTCTCTCCACCGATAGTGGTGGAGCCGCCGCCTACGCAGCCTGTGGGAGGGGCTCCTTCCAAACAGGACTGACCAGATACTGGACTTCTCCAACGTCTGTTGGTCATGGTCATCCTGGACTGCCCTCGGCTGGTCGAGGGTGTTTTGGGCGGCAGGCTACTGTACCCAGACTTTTCGGACTCTGTCACTGGGCTTCACTCTCATCCCAGGGATGAGTCGTCCGTTGGCACAGGGATGGAGGACTGTCCTTCCTCCTTCCAAGGGATTCTTCGCCTCATCTCTGATTCCACACGAATGCCCCTGGAACCCATCCAGAAAAAGGGAGGAGTACCCTCTCACGGACATCCTCAAGAGAGGGGATACCCCTACTGAGGCCTTTCCTGTGGCCAAGGCCATTGTTGGTCTGGCACTCGAACTCTGGTAACATCCTGCCTCATGTCCAGCACCGTCTGCCCGTATGGCCCGCAAGTACACGGTTTCCATGGGGTCCCTTGTGGGGTTCACAGAGTACCCTTTGGCAGAGAGCCTGGTGACTGCCACTGTGTTCAGGCGTACTGGCAGTTCTGCCGACACTGACCAACCTCCTGACAGAGTCCAGGCATTTGGGCAATTTGGTGCAGAAGGTCTATGCGGCTTCCTCCTTGGGCCTTCTTCAGGCAAGTTCAGCCGTTGTCATGGCACACTTCTCTCGTGCCCTTCTCGGGTCTTTAGATGACATCCTCCCACATCCCTCGCAGACATGCAGACCATGGTTAAGCAGGTCCACGATCAAGGTCGTGCTGTTGCCAAACAGCAGCTCCAGATGGCCCTGGACATTGGGGACTCTTGTGCCTGCTTGATGGCTGCCGCAGTTTCCTCTCACTGCAGGGCTTTGCTGAGGCGCTCCACCTTCCGGCGGATACTTGGCACAGGTTAGCTTATGTGCCCTTCCTTGGGATCGACTTGTACGCCCAGGAGTGGCCGTCACCCACAGCGCATAGAACAGTCCAGTGCCACCTTGGATGCTACTTCTGCTAAGAGTTCTTCAGGCAAGAACCAGCAGAAGAAAAAGAAGCCTTTCTGCCACTCTTCCACTGTGGTTCAGCAGTCCTCCTTCCAGGGAGGGACAGCGGCATCAGGATCAAGTTTGGCGCCCTCTGCCCAAGCCCGGACCCCAACAGGCCAGCAGAGGAAGCCGAGGCTCAGGTCCTGGAGCGTCCTCCTCCTCCAAGCCTGCTCAGTGATGGGGTGGGGGTTACCACCCCTATTCCCGTCACGCCGGCTCTGGGTCTTCCTGTAGGGGGTTGGCTCCACCGCTTCCTTTCCTCCTGGTCCGCTATCACTACGGACAGGTGGGTTCTCAAAGTGGTTGTTTCAGGGACTGCATCTGGAATTCGAACAGTTCCCTCCCAGCCGAGCCTGCCCTTGGAAGAAGAATTTCCGCATACATCCAGTCGGCTCTTCGAGACGACATCGCTCAGCTCCTCTTCAAGGTGGCAGTAGCTCTCATGGTGGATCCGTCAGCAGATCCATGCTTTGTCTCCAGGTACTTCCTGGTGCCCAAGCGGACAGGGGTCTGGAGCCCCATTCTAGATCTCCACGACCTGAATCAGTATCTCAGGTCACGCACCTTTCGGATGGTCAGTCTGTCCCAGATCATACCATCATTGGAGGGAAACATGTGATTCTGTTCACTGGATCCATGGGACAACGTTCTTTCGTCCCAATCCATCTGTTCCTTGCCGGTTCCTCCGGCTTCAGGGTCGAAGGGACTCTGTACAAGTTCAGAGCCATGCTGTTCGGCCCGTCATCGGCCCCATGAGTCTTCACCAAATGCATTGCAGTGGTGGCAGCCCATCTCTGGCATTGGGGGCGGGGTCAGAATTTACCCCTACCTCAACGATTGGCTCCTTGCAGATTCCACCCAACAGGAGGTGGAGAGGTCCAGGGATCTGGCCCTCCAAACCTGCTCCCAACGCTGCCTCCTGATCAACGAGGCCAAGTCGGAACTCGTGCCTTCCCAGGTGATGGGCTTCATTGAGACAGAGCTCGACTCTTGTCAAACCAGAGCTCGGCTCCTGGCGGACAGGGCGGAGGTTCTCTCCTCCTTTGCCCAATCATTTCTGGTTGGGCACTTGCGCCCTGCCCGGGACTTTATGTGCCTTCTGGGTTACATGGCGGCGTGCGCCTCAGTGGTCCGTTGGGCCCGGTTGCACATGCACCCCCTCCAGTCGGAGCTGGCTGCCGAGTGGACTCAGCACCACGGTCATTTCAACCAGCTGATCACTGTAACACAGAAGATGTAGAATGCTGCAGAACGGTTGCAGGAAGGGATCCAGTTTATCCACCTTGAGCCAACGGTTGTCCTCACGACCGATGCCTCTCTCATGGGCTGAGGAGCCCACGTGGAGGGCAACAGGGCTCACGGTCTCTGGACCCTGAGGAGTCCCGATACCACATCAACCTGTTGGAGCTCAGAGCAGTCTGATGGAACTGTGAGCTGCTCCTCGGCTCTGGGGTCAAGTGGTTCAAGTCCAGACGGACAATACCACGACCATGTACTACCTCAACAAATGGGACCATACACTCCTGTCTGCTCTGCAAGGAGGCACTCCGCATCTGGACCTTTGTGAGGGCAGGTTGGAGGCAGATCTCCTAGCCATCCATACGCCAGGAGCCTCTAACCAGCTGGCGGTCTCACAGTGGCCTCTCCATCCAGAGGTAGCTTACAGCCTGTTCTCCTGTTGGGGCAAACCGATGGTGGACCTGTTTACCTCCAGGGAAAATGCCAAGGTGAAGCTGTTTCATGCCCCCCAAACCTCAGCAGGGCTCACTGCAGGGGCATGCCTTCTCGAGGCCATAGACCCCAGGCCTCCTCTACACCTTCCCTCCATTTCCCTTGATCCACAAGGGTGTTACTCAAGGTGAGGAGGGACAAGGTGAAGGTGATTTTGGTAGCTCCAGACTGGCTGCGCCAGTTCTGGTATCCAGATCTCCTCAGTCTCAGCTGCAGGCCCCCGGAGCGGCTTTGTACACGCCTGGACCTGATATCTCTGAGCCAGGGAAAGTATTCTATCCGGACCTTCAATCACTGCACCTCACAGTCTGGTACCTGAGCGGCTAGAGTTCCAGGCTTTGGGTATTTCCAAAGATGTCTATAGTGGTGGAGGCATCTAGAAAGGGTTCGACCAGGAAATGTATGCCTTCAAATGGAAAAGGTTTTCCATTTGGTGTCAGCGTAAGGGTCTAGACCCCTTATCCTGTTCTGTGACTAACATTCTTGACTACCTTTGGTCTCTCTTCAAAGGGGATCTGCAGTCATCGACCCTCAGGGTGCACCTGGCAGCCATTTCTGTTTACCAGGTGCGGGCCGGTCAGCCAACATTGGCACAGGAAACAGTGGTCGGGCGCTTTTTCAAATGCCTGGATCACAGATCCCCTCCAGTGCATGAACCTCCACCTCCGTGTGATCTACTGCCAGTACTGGCAAAGCTCATGGGCAAGTCATTCAAACCCATGCACAAGTGTGAGTTGTTGCACTTGTTGTGGAAGACTGCCTTCTAGGTGGCTATCACATCAGCCAGAAGGACAGGGTCTTCCACAGGGACAAAGTTGTCCCGCCCTCCTGAAATTCCATCCAAGGTGGTGTTAAAGTTTCACCTTAACCAGGGGTTGACTCTGCTGGTATACTACCCTAATTACACCTCGGAGGCAGAGTACAGGCTCCATACTTTGGACCTAAGACGCACTCTCCTATTATAAGGAGAGGAAGGTGGAAATTGTGGAGAGGTTCGCCAGCTGTTTGTCACCTACACTGAATCTGCTTCCGGCAGACCTGCAGCCAAAATGGACCATTGCAAGATGGATTACATCATGCATAGGTCTGTGCTATGAGTTAGTGGGCAAGGAGCCTCCCAGAGGGATAAGAGCTCATTCTACCCGCCATACTGCTGCATCAGTGGCTGCTTCCAGGGACATCCCTATCCAGGAGATCTGTCGGGCTGCTACCTGGAAGTCAGCAAACACCTTCATCACCCAATACTACATCAACCTTGAGTCACTCTGGTACGCTGGTTTGGGGCCTCGCCTCCAATCTCTTCTCCAAGTAGGGTGTGCGCTTGCCTCCCTCCTCCCAGAGAACTACTAGGAGTCTGCCAAAGAGATTGTGGATGAACAACATATCCACGATACTAGAACAGGCTATTCACCTGTAACAGTAGTTCTAGGAGTGGTATATGTTCATCCACACAGACCCACCCGACCTCTCCGGCTGCGGACGCGCACAACCTGGCTTGCAGCGGGCTAAGATCTGAGGGTCACAGGGTGGAGCCGAGGTATATACCACCCGGGTGAGTAGGAGGAGCCAGCTTGAATACTTCCAGCAAGATTTAAAGTGGATGAACAACATATACCACTCCTAGAACTACTGTTACAGGTGAGTAATCTGTTCTTATCTGTATGCATTCCTTCAGTCCCTCTCGTGCAGAGGGTATTGTTCAAATTGGTGGCACATAGGGGCAGTATGATTCTAGTGGCTCCCTACTGGCCTCAACACATATGGTTTCCTCTGTTGAGTGGACTGTCAGTGAAATGAGGATCATTACATTTAGGATTGACTTACTGACTCTGAATCACCTGGTCCATCTCAGCCTGCAGTGCCTTTATCTTCAGGTTTTGGTTTTGAAGAAATAGAAGTGAACTGGTGCAAGATATCTCAGACGGTCTCTGAAATGGTTTTGGCTGCTCATAAGCCTTCTATTAGAAGAACTTGCACAACCTAGCGGAAACGTTTTTTTCCTTCTGGTGCGCCAGAACCTGCCTGTACTCCTTTGAGTACCCACCTGGCAAGGTTCTGGAGTACTTGCTATAGCTTTATGATGCTGGTCTACAGTATACCACAGTAAAGGTCCACCTGTGTGCTGTATTTGCATGCCATGAAGCCCATAGGTTCCCTCTTCTTGACAGAGTTACAGCTGTTGAAGTTCCTTAAAGGCATACTATATACAGAGCTTCCCTTTAGGCAGCTGGTGGCTGCATGAGATATCAACTTTGTGCTGGATATGCTCACTTGCAAGTCCATGGATCCCGATGTGACTTATGAGTTGAAGTTTCTAACTTAGCATTTCTAGTGACCATCATCTCTGCTATGTGTTTGAAATCACGCCTGGTCACAGATCCTCCATATACTGTTTTCCATAACAATAAGGTAGTGCTGTGTATACACCCAAAGTTTTACCAAAAGTGGTGTCTGTGTTCCATCTGAATCGGCCACTAGTGCTGCTTACCTACTTTGCCAACTTCCAAAATGAAGGAGCATGTACTCTCCATTCTCTGGATCTTAGAAGAGTCCTTGGGTTTTACCTAGGTAGAACCAAACACTTCAGGCAATCCAGTCAGCTGTGTCTTCTTCAGTCCTGATCGGAAGGGACAGCCTGTTGCAGTCTAGTGCATTTCTGTTTGGATTGTGAACTGCCTGCGCCACTGTTATGCCATGGCCCAAGTTTAGCTGGAGAGCCAGGTATATGGCCACTCTGCCAGAGTTCCCTGGATGTCCATGCCAGGCAGCATGCCACCTTTGGCTGTACAATCTTTAATGGATTACTATCCCAAGTGAGCCCTCAGCTTATACCGTCCTGGTCCAAGAGACTTTGCCTGAGCTTTGTACTCTCACACACCAGTCGGAATCGGTTGTGAAGTTTGTTTACTGAGTGATATGAAAATAAGGTATGCACCGTAATTCTTGATGTTCTAGGAATATCTTCAATATTGATTCACAGTCCCACCCTCAATCCCCAAGACTCCTTTGGGCTGTGAAGACAGTTACTGGTTTGGTGGCCCTTCTAACATGGGCCACCAGGGCTGTCTTACACCCTTAGGTAAAGTGCATAAATACTTGCTATGGTATGCCGCACTTCCTTTGTAAAAATGCACTCAGGCGGTTGAGGTCCTGTGCTGAGGTAAGCCTGTGCCCGTGAACTCGAGTCTCGCAGAGCCGTGCAGCTTGCATTGGCACAGGCCCTCCTGAAACGTTATGAATACCGCTGGGTCCTAGCGCCTCTGGCTCAGGCCCACTAGTGGAAATCAGTGATGAAAACATTCCTAGATCATCAGGAATTATGGTGCAGTCGTAGTTTTCATTTCTAAGAGTGGTCTACAGTTCACATCCAGACAACCCATCTTGCTCCCTGGCATGTGGCACCCAGATCTTTGATTCCATTGTTCAAAGATCTTGCGTCATGAGGCAGAGCCAGAGAAAATACTGCCTGGGTTGTGGGAGGAGCTTAAGCTTAAAGATGTCCAATGAATCTGTGTGTTCCAGGGAAGTGCCAAAGAGTGGATGTGAACTGTATACCACTCCTAGAGCTATGGTTACAAGTGAGTAACCTATAGTTCTCCAGAGACACCCCAAGTTTCTACCTAAAGAGGTATCAGAGCTCCATCTTAATCTAGCATAATCCTGCCTGCCTACTTCGCCAGCTTCCAAAATGATGGAGAAAGGATTATCCAGTCATTGGTCATTAAGAAGGGTCATTAAGTTTTACCAGGACAGGATTAAGGACTTTCAGCAGTCAAAATAGCTCCTTGTCTCTTTCAGCCCTAGTCAAATGCTATTTGCTTATTAGGATCATTTGCAACTCTGCTGGCTGGCACACTTGTGCCATTTCATTTGCATATGGGCTCTATTTTGCCTTCCCATTTAGTTTAATCAGAGCTTACTGTACATGCCTACAAGGATGCTGCCTTATACCTATTGTCTTTCCAAGCCTACTCTTGCTGCCTGGCTAGTGGTGGTTCTTGAGGCTCTGGCTCAATACCCAGATTACTATATTTTTGTGTCGGTCCTATATGCCCGTTTTCTTCTCTCTCAAGTTGGTAGTAAGGTTTTATTTAGTTCTCACATATCCTTTCCCTTTGTTTTGAGCTAGTGTTTTCCTGCAAGTTATTTTCCCACTTTGCTTCTCCCTCTGAAAAGAACTGAGGTTTGTGAGGAAGTTGTCAATGGTTATTGGCTAGCCTCATGCAACATGTAGGGGCATGCAGGCACTGTCCCCAATAGCTGTTGTTGAGTCCCTGGCCAAAGATTTGCTCCCACGGGATCCTAGTGTCTCCGGTGCAGACCCACAAGTGCTACTCGGAGGAGAAGATACTCAGGAAGATCACCAATTATGGCAAGTATGTAACTTCACTTTTTGAAATTTTGAAATGTGGAGAAAATTTGTGTTTCTTTTAAGTTCTATTTTTGTGTTCATTTGGAGATGGCATTCTGTTTTGATTGGTGTCTGTGGGAGGGATCTGTATTTTACTGTGGGGAAATTACATTTTTTGTGAATTTTGGAATAGCATGTAATGGAAAGTTTCAGATGACTTCTTTTGTTTCTCTCTAGGGTTATTTGTAATATTTTATTTGCATATTGATCATATGACTTTGAAGTGAGATAATTCTTCTGCTGTAGTAGAGGTTATAGTGCTCAGCAGAGCGTTAACAATTGGTTAAAAATCACATATGATTGCTCGACAAGTGGGTAGAATTGGACAGAACTTCATTCTGTAAAGGGCACTACATGGCCATTGATTGGATTGGACAGTAAGGTGGCTGGATTTTATAAAGTTTCTGTCAACCGTATTATTCTCCCATGTATCTACAGGGTTCCTGCTCTTAGCGGTCGAGTCAGGAAAGAGGAAGAAGTCACTATTATTCGGGAGTTCTTGAGAAACATTTCAAGAAGAAAATCATTCCAGATGTTCTTTTCTCAGAGGAAAGTGTCAATAAACAATTGGGTGAGTTCCAATACAAGTGATAATGACACTTACTTTTATTCATCTGTGAGAAGGGACCCTTTCAGATCATAAACTCTTCCATAAGGTTGACTTTACTAGAATAAAAGGGGTGATTTTAAGTGAATTTCAGTTCTAGGGGCGTGGATATGGTTCATTTATACACACCATGGCAGTTCTACTGGAAGGTGATGATTGGCCGCACATCTTTAAGCTAAGCTCCTCTCACCACCTGGGCAGATACATTCCTCGGCTCCACCCTGTGACATCAGATATTTTTTTTCCACTGGGAGAACAGGTCACCTCCTTTGCAGTTTGCTTAGGATTTTCCCTGTTCCATTGGCAAACCGTTATTTCAAAGTTTTTACTACCTTTTTTAGCGATTTCCTGGACTCTCTGGAGTTACGATGGATCACCAGAAGCCAGCATTTTGTCAGAAGATGGCCACCGATCCGCACGAAATATGTGCGTACTGCTTGGGTGGTCAGCACAATGTGGCTGGGTGCAGCCTTTGCTTTTCCATGCTCCCTGAGTCCCTTGAGGACAGGAAGCTCTGGCTCATGCTGGGCCAGCTGTCAGAATGGGATCTGAAGGATCGCTCTGAGGGTGGCAAAAAGGTCTCCGCGGCTGCTGGGTCTGTGGTGCATCTTGCAGCTCTTGAAGTGGATGCAGCTGCGGCCAGGCGAGCACTTCTTTAGCCTTGACGCTGTTCCCACCTGGGGCCAGTGTTGTCGGGGACTTCACAGGCCAGTTCCGTGATTTGTCCCCATCCCGCCAGATTGTGGAGAGAGCTCTACTCCCCATGGCTCTCGGTCAAAGGCCAATTTAGAAGTCTTCTCAACTGTCACCGGATGTGAAATGAGGAGAGATCTTGGTCTTCCTGGTCGTCTGGCTCACCTGACCGCTTCGTGGTTGTTGAATGCCCTCGACTGAGGGGCAGGTTGAGGGCTCATCCAACCTGCCGGGCGAGTCGGTCGACCCTCACCGGGCCGATCAGCCAGACGAGAATGTTCTGAGACTTCTGGGCAATCTGTCTGACGAGGCTGAGGATTCAGTTTCACAGACCTTGGTGCTCCCAGTCCTCACCCAGGAGAATGTGATTTGATCGGTGTCCCTGCTGATCCTGTAAGGAAGAGCTTCCATCTGAGGCTAGGTCTTCATGCCCATGCTGTTGAATGTTGGGCAGAACGTGATTTACGGCCATCACCAAAACGACGCTGCTGGCTGTCGATTGGGCAGTTGATGGTTGAGGTATTTAAGCTCCTGATCAACGCTAAACTGGGAGGTGCCCCCATTTGTGATCCGCTGCCTCTTTATCAGGTGAGAAGTACCACTGCTGGTGCCATGAGGAGTTACTCTGGAAGTAGTGGGCCATTGTGAGGTAGAGTAGGGTTTCTCTCATGGACCAGTGGTCCCCTACCAGCCACTGGTTGTTTCCCACTGGTCCAGATCCCTGGGTGCTTCCAACACCTGCTTCTCCACCAGTCACAGTGGGAGCCACCACCCGAGAGCCGCTGGCTGGTGCTCTGACCAGGAAGGCTGGCCGTTCAGCTCCCGGCTTTCCAGACTGCTTGTTGGTGGGGATCACCCTGAATGATGAGTCCTAGGAGGTTCGGGGCGAAATATGTCTGACAGCCATCTTTGAGGAGTCCTCGAATAACTCTTACCTAGAGTCCATTGCCTCCGTTACTTAGAGGCGTGGTTGACTAGTCCTCCACCGACCAGGGGTCGGTATTGTTCAAGGTAATGCTCCACCTCATAGCACAGTCCATGGTCATCACTTTGGACCAGTGCAGAAGAGAGACCGATTCCCTCTTATGGACATTATGGATCATGATGAATCCCCAGGAGTTGCCTTCCCAGTGGCTGAGGCCATCTTGAAATTGAATCTGGAGCTTTGGCAGCATCCAGCATCCTGCCTGGTACTCCCGGCCCATATGATCTGCAAGTAGTGGTGGTCTCTACTGGCTCTTTCAGGGTTCTCCCACCACCTCAGCAGAAGAGCTGGTTACAGATCTGTTCCATAAGTCTGGGCACCAGGAGAACAAGCCCCTGAAAAGGAGACACTTAAGATTGATCACACTGCTAAAAGTGCATGCTGGGACTACCTTGGATCTCCGGCAGGCTAGCTGTGCTGTTATGGTGGCCAGTTATGACCATTTATGATTGTTTGACATGTTGGTTCCCACACCTCCAACGAGAGCAGCGAGTGATAGTTGAACTCATCAGAGACCATGCTCAATCGCTGGCTAAATACCAGCTCCTGGCAACCTTGGACATGGGCGACTTATGCATCTGTGCAGTGGCAGTCTCCATGCATCGCAGGGCCTGGCTGCAGTTGTTCACCGTCAACAGAGGTTAGTGGGTGTCCCCTTGCTGGGCACCAACCTCTTTGGCCCTCGGGTGGTAGGACATATCACGAGGATTGAGAAGTCCAGTGCCAACCAAGATTGTTATTTTGTCCCAGAGGGAGCCAAAGAAAAGGCCACAGGAGCTGACCTTTTTAGGATCGTGGATATGATGTTTTATCCACACTTGCTGGCATGTCCTTTCCCATTAAGAATCTTGCCAGAAGTTCTAAAAGCTGGCCCTCCCTCCCACCCGGGTGCTGTATGTCTTGGCTCTGCCCCATGATGTCAGATCTTTCCTCTGCTGGAAGATTCAGGTTCCCTCTTTATCGCTGGGTCACGATCATGACACTCAGGCGCGATGTGTCACGCATTTCATCCAAATGTTTTGATGATCATCTTGGTACGACTGCAATTGGGCAGACCAGAGAAAGGGAACCCATCAGTCAAATCCAGTGAAGTCCATTGGGTGGTCTCCACGGCCGCGTAGGTCCTCTGATCAGCTGGAACAGATGAAGGCCTTTGAAGAGGAGGCGCGTGGGCCACTGATTGGTCCTCTTCTGTGTAGATCTTTGTCCCACTCAGTCTGGGCTGCACCTTCTCAGGCTCCTTTCAGAAGATGGGGCAATCTTTCCCTACCCAGGGAGAGTCCCTCGGGCCCGCATGTCTCTCAGTCCCACAAGGACAAGGAGCACAAGGAAGGATCATAGAAACATAGAATTTGATGGCAGACAAGGACCGCTTGGCCCATGTAATCTCCCTGTGCACCCCAGTATTCCCCCCCAGCTTTCCTTACTGCCTTCTCACATTGCTTGCCCACCTTTAGGTCATCTGATATACTGTAGAGTAGATTATAATTGCTGTCCATTTATTTTCGCTATTTTCACTATTTGAGGAAATCAGCAAATTTAAATGGCCGCTATTGTAATCGGACTAATACTAACTACCCTGTACTGCTGATAAGCAAATTCAATCAGAAGTGAATATGCCTGTGCAGTAGCATCAGTGAAATCTGGCAACCGCTAATTCAATCAGTTCTACAGTATTACCCCAGGTCCCTTTCCATTTTTCCTGTTGTCAGTATCTCACCCCCATTGTGTATTCTTCTCCTGGATTTTGTTTCCCAGATACATTACCTTGCACTTCTTTGCACTGAATTTGAGCTGCCGCATATTTGACCATTCCTCCAACCTTGCCAAGTCTCTTCTCATAATTTCCACTCCATCTTGTGTATCAACCCTGTTGCAGATATTTGTGTCTGCACAGAGGCATACTTCTTTCTTCCAGTTCCTCTACAATGTCACTTATAAAGACATTAAAAGGACCAGTCCCAGTACTGAACCCTGTGGTACCCCGCTAGTAACCCTCCTTTCTTCACTGTGGACTCATTTACGACTGCCCTTTGTGTCCTGTTGTCTAGCCAATTTTTTATCCAGGCAACCACCTTGGAATCACTCCAAGCGGCTAACATGTGTATTAATCTTTGTGTGGGACTGTAACAAATGCCTTGCTAAAATCTAGTAGGCCATGTCCACAGCCCCTCCTGGTCTACTACTTTGGTCACCCAGTCAAAGAAATCTATTAGATTCATCTGACTGACCTTCCCATCGTGAATCCATGCTGCCTTGGGTCCTGCCCCACTGGCCTCTAGGTACTCAACAATTCTTTCCTTCAGAAGTGATTCCATCATTTTCCCTACCACTGAGGTCAAATTAACTGGTCTGTAGTTTCTGCCTTTGTCCTGCTCCGACTTTTGTGACGAGGAATCACATCCGCCTCTCCTCCAGTCCGGGTACCACCCCTATCCCCCATGATTTGTTAGAGAGTAGTCAGCGGTGTCACTAGTTCTACCCTTAGTTCTTTTAGAATTCTTGGGTGAATCCCATCAGGCCCCATTGCTTTGTCCTTCTTCAATTTCATTAGTTCTTTCAGAACCCTTTCTTCTGTAAATGGACAGGTATCGACCCCTGTCTTCAGAGAGTTTCTCTTGTTTGGTTTAGGTACCTCCCCCTCCTCTTTGTGAATACTGAGCAGAAATATTCGTTCAGTATCCCTGCTTTTTCACTGTCACCCTCTACGTACATTCCCTCCCCTTTATTAAGCCTCAGTATCCCTCCTTTGGTCTTTCTTCTCGCCCCTAATGTACCTATAAAAGGTCTTATCCCCCTTCTTAAGAGTTGGCTATCCTTTCCTCGGTTTGGGCCTTTGCTATTCTGACTGCCTTCTCTGCCTTTTTCTGCTTTAACTGATGAAGTGCTCTGTCCTGCTCCTTCTGGGTTTCCTTATTTCCTGAATGCTATACTTTTCTCCTTAACCTTCCCTGCCACCTCTTTTGAGAACCATAGTGGTTTTTTTCTTTATTGTGTTTTGTTGATTTGCTTTACACAAAGGCTTTGTTGCCTCTGTGATGGCTGTTTTGATTACTCCCCATTGTTCCTCCACCCCTCCTTGCCTGTTTGCTAGTGCTTTTCTGAGGCGCTCTCTCATTTTCCCAAAGTCAGCCCTCCTAAAGTCCACCTCTTGCTTTTGTATGGCTGTTTATTGTGAACCACACTGTTTTGAGGTCGCTTGTTCCCAGATGGCTACCCACTTCTAAATCTGAGATTCTTTCTTCGTCCCCATTTGAGAGTACCAGGTCTAAGATTACTCCCTCCCAAGTGGGTTCCAATACTAGCTGTCTGAGGCATGCCCCTTGTAGGGCATCAAGAATGACCCTGCTCTTGGATGTGCCTGCATGGGGTGGTACCCGAGGACTGGAGAAGGGCAGATGTGATTCCCTTCACAAAAGTGGGAGCAAGGCAGAAGCAGAAAACTACAGACCTGTTAGTTTAACTCAGTGGTGGGAAAATGATGGAATCACTTCTGAAGGAAAGAATTGTTGAGTATCTAGAGGCCAGAGGGCTCAGGACCCAAGGCAGCATGGATTCACAGCGGGAAGGTCATGCCAGACAAATCTGATAGATTTCTTTGACTGGGTGACCAAAGTAGTAGATCAAGGAGGGGCTGTGGACATGGCCTACCTAGACTTTAGCAAGGCATTTGACACAGTCCCACACAAAAGATTAATATACAAGTTAGCCAGCCTGGGAAAAGAATTGGCTGGAGAATAGGACACAGACAGTAATAGTAAATGGAGTCCACTCTGAAGAAAGGGGTTACTAGTAGAGGTACATGAGAGTTCAGTATTAGGACTGGTCCCCTTCAATGTCTTTATAGGCGACATTGCAGAGGACTGGAAGGAAAAGTATGTCTCTTTGCAGATGACACAAACATCTGCAACAGAGTTGATGCACAAGGTTAGGTGGAAAGGATGAGAAGGGACTTGGCAAGGGTAGAGGAATGGTCAAATGTGGCAGCTTAGATTCAATGCTAAGAAGTAAGGTAATGCACCTGGGAAACAAAACCCAGGGAAGAGTACACAATGGGGGTGAGATACTAACAACAACAAAATGGAAAGGGACCTGGGGTAGTCATATCAGATGACCTAAAGGTGGGCAAGCAGTGTGAGAGGGCATGAAGGAGGGTTGGGATACTGGGATGCATAGGGAGAGGCATCACCAGTAGAAAACAGGAAGTTATTATCCCTCTGTACAGACAGTTGGTGAGACCCCATCTGGAGTACTGCGTGCAGTTCTGGAGACCCAATCTCCGCAAAGACATAGACAGGATGGAGGCTGTCCAGAGGAGGGCAACTAAAATGGTGCAGGGTCTGCACCGGAAGACATATGAAGAGAGACTTAAGGAGCTGAATATGTATAGCTTCGAGGAAAGGAGGGAGAGGGGGGACATGATAGAAACTTTCAAGTACCTCAAGGGAATCAACAAAGTCCAAGAGGGTAGCATCTTTCAAAAAAAGAGGTGTGCAAGAACAAGGGGGCACAATTTGAAGATAGAAGGGGCGGCTCAGAGGTAATTTAAGGAAGTATTTTTTCACAGAGAGGGTTGTGGATGCATGGAACAGCCTTCCGGAGGAGGTTGTGGAGTCAAAAACAGTGGTGGAATTCAAGCATGCATGGGACAGTCATAAGGCAATTCTAGGGGGTGTGGGTAGGAAGAAGTAGGCTGCTGGTTAACTAGGATCTGCAGCTTGTCCATTAGGTAGGGAAAAGGGCAAACTGGGTGGGCCAAGCGGTCCTTATCTGCTGTCAAAATCTATGTAGCAAAGGTGCTCCAGTTAACATCTGGCGCATTCAGGTCCCCCATCAACAATATCTCCCCTTTTCTGCCGTTCTAAGGATGCCTTCCATCATTTCCTTGTCCATTCCCTCCCCCTGAGATGGGGGTCTATACAACCCCCATGCAGATTGTGGTGCCATTTCCTGTCTCCAGGGTGACCCAGAGAACCTCATCTGCTCCCGGTTTACTCTTTAGTTCTGTTGCTTTGATCCCTTCCTTTACTTGGAGAGCTACTCCTCCTTCTCCTCCTCTTTTACCCTCCCTGTTCCTCCTGTAGATTGTGTATCCTGGTATGTTGATATCCCAGTCATGGTTCTCTGTGTACCATGTTTCTGTGACTGCCACAATATCCAGGCAACTCTCTTCCATCAAGGCCACTAGTTCAGGGAGCTTGTTACACAGACTACGGGCATTGGTACTCATCACCCTCCACTTTTTGATGGCTTTACCCTTTAGCCCCATTTCTGTCCTTACTGCCTTTACCTTTTTACATTTACCTCTGTCCTGCTCCCTAATGACTTCTCTACCTTGGTGTTTACCTCACTAATTAACCGTGTTTTGTGGGGGGGCTGGGATTTCCTGCTCCTTTGTCAGTAGCCTCCCCCCGGCTAGTTTAAAAGCTTGCCAATGAAGCATTTAAACCTCTCACCTAGGATCCTGGTTCCCTCCCCGGACAGATGCAGACCATCGTGCCAGTATAGGTCTGCATCCCTCCATGTGGCTCCCCAGTCCCCAATGAAGCCAAAACACTGCACTCCACACCAGTTTTTCAACCATTCATTGAATTCCTGGTGAGGAGTACCCTAGCAACACCCTTGCCATAGACAGGCAGCAACTCCGAGAAGGTTACCGTATGCGCTACTTGTCTAAGGCCCCTCCCCAACCCTACAACTCCTCTTGCACTGCTCTGATTCCATTCCTAGCCAGGTCATTTGTCCCTAGGTGAACAATGACATCCAGCTCCCTCCCTTGTGCAGCTGCTCCCACGATCCTGAGGATTCTCTTCCTGTCCCTCCAAGCCGTGGTGCCAGGCAGGCACCCACCTCCCTCCCCTTCCTCCTCCATTTCTACCCCCAATGATTGAGTCCCCACCAGGAGTTGTTTCTCCCCCTGGGGTCCGGTGCCACCCTCCTATGGTTCTCCTTTGTGAAGGTTCCCAGCATCCTCCTTGGTCTCCACTGCAGGTGCCTCCATAGAGGAACCACTATCCACCACAAGAGCGTATGAATTGTGGAGAAGTACAGCTGGAGGGATCAACTCGCTGACGACGTTCTTGGGACTGTGAGAGGTCTCGCTGCCGGGAATTTTCTGTCTCTACTTTGGTCGAGGTTGCAGCCTTGGCCGCTGGCTTCTTGGTACCCCCGTCAGGCTGGCCAGCTAAGACACGGGGCTACTACCTGATCGAGAGTATTCTCTACGCCGTCGTCACTTGATGAGGCTGACAGCTCTTATTTAGGACCCCGGTCCTGTCTGCTCCCACCAAGGAGATCCATCCTGCTGGGAAACCCCGTGGTCCCGGTCCCTGACCAGGAAGGGCTGCAGTTCTCCCGGCTTCTTCCAAACAACCCCGCCTGTCTCCCCGATGGTCCAAGTCGAGATCTCGAACGCTTTGACAGACAGGCTGAAGAAGGCACATAAGCACTCCAAAAAGTGGCACTGCCGTCACTCTTCCTCGTCCTCCTTGAATGAGGAGAGACTTCAAAGAAAACTGTATCAATGCTATGAGGATTTGATATGGCAGCAGCTGATTATGTCCAGCCAGAACTAGACTTCGGCTTCTACCGCAGCCATTACTTGGCTGTCACCCTCTAGTCAGACGTCAACACCACAGGAGCCGGTCCGTAGCATTCTTCCTCCTGAAGAACTAATCAAGACCATTCTGGCTTGGCCAAAACCAGCCTCTTAACAGAGTGGGGTGGAGCCGCCACCCAAGCAGCCTCCTTTGGGGGCTCCTTCGAAGGAGTCTCAGCCCGTTGCAGGCCTCCCCCATAGGCTGTCCATCACCCTCGCACCCGACCATCCTAGGCTGGTGGAGGGCGACTCTGGTGGCCAGCCAATCTATCAGGATTCTTCAGAGTCTGAGGACTCTGACCTACATTCTTGCCCCCTGGACGAGGAATCCGTTGGGAGCCTTTCGACGGAGGAAGGCCCTACTTCCTTCATGGGCATTCTCCGCTCAGTCTCCAAATCCACTAAGATGCCCTTAGAACTCATTCAGAAATGGGCCAAATACCCCTCACTGATATCCTCAAATGAGGGGATTCACCAATGGAGTCCTTCCCAGTGGCTGAGGCCATTGTTCGTCTGTCTTTGGAGCTGTGGCAGCACCCTGCCTCCTGCCCCGTGTCCTCAGCCTGAATGGCCCGCGAGTATGCGGTACCCATTGGTTCCCTTTCGGGATTCACAGAGCACTCCTCAGCTGAGGGATTGGTGACTGAAGCTGTGTTCAGGCGCTCAGGTAATTTGGTAGACACCGTTAGACTCCCTGACAGAGAGTCCAAAAAGTTGGACCATTCGGCCTGGAAAGTCTATGCCACTGCTTCCCTGGGCCTTCGTCAGGCAAGCTTGGCCATCATCATGGTGCATCTGCTACATCTCTAATTGTACTTCTGGTACTGCTCTTAGCTGCTACATGTGTTATCCTGTTGTGTACATACTGTATAAAACTATGCCTTACTAAGATTTGTATGCTGTTTTAATCTGTATCTTGTTGTCCTCACATGACTTGTAACCTGTTCTAATCTGTAACATGTCGTCTTATGTATTTAAATCTGTAATTCCTGTACTCTCCCGGGTCATACCTGAAAATAGGCAGTTGTCTAGTGTACTTACCTGGTTAACAAAAGCTAAATAAATAAATAAATGTTTCTCACGCCCTTCTGGGCTCTCTTGATGAGGTTCTTCCAACCTCCCTGCAGACCTCAGGCTGACGGTCAAGCTGGTGACCACGGCCAAGCAGTTACGAAGCAGCAACTCCAGATGGCCCTGGACCTCTGGGACTCTTGCGCCTGCTCGGTGCCGGCCGTGTTTGCCATGTGCCACAGAGCCTGGCTGAGGGTTTCCGCCTTCAAGGGGGACACTCTGCGCAAGTTGATGGACGTCCCCTTCCTGGGTACTGACCTCTTCGGTCCAGGAGTGGATGGTCACCTCCAGCGCACAGAAGTCCAGTGCCACCTTGGACTCAGAGTTCTGCTCAGAAGGAATCACAGGGTTCAAAAAGCGAACGCTCTTTTCGGCCTTCTGCCCTTGTGCCAAGCAGTCCCATTTCCAGTCGGGGCAGCAACAGCAGCAGGCTCAACTCTGACGCCTCGGCCCAAGTAGGGGCCCTGGCATCCTATAAACCCAGAAGAAACGGTCCCGTGGTTCCCCAAACTGGATCCTCCTCCTCCTCCAGGCCTGCACAGTGATGGGATTGGGGTTGCCAACCCCATACCTGTCAAACCAGCTCTGGGTCCTCCCATGGGGGGTCGGCTCCGCCACTTCTTTCCGCCTGGTCCACTACTACAATGGACAGGTGGGTTCTGGAAGTGGTCAGCCAGGGTCTGCCTCTGGAATTAGAGCAGTACCCACCAAGCTAGCCTGCGCCCATGGGAGGATACGGTGTCCGTGCACACTCAGTCGGCTCTCCGAGACATCGCCCAATTCCTCCACAAGGAAGCAGTTGCCAGAGTCGCGGCTCCCTGTCAACCTATGGGTCATTTCCAGGTATTTCCTGGTCCTGAGACTGACTGGGCTGGTGCCCCATTCTAAATCTACACGACCTGAACCAGTTTTCTCTGATCCTGCACATTCAGGAGGGTAACTCTGTCTCATCATACCATCTCAAGCAGAACATGTGGTTTTGCTCTCTGGATCTTTAGTCGTGTTCTTTCACATACCAATCCGTCAGTCTCTCCGCAGGTTCCTCCATTTTCAAGCGGAGGCCCTCTTAGTTCGAACCATGCTGTTTTTCCTGTCATTGGCCCCCTGAGTCTTCACGAAATGCATTGCAGTGGTACCTGCATATCTTCGGCGTCGGGTTAGAGTGTACCCCTATCTCGACAACCATCTCGTAGCAGGTTTCTCCAGAAAAGAGGTGGAGAAATCCAGGGATCTGTCCCTCCAGACTTGCATGAGACCAAGTCGGAACTCGTACCTTTGCAGGTGATCTGCTTCATCAGGGCAGAACTCAACTCTTGCCGAGCCAGAGCCAGGCTACTGATGTACAGGGTGGAGGTTTTCTCCTCCTTTGTCCAGTCATTTCTGGTTGGGCACTTCCTCCTGCCGGGACTTCCTGTGCCTTCTGAGGTACTTGGCTGCCTGTACTGCCATGGTTTGATGGGCCCGGTGGCATATGCACCCCTTGAATGGGAGCAACATGGTCACTTCAACCAGCTGGTCACTGTGACTCTGAAGATGTGGGATGCTCTCCAGTGGCGGACCATCCTAGTACACTTGCAGGAAGGGATCCCATTTGTCCGTCCCAAGCCGATGGTCGTTCTCATGACCGATGCTTCTCACAGGCTGGGGTGCCTGTCACAAACCCACTCAGCAGGTCAGCCCTCTACTCCCAAAATGCCAACCTCCAAGCGCAGTCTTGTAAACAGTTAACAGAAACAGGGTAACCCTCCTGTCTGTGTTTGTGGTTCGAATCAACCTTTGTTCTCAAGTTCTGGAGGATTCAAACTGTGAACCTCTTGCTAGCATTCCCAATGCACAAGGTCAGATAATTCTGTTTTCGGGGGGCCAGATATATTTGTCTATGGGCACCTAACCAGGTGTACAAAAGTGAACCCTTAAAAACTCTAATAAAAGACCTCAGATTAAACTCTCACCTTTTTCCAGTTTGGTATCACCATTCAAGCTTATGCACAGTGTCTGCTTTAACCATATATACTTCACTTGTTAAAGAAATTCAGAGACAGACCAAGTAGGCTCTAAAAATAGTTTTACTAACATAGATAAAAGTATGTAAAACATAAAATACAGAACCATGTATCACAAGAACCATACACTCTTTTAAAAGAACAAGGTTTTAACAGTGCAGTTCCTACTACAGTACTTAGAGTTTGTCTCTCTACCTGTATACTTGCTTAAAGTGCTCAAAGATGTTTTTTGTCAGCGTAGATAAGTGTCTCTCTGAAGGAAGACATTACTGTTTAAAAAACTGTGTTTGCCAACCCCTTTGCATGAGGTCACCTAGCTCTCCTCTGTTTGACAAATCATACACCCAGGATGTTTTATAATTTTAGAAGCTAAGTTAATTAAGGTTACATCAGCAGAAACTCCTTTCCATGTGACTTCCCAATTAAGTCTTTCTTTTCATCATGATCTTCTTTCATCCCAGAGCAGCATCCCTCTCACACAGACATCAAAGTATTTTTGACTTAGCACCAGTGTCACATAACCTGCACTCTTCCCTAAATGCCATAAAAGTTTGATTTTCCTCTTGGCAACTACAGCTATAATTAACTTGGATAAACAGGAGATCCTTGATTAAGGCCTGTTCTAGTCTGTAATTATCTCATGGCTTTATCTTTTGCTGAGACCGGGGTGGGGGTGGAGGAGGTAATTCCAAGAGCACCAGATTTCTCAGCAGAGGCAATCAGTAACACTTTTATATTTCAAAAATCATACTGTACTCAGAACTGGCTGTCCACATGTCAGTTCCCACGTGTGGAATCTGAGTCCACGGGCTGTGGACCCCCAAGGAATCCTGATATCATATCAACCTGCTGGAGCTTGGAGCAGTCCGGCTGCCACTGTCGGCATTCGCTCCGCTCCTTTGGGGTCAGGTGGTGCAAGTCCAGATGGACAATACCACGACCATGTACTATCTCAACAAGTAGGGTAGCATGCACTCCTGGTGCTCTCTCTTGTTCATAGGGGCCGGCCTGACTGGGATCGGGACCCCTAATTGTTTTGTCTGGGCACCAGACCTACCTTCGCTTCACATTCACTAATATTCCCGTGGTTTCACAGAACCCCCGCCTCCTCCTCCTCCTCCCACCACTATTTCTATGGACGTGGATACTGCAGTTCAGCAGGTTTTGAAGGTATTGAGGCATTTACAGCCTCTGGCTCCCGATGCTGGAGGTCGCCCATTCTGGTCACCCACGCCTCCACCAGAATGTTTCTTGGTGAGCGACCCAACTCCCCACTTGTTTTCCCTTTGGATTATGAGAAAGAATACTACTCCATGGATTTAGAATTCCTGAATGATGTATCAGAGGATCTGTAGAATACTGACATTCAAGAATGGGACTCTCATCCTCTTATTTTCTTTCCACTATATCATCTCTGCACGAGGAACTGACCCACCATGCAGTGGCTTCTCCCCCTGATGACCTGTCCTTTCATGATATGATGCTCCAGATACAGAAGATTATGGGCTTCTCTACTACTGCACATGTCAAACAGAGAAAGAACATGGCAGACTGTCTTGAAATGCTAGGGACCCGTTGATGTGGTACCCCAATCATCCAAACATACCAGAATGCGGTACTTAAGGTTTAGGATCAGCCTCTGCTGCCCTGCTCTTCCTCGAATGTGCATTGTTTGTACCAAGCTCCCCGATCACCCATTTTCTCCTGTAACCACGAGGCTGATTCAGTGGTTATTGCTGCCACTCATGACCATACTAAACCCCCCTGGCACTTGAGCTCCTTACCTCCAGATAAGGAATCCTGTTGCCTAGACTACCTGTGAAAGAAAGTCCTCCAGGTGGGCACACAATCTTAAGAATTTTGAACTGTATGGGACATATGGGGAAATACCAACGTACCCTCTGGTCCTCTGCTCTTAAAGTAGTTGATAAACTCCCTCCTTCACAGGAAAAAGGCCAATTACTGGCTACGATATCCACTGGAAATTCCATTTCCCGGCATCTCCTCCACTTGGGATATGATGCGGTGGATACCGCGTCCTGGGCAACGGCTACAGGCGTCGTCCTCCGCCATCATGCCTGGCTCCCAGTCTCATGTCTACAACCAGACATTCAGCACAGACTGGTTAATGTCCCATTTAATGGTGCTAAACTTTTTGGCCCAGGCACCCAAATGCTCTTGGATGATCTCCAGCTGTCAGGCCGCACTCTCCGTACAGTGCATGGTATGTACCATGTTCCACAGTCCTCGTACCAGTGTTGTTCACAGAATTTTTCAACACAGAGGCAAGGCTAGAGGGGCGTATAGAGGTGGCTCCCGCGGACGTCCTGACACCCCTTGCAAGTCTGCCATGCCTTCCTTGAAGGGACCCTGCTTCCACCCTCCAGGTGGTGCGGGCCAGAGCCCTACCCAGTGACCCATTAGGGCTTGACCCCCGCTTCCTTCTTCAGGCCTTGGAAGGTGTGGGGGTCCGTTTAGTCTTCATCTGGAGGCCTGGACAGTCATTACTTTGGATGAGTGGGTACTTCAAATCATACGTATGGGGCATACACTTGAACTTACATCTCCACCTCCCCGTACCTGCCCCGCTCAGACTATTATCCACCTGACCATATTGCTATTTTCCAAGAAGAACTTCAGACTCTCTTACACACAAAAAGACGTTGATCCTGTTCGTCCTTCGAAGTTGCATCAAGGATTCTACTCTTTTTTTCTTGGTCTCCAAATGTATGGGAGACCTCAGACCGATTTTAGACCCAAGACAACTGAATTTATACATTCAGTACAAAAGGTTCTGGATGGTCACATTAAACATCCATAATACCGATGTTAAACAAGGG
Organism: Neoceratodus forsteri; assembly: GCA_016271365.2. NCBI lineage: Eukaryota > Metazoa > Chordata > Ceratodontiformes > Ceratodontidae > Neoceratodus > Neoceratodus forsteri. Next base: position 1,379,940,391 of record CM057449.1, on the reverse strand, counting down.
TGATTGGTTATACGCCCTGCACATGAAAGATGTGTACCTGCACATCCCCATCCACCCCACACTATTGTCGAGGCACAGGTAAGGAAGCATAGAGAAAACCCAGGAGCAGTTGTAAAATTCCACAAAACTGTTTATTTGTAGTTACAGTAACATACAATAAAATAAACCTATTCAGAATAACTATATACAGAAACAAAATAAAATCTGTTTAAAAAAAAAAAAAAAAAAAAAATCTCCCTTGCAGCTCAGCTGTTTTATATAACTCTTTTCAACCCCCATCCTTTGCAAGCATCCTGTCCTTTGTAAATTTCAGGAGCTGCTAGAACATTGAGAACTTTTGAGGTCCCACATAACTGCAAAGACTCCAGCATTTGCACCTAAGTAACCTTTAGCTTTTACAGTCATCTCAAATTATAAATACATATATTTCAACAGTAACACAATTTTCTAAACAAAAGTGATCCCAGTATCGGCTACATTTCCGTACATTGATTCTCATATATTTTATATCGGCAGATACAGATATGCAAAGAAGAAAACACAGCAAGAGAAAACACAGTGAGATGCAAAATTGTGAGACTGGTTGGGTTAATGAAGTCAGAGGTCTCACAGGAAAATTTGGTTCTGAACCAGACAGAAGAGACAGAAAAGGAAAGAATACAGATCCTTGCATTAACACACTTTCTCCAATAAAACGGGACAGGGTTCTATTCTACCCCGCAACACCATTACCACCAGTTTTTCGCTTTCAATTGCTAGGTCACCATTACCAATTTGAGCACTTTTTTCGGACTTCGCTCACCAGAGAGTCTTTACCAAGTGCATTGTCAGAGTGGCGCAATGAGAAGATAAGGACATTTCATCTTCCCACACCTAGACGATTGGCTGATAAAAGCACATTCCGAACAGGATCTGCTTCTCTCCCTTCAGGCCACCCTTCTCCTATTCCAAAATCTGGGCATTGCCATCAGCTGGCCAAGTCCAACCCAAAGCCTTCCCAGTCACTCCAGTGTGTAGGAGCACTTCCGGACATGGTTTCAGCCAGGGCTTACCTTGATGTCGACAGACAAGACAAACTCCTCTCCCTGGCTTCGCATACTCAAACCTAGCCGTCCATAACGGCCAGAAGTTTCTTGCGTCTTCTGGGGCCCATGGCAGCTGCTATCCCCACAGTGGCATATGCGTGTCTTCATATGAGATCAGTGCAGTGGGTGCTTCAGAATCAATGGCACCAACGGTCTGGCGACTTACACAACCTTCTCAAAGTCACCCCATCTCTCCGCTCCACCCGAGCTTGGTGAATGCACTGGCACCACCTGTCTCAGGTCATGCCCTTTTGGGCTTCTTCTCCTTTCTAGCAAACTTTGACCACGGGTGCTTCACTGGACAGCTGGGGAGCTCACCCCAGCCCTTATAGGGCTCAAGACAAATGGCCCTAATTCGCTGTTTTACCACACATAAATCTGTTGGAAATGAGGGCGGTTCACCTGGCCCTTCAGGTTTTTAGCTCCCACCTTCGGCCCGGACCCTTACTGATCCAGTGAGACACCTCAGTAGTGGTTCATCTGAAAACAAGGGGGCACCAGATCTCGTGCACTCTGCAGGAGGCACTGAAGGTCTGGCAGGAAGCCGCACTGATCAACTCTGCAATTGCCATCCATCTGCCAAGATGCCACAATACCCTGGCAGACATTCTGAGTCTCCAGTCCCCTGTGCATGAGTGGACCCTTCATCTTGAAGTTCTTCTGATGTTCTGCTTCTGGGAGACTCTGCACCTAGACCTTTTTGCTTCCCAGACAATCACCGACTCCCCATATTAGTTTCCATTATCCAAAACAGAAGGGGACTATCTGCTGATGCCCTGTTCCAACCATGGACAGGACACTTCTTAAAAGCTCCCCACCCCATCCCACTCCTGCAATGGACTCTACTGAAACTACGACTTGAACCTGCCACTATGATCCTCATAGCCCCCTTGTGTCCCAGGCAGGTGTGGTTCCCATACTCCAACAGCTGTCCGTGACTGGTCCCCTTCTGTTGCCAATCAGATGAGATCTCCTGACTCTCAGTAGCGGGGCACCTTACTTCACCCCAACCTGAAGTCTACAGCTTCAGGATTAGCTCCTGAGGACGCTCTATAGCACGCCTTCAAGTCTCCTCGCCTGTGGCTAGCAGTCTTTGGCCTTGGCAAAGTCAACCAGGGAAACATGTAATGCTAAATGGCAATGCTTTTCTATATGGGCTACTTCCCTTTCCATAAATCCATTTCTAGGAGTGTGGATATGTTCATCCACACTCTTTGGCATGTCCCTTTCCCTTTAAATCTTGCCAGAAAGTCTTCAGGCTGGCTCCTCCCACCCACCCGGGTGGTACATACCTCGACTCCGCCCCATGATGCCAGATCTTCCTTTCCGCTGGAAGATTTGGGTTCCCTCGTGCTAACTCTAGCCATCGTAGGCCCTGGATTCGTATCGTCCTGTTTTACCGAATTTAACGCTCAAACTCGTCAGAGTTTTCGATTCCGATAATGGCGCATCGGATATGGAGGACAGCTCGTCCCCCGGTTTTTGCCATGTACGTGCGGCCAGAAAATGTCGTGCACCGATCCCTACCTTCTCTGCATGTACTGCCTAGATGTCGGTCATGACACCACTACCTGTACTTTTTGCTTGGCTTTCCATCCCAACGTCCTCGACGACCGCATGCCACGCCTTAAGCTGCGCGGGCGGAGAAGAGGAACCCCCTGAAATCGAAGCTAGGTGGGCGGTTTCCGCAGCCAGTGGATACCGAACAGCACGAGCAAATGAAGGCCTTCGAAGAAGAAGCAGTTGCCCAAGCTTCGGCCAGCCGAGGTTTCTTTGTGCCTTTCAACCTCTGTTCTTCCTTCACAGGTTCCTTCAGGGAGATGTGCCAGTCTCTCCCCACCAGGGGTGAGGTGCCCTCAGGCTCGCACACCTCCTGCCCTCGGAAGAGGAACAAGGATCCAGCGTCTTCGGAAAGGAGACGTTTCTGGGACTGAGAGAGGTCAGAGTCCCAGGACACTACGACCTTGACTTCGGTCGAGATCGCTTCCTCGGCCGCCGGCTTCACAGATCTTCCGTCTGGCCAGGCGGAGACCGAGGGATCGGCTGATCTGGCCAAGATTGTTCTCGAGCCAATCGAGCCAACTCTGGTAGACGATTCTCTAGAGAGGACCCCAGTCCTTTCCACGATGACAAGACACTTCCTTCGGATGTCCCCATCAAGGGAGTTGATCCGGAGCCTCGATTCCCTCCCTGCCCGGTCGACCCCCGTCGGTTTCTGTCGAGGACTCTGTCTCCTTCGGTGGTAAAACCGAAGAAAGGCCACCGACATTAAAAAAAAAAAAAAAAGAGGCGCCGACACAGGTCCTCGTCCTCCTCGGACAAGGAGAGGCTTCGACGGAAACTCTGTCGATGCTATGAGGAGCTTATGTGGCAACAGCTGATTTTGGCCGGTCAGAAGCCGACTACGCCATCCACCCCGGCCATTACTTGGCCTGCGTCTCAAGGGCCGACGCCGACCCGAAATCTTTGGTTCTTTCACCTGTGGGGCCGGCCGTTGTTCCTAAGCCCATACCGGTCTCACCACCGATTAGGGAGAACCACCGCCTAAACAGCCTCTCTCGGGGGCTCCTTCAAAAGGGGACTGTCAAGACACCAGATTTCCCTGACGCCTGTCCATCACGGTTACCCCTGACTGCCCTCTGCATATTGAGGGGGACATAGGCGGGAGACTGCTGTATCCCGACTCTTTGGATTTGGATGCCACCGGTTTGCACTCCCATCTGGGTGATGAGGAGTCACTATCAGCGGGCCTGGGGGAAGGCCCTTCCTCCTTTCAGGGCATCCTCTGCGTCATTTCCAATTCCACCGGAATGCCCCTGGAGTCTAACCTGAAAAAGGCGGAGTAGCCCTTTACAGATATCCTTAAGAGGGGCGGATACCCAGACGGAGGCCTTCCCAGTGGCTGAAGCCATTACTGGTCCAGCCCTTGAGCTTTGGCAGCGTCCAGCCTCCTGCCCAGCACCATCTACCCATATGGCCCATAAGTATGCAGTGCCTATGGGATTTCTACCAGGATTCACGGAACATCCCTCAGCTGAGAGCCTGGTGACTGCTTCCATCTTTAGACGTACTGGTAGCTTGGCCAACACCGACTGATCTCCGGACAGGGAGTCCAAGAACATGGACCACTCTGCCCGTAAGGTCTACATTGCCGCTTCCTTGGGCCTTCGTCAGGCCAGTTTGGCTGTAATCATGGCACACGTCTCCCATGCCCTCCTTGGGTCATTGGATGCAGTACTTCCTCAGCTCCCCGCGGACATGCAGACCCCGGTCAAGCAAGTCCATGATAAGGGCCTTGCTGTCGCCAAACAGCAGCTCCAAGCGGCTCTGGACATCGTGGATTCTTGTGCCCACTCTTTAGCAGCCGCAGTGGTCACCCGCCATAGGGCTTGGCTGCGGTTATCCTCCTTTCCAGTGTATACCCAGCACAAGCTAGTTGATGTGCCTTTCCTTGGTACCGACTTGTTACGGCCAGGAGTGGCAGGCCACCTTCAGCGTATTGAACAGTCCAGTGCCACCTTGGTCACCACTTCTGCTAGGGGTTCCTCGGGCAAGAACCAGCAGAAGAGGAAGCATTTTCAGCATTCTTCCCCTGCGGTCAGGCAGCCCTCCTATCAAGAAGGTTAGCAGCAGCAGCAGACTCAAGCTTGGCGCCCTAGGCCCAAGCAGGGCCCTCAACAGCCCCATAAAGGAGGCTGAGGCGCTGGTCCAGGAGCTTTCTCCTCTAAGCCTGCTCAGTGACAGGTTGGGGGTTGCCACTCCTACTCCCGTCATGCCTGCCCTAGGTCCCCCAGTGGGGGGGGTCGGCTCTGCCACTTTCTTTTCTCCTGGTCTGATATCACTTCGGACAGGTGGGTTCTAGAAGTGGTCAGGCAGGGACTGCCTCTGGAATTTGACAGTACCCACCCAGCCGAGCCCCGCCTCGGGAGAAAGGATCTCAGCTTACCGCGTAGTTGGCTCCTTCGGGACAACATAGCTCAGCTATTCCGCAGCATGAGACGCAGGCTTTGTATCCAGCTACTTCTTGGTGCCCAAGCGGACGGGGGTTGGCGCCCATCCAAGATCTCCACGACCTGAATCAGTATCTCGGTCTTGCACCTTCCAGATGGTAACTGTGAACCAGATCATACCATCCCTGGAGCGAACATGTGGTTTTGTTCTCTGGATCTGCAGGGCAGCGTTCTTTCCGTCCCCAATTCGCCGTCCCACCAGCGGTTCCTCCGCTTCAGGTCGAGGGACCCTATCGAGTTCTGAGTCATGCTGTTGGCCTGACATCAGCCCCTGCGGTCTTCAAGTGCATTGCAGTGGTGACAGCCCATCTTCGGCATCGAGGAGTCCGAATCTACCCTTATCTTGACGACTGGCTTCTGGCAGGTTCCTCCCTTCAGGAGGTGGAGAGATTCAGGGATCTGGCTGTCAGAACCTGCTCTCAGCTTGGCCTCCTGATAAACGAGGCCAGGTCAGAACTCGTGCCGTCTCAAGTGATGGGCTTCATCGGGGCAGAGCCCGGCTCCCGGCGGACAGGGCGGAGGTTCTTTCCTCCTTGCCCGATCATTTCTGGTTGGGCTCTTGCGTCCTGCCTGGGACTTTCTGCCCTTCTGGGTTACATGGCGTGCACCTCAGTGGTCCGTTGGGCCAGGTGGCACATGCGCCCCCTCCAATGGAAGCTGGCTGCCCAGTGGACTCAGCACCATGGTCAATTCGACCAGCTGATCACGGTAACCTAGAAGATGTGGGACGCTCTCCAATGGTGGACCGTTCCAGAACGGTTGCAGGAAGGGATCCCGTTTGTCCGCCCTGAGCCGACGGTCGTCCTCATGACTGACGCCTCTCATGTGCTGGGGAGCCCACATGGGGGACAACAGGGCCCACGGGTTCTGGACCCCTGAGGAGTCCCGATGCCACATCAACTTGTTGGAGCTCAGAGCAGTCAGACTGGCACTGTCAGCATTCGCTCCTCAGCTCTGGGGTCAAGTGGTTCAAGTCCAGATGGACAATACCACGACCATGTACTACCTCAGCCATCAGGGCGGCATGCACTCCCGTCTGCTGTGCAAGGAGGCGCTTCGCATCTGGACCCTCGTCAGCTGGCTGGAGACGGATCTCCTAGCCATCCATGTGGCAGGAGTCTCGAACCAGCTGGCAGATTCTCTCAGCCTAGGCCAGACATCCACGAGTGGTCCCTCCATCCAGAGGTAGCTTAGTCTGTTCTCCGATTGGGGTAAACCATTGGTGGACCTGTTTGCCTCCAGGGAGCGTGCCAAGCTGAGTCTGTATCATGCCCACCCCCCTCAGCAGGGCTTGCTGCAGGGGGGTGCCTTTTCGAGGCCATGGACTCCAGGCCTCCTCTACGCTTTCCCTCCACTTCCCTTGGTCCACAAGGTGTTACTCAAGGTGAGGAGGGACAAGGCAAAGGTGATTCTTGTAGCCCTGGATTGGCCGCGCTAATTCTGGTACCCAGATCTCCTCAGCAGCAGGCCTCTGGAGCGGCTTTGCACATGCTTGGACCTGATATCATTAAACCAGGGGAAGGTCTTCCATCCGGACCTTCAGTCCCTGCAACTCACAGCCAGGTACCTGAACTGCTAGAGTTCCAGGCTCTGGGTCTTTCTAAGGATGTCTACACTGTGGTGGAGGCATCTCGAAGAATCGACCAGGAAATGTTATGCCTTCAAATGGAAGAGATTTTCCATTTGGTGTCAGGAATGAAGTCTGGATCCCTTATCTTGCTCTGTGGCTAACATTCTAGACTACCTTTGGTCTCTCTCCAAGCGGGTCTGCTGCTCGACCTTAGGGTGCACCTGGCAGCCATTTCTGCTTACCAGGCATGGGCCGGTCAGCCGACATTGGCACAGGCGACAGTGGTTGGGCGCCTCTTCAAAGGCCTAGATCACATATCCCGTCTGGTGCGTGACCCTCCACCTCCCATGGGATCTGTTGCTGGTTTTGGCAAAGCTCATGGGCAAGCCATTCGAACCATGCACAAGTGTGAGCTCTCACACTTGTCATGGAAGACTGCCTTCCTGGTGGCTATCACGTCAGCCAGAAGGACAGGGGAGCTCCAGGCACTTTCGGTGGACTCCCCTTATCTGGTCTTTCACAGGGACAAAGTCGTCCTGCGTCCCCACCCTAAATTCCTTCTGAAGGTGGTGTCAGAGTTTCGCCTTAACCAGGTGTTGACTCTGCCGGTATACTACCGTAACTACACCTTGGATGCAGAGTACAGGCTCCATACTCTGGACCTGAGACGTGCTCTGTCCTACTATAAGGAAAGAATGGCGGAAATTCGTGGAGAGGTTCGCCAGCTGTTTGTCACCTACGCTGAAGCCGCTTCTGGCAGACCTGCAGCCAAATGGACCATTGCAAGATGGATCACATCATGCATAGGTCTGTGCTATGAGTTAGTGGGCAAAGAGCCTCCCAGAGGGTTAAGAGCTCATTCAACCCGCCAACTGCTGCATCAGTGGCTTCTTCCAGGGACATCCCTATCCAGGAAATCTGTTGGGCTGCTACCTGGAAGTCAGCAAACACCTTTATTTCCCATTACCACATCGACCTTGAGTCACGCCGGGATGGTGGTTTTGGGCCTCTGTTCTCCAATCTGTTTCCGAAATAGGGGGTGTGCGCCTTGCCTCCCTCCTCCCAGAGAACTGCTAGGAGTCTGCCAAAGAGTGTGGATGAACAACATATCCACGCTCCCAGAACAGGTTACTCACCTGTAACAGTAGTTCTAGGAGTGGTATATGTTCATCCACACGGACCCACCCGACCTCCCGGGTTAGGTGCATCACCTTGCTTCCAGTGGGCTTAGATCTGGCGTCATGGGGCTGAGCATGGTATTACTACCCGAGTGGGTGGGTGGGTGGGCGGAGCCAGCTTGAAGACTTTCTGTGTGATTTAAAGGGAAAGGGACATGCTAAAGAGTGTGGATGAACAACATATACCACTCCTAGAACTACTGTTACAGGTGAGTAACCTGTTCTATCATGTCCTTTACCCAAAGTAGTGGACTACTTGGCTTCACTTGCAATAAGGGCCTTAGCTTTTCCTGTATCAAGGTTCATCTGGCCTGTTTCAGCTTTTCCTGAACCCTATGGAGGCAAATTACTGACAATATCATCTTGCCAAGATATTCTTCAGAGGTATGTTTCACATCAAACCTCCTATAAGCGCCCTGCCCCTCCTTGGGATTTGAATTTCATACTAGAAACTCACCCCTTAGCCCTTTGAACCAGCGGCTACCGCTGATCTCTGCTTCCTCTCTTGGAAGACAGTGTTTCTAGTGGCTGTCACTTTGGGCTCGGGCGTATCTTCGAGCTTTAGGCTCTGATGTGTAGAGAGCCTTACCTAATTTTCCACAAGGATTGGGTGGTTCTCCACACCAACCCTTTCTTTTTGCTGAAAGTAGTTTCAGAATATACATTAAACCAGAGCATTCCAATCAGGGTGAACATCTCCTACACACCTTAGATGCTCATCGTATTTTGAGGTACTATACAAACCATACCAAATCCTTGAGAAAAACCTTTCAATTGTTTGTCACCTTTGCCTCTGTGAGAGAAGGTTCCCCAGTTGCTAGGCTAATTGCATCAGATTCTGTTACAATAAATACAAGAAGCCCCTATCAGGAACAGTATAAGCCCATTCTGCTAGAGCCTAGGCCTCCAAGGTGGCCTGCTTCAAATGGGCCTCGATCACTGATATCTGCAATGCAGCCATGTGGTCTACCATTCACACTTTCACAAAGCATTACAATTTAGATATTACTTCCTGCTGTAGGACAGCCTTTGGCCACACAGTCCTTCAGGGCCTCCTATCATAATTCCACCCTCTTTGGGTACACTGCTTGAGAATTATCCCAAAAGTATTATCTGCTGCAAGAGACCATCCTGGAAGATGGTACAGTTGCGTAAATCTTACTGTAATAGTAGATCTTTGAGGGATGTCTCTGCAGCAGGTATGTTCCCTCCCTCCATCCCCTCCTTCTCTAAGAGAATGACTTTGTTCCACTTGACATGTGAGAAGGGACTGCTTGGTACCTCTGATCCCCTTGGTCCTCGCTTAGCGAGCATCCATCTGGTGGGGGAACTGAGGTTACCAGGGAATGCCCACTGTTTTATATAGTAAGCAGGATGATGATGTCATTGGTGGGTGGTGTGTCAACCCCACTCAGCAGGTCAGGCCCTCTGCTCCCACAGTGCCAACTTCCGAGCGCAGTATTGTGAACAATTAACAGAACAGGGTGACCCTCCTGTCTGTTTTGTGTGTTCGAATCAAACTTTGGTCTCAAATTCTGAGGGATTCAAACTGTGAACTTCATGCTAAGCATTACCCGATGTACAGGCTCAGATAATTCTGCTCTTTGAGGGGGACAGATATCTTTGCCCTACGGGCACCTAACCAGGCGTATAAAATGAACCCTTAAAATTCTATTAGACCTCAGAATAAACTTACCTTTTCAGTTTGGTAAACCAGTAAGCTATGCCCAGTGTCAGCTTTAACCATATATGCTTCAATTTGTCAAAGAAATAATTTCAAAGGCACACCAAGTAGTCTTTAAAAATGAGATGTTTACTTGAAAATATATAAAAATGTAAATACAGAACCATATATCACAAAACATACAAATCACTTAAAAAAAAAAAAAAAAAAAAAGGTTTAAAAGTGCAGACAATCTCCTACCACAGAACACTTAGAATTGTCTTTTCTAATGTATGCTTATCTCCTAACAGTGCCTGATTATGCTTTTTTCAGAGTCCAAACATGTGTGTCTTAGTGGAAAACAGAATACTGTTTTAAAACTGGCTTTGCCAACCTCTTTGCATGAGGTCACCTACTCCTCCCTGTCAAGATATAAAAAATTGTACACCCAGGATGTCTTATCAATCAGGATGTAAATTAAGTGACATTTCAGCAAAACACATTTCACAAATTATGAATGAGTGTCACAGGCGGCCCCTGGTAAGACTGCTAGAAGAGTTGCAGTGCAGCACGGTGACCTCTGGTGACTACCCAAAAGTATTACCTGCTGCAAGAGATATCCCTCAAAGATCTACTGTTAAAGTAAGTTTTTATGTAACTGTACTTTTTAGGAGTGGTATATGTTGTTCATTCACACGGACCCACCTGACCTCCCCTGGCTGAGGCGCACAACCTCTGCTTCCAGTGGACAAGATCTGGCGTCATATTGTGGAGCCGTGGGACATACCACCCGGGTAGGTAGGAGGAGCCAGCTTGATTTCTTTCCTGCACTTCTTAAAGGGGAAAGGACTCTGCCATACAGTGTAGATGAACAACATATACCATTCCTAGAACTACCTGATTTGGTGGTAGGAGGAGTCAAGCTTGAAAACTGTTTCTGGTGACTGAGAATGCTTAGTGGAAAAAATGTAAACTACATACTCATCGTAATTCTTGATCTTTTAGAAATATCTTCACCATTGATTCACACCAGTTGGTCTCTGCTGGAGGCACTAGGACCATGTGGGAGCCAGAACTTTTCAAGAGGTCTGGTGCTGAGGCAAGCTGTGCACATGTATGGCACCGTGATTGGCTCGCAGTGCTAGGCTTTCCGCTGCACCAGCCTTCAACCATCTCTCAGTAACTTTTACCGAGGAGGTGCAGCATAACCTAACCAGTAGTTGTGCACTAAACCTAAAAGGCGAGGGATAGCTCTGGTGGCTTGTGTAAGAATGGTTAACAAGACACTATCTCAGTGCCTTCACAGTCCATAACAAGGGTTGAGGACCAGTTAAGGGACTAGAATGAGCTTGGGTGATGGTGGGTGGGCGTGTGAATCAGTGCTGACTATCTTCCTATAAGATCAAATATTGCGGTACACAGTTTTCTTATCTTCCAGGAATCGGTCTTCACCATTGATTCACACTAATGGGTCAGAGTACCAAGCTCAGAGAAAATCCCCTGGGCTAGGGTGGTAAGATTTGAGGGCTCACTCAGGACTTAAGTCTATTCAGGATAGTCCTGCCAAAGGTGGTATACTGCGTGGCATGGACATTCGTAAGTTACAGCTCTGCAAAGTATCATTGGGCTCAGAGCAAATTTCTGCCAGGGATGTGACTGCCGCAGTAGTGGAGTGGACCTGTACTTGACCTTTCAGCATGACCTGTGCCATAGCATAGCCTTGTTGCAGACTGCGCACAATCCAGGCACAAATACACTTGTTTGTAACAGGCTGTCCCTTTCAACTAGGATCAAAGGAGAAAAAGTTTCTGGGATGTGGATATGATCTTAATCCACACTTGTTGGCATGTTCTTTCCCTTTAAATCTTGCTGGAAGGTCTTCAAGCTGGTTCCTCACACCCACACGGGCACCCCTTGGCTCCGCCCCTTGACGCCAGATCTTCCTTTCCGCTGGAAGATGCAGGTTGCCTCTCTCTGCTACCACGTGTTGTAGGCCCTGGCTCAAAAATTTCAGAACTGCTGAAAATTACCCCTTTGGGTTAGGAATTGTAGTAGCTGCTTCTCAATAATGGAAGATAAATCTTATCTCGGTTTTGCTGATGCCCGTGTGGACAGAAAATGTCATGCACAGACCTATATTCCACATGTGTTTACTGCTTGAATTATCAGCCACATTACACCCAGGCTAGCGAGTTTTGCCTCGCATTTCAACTGAACGTCCTCGGCAGTCGTCTTGCACGCTTGAAGCTGGGCAGGCCTGAAAAACGGAATCCACCAGTGAAATCCAAAGAGGCTCAGTGGGCAGTCTCCACGGCTGTGGGGTCCACTGAGCAACTGGAATAGATGCAGGCCTTTGAGAAGAGGCGGTGCGTACCATGGAGTGCTCCTTTCGGGAGATGTGCCTTTTTCTCCCGACAAAGGGTGAGGGACCTGCGGGCTTGCATTCTTCCCAGTCCCGTTAAAAGGACAAGGAACAGAGACATTCTTCATCTTGGCAGAGGTGTTCTTTGGATCGAGAGAGATCTCAATTCCTGGAATCTCCAGTCTCAACTTCTGTCGAGATTGCGGCTTCGGCCACCGGCTACTCGATCCCGCCCCCACCGTCAGGCCAGCAGGCCAAAGTTTTGATCAAAGACGTAGTTGAGTTAACTCTCAACTCTGACTGTCTGTTGTCAGCTGAGGAAGTGGACGACTCTCTTAACAAGACTCCGATCTTGTTTATCCCCGATGAGGAGACCCAGCCTGCTGAAAATCCTATTGAGCCAATCCCAGATCTGGGATTATCACTGGTTCCACCGGTGTCTCCTGAGTGACCCAGTCATCCAGCCTGATTGAGGTTGAGATCTTGGACCCTCAACCGACAGGTTGGCGCAAGGAAAGCGCATCAAAAAATCGGTAGCGTCACCACACATCTTACGTCCTCCTCGGATGAAGAGAGAGCTTGGCGGAAACTCCGGCGCTCACGAAGATCTGATGTGGCAACTGCTCATTCTGTCCTGGCAGAGAAGCCTTCCTCTGTTTGTACCCAGCCATTCGTGGCTGTTGCCTCCCTAGGCGAAGCCTAGTCCCTTGGAACCAATAAAATCTGTCTCTCTTCCAGCGAGCTAGGAAAATCTGCCCCGTTCAGCCAAAACCAGTCTCTCCACCAATAGTGGTGGAGCCGCCACCAAACTGCCCTCAGGTGGGGCTTCTACAAAGGATTCCTGAATGGTCCTGGGTCTTCCTCATTGGATCTGTCACCCTTACGCCTGATCATCGGGGGGGATCTTGGTGGTCAGCTGGTTTATCCGGATACCGCAGATTCTAACGACACTGAGCTTCACTCTCACCAATTGTATGATGGGTCGATCGGTAGTCTGTTGAAGGAGGAGGGCCCTTCATCTTTTCAAGTGATTCTCTGCCTTATCTCTGAATCCACAGGGATGCCCCTGGAAACTGTCCAGAAATGGGCGGAGTACCCTCTTACTGATATTCTCAAAAGAAGGGATATTCCTACGGAAGCATTTCCTGTGGCCAAAGCCATTGTTGGCCCGGCCTTGGAGCTTTGGCAGCATTCTGTCTCCTGCCCGTATGGCCTGCAAGTGTGCGGTGCCCATCAGGTCCCTCTCGGGGTTCATGGAATTTCCGTCAGCTGAGGGGTTAGTGACTGCCTCTGTGTTCAGACGTACAGGCAGCTCTGCTGACATCGATAGACTTCCTGACAAGGAGTCCAAAAAAACTGGACCACTCTGCGAGGAAGGTCTGTGAAGCCTCCTCTCTAGGCCTCCATCAGGCAAGCTTGGCTTTCATAATGACGTACTTCTCCCATACCCTTCTGTGGTCCTTGGACGAAGTTCTCCAACACCTCCCCACGGACCTTCAGGCTACGGTCAAGCAGGTCTGGGGCCAGAGCCGAGCCGTGCCATTGCCAAGCAGCAACTTCAGATGGCTTTGGATCTTGGGAACTCTTATGCGCATTCAGTGGCAGCCACGGTTGCCTCACGCCGCAAGGCTTGGCTGAGGCTTTCTACCTTTACGTTGGATACCCAGCACAAACTCACTGATGTTCCTTTCCTGGGCACCGATCTCTTCGGCCCAGATGTGGTTAATCACCTTCAGCGAATTGAAAAGTCCAGTGCCACCTTGGACTCTGCACATTTCTGCTCAAAGTGCTCCTGGCGCCAGGAAGCGGCAGAAAAAGAAAAAGCCTTTTCTGCACCCTGCTCCTGCATCCCAGCAGCTTTTCGTTCATGGTGGGCAGCAACAGCAGGTACAGGCTTGGTGTCCTTGGCTCAAGTCCAGCCCTCCACTGGCCCGCAGACAAGGAGGTCAGTGTTCAAGCCCTGGACCCTCTTCCTCCAAGCCTGCCCAGTGACTGGATAGGGGTTGCCACCCCTATCCCAGTTATGCCGGCTCTGGGTCCTCCCTTGGGGGGCTGGCTCTGCCACTTTCTTTCCTCCTGGTCTGCTGTTACCACGGACAGGTGGGTTGTGGAAGTGTTTGGCGAGGGTCTGTGTTCGAATTCAGCAGTACCCTCCCAGCCGAGCCTGTGTCCCATGGGAGGAGACAGCATCAGCCCACACTCGGGCAGCTCTGATAGACGACATAGCCCAGCTCCTCCTCAAGGAGACTGTGGTTAGAGTGGCAGATCCTCCAGTCAACCCAGGGTTTGTTTCCAGGTACTTCCTGGTCCCTAAGCGGATGGGGGTGGCTGGTGCTCCATTCTAGATCTGCATCACTTGAATCAGTATCTCAGGCCATGCACTTTCCAGATGGTAACTCTGTCCCATATCATACCATCCCTGGAGCAAAACATGTAGTTCTAGGGACATGGATATGTTGTTCATCCACACTCATTGGCAGTATCCTTGCCGCTTTAAATCTTGCCGGAAGGTCTTCAAGCTTGCTCCTCCCACCCACCCGGGTGGTATAACTCTCGGCTCCGCCCCATGACGCCAGATCTTCCTTACCGCTTGGAAGCTCAGGTTCCCTCCTTAACGCCTCTCGCGCTTGGACTGGTTCCTATTTCTCCGTTTGCGGATTTAAAATAAAATTTTGCAAAAGACTTGGTCTTCTATCCCTCGCGGCTGCGATGGACAAATCGACTCGGATTTCGGAGATGCCCATGCGGCAGAAGATGTCTCGACGGATCCACACCCACGCTGTGTATACTGCTTAGGCCTGAGCACTGACCCGCAGGTTTGCGACCTGTGTCATCTTTCGCCTACGCCCTCGAAGACCGGTTGATGCCGACAGTAACGGGCTGGCCCCGAGAAGCGTTCCTCCGTGAAGTCCAAGGAGGTCTGTTTGCGGTAGTCATGGGCGGCGGGAGCTCAAGTGGCTGGATCAGCTCGAGCGGATGGTCGCCTCGAAGAGGAGGCGCTGGCCAGTGATCTTTCTCGGCCATGACATTTATCCCGCCTTCTGGGTTCTTCCACACGTCTTCTTTTTAAGGAGCTTGTCTGTCCCTCTCCACTAAAGGAGAAGGGCTCAGCGCCTGCTGGACCTTATTCTCGGTCCAAAAGAGGGACAGGGGTAAGTCCCCGCCGACGCCTTGGGAGCGGAAAGGTCCCTCTCGGCCGCCGACTGCCGGGTTTCGTCGACTGCTGCTCGCCACTGGCTCTCACGGTGTCCTCTGCCAGGTCAGTTGACCGAGACTCCTGACTGCTGCTTTCCAGATTTTTCACCCATTGACGTGTTGTCGCCTTAGCAGCCGAGATTCCCTCTCCGTCCCCGGAGGAGTTGGAGGATCCTGTGCTCGCCTGTGCCTCCGTTCCGGAGCCTCGGATGGACCATCCGAGCCGAAGGGAGGCCGGTTCCGCCGACACTCTCCGCACCGACCTCGAAATTCCGGACTTCGTCTCGGTCTCGACCTCTTTCGTCCAGCCGATCCCCATCGGCTATATGCGGTCTCGTCTCGGCATTCTGCTGTCGCGGCATCGTCGTCTGCTCCTCCTCGGATGAGGGAGGCTTCGTAAGAATTACGCTTGACGGCACGAGACCTTATGTTGCAACAGTTCTCCTGGTCGAATAAGCCGACCCGCCTTCCCCGCCATTAAGTGGCTGTCACCGAACGGCCGACACAACCCTCGACTTGTCCGAGGAGCCTACACCTAGCCGGTTGTCTCGGCCAAACCAGCTGCTCCATTCCATTCCTGTGGAACCTCCGCTTCCACAGCCACCAATTGGGGTCTGACCAAGGATTCTCAGTCGCTAAGGGTCTACCCCATCGGTTCAGTTACCTCACTCCCGACCCACCCCTGCAGGTGAAGGGTGGCTCAGGCCAGAGGCAGTTTCTCTCGAGACCCTTCAGAGTCCGAAGATGATTCTCCTTCTTCTGCCACTGACTTGGGAGTCTTCAGGATAGTCAATGGACGATAGCCCGTCAGTCTTTCCTAGGACTGCTTCTGCTCATCTCGGAGTCTACCGGATGGAGCTCGAACTCGCTTTCCAAACGGGCAGGTATCCTCACGGAGATTCTGGACCGAGGGATTCGATGGAGGCCTTCCGTGGCCGAGGCTCAGGTGTGTCCGCACTGAACTTTGGCAGCGCCTTGCTTCCTGCTCCTGCGGCCGCCAGGATGGCTGTGAAGTATGTGGTCCCACCGGTTCCTGTCCTGTTGGAACACCCTCTGCTGAGGGGTTGTTACTGACATGCTCGCGCCGCAACGCCAGGATGTGGACAACCTCCTGACAAGGAGTCCAAGAAATTGGACTATAGTCGCATGGTAAAGTCTACGCCAAGGCCCTCTCTCGGTTTTCGCCAGGCCAGTTCGGCCGCCCTTCATGGCACATTTTTTCTCATGCCCTGTTGGGCTCCTGGATGAGGTCATCCTCATCTTCCCACGATCTGCAGACTACGGTTAAGCAGGTGCGGACCAGGGCAGGAGCAGTGGCCAAACAGAGCTCCAGACTGCTTTGGATATAGGGGACTCGTGTGCCAGATCGGTGGCGGCCGCGAGTGGCTATCGAGGCCGGCGGCTTGGCTGAGGATATCCACCTTTACTCGGATACCAGCACAAGTTGGCGGATGTTCCTTTTGGGACTGACCTCTTGACCCTGGGGTGGAAGGTCACCTGCAGAGGATCGAGAAGTCAATGCCACCTTGGACTCGGTCTCTTCCGCTCCAGAAGGACAAAGGCCGCAAACCACAGCCTAAGCCCTTTCCGTCTCTGTGCCCCGGCGCGCTGCCGCTAGCGTCAGGGCCAGCAGGCTCGGCCTTGGCATCCCAAACCCAAGCCGCCGCTTCCTCTAACAGGAGGCAGGGAGGAAAGGGCCCAGGAGGTCCCTCGGCCGGTCCCTCCTCCAAGCCTGCCCAGTGACGGCTGAGGGTGTCGCCCCATCCCCGCTACCTGGCTCCTGTCCCCTGGGGACGGCCCCGCACTTCCTTGCTCCGCCTGGTCCGCTGTTACCACGGACAGGTGGGTCTTGGAGGTGGTGGGAAGAGGCCTGCCTCTGGAGTTCGAGCAGGCACCACCCTTCAGAGCTGCCCTCGGGGCTTCGGATCCCCAGCCTCTCTGGCGCTCGTCGAGCCGACATCGCCTCCTCCTCCAGAAGGAGGTGGTAAGAGAGGTGGTGGACCTCCTTCAGACCCAGGGTTTGTGTCCAGGTACTTCCTGGTTCCGAAGCGGACGGGGCTGGCGCCCCATTCTCAACCTACACGACCTCAAACAAGTTCCTAAGGTCTCGAACCTTCAGGATGGTCACTGGCTCAGATAATACCATCCTTGGACGCGGCATGTGGTTCTGCTCTCTGGACTTGCAGGGCCGCGTTTTTCACGTCCCTATCCGTCCGTCTCACCAGAGATTCCGCCGCTTCGGCGGAAGGATCCCTCTTCGAGTTCCAAGCCATGCCCTTGGCTTGTCTCCAGCTCCCAGGGTCTTCACCAAATGCATGGCAGTGGTGACAGCATTCTGCGGCGCCGAGGGCGGTGTACCCTACCTGGACGACTGGCTGATAGCAGCCCTCCAGGAAGGAGGCGGAGTGGTCAGAGATCTGGCCCTCAGGTCTGCTCTCAACTGGCCTCTCTTATCAACGAGGCCAAGTCGAACTCGAGTCAAGCAGGTGATTCTATTCATCGGGCGCAGCTCGACCTCTTCGAGCCAGAGCGGCTCCCGCGGACAGGGCCGAGGTTCTTCCTCCTTGCCCGATCATTTCTGGTTGGGCAATTGCCCTGCCCGGGACTTCCTGCGCCTCCTGGGTCTCATGGCGCCTGCACCAGCGTGGTCCGTTGGGCCGCTGGAACATGCGTCCCCTTCAGTGGTCTGGCGCTGCGATCCCTTGGACCAGCAGGCCGGTGACTAGGGGATGTGGGCGCTCTCCAGTGGTGGACCGTTCCAGATCATTTGCAGGAGGGCATCCCGTTCGTCCGCCCCGAGCCGGCTGTCTCTATCGACCGATGCCTCTCTGATGGGTTGGGGTGCCCATCTGGGGAACACCAGGCTCATGGCCTCTGGTCCCCGGGAGTCGATGCCACATCAACCTGCTGGAGCTCCGAGCGGTCCGCCTAGCCTCACCGCCTTTGCTCCGCTCCTCCGGGGTCAAGTGGTCCGAGTCCAGACGGACAATACCACGACCATGTACTATCTGAACGCCAGGGCGGGAGTAGCCTCCATGCTTCTATGCAAGGAAGCTCTCGCATTTGGTCACTCGTCGCAGCCTGGAGGCGGATCTCCCTGGCCATTCACGTGGCAGGGCCTCCAACACCCTGGCCCGATGCCCTGAGCGGATAGGGGCCGCATCCCACGAGTGGTCTCCTGCCGGAGGTAGTACAGCATCTGTTCTCCCTTTGGGGCACACCTCAGGTGGACCTGTTTGCCTCCATGGAGAACGCGGTTGAGTCTGTTCCATGCCCGCCTCAGCAGGGCTCGCTGCAGGGGATGCCTTCTCGAGGCAATGGACCCGCTTTTTTAATGCTTTTCCCATTTCCCTTGATCCACAAGGTGCTTCTCAAGGCAAGGAGGGACAAGGCGCAGGTGATTCTGATAGCCCCAGACTGGCCTCGCCAGTTCTGGTACCCAGATCTCCTCAGTCTCAGCTCCAGGACTCCGCGGCAGCTTCCAGCTCGCCCGGACCTGCTCTGTCAATCAGGGGAAGGTGTTCCATCCGGACCTTCAATCCCTGCACCTGACGGCCTGGTTCCTGAGCGGCTAGAGTTCCAGGCCTTGGGTCTTTCCGACGAGGTCCTCAATGTAGTTGAGGCGTCCCGTAAGGAGTCGACCAGAAAATGCTATGCCTTCAAATGGAAAAGGTTTTCCATTTGGTGTCAGGGCAAGGGCTTGGACCCTTCCTCCTGTTCCTTGGCAAGCATCTTGGACTATTTATGGTCCCTTTCTAGTCAAGGGCTTAGGTCGACGACACTAGGGTGCACCTGGGCAGCCATCTCGCTTACCGGCGCGGGCCGGGAAGCAGTCGATGGCGCAGGAGAAGGTGGTCTGGCGCTTTTTCAAAGGCCTTGATCACATTTCCCTCCAGTCAGGGAACCCCCACCTCCGTGGGATCTACTGCTGTACTGGCAAAGCTCATGGGCTCCTCCGATGCCGCCCGGGCAAAGGCTGCTAAGAGCGCCGCGGCCTCTAAGTGCCCGCCAAGGCCGCCTCCTTCGCGGCCTTGGCGCTGGGTCCGATAAGTTGGACGCCCGGCTCTCCAACATCCGCCTGGATCCTGTTGATAAGACTGACGCCTGCTCCTCCGACGTCCACTCGGTGCTAGAGCAGACGCTGGACCCTTCGGGCCTGTTCGTTGTCCTGAGCTTGACACAACACTCGTTGCACTCTGAGGCACCAGCATCTCCTCTGCTGGATCCTTGGGATGGTAACCCATCTTCCCCAGGTGACACGGAGGACGTGGGTACACTGCCATCGGGTCTCCCTCCTGCTGGGCCGGATGACCCAACGCCGGATCATCTGGCGCCGGCTTACCCGACGCTCAACAATATCCCATTGCCGGATGCTGCACCTACACCGAGCCTCCCGTTGCGGCCCGCCCACTGGGCCGTTTCCAGGACCTTCTGTTTACAGATCCCTGGTGCCTGGGATCCGGCGCTGTCACACCCAGGCCCACAGTATCCGGCACCCCAGCTCCTGGCCAGCCTTTGCTTACCCGGCAACCGCAGTACACGGTGCCCCAGTACCAGAGCACGCCGGGCTTCCATCGTCTGGGTACGGATACGCCTTACAGATATCATCAGTATCCATATCCCTCCACCGCCTCCTTAACCACCAGTGGATTTGAAGGAGACTCCGGCTTTGTGATGGGCTGAGGCCAAGGCTCAGCTCACCAGGGAGGTAGAGAGCAGTCTTCTGACGCTGGTCCAGGTTCTAAACTCCCTACACCGAAGACGAGACCCCCTCCCCATCTCCGGATACCAGAGGCGAACCCTCTGGTTCCAGGGCAGGATACGCTTCCCCAAGGGCTTCCCAAGGGGTCCGTTCTCTCCCCCCCTCCCCATGCTGGGAGGAGGAGTCTTCTTCCTCTATCATCCTCTGAAACCTTGGATGACTCCGATGGTCATTCCGACCCAGACGACGAGCCACGCACTCCCGGACAAGCCCAGGCCAAGGACTTCTCCGGAGGATACTTCCTTTACGGAGTTGCTGAACAAAATCCAGGCTGGTCGGAGCTCGGCTTTTGCTGTGGGTTTGCGGCGTCATGCCTGGCTCCACATGTCAGGTTTGGTTCCGGAAGTGCAGTCTGCTATCCAGGATGCGCCCTTTAGGGGTTCTGTGCTGTTCGGTGGCGATGTCAAGGACATCACTGATCTGCAGGGTACTGCAGTTAAGTTGGTTGACTCCATGTACAGACCCCTCAGGCTTGCATCGTCCCCTTCGTTGCTCGCAAAAGCGAAACTCAGGGAAAGCGGACTAACAAATGTAGGGCCGCCTGGCTGCCAAGCCCCCCACACACCCAAAGCAGCGGAGCTTCAGCCGTGACGCTGCCCACACCTCCTGACTCCTTTCCTCTCCCACAGCCTCTGGGCCTTCCAGAGGAACTGGTAGGAGGGAGATTCTCCCTCCATCTACCCTGTTGGGAGAAGATCACTTCAGACACTTGGGTGCTCCAGCTGATCGCAGAAGACCACTCAATAGTTTCTTTGGAAACCTCCTCGAAACCCCCCAACCCCCACCCCAGGGTCATCTTACTCCCCAGAACATCATCTGGTTCAGGAAGAAATATCCTGTCTTCTTCTGAAGGAGGCTGTTCGAGCCCGTTCCTCCATTTCTTCGGGGGACAGGTTACTACTCTCATTTCTTCCTGGTCCCAAAGAAGTCAGGAGAGGTGAGGCCGATTCTCGACTTCGGCTCCCTGAATTTGTTCTTGGAGTACAAAAGGTTCAGGATTCTTCCTCTGCAGTGTCTTCTGTCTCTTCTTTGGCCAGGACAGTGGCTGTGCGCTCTGGACATGCAGGAAGCTTACCTGCATATCCCTATTTGCTCTTCCCACCGCAAATACCTGTGTTTTGCGTTCCAGGGGGACCACTGCCAGTTCAAGGCCCTCCCATTTGGTCTTTCCTTGGTGCCCCGAGTGTTCACCAAATGTCTTGGTGGTAGCGGCCTACCTGTGTGCCCGGGGGTGCAGGTTTTCCTGTACCTGGACTGGCTCCTGGTGGCCTCGTCCAGGCAGGAACTCCTACTCTTCCTTTCCCTTACCCTGCAGGTTTTCACCTGCCTGGGGGTTACCGCAAGCAGGCCAAGTCCAACCTGATCCCATCCCAGAGGCTCCAGTTTATTGGGGCGATCCTGGATACGACCTCTGGCATGGCATTCCTGCCACTGGACAGGGCGGCCTCACTCCAGGCTCAGGTCAGCCTGTTGTCCAGCCGCAGGCGGGTCAGCACCAGGTCAGTCATTCCCCTCCTCAGGCTCATGGCGGCTGCTATTCCGACAGTTCCTTGTGTTCAGCTCCACATGAGAATCTCTCAGTGGACACTTCGGTTTCAGTGGGATCACCCTATTGGACAACCTAGATCAACTAGTTCTGGTCTTCAGTCCTATGGCTCGGGACTTGCAATGGTGGATGGTTCAGGAGAATCTTTGCTGGGGAGTTCCCTTCTGCCTTTCTCCCCCATCCCAGACGCTGACTACAGACGCCTCGGGCGAAGGTTGGGGAGCCCATCTTGGGCCTCACAGGACCCAGGGCTCCTGGTCCAAGCTCGAAAAATCTCTCCACATCAGTGTCCTCGAGCTTCGGACCGTGCTTTATGCTCTTCAGGCTCTGCATCTTTATCTGCTTCCCGGACATCTGGCTGTCCAGACGGACAACATGTGCGTTGTCTGGTATCAGCAAACATGGAGGAACTCTTTCCTACCCTCTTTGCAGGGAGGTGATGTGGGTTTGGGATTGGACAGTGCAGCACAACACAACCTTCACCTCACGGCCATTCACGTCCCGGGAGTCAAGAACATGTTGACAGATCACCTCAGTCGGTCGTCTGCTTACGAGTGGGAACTAGATCAAGGGGTGGCATACGATATCTTCCTACGCTGGCTAACACCACAGGTAGACCTGTTTGCGTCTCCTCTCAACGCAGAACTTCCCGCCTTCTGCTCGCCGCTCCTGGGGCTAACAGTTTTGGAGACACACTCGGTCTCTAGACTGGAAGGAAGATCTGCCTATGCTCCCCATCCCCTTGCTTTGACTGTCTTACAGAAACTCCGCTCGGAAGGAGCTTGCTAGATTCTCATCGCCTTCTGGCCCAGGCAAGTTTGGTTCTCTCTTCTGCAACAGTATTGAGAGGAACCTCCTCTTCTCTGTCGCACTTTTACTGACCCAGGATCAGGGGACCCTGGTCCATCCAGGCCTTAAATCCCTTCAGTTGCATGCTTGGCTCCTGCAGATGTAGCTCAAGCCTGATTCGGGGTTTCCCTAATGGTGGCTGAGATTCTAGTGGAGGCCAGGAAGACTTCCACTAGATCTGCCTATGCCATGAAATGGAAACTGTTCTCTATTTGGGCTGCTTCCAAAGATTTCGAGCCTTTCTCTTGCTCTGTTGGGCGGCTTTTGGATTACTTGTGACACCTCTTTGATCTGGGTCTCAGCCATTCCTATCTGAAGGTTCACATGGCGGCCATCTCAGCTTACCATGTTCCTTTTGGGGACAGGACTTTTGCGCAACTGGAAGTCTCAAAGACTTAGTGTCCTCCACTTGAGACCCCCAATTAGGATTCCTGCCCTTCCTTGGGATCTGAATTTTATGCTTGAGAAGCTTACTCTGCCTCCTTTCGAGACGGCAGTCTCAGCAGACCTGAAGTTACTTTCATGGAAGACCCTCTTCCTTGTGACCATTACTTCTGCTCGAAGGATTTCAGAGTTCAAGTCTTTGATGTGCAAAATCCTGTTTGATTTTTCACAAGGAACTTGTGGCTCTGCGTACCAACCCTAAGTTTCTCCTCAAGGTGGTAGCGGAATCTACGCTGAGTCAATCCATAGAGTTGCCTGCTTTCTTTACGCAACACTCCAATCAAGGGGAGTACCTCTTGCGTACTTTGGATGTTCACCGAATTCTGAAATACTACACCACCAAGACGAAGGTTCTCAGAAAGACTGATCAACTGTTTCTCTTTTGCTCGAAAAAGAGAAGGCAATGCTGTCTCTAAGCAATGCCTATCTAAATGGTTGGCTCATTGTGTCACTTTCTGTTACGACTAGTACAAGAAAACCCCGATGGGTCAAGTCAGAGGCCACTCCACCAGAGGGGTTGCTGCCTCTGCTACTTGTTTCAAGAATGTGTCAGCGGCAGACATCTGTGCAGCTGCTACTTGGACTTCTGTCCATACCTTTATGAAACACTACAGTTTGGACATTGCTTCTCACCGTAGAGCGGGCTTCGGGTTGGCTATTCTGCAAGGTCTTCTTTCCTATGACCTTCACAGCCAGAGGGTCTACTTTTGAGTAGTTTTCCTCCTCCCATTTGTTTTTGCTTGTTCTAGACTGCTTGGGACTCAGTCCTATTTCTAATTACCTACTGCGAGAGCCCTCTCGAAGTAAGATAGTACAATTATGTAAAAACTTACCGTAACAGTAGATCTTCGAGAGAGGCTCTTGCAGTAGGTAATACCTTCCCACCCTCCATCCCCCCTAAGCTTTTTAAGCTCCTTTTCCAGTGAAGGAAACATCCGCCTTCTCTCTCTCTCTCTTTGCCTTTTTGCCTTTGGTGGAAAGAACTAGAATGCGATGGGGACCCGCTCTATACTGACGCCACTTGATGTCGGTTATTCTGACATGGGTCGGTCCTCAGAGACTGCTAGCTAGAAATTTTTCCATTTGTCCTGACGCCTGTCAGGCTTCAGTTCTATTTGTATTACCTACTGCAAGAGCCTCTCAAGATCTACTGTTAAAGTAAATTCTTATGTAACTGTACTTTCTAGGACATGGATATGTTGTTCATCCACACTCATTGGCAGTATCCTGCCGCTTTAAATCTTGCCGGAAGGTCTTCAAGCTTGTTCCTCCCACCCACCGGGTGGTATAACTCTCGGCTCCGCCCCATGGACGCCAGATCTTCCTTACCGCTTGCATCCTAGTTCTCCTTAACGCTCTGCGTTCTATGACTGGTTCCTCTATTTCTCCGTTTTGGATTTAAAAATAAAAATTTGCAAAAAGACTTCGAGTCTTGATCCCTCGCGGCTCGCGATGGACAAATCGACCCGGATTTGGGAGATGCCCATGCGCAGAAGATGTCTCGGACGGATCCACACTCCACGTCAGTTCACTGCCTAGGCCTTGAGCACGACCCGCAGGCTTGCGACCTGTGCTCATCTTTCTCGGCCCTCGTCCTCAAGACCGTGCTGCCCGATTGCAACTGGGCCGCCCGGAACGTTTCCTCGGTGAAGTCCAAGGAGGCCCGTTGGCGGTGTTCATGGCGGCGGCCCGCGGATCAGCCTCGAGCGGATGGTCGCCTCGAAGAGAGGCGGGCGCGGGTCGAGTCTTCCTCGGCCGCGGCATTTATCCCGCCTCTGGGTTCTTCCCACACGGCTTCTTTTAAGGAGCTTTGTCTGTCCCTCTCCACTAAAGGAGAAGGGCCTCGTCTGCTGGACCTTATTCTCGGTCCAAAAGAGGGACAAGGTAAGTCCCTCCGTCGACGCTCTTGGGAGCGGGAAAGGTCCTCTCTCCCCGGCCGTCTGTCGGCTGCTGGTCGACACGCTGGGGCCGCCACTGGCCTCACGGTGTCCCCACAGGTCAGTTGACTCGAGACTCCCACTGATGAAGTCGAGATTTTTCTCGACCCATTGGACGGGCTGTCGCCTTTAGCAGCCGAGATTCCCCTCTCCCCGGTTCCCCCGGGAGGAGTTGAGGATCCCGTGGGCTCGCCTGTGCCTCCGGTTCCGAGCCTCGATGGACCTTCCAGCCGGGCGGAGGCCGGTTCCGCCGACACCTCTCGCATCACCCTGAAATTCTGGACTTCTCGGTCTTGGTCTTGGACCTCTTCATGTCCAGCCGCTCCCACCGCCATAGGCGGTCTCGGCCCCGCACCGCGTGTAGCGGGCGCCGCCGTCCTCGCCCCTCCTCTGGATGAGGGAGGCTTCGCGCAAATTACGCCGGGACTGCACGAGACCTTATGTTGCAACAGCTCCTCCTGGCCGGAATAAGCCGACCCGCGCCTCTCGCCATTAATGGCTGTCACCGAACGGCTGCACAACCCCCGACTTGTCCGAGGGCCTATACCAGGCCGGTTGTTCGGCCAAAACCAGCTGCTCCACCGATTCCGGTGGAACCTCCGCCTCCACAGCCACCAATTGGGGCTCCGACCAAGGATTCTCGGTCGACTAAGGGTTTACCCCATGCTGTCAGTTACCCTCACTCCCGACCGACCTGGCAGGTGAAGGGTGGCTCAGGCCAGAGCAGCTTCGAGGACTCTTCCGAGTCCGAAGATATTCCCTCCTTCTTCTCCAAGCGACTGGACTTGAGTCTTCAGGAGGTCAGTCAATGGGCGATAGCCCGTCGTCCTTCCTAGGACTGCTTCGGCTCATCTCGAGTCTACGGGATGAAGCTCGAACCCGCTTTCAAGCGGGCCAGGTATCCCCTCGGAGATTCTGGACCGAGGGATTCTCCGGCGGAGGCCTTTCCGGTGGCCGAGGCCATAGTGGGTCCGGCACTGGAACTTTGGCAGCGCCCTGCTTCCTGCCCTGCGCCCGGCCAGGATGGCCAGGAAGTATCGGTCCCGGTTCCTTGTCCGTTTTCCGGACCCCTCTGCTGAGGGGTTGGTTACCGACAGCGTTTTCAGCGCGCGGCATAGCGCCAGGGATGTGGACAAACCTCCTGACAAGGAGTCCAAGAAATTGGACTACGTCGGGCGAAACTACGCTCGTCCTCCTCGGCCTTCTCAGGCCAGTTCGGCCGCCTCATGGCACATTTTCTCCGCCCTGTTGGGCTCCCTGGATGAGTCATCCTCATCTTCCGCCGATCTGCAGACTACGGTTAAGCAGGTGCGGGACCAGGAGAGCAGTGGCCAAACGCAGCTCCAGACTGCTTTGGATATAGGGACTCATGTGCCAGATCGGGTGGCGGCCGCAGTGGCTATCAGTCGTCGGTGCTTGGCTGAGGATATCCACCTTTACTTCGGATACCCAGCACAAGTTGGCGGATGTTCCCTTTTTTGGGACTGACCTCTTCGGCCCTGGGGTGGAAGGTCACCTGCAGAGGATCGAGAAGTCCAATGCCACCTTGGACTCGGTCTCTTCCGCTCAGAAGGACAAAGGCCGCAAACCACAGCCTAAGCCCTTTCGTCCTTCTGTGCCCCCGGCGCGCCCGGCCCAGCAACGTCAGGGCCAGCAGGCTCGGCCTTGGCATCCCAAACCCAAGCCGCCGGCTTCCTCTAACAGGAGGCAGGGAGGAAAGGGCCCAGGAGGTCCCTCGGCGGTCCTCCTCAAGCGCCCAGTGACGGGCTGAGGGGTGTCGCCCCCATCCCCGTCACCTTACCCCTGGGTCCCCCCTTGGGGGGACGGCTCCGGCACTTCCGTTCCGCCTGGTCCGCTGTTACCACGGACAGGTGGGTCTTGGAGGTGGTGGGAAGAGGCCTGCCTCTGGAATTCGAGCAGGCACCACCCTTCAGAGCCGTCGCCCCTCGGGGGGCTTCGGGATCCCCAGCCTCACTGGCGGCTCGTCGAGCCGACATCACTCTCCTCCTCCAGAAGGAGGTGGTAAGAGAGGTGGTGGACCCTCCTTCAGACCCAGGGTTTGTGTCCAGGTACTTCCCTGGTTCCAGCAGACGGGGCTGGCGCCCCATTCTCGACCTACGCGACCTAAACAAGTTCCTAAGGTCTCGAACCTTCAGGATGGTCACTCTGGCTCAGATAATACCATCCTTGGAACGCGGCGTGTGGTTCTGCTCTCTGGACTTGCAGGACGCGTTTTTTCACGTCCCTATCCGTCCGTCTCACCAGAGATTCCCGCTTCCGGCGGAAGGATCTCTCTTGATTCAAAGCCATGCCCTTGGCTTGTCTCCAGCTCCAGGGTCTTCACCAAATGCATGGCAGTGGTGACAGCATTCCTCTTGGCGCCGAGGGTCCGGGTGTACCCTTACCTGGGCGACTGGCTGATAGCAGCTCCCTCCAGGAAGGAGGCGGGTGGTCCAGAGATCTGGCCCTCCAGGTCTGCTCTCAACTGGGCCTCCTTATCAAGCGAGGCCAAGTCGGATTTCGAGCGAAGCAGGTGATTCTATTCACTGAGGCGCAGCTCGACTCTCTTCGAGCCAGGCGGCTCCCAGCGGACAGGGCCGAGTTCTTTCCTCCTTTGCCCGATCATTTCTGGTTGGGCAATTGCCCTGCCGGGACTTCCTGCGCCTCCTGGGTCTCATGGCGGCCTGTACCAGCGTGGTCCGTTGGGCCCGCTGGAACATGCGTCCCCTTCAGTGGGGACTGGCCAGCCAGTGGTCACAACGCTGCGATCCCTTGGACCAGCTTGTGTCGGTGACACAGAGGATGTGGAGGCAGCTCTCAGTGGTGGACCCGTTCCAGATCATTTTACAGGAGGCATCCGTTAAATCCGCCCAGTGTGGTCTCTCTGTCGACCGATGCCTCTCTGATGGGTTGGGGTGCCCATCTGGGGAACACGGGCTCATGGCCTCTGGTCCCACGGAGTCCGATGCCACATCAACCTGCTGGAGCTCCGGCGGTCCGCCTGGCTCTCACCGCCTTTGCTCCGTTCCTCAGGGGTCAAGTGGTCCGGTCCAGGCGGACAATACCACGACCATGTACTATCTAAACCGCCAGGGGCGGGGCCGCGCTCCATGCTTCTATGCAGAAGCTCTCGCATTTGGTCACTCGTCGCAGCCTGGAGGCGGATCTCCTAGCCATTCACGTGGCAGGGCCTCCAACACCCTGGCCGATGCCTGAGCGGATAGGGCTGCATCCCACAGTGGTCTCTCCTGCGGAGGTAGTACAGCATCTGTTCTCCCTTTGGGCACACCTCAGGTGGACCTGTTTGCCTCCATGGAGAGCAGCGAAGCTGAGTCTGTTCCATGCCGCCCCCCTCAGCGGGGCTCGCTGCAGGGGATGCCTTCTGCAATGGACCCCGGGCCTCTTTTCGCCTTTCCCCATTTCCCTTGATCCACAAGGTGCTTCTCCAGGGCGAGGAGGACAAGGCGTGGTGATTCTGATAGCCCCAGACTGGCCCCGCCAGGTACAGTACCCAGATCTCCTCAGTCTCAGCTCCAGGACTCCTGGGCAGCTTCCAGCTCGCCCGGACCTGCTCTCAGTCAATCAGGAAGGTGTTCCCATCGGACCTTCAATCCCTGCACCTGGCGGCCTGGTTCCTGCGGCTAGAGTTCCAGGCCTTGGGTCTTTCCGGCGAGGTCCTCCAATGTAGTTGAGGCGTCCCGTAGGGAGTCACAGAAAATGCTATGCCTTCAAATGGAAGAGTTTTCCATTTGGTGTCAGGAGCAAGGGCTTGGACCCTTCCTCCTGTTCCTTGGCAAGCATCTTGGACTATTTATGGTCCCTTTCTAGTCAAAGGGCTTAGGTCGGCGACCCTAAGGGTGCACCTGGCAGCCATCTCTGCTTGCGGGCGCGGGCGGGAAGCAGTCGATGGCATAGGAGAGAAGGTGGTCTGGCGCTTTTCAAAGGCCTTGATCACATTTCCCCTCAGTGCGGGAACCCCACCTCCGTGGGACCTACTGCTGGTACTGGCAAGCTCATGGGCAAGCCATTCGAACCTATGCACAGTGTGCTCTCTCTCACCTGTCGTGGAAGACCGCCTTCTTGGTGGCTATCACGTCAGCCAGAAGGATGGGAGAGCTCAGGCGCTTTCCATCGAGGTCTCCTTACCTGGTCTTCCACAGGGACAGGTTGTCCCTGCGCCCCACCGAAATTCCTTCCGAAGGTGGTGTAGGAGTTTCACCTTAACCAGGTGTTGACTCTGCGGTGTTCTACCCCAATCACACCTCGGAGGCCGAATATAGGCTCCATACTCTGGACCCTAGAAGAGTGCTCGCTTATTATAAGGAGCGCGGCTGAAGTTCAGGGAGAGGTTCGCCAGCTGTTTGTCACCTACGCTGAAGCCGCATCAGGCAGACCTGCAGCCAAGCGGACGATAAGCAGGTGGGTCACCTCCTGCATAGATCTCTGCTATAAGTTGGCGGGCATGGAGCCTCCCAGAGGGATAAGAGCTCATTCTACCCGCCATACTGCTGCATCGGTGGCTGCTTCCAGGGACGTCCCTATCCAGGAAATCTGCAGGGCTGCTACCTGGAAGTCAGCAAACACCTTCATTACCCATTACCACATCGACCTTGAGTCACGCCGGGATGCTGGTTTTGGGGCCTCGGTTCTCAGTCTCTCTTTCCCAAGTAAGTATATGGGGGTGTGTCTTGCCTCCCTCCTCCCGGAGAACTGCTGAGAGTCTGCCAATGAGTGTGGATGAACAACATATCCATGTCCCTAGAAATACAGGTTACTCACCTGTAACAGGAGTTCTAGGAATGGTATATGTTGTTCATCCACCGACTCACCGA
The DNA here is from genome assembly GCA_016271365.2 of Neoceratodus forsteri. Lineage (NCBI taxonomy): Eukaryota > Metazoa > Chordata > Ceratodontiformes > Ceratodontidae > Neoceratodus > Neoceratodus forsteri. The sequence goes on along the minus strand of CM057449.1, from coordinate 1,379,910,958 downwards.
CCTCCCCGGCTTCGACGCACAACCTGAGCTTCCAGCGGGCCAGATCTGGCGTCATGGGGCGGAGCCGAGAGTTATACCACCCGGGTGGGTGGGAGGAGCAAGCTTGAAGACCTTCCGGCAAGATTTAAAGCGGCAAGGATACTGCCAATGAGTGTGGATGAACAACATATACCATTCCTAGAACTCCTGTTACAGGTGAGTAACCTGTATTTACTCACTTGTAACAGTAGTTAAAGTGGTATATGTTCATCCACACTGACCCACCCGACCTCCCTGGCTGTGATGCATAACCCTGGTTTCCAGCAGGCTAAGATCTGACGTCCATGGGTGCAGCCAAGGATTTTACCACCAGGGTGAGAGAGCCATCTTGAAGACCTTCTGTCAAGATTTAAGAGAGGGACATGTCAACAAGTGTGGATGAACAACATGTACCACTCCTAGAACTACTGTTACAGGTGAGTAACCTGTGTTTTTGGATTGCCTGAAATCCTTGGATCTCATTTTGAGAGGGTGCCTTGGCAGCAGATTATACCATAAAGACTGAAGCCAGCAGGTGTTAGGACCCCACAGAAAACTTCTAACTAGCGGTATACAGCAGGGGACCGCTCCCAGCATTAGCCAGTACTATATAAGGGGGCGGTCCACCAGCCCTACCTCAGTTCTTTTCCTGCTGTTGACCCGAGCACATCGACTCCACGGATGCTTTCTCTTCCAGTCGACCACCATATTTTCACGCTTACCCGTACTTTATTTTCTAGTTAAATTTCAAGGTTTTCTTTTTCAGTATGTCTACTTGTCAGACTTCTTCAGTTGATCAGCAGGTCCAGTATCTTTGCGGCAAGCAGATCCGTCAAGGACGGTGGCTCTCTGCCTCTTCTTCGAGTAGCGGACCTGACCCTGAGGCCTATGATCACTGTCTGCAGGTCAGCCAGATCACCAGGATCCACTGCCAAAGTCCCTTAAAACGTTTTTCCTAGAGAAGCAGGTTACAGCCATGAAGCAACACATCCATGGAAAATGTTCTTCCTCCTCTCCCTTTTCTGGGGCCCCCACCTCTTTGCCCTCCCATTGGGAGGAAACGTCTGGAAAACAAACACATAAGGAGAAATCTTCCTCCTGTTCCCGGTCTCCTGACTCCAAGTCGACCAGCTCCGGGTCCTCCTTGCACGGGAGGTTGAACTGTGGTCCCATGGCAGCTCTCTCTCTTCCTGGGCTTCCTGTGGTGAAGCCACCCGCCCTCATTCAGACTTCGGGCGGTGGCTCTCTGGGGTTGGGGACTCAGTCTTCCTCCTCCCTGGCCGCTGCTGCTTCAACCCTTTCATCAACCTTTGGACCAGCAGTCGGTTGGCTCAGCCAGGTCTGTTCTGGGCGGTGGGTTGTTGCCCATCATCCACCCGTTCACAGTGTCTGTCTGCCTGGCTTCTCCCGATTGGCATCAGTTTGCGCCAGTTCGGTTGATGCCGGCTATCTCGGCGTCATTCCTGATGTCTCCTATTCCATCCTTGCCTGATCGTCCCATATCACCAGTGGATCTAACCACTGCTGCAGACCTGATGCCAGGGGGCCTACAATTAGACCTGACATCTAACGGCCCTACGCTGGCTAACCCAAATCCACAGGCTCCAACACCTGAGTTGTTGCCTCCACAAGGACCAAAGCCGGGACTGTCTGACGTCCCTTAACCGCCACCAGTCCATCCTCATAATCCACGGAATCCTCTGCTGGATTTGACAGCCCTTTTAACCTCCTTGTGGATTACGGTGAAGGGCAACTTGCATCTGCAACCGGCACCCCTCCTAAGGCTCCAACTCCTTTGGGGGGCCAACTCCAGCTCCTCCTCGGAAGCCTTCTCCACAACCCAAGGAGCCTATCCTGCAGCGAGATGGCAAACATCGTGGGCGGAAGCATAGCCACTCATCCTCTAGATCCTCTGACTGACACAGATGTCTGTCTCATTGCAGTCATCACTGGCGTTCGACCTTGAGGTCTTCCTCCTCATGGGAATCGGGCTGTAGCTTCTCCTTCCCTTTGAGGCCATATGACTCCAGGTTGTCCCCCTCTGCCGATTTGAACAAACCCAGGTCACTCTCAGATGAGCTGACCCTTTATGGAGGTTGTGCGGCATATCCAGTCAAATATGGGCTGGGATACTGCATATTTGGACCCTGAAAGATGGCGTTTGGCTATCTTTCTCCGTCAGAAGGACCTGAAACTCCTGGTGGTTCCTTCTCTGGTGAACACTATTATGGACTTTACTTAGTGGGCATGGAAATGCCCATCTTCCACCCCTGCGGTTTCAAAAAAAAAGCTGATCGCCTTTACAGTGCTCCCAGGGATGAACCTTGTTTTGGGGAGGAGCCAGCTGCAGACTATATGGTCATCATTGCAGCTCATGACCAGTCCCAGAGGCCATGTCATTTGAGTACCCTGCCTCCGTACAAGGATTCCAAACAGTAGACCAGCTTTTCAGAAAGGTATATGCCTTGGCTATCTGTGCCATCTATTCTTTAAATTTCATGGCCCACGTGGTCCAGTATCAGATCTCCCTGTAGGTAAAGGCCGTGGAGCTGGTTTAGACTCTGCAGGATGGTTCCCAGAAGGCTGAGCTGCATCACATTTTAAAATCTGGCTCGAGCGTTGGTTCCTGTGTTTTAAATTCATTCTACGACATGGCAGCTGCCTCATGAATTTCCCTTCGCCGTTATTCTTGGCTCCGGGTCTCAGGATTTTCCCAGGATGTCACAGCTGAAATCTCTTGATGCCCCTTTCAAAGGCTCCGTCCTTTTTGGTGAGGACTCCAAGAAGATAATCACTAATCTCCAGGAGTCAGGCAACATTGTCAGATCTGTAAACACCATGTACAAATCTAATTGGAAGCCAGATCATCGCCAGTCATTTCAGAGGTCATCCGGTCAATAGCTCCGAGGCCAGCAAAGTTGAGAATTTAAGCATAAGGCCACTGCCCAGACCTCTGGAGATTCAGGACCCAGAGCCCCTAAAACCTCCCAGGCCTCCCTGCCTGTCCCAGATTCCTTGGCCTGGCTCCTTACCTGATCCCCCTCCTCCAAGCAGAATCACTGGGGGCCAGTAGGGTCGCTTTCTCTCTATCTAGGGGACTGCAAAATTTGGCATATCAGTGGGTTCTAGACTAGGTGATGTCCTGGAGTTGATACCTCCAGAGAGTCCTCCTTACACTCCCATTATCCTCCGTCACACCTCTCCCTTATCCCGGAAGAGATCCAGGCACTTTTTTTCCCCCATACACTTTATGCACCTCTCCCCAGCCTGCCACCCTGACCCATCCGGGGAGACATGGTAGATATCCCACTGCCTAGCACCCTACCCAGACCAGATCCCTAAAGCCCCATGAAGCCACGGTCCCCCCCCCCCGGATGGGGACGAGGTAGGGTGCGGACACCCCGTAACTTATGTTTCATCAGTCTGGGTCCATTGGGCGGGCACAGGCAAATCGTGGGCACGTCTGTGGCTCCCTGTCTTACTTCGAGAGGAAGCTCTTGCAGTAGGTTCCATAATTAGGACTGACGCCACCTGGCGGCGGTTCCGGCAGTTTTTTAATCCAGCAGTACCGACGTGGGAACGCCCGCTGCCGACGTCTGCCTCACCCTATATAAGGGAGGAGTTCCCCATGAGCTCCAGTTCTTTCCTGACGCACAGTCAAGGATAGTTCACTCGGCTACCATTCCGTAGCACCGATTAGTTTCATTCTCCACTGATCAGAATATTGAGTTTTTTGTTTGCTTCTATATCCTTTACTCACGTTAACAAGTGCACTTGTGGGCGACACATACCTGCCAAAGACGACCATTTGTCGTGCCTCTTCTGCCTTGGGCCGAACCACGACGCCTATCCCCATTGTCAGGCCTTCAATTCCCGTACTAGGATCAGGCGTTGGAAGTCCCTTGCAGCCTACCTTGCTGAATCCAAACTAGCCGCCATGGAACGGACCTCTTCCTCGGGAGAATCTGACCACCCACAGGCCACACAGACATCTGAAGGATAAGGGCAGAGGAAGGTCTCATTCTAGACCCAGGTCTTCGGGCTCGATGTCCGGATTCTCGGGGCATGAATCCCACCTCATGGCCCTCAAACCATCTTTTGGGTCTTCAGTGACCAAGTCTCCCGGAGCCACCCTTCAACCCCTGAAGGTGCTTCAGCCCTCTGAGAAGGCTTTTTCGCCAGGCACAGGTAAGACCTCTTCCCGCTCAGCTTCTTCCTCGAATTGCACGACTCCGCTCGATGCCCAGCTGTGGACTGGCATTCGGTTGAGAAGTCTGCCAGTCATAAGGCCGACTGCCCAAGGCTCACGTCTCAGGATGTCCGTCGACCTCAAAAGATAATCGGGTGCCAGACTGATGTCTGCCCGCGGCCCCACCAGCCACTGACCCGGTCATAGCACCGCTGGTCACTGTCTGACCCACGCTGGCTACCCCGGCACCTCCCAATATCAGTTTTGGCACCCCTTTTCCTCAGTCACCGGCCCGTCTGACGTCTGAGCCCGATGAGGTGCTGACGCCACTCCGACGTTGCCCTCAGGCCTCACAGCAGTGGTGGTAAGGGTGCGACCTGATGCCTGTACCCCCTGACTGGACTGATGCCGGCTCTGGTGCTCCTCAACCCCCTGCGCCTGGTTCACCCAGGCTGAATCTATCGCAAGTTAAGGAGCTTTTTCCCCCACTGGTGGGACACAGTAAAAGAGGACCTACCAGCAGGTGCACTTCCTCCTACCCCTGTCCCGGTTCCGAATACACCAAAACTGTTAGACAGTGGGGCGGATGAGGAACCACCTCCTATAAAAACATTAAAAGAAATCAAGGAGGACAAAGTCCAGTAGTTCCTCTCGCTCTTCGTCTCCAGATGGGAGGCACAAAAGGAAGAGGCACAGATCCCCTTCCTCATCAGATTCCTACATGGATTCGTACACTTCACGTCTAGACTCCGACATAGAGCCAGACCTAGGGGACATGGAGGGACATCCCAAATCCCTTCCAGATGATCTGAGCTTCAGGGAGGTGATGAGGCACATCCTGGCCAACACGGGCTGGGACACTGAGGCCCTGGACCCCAAGCAACTGTGGTTGACTAAATACCTCTGTCAAAAAGACCCTAAGCCGGTGGTCATCCCTTCCATGGTCGACACTTTTCAGGATGTCACCCTTGTGACCGGGAAGTACCCTCCTTCTCCTCTGCCGTGCCTAAAGAGGCTCATCGGCTTTATTGGACACCTACGGACTGTTGCTTTTTGACTGAACCACCTACAGCGGACTCGGTGGTGATTTTGGCAGCTCACGACTGTTCACAGAGGCCCAAACACCTGAGCACCCAGCCGCCTGACAGAGAATCAAAGCAGCTGGATTCTGTGGGCCGCAAGGTGTACTCTGCTGTCACTTGCAGTATCAGGAGCCTGAATTTCCTAACACACATGACCCACTTCCAGAACGCTCATTAGGAACAGGGGTTGAACATAGTGCAGAGCATGCCCGATTGCCCTCAGTGGGCAGAGCTTGCCAAGCTACTTCAGACCGGCTCAGACGTGGGCACCCACGTTCTGCGGTCGGCCTATGACTCTGCAGACACCACCTCTAGGGCAGCCGCCACTGGCATTTGCCTCTGCCATCCGTGGCTTCGGGTTTCTGGGTCCGATCCAGATGTCAAGACCAACATACTGGATGCTCCCTTTAAGGGCTCCGTGCTCTTTGGCGAAGACACGGAGTGGATCATCACCAGGCTGCAGGGCTCTGGCAAGCTATCCGATCTATGCGGTCCAGTAATTGCCGAAGCGGGCGAGCCTGTAAGCCCCTGCTGCGGGTCAGAGACATTGGCCTCAGCAGCCTCGCTTCCAGAGCATTCACACCCAGGTGACTTCAGTCGAAGAGGAGGAGCCAGCGATTCTTCTGCCTCCACCTCAGACGGCCAGCAGCCACTGCTGCCCTTCCTCCCCTCCCACCGCCTGTCTATCCAGGCTACCCTCCTTCCCTAGATGTTCAGTCAGGGGAGCTGGTTGGAGGCCGCTTTTCCCTCTACCCAGATGCGTGGGGTCAAGTGACCTCCGACCAGTGGGTACTCTATCTCATGGAGTTGGGCACTCCATAGAGTTCGACTCTATTCCACTGGACAGACCACTGCCCCATCCCGTTATCCAAGGGAACACAGAGTGCTGGTCAGAAGGGAGATATTATCCCTTGTGGACAAAAAGGCCATCGAGCTGGTGTCGCCTGCTGAGAGAGGGTTTTTCTCCCACTTCTTCCTATTTTTGGAAAAGTCGGGAGAACCCAGACCCATTCTGGACCCAGCAGTCTGAACCAGTGGGTCTCCTACAAGAGATTCGGGATGGTCTCCCTTCCATTCTCCTACCGCTCATCTCGGGGAGACTGGTTGGCATCCCTGGACATGCAGGACGCCTACCTGCATATCCCTATTGCCAGAAATCATCAAAGATTCCTAACGTTCAGGTTCAAAGACAAAGACTATCAGTTTTGAGTCCTTCCGTTCGTCTCTTCAGCCCCCAGAGTCTTCACCAAGTGTTTGGCAGTAGTTGCAGTGCTACGGAGACTGGGCCATTTTGTGTTCCCCTATCTGAACGATTGACTCCTCCTGGCTCCCTCCAGGTCTTCGCCTGTCGGAAATTATCAGGATTCCATCTCGCTGTCTCAGTGCTTGGGGATCACCATCAACAGGGGCAAATCTCATTTGCTCCCAGCCCAGATTCTCCATTCATCGGAGCTCTTCTGGATACCACTCTCGGAAGGTTTTCTTCCCTCCGACAGGCCGAGGTCGCATTCAGGTCTTGGCATCTCAGATCTCTTCAGCCTCAAGAGTCCGGCAAGACTCCCACTCAGGCTGTTTGGGTATATGGCGCGCTATAGCTTCGTCCCTCTGGCATGTCTGTGCATGAAAACCATACAGTAGTCCCTAAGGGTCTAGTGGGATCAGACATTGGACAGTGTGGATGCCTCGATCAGGATCTCTGAGCCAGTCCACCGGGAATTATGCTGGTGGATGTCGTCCAAAAACTTGACTGGCATCCCCTTCCACGTAGGGGCACCATCCCAAATTCTGACCATGGAATGCATAGTCTGTGGGATTGGGCGCTTATTTGGGGACACATCGCACCCAAGGCTCTTGGTCCCCAATAGAGGAAGATCTGCATATCAACGTTCTGGAGCTGAGAGCGGTCCTTTATGCCCTCCAAGCCCTGGTCTCGGTCCTAATACCGGGCCACCTCTTGCTACAGACGGACAACACTTCGATGATGTTCTAAATCAACAAGCAGGGTAGCACACACTCTTATCCCCTCTGCCGGGAAGCCATGCAAGTGTGGGACTGGGCTCTGGAGCACCAACTCTTATTAACAACGGTACATGTGCCCGAGGAACAAAATATACAGGCCAGTACGCTCAGCAGGACAAAATCACAAGCTCACGAATGGGAGCTGCTTCAAGAGGTTGCAGATCACTTCTTCTGTCAGTGGGGGACACCAGACTTGGATCTCTTCGTGTCACGGTTCAACGCAAAATTGCCCAGTTTCTACTCGCTAGGTCCAGAGCCTGGAGCTTTTTGGCAATCCGTGTTGTCCCTTGCTGGAAAGGGAGGTTTCTCTACGTGTTTCCACCTTTCTTGCTGTTACAGAAGGTTGTCCTCAAAGCACAGTCAGAACCTTCCACCCTCATTCTGATCACTCCGCTATGTCCTTGTCAGATTTGGTTTCCATTACTCCAGCGTTCAGTGGCAGAACCTCCACTGCCTCTTCCACTATCCCCTCACCTCCTGTCGCAGGACAGTGGGTCTCTGATGCACCCGAATCTGCATTCTCTTCACCCACATGCCTGGCTCCTCAGGACCTAGCTGAAGTCAGATTCGGTGTGTCTGATCCGGTTGCGCAAGTTCTGGTGGAGGCGCGCAAGCCTGCCACCAGGGCCACTTGCGCTATGATGTGAAAACGTTTCTGTATCTGGGCCACAGCCAAGAGGCTGGACCCGTTGGTCTGTCTGGTTAATTCAGTTTTGGAACACCTGCTTTCTCTTTCAGACAGGTCACCGCTATTCCTCCATCAAAGTACAGCTGGCCGCCATCTCTGCTTATCAGTTCCCTGTTTCGGATAAGACGGTGGCTCAGATGGAGGTTTCCAAGGTCTTTTTGCCCGGTATTCTTCATATCAGACCTGCCATCAGGGATCCTGTCTCCCCACTCCCCCAACCCCTCGAGCTCCTTTTCATCCTGGAGAAGCTCACTTTTCCTCCCTTTGAACCAACCATAGAGTCTGAGCTCCGTCTTCTATCCTGGAAGACTTTGCTTTTGATAGCTGTCACTTCGGCAAAGTGCATTTCAGAACTTCAGGCCCTCATGTGTAAAGAGCCTTACCTTGTTTTTCACAAGGATAGGGTTGATATTCGCACTAACCCGAAGTTTCTGCCGGAAGTTGTCTCTGAGCTCACTTTGAACCAATTCGTTCAGCTTCCGGTATATTACCCTGATGGGGGGAAGCCCTGCTTCACTCTTTGAACGTCCACAGGGCTCTTCGATGTTACCTGACTAGGACCAAGGGGGACAGGAAATCTGACCAACTTTTTATCTTTTGCTCAACTGTCCTTCAGTCACCCGGTCTTCAGACAGACGCTTTCGCACTGGTTGGTCCAGTGCTTTACCTTTTGTTATGTGAAGCACAACAGGTCAATCCCGGGGCCGGTTAGAGCTCATCCTACCAGAGGTGTCGCGGCTTCTTTTGCGGCACTGAAGAGGGTACCAGCAGCTGATATTTGTACTGCCGCTACCTGGAGTTCTGTTCACACCTTCATCTGGCGTTACAGCCTTGACATTGTTTCCAGATGCAGAGCAGGGTTTGGCCTTGCAATTCTGCAAGGCCTGGTTTCCTGAGGGAGCCTCTTTTTCCTGCTGTTTCTCTCCCTACTGTTTCCCCCTCCAAGGGGTTGTTATATGTTTATACTGCTTGGGACTCTCTCCTAATTGTGGAATCTGCTGCAAGAGCTTCCTCTCGAAGTAAGATAGTACAGTTACGTAAGAACTTACCGTAACAGTAGATCTTCGAGAGAAGCTCTTGCAGTAGGTATATTCTAAGAGCATGGATATGTTGTTCATCCACATTCTTTGGCATGTCCGTTTCCCTTTAAATCTTGCCAGAAGTCTTCAAGCTGGCTCCTCCCACCCAACCGGGTGGTATAACTCTCGGCTCTGCTCCATGACGCCAGGTCTTCCTTTCCGCTGCAAGATTCAGGCTCCCTTGTGCTAACTCTAGCAGTCGTAGGCCCTGTATTCGCAATGTCGGTTTTTACCGCATTTATCTCTTAAACTCTTTCGAGTTGTCGATTCCTGTAATAGCGTATCAGATATGGAGGACAAGTCGCTCCCCGGATTTCGCCGGTGTTCATGCGGCCAGAAAATGTCGCGCACCGATCTCCACCTTACCTGTGTGTACTGCCTAGGTGTCGGTCATGACACCACCACCTACACCTTTTGCTTAGCCTTCCAGCCTAACGTTTTGGATGACCGCATGGCGCACCTTAAGCTGTGGAGACCGGAGAAAAGGAACGCGCTGGTGAAATCGAAGGAGGCGAGGTTGGCGGTTTCCATGGCCGCGGGATCCGCTGAACAGCTAGAGCAGATGAAGGCTTTCAAGGAAGAAGCTGCTCAGGCTTCGGACAGCAGTTTTCATTCCTCTCAACCTCGCTCCACCTTCTCAGGTATACCAGTCTCCCACCAGGGGTGAGGCGCCCTCGGGCTCGCACTGCTCCCGTACTCACAAGAGGGACAATGATCCAAAGCCTTCCTCCAGAAGACACTCCTGAGAACGAGAGAGGTCTGAGTCCCAGGAAATGGTGGTCTCGACTTCTATCGAGATCGCTTCCTCTGCCACCGGCTTAAAGGACCTTCCATCTGGTCAGGCGAACACTGAGGCATCGGCTGAACCAGCCGAGATTTTTCTCGAGCTGATCGAGCCACTTTTGTCGACTCCAGTCGATGATTCTCTAGAGAGGACCCCTATCCTCTCTTTCCCCGATCACAAGGCTTCTTCTGTGGGTGTCTTGATCGAGAGAATCGAACCAGAACCTCGATTTTCCCCAGAGTCTGGTTTCCCCCGATCGACCTGACCGACCCTGTCGGACTCGATCGAGGAATTGGTCGTCTTCGACCGGAAAATCGAAGAAAGGCCACCGGCGTTCAAAAAAGAAGCACTGCCGCAGATCCCCATCCTCCTCAGATGAAGAGAGGCTTCGACGGAAATTCCGTCGATGCTATGAGGAGCTCATGTGGCAACAGCTGATTTTGGCCGGGCAGAAGCCGGCTACGCCGTCCAACCCGGCCATTACTTGGCCTGCGCCTCAAGGGCCTACGCCGACCCCTCCAGAACCGAAGGCTTTGGTTCCTCCACCTATTAGGGTGGAGCCACCGCCAACAGCCCTCAGTGGGTCCTCGAAGAGGACCATCCAGACATCGGGCTTCCATGACGTCTGTCCATCACGGTCATTCCAGATCACCCTCGGCAGATTGAAAGGGACATGGGCGGGAGACTGCTGTACCCCGATTCTTTGGATTCAGATACCACCGGTTTGCACTCCCATCCTGCTGATGAGGAGTCACTTTCCGCGGCCTTGGAGGAAGGTCCCTCCTCTTTTCAGGGCATTCTCCACCTTATCTCAGATTCTACTGGGATGCCCTTGGAGTCCATCCAGAAAAAGGCGGAGTACCCCCTTACGGATATCCTTAAGGGGGTACCTCGAGAGCCCTTTCAATGGCAGGCATTACTGGTCCAGCCCTTGGCGTTGGCAGCGTCCAGCTTCCTGCCCAGCACCGTCTTCCCGTATGGCCCATAAGTACGCGGTGCCTGTGGGATCCCTGCCAGGATTCACAGAACATCCCTCGGCTGAGAGCCTGGTGACTGCTTCCGTCTTTAGTTGTACTGGCAGCTCGGCTGACACTGACCGACCTCTGGACAAGGAGTCCAAGAACATGGACCACTCTGCCCGTAAGGTCTAATCGGCCTCTTCCTTGGGCCTTCGTCAGGCCAGTTCGGCTATGATCATGGCACACTTCTCCCATGCCCTCCTTGGGTCACTGGATGAAGTACTTCCTCACCTCCCCGTGGACATGTAGACCACGGTCAAGCAAGTCCGTGATCAGGGCTGTGCTGTCGCCAGACAGCAGCTCCAGACGGCCCTAGACATCGGGGATTCTTTTTCCCGCTCTTTAGCAGCCGCAGTGGCCTCCTGCCACAGGGCTTGGCTGATGTTATCCTCCTTTCTGGTGGATACCCAGCACAAGTTAGCTGATGTGCCTTTCCTTGGTACCGACCTGTTCGGTCCAGGAGTGGCAGGCCACCTTCAGCGTATTGAGCAGTCCAATGCCACCTTGGACGCCACTTCTGCCAGGGGTTCCTCAGGCAAGAATCAGCAGAAGAGGAAGCCCTTTCGGCAGTCATCTCCTGTGGTCAGGCAGCCCTCCTATCAAGGAGGTCAGCAGCAACAGCAGCAGCAGGCTCAAGCTTGGCACCCCAGGCCCAAGCAGGGCCCTCAACAGTCCCATAAAGGAGGCCAAGGTGCTGGTCCAGGAGCCTCCTCCTCCTCCTCCTCCTCCTCTAAGGCTGCTCAGTGACGAGTTGGGGGTTGCCACCCCTACACCCGTCACGCCTGCACTGGGTCCTCCTGTGGGGGGTCGGCTCCGCCACATTCCGCCTGGTCCGATATCACTTCGGACACATGGGGTCTAGAAGTGGTAGGGCAGGGACTGCCTCTGGAATTCCAGCAGTACCCGCCCAGCCGAGCCCGCGCCCCTTGGGAGGAAAGGATCTCTGCTCGCACGCAGTCGGCTCTTCGAGACTACATAGCTCAGCTCCTCCGCAAGGAGGCAGTAGCGCCAGTGCCGGATCCGCCTGTAGACCTAGGCTTCATATGCAGGTACTTCCTGGCGCCCAAGCGGATGGGGGGTTGGCGCCCCATCCTAGATCTCGGGTCTCAACCTTCCAGATGGTAACTCTGAACCAGATCATACCATCCCTGGAGCGAAACGTGGTTTTGTTCACTGGATCTACAGGACTCATTTTTTCATATCCCAATCCGTCCATCCCACCAGCAGTTCCTCCGCTTCAGGTTGAAGGGACTCTGTACAAATTTCAAGCCATGCCGTTCGGGCTGTCACCAGCCCCTCGGGTCTTAAAGTGCATTGCAGTGGTGTAAGCCCATCTTCGGTGTCGAGGAGTTAGGATATACCCCTATCTCGACGACTGGCTTCTGGCGGGTTCCTCCCTTCAGGAGGTAGAGAGGTCCAGAGATCTGGTCCTCCGAACCTGCTCCCAACTAGGCCTCCTGATCAACGAGGCCTAGTCGGAACTCATGCCATCTCATGATGGGCTTCATCGGGGCAGAGCTTGACTCTCGTCAAGCCAGAGCTCTGCTCCCTGCGGACAGTGCGGAGGTTCTTTCCTCCTTTGCCCGATCATTTCTGGTTGGGCTCTTGCGCCCTGCCCGGGACTTTCTGCTCCTTCTGGGTTACATGGTGGCGTGCACCTCAGTGGTCCGTTGGGCCCTTCAGTGGGAGCTGGCCGCTCAGTGTACTCAGCGCCACGGTCATTTTGACCAGCTGATCACTGTAACCCAGAGGATGTGGGACGCTCTCCAATGGTGGACCACCCCAGAACAGTTGGTTGCAGGAGAGGATCCCGTTTGTCCGCCCCGAGCCGACGGTTGTTCTCACAACCGATGCCTCTCTCATGGGCTGGGAAGCCCACATGGGGGACAACAGGGCCCATGGGTTCTGGACCCCCAAGGAGTCCCAATGCCACATTAACCTGTTGGAGCTCAGAGCAGTCAGACTGGCACTGTCAGCGTTCGCTCCTCAGCTCCGGGGTCAAGTGGTTCAAGTCCAGATGGACAATACCACGACCATGTGCTACCTCAACAAACAGGGTGACATGCACTCCCGTCTGCTGTGCAGGGCGCTCGCATCTGGACCCTCGTCAGCGGTTGGAGGCGGATCTCCTAGCCATCCTTGTGGCAGGAGTCTCAAACCAGCTGGCGGATGCTCTCAGCCGCATAGGCCGGACATCCCACGAGTGGTAACTCCATCCAGAGGTACAGTAGCTTACAGCCTGTTCTCCCTTTGGGGCAAACCGTTGGTGGACCTGTTTGCCTCCAAGGAGCACGCCAAGCTGAGTCTGTATCATGCCCGCCCCCTTCAGCAGAGCTCGCTGCAGGGGATGCCTTTTTGAGGTCTTGGACCCCAGGCCTCCTCTACGCCTACCCTCCATTCCCTTGATCCACAAGGTGTTACTCAAGGTGAGGAGGGACAAGGCGAAGGTGATTCTGGTAGCCACAGATTGGCTGCACCAGTTCTGGTACCCAGATCTCCTCAGCCTCAGCTGCAGGCCCCCGGAGCGGCTTTGTACACACCTGGACCTGATATCATTGAACCAGGGGAAGGTCTTCCATCTGGACCTTCAATCCCTGCACCTCACAGCCTGGTACCTGAGCGGGTAGAGTTCCAGGCTCTGGGTCTTTCCGAGGATGTCTACACTGTGGTGGAGGCATCTTGTAAGGAATCGGCCAGGAAATGTTATGCCTTAAAATGGAAAAGGTTTTCCATCTGGTGTCAGGGTAAGAGTCTGGACCCCTTATCCTGCTCTGTGGCTAACATTTTAGACTACCTTTGGTATCTCTCCAAAGGGGGTCTATGGTCATTGACCCTTAGGGTGCAACAGGCAGCCATTTCTGCTTACCGGGCGCAGGACCGTCATCCGACTTTGGCACAGGTGACAGTGGTCGGGCGCTTCTTCAAAGGCCTGGATCACATATCCCCTCTGGTGCATGAACCTCCACCTCCGTGGGATCTCTTGCTGGTTTTGGCAAAACTCATGGGGAAGCCATTCGAACCCATGCACAAGTGTGAGCTCTCACACTTGTCGTGGAAGACGGCCTTCCTGGTGGCTGTCACGTCAGCCAGAAGGACAGGGGAATTCCAGGCACTCTCAGTGAACTCCCCTTACCTGGTCTTTCATAGGGACAAAGTTGTCCTGCACCCCCACCCTAAATTCCTTCCGAAGGTGGTGTCAGTGTTTCACCTTAACCAGGTGTTGACTCTGCCGGTATCCTACCCTAATTACACCTCGGATGCCATGTACAGGCTGCATACTTTGGACCTCAGACGTGCTCTCTCCTACTACAAGGAGAGGACAGTGGAAATTCGGGGAGAGGTTCGCCAGCTGTTTGTCACCTACGCTGAAGCTGCTTCTGGCAGACCTGCAGCCAAATGGACCATTGCAAGGTGGATTACATCACACATTCATCTGTGTTATGAGTTGGTGGGCAAGGAGCCTCCCAGAGAGATAAGAGCTCATTCTACCCATCATACTGCTGCGTTGGTGGCTGCTTCCAGGGGATCTCTCTCTCCAGGAAATCTGTCGGGCTGCTACCTGGAAGTCAGCAAACACCTTTATTACCCACTACCACATCAACCTTGAGTCCCGCCGGGATGCTGGTTTTGGGACTTCGGTTCTCCAATCTGTTTCCTAAGTAGGGGGTGTGCGCCTTGCCTCCCTCCTCCCGGAGAACTGCTAGGAGTCTGCCAAAGAGTGTGGATTAACAATATATCCACGCCCCTAGAAGAGCAGGTTACTCACCTGTAACAGTAGTTCTAAGAGTGGTATATGTTGTTCATCCCCACACACACCCATCCGACCTCCCCGGCTTTAATGCGCACAACCTTGCTTCCAACGGGCTAAAATCTGGTGTCATGGGGCGGAGCCGAGAGTTATACCACCTGTGTATGTGGGAGGAGCCAGCTTGAAGACTTCCAGCAAGATTTAAAGGGAAAGGGACATGCCAAAGAGTGGATGAACAACATATACCACTCCTAGAACTACTGTTACAAGTGAGTAACCTGTTCTTTCCTGCCCTCCTTCCCCCAGGGATCAGGTCCTTTTCAGGCCGGTCTTCCCCTCCTTCGAGAGAATATTTTCTAGTAAACATGCTTGTGACTATTACCTGTTGTCAAATTCTGCCTGGGGAGACGTACAAGAACTGGGGCACGTGGGGAACTTCTCCCTTATATAGGGTGACACGAGGGAGGACTTCTGCACTGCTGGGTGAAACAGTTGCCGGAACCGCCGCCAGGTGGCGTCAGTCCTAATTGTGGAACCTGCTGCAAGAGCTTCTCTCGAAGATCTAATTTTACGGTACATTCTTGCGTAACTGTACTTTTCTCCCCTTCCTGTACAGCGTGCAGCACCCTGAAGTCATGGCGCAGAGCGCTGATGTCCATGCTGTACTGTAGTCGCCCATCCCCTTCAGTTGGGGCTTGTAATACTCCGAGCCTCCGCTCGGAGTTGGGCAAGTGTGTGGGCATCGGCCTCTTCCCTTCCCTGAGAAGGCAAGCTGTCGTTGGACGCTCAAGCCTGTTTCCTTCCCCCCGGTTGACCACCAGTGACTCGAGTCCGCTCCCGAACTCAGGTTGCTGGCATGGTGCGGCGTCCAGTGCCTCAACCCTCAGCGCCACCGGCCCAGCGGCACTTTTGCTGAAACAGGCTATAGAGCCGGTTCTTCCTGTCCAGAGAGGAAAGAGATTTTATTTCCACTTTTTCCTGGTCCTTAGAAAGAGGGGGGACCTACGACCCATCCTGGATCTCAGCCTCCTGAACAAGTACATAGAGTACAAACATTTCAGGATGATCACCCTTCCAGGCTTTCTCCCCCTCCATCAAGGGGACTGGCTGTGCTCCCTGAATATGCAAGGCACGTAGCTCTACATACTGGTCTTTCAACCCAATCAGAGATTCCTTTGATTCCGCTTTCAGAGCAACCATTATCAGTTCCGCGCTCTGCCATTCGGCCTGTCCTCAGCTCCCTGTATCTTTACAAAGTGCCTGTCTGTTGTAGCAGCAACTGTCAGGAGACAGGGTCATTACGTCTTTCCCTGTCTAGACGATTGGCTACTAGCTACCCTCTCAAGGGATCAACTGCTGAGCATCATGAAGGACACTATTACTTTGTTTCGGGACTTAGGCATAACCCTCAACCTCCCAAAATTCTCTCCGTGGCCCAGTATTTTGGGACAATGCTAGACACTGCCGTAGGCAAGGCCTTTTTTGCCCCTGGACAGAGCAGAGTGTCTCCAGGAACAGGCTCACCTAGTTTTCTCCCCTTGCCAGGTTCCAGACTGAGTATTCCTGCAATTGTTAGGACACATGGCAGCAGCCATCATGATGGTCCCTCTTGCACACTTACACATGGTCCCCTAGTAGACCTTGTGAGTCCAATGGGATCAACGCCAGATGAGTTGGAGCAGCTGGTGACTCTTTCCATTCTGGTGCGTGAAATTCTGGCCTGGTGGTTGGACCCTCTAATCTGTCCTTAGGGGTCCCTTTTGGCAGGCCTCTCCTGCTCAGATCCTGACTATGGACACGTCCCAGTCTAGGCTGGGGTGCTCATCTGGCAGACCATCAGACACAAGGTACTTGGTTTCCCCAGGAGGTACATCTCCATATCAATATTCTCTCCAGGCTTTCCAGATGAATCTGCTCCCCAGTTCTCTACTTATTCATACAGACAACTTGTCTGTGGTCGTCTTCATGAGCAAGCAGGGGGAACTCACTCTTGCCCCCTTTGCAGGGAGGCCATGAGAGTCTGGTATTGGGCCATGGAGCATCATCTGGTACTCACTGCCCTGTACATTCCAGGTGTACAAAACACCTTGGCTGATAGCTTGCTGGTCTCAGTCCAAGGTAGACAAGTGGGAACTCAATCAATCCGTCTTAAGAGCTATTTGACAAGTGAGGCTGGCCTGAGTTGGACCTCTTGTGTCTCTACTCAATGGCAAACTGCCAAATTTTTGTTCGCTAGATCCAGGACCTGGTGTTTTCTGGCAGGTGCATTGTCCCTGTCTTGGACAGGGAAGTTTTGTACGCCTTCTCCCATTACTGCAGAGTCGTCCTCAAATTGCAGTCTGAGGGGCAGGAATGATCTAATAGCTCCTTATTGGCCACGTCAGATTTGGATCCCTCTACTTCAGCAACTGGCAGTGGAACCCCTGATCCCCCTGCCACTGAGCTCAGGCTTGCTCTCCCAGGAGCGGGGTACGCTGGTCTTTCCGGACCTCAAGTCTTTGTATATGGTTCCTGCAGACCTAGCAGCTGCTTGGTTTGAGGTTTCCCCCAGAGTGGCAGACGTCCTGGTGGTTGCTAGAAAACTTTCTACCAGAGCTACTTACTTGATGAAGTGGAAACTGTTCTGCCTTTGGGCTTCTGCCCGCCATCTTGATCTGTTCACGTGTGCTATGAACTCTGTTTTGGAGTACCTCCTTTCTCTGTGAGATTCAGGATTGAGCTGCTGCTCTATTAAGGTGCACTTTTCTGCTGTTTCTTCATATTATGCACCTGTAGAAGGCAAAACCCTTGCTCAGCTGGCTCATTCCCACAGTTTTTTGTTGGGTATTCTACACCTCAGACCTCCCATCAGGGACCCTGCCCCCGGGATCTTTTATTTCTTTTGGAAAAACTGTATGCTGCTTCCCTTTGAACTGGCATAGGTTGCAAAGCCTCGCTTTCTGTTGTGGAAAGCGTTATTCTTAGTTTCCATTACTTCTGCTTGAAGCATTTCTGAGCTTCAGGCCCTGATGTATAAAGGGCCTTATTTAGTTTTCCACAAGGACAGGGTGTCCTTGTTGATGAATCCTAAGTTTTTACCTAATGCGGTGTCAGTTTACCCTGAATCAGGACTTCCATCTTCCAGTCTACTCTCCAGAGTATTCTAATTGAGGGAAGGCTCTGCTTCATACGCTGGATGTTCACCGGGTACTTCATTACTACTTGGATCGTACCTGTTCCATTTGTACGTCAGAACAGCTGTTTGTTTCTTTCACCCCAAGGACTGAAGGGGCCCCAGTTACTAAGCAGCCTTTGTTCAAATGGCTAGTTAACTATATTGTTTACCAAAAGTACGACAAGCCTTTGCCAGGGACCGGTCAGAGGCCATTCTACCTGGCGTATGGCAGCTTCCTTGGCCTCCTTTATAGAATGTGTTTGCTGCTATTTGTACAGCTGCCACTTGGAGTTCTGTACACACTTTCATTAGGCATTACAGTTTGGACATTGCTCCTTGTTGCAGGGGGGGTAGGCTTTGGACTCTGTCCTTCAGGGCCTGCTCTCGAGAGCTTTCCATCAGACTTTTCCTCCTCCTGACCTAAGGGGGTTGGTCCTTTCACTGCTTGGGATTAAGTCCTTATGGTGTAACCTGCTGCAAGAGCTCCCCATTGAAGTGAGGTGGTACAGTTACGTAAGAATTTACCGTAACAGTAGATCTCTGAGAGGAGTTCTTGCGGTGGGTGCTGCTTTGCCGTCCCACCTGTTATCTGTTTATCTGTCATTGATTCCTTTCCTCATTTAAGAGGAACTGCCTCGGTTCTCCATTTCTGAGTTTGACAGGGTCTCTGGCAGGAGAACTGAAGTAGGGCTGGAGGACCGCCCCTTATATACGATTGGCTGACACCGGGGGTGGGCCGACATCAAGGGGTGGTCCCTCACTTTATACTGCTAGCTAGAAGTTTTCTGTTGGGTCCTGGCACCTGCCGGCTTCAGTCCTTACGGTGTAACCTGCTACAAGAGCTTCCCTTGAAGATCCACTGTTACGGTAAGTTCTTGAGTAACTTTACTGTCTTCCAGGTAAAACGTGAGAACCTTCAGAACATCCATAGGATGGAGTGTGCGTTCTTCTTAATTCTGGAATATGGCAAAGTAGGTAGGCAGCAAAGTAGTCAATTCAGATGGAACTCCAACACCATTTAGGGAGGATCTTAGGGTGTGTGCGGAGCACTGCCTTGTCCTTGTGGAAAACAGTATATGGGGAATCTGAGCAGTGCATGGATTTCCGACACTAAGAAGAGATGGCCACTAGAAAAGTTGCTTTCCAAGTTGAAACATTTCTGCTCACATGTTGCAAGAGGTTCAAAGGGCTTTCAGGTGAGCGTGTCCAACACAAGGTTGTTATCCTGGGCGGCTACCAGGATCCGGATGAGGGGCCTTGTGTATAAAATGCCCATAAGGAACCAAAAGAGGCAGTTGAGCCAGGTAGAGGGTGCCTGTGGGCTTATGGTATGCAGATGTCACACAAGTGGACCTTGACTGTGGAATAGTGCAAACTAGCATCAGGAAGGTCCAGCAAGTACTTCAGAACCTTGTCAGGTGGGCACTGAAAGGTGTTCATGTGGGTTTTGCAGCACCAGATGGAAAATATTTTCCATTTGGATTTGTAAGTTTTCCAATTGGATGATTACGGGCAACCAAAAATATTTCAGATACCTTGCATCTAAATATTTCTATCTCTTCAGGAGCCAGGCCTGAAAGTGAAGGGAGCACAGGTTGGGATGGACTAGGTGACTGAGTCAGAGTCCATGTATGCTCTGTTTGCTGACAGTCTATTCAACCGAGGAATCCATATCTGTTGAGGACAGCAGGGGGTGATCAGAAAGATCTTTGTACCGTAGCACTCTCCAGTTTGTGCAATACATGTTGCACTAGGAATTGGAGAGAATATGTATAGAAAAGATGTTGCCATTGCAGTCTAAATGCGTCCTGACAGAAAATGCCATGTCCTGGCTTTCTGGAGCAGAATCTAGGCAGTTCACGTGCTCAATGTGGGCACAAAAGGTTGACTTGTGGAGTGCCCCAGTCGTATACTGGTGATATCGTGAAGTCTGGAGGTAGTGAACATTCGTGAGAATGGGCCTCAGTTAGTCTCTGCTCACCTTCCGGCGTGTTCTGGACTCTTGGCAGATTAATGGCCTGGAGTAGGATCCTGTGCTTCAGGCCTCCTTCCCACACTCTCATGGCTTCTGTGCAGACAGGGTAAGTGTGTGCTCTTGGTGGTTGATGTAATACATCAGACCGTCTGTCTTTAGGACCGTTTTGTAGCTGACGAGATCCACTAGGGTTCGTAGGCCACACAAAAACAATTCACATGTCCAGCAGACTGATGTGGAGATGAGTCTCTGACGGGTTCCAGACACCTTGTGTTTGGAGCCCTGACAGTGGAGTACCCACTCCAACGGGAAGGCTTCCCTGGTGAGAGATGCTTGATGCTGCCGTTTGGAGAAGGGAAGCCCTGGAGAAGATTGTCCTGCGCCACTGACCACCATGTGAGTGACCTAACCAAGGGTTTGGTCACCTGTTATAAGACCCAGCATGCATTGCATGGAGTGGGCTCAAACAGATTTGTGCTCCATAATGTAGCATGCTCTCTGCAAGATCACCTGCATTCTGCTCTCTGGATGGAAGGCTGAGCCCTGGTAGTATCCAGAAGAGCTGCTGTGAAGGTTGGAGCTGAGACTTCTGGATTCAGCAGAACTCCAGTGGAGGGAAGGAACTGAGAGACTGTGGCCACTGCTTGTTCTGGTTCATGACTGGATGAACTGGCTGTCTGCTAACCGTTCGGGTAAGGATAAACCTGGAGTCCTAATTTTCTCAGGTGCTCTGAGAGTAGTGCAAGGCTGCAAAATCCCTTGGGCACTGAGGAGCATGCAAAGGACTGGACTTCTGAAGCCTCCATATCCAGGGAGCTAACCAGTCCTGGAAGAAATAACTAGAACTGGTGACTGCTGGACTAAGTCCTGTATATGGCAGTCAGCAGAATTCCACCCCTTTTTTTTTTTTGTCTGTGCCAGGGACTTGAGCGAGCTCTAAAGGGAATGGGCACAAGGGGGAAAATGCCATTGAGCTAGCAAACCGCGACAAGTATGTCCTGAGGCACAGCTGTAGGGCCTGTGTCTGAAGAGTCTGTGCTAGAAATCATCGTGGCTGCCCTCAGAAAAGATGAGGTTGGGGACCGACTCTCCTCCTCTATATCCTCCGCTGGGGTAGGAAGGTTGGATCGCCGCCCTAGCTCGAAAATGTCTGGCACCATCATGGTGCCAGAACAATATCTGGCACAGCACCTGGGCCGGCACTGCTAAGGGCTGGTGCCAGGAATGGAAATTAAACTGGTGCCAGCAGATCCCTTGGCACTGACCTGATGTCCGTGTGGCGCTGGGACCAGCATTGACAAGGGTTGCGCCTAGAAAAGAACTGAATCTAGCTCTAGGAGATCACCAGTGCCGAGATCCTCCGGCGACAACCTGACATCGACATGTAATAGCCCGACGCAGGGACTGACACTGGAACTGAGGTCTGGCCAGGCCCCAAGGACTAGTGAAAGCTGAATCTGGCACTGTGAGATCTCAGCAGCCTGGTTCCAACACTGTCCCATCATGGTGCTGACCCAGCATCAGGACCAGCACTAGAAGCGGCACCAAGCTAAACTTTGAAAGGCCCAAACCCCTGTGCTGATGCCAGAACCAGACCCAGCAGCAGCAACAACCTAACCAGCACTGAAATGACTGGCAGTGGTACCTGGCTGGTCCCACCAAGTGACACATGGTGTGGGTGTGGCCAGTGGGACAGGAGATGATGGCGCAGTCACCAGCAAGGGCAGAAGACTGTTACTGGAACCAAACGCTCTACTTGGCTTGAGGGCATTGATTGCAGGTCCAGTGCCACTCACCCCGAAAGGCCAGGGACTGCATCTGTTAGCAGAGACACCCGAGCCTGATGCACCCACAACTTGAGAAAGCTGCCCAAGGGTGGAATCGGCCACTGGCATCCCCACTTAAGGACAGAGGGACTCCGGCCTGAGGCCTTGACATTCCAGTACCACAGGCCCCTGGCAACGCTGATGTTGCCGCCAAAGGCCCGCGCCCCTGGAAGACTGAGGGTCTTATGGCAGATGTCCCAGAAGGCAACACTGAGTGGTACAGTTTCCTCCCATTCTGAAGGCAAAGGAAGAACTTGAGGCTGAGTGGTGCCAAGAACACCACCGAATTGGGAACAGGCCTGCTCTTTAGTGCTTCGAGGACCATCCTTCCTCCCGAGCACATGACTGCCTGTGATCAGAACCCTTCCCCAACAGGAAAGTGGACTGCATGCAGCAGCCTGCCTGAAGGACTCCCACCGTCATTCTGCACAGCCGCTGAACGTAGACTCAGAATGGCTGAGAGAAAACCTGGCAAATACTTTTGCAAAATCACTCAACTGAAATAATAAACTCATTTTAAAAACTAAAATCGAGGAGAATTGAACAGTGTGTCATATAGATGTAACATTCTGACTCCTGGCAAGTGAGTGACTTGGGTAGTGAAGCGCCCTTGACAGTGAAGGGGAAAAGGAACTAAGGTGATTGAGGGCTGATGGCAAGGCAAGCCTGGCATCGCATGCCACTTTCATGGTACTATGCATGTGTATAGCTTGCCGTGCCAGCCCCTGAAAATTTTGGCTCCCACAGGGTCCTAGTGCCTCCAGTACAGACCTACTAGTGTGAATCAATGGTGAAGATTGATTCATGGAAGATCTACCGATGTGTGGATATTAGCAGAAGACTAATGCAGAATTACAGTTGGAAAATACTGATGCCAACCATGTTCATTACTAAATAGATCACGATGCTAGTTTAGGATATTTGTTTTCAAGCAGCCGCCATTTTATTTGCGCCCCACACGTAAAACACATAGCAGTGACTGCAGCCATCAGTAACCCTAAAAATGCAATTCTAGGGGCTGAAGCCATGAGGCCGCATGGATTTATCCCTGTACAGCGAACACCCTGTCATGTTGCTTGCATAGATATTTTAATTATTTTTTTTCCGTTTTATAGGTCACCTGTCTGCACAGTTTTCTGTCATGGATCATGAATTTTATCATATCGTATGGACTCAGTTGATGCGAAGATTAACAGTGTTAGTAGGACGAGCTTTGGAGTTTGGTGAGCCGGTACTTCTTGTCGGAGATACAGGGTAACTGACTTTTTTTCAAATACCATGAAATGCCAAATTTGTATTATAAAGAACCTTTTTAGTGTCCACCTGGTGGCGTTGAGGGTTGAGGTGCTGGATGGTACACCTTGCGCTATGCTGGCGACCCGAGTTTGGGAGCGAGCTCGGGCGCCAGGGGTCGGCAGGGGATGGGTGAGGATTGAGTGCCAGCAGGGCTGCTCTCTCCCTGGGGGAAGGAGGGTCCTAGGCCAGCGGCTCCTGGTGGAGGCAGGAGTGCTGCAGCACAACAGTAGCATGGCCTGACACAAGGCAGGGTTGCCATGCGCTGTTGCATCGGGGCATGCCCACCCAGGAGGGAGGAAGGGGGATACGAGCACCAGAACAAGGAAAAACCCGGTCAGCAGGAGTAGGCGACAGCACCTGTCCCCATGCCCGCAACCGGGTCATCCAGCCTGGCCTCCCATGTTCCTCCACCTGGGTCCTTGCCCACACCAGAGACTGTGTAGAGCGCCCAAGGGAGTGGCGGCCCCACCCTGGAGGGATTAAACTGGGGGTGCAGAGTGTGGTGTCAGAGGAGGAGAGGGTAGGTACATGCAGTGAGGACTTCAGGCAGGGCAGGAACAGGCAGGATGCCTGAGAGGCTCCTGCTGACTGTGACCGGAGGAGAAAAATAAGTATTAAAAAAAAAAAAAAAAAACAAACAAAAAAAAAAAAAACTTTAGTAATATTACTTGTGTACCTTGAAACAAAAACATTTGATCTTCAGTGGTTATCACCTCAACAGAGCCTCATACATTGGACTTTAAACCAGTGGTGATCTTCAGGATATCTGTCATCTGATTACAATAACATTCGCCATTGGTGAATGGAAGATTTTCAGCAGTAAAACTGGGTCCACCCACGCCATTGACGTCTGCTCAACAACCTTGTATAGGCGTAGCGGCCCCGCTCTGTCCTCAGATCTTATCTGTGTCAATCTTCACCATTCATCACTGCTGGGTACAGCACCCGGAGCTAGGACCCCGTGGGACACTTTTTAATTTTTTTCCTATGGGCGGAGTCAACACAGGGCCGGTGTTGCCCTCGAGGCTGACGTTCTACGTGGCGCTCGCGGGTTGGTCGTAATCTGTCTACTCCGCCCTAGTCTTAGTTGTTCTCCCACCTTCGAGTGCAGACCTTGTGAGGAGACTTCAATCAACTGCGTGTGTGGCCTAGTTATCATTCGCAGCCTAGTGTACGAAGGTTCTCGGTTCTCTTTCGCCCTGCTCGACACTGCTTCTGGCCGGTAAGACCATTTCATTATTTATAGCAATGTCGAGTACTGTTTCTGTTTGTTTGCCATGCAGTCATGTCTCGTCCCGGGTGCAAAAAAAATCATCGAAGGCAGGGCGGCTACCAATGCGTCGGTGCCCCTGTGGGCCGCCTTTATTCCGTGACTTGACCAGCATGACCATTGTCTCTCCTTCCTTGGCCTGGCCCACGTCATGGACAACTGCGATGCCTGCTTTTCTGTGGACCGTCTAGTTCTTGAGATCCGTGCGTTTAAAGTCAGACGTGCGCCGCCGACTTTCGAGGGGCAGGTTCTCAGATGGCGGGCCAAGGCCAGGATTCTCTATCCTTCCTCCGGGTTCTCTCCCGGTCCTATACTGCCTGTGGAGGAGGGGCCTCCATCTCTCTCTGCCTTGCCGTGGGGGCTCCTTCTGTGGTGCAGGAAGCCCAGTCTGTCCCTCTTGGGTAAGAGGCAGGAGAACTGCTATGGCAGTCGCCTCTTTGGAGGGGTAGGCTCCCTCAGTGTTGTGTTCTAGGCCCTCCAGGCCCGGACCGGCACTGTCCTCGGCATTGACTGCCGGTGACACCCTTGGTTCCCTTCCTGTCGCTCCTGGCATCATTCGCAGCACCAGGGGAAGTGCTGCTTCAGTTTCTGGTTCTGGCGCAGGGCCGGGACTGGAGTTGGCCCCACTCCTGCTGTTTGCGGCGCTGTGTATGGGGTTGGTGCCGACCTTGGCTCCAGTGCCGCTTGCAGCGCTGGGCTGGAGCTCGGTGTTGTGCCAGACTCCGGTGCCGTTACCGGCGCTGAGGAGGGTGGTGTAGTCAGGTGTGGTGCCATGCTGCTCGGTGTCGCTATTGCCGGAGCTGAAGGTGGTTCTGCTTGTGGTCTGGGAACTGGCAGGGATCGTGGGGTGATCTGGCATCTGGCCTCGGGGTCCACCTCCTCCTATTCGGACTCTGGGTCTGTTACGGATTGGGTCCCGGATTCTTTGGAATCCTTCGATCCCTCTGTGTCCAGCACCTTGGCCCCCACTCTGCCTCCCTCTTGGGGGTCAGTCGTTGCCGGTAGACTCGGGAGTGAGTGGTACTGATCAGTCAGCAGTGATCCTCGTGGCCACTGCTGTGCAACCTGGGGCCACTGGCACATCTGCTCCTTCGACTGGGGCACCCCCTTCTCTGGTGTGTTTGGACAGTCCAAGTTTGGGACAGCCTGGGGCACGCCAGGAAAGGGAGGGTACTGTACCCTGGGTGGATTCTTCAGAGTCTGCCCAGAGTTATCGGTTGCCTAGGCTGGTGGCTATGAGAATGAGGTCCCTCTCGGACTCTGAAGGGTTGAGGAGTCGGGGTGTGGCACAGCGTGCCCTCAACGGAGCCCGGTCGGGTTCTGGGAGGAGCCGCAGTACGAACCCTTGCTCTTCCTTGGATCGTACCTCGAGAAGGACTTCAACTTCGGGGGTCAGGGGCCATCCGTCTGGACTTGCATGGTTTCGGTCACCTTATGGGGGGATTTCTTCCCATGGGCACAGCTCTGACTGTTCCAATCTGGTTGAACGGCTGTTAGCTGCTGGGACCTTTGGGTCTCCCTCCTTGCAGGGGAGTTTCCTCTAGGCCCCCCTGCCCTGACAGAGGCCATTCTCCTGCTGCTAGGAGCTTGTCCCCCGTGCCTCTGTCTCCATCCCCGGCTATCTCAGACGTTCCCAGTCCTAGGGGACCTCTCACCTGGGAACAGGTCAGAGGTTCAGCTGCACATTTCCCTACCTACCTCCATGCCCTGGACCAGCAGATGTACTTCCATGCAACCAGACCCTGAATCTCGGGGCTCGCCTGCATCTTCTTCCTCCTCCTCTTCTGAGGGAGAGTAATTGTCTGTCCACATCTCCCCAGCATCTGATCTTTCTTCATATCAGCGCTTCCTTGCAAGGATGTTGGACGAGCATCATCTTACCCCGGTTCCTGTCAGCAATCCCGAGCATGTGATGTGCGCCTTCTTGGGCGAGTACAGTGCGGGCAACCTGGTAGTTCCTGCCTGGCCAGTTCACTTTCGGGAAGCATCACATCGACTTTGGCTACGTCCCTTCTCCACTGTTCCAGTCCTTAGGGACCTACGCCAACGGTATTGCCCCAACCCCCCCATCTCCAGGTTCCTTGCCTCATCCCTCTTCGGGTTTGACCTGGCTGGACACCCTCTCTGGGCCTCGCGCCCCCCACCGCGACTGACCCCCACACTCTGATTCTGCGGACTTTGATTTTTGAGAAGGATTTTCTATTCGGCACGGATCCTTCTTTCCATTGCTTCTCATCAGGCCCACTTTGCTTCCTATGATAGGGTCTTGTGGTTCAGACTAGAACAACTCTTAGCCTCAATGCCTGATACGGAGGAAACCAGGCAAGCCATTGCCCTCTCTGCTCAGGGCCTGGAACTAGCAAGGCACCAAGCAAGGGCATCTTATGACGCCAGTGAGGTGGCCTCCAGAGCTATAGGGACAGCGATCTGCATTAGGCGGACGGCATGGCTTTGCTTATCCCAGTTGTCGCCCTTGGCCCGGCGTAGGGTGATTCCCTCCACATACTGGAGAACCCACCTCTTCTCCCGCAGGGTGAGACTGCGGCTTTCAGGGCAGCTTCCCTTCCCCACTGGGGGCTCACCATCTCACCCGGACCAGTCTCTGGCCTCCCCAGGCCTGTAAGGGTTCTGTCCTCCAGTGTCTCACCCACTGGAGGCTAAGGGACCTAGTCTGTTAGGGAAGTTTAGGGCCCCCTTCGGCTTCTGCACCCAGTAGTGATGAATGGTGAAGACTGACACAGATAAGATATGAAAATTATGTACCTACCGTAATTATTGATCTTTCTGTATATTTTCACCATTCATCACTAAATCCTGCCCACCTTCCTCCTAGGGCCTCAGTCTCTGCACTCCCTTCTCCCTCCCTCCTGTGTGTCTCCCTGTTGTTTTCTCCTTGTCTCCTCTTCCTGTTGGGAGGAGGATCCTGAAGAGACACAGGAGGATTTTCTCCTGTAAGGGTTATTGCTTTGGGGTGGTGGTCCTCTCCCCTTCATTCGCCTTGTTTTCTCTCACTTCCGTTCTGGAGTGGGGTAGGGAATCAGGCCCTCCCATTTTTCCTTGACATAGAAACCCTTGGTTTTACTTGCCCTAAGTTTGGATATCCTTGGCTATACTTCCTAGCAATTAGGTTTTCCTTATTTTGGGAGGCGCGAGACACACTCTATTCCTGACCCTCTGTTAAGGTTGGCCCTTCTTGGGCTAATGCTGCTCATTCAGATTCAGGCTTTGCCTCCTGACAGCTCTTAACCTACTAGATAGTCCAGATTGCTGGTCTGTCTGTCCTTTGCTAAAGCCCTGGGGTTCAGGATCATCTCTAGGTGTGCAGTCCTCTTTTCTCCCCCCTCTATCCCTCTATCTTTCCTCCTCTTTTCTTCGCCTTTCCAGAGATTGGGGCCCCTTCCCCTTTTCCCCAGTTTCCTGTACCTAGTTTCTCCTTTCTGTCTTCTCTGTCGTTTATTTCTCCTTTTTAGTTTTTATATATCCTTTCCTTTTATCTATCCCTTGGGCCCCCTTGCCCCACCCCACCTCCCTTTTCTTACGTTCTCCAGCGTCTCATAACTGAGGCTAGGACGGAGATGGCCAACCCGAAAGCCCCACATAGAATGTCAGCCTCTAGGGTGGCACGGTCCTGTCGACTCCGCCCATAGAAGAAAAGTCTCCAAGTAGGTCTCAGTTTCTGGGCGCTGTACCTAGTAGTGATGAATGTGAAGAGCCTAGAAGGATCAATAATTACGGTAGGTACATAATTTTCATTTCTTTCCCGCTGTTGACTTGCAAGCACAGTCTCTGCAGAAGCCTTGTTGCAGTGTTAGTGCCGTTTTCAGCCTACAAACGTTTTTTTCCTACAACCTTTACCAAAATCTCTTTTCAGAGATTTTTTCAGTTTGTCAAGAGTTAATCCTTCCTCTTCTCTCTTCTGTCGCTGCTGCTGCAGAAAGAAGATTGCCTCTACAGATGAACACTCTGTGTCTGCTGTCTTGTTCCTGACCACGACGTCTCCGACTGTGGGCTCTGCCAGAAGCTTAACCAAACATCTCTCAGGCAATGCAGGAAGCCTCTGAAGCAATTCATGGAACAGCAGGTAGCCAGCTCTGGGCAGGGGTCCTTCGGGGCTCCAGTCTCCCAACGGCTCTTCAAGCTCCCAGGCCTCCAAGGCCCGAGACAAGTCCTGGGTGGGGTCACAAAAAAGACCAGGATCGCGACCGCTCCCCCCGGTGATGATCCTGTTCCCAGTCGACCTCTTCTTCGGGGGGCTCTTCGTCGACGATGGCTGCCTCTAGCTTCCAGACCCATACTGACAGCTCTTCTGCCTGATTCCCAGTGCGCCAGGCCATCCACCTCTAGATCGTCGGCCCCATCACTGTCAACGATGGGCACACATCAACAACTCTGTCGAGGCCCGCCTCTTCCTCTCTTGGGGCGACAGGCTCGTCGGGCTCTGAAGACGTAGGGTTGTCTGCCCCTGAGCTGTTGAACCCCCCTTAAGTCGACGACCACCGTGGATCTGAAGTACTCAGTTCACTCATACTCGTTCAGCAGCTGGGTACCTTTAATAGGCCTTCATTGCTGGCACGGTCAACGGCTGCTTCATCATCAAAACCTGTTTGTCGACCCCGGGAGACTCCCCGTGGGCTGCCGCTGATCCATCAGATGCCAGACCCTGATGAGGTCGGTGTTGAGGAGTATCCTGATCTCATCCTCCCTGATGAGAGGATGAAGAGGAAGAAATACTAATCTCTGACAAATCCACTGCCTCCTTGGTCAGTGAAGACTCAGTCAAACATACTCCAAGGCCTCCTTTTGAGGATGACACTTTTCAATGTCATGAAGCAGTTATCTGCCACAGTGGGCTTTCAGACTGAGGAGGATTTCAACCGGAAAGACCTGGTGGACTTCCTGGAGGTTCCTGAATCTTATCTCCAAGGTCATTGCTCCTGTGCTGCCAGCCCTGAAGAATGCCACTGTGGCAGCCTGACACAGACCAGACATGGTGCCAGCTATGCCTCGTAGGGCAGACAAACTCTCTAATGATCCTCAGGGCCTTCCTTATTTTGCTGCCCAGGCTGAAACTGACTCTGTAGCCATCGAGGCAGCCCATGACAGATATAAGGCACCTAAGCACCTTAGTTCCCTTCCCCGAGATGAGAAATCCCACAGGATTGACCTCTGGGCAAAAGGGCTTACGCCTTCTCCACTTTAGGCCTAAGGATCGTAAACAGTCACACATAGTTAAATTCCAGAATGCCAGCTGGAGAAATTGCAAAGCTGTCGCCCACGCCCTTCCTGATGGCTCCCAGAAGCAAGAATTGCTTCAGTGCTTACAAACTGGGGGGGGAGTGAGAATGTCAGAAACATCTCCTCAGGGCCCTGTATGATATGGTTGACACAGTGGCCAGGCAGCTGCCACTCAGATTCGCCTCCAGGCACTCCTGGCTAGGGTCTCTGGATTTGCAGCTGATGTGCAAAACAAAGTGCTTAATGCCCTTTTAATGGCAGGGTACTGCAGTACCCAGGCTTAGTTGCCTGCCCCTCCAATTCTGGAGCAGCCAAGCATCTCAGGATTGACGGACCAGCCTCTTCTGCTAGTCCTACCTCAGGTTGACTCCCTGCTGATCCCCACCCCCTTCAGACCCAGGAGATGGGGAGGTAGGTTATTCATCTATCTGAATCACTGGAGAACCATAACTTCAGACGTATGGATCCTGCAGATCATAGACAGGTTCTATACCTTGGAGCTCATCCAGCAGCATCCAAATGCCCGTCCCCTACCCTCCCAATTATTCCCGGCCCACTTATCTGTTCTCCAGGAGGAAACGCAGCTCCTCTGCGCATGCAGGCAGTAAAACTGGTGCCAAGGCGACAGAGAAAACAGAGATCCATTTTGAGAGAGAGGTCTTGAAGAGGGCAATAACCATCAAGACTATGCTGCCAGGCACTAGGACCCCACAGAAAAATTTCTAGCTAGCAGTACAACGCGGGGGACTGCCCACTGACGTCTGCCCTGCTGCTGATGTTGCCCAGTAGTATAATGGGGTGGTCCCCTGGCATCACCTTAGTTTTTTTTCTCGCTGTTGACCTGTGCATCTCGGCTCCATGGATGACTCCTGCTAATAGTCGATCGCCATTTTTTTTTGTGCTTCTCACATTCACCATTTATCGTCGATTTTTGCGACTTTGTCGTGCATGTCTACCCAGCCAACTTCCATGTACAGAGTAGCAGAAATCGAAGTGCACGTGCAGCAAGCGAATCCTGGTGAGACAGCCATTTGGCTTGCCTTCCGTGCCTGGGCCCCTACTCATGCCGGACGCCTGCATTGCTCCTCAGCTTGGTAGGTGGACCTCTTAATCCACCTGAAACCTTGAAAGCCTACCTCCTAGAAGAAGTGGCCACCATGCAGAAGTCACACTCGGGGCACAGCTCGTCGTTTTCGGCCAAGGATACTTCCCCTATAGAGAAGAAATCTAGCGGGAAGGACAGATCCAGGTCAAAATCCCGATACAGGTCTCACAAGGCTTCCAAGAGTTTCACCTCGGTCGTGAGGTCAGGCTCAGCCCCTCCGGTTTCCCTTGTTCTTCCTGGGTTACCTTTGAGGAAGCCTCCCACCTCTACCCAGACATCCAGCAGGGGTCTTGTGGGCTAGGGCCTTCAAAGGCACCCATTTCCCTGGCCATCAGGCCCCACAAACACTCTACTGGGTCTCAGCCAGAAGGATCGGCCCACTCTTCGTCGGGCGGTAGGTTGGTGCCTGCCATCCGCTAGACTGTTCCTTCAGAGCTGTCTGACAAGACAACAGGTCCAACGACACCAGGAGACGTCTGGATCATGAGCACCTCAAGAATCTGTGCTCACCTTCCAAGGTGTCAGCGGCTAGGGCTCCGGCCTACAACAAACCACAACTCCCCCTGACTCCACCGAGTAGAGCCAGATCAGAGGACGCCTCTAAGCCGTCACCTGAACCTCAGGGATCCAGAAAGCCTCTGTCCATGGAGCAAATAGAGGATCTGACGCCATGCTCTACAGAGCCTAAGGACACAGTATCACACACTCCATTGCCACCTCCACCACGGGAGCCTGACGAACTTACACCAGCACACCCAATGCTGGGGGACGGTATAGTGCCAGACCTGGCGCACAAGAAGATGGAGCTGTTGGGCCAGACCAAGGGGACTAAACCAAAGGGCCTGACGCCAGGCCCCTTGGGCACTGCTACCCTGACACCTGAACCACCAACTTCCCCTGTGGTACCTCTGAATGATGTGGCCGTGTTCCCCTGTTGATGGGACACAATCAAAGGGGATCTGTTACCCAGATTGCTGTAGCCAAACCCCACACTAGCTCTGCCTAGGTGACCTACCACCCCTCCACACAGAACGCCTTTGCCAGCCAGCCTGATTCCAGGTGGCACAGGACTGGGGTCCTACGAATGACTGCAATGTGGTCGCCACCCATCCCAATTCTCCTCTAGACGCTGAAGTTGCTCTAGTGGACACCAGTCCACATGCTCAGAAGAATCTAGCAGTGGTTTCTCCTCATATGACTCTTCAGAGGATGACTTATTTCCTTCTCCAGATCCAAGGAAGGCTTCCCCAGAGTCTCCTCCGGACGATCCCACTTTCCTAGATGTGATGAGGTACATACAAATCTTACTTCAAGAAACAGCTCTTGCAGCAGGTTACACCATAAGGACTAAAGCCGCCAGGCTGCAGGACCCCATGGAAAAGTTTTAGCTAGCTATACCCAGCGGGGGACCGACGTCTGCCCCGCCCCCGTCATCGGACACATCATAAAAGGAGGTCACCCAGCAACCTCAGTTCTTTTCTCACCGTCGACTCTCAGGCATTGGCTCCAGGGATGCCATCGGCTAACAAACGATGCCAGAACTTTCAATTTTCAGTGATTTTCTTCCATCACCGCTTCTCTTCGCATGTTTTCATTCACAACCCTTTCAGCCAAGGACGCTTCTAGTGCACATGCAGCAAGCGGATTCCTTTTAAAACAAGCATATAGCTCATGGCCGTGCCTAGGCCCTACCACAAACCAAGGCCTGCACCATCTGCCAGCAATTCAACAACTGCACTAGGATCCACTGCCAGAAGGCACTTGAACATTTTCTCCTGGAGAAACAAGCTAAACAAATGGAGAGAGATTCATCCTCCCCAGGGGAATCGTCCCACCTGTCAGGGGAACATGAAGAGAAGGGAGAAGGATAGCGAGATCCCCATCGAACCGTACCTTGGACTCTCTGGCCAGCTTGGGCTCGAACCGCTCAGACAGGTCCTCTTCATGGGCAAAGTCACAGCCCCCTCCGGTCAAGATTTGGACGTCCGGTGGGTCAGGCACCTCAGAATCTTTGCAATCTCTTAAACTCTGGCCTAAGGATTCCCATAGCCGGCCTGCAGGACTCTCTAGCTGGTCTGAGGCCTCACGCAAGCATCACAAACTGCCATCAAAGTCGGCAGCCAAGGTAGGCCCCGGCTCTCTGGACCGGCATCGGAACACCGACCAGAGATCGGTCTCCCAACGTCCGAGGGGCCCCTCTGAGGCGCCCGCCAGGCGTACCACTGAGCTGACGTCCTTGAAGCGGACATCAGAACCTAAACGGTCTATGGACCAGACGACCGTCAAGCGTCCGAAGGACCAGACGCCTCAAACGGTCCCCGCTGTGCGCACCAGATGCTGGGATCAGTCTGAAGATGACACTATGGACATTGGAGCCCAGCAAGCTGCAGACGACCAGACATCATGTGACATAAAGGACTCTGGGTTGCCCCAGGACCCGGCGGATAAGTCCACCCCTCAAGGAGCAATGCCCGGTCCCCCGGCAGGCAAGCAGAGATGCCGGGCTGTCGGCTCATTAAACATTGAGGAGGTCAAGGAATTGCTCTCCTGTTGGTGGGACACCAGAGAAGATGTAGTCCCCACAAAACCTATAGAGAGACCCCACCTCCCAAGTCACCAACTCCCAGACACTCCCCAGCCTAGGGGCAGGTCTGGGAGTGGGGGCAACAGAACAGGAAATCGGAAGAGGTACCATTCCAGAACCCCGCCGCATCACATAGCTCATACAGGCATAACAAGCCTCGTAGAAGGTCTTGTGTTTCATCAGAATGGTCCCGCCTGAACACCTCCGATACTTCCAAATCACCTTCCTTTCAGTGTCCTTTGCCCGACCCCAGGGATCAACCTAGGTTCCCTCCAGATGACCCATCATTCATGGACATAATGAGGCACATCCAAGAAAATACGGTCTGGGACACCGAAGAACTGGACCCCGAGAGGAAACACTTGACCAGATACCTTTGGCAAAATTATCCGAAGCCTGTGGTGGTTCCACCTTTGGTGGATACCTTCCAGGATGCCACTAAAGCTGCCTGGAAGCGCCCATATGCGCCTGTAGAGGGCTCCAGCAAAGGACCCGTATTTGGGTTAGCAACCTGTGGCAGATTCGTTGGTTATTACTGCCACCCATGACAGATCTCAGAGGCCCCAGCACCTGAGTATACAGCCCCCTGATCAGGAATCCAAGCAGCTGAACTCCATGGGGAGACACATGTATGTGGCGGACACCTGCTTCACTAAGATCATTAAACTACCTGACTCATATGGTGCAGTTTCAGAATGCACTATGGGAACAAGGCTAAGACCTTCTGAAGGATCTCTCGGAAGAAGAAAGAAAAGAAGAGCTTCTAAACCTTTTTAAGACTGTCTCTGATGTTGGGACGCAGGTGCTTCGGGCTGCCTATGATTCTGCAGACTCCGCGGCTAAAGGAGTGGCAGCTGGTGTCTGCTTAAGGAGACGCTTCTGGCTGAGTGTCTCTGGCTTTACACCCTATGTCCAGAAGGGCATCCTGGATGTGCCATACAATGGTTCTGTCCTTTTCGGAGAGGAATCAGAAAGGGTCATTACTAAGCTGCAAGACGCTGACAAAGCTGTAAGGTCCATACAGGCCATGTACAGACCAAGACAGAGGCTCTTTTGGAAGGGCCAGAACCATTTTCGTGGCAGACAGGGTCAGCAACAATCCCGATCTGGCCAGCAGCCCAGGGGCAATTTCGGTCACATGAGCAAGCCAACATTTTCCAGAGGCCAGGGACTGTGAAATACAAAGCCTAACCAGCCCTCTCGACAAAACCCCACCACAGCATGACTCCTTTCAGACCTCTGCCCCACCTCTGAATCAAAGGGAAGAAAGGGTTGGGGTCGCTTCACACACTACCTCGCTGGGTGGCAGAGGATAACCTCCAGCCAGTGGGTCCTACAACTCATCGGACGAGGGCACTCCATAGAGCAGTGTTCCCATTAAGACTGCAGACCTGGGGGTGCACTGTACCAGCTCCAAAAATTTTCAGGGGTACAGATTAAATTATAAGGGTTCACTGTACCATTTGTACAACATTTTTGTGGGTTACATATACTGCAAACATAATTATTGGGGTACAGTGTACCCCCTTCACACAAAATGTACTTGAATTTCATAATTTGTACATGAATCACGTACAGTTAGGGTAAATGGGAACACTGCTATAGATTTCCTCGACGGCCCCCCCCGTCAAGGCCTCCTCTGCACTCCTGTTACTCGGGACAGCATGCTCTGCCTATTCGGCAGGAAACCCTGTCCTCCCAGAAAAGGAGTCCCAGAGGTAGTTCCATGGAACCAGAGAGGAAGGGGATACTATCCCACTTCTTTCTGGTCCCAAAGAAGATGGGGGATCTACTCCTGATACTGGATCTCAGCGATCTCAACACCTCGGTAGTGTACAAACACTTACACGTGGTCACTCTTCCAGGTCTCATCCCCATGCTTGGACAAAATGCTTGGCTAGTGTCATTGGACATGCAGGACGCATGTCTCCATCTCTATTGCTCAACCGCATCGAAGGTTCCTGCGGTTCGAGTTTCTGGGACGCCACTATTGGTTTCGGGCCTTCCCGTTCAGTCTCTCATCGGCACCGTGGGTTTTCACCGAATGCCTAGTGGTAGTTGCAGCAGCCCTCATGAGGCAAGGTCACAATTTTTTTCCCTGCCTGGACAACTAGCTCCTCATGGCTCCATCTCACGAGGAACTGAATAGGGCGATACAGGACACTCGCTTCCTTTTCGAGTCACTGGGTATCACCATCAGTCAGGAAAAGTCGTCATTGGTTCCCACTCAAAGACTGCAGTTCATAGGCACGGTACTAGATACCTGCCAGGGCAAAGCTTTTCTGCCAGAGGACAGAGCAGAATGCATATGGTCCCTTATTCGGTCCATCAGCACGAGGAAGCAGGTTCCGACTAGGACCATGCTATGCCTCCTGGGGCACATGGCGGTGGCCATTACCACAGTTCCACTCTCCTGTCTCCACGTTGTGTCAGTGGCTCAGTAGGTAGCACACTCGCCTCTGAGGCCGGGAGATCAGAGGGCTGTGGGTTCAGTTCCCACATCTGGCACTTGGGTGAATATCCCAGTACTGACACTGTAGTGCAGCATGAGAGGGGTCTTTCGGATGAGACGTTAAACCGAGGTCCCTTCTTCCTGCATTGGTGGTAGTTCAGGTGGATGTTAAAGATGCCATGGCGCTTCTCGAAAAAGAGTAGGGGAATTTCCCCGGTGTCCTGGCCAAATTTCCCTCATTCACTAAAAAATACCACCAACAGCTTAATCTGGTTCAAGGTCAGTTGGCATTCATCTGTATCCCTGCCCCGGTCGTGGCCTGAAAATAGCAGTATTTGTCTAGTGCACTTACCTGGTAAACAAAACTAAGAAAACTCAGAGTGCAGTGGATCAACGACAAGATGATCTCGATCACCCTGTCAAGGTTCCAAACTCTTATCATACAAGCCCTGCAGTGGTGGCACCTTGCAAGAGGGGTCCCTTTTTTTACTCCTGTTCCATCTCCAGTGCTCACCACAGATGCATCAGGGTCCGTCGGGGGTCACCTAAACCGCACAAGGACACAGGGCACCTGGTCCCCACTGGAGACTCCCCTCTATATCAGTGTCCTAGAGATGAGGGCAGTCCTGTACGTACTGCAGGCTTTGCATTCAGAAATTCCCCCAGACCACTTACTGGTCCAGATGGACAACACTTCAGTGGTATATTATATCAACAAGCAAGGCGGCACTCACTCCTACAAGCTTTGCCGGAAGGGAGTGAGCGTTTTGAACTGGGCCCTGCAGCACGGCAGCACTATTACTGTAGTACACATTCCCGCAGTTTGCAACATGGTAGCAGACCTTCTGAGCAGATCACGATGCAGCACTCAAGAGTGGGAACGTCTTCAGCCAGTCGAGGAAAGGCTGTTTGACAGATTAGGGATGCCAGGTTTAGATTTGTTTGCATCCCCATACGACGCAAAACTGCCCAATTTCTGCTCGCGAGATGCAGGGCCTGGTGTTTTCTGGCGAGACTTGTTGTCCCTCTCTTGGATGGGCAGGTTCCTTTACACATTCCCTCCCTTCCCTTTGATCCAGAAGGTTCTCCTCAACTTGCAAGCAGAAGGAGTGACAATTATGGTTGCACCATTCTGGCCCAGGCAGATCTGGTTTCCACTGCTCCACCAATTGGCGCAGGAGCCTTCGTTTCCCCGACCGGTCAGCTCACTTGCTGTTCCAAGGAGGGTCTTTGGTTCACCTGAACCTCAAGTCCCTGAACCTGCATGCTTGTCTCCTAAGGCCATAGCCGTCCTTAGGCACGGAGTATCTCATGAAGTTGCCAGCATACTGGTGGCAGCTAGGAAACCCTCCCCTCATGCTACCTACACCATGAAGTGGTGCAAGTTTTACCTTTGGGTCACTGCACGTAATCTTGATCTGCTCCACAGTTCAGATAAGTCAGTCCTGGTCTACCTCCTTTCCTTGTTCAGGGCGGGTCTAGCATACTCCTCCCTAAGGGTGCACATTTGCGCCATTTTGGCCTACCATGCACTGATCGGTCAAAAATCTCTAGGGCAGCTAGAGGTGTCACAGGCTTTTCTGTGTGGCATTCTTGGCCTGAAACCATCCATCAGAGAGCTGGTTCCCCCTTGGGACCTCCTCTTTGTACTAGAGCAACTGTAGCTACCACCTTTTGAACCAGCCGCAGGTTGCGAGCTGAGCCTCCTCTCTTGGAAGGCCCTGCTTTTAGTGGAGGTTACCTCTGCCTGAAGCATATGAGAGCCACTGCCGTGTGCAAGGAACCCTATTTAGTTTTTCACACGGACAGGGTGACCTTGAGAAATAATCCTAAGTTCCTCCCCAGGGTGGTGTCTTAACTCACACTCAACCAAGACATTGACTTGCTGGTGTACTTCCTAACTACACCACAAAGGAGAGCCCTTCTTCACAGCCTGGATGTTCATCGCATACTCTGTGATACTATCTGGACAGGACTGAGCCCCTCCAAAGGACTGAAAAACTTCATCTCCTTCGATCACAGAATGCTTGGGGCTCCAGTGTTCAAGCAGACACTCACCAAGTGGTTGGTGAATTGTATCACCTTTTGCTACCAGCACAAAAACAAACCCTTACCTGCCCAGGTAAAGGGTCACTCCACCAGGGCAGTGGCTACTTCTAGGAGCGTGGATATGTTGTTCATCCACACTCTTTGGCATGTTTCCTTCCATTTTAAGATCAGTCGGAAGTCTTCAAGCTGGCTTCTCCCACCCACCCGGGTGGTATGTACCTCGGTTCCGCCCCATGAAACCAGATCTTCCTTTCCGCTGGAAGATTCAGGTTGCCTCCCTCATGCCAACGCATTTTGTAGTCCCTGGCTCTGAAACTTTCGGTTATTCCAAAAATTTGTCTCAATCGCATTAGCGACCGGGAGTTTAACGCTTAGATTATGGAAGACAAGTCTTCCCCCGGATTTCGTCTGTGCCCTTGCGGCCAGAAAATGTTGCGCACTGATCCACACACCCGCGTGCGTTTACCTGCCGTGTACGACCATGACACCTCAAATGCGATATGTCTTGCCTTTCATCCCAGCATCCTCAACAACTGTCTTGCACACCTGAAACTGGGAAGGCCAGGCGGAACCCTCTAGTGAAATCCAAGAAGGAGGCTCGGTGGGCGGTTTCCGCAGCGGAGGATCGACCGAGCAAATTGGAATGCATGTAGGCGTTCAAGGAGGAAGCTGCTTGCGCTGCAGAGACTTCTTGGAGCTTCTTTGTTCTGTTCAACCTGGGCTCCACCTTCTTGGGTTCCTTCGGAGGTTCCTGCTGCACCCCCATCAGACCATACGCCCGCTGGGCTGACTGACCTGACATCGACTCTCCGGACGCCAGCCCCGTGCCGGCTTCCCGACGCCGGTCTTGCGGACCCCAGGCGACATCCTGCTCCCAAGGGGTCCGTTCCTCCCCCACGCCGGGAGAGGGAGTCTTCCTCATCATCATCTTCCTCCTTGAACAACTGACGGCTGTTCCCAGCCGGACGACGAGCCACGCTCTCCGTCTAAGCCCAGGCCAAGGACTCCTCCGAAGTCCCCTCCGGAGGATCCTTCTTTTACGGAGTTGCGTAAAATCTGGGAGGTTCATAAGTGGCATTCCTTGGAGCCGGATCCCAGTGTAAGAAACTGCGCTGAGCATCTGGATCTGCCCATGACGGCTTCCACCTTGGTACTCACCCTGGATTGAGCCTCGTGCCGATCTTGTTTCCACTATTTGGAAGCAGCTGCGGCTTTAGCCCACTTCCTCAGAAGTCAAACAGGCTATATCAGGCTCCGAGGGTGTTGACTTTAAGATTCTCACCCTTGAGCTGATTCGGTCGTGATTAGTGCTGCATGGGCCGGACAACTAACCCGAAACATCTGAGCTCTTCTCCACCTGACCAAGAATTCATCTTCTGGACCAGTACTGGAAGAAGATCGATGCTTCTTCCACTCTGGGTATTAGGGCCCTAAATTATGTTGGTCACATTCGGATTACCATAAGGTGATTCTTAGTGAGGTGGAATCCAAATTGGACTCCCTTCTGGACTCTCAAGTCAAACAGGAAGTGGCTGACCTCATCCGCTCTGCATGTTGGGCCAGTCGGCACATGCTTCGTGCTACTTACGATGCAGTGGACACTGCTGGTAGGAGCTCCGCTTTCACCGTAGGCTTACGGCATCATGCCTGGCTCCATGTGTCAGGGTTGGTCCCGGAAGTGCAGTCAGCTATTCAGGAAGCAACCTTCCGGGGTTCGGTGCTGTTCGGTGGTGATGTCAAGGACATTATCACCGATCTGCAGAAAGGGACTGCACTGAAGTCTGTGGACTCCATGTATCATCCCATCAAGCGCCTTGCCGTCCCTTCCATGGCCGGAATCGGCAAAAGGCGAAACTCCAGGGAAGCGGGCCGCTAAGCGCTGGGCCCCTCTGGCTACCAAGCCCTCCGCCCAAAAAGCAGCGGGTGCTTCAGCCGAGCTGCCCACCACCACCCAACTCCTTTCCTCTTCCACAGCCTCTGGGCCTTCTGGAGAACTGGTAGAAGGAGGTTTTACCTCCACCTCCGGGTTGGGAGAGGATAACTTGAGATTCCTGGGTGCTCCCTCTGATCGCAGAAGGACACTAGAGTTTCTACAGAAATCACCTCGTCACCCTCCCCCAAGGTCGTCGTGCTCACGGGAACACCTTCTTCTGGTCCAGGAAGAGATTTCAGCACTTTTGCTGAAGGAGGCGATAGAGCCCGTCCCCCTTCCTCTTCAGGGAACTGGTTACTATTCCCACTCCTTCCTGGTCCCGAAGAAGACAGGAGATGTAAGGCCGATTCTGACCTCAGTTCCCTGAACTTATTCTGTGGAGTACAAGAGGTTCAGGATGCTCTCCTGAAGGGCCTTCTGCCCTCCTCGGCCGGGACAGTGGCTGTGCGCTCTGGATATGCAGGATGCTTACCTGCACATCCCTGTCAGCCCCTTCTCACCACAAATACTCCATTTTGCTTTCCAGGGACCACTACCAGTTCAAGGCCCTTCCATTTGGTCTTTCCTCGGTACCTGGGTGTTCACCAAATGCCTTTCGGTGGTAGCGTCCTGCGCCCAGGGGTGCAGGTTTTCCTGTACCTGGACAATTGGCTCCTGCTGGCCCCGTCCAGGGAGGATCTCCAGCGCTTCCTTTCCCTTACCCGGGAGAGGGGTGTTTTTCTCCCTGGGCATCACCATCAACCACTCCAAGTCCCACTTGATCCTGTCCCAGAGGCTCCAGTTTATCGGGGCGATCCTTGACACGGCCTCTAGCAGGGCCTTCCTGCCACCGGACAGGGCGGCCACACTCCAGGCTCAGGTCAGCCTGTTGTCCAGCCGCAGGTGGGTCAGTGCTAGGTCGGTCCTTCGCCTCCTCGGGCTTATGGCGGCTGCAATCCCAACAGTCCCTCGCGCTCGGCTCCACATGAGGATCTCTCAGTGGACTCTTCGGTCTTAGTGGGATCAGTTGGTGGACGACCTGGACCAGCTTGTCCTAGTCTCCTCTCCCATGGTTCGGGACTTGCAGTGGTGGATGGTTCAGGAGAACCTTTGTCGGGGAGTTCCCTTCTGTCTTTCTCCTCCCTCCCAGACTCTGACCACAGACACCTCGGGCGAAGGTTGGGGAGCCCATCTCGGACCTCACAGGAACCAGGGCTCCTGGTCCAAGCTCGAGAAAACTCTTCACATCAGTGTGCTCGAGCTTCGGGCAGTGCTTTATGCTTTTCAAGCTCTGCATCTGCATCTCTCTCCCGACCACTTAACCATACAGACGAACAATATGTGTGTGGTATGGTACATCAGCAAACAGGGAGAGACTCGTTCTTACCCTCTTTGCAGGGAAACAATGTGAGTTTGGGATTGGGCAGTACAGCACAACCTCCACCTCGCAGCAATTCACGTCCCGGGGGTTGAGAACACCTTGGCAGACAAACTCAGTCGCTCGTCTGCTCAAGCTCACGAGTGGTAACTGGATCAGGGGGTCTTAGACGATATCTTCCCTCGTTGGGGAACACCACAGGTGGACCTGTTAAGCCTCACCCTCCAAATGCAAAGCTTCCTGACTTCTGCTTCCTTTCGCTCCGGGTAGCACATTTTGAAGAGCGCTTTCTCTAGTTTGGAAGGACAGATTCATCTATGCTTTCCCGATCCCTTTGATTCAGATGTCTTACAGAACGCTGTTCAGAAGGAGCTCAAATGATACTGATCACTCCTTTCTGGCTCAGGCAAGTTTGGTGTTCTCTTCTGCAACAATATTCAGGGGAACCTCCTCTTCCTCTTCCTTTGTTGCGACTTTTACTGACCCAGGATCAGGGGACCCTGGTCCATCCAGGTCTCGAGTCCTTCAACTGCATGCATGGCTCCTGCAGATGTAGCTCAAGCCCGATTTGGGGTTTCAACCCGGGTGGCTGAGATTTTGGTGGAGGCTAAAGCCTCCACTAGGTCTACCCTATGCCATGAAATGGAAGCAGTTCACAATCTGGGCCACTTCAAAGATTTCAGACCTTTTTATGCTCTGTTGGCGCCTGCTGGATTACCTGCACCACCTCTTTGATCTGGGTCTGTCACTCGGCCTTGAAGGTACACATGGCGGCCATTTCGGCCTACTATGTCCCTTTTGCAGACAGGACATTTGCTCAGCTGGAGGTCTCTAAGATTTTCCTTAGGGGGGTTCTCCACTTGAGACACCCTATCTGGGTTCCTGCCCCTTCTTGGGATTTGAATTTCATCCTCGAGAAGCTTACTCTGCCTCCTTTCAAACCGGCAGCCTCAGCAGACATGAAGTTCCTCTCATGGAAGACTCTCTTCCTAGTGGCCATTACTTCTGCTCAGAGGATTTCCGAGCTCCAGGCCCTGATTTGTAAAATCCTGTATTTGGTTTTTCACGAGGAACGTGTGGCTCTGCGCACCAACCCTAAGTTTCTCCCCAAGGTGGTAGCGGAATCTACATTGAACCAGTCGATAGTTACCTGCTTTCTTTACGCAGCACTCCAATCAAGGGAGTATCTCTTACACACTTTGGACATTCACAATTCTGAGATGCTACACTAACAGAGCAAAATACCTCAGAAAGACTGATTAACTGTTTGTCTCTTTTGCCCAAAGAAGGCAATGCTGTTTCTAAGCAATGCCTGTCCAAATGGTTGCTCATTGTATCACTTTCTGTTATGACAAGTACAACAAGACCCTTCTGTGTCAAGTGAGAGGCCACTCACCAGAGTCACGCTGCCTCGGCGGCTTGTTTCAAGAATGTGTCAGCAGTGGACATCTGTGCTGCCGCCATTTGGACTTCCATCCATACCTTTACAAAACATTACAGTTTGGATATTGCCTCTCGCCGTAGAGCAGACTTGGACTTGCTGTTCTGCAAAACCTCCTTTCCTAAGGCCGTCACAGCTAGAGGATCTACTTTGAATAGCTTTCCTCCTCCTTTTTGCTTCTTCTTGTTCGACTGCTTGGGACTCAGTCCTATGTAATTACTTACTGCAAGAGCCCTCTCTAAGTAAGATAGTACAGTTATGTAAGAACTTACTGTAACAGTAGATCTTCGAGAGAGGCTCTTGCGGTAGGTAATACATTCCCGCCCTCCATCCCCCTAAGCTTTTTTAACTCCTTTTCCAGGTTGGTAAATATCTGCTTCTCTCGTCTCACCCTTTTGGGCCTTTGGCGGGAAAGAACTGGAAGGCGGGCGTGGGGGACCTCCCCTTTATACTGACGTCGCATGACGTCGGTCACCTGATGTCGGGGCGGTTTCCACCAGTGACTGTCAGCTAGAAATTTTTCCGTGGGGTCCTGACACCTACGAGTCAGTCCTATATGTAATTACCTACTGCACGAGCCTCTCTTGAAGATCTACTGTTACGGTAAGTTCTTGCGTAACTGTACTTTCTAGGAGCGTGGATGTGTTGTTCATCCACACTTCTTGGCATGACCCTTCCACTTTAAATCTTGCCGAAGTCTTCAAGCTGGCTCCTCCCACCCACCCGGGTGGTATATACCTCAGCTGTGCCCTCTGATGCCAGATCTTCCTTTCTGCTGGAAGATTCAGGTTCCCTCGTGCTCTCAGCATACCATAGCCCCTGGATTTCAAATTGTCGGTTTTACCGAAAATGAAATTCATTAGTTAGCGATCGCGCTTTCGCTGTCTTGACTATGAAGGAAAAATCATCCCCCGGATTTCACTGGTGTCCTTGCGGCCAAAAGATGTCGCGCACCGATCCTCTCCTCACGTGCATTTACTACCTAGGTTTCAGCCATGACACTCATTGTTCAGTTTTTGCCTGGCTTTCCACCCCAATGTCCTGGACGACCGCTTGGCTTGCCTGAAGCTGGGGAGACCAGAGAAAAGAAACTCGCCGGTTAAATCGAAGGAGGCTAGATGGGTGGTTTCCGCAGCTGTGGGTCCACCAAACAGCTGGAACAGATGAAGTCCTTCGAGGAGGAAGCAGTTCGCTTCGGCCAATCGAAGCTTCTTCGTTCCTCTTAACCTTGGCTCCATCTTTACGGGTTCCTTCACGGAGATGTGCCAGTCTCTCCCCACTCGGGGTGAGGCGC
The DNA here is from genome assembly GCA_016271365.2 of Neoceratodus forsteri. NCBI lineage: Eukaryota > Metazoa > Chordata > Ceratodontiformes > Ceratodontidae > Neoceratodus > Neoceratodus forsteri. The sequence continues at coordinate 1,379,867,361 of CM057449.1, read as the reverse complement.
CCTCGTCTCGCACTCCTCCCGCTGTCGCAAGAGGGAGAAGGATCTGATGTCTTCGTCCTGATGGAGACGATCTTGGGACCGGGAAGGGTGAAAGTTCCAAGAACACGCGGTCTCGACCTCTGTTGAGATCGCATCCTTGGCCACTGGCTTTTCGGACCTTCCATCTGGCCAAGGGACCGAGGAAGTGGCCGACAAGGTTGAAATTATCCTCTACCCCATCGACCCCTGTCGCTGGCTGTGCCCGACTCGTTGGAAAGGACTCGGGGAAATCTTTCGGGCTGCTATCTGGAAGTCAGCAGACACCTACATCACCCACTACCACATCGACCTTGAGCCACGCTGGGATGCTGGTTTTGGGGCCTCAGTTCTCCAATCTCTGCTCCCTAAGTAGGGGGTGTGCGCCTTGCCTCCCTCCTCCCGAAGAACTGCTAGGAGTCTGGCAAAGATTGTGGATGAACAACATATCCACGCTCCTACAGCAGGTTACTCACCTGTAACAGTAGTTCTAGGAGTGGTATGATTCATCCACACGGACCCCCGACCTCCCCTGCTGCGGGACGCATACAACCTGGCTTCTAGCGGGCTGAGATCTGGCGTCATGGGCGAGCAAGTATGTACCACCTGGGTGGGTGGGAGGAGCCAGCTTGAAGACTTCCGGCAAGATTTAAAGGGGAAATGGACATGCCAAAGAGTATGGATGAACAACATGTACCACTCTTAGAACTACTGTTACAGGTGAGTAACCTGTTCTGTTTTGGGCCCTATATTCAGATAGGTGCAAAGCGTAGGGCAAGTGTGTGTGCTTCACTTTGCTATTGCCCAGGGTTCTTGGGATAATATATTCAGTTGGGCATTGTCTGGCTCTACATAGGACCATGTTCGCGCAGCAGTAAGTAAGGTAGCACCGCCCTGATGTGACTTACGAAGTTGAGCTGGGAAGTTGATAAATGCTGGAGCGCTATCAATTTTCAGTGGTACCCATGCAAATGAGCCCATTGGGCATACAAGGCGCTAAGGTGCCATTTGCATGCCCATCATGGCCCCATTTGGATGGATAGCGGAGGCAGGCAGCGTGGTGCCCTCCCCGCTTCCGTTCATGATAGCTGAGCTATCCCTAGTGCTAGTGGTCCCCTCTCTCTCTCTCTCTCTCTCTCATCCCCAGCGCCGTATCCAAAATTAACATCCCTGGTGCCAGTGACCCCTTACCGCCACCACCCTCCGAGCCACAGCCCCATAGTAAATATACAAGTCCCCAGTGCTTGTGCGCCCCCGATCGCCAGCACTGAAGTGACAGATACAATCCCTGGTGGTAGTTACCAGGCCCACCCCCTCAGATTGCCAGCCTGTAATTATCCTTATTGGAAGTGCTGTAGGTGCATACGTTGACCAGCACAGACCTCCATGGCTTGCCACCGTATGTCAGGCAGGAAGCATGCCTCTGTTTATAGGACAAGGTGACGTGACTTGTCCTATAAATAAGTGGCACACTCCCTGCTTGGACATATGGCGGCCTGCCAAGGAGGTGTGATGGAGGGCTGTGGTGGTAGCTGTATGCACCCACAGCACCACTGCTAGAGATGCGGTGGGGGTGGGTGGGTTTGGTACCACTGGATGCCAGAGAGGGTTTTTTCATGGGGGGCACTAGCACCAGGGACCATTACATTTTACTATGGCTGGGAGCTCGAGAAATGTGTTGTCAAGACTGCTGGCCCCAGGAGTGTTATGTTAGTCACGGGCTGGGGGTCGGGGGACTCCTAGCACCAAAGCTGTATGTTAATGCGGGGATGGGATTGGAGGGATGGAGGGGGCCACTAGCACCAGGGCAGTATATTAATATGGGGATGAGTTTGGAGGGATGAAGGGGGTCACTGAGCATCAAGGCAGTATGTTGTTTAATTACGGAGATGCGATCAGAGGGAGGGGACCACTAGCATCAGGGAAGTATGTTATTAAGACGGTGGTGATGATTTGAGGAGTAGGGGAGACACTGGCACCAGATAATGTTGGGGCTAGGGAATCTGGATGGCGGATGCAGTAGACCACAGGTGGGTGTGCTCCTTCAGCGGCCAACTGGCTGGTTGGCTGCATTACCTTCAGCAGCCACTAAGGTTGTGTGGAATAAGTGTATGCTTTCAACGGTATTTGTGCAGAGCAAAAGGACTGTGCAGTCCCTCTTGCACTTCGTAAATCCACAAATATTGGGTTGTGCCGATATTCATGTCCCCACCCCACTATTTGCATACCCCCTCCCCTGTTTGGTTTGCACGGGCACTACCTTTTGCCAGCACAACAGAGCCCTTTAAATATTGGGCTCCAACGCAAAACCCAGTTTGTGTGGGGAAACACCAGTTAACACCTGTGCAAACATCTGAGTAGCTGGCCTTTTGTGTTTTAAAGGAACAATCTGTCCTCATAATAAAGTTTTCATTTTTTCATCAGTTACTTTTGTTTGTAATGATGATTCACCATGGCATACATCTTGCAGTAAACATTGATGTATGCTAGGAAAGTGTTGCATTGAGTGTGGCATGTAATAATGCAGTTCTAATTCCATTGCAGTTGCGTAAAACTACCATTTGCCAGCTGTTTGCTGCCCTGGCCAATCAGAAGTTGTACTCCGTTAACTGTCACCAGCACATGGAGACTTCAGACTTCCTAGGAGGCCTGCGGCCCATCAGGCAGCGGTCAGAGGAGAAGGTAAGTGCAGCATGGCCTATCATTTCTTGCAGCTCATATACATTGGCATTTAGTTCTGCAACCTTTTCATATTGTTGCTTTTCCTCTATTCTTAGGATGATAGTTCTAAATTATTTGAGTGGCATGATGGACCCCTGGTTTTGGCCATGAAGGAAAATGGGATGTTCCTCCTTGATGAAATCTCATTAGCCGATGACTCTGTATTGGAAAGACTCAATAGGTAAGCGTATATTGCAGACAGTGCAACTCCATGATCAGCTGTTTTGGAGATGTGCAGTACTGTTGGGCAAGTTCACTGGCATGTCAAGGCCAGGATTTGCCTGAAATACCCAGACTCGCGTTGAGTTTGGATTTGGCATGTCGGTTAGGTAAGGCGTTTGGCTCTGAGGGAGAGAGAATATGGTAGCTGGGTATTCGCGCACCCTCTGCCCACCAAGCAAGGTGTGGCATTAAGGCCAGCTGTGCAGCGTAATGCTCATCCACTCTTAGCTGATGAAAGGTTGCAGCTATGGCAGCTGCAGTCATGAGGGTGGTGGACAGAGGAAAAAAAAGGGAACTGAAGGCGGTCATTGCTGTCCAAAGTTATGCGAATGGTTTGGAATTTAATATTAGCCAGTGACTCATTCAATGAGGAAGAAAAACATAGTGTTAAGCATTTATTCTTCATAAGAACATTTATCCTTCCATATGCAAGATATGTTGCCAGTTTGAGAAACGTATTTTATTTTTTTGTATGACATCGTGAGCCATCATACAGTTAATTGCTGCATTCCATGATATTAGTCTAGGTTTGTCCATGTTACTACTTGATGATTTCTTTTGAATTATTGTTCCAGATAGAAGCTTAGTCTGCAGATCTTCAAGGATATCTCTCTCATCAGGCCACACCTATGGAAATATAAGCTGCCAGGCACTAGGACCACATGGAAGCTTTTGTAAGCTGTCCACTAGGGGCCAATCACAATGTCAGGTCTTATTTCAAGTAAGAGCTCCTGCAGCAGGTTACATCATTAGGACTAGGCCGCCAGGCACTAGGACTCCACGGCAAGCACCCCTGCCAGCCTGTCATCAGAACCTCTATCGACACTACTTTGGCCAACGCACCGTCACCTCCTGCGTCGGATGACCAGTCAGGTCACGACAGCCAGAGCTCCGACAAATGCCCAGTGGATAAGTCGGGACCTAGCGCTCCACCCAGAAGCATTGGTGATCCCAGGCCTACGCCTCCCCCAAACATCCCCATGGTTCCATTGGCAGATGTGGGGCAACTTTTTACTTTTTGGTGGAATACTGTGAAAGGGGGACTTACTGCATAGGGATAATCCCCAGCTTCAGACCCTGGTCCAGGCAGGGGAGGACATGACGCAGCCTAAAAGCCCTGCCCACAGGACTCTGATCAAGGGCATGGGCATAGCGGAGATGTCATCACTTGTCCTCCAGGTCTTCATCCCCGGCGACAGAACTAAACGTCCAGCGTAGATGCAAGCGTTCCAGGTCTTCCTTCTCTTCCTCTTTGGATTCTGACCTGTATTTGCCATATTCCTCCCGGGCCATGTTTTCCAGATTCAGAATGTCCACACAACTCCTCCGCTGTCCACCAGATGACCCGACCTTCATGGATGTGATCGTCACATCCAGATCTTCACCGAGAGGTTCCTTCAGTAGATCATTATATATAGGACTGGTGTCGGGCCACACAGCAGACTTTTCTAGCAGTCCCTGATGGGGGACTGCCCACTGATGTCACGTGACTGACGTCAGCGTGGCAGTGTATCGTGGGCGGTCCCCACGCCCGACCACCAGTTCTTTTCCATCATCACCTTGTGTCAGTCACATTGCAGACTTCCGTACAGTGATCGTCGTGTTAGTTCTTGCATCGAATTTTTCCTTCACCAAATCTTTATTTTCGTATTTCTCTACTTGATGTCTTCACCCAAGAAGTGCTTGTCCTGTAGCACTCAGATCCCTCATAAGGACGGTCACCTAAAGTCGTGATCTGTTTGTGCTCAAACCACCCTGTCTCCTCCTGCTTGGAGTGCCAAACTTTTAATCAGGCCACCAAAAGCGGAGAAAGCAGGTTTGGAGGCCCACTTTTAAAGGTCTGCTTAGCTTCTTTAGAAAAGCAGATAGACTGCATAGTCCCCTTCGGGATCTGCGTGCCACAGGACGAGCAATCTTCTCCTCAAGAAGAACCATAAGGAGAAATCTCAGGAGCTGAAATGCTCCCACTGATGAGACCTCATGGCCCTCAATGAGCAAGGCCCAGCCACCGCCTAAGACCTTGGATGGTAAGTCTGGCAAATCTTCAGTGGGTCAGTCGACCGTCTACTCTTCCGATGACCGCACCACTGTGGCCACTGTGCCGGCCCCCAGCTTCTCCGGGGATCGCACGGCCGATGGTAAGACGACTCTCCAGCTTTTGGGGACCCACCCAGCATCAGTCAGTAAGTCGGCTGGGGCTCCTCTCCGGCCGCTCAGGCGTGGTTCTCCCGTTGGGGCCTAGCGGCGCCTCACCAGACGACCGGCAGAACCAGAGGGAGAAGGCCCCCCTCCTCTTTCACCTTTACCCTCCCCTTCTCAGGTGGGTACTTCAGCCAGAGACGGCATGGAACCCCTCTGTGGTAGATTCCTCAGGGTCTGTCCCGTGCTCACCTGACAGGATCACGGAGAAGGAGGCCCCTCCATGGCTGTCTGGCCTTCCAGCGGAGGCCCCTCCTCCTCCTTCAGGTGGGATCCCTTAGGAGCAGACTGTTATCCCCGGCCCCACTGTCTGATCTGGTGAATCCCATTCAACGCCGGATATTCTGACAACTCATCCACAGCCAGGGCCCTGTGGTCTGCCCCAGCCTTGGCTCCGGTACCAGACCGGTCCCGCCGTCAGAGACCTCATTCGTCCGGCCCAGATGCTGGCTCCCTTCCGGCACGGATCAGGTGGTGCTGGTCCCGTCAGGCCCCCTGACATTGGCTATCCCGATGCTGGACCCCCTTCTGATTTATACTACAGCGGGTCCGACGTGGGTACCCCCTACGTCAGATAGGACGACAGGGATTTATACAAGACCGTGGACTGTCCCACATTACCCTTTCAGGTATCCTGGCGACCACTTCCTGGCTGGTCCTCCTCCTGAATGGAGCTCACCAGGGTTACCATTACCCGCCCCCACCGGTTATGCCTCCTCCTCTCTTCTCTTCCCCAAGCCACAACCACCTCTTCCACCTCCTCTGGCTACGCCGGATTTTAAGACAGTCATCCAGTCTTGGTGGCAGGGGGCCCACTCCTGAGTTGGTTTCAGACCTGGAGACAACTCACTCTTCTCTGTCGCCCTAGGTCTACGTCCCCAAAGCTCTTCTCCGTCCACATCTCGGGCAGCTCATCGGGACATTACCCTTCCTGACATCCATAATCTTCCTGGCGAGGGGCAGATGGCGATGAAGATAATGATGCTGATGAGTGGGCGGACGCCTTGGAGGAGACTGATTGTCCAAAAGGCAAGGTTTCTCCAAGTCTCTCCCCGAGGACCCTGCCTTCTCGGATCTTCTGAGGTCCATGAAGGATTTCTTCAACTGGGAGTCTGAGGAACAAGACCCAGTGAGACGGAGGCTAGCCGAACACCTGGACTTAGTCTCTGTCTCCGGTTCCCATTCCTCCCTGGATCGGACCTCACCAGGACCTCACCTCTACGGTCTGGCAGATGCCTCATTTCCTCCTGGCTGTCCCGAAGAGGGCGGACAGGATTTACCGGGCACTGAAGAATGCTCCGTTCCTAAAGACACATCCTAAGGTGGACTCTTATCATCTCAGCTGCTCACGACCACTCCGCTGCACCCAAGCACATGAGCACCTCTCCTCCAGACAGTCGAGGCAGATGGACCAGTTTGCAGAAAGGTTTACGCCTTGGCCACCTGTGCGCTAGATCCTCAACAATGTGGCCCACTTGGTGTCCCACCAAAAGGCTACCCTGGCCAGGTTAGAGGCTCATGTCCACTCAGGTTAGAGGCTCATGTCCAGTCTATGGAACCCTCGAGCCTCGGAGGAGCTTGCGAAGGACCTTCGCCTTTCTCCTTTTTCATCTAGACATGCCTTGCAGGCTACATATGACCGTCGACTCTGTAGGTCACACCTTGGCAACTGCCATTGCCCTAAGATGGCATTCCTGGCTTCGCATCTCTGTCCTTGCCAACGAGGTACAGTTGGCGATTCAGGATGCCCCCTTCCAGGGCTGGGTGCCTTTTGGTGGGGCCACTAAAGATATCACTTATCTCCATGACAGAGGCCTCGCCTCAGATCAGTGAGGTCCATTTACCAATCGGGCACTCAACAGCAGCAGCCCTTTCGGAAAAGGACCTAGAGGCAGAGGAAGCAGGCCCCGGCTCGGCGCCAGGGCAAATGCAAGTCCACAGGTTCTGCCACTCCTCCGGCCTCATCCTGCCATTTCCTGACTCACTATGCCCACTACCTCCTCAGTCTCACGATGAGGAGCAGGTGGGAGGGGGGGGTTCGTCCGCCATGCACAGGAATGGAAGGCAATAACCTCCGATGCATGGGTCCTGCAATTAGTGTCCGCTGGACACACCATAGAGTTTCTGGAACTTCCTCCAGAATCTCCGCCTAAAAAGTCTTCTTACTCCAGAGATCAGGCTTGTCTCATCAGAGAAGTTCAAAGCCTCTTGCTCAAGGAAGCAATGGAGCTTGTTACGAACCGGCAAAGGGGCGGGGGGTTTTACTCCCAATTTTTCCTGGTTCCAAAAAAGACAGGAGACTTCAGACCCATTCTCGACTTAGGCAACCTCAATCAGTTTGTGGAGTACAAAAGGTTTCAGATGTTGATGCTCCGGAGTCTCCTCACACTCTTCTGGAGGATCATTGGCTGTGCGTTCTGGACATGCAGGATGCTTACCTGCACACCCTGATCTTCCCCAGCCACCGCCGTTTTCTGCGATTCCAGTTCCGAGGGGAGCACTTCCAATTTTGGGTGCTCCATTTTGGTCTGTCCTTGGCACCCTGGTTCTTTACCCAGTGCCTGGTGGTGGTGGCAGCTTCCTCACACCACCAGGGTATTGCACTTTTCCCTTACCTGGACGACTGGCTGATCTCAGCCCCATCCAGGGACTCTTTACTGGAGGCTCTCTATTTCATCTTGGACAGCTTTGGCAGACTGGGGATTACTATCAGTATTCCCAAGTCATCCATGATCCCGTCCCAGAGACTACAGTTCATCGGAGCAATCTTGGATACGGTCCAGTGTGGAGACCCTGCTCTGTCAGGCTTCACGAGTGGCTTTATCCAGGACCATCCCGGCCCCGGGAGATCCTGCGCCTTCTTGGCCTGATGGCAGCCTCCATCACTACTGTTCCCCTGGCGAGGCTTCACATAAGAGTTGCTCAGTGGTCCTTGCGCGTGCAGTCAGACCAACTCCTGGATGACCCGGACCATCTGGTACTGGTCTCTGCAGCAGTTCAGAAAGAATTGCGTTGGCGGAGGGACCCCTGCGACCTTTCCTTAGGTCTCCCTTTCAGGAGCCCTGCTCCTCTGGCATCCCTAACTACGGACGCTTCGAACATGGGATGGGGAGCGCATCTGGGGGGAGCACCAAGCTCAAGGACTGAGACCCAGCTGGGAAGCACCTTTGCACATCAACGTTCTGGATATGAAAGTGGTCTTGTACGCCTTGCAAGCCTTCCAGACCCTCCTTCCCAAGGGATCACTGCTGGTCCAAACAGACAATATGTTGGTAGTCTGGTACCTCAACAAACAAGGAAGAACCTAATCGTACCCCCTGTGCAGGGAGGTGATGTGGTTGTGGAATTGGTCGATCCAGCACAATCTGGCTTCTGTGGCCATGGCGTGCACGTTCCAGGCATTCTAAATGTCCTGGTGGACAGTCTCAGCAGGTCTCGGACCCTAGCTCATGAGTGGGAATTACATTGGGAAGTGGAAGAATCTCTCTTCCTAAATTGGGAGCGTCCGGAAATCGTCCTTTTCGCCTCCCAATACAATGCAAAACTTCACAATTTTTGCTCGCTCGTTCCAAGGCATGGTGCTTTCTGGCACGATGCGCTGTCTGTCTCCTGGACAGGGAAATTTTTGTTCGCCTTCCCTCCGTTTCCCATTCTCCAGAGGGTCCTTCTCAAGCTTCAGGCAGAGAAGGCGAGGATGATTCTCATTGCTCCTCTCTGGCAGAGACAAATTTGGTTTCCACTGTTACAACAGCTATTCAGGGAACCACCGGTTCCACTTCCAGTGACCCATGACCTCTTCACCCAGGATCGAGGTCGTCTTGTACATCTGAGGCTTAGTACACTGCATTTTCATGCATGACTCCTGCAGACATAACTATTTCTTGCTTCGGGGTCTCTTCCCGAGTCGCTCAAGTCTTTATAGAGGCTAGAAAACCCTCTGCTCGTTCCACTTATGCCATGAAGTAGAAATGTTTTTCCATTTGGGCGACTTCCAAGAATTGGAACCCCTTTTCTTGTTCTGCCCCTCAAATCATGGAATAATTCCTTCATCTGTCAGACTCTGGTCTGTCATATTCTTCCTTGAAGGTCCACCTTTCTGCAATTTCGGTGTACCACGAGCTGGTGGATGGTAAACCTGTGGCTCAGTTGGAAGTCTCAAAAACCTTTCTGAAAGGGATCCTCCATCTGAAACCCCCCATCCGCAGTCCAACTCCACCTTGGGATTTGAGCTTTGTGTTGGAGGAGCTCACTCTTCCCCATTTTGAGCCGGCCATGAGCTGTGATTTGCGCTTCCTTTCCTGGAAGTCGTTATTTTTAGTCACCATTGCGTCAGCCTGAAGGATTTTGGAGCTTCATGCTCTGTTTTGAAAAAGATAGTTACGTAAGAACATACCATAACAGTAGATCTTTGAGAGGATCTCTTACAGCCAGCAAGCCATGCCATCCCACCCCCCCTCTGTTTTCTGTCTCTCTTTCCCCCCAAAGATGGCATTCCTTGTGTTTCACTTTTCACAGTGGCGGGAACCTCTCTCCTCCTCCGTCCGTTCCCCAGGAAGAGGTCCTCTGTAGATGGTCTCCAGCAGGGGAACTGAGAAGGGCTTGTGGCCACCCATGTGTATATGGGAGGGCTGACGTCATAGTCATGGGCGGCTCCTTGTAGACTGCTAGCTAGAAAGTTTTCCGAGTGGTGCTGTTGTGTGGCGGCTATAGTTCCACAGTTGTGGCTTATGCAAGAGATTCTCTCCAACATCTACTGTTATAACTGTACTTTTCAACAGTTCCTTCATCATACAGGTTATCGAAAATCATTCTACGAAAGAAAATGGTGGCTAATATAGCAGCATTTCCATCAGTGGTCCAAGAAGTGTGGTCAGTGGGAGAAGAACTGAGAGGCGGGGCCTCCCACATTTACATAGCAGCTGATGTCTGATGTTGTGAGCTGCTTCTTGTGGACTGCATGTAGAAGTTTGTGTGATCCTAGTGCCTGGTGACTTACAGTTCCATAGGTGTGGCCTGATGAAAGAGAGCCTCAAAAAAGATATGTGACCGTTCTGCTCTCACTCCTGGGCATAGAGTTATTGGTGAGACATGATGTCCCTCTTCTGGAAAGTGATACTCCTTTATGCTTTTCCTTTGATCCCTCTCATGCAATGAGTTCTGCTCAAGCTGTGGGCGGAGCATGCCACGCCAATACTGGTGGCTTCATTCTTGCCTGGCCAAATGTGGTTTTCACTTCTGCTGCATCTTGCCGTGGTGCCTCTTGTTCAACTTCCCTTATGTCGTGGTCTGCTCAGGGATCCCTGGTCCATCTGGATTTGTGGTTCCTGCATCTGTGTGCATAGCTCCTCAAGAGGTAGCCATTGCCGTCTTTTGGGTTCCTACTAGGTGTCTGATATAGAGGATAATGGCTGGGGATCAGGTGATAACCACGCTGTAATCACCTCGAGTGGTTGCTAGGGCAACATGGTAAACCTCAAGAGCGTAGCTCGAGAGGTTTACTGTAGCCCTAGCAACCGAGAGAGGTGATTTCAGCGTGGTTGTCACCCAATCACCAGCCATCATGTTTTATAGTGTATGGTCAAAAAGACACTGTTTGCATTCTATGTGTGAGAATTATGGAACTCTGGTGCATTCTTTTTTGTTTTGCCACTGTTTGGAAGTTCTGAAGTGTGGTTAACAGCTTTTAAAATTCTAAACAGTGCATAACAAAGCTGTGTAACTGCTGATTATGGTGGTTAATAGGCACTTACCATACATTATACCTTAATTGCAGCTAGAAAGCCTTTGGTATGCTTCCTGATCAGTGGACCCATTTACGTGTTCTGTGAATACTATACTGAACTACTTTCTGTCCCTGTTTGACTCCAGTCTCCAGTATTCGTCTGTTAGGATGCACTTGGCTGCTGTTTCGGCCTTCCATGCCCCTCTTAAATGGGTGCACAGTGGCACAACTAGAAGTGTCCCAAATGTTTTTGAAGGGTAGTCTACACATGCCTCTCCTGATTGGCAAACCAGTTCCTCCTTTTGGACCTCAATTTCATTCTGTCCTTTTCCACCCACATGGATAACCTGGTGTCCTCGGAAAATAGAAGGCTTGAGTGCCCTATTCAGAAAAACAGCCTTACTGCTGAAACCAGGTGACTGACTGTGTCCAGCTCCATCCTGTCCCTGGTGGACAGTGGGCTATCTGTATATGCAGCTGCTTGTGACTCGATATTAAACAGGACCATGGTGTTGTGTAATAAAGCTTGCCACTTTGTGTTATGGGCTGACAAGTATGCCCACAGCTGTACCCTTTACTCAGTAAGCAACTGGCTGCCCTTATCCAGTAGAATAACGTTTCAATCCTGTCTGTTAGCCAAGAAAGCACTGATGGGCCTAATACCCCCGTGCCCAAAGCAGTTTCCACCCTGTGTCTAACCATTGGAGCACGAGGGGCATGGTCAGAAATACCCTTGAGTTACCTTTCCGCAGAACTCAACTGGGTATGTTTTCCTTAGCTTCTAGAGCTCTGCAGCCTTGCTAAATGAACTGCTGGCATCCATGCTGAATCTCCCAAGGTTTGAACAGTTCAGAGTATCCCAGCGGTCTGCAATTGCAGTTTGTCATTGAATTATAGTAGGTGTAATCATTTGTGTTCTGTCTCCTTTAGCAGCCTGCTGCTAGAACGTGCTGCTGTTCAGTCAGCATTGCATTTGTATTACTTGGATGTATCTTAATTATTTAGACTAGCTTTCCTTCTGTAATGTGCTCATTTGCCCTGTCTCTATCTTAATAGTTGCATTTACCGAAATTTGTGACATTTGCTGTAATGTTTGCAGTTCTAACGTGGAACCTTTGTATAAGAGCACTTGTGCTCAGAAGTGTCATCTGAATCTTCTAAACCGATTTAAAAAAAAAAAAAAAAAAAAAAAAAAAAAAATTTTTGAGGGATGTCTGTATGAGTAGAAGGTGACTGGTCTGATCCTGACCTCGTCTTCACTAACAGGGATGACATGGACTTTCTAGGATTGTGGATATGTTGTTCATCCACACTTCTTGACATGTCCCTTTAAGGATCGCCGGAAGGTCTTCAGGCTGGCTCCTCCAACCCACCCGGGTGATGTATCCTTCAGCTGTGCCCCATGACGTCAGATCTTCCTTTTCGCTGGAAGATTCAGGTTGCCTCTTTCATGCTCCCACATTTTGTAGGCCCTGGCTTCAAAACCTTCGATTGTTCCGAAAATTCGTCTAGTTCGCATTAGCGATCGCAACTGTTTATCTTCGATTATGGAAGACAAGTCTCTCGGTGTTCGTAGGCGGCCATAAGAGATGTCACATCGATCCCTCCATCAAGGCATCTATTACTTGGGTGTCGACTATGACACCTCAAGTGCGATTATTTTTTTTTGTGTCTCATTTCACCCTATCGTCTCTCGACGACCGGCCTCATGTGCCTGAAGTTGAGGAGGCAGGAGAAACGGAACCCTCTGGTGAAATCAAAGAAGGCTCGGTGGGTGGTTTCTGCGGCCACGGGATTTGCCGAGCAATCTGAATGCATGCAAGCCATTAGAGGAGGAAGCGGCTCGTGCCGCGGAATCTTCCTCTCTGAGCTTCTTCATTCCGCTCAACCTGGGCTCCACTTTCTCGGGTTCTTTCAGAGAGTTGTGCCAGTCTCTCCCGACTAAGGGAGAGGATCCTGCGGGCACGCATTCTTCTCAGTCCTGTAAGTGGGGAAAAGGACCCGGGATCGTCTTAGACTTGGCTGAGACGTTCTTGGGATCGGGAGAGATCTCGGTCCTAGGAACCAGCAGTCTCGACTTCGGTCGAAATTGCCTCTTCGGGCACTGGCTTCTTGGCTTTACTATCCAGCCAGTCAACCGAAGTTTTCGATCGATGAGGTTGAAATAATCATCGGTCCGATTGACCCATTGTCACCGACTGTGGTCGACTGTTCTCTCAATCTGACTCCAGTCCTTGTTTTCCCCTGACGAGACCCAGCCCGTTGGGAATCCTGTCGAGGAAGTGGTCCCCGAACCCGGGAAATCTCCGGTGCCGCTGGTGTCTCCCGAGCGACAGAATCAGCCTGTCCGATCTCAGTCGAGGTCCAGGATCCCCTCGACCGACAGATCGAGGAAGAGCCGCAAGCACTCGAAAAAGTGACGCCATTGGTCGTCCTCGTCCTCCTTGGATGAGGAGAGGCTCTGGCGGAAACTCCGTTGGTGCTACGAGGACCTCATGTGGCAACTGCTGATTTTGACCGGTCACAAGCTGACCCTGGATTCTACCCTGGCCATTACTTGGCTTTCGCCTCAGAAGCCTAAGCCCACTACTTTGGAGCCGATTAAGTCTGTTCCCCTGCCCGTGGAGCCGGCGAAACCTCCAGTTCGGCCTGAACCGGTCTTCACCGATCATGGTGGAACCACCGCCCAAGCAGCCTGTGAGAGGAACTCCTTCTAAGGAAGCTGGACCGGTCACAGTCCCCCCGGACCGCCCTCAGCGAGTCAAAGGTGAGCTGGTCGGTCAACCGTTGTATCCAGATTCCTCTGATTCGGATGAGACCTGCCTACATTCTCATCCCAGGGGTGATGAATCGGCTGTTGGGATAGAGATGGAAGAAGGTCCTTCGTCCTTTCAGGGCATTCTTCGCCTCATCTCGGAGTCTACGTGGATGCCCCTGGAACCTAGCCAGAAGGCGGCGGAGTACCCTCTCATGGACATCCTCAAGAGAGGGGATACCCCGATGGAGGTCTTTCCTGTGGCCAAGGCCATAGTTGGCCTGGCTTTAGAACTTTGGCAGCGTCCTGCCTCCTGTCCAGCTCTGTCTGCCAGCATGGCCCGCAAGTATGCGGTACCCATGGGGTCCCTTGCGGGATTCACAGAGCACTCTTTGGCCGAGAGCCTTGTGACCACCTCTGTGTTCAGGCTTACTGGCAGTGCTGCCGACACTGATCGACCTCCCGAGAAGGAATCCAAAAACTTGGCTCATTCAGCTGGTAAGGTCTATGCAGCCTCATCTTTAGGCCTCTGTCAGGCAAGTTCAGCCATCGTCATGGCACACTTCTCCCATACTCTCTTGGAGTCTTTGGATGAAGTCCTCCCACATCTCCCCACGGACATGCAAACCAAGGTCAAGCAAGTCCAGGACCAGGGCCGGGCTGTTGCCAGACAGCCGCTTCAGACGGCCCTGGACATTGGGGACTCTTGTGCCCGCTCGTTGGCTGCTGCAGTTGCGTCTCGCCGCAAGGCTTGGCTGAGACTCCCATCTTTCCCAGCAAATACTCAGCACAAACTAGCTGATGTGCCTTTTTCTTGGGCACCGATCTTTTTCAGCCCAGGTGTGGCTGGTCACCTTCAGCAGTCCAATACCACTTCTGCTAAAGGTTCTTAGAGTAAGAAGCAGAAGAAGTCTTTCTAGGAGCGTGGATATGTTGTTCATCCACAGTGTTTAGCATTGTCCCCTTTCACTTTAAATCTGCCAGAAATCTTCAAGCTGGCTTCTACCACCCACCCGGGTGGCATATAGCTCGGCTCCGCTCCATGACGCCAGATCTTCCTTTCCGCTGGAAGATGTAGGTTGCCTCCCTCGTGCTCTCACATTTTGTAGGTCTTGGCTTTCAAATCGTCGGTTTTACCAAAATTGAAACTCGTTAGAGTTAGCGATTGCGCTTTTGCAGCATCGATCATGGAGGAACAATCCTCCCCGGGATTTCGCCGGTGTCCCAGCGGCCAAAAGATTTCTCGCACCAATCCCCTCCTCACGTGTGTCTGCTTAGGTGTTGATCATGGAAACCTTGTCCTGCATTTATCGCTTGACCTTCCATCCCAACGTCCTGGACGACCGCAAGGCACGCCTGAAGCTGGGTAGACCAGAAAAAAGGAACCCTCCAGTGAAGTCCAGGGAGGCTAGATGGGCGGTTTCCACGGCCACGGGCTCTGCTGAGCAGCTGGAACACATGAAGGTGTGCGAGAAGGAAGCCGCTCGTGCTTCGGCCAATCAAAGCTCCTTTGTTCCTCTCAACCTAGGCTCCACCTTTACTGGTTCTTTTAAAGAGTTGTGCCAGTCACTCCCCACCCGGGGTGAGGCGCCCTCGTGCTCGCTCTCCTCTCTCTTTCGGAAGAGAGAATAAGAACCTTTATCTTCGTTTCGATGAAGACTTTCTTGGGACCAGGAGAGGTCCGAGTCCCAAGACATGCAGTCTCAAACTCGGTTGAGATCGCCTCCTCAGCCGCCAGCTTTACAGATCTTCCGTCTGGTCAGAGGACCGAGGAAGTGGCCGATGAGGTTGAGATAATCCTCTACCCAATCAACCCTTTGTTGCTGGTCGTGGCCGACGACTCCTTAGAACGGACTTCAGTCCTAGTATTTCCTGATGAGGAGACCCAGCCCGCTGGCGTCCACATCAAGGACCCGGTTCCAGACCCTTGGATTTCACAGATTCCACCAGTGTCTCCCGATCGACTGAGGCAGCCTCCCCGATCTCAGTCGAGGTCCAGGATCCCCTCGGCCGAATGTCCGAGAAAGAGCCATAAGCGCTCGAAGAAGAGGCAATGCCACAAGTCATCCTCATCCTCCTCAAATGAGGAGAGGCTCTGACGGAAACTCCGGCACTATGAGGACCTTATGTGGCAACAGCTGATCCTGACCGAGCAGAAGCCAGCTCCGCCACCCACCTCGGCTATTACTTGGCTTTTGCTTCCCAGTCCGAAGCTGACCCCTCCAGAATCGAAGTTTCTGGTTCCTCCGCCTGTGGGGCCAGCCCGTCCACCAGTTCGTCCTATTCCGGTCTCTCCACCCATTCCGGTGGAACCGCCACCTATGCAGTCTACAGGAAGGGCTCCCTCGAAAGAGGACAGACTATACACCGGACTTCCCCGATGTCTGTCTGTCACAGTCACCCCGGACCTCCCTTGGCGGGTCGAGGGTGATTTAAGCGGTAGACCACTGTATTATGACTCTTCGGACTCGAATGTCACCGGGCTCCACTCTCATCCTGGGGATAATGAGTCGTCCGTTGGCACAGGGATGGAGGAAGGCCCTTCCTCCTTCCAAGGGATTCTCAGTCTCATTTCCAACTCCACGGGAATGCCCCTGGAACCTATCCAGAAAAAGGTGGAGTACCCTCTCACAGGTATTCTAAAGAGAGGGGATACCCCGACGGAGGCCTTTCCAGTGGCTGAAGCCATTGTTGGCTCGGCCCTTGAACTTTGGCAGCGCCCTGCCTCATGCCCAGCACCGTCTGCCCGCAAGTATGTGGTGCCCATGAGGTCCCTTGCAGGGTTCACAGAGCATCCTTCGGCCGAGAGCCTGGTGACTGCCTCTGTGTTCAGGCGTACTGGCAGTTCTGCAGACACTGACCAACCTCCTGATAGAGTCCAAGCTCTTGGACCATTCAGCCAGGAAGGTCTATTTGGCTTCTTCCATGGGCCTTCGTCAGGCAAGTTCGGCTGTCATCATGGCACATTTCTCTCATGCCCTTCTGGGGTCATTGGACGAGGTCCTCCCACATCTCCCCGTGGACATGCAGACCACGGTCAAGCCAGGTCCGGGATCAGGGCCAAGCTGTTGCCAAACAGCAGCTCCAGACTGCCCTAGATCTTGGGGATTCTTGTGCCTGTTCGATGGCTGCCGCAGTTGTCTCTTGTCGCAGGGCTTGGCTGAGACTTTCCTCATTCCCGGCGGATACCCAGCATAAATTAGCTGATGTGCCCTTCCTTGGGACTGACTTGTTCGGCCCGGGAGTGGCCAGTCACCTTCAGCGCATTGAGCAGTCCAGTGCCACCTTGGACACTACCTCTGCCAAGAGTTCTTTGGGCAAGAACCAGCAGCGGAAAAAGAAGCCCTTTCGGCATTCTGCCCCTGTGACTCAGCAGTCCTCCTTTCAAGGCGGACAGCAGAACCAGCACCAGCAGCAGGCTCAAACTTTGTGCCCTCGGCCCAAGCAGGGTCCCTCAGCAGGCCCTTAAAGGAGGCCAAGGTTCAGGCCCTGCATTCTCCTCCAAGCCTGCACAGTGACGGGGCCGGGGCTGCCATCCCCGCTCCCATGACGCCAACTCTGGATCCTCCCCTTGGGGGCCAGTTCCACCACTTTCTGCTTGGTCTGTTGTCACCATGGACAGGTGGGTTCTGGAAGTGGTAGGTCAGGGACTGCCTCTGGAATTCGAGCAGTACCTTCCAAGCTGAGCCCACGCCCCTCGGGAGGAACGAGTATCCGCTCAGATTCAGTCGGCTGTCAGACGACATGGCTCAGCTCCTCCTCAAGGAGGCAGTAGCTCCAGTGGCGGATCCTCCAGCAGACTCAGGCTTTGTCGCCAGGTACTTTCTGGTGCCCAAGCGGATGGGGGCTTGCGCCCCATTCTAGATCTGCATGACCTGAATCAGTATTGCAGGTCACGCACCTTACGGATGGTCACTATGTCCCAGATCATACCATCCTTGGAGCGAAACGTGTTCTAGGAGCGTGGATATGTTCATCCACACTGTCTGGCATTGTCCCTTTCCCCTTTAAATCTTGCCGGAAGTCTTCAAGCTGGCTCCTCCCACCCACCCGGGTGGTAAATACCTCGGCTCCGCCCCATGACGCCAGATCTTCCTTTCCACTGGAAGATTCAGGTTCCCTCGTGCTTTCTGCAGTGTTGAGGCCCTGGATTCGTTTCGACGGTTTTCACCGCATCTTCTCGCTCTAAAACTCGTTAGAGTTTACGGCTCTGATTCGGACATGGATGACAAGTTATCCCCCGGGTTTCGCCGGTGTCCTTGCGGACAGAAAATGTCACGCACCGATCCCCACCTCTCGTGCGCTTACTGCCTTGGTCTGATTCACGAGGCCTCTCAGTGCTCCATTTGCGCTCCTTCCAACCCAGCCCTGAAGATCGCCAGGCGCGCTCTGAAGCTGTAGACCGAGCTCCGCAACCCACCGGTAAAATCCAAGGAGGCCAGGTGGGCAGTTTCCGTGGCTGCGGGATCCGCCGAGCAGCTCGAGCGCATGGCGGCTTTCGAGGAAGAAGCCGCTCAAGCCTCTGCTAACCGAGGTTTCTTCGTGCCGCTCAACCTGGGCTCTTCCTTTTCAGGATCCTTTCGGGATTTGTGCCAGTCTGTCCCTACTAAGGGTGAGGCGCCCTCGGGCTCGCACTCTTTCCGTTCGAAGAAAAAGGATCCTAAATCATCTTCGAGTCGAAGAAGACGCTCCTGGGATCAGGAGGCGGTCCGAGATTCGACTCGATCTGATACCTCCCTCGGCCACTGGGTTTTCAGACCTCCCGCCTGTACTGGGCGTAGAAGCTGAGGAGTCGCTGATCCGGCCGGATTATCCTTGACCGATCGAGCCGTTATCACCGACTCCTGTCGATGATTCCTTGGAGAGAACACAGATTCTCTCCTTCCCGGCGAGAGACCGCCCTGCGGACCTCCTCGATCGAGAAAGAACCGAAGCCCGGTTTTCACGAGCCCAGTCTCCTGATCGACAAAAGGCGCCGTCGGTCTCGATCAGGGAGTAAGTCCTCTTCGGTCGATCGACCTAAAAAAGGACACAAGCACTCCCGCAAGAGGTGCCGCCACCATTCCTCTTCCTCCTCGGACGAGGAGAGGCTTCGACGAAAAATTCGTCGACGCTGCGAGGATCTCATGTGGCAGCAATTCCTGTTAGCAGGTCAGAAGCCAGCCCCCTCGGGGGTCCCAGCTGTTCCTGGCCTCAGCCTCTTCGGCCGCTTCAGACACCGATTGCTCCGGTGCCGGTCTCTTCGGGGGCTCCGGTGCGTCTTCCGCCGCAACTGGTTTCAGGTTCCCCACCTATTTTGGTGGAACCTCCACCTAAGTTGCCCCTCGGAGGGATTCCCTCCAAAGAGGCTCGGCAGTCTTCGGGTCTCCCCCACAGACTGTCAATTACGGTTACCCCTGATCGCCCTAGGCGTATCGAAGGGGACTTAGGTGGGCAGCCTTTATATCGGGACTCCTCCGATTCCGATAACACTGGCCTTCACTCTTTCGATGAGCTTTCGGCGTCAGGCTTGGAAGAAGGGCCTTCCTCCTTCCAGGGCATCCTCCGGCTCATTTCTGAATCGACGGGGATGGCCCTACAGCCTATCCAGAAAAAGGCGGAATATCCCCTTACGGATATCCTTAAGAGGGGGGATACCCCTACGGAGGCTTTTCCAGTCGCCGAAGCCATTATGGGTCCGGCCTGGAACTCTGGCAGCGTCCCAGCCTCCTGCCCAGCTCCATCTGCCCGCATGGCACGCAAGCACGGTGCCCACAGGGTCTTTGGCAGGGTTTACTGAGCACCTCGCGGAAGCCTTGTGACTGCCTCAGTATTCAGGCGGACGAGCAGCTCAGCCGATACTGACCACCTCCAGACAAAGAGTCCAAACTCATGGACCACTCGGCCCGAAGGTCTATGCTGCATCATCTTTGGGCCTTCGTCAGGCAAGCTCAGCGGTGATTATGGCACACTTCTCCACGCCTCTTGGGGTCACTGGATGAAGTTCTTCCCCACCTCCCAGCTGACATGCAGACCACGGTCAAGCAGGTCAGGGACCAGGGCAGAGCTGTTGCTAAACAACAACTCCAGACTACTCTGGACGTGGGTGATTCCTGTGCCGTTCACTAGCTGCAGCGTATCCACTCGCCGCAGGGCTTGGCTGAGGTTATCCGCCTTTCCCGTGGATACTCAGCACAAGCTGGCTGATGTGCCTTCCTTGGCACCAACCTCTTGGCCAGGGTGGCAGGTCACCTGCAGCGTATCAAGCAATCTAATGCCACCTTAGATGCTACATCTGCTAAGGGTTCTTCAAGTAAGAACCAGCAGAAGCGCAGGAAGAAGCCTTTTCGTCAGCCTTCCCCTGCGGTCAGACAACCACCCTTCCAGGGGGGTCAACAACAGCAGCAGGCTCAGGCTTGGCGCCCTAGGCCCAAGCAAGGTCCCCAGCACCCGCAAAGGAGGCTGAGGCGCTGGTCCAGGTGCCTCCTCCTCCTCTAAGCCTGCCCAGTGACGGGCCGGGGGTGTCCTCCCCCATACCCGTCACTTCAGCTCTGGGTCCTCCCGTGGGGGGCCGGCTCCGCCACTTCGTTTCCGCCTGGTCCGGTATCACCACGGACAGATGGGTCCTAGAAGTGGTCAGGCAGGGTCTGCCCTTAGAATTCGAGCAGTACCCTAGCCGAGCCCGTGCCCCACGAGAGGAGTGGATCTCAGTCGCCCAGTCTGTCCTCCGAGACGACATTGCGCTACTACTCCTCAAAGAGGTGGTGGCCCGAGTGACGGATCCTCCTTCAGACCCAGGCTTTGTCTCCAGGTATTTCCTGGTGCCAAAACGGACGGGGGGTTGGCGCCCCATTCTAGATCTGCACGACCTGAATCGGTATCTCAGGTCTCGCACCTTTCGGATGGTAACTCTAAATCAGATCATACCATCCCTGGAGTGAAACATGTGGTTCTGCACACTGGATCTTCAGGACGCTTTTTTCCACGTCCCTATCTGTCTGTCTCATCAGCGGTTCCTCCACTTCAGGGTCGAAGGGACCCTGTACGAGTTCAGAGCCATGCCGTTCAGCCTGTCATCGGCCCCAAGGGTTTTCACCAAATGCATTGCAGTGGTGGCAGCCCATCTTCGGCATCAGGGGGTTCGTATTTACCCCTACCTGGACGATTGGCTCCTGGCGGGATCCTCCCTTCAGGAGGTGGAGAGGTCCAGGGACCTGACCCTTCGAACCTGCTCACACTTGGGCCTTCTGATCAACGAGGCCAAATCGGAACTCGTACCTTCCCAGGTGATGGGCTTCATCGGGGCAGAGCTCGACTCTCGTCAAGCCAGAGCTCGGCTCCCGGCGGACAGGGCGGAGGTTCTCTCCTCCTTTGCCCAATCATTTTTGGTTGGGCACTCATGCCCTGCCCGTCTTCCTGCACCTCCTGGGCTACATGGTGGCGCAAAATGCTGTCCGCTGGGCCAGACTGCACATGCGCCCCCTCCAGTGGGAGCTCGCCGCCCAGTGGTCTCAGCGTCAGGGTCTTTTCGACCAGCTGGTCACGGTCACCCAGAGGATGTGGGACGCTCTCCAATGGTGGACCGTCCCGAGTCATCTGCAGGAAGGGATCCCATTCGTCCGCCCCGAGCCGACGGTCATCCTTACGACCGATGCCTCTCTCATGGGCTGGGGAGCCCACATGGGGGACCACAGAGCTCATGGGCTCTGGACCCCAGAGGAGTCCCGATGCCACATCAACCTGTTGGAGCTCAGGGCAGTCAGACTGGCTCTGTCAGCTTTCGCTCCTCAGCTCCGGGGTCAAGTGGTTCAAGTCCAGATGGACAATACCACGACCATGTACTACCTCAACAAACAGGGCGGCACGCACTCCCGTCTGCTATGCAAGGAGGCGCTCCGGATCTGGACCCTCGTCGGCCGACTGGAGGCAGATCTCCTAGCCATCCACGTGGCAGGAGTCACGAACCAACTGGCGGATGCTCTCAGCCGCTTAGGCCAGACATCCCATGAGTGGTTTCTCCATCCAGAGGTAGCTTACTACCTGTTCTCTCGTTGGGGCAAACCATTGGTGGACCTGTTTGCCTCCAGGGAGAACACCAAGCTGAGGCTGTTCCATGCCCGCCCCCCTCAGCAGGGCTCGCTGCAGGGGGATGCCTTCTCGAGGCCGTGGACCCCAGGCCTCTTTTACGCCTTTCCTCCATTTCCCTTGATCCACAAGGTGTTACTCAAGGTGAGGAAGGACAAGGTGAAGGTGATCCTGGTAGCCCCAGATTGGCCACGCCAGTTCTGGTATCCAGATCTCCTCAGCCTCAGCTGCAGGAACCTGGAGCGGCTCAGTACACGCCTGGACCTGATACCATTCAGTCAGGGGAAGGTCCTTCATCCGGACCTTCAATCCCTGCAGCTCACAGCCTGGTACCTGAGCGGCTAGAGTTCCAGGCTTTGTGTCTTTCTGAAGATGTCTGCACTGTGGTGGAGGCATCTAGAAAGGAATCAACCAGGAAATGTTATGCCTTCAGATGGAAAAGGTTTTCCATTTGGTGTCTGGGTAAGGGCCTGGACCCTTTATCCTGTTCAGTAGCTAACATTCTTGACTACCTTTGGTCTCTCTCCAAAGGGGGTCTCCGGTCATCAACCATTATGGTGCACCTGGCAGCCATCTCTGCTTACCGGGCGTGGGCTGGTCAGCCGAAGGCGCAGGAGACAGTGGTCGGGCACATTTTCAAAGGCTTGGATCACATATCACCTCCTGTGTGGGAATCTCCACCTCTGTGGGATCTACTGCTGGTACTGACAAAGCTCATGGGCAAGCCATTTGAAGCAGTGCACAAGTGTGAGTTATCACACCTGTCGTGGAAGACAGCCTTCCTGGTGGCTATCACATATGCCAGAAGGACAGGGGATCTCCAGGCGCTTTCGGTTGACTCCCCTTACTTGATCTTCCACAGGAACAAGGTTGTCCTATGCCCCCACTCAAATTTCCTTCCAAAGGTGGTGTCAGAGTTTCACCTTAACCAGGTGTTAACCCTGCCGGTGTACTACCCTAGTTACACCTTCTAATGCAGAGTACAGGCTCCATACTTTGGATCTGAGACGTGCTCTCTCCTATTATAAGGAGAGGATGGCGGAAATTCGGGGACAGGTTCGCCAGCTGTTTGTAACCTACGCTAAAGCCTCTTCTGGAAGACCTGCAGCCTAATGGACTATTGCAAGATGGATCACTTCATGCATAGGTCTGTGCTGTGAGTTGGTGGGCAAGGAGCCTCCCAGAGGGGTAAGAGCTCATTCTACCTGCCATACTGCTGCATCGGTGACTGCTTCCAGGGACATCCCTATCCAGGAAATCTGTTAGGCTGCTATCTGGAAGTCGGCAAACACCTTCATCACCCACTACTACATCGACCTTGAGTCACGCCGGGATGCTGGTTTTGGGGCTTCAGTTCTCCAATCTCTGTTCCCTAGGTAGAGGTGTGCACCTTTCCTCCCTCCTCCCGGAGAACTGTTAGGAGTCTGCCAAAGAATGTGGATGAACAACATATCCACGCTCCTAGAAGAACAGGTTAGTCACCTATAACAGTAGTTCTAGGAGTGGTATATGTTGTTCATCCACATGGACCCACCCGACCACCTGTGGGTGCACAACAGCTGGCTTCCAGCGGGCTAAGATCTGGCATCATGGGGCAGGAGCCGATGGATATACCACCTGGGTGGGTGGGAGGAGCCTGCTTGAAGACCTTCCAGCGATCCTTAAAAGGAAAGGGACATGCCAAGAAGTGTGGATGAACATATACCACTCCTAGAACTACTGTTACAGGTGAGTAACCTGTTTTCTGACATGAGGAAGGCCAATAACAGAATTGGAACACGTATTTAAGACACAGCTTTTACTGGGAAAAATTACGTACAGGTTCAACGCTGTTTTTTATTGCCTCCTCCTTTCCCCCACCTTCCAGCCACACTGCTCTATTTCCCAGCTTCCATTATTCATATGAGACTGTCGCATATTCTTCTCTCATGTGTCCACACGTGTATGTGCATGCACACATACACATTTTCTTTCTCTGTACTGCTTCAGTTACCATGTTTTTTTCTTTCTAGATGCCTGTAGAAGTGCATTCCTGAACTGTTGATTTTATCTATTTTCAACATGTAATCTGCTTTTTGTTTTATTTGCAGCATTGATGTAGCATTCTTTAATTTTTGCTTTTCGGATTTTGCTTATTTTTCTTTTTTATAGTGTTCTTGAAGTAGAGAAGACCCTTGTGCTTGCTGAAAAGGGTAGTGGAGATGATGATGATGATGACATAGAACTCCTCACTGCAGGCAGGAAATTCCGAATCATGGCAACTATGAACCCTGGTGGTGACTTTGGGAAAAAAGAGGTACGTCGACCTGTTCTTGGCTATGCAAATGTAGCCTGGAGAGAGCCTCTGCAGCTGTTTAGGACAGTGTTGACTAATTGTAATATAACATAGTAATTTAGGGTCGACGAGGCCTCTAGGCACATCATATCCCCTCACCCACATTCCCTCACATCAGAACTAGGAATGAATAAATACGCTGTGTAACTTGCACTAATTTAAATGGGCCCTCTACCATCTAGGTTACTGTGTGATTCCCTTGAAATGCAGGAATGTGTCCAGGTTTACAATGAATTCCTGTAACTGCCTTCATGTCCCCTGTCTCCAATGGTAGGCTGATGTACCGTACCTTTTTTAAACTTCATTACAATGGTCATGCAAAAATCGTAAAAAGAGTGGGGAAAAAGAAATCCAAAGTTGTCATTCAGCATTGTGTAAAATGACATGAAAATTACATCCAATTCCTGTGTATGACTAAGTTCCAAGAAAGTCTCATTCTAGGATCATGGATGTGTTGTTCATATATACTTATTGGCATGCCCCTTTTACGCCAGAAGTTTTCAAGCTGGCTGCACCCCATGACGCCAGATCTTCCTTTCCACTGGAAGATTCAGGTTGCCTCCTTCGTGCTCCCGCATTTTGTAGGCCCTGGCTTCAAACCTTCGGTAATTCCCAAAATTCGTCTAGTTCGCATTAGCGATCGTGACTACTTATCTTAGATTATGGAAGACAAGTTTTCCCTCGGATTTCGCCAGTATTCATGCGGCCAGAAAATGTCGCGCATCGATCCCCACACCACGTGCATCTGTTGCCTGGGTGTCGACCATGACACCTTGAAGTGTGATTTTTTTTTTGTCTTGCATTTCACCCTAACGTCCTCGACAACTGCCTCGCATGCCTGAAGTTGGGGAGGCCGGAAAAACAGAACCCTCTGGTGAAATTAAAGGAGGCTCGGTGGGCAATTTCTGCTGTCGCGGGATCCGACGAGCAATTGGAACGCATGCAAGGAGGAAGCATCTCGTGCTGGGGAATCTTCTTCTCGGAGCTTATTCGTTCTGCTCAACTTGGGCTCCACATTCTCTGGTTCTTTCCAAGAGTTGTGCCAGTCTCTCCTGATTAAGGGAGAGGATCCTGCGGTCACGCACGTCTCTCTGTCCTATAAGCGGAAAAAGGACCCGGGATCGTCTTCATCTCGGTGAAGACATTCTTGGATTCGGGAGAGCTCTCTGTCCCAGGAACCGGCAGTCTCGACTTCGGTCAAAATTGCCTCTTCGGCCACTAGCTTCTTGGCTTTGCAATCTGGCCAGTCGACCAATGAGGTTGAAATAATCATTGACCCGATCGACCCATTGTCACAGACTCCGGTCGACAATTCTCTCAATTGAACTCCGGTACTTTCTTTCCTCGACAAGGAGACCCAGCCCGCTGGAAATCCTGTCAAGGCAGTGGTCTCCGAGCCTGGGAAATCACCAGTCCCACCGGTATCTCCCGAGTGACCGAATCATCGCATCCCATCCCATCTCATTCGAGGTCAAGGAACCCCTCGACCAACAGGCCGAGGTAGAGCCACAAGCGTTTAAAAAAAAAAAAAAGGGCAACACCATCGGTCGTCCTCAGATAAGGAGAGGCTACAGCGGAAACTCTGTTGGCGCTATGAGGACCTCATGTGGCAACAGCTGATTTTGTCCGTGCACAGGCTGACCCCGGCTTCCACGCTGCCCATTACTTGACTTTTGCCTCCTAGGCTGATGCAGACTCTTTTTGGAGCCGATTAAGTTGGCTCCACCCCTCAGAGCCTGCTAAACCTCCGATTCGGCCTAAACCGGTCTCTCCACTGATCGTGGTGGAACCAAGGCCCAAGCAGCCTGTGGGAGGGGCGCCTTCTAAGGAAGATAGACCAGTCACTGGGCTTCCCCTTCGTCCTTTGGTCACTGTCACCCCAGACTGCCCTCAGCGGGTCGAAGGTGACCTGGGCAGTCGACCGTTGTATTCGGATTTCTTGGATTCGGATGAGACTGGCCTAAGTTCTCATCCTGGGGATGATGAATCTGCCGGTGGATTAGAGACGGAAGAAGGTCCTTCGTCCTTTCAGGGCATTCTTCGCCTCATCTCTGAGTCTACAGGGATGCCCTGGAACCTATCCAGAAAAAGGCGGAGTACCCTCTCATGGACATCCTCAAGAGAGGGGAAGCCCCGACTGAGGCTTTTCCTGTGGCCGTGGCCATAGTTGGCCCGGCCTTAGAACTTTGGCAGCGCCCTGCCTCCTGTCCAGCTCCGTCTGCCTGTGTGGCCCAGAAATGTGCGGTGCTGATATGGTCCCTTTTCGGGATTCACAGAGCACCCTTCGGCCGAGAGCCTGGTGACCGCCTTTGTGTTCCGGCATACTGGCAGTTCTGCCAATACTGAATGACCTCTCGAAAAAGAATCCAAACTCTTGGATCATTTGGCTCGAAATGTCTATGTGGCTTCATCTTTAGGCCTTCGTCAGGCAAGTTCGACCGTCATGGCACAGTTCTCCCATGCCCTCTTGGGGTCTTCGGATGAAGTCCTCGCACACCTCCCCGCGGATATGCAGACCACGGTCAAGCAGATCAGGGATCAGGGCTGGGCTGTTGCCAAACAGCAGCTTCAGACAGCCCAGGACATTGGGGATTATTGTGCCCGCTCGATGGCAGGCACAGTTGCCTCTCATCACAGGGTTTGGCTCAGACTCTCCTCTTTTCCGGCAGATACTCAGCACAAACTAGCTGATGTGCCTTTCCTGGGCACTGACCTTTCAGCCCAGGTGTGGCTAGTCACTGTCAGCATATTGAGCAGTCCAGTGCCACCTTGGACTCTACTTCTGCTAAAGATTCTTTGGGCAAGAAACAGCAGAAGAAGCCTTTTTGTCACTCCCCTGCGGCACAGCAACCCTCCTTTCAAGGAGGACAGCAGCAGCAGGCTCAGGTTTGGTGCCCCCGGCCCTCCCTGGCCCGTATAGGAGGCCAAGTTTCAGGTCCTGAATCCTTCTCCTTCAAGCCTGGTCAGTGACAGGTTGGGGTGCTGCCACCCCCTCTTCCGTCACGCCAGCTCTGGGTCCTCCTGTGGGGGTCCGGCTCTCGCCACTTTCTTTCCGCCTGGTCCGTTATTACCACGGACAGGTGGGTTTTGGAAGTGGTCGGTCAGGGACTGCCTCTGGAATTCGAGCAGCACCCTCCAGGCCAAGCCCACGCCCCTCGGGAGGAAAGAGTATCCGTCCATATTCGGTCGGCTGTCCAAGACGACATTGCTCAGCTCCTTCTCAGGGAGGCAGTAGCTCTAGTGGCGGATGCTCCAGCAGACCCAGGCTTTGTCTCCAGATATTTCCTGGTGCCTAAGCGGGTGGGGGTCTGGCGCCCTATTCTAGATCTGCATGACCTAAATCAGTATCTCGGGCCATGCAGCTTCAGGATGGTAACTCTGTCCCAGATAATACCATCCCTGGAGCAAAACATGTGGTTCTGTTCTGCTCACTGGATCTCCAAGACGCGTTCTTTCACGTCCTAGTCCGTCCCACCAGCGGTTCCTCCACTGCAGAGCAGAGGGAACCTTATACGAGTTCCGAGCAATGCCTTCGGCCTGTCATCGGCCCCACGGGTCTTCACCAAATGCATTGCAGTGGTGGCAGCCCGCCTCGGGGGGGGGGGGAGGAGTTAAAGTATACCCCTACCTCGAGGATTGGCTCTTAGCCGGTTTCATCCAGCAGGAGGTGGAGAGGTCCAGGGACCTGGCCCTCCAGACCTGCTCCCACCTCGGCCTCCTTATCAACGAGGCTAAGTCGGAGATTGTGCCTTCTCAGGTGATGTTTCATCTGGGCAGAGCTCGACTC
Source organism: Neoceratodus forsteri (assembly GCA_016271365.2). Classification (NCBI taxonomy): domain Eukaryota; kingdom Metazoa; phylum Chordata; order Ceratodontiformes; family Ceratodontidae; genus Neoceratodus; species Neoceratodus forsteri. Next base: position 1,379,839,541 of record CM057449.1, on the reverse strand, counting down.
TCGCTGAGCCAGAGCCCGGCTCCTGGCGGACAGGGCGGTGATGTTCTCCTCCTTTGCCCGATCATTTCTGGTTGGGCAATTGCGCCCTGCCTGTGACTTTCTGCACCTTCTGGGTTACGTGGCGGCCTGCACCTCTGTGGTCTTTTGGGCCCGGTGGCGTATGTGCCCCTTCAGTGGAAGCTGGCCGCCCAGTGGACTCAACGCCTAGGTCACTGCGACCAGCTGATCACTGTAACCCAGAAGATGTGGAACGCTGTCCAGTGGTGGACCATCCTAGACCAGTTGCAGGAAAGGATCCAGTTTGTTTGCCTTGATCCGACTGTCATCCTCTCGACTGATGCTTGTCTCTTGGGCTGGGGACCCCACTTGGGGGACAACAGGGCCCACGGGTTCTGGACCCCCGAGGAGTACCATTTCCACATCAACCTGTGGGAGCTCAGAGCGGTCAGACTGTCAGCGTTTGCTCCTCAGGTTCAGGTTAAAATGGTTCAAGTCCAGAAGGACAACACAACGACCATGTACTACCTCAGCAGGCAGGGTGGCATGCTTTCCGCATCTGGACACTCATGAGCTGACTGGAGGTGGATCTTCTACCTGTCCATGTTGCAGGAGCCTAGAATCAACTGGCGGATGCTCTCAGCTGCATAAGTGAGACATCCCACGAGTGGTCTCTCCATCCAGAGGTAGCTCAGTCTGTTCTCCTACTGGGGCAAACCGATGGTGGAACTGTTTGCCTCCAAGGAAAATGCCATCCTGAGGCTGTTTCATGCCTACCACCCCTCAGCAGGGCTCACTGCAGGGGGATGCCTTTCTCGAGGCTGTGGACCCCAGGCCTCTTCTACGGATTCCCTCCATTTCCTTTGATCCACAAGGTGCTCCTCAAGGCGAGGAGGGACAAGGTGATGGTGATCCTGGTAGCCCCAGATTGTCTGCACCAGTTCTGGTATCCAGATCTCCTCAGCCTCAGCAACTGGCCCCCGGGGTGACTTCCCACACACCCGGACCTGAACCGAATCAGTCAGGGGAAGGGTCTCCACCCGGACCTTCAATCCCTTCTCCTTGACAGTTTATCTGAGCGGCTAGAGTTCCAGGGTTTAGGTGTCTCTGAGGATGTACTGTAGTGGAAGCATCCAGGAAGTGTTATGCCTTCAAGTGGAAAAGGTTTTCATTTGGTATTGGGGAAACTGTCTGGACCCTCTGTCCTGCCCAGTGGCTAACATTCTAAACTACCTTTGTTCGCTCTCCAAAGGGGGGTCTTCAGTCATCGACCCTTAGGGTGCACCTGGCAGCTGTCTCTGCTTAACGGGCGCGGGCCGGTCAGCAGACATTGGTGCAGGAGACAGTGGTCGGGTGCTTTTTCAAAGGCCTGGATCACAGATCCCTCCAGTGCGTGAACTTCCACATCCATGGGATCTACTGCTGGTCTTGGCACAGCACATGGGCAAGCCATTCAAGCCAATGCACAAGTGTGAGTTGCCACACTTGTTGTGGAAGACTGCCTTCCTGGTGACTATCACATCTGCTAGAAGGACAGGGAAGTTCAAGGTGCTCTCGGTGGACTCCCCTTATCTGGTCTTCCACAGGGACAAGGTTGTACTGCGCCCCCACCCGAAATTCCTTCCGAAGGTGGTATCTGTTTCACCTTAACCAGGTGTTGACTCTGGCAGTGTACTACCCCATTTACACTTCGGGAGCCGAGTACAGGTTCCATACTTTAGACCTGAGACAAGCTCTCTCCTATTATGAGGAGAGGACAGCGGATATTTGGGGAGAGGTTCGCCAGCTATTTGTCACCTACGCTGATGCCAGTTCTGGCAGACCTGTAGCAAAAAGGATGATCGCAAGATGGATTGCATCTTGCATAAGTTTATGCTGCGAGTTGGTGGGTAAGGAGCCTCCCAGAGGGATAAGAGCTCATTCCACCAGTCATACTGCTGCATCGGTGGCTGCTTCCAGGGACATCCCGATACAGGAAATCTGTTGGGCTGCTACCTGGAAGTTAGCAAACACCTTCATCACCCATTACCACATCGACCTTGAGACACGCTGGGATGCTGGTTTGGGGCCTCAGTTCTCCAATCTCTGTTCCCAAGTAAGTATTGAGGGGTGTGCACCTTGCCTCCCTCCTCCTTCCAGAGAACTGCTAGGAGTCTGCCAAGAAGTGTGGATGAAAAACATATCCACGTCCCTAGAAAAAGAGGTTACTCTCCTGTAACAGTAGTTCTAGGAGTGGTATATGTTCATCCACGTGGACCCACCCGACCTCCCTGGCTGCAGTGCACGCACCTGGCTTCCATTGGGCTAAGATCTGGTGTCATGGGGCGGAGCCGAGGGTTATACCACCCGGTTTGGGTAGGAGGAGCCAGCTTGAAGACCTTTCAGCAGATTTAAAGGGGAAAGGGACAATGCCAATAAGTGTGGATGAACAACACATACCACTACTAGAACTACTGATCTTCTTCGGGATACAGCTCTTGCAGCAGGTTACACCATTAGGACTGAAGCCGCCAGGCGTCGGGACCCCATGGAAATCTTCTAGCTAGCAGTCTTCAGCGGGGACCGCCTCCGACGTCGGTCCCGCCCCCGTCAGGCGTAGTACATAAGGAGGTGGTCCCGCCAAAATCCTCAGTTCTTTCCCGCCGTCTACTTTGCATGTCTCGACCTCTCGGTTAGTCTAGCGCTCGACGACCAGGAAAACTTTCAATCCTTACAAATTCAACTCTCTTTAGTTGTTTTTCGTCTGATGTCCTCTCCAACTTCAGTGGAGAGCCATTTTTTGAAGTGTGCCTGTGGAAAGCAGATTCCTTCTAAAGACCTCATTCAGCCATGCTCGTTGCCTGGGCCCAGACCATGACACCCAGGCTTGTCCCTTCTGTCAGGGCTTTAACAGCCGTACAAGAATCCGCCGACAGAAGGCCCTCCAGGCTTGCCTCCTCGAAGAAAAGCTTAAGGCCATGGAAGCTTCCTCCAGAGGGGAATCTTCAGGGAAGTCACATAGGCACCATGAGAAGCACTGGGAGAAAGTGAGACCCAGATCCCCCTCCAGGGCCTCGGACTCCCGCAGCTCCGGCTCCAGGTCGGACCGCTTTCCGTCGAGGACCCACTCTCAGCCTCCCCCGGTTGTGGTCAGATCGGTCAGTGGTTCCTCTGCTCTGCGGCCTGCCAAAACCTCCAGGCCCGCTTCTTCGGCTAAGGCCTCGTCCAGGTCTGGGGAGTCCCACAAGTCGTCCTCCCGGCATTCGGTCCTCGACGTCCGGTCAGTCTCCCTACCGCCGCCACCCCAGCACAAGACCAAGGAGCTGACCTCCCTTAAGCGGACGTCGGACCAGTCGGTCCACCCGACGTCGGCCAAGGTACACACACACACTCCAGGGAGTCAGCGTCCGTTCATCACCAGTCGCCGGTCAGGCATTCGACCCCCCAGGACGCTGGCGGGTGGACCAGCATCAGATACCGCAGTCAGGAGGACCACACCTCCGCCTACCGACGTCGGTCGGGAGGCGCTGTCGGAGGAGGAGTCTGCCCAGCCCAAAGACCAGGCAGGTGATCCCGGACCCGACAAACTCCCACGGGAACCCCTCTCCAGAACCAGAGACCCCCGGGAGCAGAAGCCCGGCCCCGGCGACAGGCCACCGGCGTCCGGTCCGTCGTCGGGTCTAAACTTGTCAGAAGTGAAGGAGCTCTTCACCTTCTGGTGGGACACCATTAAAAAGGATGTGGTCACCATGCGGCCTCCTCCCGTGCCCGCTGCACCCCTGACGCCTGCACCCCCTCCTTCACCCAGGGGGTCAGCAGGAGGAGCACCTCCCCCAGGAGCCGCAGCACCTCCTAGGGGTAGATTTTGGAGAAGAGAAGGCCTCCGTTAAGATCCTCTTCAGGGTCACCCAGCCCCAAGAGACCCAGAAGATGTCTGTATTCACCGTCCACGGAGGGTTCCGGATCTGACATTTCTGAATGCTCCAGGTCTCCTTCACCGATCCCCTCTCCGGACCCACGCAACCTCCCTAGGTCGTCTCCGGATGACCCCTCATTCTCTGAAATAATGAGGCATATTCAGGAGAACATGGGATGGGATGCCGAGGAGCTTGACCCCGAAAGACTACGCCTTGCCCGCTGCCTTCGGCAAAAAGACCCCAAGCCTGTGGTAGTGCCACCCTTGGTGGACACCTTTGTGGACGTCACCAAGGCAGCGTGGAAGCGTCCACATTCGACCCCGGCAATGCCAAAGAAGGCTGATTGCCTGTACAAGGCCCCGAGGGAGGACCAGTACCTGGCTAACCATCCTCTGGCCGACTCCCTGGTCATTACAGCCTCTCATGACCGGTCTCAGAAACCGCAACATTTGAGCACGCAGCCACCGGACCCGGAATCCAAGCAGTTGGAAGCGCTGGGCAGGCGCACGTATGCGGCTGCGATTTGCGCCATTAGATCTTTGAATTACCTCACCCACATGGTTAAGTTCCAGAGCACGTTCTGGGAACAGGGACAGGATCTGGCGGAGAAACTGCCAGACGGTGGCCAAAAGGAGGAACTCTTGCAACTACTCCGTATGGGTTCAAACGTGGGGACCCAGGTGCTCAGAGCCGCATACGACTCTGCAGACTCTTCGCCAGAGCGGCAGCCTCTAGGGCATGTTCTCCAGAAAACTCATGGCTTCGTGTTCTGGGTTTACCCCGGACATCCAGAAAAATATCATGGACGCTCCTTACTATGGCGAAGTTCTGTTTGGTGAAGCCTCGGAAAAGGTGATCAAATTGCAGGAAGCCGGGAAGGCTATTGGATCTGTCCATGCCATGTACAGATCTAGACTTAGTTCCTTTCATAGCAACCAGAGTCGCTTTCGCAGCCGGACCCAAAGGCAACAACCTTGTTCCGGCCAGCAACAGAGGGGCTCCTTTTCTCGGAAAGCCCAGGCTAAGACATCCTCAGGAAGAGGCCAGCGAGCCACCAAGTCGGCCCAACCTGCAGAATCCAATGCTGCCACAGCATGACTCCTTCCCGGCCCCACCCCTCCTCGCGATCAACGGGAAACGAAGGTCGGGGGTCGCATCGTGGACCACCTGCCAGGGTGGCAGTCTGTCACCACAGACAGGTGGGTGCTACAGTTGGTCAAAAAAGGCCATTATATAGAATTTGTAGACAACCCTCCCACAAGGCCTCCTCTCCCGTTATTCGGGTCAGCACGCCCTGCTCATACGGCAGGAAGTGCTCACGCTGCCTCACAGAAAGAAGCTTGAGCACGCCCAGGGAACCAGAGGAGCAGGATACTATTCACACTTCTTCCTGGTTCCAAAGAAAACAGGGACCTCCGTCCAATCTTGGACCTCAGCGACCTCAATATGTCGGTCATTTACAAGCGCTTCCGCATGGTGACCCTTCCGGGACTAATCCCCATGCTGAAGAAGGACGCTTTGTTGGCATCCTTGGACATGCAGGACGCTTCCCTGCACATCCGTATTGCTCAAGCGCATAGGAGGTTCATGCGCTTCGAGTTTCTCGGCCGCCATTATCAGTTCCGAGCGCTTCCTTTCGGGCTGTCATCCGCACCCAGGGTATTCACCAAGTGCGTGGCAGTTGTGTCAGCGTCTCTGAGGAGACAGGGCCACTATGTGTTCCCATACCTGGACGACTGGCTTCTCATGGCATCCTCCAAGGAGGCATTGCTGATGGCCATTCAGCATACTCAGGCCCTGTTTCAGTCTCTGGGCATCTTAATCAACTACGAGAAGTCTCTCCTGGCATCGTCCCAGAATCTGCAGTTTATAGGGGCAGTTCTGGACACTTGTCAAGGGGAAAGCTTTCCTTCTTGAAGACAGAGCGGAACGCATCCGATCCCTCATAAGGGACCTATCAGCGAAGAAGACCGTCCCAGCCAGATTGGTCCTTCGCCTGCTCAGACACATGGCTGCAGCCATTCCTACAGTCCCGATGGAAAGACTCCACATGTGAGTAACTCAGTGGATGTTAAGAGTGCAGTGGGACCAAAAGCAAGACCATCTGCAGCATCCAGTCAGAATCACGAAGGCCATGATTCGGGACTGGCAATGGTGGCTAGATCCGGGATCCCTCTCTGGGGGGGTTCCCTTCACAGCGCCGTCCCAGGTGATGACACTCTCCACAGACGCCTCAGGGCTGGAGTGGGGAGCACACTTGAACGGGGTGAGGTCTCAGGGAACATGGACTACCCAGGAATCTCATCTCCATATCAACATACTGGAGATGAGGGCGGTCCTTTACGCCCTGCAAGCCTTCCAGTCGGAGATTCCACCGAGTACTCTCCTGTTAGACAGACAATGCTGCGGTGATGTATTACCTCAACAAGCAAGGAGGCACACACTCCTACCCCCTTTGCAGGGAGGCCATGAGGGTGTGGGAATGGGTAATACGATACGGCGCAAACCTCATTGCAGTTCACGTGTCCGGGGTGGACAACACTGTCGCAGACAGCCTGAGTTGTTCCCAGGCCAGAGTCCACGAGTGGGAACTTCTACAGGAGGTGGCAGAGGATCTGTTTTACAGATGGGGCACTCCAGAATTGGAACTATTCGCAGCCCTATCCAACGCAAAACTGCCCAATTTTTGCTTGCTAAATCCAGGGCCTGGTGTTTTCTGGCGAGTTGCGTTGTCCCTCTCCTGGGCGGGCAGATTTCTCTACACCTTCCCTCCTTTCCCGTTGATCCAGAGAGTCCTTCTCAAACTTGCAGGGAGTATGCAACGCTTATTTTGATAGCGCCTTTTTGGCCCAGGAAAATTTGGTTCCTGCTTCTGAATCGGTTGTCCCGGGAACCTCCGCTTCCCTTGCCGATCAGCTCCCACCTGTTGTCTCAGGAGGAGGGTTCACTAGTCCACCAGGACTTACATTCATTGAACCTACATGCCTGGCTCCTAGAGACATAGCCATGATGCGACACGGGGTCTCACAAGAGGTGGCAGACGTGCTTTCTGCCGCCAGAAAACCGACAACACATGCAGCATACGCCATGAAGTGGCGCAGGTTTTGCCTGTGGACTCAAACATGTGGTTTCTCGCCCTTAGTGTCCTGAGAAGCTGGTTCTGGAGTACCTGCTTTCCCTTTTTTCAATCCAGGCTAGCTTACTCCTCGATCAAAGTGCACCTTTGTGTAATCTCAGCTTATCATGCCCCCATAGGTCATTGCATGGTGGCCCAGTTGGACCCTACTCGTGCCTTTCTAAGGGGTGTCCTCCACCTTAGGCCGCCCATTAAGGATCCCGTCCCTCCTTGGGATTTGCCCTTCGTCCTGGAGCAGCTTACACTGCCACCTTTTGAGCCAGCCGCGGATTGCAAGCTACGTTTTCTGTCATGGAAAATGTTTTTAGTTGCTGTTACTTCGGCGAGAAGAATCTCCGAATTACACACTCTCATGTGCAAAGAGCCTTATTTAATTTTCCACCAGGATAGGGTATCCCTGAGGACAAATCCTAAGTTCCTGCCTAAGGTGGTTTCAGCCCTTCCTCTTAATCAGGACATCGATTTACCAGTGTACTTTCCCAAGTACACCAATCGAGGAGAAGCACTGCTTCATACCCTGGATGTTCACAGGTGTCTCAGATATTATCTGACCAGAACCAAACAGCACCGGAAAGTGGAGCAGCTGTTCGTATCCTTCGCTGAGAGGATGAAAGGGGCCCCCGTTTCTGTTTCTGTTAAGACAAACTTAGAAAACCCTTGCCAGGAGCGGTCAAGGGCCATTCCACCAGAGGAGTGGCTACCTCCTTTGCAGCACTGAAGAATGTGTCCACTTCAGCTATCTGTGCTGCAGTCATCTGGAGCTCGGTGCATACTTTTATCAGGCATTATAGCCTGGACATCGCCTCAAGGCAAAGGGCTGGTTTCGACCTAGCCGTCCTACAGGGACTTCTGTCTTAGGCTCAGAAGGGGTCTTAATCTCCGTCTTTCCTCCTCCCAGTGGCTTTATAATGTTGCCATTGCTTGGGAATCCGTCCTAATGGTGTAACCTGCTGCAAGAGCTGTGTCTCGAAGAAGATAGTACAGTTACATAAGCACTTACCGCAACAGTAGATCTTCGAGAACAGCTCTTGCAGCAGGTGCCTTCCCGCCCACCATTCCCCCTTGGAGGGAGTAGGTTCTAACCTAACAACCATCCTTCGGATTGGAAAGATCTGTCCTTAGTCTTGGCCATCTGATGGCGGGCCCTCAGTCTCCTCTTCTGATGTCATCCAGCGGCCGGAAGTCTCCAGCGGAGAACTGGGATTCTGGCGGACCGCTCCTTATGTACTCCCTGACGATCGGGGAAGGACTAATGTCGGAGGCGGTCCCCGCTGAAGACTGCTAGCTAGAAGAGTTCCATGGGGTCCTGACACCTCGCGGCTTCAGTCCTAATGGTGTAACCTGCTGCAAGAGCTGTTCTCGAAGATCTACTGTTACAATAAGTTCTTACGTAACTGTACTTTACAGGTGAGTAACCTGTTTTTTTGATTGCTGTCACTTCAGCTTAAAGAGTTTGAGCTGCGGGCTCTAGTTTGTAGCTAGTCTTACTTGATTTTCCACAGAGACCATGTGACTCGGCTGACCAGTCCTTCTTTTCTTCTGAAGATGGTTTTGGAACTCGTACTAAATCAGAATGTTGAACTGCCGGTGTTTTACCCTGACCACTCCAACAGGGGGGAGTATCTCCTGCACACCCTTGATGTGCACAGGATTCTGAGATATTATGTCTCAAGGACTGAGGAGGTTCGCAAGTCGAACCAACTTTTTGTAGCCTTTGCTCCTAACTGCCAGGGCAAGGCTATTTCCAGACCGACCCTGTCTAGATGACTGCCTAATTGTATTCACTACATTTACTAGAAGTACAAAAAGCCCCTTCCGTTGATGGTGAAGGGCCACTCAAATATGGGAGTGGCCACTTCCACTGCCTTCTTCTGGAATGTGTCCACTGCGGACACATGTGCAGTGGCTGCTTAGTCCTCTGTCTACATTTTCATGAAGCATTACAGTCTGAACATTGCTTCTAGGCGCAGGGCTGGCTTTTGTCTAGCAGTCCTGCATGGTCTTCCATCATTAGTTATGTATAGTTGGCAGACATTTTCCTCTTCCTGGAACCTCGTGGCCAACTCCTCCTTTTTTACTTGACTGCTTGGTATTCAGTCTTACTTGTGAAGATCTACTGCAGGAACCGTCTTGAAGTAAGATATAGCAGTTACGTAAGAACTTGCCATAACCGTAGATCTTCGAGAGAGGTTCCTGCAGTAGATCTAGATTTCCCACCCACCTTCCCCCAGCTCCTGTGTTACTTCTTTCTTCCCTTCCCAGGACTTTGTTTCATCCAAGGCTCATGGCACCAGGAGTTTCCACTTCTTTTTTCTGCTTCCTCTTTAGAGGTTTCCAGTGGAAGAACTGGAGTGTGGGCGGGGGATCACACCCTTTTTTATAGTTGCACTGACGTCCGTCACATGACGCTGGGGGTGGTGGTCTCCGCTGATTGCTAGCTGCAGTTTTGCCATGTGGTTCTGACGTCAGGGGGTGCAGTCCTATTTGTGAAGATCTACTGTTACAGTAAGTTCTTACGTAACTGCTGTATTCCTGTATAAGGATACAAACTAGTACATTTCTCATACAGGATTACAGAAAGCACATAAGTAACAAGCTTGTTGGCCACTAAAATTAATATAGAGAACATAAACTATTATATCCTGTGGTCTTATGCTTCCCCCTCAGTTTCAATGAATGTCTTAAAGTAAAGAAACAATCAGACTCCTCAAGTCCCCATGGTGAATTAGCAAGCTGCCAAGAAGATTGAATCTCAGTTGTTCTGTATCCCATCATAGTCCATTACTCAGAAATTAGTCCTCAGTTTCTGAGTCAGAGTGGGCTAACTCGGGTTATCTTTTCCAACTTTGGAATTCCCCCTCCACCTTTTCAGGTCATCTTCCTGTGGACTGTGGGTTGCTGAACTGCCATGATTTGCTCCCATAGACAACTCGAAGTCGGTCCGGCAAGAGAAATGAATGGACCACTCCTAGCATCCGCAGACGTTACCACACTGCATCAAAACTCTTTCTTCTAGGAGCATGGATATGTTGTTCATCCACACTCATTGGCATGTCCATTTCCCTTTAAATCTGGCAGGAAAGTCTTCAAGCTGGCTGCTCCCACCCACCTGAGAGGTAAATACCTTGGCTCTGCCCCATGACGCCAGATCTTCCTTTCCGCTGGAAGAATCGGGTTCCCTCGTGCTAACTTTAGCCATTGTAGGCCTTGGATTTGCATTGTCTGTTTTTACAGAATTTATCTCTCAAACTCGTCAGTTTTCGATTCTGATAATAGCGCATCGGATATGGAGGACAAGTCATCCCCTGGATTTCGCTGGTGTACGTGCGGCCAGAAAATGTGCACCGATACCCACCTTACCTTCGTGTACTGCCTAGGTGTCTGTCATGACACCACCACCTGTACCTTTTGCTTGGCTTTCCATCCCAACGCCCTTGAAGAGTCCATGGCGCTACTAAGCTGGGGAGACTGGAGAAAAGGACCTGCCGATGAAATCGAAAGAAGCGAGGTGGGCGGTTTCTGCGGCCGGGGGGATCCACCGAGCAGCTAGAGCAGATGAGAGCCTTCGAAGAAGAAGCTGCCCAAGCTTCGTCCAGCCGAAGTTTCATTGTGCCTCTCAACCTCTGTTCTTCCTTCACAGGTTTCTTCAGGGAGATGTGCCAGTCTCTCCCCACCAGGGGTGAGGCGCCCTCGGGCTCGCACTCCTCCTGCCCTCGGAAGAGGGACATGGATCCAATGTCTTCGAAAAGGAGACATGCTTGGGACCGAGAGAGGTCAGAGTCCCAGGACACTGCGACCTTGACTTCGGTCGAGATTGTTTCCTTGGGCGCCGGCTTCACGGATCTTCCGTCTGGCCAGGCAGAACCAGAGGATTCGGCTGATCTGGCCGAGATTGTTCTCGGGCCGATTTCCCCGAATCCAGTCGATGATTCTTGAGAAAGGACCCTGGTCCTTTCTTTCCCCAATGACGAGACGCTTCTTTCGGGTGTCCCCATCATGGGAATTGATCTGGAGCATCTATTTTCCCCGAGCCCAGTTTCTCACGATCCTGGCTGACCCCATCGGTCTCGATCGAGAACTCTGTCTCCTTCTTCGGCGGGAAAACCGCCATTCAAAAAAGAGGCACCGCTACAGGTCATCGTCCTTATCCTCCTCTGACGAGGAGAGGCTTCGTCGGAAACTCAGTCGACGCTATGAGGAGCTTATTTGGCAACGGCTGATTTTGGCCAGGCAGAAGCCGGCTACGTCGTCCACCCTGGCCCTTACTTGGCCTGTGTCTCAAGGGCCGACACAGACCCCTTCCGACCCGAAATCTTCGGATCTACTCGAGTGAGAGCTTGCAGCAGGCTATAACATTCAGGGACCATTCCGCAGGCACTAGGACCACATGGTGAAAACTTCTGCCAGCAGTGCCAGCAGGATCGCCCCCGACGCCGCACCGCTCGACGTCGGTCAGGATACAAGAGGGTGGACCAGCTCAACTCAGTTCTTTCCCCGCCACTGCATCACGCACGGAAGCCAGCTGCTACCTGTGATTCTCTGCGCGAAAAGAATTTCTCCAAACAAGTCTTTTCGACGGTTTTGTCCATTTTTCCTTCTCCGCGGCTGACGTCTGTGCCACTGCCGTTGTTCGGTTCGGGTTTTTCCCGCGTTTTGGTGCCTTTGCCTCGGTGTTTGTCGCCGTTGGTACCGACATCAGTTCTTTTTCTTCCGCGGGTTTGATGTCTTCCCGGGCGCCTATCTCCTAACACCTTAACAAGTGCGAAAAGCGGCCGGCAAATTCGCTAAAGACAGACACTGGCGTGTGCCGCCCTGCCTGACCACGACACCACCAATTGCGCCGACTGCCAGGCTTTTACCAGCTGGACCTGCATTCTACGCCTGAAGGCCCTAAGGCTCACCTCTTGGAACAAAAGATGAACCTGCACTGCCTGAAGAGAAGAAAAAGGAAAGAAAAGTGACAGTAAGGAACGTAGTCGGTCTGGGAACCGGGTCCGGGCCATGTTGCGCCTCCCAAAAGGTCTGCCCTTCGGCTCTGAGAATCGCCCGGTTGTCTCAGGCCAAGGCCGCCCGCCTGAGGAGCAGCTGCTGGTCAAGGTGACCCACTAAGAGTCATCACCAAGTCCGTGGGGTACCTGCCTCGCCCTACCCAATATGGCACCGGGCGCCTGCCAGCGCTCCAGGAGGTTAAGTGACTTTCAGCTCTTGCACGCCTCGCCTGTTCCTGCACAGACGCCGTGTGAAGGGGCTATGGACCCGGGCGGTCATTGTACTGCCGATGTCCCTGCCGCCCAAGTCCTCCTCCCCTGGACCCTCAGGAGAGTCTCCTTCACGTCCCCGCTGTCTGAGACTTCTTTCCCGCAGCGGGCGGCTGAGATCTTCTCCCAGGACGAGCGCAAACAGCTATTCTCATTTTGGTGGAGGCAGGTTCACAAGCGCACCTCCCCGTCGCCGGCCCAGACACCGGTACCGGATCCTGCGGGCGAACTACAGCCGGAGGGCGAGGCCTCACCATTGAGGTCCCCGGAGCGCTCGTCCCTTCGCCTCTTCCAGTGCTCGCTCCGCCTGAGTCAAGACCACCGAATGCCGCCCAGATTTCAATGACCGACGCCGATCCCGGTCTCGCATTAGAGCCCTTCGCACTGTGCGGGATCGCTCCCGACGTCTGTCTCCTGACCAACTTCGGTCACTGCTCCATCGCCAGTCTAGGGACCGGAGTCGGTCTTCGGACCATCGTCGGTCCACTGCACACCGACGTCGGCGTAGGCATGGTCATGGGATAGAGTCCGACTATTCTAAGTCGGATAGTCGATCCTCCTCTTTGTCGTCATCCTCTTCGTCTTCCCTCAGCCTCAAGCGCTCCCCTGAGGAGAAGGACCTGCCTCGGCTCAGCCCGAACGATCATCCCACGCTTATGGACGCCATGAGGCAATCCAGGCTTCCAATGAGTGGGACACGGAAGACCTGGACCGGAACGCCGAGATTGGCCAAATACCTGAGGCAGAAGGAGCCAAAGCCGTTGGTCATTCCTCCTTTGGTGGATACTTTCCAGGACCTGTCTAGATCCACCTGGATGCATCTAGCCTCCATCCCGGCAGTTCCCAAAAAGTCGGATAAGCTCTACAAGGCTCCGAGGGCGGAACCCTTTTTAGCGGATCAACCTCAGGCCGATTCATGTGTGATCATGGCTGCTCATAAGTCTCGACAGCTGAGGCACCTCAGCTCCCAGCCTCCTGACTTGGAGTCCCGTTACCTGGATCAGGTGGGGAAGAAAGTTTATGCTGCTTCCACCTGCTCCATTAGTTCCCTGAATTTCCTCACACATATGGTGCAGTACCAGAATGCGTTATGGGAACGGGGTCTTGAGCTGACACAGGCCATGCCAGACTCTGACAAGAAGACAGAGCTCCTGGCCCTTTTGCAGTCTGGCTCAGACGTAGGCTCTCATGTTCTGAGGGCCTCGTATGATACTGTGGATACGGCAGCCAGGGCGACCGCCTCTGGGGTATGTCTCCGGCGCCATGCCTGGTTGAGGCTTTCGGGCTTTCACCAGGATCTGCAGTCCGGTATCCGGGACTTGCCGTTCCATGGTGCCGTTTTGTTTGGGCAGGAGACGGAGTCCTTGATCTCCCGTCTCCAGGAATCGGGTAAGTCAGTCTGGTCGGTCCGCCAGATGTACCGTGGCGACCAGCGACGCTCCCATCGCCGTCGGCTTTTTCACAAGTCCTCAGGCTTCAGCCCGCGGATCCCAGCAAGGGCAGAGAGATGGCTTCCGCAGAAGATCCGGAAACCAGCAGTCTGGTGGACCTTCCGCCCGTGGGCCCAAGTCCTCCCAGGCCTCTCTCTCTCCCTACCCTCGGTTCTGCCCAGTGACTCCCTTCTGCCCCCTCCCCCCCCCCGTGGTCAGACGTCCAGGGGGAGCCGGTTGGAGGCCGCTTCTCCCTTCATCTCGAAGGGTGGAGCTCTGTTACCACAGATCAATGGGTCTTGGACGTTATTCGGAGAGGACACACGTTGGAGTTCAGAGTTTCCTCCGCACACTCCACCAAAGCTCTCCAGTTATCCTCCTTCTCACATCCCACTCTTGGAAGGGGAAATTCAGGCTCTCCTGCAAAAGAGGGCAGTAGAGAGAGTTCCTAGGGAGCAGCGGGGTCAGGGGTTCTACTCCCATTTTTTCTTGATCCCAAAAAAGACGGGGGACCTTCATCCCATTCTGGATCTCAGTCCGTTAAATCTCTTTATAGAGTACAAAAAGTTCAGGATGGTGACTCTTCAAGGTCTCCTCCCTCTGCTGCACCAAGGGGATTGGCTCTGTTCTCTCGACATGCGGGATGCATACATGCATATTGGGGTCTTTCCTCTCCACAGGAAGTTTTTGAGGTTCCACTTCCAAGGGGAGCATTTTCAGTTTCGGGTGCTCCCGTTCGGCCTCTCTTCCGCTCCGCGAGTCTTCACCAAATGCCTAGCAGTGGTAGCTGTGGCTCTGAGGCGGTTGGGGCATTATGTATTCCCTTACCTCGACGACTGGCTTCTCACGGCCCCGTCAAGGGACGGCCTCTTACGCTCCCTCGGAGACACCTATACTCTATTCCGAGAGCTGGGGATCACCCTGAACTTGAAAAAGTCATACCCAGAACCCAGCCAAAAGATCTCCTTCATAGGAGCGATCCTGGACTCGGTCCAGGGCGTGGCTTTTCTCCCACAGGACAGGGGGATTCACCTGCGAACTTTGGAACAGATATCCATAGCACCTCGGGTACAGGCCTGGAACTTCCTCAGTCTATTGGGGCATATGGCGGTGGCCATTCCCGTCACACCTTTGGCCCGCCTCCACATGAGAGTCCCACAATGGATGCTCAGGGTGCAGTGGGATCAATGCTGCGACGACCTGGACACTTTAGTCAGGATTTTGGAGCCAGTCAGGAGAACCTTGCTTTGCTGGTTAGACCCCAGCAATCTAGAGAAAGGGGTCAGCTTTCATCCGGAGTCGCCAGGTCAGACTCTAACGACGGACGCATCGGACCTGGGTTGGGGGGCTCACCTGGGTGTTCATCAAACGCAGGAGGTTTGGTCACCCAGGGAACGGTCCCTCCACATCAATGTGCTGGAAATGCGAGTGGTCCTCTACGCTCTTCAGGCTTTTCGAGAGGACCTGGTACCCGGCCCTCTTCTAGTTCAGACGGACAACATGGCAGTCGTCTTTTATATCAACAAGCAAGGAGGCACCCATTCCTATCCTCTTTGCCGGGAGGCGATAAGAGTCTGGTACTGGGCACTGGAACGGGACATACTTCTTTTTGCCATGCACGTCCCAGGCGTCCAAAACAAGTTGGACGACAACCTCAGCAGGTCGCGGGCCAGAGCGCACGAGTGAGAATCGCTTCAATCCGTAGCGGATCAGCTCTTCGGAAGGTGGGGCCTTCCTGAGCTGGATCTCTTTGCGTCACCACGCGACGCCAAACTGCCACTGCTTTGCTCGCAAGAGCACGCGCCTGGCACTTTTTGGCCAGACGCGTTATCTCTTTGCTGGGCAGGGAGGTTTCTTTATGCCTTTCCGCCCTTCCCTCTCATTCAGAGGGTTCTGCTTAAACTACAGGCAGAGGGGGCTCGGATGATCCTTGTGGCCCCCCATCTGGCCTCAACAGATTTGGTTCCCACTCCTGCAGCGGCTGTCCCAGGAACCTCCAATCCCGCTGCCCATTTGCTCGCAGCTCCTGTCCCAGGATCAGGGGTCTCTGGTTCACCCGGATCTCAGATCCCTGCACCTTCATGCTTGGCTCCTCCAGACATAGCTAGGAACAGATATGGGGTTTCCCCGGGAGTGGCTGAGGTCTTGGCGTCCGCAAGAAAGCCCTCTACCCGCTCCACTTACTCTATGAAGTGGAAGCGTTTTTGTCTTTGGGCCTTGCCGCAACGTTTGATCCTGTCACATGCTCTGTGAACTCCACTTTGCAGTATCTCCTCTCCTTGTACGAGAAAGGCCTGAGCTGCTACTCCATCAAGGTGCACATGTGGGCATTTTCCGCCTGTCATGCCCTCGTGGGAGAGAGGGCATTGGCGCAGTTAGACGTAGCCTGCGCCTTCCTTAGGGGAATTCTACACATGAGACCTCCCATTAGGGACCCTGTCCCACCCTGGGACCTCCTTTTTGTGCTGGAGAAACTCACCCTCCCTCGTTATGAGCCCACAGCGAGTTGTGAGCTGCAGTACCTTTCTTGGAAAGTTTGTTTTCTAGTTGCTGTTACTTCCGCTTGCAGAATTTCCGAGCTTCAGGCTCTGATGTGTAAAGAGCCCTATTTGGTTTTTCATAGGGAAAGAGTTCCCTCAGAACTCATCCTAAGTTTCTTCCCAAGGTGGTCTCGGAATTGACCCTCAACCAGTTGGTTGATCTTCCAGTTTATTTTCCTTCCCCTTCCAATAGAGGGGAGGCTCTTCTCAGGTTCCTGAGGTATTACCTCAACAGAACAGTTCAGTACCCTAAATCAGAGCAACTCTTTGTGGCTTTTGCACCACATCGCTTGGGTCAACCGGTGTCCAAGCAGACTATCTCCAAATGGATAGTCCGTTGCGTCTCGTTTTGCTACGAGCATCACAATAAACCCCTGCCGGGCCCGGTTAGGGGTCACTCCACCAGGGGAGTGTCAGCTTCTTTTGCCGCAATGCGGAATGTCACCATTCAGGACATCTGTACGGCTGCGACCTGGAACTCAGTGCATACCTTTATCAAGCATAACAGCTTGGATATCGTCTCCAGACGCCATGCTGGCTTCGGCCTAGCGATTTTGCAAGGACTTTTGTCCTGAGGGCATCTGGAGTCAGCATATTCCTTCTCCCGGGCTCTGCTACCTCTTTGCTATGGGACTGCTTGGGATTCAGTCCTAAATGTTATAGCCTGCTGCAAGAGCTCTCACTCAGAGTAAGATAGTACAGTTACGTAAGAACTTACCGTAACAGTAGATCTTCGAGTGGAGCTCTTGCAGCAGGCGCTGCTTCCCTCCCACCTTTCCCCTCGGAGTGTGCAGGTCTATTTTCTTTCCTTTCTAGATGGTAGGTTTCGCCTCTTTCTCTTGTCAGGCCTTCTGCTGGGTACTGGCGGGAGAACTGAAGTGGAGCTGGGTCCGCCCCCTCTTGTACCCTGACCAACGTCAGGGCGGGGCCGGCCCCCCCGCTGGTATTGCTGGCAGAAGTTTTCCCCATATGGTCCTAGTGCCTGCAGCATAGTCCTAAATGTTATAGCCTGCTGCAAGAGCTCCTCTCGAAGACCTACTGTTACGGTAAGTTGTTACGTAACTGTACTTTCCTCCACCTGTGGGTCCAGCCATTATTCCTAAGCCCATACTGGTCTCACCACCGATTAGGGTGGAACCACCGCCTAAGCAGCCTCTCTTGGGGGCTTGCTCAAAATTGGACCATCCAGACACTGGGCTTCCCCGACATCTATCCATCATGGTTACCCCTGACCGCCCTCTGCGTATCGAGGGGGACATAGGCGGGAGACCGCTGTATCCCGACTCTTCGGATTCGGATACCACCGATTTGCACTCCGATCCGGGTGATGAGGAGGTATTCTCGGCAGGCCTGGAGGAAGGTTCTTCCTCCTTTCAGGGCATCCTCTGCCTCATTTCCGATTCCACCGGAATGCCCTTGGAGTCTATCCAGAAAAAGGCGGAGTACCCCCTTACGGATATCCTTAAGAAGGGGGATATCCCGATGGAGGCCTTCCCAGTGGCTGAAGACATTACTGGTCCAGCCCTTAAGCTTTGGCAGCGTCCAGCCTCCTGCCCAGCACCATCTGCCCGTATGGCCCGTAAGTGCGTGGAGCCTATGGGATCCCTACTGGGATTCACAAAACATGCCTTGGCTGAGAGTCTGGTGACTGCTTCCATCTTTAGATGTGGTGGTAGCTTGGCCATCACCGACCGACCTCCGGATAAGGAGTCCAAGAACATGGACAGGATCCTTAAAGAACTAAGAGAGGTGGTGGCTGAACCTCTTGCTATCCTGTTTAGCCGATCACTAGAAACAGGGGAGGTACCCAAAGACTGGAGGATAGCAGATGTCCCCTTATACAAAAGTGGGAACAAAGAGGAAGCGGGGAACTACAGACCAGTCAGCCTCACCTCGGTAGTGGGGAAGATCATGGAAGCACTACTGAAGGAGAGATTGGTGGAACATCTGGTTGTCAATGGACTACAGGACCCAAGGCAGCATGGTTTCACCAGGGAAAGTCATATCAGACCAACCTCATTGAATTTTTGACTGGGTGACAAGGGAGGTGGATCAGGGGAGGGCAGTGGACATGGCCTATCTGGACTTCAGCAAGGCCTTTGACACTGTGCCACATAGAAGACTATTGCACAAACTGGGGAATATGGGTGTGGGCAGGACAGTAGTGCAGTGGGTAGGTAACTGGCTGGGCAGCAGGACACAGAGGGTGGTGTAAATGGCTGTCACTCCACAGAGGGAAGAGTGACCAGTGGGGTACCACAGGGATCAGTGCTGGGACCGGTACTATTCAATATCTTCATCAGTGACATTACAGGACCTAGAAGGCAGAATTTCACTGTTCGCTGATGACACAAAGCTCTGTAACAGAGTAGACACACCAGAGGGTGTAGACAGAATGAGAAGGACCGCAGAAACTTGAAGAATGGTCAGGGTTTGGCAGTTGAAATTCAATGCAAGGAAGTGCAAGATAATGCATATGGGGCACAAAACCCTGGCACAATATATCAGTTGGGGGTGAGGATATAGCATGCACCAAGCAGGAAAGGGATCTTGGGTTGTTATCTCTGACCTCAAGGCAGGAAACAGTGTGACAAGGCAGCAGGTAAAGCAAATAGGATGCTGGGATGCATAGGCAGGGCATCACCAGCAGGAAAAGGAAGTCCTAATTCCACTATACAAGACACTAGTGAGGCCGCACCTGGAGTACACTGTGAAGTTCTGGAGACCTTACCTACGTAAGGACATAGACAGGGTAGAGAAGGTTCAGAGGAGGGCAACAAAGATGGTGCATGGATTGCATCACAGGTCCTATGAGGACAGGTTGAAGGCACTGAACATGTACTCCTGGAGGAGAGGAGGAGATAGGGGATATGATAGAGACATACAAGTATCTTACAGGGAGGAACAGGGTGCAGGAATGCACTATTTTAAGTGAAAAGATGTTCCAGGACTAGAGGGCATGGGATGAAGTTGGAGGGAGGACGATTCAGAGGAAACGTGAGGAAGAATTTCTTCACAGAGCGGGTGGTGGACAAGTGGAACACCCTGCCAGAGGAAGTGGTGGGGGCTGAAACAATCACGGGATTTAAGAATGCATGGGATAGACATAAAGGAATTCTGGAGGTCAGGGGTAAGGGGCAGTAGACTTCCTGGAAAACATAAACTGAACTTACAAACTTAAATGGGCAGACTGGGTGGGCCATAGGCCCTTATCTGCCGACACTGTCTATGTATGGACCACTCTGCCCATAAGGTCTACGCGGCCCCTTCCTTGGGCCTTCGTCAGGCCAGTTCAGCTGTAATCATGGCACACTTCTCCCATGCCCTGCTAGGGTCACTGGATAAAGTACTTCCTCACCTCCCCACGGACATGCAGACCACGGTCAAGCAAGTCCATGATCAGGGCCGTGCTGTCGCCAAACAGCAGTTCCAGATGGCCCTAGACATCAGGGATTCTTGTGCCCACTCTCTAGCAGCCACAGTGGCCACCCGCCGCAGGGCTTGGCTGCAGTTATCCTCCTTTCCAACGGATACCCAGCACAAGTTAGCTGATATTCCTTTCCTTGGTATCGACTTGTTCGGCCCAGGAGTGGCAGGCCACCTTCAGCGTATTGAACAGTCCAGTGCCACCTTGGACGCCACCTCTGCTAAGGGTACCTTTGGCAAGAACCAGCAGAAGAGGAAGCCCTTTCAGCAGTCCTCCCCTGCGGTCAGGCAGCCCTCCTATCGAGGTCAGCAGCACCAACAGTAGCAGCAGGCTCAAGCTTGGCACCCTAGGCCCAAGCAGGGCCCTCAACAGCCCCATAAAGGAGGCCGAGGCGCTGGTCCAGGAGCTTCCTCCTCTTCTTCTAAGCCTTGCTCAGTGACGGTTTGGGGGTTGCCACCCCTACTCCCATCATGCCTGCCCTGGGTCCTCCCGTGGGGGTCGGCTCCACCACTTTCTTTCCGCCTGGTCCGATGTCAGTTTGGGCAGGTGGGTTCTAGAAGTGGTCGGGCAGGGACTGCCTCTGGAATTCAAGCAGCACCCGCCCAGCCAAGCCCCTCGGGAAGAAAGGATCTCTGCTCGCACATAGTCGGCTCTTCGAGACTACATAGCTCAGCTCCTCCACAAGGAAGCGGTAGCTCCAGTGCCGGATCCGCCTGTAGACCCAGGCTTCGTATCCAGGTACTTCCTGGTGCTCAAGTGGACGGGGCTTGGCATCCCCTCCTAGATCTCCACGACCTGAATCAGTATCTCTGGTCTCGCACCTTCCGGATGGTAACTCTGAACCAGATCATACCATCCCTGGAGCGAAACGTGGTTTTGTTCACTGGATCTGCAGGATGCGTTCTTTCACATCCCAATCCATCCATCCCACCAGCGGTTCCTGCGCTTCAGGGTCGTGGGGACCCTGTATGAGTTCCGAGCCATGCTGTTCAGCGTGTCATCGGCCCCGCGGGTCTTCACCAAGTGCATTGCAATGATGGCAGCCCATCTTCAGCGTCGAGGAGTTTGTTTCTACCCTTATCTCAACGACTGGCTTCTGGCGGGTTCCTATCTTCAGGAGATGGAGAGATCCAGGGATCTGGCTCTCAGAACCTGCTCTCAGCTTGGCCTCCTGATCAACGAGGCCAAGTCGGAACTCGTGCCGTCTCAGGTGATGGGCTTCATTGGGGCAGAGCTCGACTCTTGTCAAGCCAGAGCCTGACTCCCGGCGGACAGGGCGGAGATTCTTTCCTCCTTTGCCCGATCATTTCTGGTTGCGCTCTTGCGCCATGCCCGGGACTTTCTGTGCCTTCAGTGGTCCGTTGAGCCAGGTGGCACATGCGCCCCCTCTAATGGGAGCTGGCCGCCCATAGGACTCACGTCATGGTCAATTCGACCAGCTGATCACGGTAACCCACAAGACGTGGGGCGCTCTGCAATGGTGGACCATCCCAGAATGGTTGCAGGAAGGGATCCCGTTTGTCTGCCCCGAGCCGGCGGTCGTCCTCACGACTGATGCTTCTCTCATGGGCTGGAGAGCCCACATGGGGGACAACGGGGCCCACGGGTTCTGGACCCCCGAGGAGTCCTGATGCCACATCATCCTGTTAGAGCTCAGAGCAGTCAGACAGGCACTGTCAGCATTCGCTCCTCAGCTCCGTGGTCAAGTGGTTCAAGTCCAGACGGACAATACCATGAGCATGTACTACCTCAACAGAGTGACACGCATTCCCGTCTGCTGTGCAAGGAGACGCTCCGCATCTTGACACTCATCTGCCGGTTGGAGGTGGATCTCCTAGCCATCCATGTAGCAGGAGTCTCGAACCAACTGGTGGATGCTCTCAGCCACCTAGGCCAGACATCCCACGAGGGGTCCCTCCATCCAGAGGTAGCTTAGTCTGTTCTTCCATTGGGTCAAACAGTTGGTGGACCTGTTTGCCTCCAGGGAGAATGTCAAGCTGAGTCTGTACCATGCCCGCCCCCTCAGCAGGGCTCGCTGCATGGGGGTACCTTTTGGAGGCCATTGACCTCAGGCCTCCTCTACGCCTTTCCTCCATTTCCCTTGATCCACAAGGTGTTACTCAAGGTGAGGAGGGACAAGATGAAGATGATTCTGGTAGCCCTGGATTGGCTACGCCAATTCTGGTACCCAGATCTCCTCAGCCTTGGCTGCATGCCCCCGGAGCGGCTTTGCACATGCCCAGACCTGATATCATTAAACCAGGGGAAGGTCTTTCATCCGGACCTTCAGTCCCTGCACCTCACAGCCTGGTACCTGAGCGGCTAGAGTTCCAGGCTCTGGGTCTTTCCGAGGATGTCTACACTGTGGTGGAGGCATCTCGCAAGGAGTCTAAAAGGAAATGTTATGGCTTCAAATGGAAGAGATTTTCCATTTGGTGTCAGGGTAAGAGTCTGGACCTCTTATTCTGCTCTGTGGCCAACATTCTAGACTACCTTTGGTCTCTCTCCAAAGGGAGTCTGTGGTCTTCGACCCTTAGGGTGCACGTGGCAGCCATTTCTGCTTACAGGGCATGGGCCAGTCAGCCGACATTGGCACAGGCGACAGTGGTCGAGCGCTCCTTCAAAGGCCTGTATCACACATCCCCTCTGGTGCGTGAACCTCCACCTCCTAGGTGTCTGTTGCTGGTTTTGACAAAGCTCATGGGCAAGCCATTCAAACCCATGCACAAGTGTGAACTCTCACATTTGTTGTGGAAGACTGCCTTCCTGGTGGCTATCATGTCAGCCAAAAGGACAGGGGAGCTCCAGGCGCTTTCGGTGGACTCCCCTTATCTGGTCTTTCACAGGGACAAAGTTGTCCTGCGCCCCCACCCGAAATTCCTTCCGAAGGCTGTATCAGAGTTTCACCTTAACCAGGTGCTGACTCTGCTAGTATACTACCCTAACTACACCTCGGACGCCGAGTACAGGCTCCATACTCGGGACCTGAGATGTGCTCTCTCCTATTATAAGGAGAGAACGGCGGAAATTCGTGGAGAGGTTCACCAGCTGTTTGTCGCCTACGCTGAAGCCGCTTCTGGCAGACCTGCAGCCAAACGGACCATTGCAAGGTGGATTACATCATGCATAGGTCTGTGCTATGAGTTGGCGGGCAAGGAACCTCCCAGAGGGTTAAGAGCTCATTCTACCTGCCATACTGCTGCATCGGTGGCTGCTTCCAGGGACATCCCTATCCAGGAAATTTGTCGGGCTGCTACCTGGAAGTCAGCAAACACCTTTATTTCCCACTACCTCATCAACCTTGAGTCACGCTGGGACGCTGGTTTTGGGGCCTCGGTTCTCCAATCTCTGTTTCCTAAGTAGGGGGTGTGCGCCTTGCCTCCCTCCTCCTGGAGAATTGCTAGGAGTCTGCCAAAGATTGTGGATGAACAACATATCCACGCTCCTGGAAGAACAGGCTACTCACCTGTAACAGTATTTCTAGGAATGGTATATGTTGATCTTACTTCGAGTGGGAGCTCTTGCAGCAAGCTGTTACAGTCAGGACTATGCCGCAGGCACTAGGACCTTTTGGTGAAAACTTCTGCCAGCAATACCAGAAGGGACCGCCCCCGCGCCGGCCCCACCCCGACGTCGGTCAGGGTACAAGAGGGGGTGGACCCAGCTCCACCTCAGTTCTTTCCTGCCGCGTACCCGCACGTGAAGCCGAGTACCTTTGCTTCTGTCTGTGATTCAGTGAAAAGAAGAACTTCTAGCAAGATTCCTGCTGTCTTTCGACGGTTTTTACCGTTTACCGACACCGACGTCAGTTCACTGCCGTCATCTCGTCGTTTTTTCCCACTTGAAGCGCTGTTTTTTCCTCGCTTTTGCCACTTCCCAGTACTGACGTCAGCCCTCTTCTTACCTGGCTGGGTTCGATGTCTTCCCAGGCGTCAGCGTCACCCGAACACTTAAATAAGTGCGACTGTGGGTGGCAGATCCCTTGCCAAGGATGGACATCGGCGGTGCGTCTTCTGCCTGGGTCCAGACCACGACACCACCAGCTGTGCAGACTGCCAGGCCTTCACCAGTCGGACCCGCATCTGCCACCTGAAGGCCCTCAAGGCCTACCTGTTAGAGCAGAAGATGGATCTGCACTCTTGGAGGGGAAGAGGAAGGAGAAGCGGCGCCACAGCAAGGACCGTAGTCGGTCCCGTCACCGGTCCCGGTCTCTGTCCTGATCGCATTTGCAGCCTTCTCCTAAAAAGGCCCGTCCTTCAGAGTCTGGAGAACCGCCGAAGACTCCACAGGCTAAGGCCGGCCCGTCGGGGGAGAAGCCGGCCAAGCCAAAGGTGACTCCACTAAGGGTCATCGCCAAGTCCTTAGAGGTACCTGCTTTGGCCCCACCTGCTAAGGCACTGACGCCGCCTGCTAAAGGCGTGCCTCCGGAGACTAAGGACTCTCCGGCGCCCCCTGGTGTCACCTGTCATCGGTCCCCACACCGACACCGGTTGAAGGGGCGAAGGACATGGGGTCGGTTGTGGAGATACCGATGTCCCCGTCGTCCAAGTCCTCCTCCCCCCTGGGCCCTCAGGAGAGCTCTCCTTCCCGTCCCGACGTTCTGGAGACTTCATTTCCGAAGTGAGCGGCTGAAATTTTCTCCAAGGACGAGCTCAAGGAGCTTTTCTCTTTTTGGTGGGGGCAGGTCCACAAGCGTTCCTCCCTGTCTCCGGCCCAGGCACCGGTACCGGACCCTGCGGAGAACCACAGCCAGGGGGTGAGACTTCCACGCGGAAGTCACCGGAGCGCCTGCCTTCACCCCCCTCCAGGGCTCGTTCCCGCTCCAGGTCCAAGGACCACCGACACCGCTCCAGGATTTCCAGTGACCAACGTCGGTCTCGTTCTCGTTCCAGGAGCCCTTCTCGCACTAGGCGGGAACGCTCCCGACGTTGGTGTTCTGACAGACGTCTGTCATTGCTCCATTGCCGGTCCAGGGACCGGAGTTGGTCTCTGGACCGACGTCTGTCCCCTAGTTACAGACGTCAGCGAAGGCCTGGTCGTAGGATGGGGTCAGACTATTCCAAATCAGATAGTCGATCCTCCTGTTCATCGTCAACCTCTTCATCCACTCTCAGCCTCAAGCGCTCCCCGAGAGATAAGGACCAGCCTCGCTCACCTCCGGATGATCCTACTTTTATGGACGTCATGAGGCACATCCAGGCTTCCAGTGAGTGGGACACGGAAGACCTGGATCCGGAACGCCGGAGATTGGCCAAATACCTGAGGCAAAAGGAGCCAAAGCCTCTGGTTATTCCTCCTTTGGTGGATACTTTCTAGGATCTTACTAGGACCACCTGGATGCATCCAGCCTTGATCCTGGCAGTCCCTAAGAAGTCAGATAGGCTGTATAAGGCTCCGAGGGTGGAACCCTTCCTGGCAGAACACCCTCAGGCCGACTCATTGGTGATCACGGCTGCCCATGACAAATCTCGGCAATCAAAACACCTCAGCTCACAGCCTCCCTACCCGGAGTCCCGATACCTGGACCAGGTGGGCAAAAAAGTTTATGCAGCCTCCACCTGTTCCATCCAATCCTTGAATTTCCTAACGCATATGGTACAGTATCAGAATGTGCTATGGGAAAGGGGACTTGAGCTGACACAGGCCATGCCAGACTCTGACAAGAGACAGAGCTCCTGGCCCTTTTGCAGTCGGGCTCAGACATAGGCTCCCACATACTGAGAGCCTCGTATGACACTGCAGACATGGCTGCCAGGGCAGCCGCCTCTGGGGTGTGCCTTCGGCGCCATACCTGGTTGAGAGTCTCGGGCTTTCACCAGGATCTGCAGTCCGGTCTCCGGGATTTGCCCTTGCAGGGTACCGTGTTGTTTGGTCAGGAGACTGAGACTTTGATCTCCCGCCTCCAGGAGTCGGGCAAGTTGATCTGGTCGGTCCGCCAGATGTACTGTGGCGACCAGCGATGTCAGCACTGTAGACTGCCCTTTCGCAAGCCCTCAGGCAACCAAGGTTCAGCCTGTGGCAACCAGCAAGGGCAGAGAGGTGGCTTCCGCCGGAGATCCGGAAACCAGCAGTCTGGTGGACCTCCCGCCCGTGGGCCCAAGTCCTCCCAGGCCTCTCTCCCAACTCCCAGCTCTGCCCAATGACTCCCATCCGCGCCCCCCCCTTCCGACACAGAAGTTCTAGGGGAGCCGGGTGGGGGCTGCTTCTCCCTTCATCTCGAAGGGTGGAAGTCTATTACCGCAGACCAGTGGGTCTTGGTACGGAGAGGACATACACTAGAGTTCAGAGTTTCCTCCTCTTACTCCACCAAAGCTCTCCCGTTGTTCTCCTTCTCACATCCCACTGATAGGAGAAATACAGATTCTCCTGCAGAAGAGAGCAATAGAGAGTGTCCCCTTGGCACAGCGGGGTCAGGGGTTCTACTCCCACTTTTTTCTGGTCCCAAAAAAGACTGGGGACCTTCGTCCCATTCTAGATCTCAGTCCTCTAAACCTCTTTATCGAGTATAAAAGGTCCAGAATGGTGACCCTTCAAGGACTCCTCCCCTTGCTGCACCAAGGGGACTGGCTCTGTTCTCTCGACATGCAGGATGCATACAGGCATATGGGAGTCTGTCCTCCCCACAGGAAATTTTTGAGGTTCCACTTCCACGGGGAGCATTTTCAGTTTCAAGTGCTTCCGTTCGGCCTCTCTTCCGCTCCGAGAGTCTTCACAAAATGCCTAGCAGTGGTGGCTGCGGCTCTGAAGTGGATGGGACACTGTGTTTCCCTACCTCGACAATTGGCTTCTTACGGCCCTGTCAAGAGGCAGCCTCTTACACACACTCTCTGAGACACTTATACTCTATTCCGGGAGCTGGGGATCACCCTGAACTTAGAAAAGTCATCCCCGGAGCCCAGCCAAAAGCTCACCTTCATAGGAGTGATCCTGGATTCCGTCCAGGGCGTGGCCTTTCTCCCACAAGACAGGGGGGTTCACTTGCGAGAGTTGGCAGAATGGATCTCTATAGCGCCTCATGTTCCGGCTTGGAACTTCCTCAGTTTACTGGGGCATATGGCGGCCGCCATTCCAGTCACTCCCTTGGCCCGCCTCCACATGAGAGTCCCACAGTGGATGCTCAGGGTGCAGTGGGACCAAAGCTACGACGACCTAGACTCTCTGGTCAGGATCTCTGAGCCAGTCAGGAGAACATTGCTTTGGTGGATGGACCCCAGCAATCTGGAGAAAGGGGTCAGCTTTCGTCCGGAGCCACCAGGTCAGACTCTGACAACAGACGCATTGGACCTGGGGTGGGGGAGCACACCTGGGTGTACATCGAACGCAAGGGGGTTTGGTCACCCGAGGAACGGTCCCTCCACATCAATGTCCTGGAAATGCGAGCAGTCCTCTACGCTCTTCAGGCTTTTCAGGAGGATCTGATACCAGGCTCTCTTCTGATTCAAATGGACAACATGGCGGTCGTCTTTTACATCAACAAACAAGGAGGCACTCATTCATATCCTCTTTGCAGGGAGGCGACGAGAGTCTGGTACTGGGCACTGGAGCGGGGCATTCTACTGCCCGTAATGCATGTTCCAGGCGTCCTCAGGCGTAGCTCAAAACAGATACGGGTTTCCCGGATGTGGGCGCAGTGCCCAGCTGGCCAGCGAGTTCTCACTCGCTCCACCTATGCTATGAAGTGGAAGCGCTTCTGTCTTTGGGCGTTGCCGCAGCATTTGGATCCAGTCACCTGCCCTCTGAACTTAACTTTACAGTACCTCCTCTCCTTGTACGAGAAAGGCCTGAGTTACTCCTCTATCATGGTGCACATGTGGGCAATCTCCGCCTACCATGCTCTCGTGGGAGAGAGAGCATTAGCACAACTGGAGGTGGCCTGCACCTTTCTTAGGGGAATTCTGCACATGAGACCTCCCATTCGGGACCCTGTCCCACCCTGGGACCTCCTTTTTGTGTTGGAGAAACTCACCCTCTCTCCTTTTGAGCCAGCAGCCGATTGTGAGCTGTTACCTTTCTTGGAAAGTTTGCTTTTTGGTTGCTGTTACTTCAGCTCAAAGGGTTTCCGAGCTTCAGGCTCTGATGTGTAAAGAGCCCTATTTGGTTTTCCACAGGGAAAGGGTTTCCCTCAAAACAAATCCTAAGTTTCTTTCAAAAGTCGTCTCAGAATTGACCCTCAACCAGTCTGTTGATCTTCCTGTTTATTTTCCTTCCCCTTCCAATAGAGGGGAGGCTCTCCTCCACACATTGGATGTCCACAGGACTCTGAGGTATTACCTCAAGAGGACGGTTCAACACAGTAAATCGGAGCAACTATTAGTGGCTTTTGCACCACATTGCTTGGGTCAACCGGTGTCCAAGCAAACTATCTCTAAATGGATAGTTTGCTGTGTCTCGTTTTGCTACGAGCATCACAGTTAAACCCTGCCGGGCTCGGGTTACGCACTCCACCAGAGAGTCAATGCTTCACGCCTCTGCAAAATGTCGCTATACTGACATTTCAGCGGTCATGAACCTGGAACTCGCTGATACTTTTTATCAAGCAGCAGCTTGATATCGTCTCCAGACGCCGGGCTGGCTTCGGCCTAGCAGTTTTACAAGGGCTTTTGTCCTGAGGCCTCTGGAGTCAGCATATTCCACCTCCCGGGGTCGGCTGCATCCTTGCTGTGAGACTGCGTGGAACTCAGTCCTGACTGTAATAGCCTGCTGCAGGAGCTCCCACTCGAAGTAAGATAGTACAGTTACGTAGGAACTTACCGTAACAGTAGATCTTTCGAGAGGAGTTCTTGCAGCAGGCACTACTTCCTTCCCACCTTCCCCCTCAAGGTGTGCAGACCCATTTTCTTCTTCTCCAACTCTCTTCATGGTAGGCTTCGCCTCCTTCTCTTGTCAGGCCTTCTGCTGGGTTCTGGCAGGAGTACTGAGGTGGAGCTGAGTCTGCCCCCTCTTGTACCCTGACAGACGTCGGGGCAGGGCTGGCGTCGGGGGCGGTCCCGGCTGGTATTGCTGGCAGAAGTTTTCACCAAAAGGTCCTAGTGCCTGCGGCATAGTCCTGACTGTAATAGCCTGCTGCAGGAGCTCCTCTCGAAGATCTACTGTTACGGTAAGTTCTTACGTAACTGTACTTTTATCCACACACACACCCACCCGACCTCCCCGGCTCTAGGCGCATCACCTTGCTTCCAGCGGGCTAAGATCTGGTGTCATGGGGCGGAGCCGACATATTTACCACCCGTGTGGGTGGGAGGAGCCAGCTTGAAGACTTTCCGGCCAGATTTAAAGAGAAAGGGACATGCCAAAGAGTGTGGATGAACAACGTATACCACTCCTAGAACTACTGTTACAGGCGAGTAACCTGTTCTTCTTGCCCTCATCTGGTAGGAGAGATCTGGAAATTATTTAATGTCTGAGCCTTTTATTTCAAGCAGGTAAGTGGCATGAGCCGCGCGAATCACCTCATCCTGTATCTCCGACCCAGCTGACTTCATAATGACGATGCGTGGCTGGTTTGAAGTGGGAGGACGAAGCCTAAGGTTGACTCGGTAGGCCTTTACTAGTGAAGAGCATTGAAAATGTTCCGATATGTCAAGGATTTCTTGTAGCCAGAAGATGAAGTATTCGAACAGTCTTGTCCCCTCCACGCCTTGGGAACACTGATTAATATGATGTTCCCTGAGTGGAGTACGTCCTCCGTTGCCTCCATGCGTCTTGTGTAGCTAACCAGTTTCTTTAGTTAATGTGTCCGCTGTCGCCACAGTAGACACTGACCTCTTCTCAACGTCCGCCACCGTTCCTGTCAATTTCTGAAGTGCTGTATCATGTTTCTCCAGCTGTTGGAGAGTTTTCTCTTTTTTGGAGTCCAAGGCCCGCATGAACTCTATCGTGCTCCATGGTGGCTTGGGGGCATTTTGGGCTCCACTGCTACTTGCTCCCACTAGTTCAGGGGCCTTGTTTGTCTGCGATTGCTGTCTTTCGCATTACCCTGAGCTTGCGCTTTCTGCCTTCCCATCTTGGACAATTATATCAGTCGGCTCCGGATGATGTTCAGCATCGAGTCCTAGAGTCAGTTTTAAGAAATTTACTTTTACTGCAGTTTTAACTATTTTTAGTCCAAGGTAGTGAGGAGGTGCAAAGAAGTACGACCAGCCTGGAAGATGGCTCTCTAGTGCCCCTCGGGACCGGTCCTTTTTAATTATTTTAAGTGACATTGTGGATGGACTAGAAGGAAAAGTATGCCTCTTTGCAGACGACCCAAAGATGGGGGGGTGAGAAGGGACTTGGCAAGGTTGTAGGAATAGTCAGAAGTATGGCAGCTTAAACTCAATGCAAAGAAGTGCAAAGTTATGCACATGGGGAAACAAAACCCAGGGGATGAGTACACAATTGTGGGGGGTACTAACTACAAAAAATGGAAAAGGACCTGGGGGTAGTCCTATCAAATAACCTAAAGGTAAGCAAGCAATGTAAGAAGGCAGTAAGGAGGGCTGGGGGGATACTGGGATGTATAGGGGGAGGCTTCCCAACAGAAAACAGGAAGTTGTAATCCCTCTATACAGACAGTTGGTGAGATCCCATCTGGAGTACTGCATGCAGTTCTGGAGAACCCATCTCTGCAAGTACATAGACAGGATGGAGACAGTCCAGAGCAGGGCAAGTAAAATGGTGCTGGGTCTGCACCAGAAGCCATATGAAGAGACGAAAGGAGGAAAAGGGGAGACATGATGGACACTTTCAAGTACTTCAAGGGAATCAACAAAGTCCAAGAGGGTAGCATCTTTCAGAAAAAGATGTGCAAGAACAAGAAAGCACAATGTGAAGATAGAGGGGGTACAGCTCGGGGCAACGTGAGGAAGTATTTTTTTTTCATGGAGAGGGTGTTGGAAGCATGGAATGGCCTTCCTGAGGAGGTTGTGGGTCAAAAACAGTGTGGGAATTCAAGAATACATGGGACAGACATCAGGCAATTCTGGTGGGGGTTAGGAAGAAGTAGGCTGTTGGTTAAATAGGATCTGCAGCTTATCCAGTAGGTAGGGAAATGGGCAGACTGGGTGGGCCAAGTGGCCCTTATCTGCCCTCGGTCTGTTTCTATGTACTCCCTGCTTTTTTCTCTGTCAGCAGCTCAATCAATTAGCCTTCCTCAGAGATGCAGCCTCCTGACCTTCTCTCAAGGCAGAATCCTGTATCCGAACCTCGGGTCACTCACGCTCAAGGCCTCGCTCATTAGGACTTGGAGTGTCCTAACTTGCAAGTTTCTGAAAGTGTTCTTCGGATATTTAGGGGCTCCAGTAAGCCTGCTACAAAGAAAACCTATACTGCAAAATGGAAGTGGTTTTCTATTTGATGTGGCACCAAGGACTTTGTGCCCAGCCAGTCAGGCCTGACAGTCCTTCTGGACTCTTACCCATTTGCACTCTGTAGGCCTACAGCCATCGACCCTTAAGGTCCGCCTGGCTTTTTTGTCTATCTTTCAGCTGGTAAGGGCATTTTTCTAGCAGCCAACCCTATGTAAGAAATTCTTCACAGGGTTGGCACACTTGCTCCCCCCAGTAGGGAACCAGTTTTTGCCTGGGACCTCAATATCTTCATCGCCGCACTCCTGGAACCCCTCTCTTTAAGCCTAGGTCTATAGCACACCTGAAGTTTGTGACCTGGAAAACTGTTTTCCTAGTGGTCATTACCTCAGCCAGGAGGATAAGCAAGCTACAAGCTCTGTATAGAACAGGATTATATATATCCTTCTATGGGGATAAGGTGGTCCTCAGAATGAATAGAAAGCTCCTCCCTAAAGTAGTCTCTGATTTTCATTTGAACCATACTATCACTCTGCAAGTCTTCTTCAGTGTCCATTTCAGTTCAGGGGAGCGGAGGCTCCACAGCCTGGACATTAGAGAGCTCTCAGATATTACCTTGACCACACTAGGGACCATAGGCGGGACATGGAGCCGCTGATCTCACTTAGAGTGGGAGCTCTTGCAGCAGGCTGCTACCTTTAGCACTATGCTGCAGGCACTAGGACCCACTGTAAAACTCTTGGCTACGAGTACCCAGCTCCACCTCAGTTATTTTCCGCCACAGTCCCGTTCTCAGCGGTGCTCTCCGTATGTTGTATAGCAGTTAAGCAAAGTTTTTTTCAGGTCATTTCTCTAGTTTTCTCTCTTCGTCAAGTATCTGGCGTAAGTCTTCATCACCATCATCTGTGTCCTTGTCTGGACCAAAGAAGACAAAGTGCTCCTTTGGCCGACAGATCCCTGCCAAGGATGCCCACGAGGCCTGTGTCTTCTGCCTGGGGCCAGACCACGACATTCAGGCCTGCAGGATCTGCAGAGGCTTTACCAGCAGGACGAGGATTAGATGCCTGAAGGCACTTAAAGCCCACCTCTTGGAGAAACAGGTCACCGTGATGCAGAGCTCGCCAGAGGAGAAGTCAAAACACTGGGATAAGTCCCACGACCCGTCGCGTCTGGGCTCTCACTCACCCCATAATCTTTAGGCTCATGCGGTTCCAACCACTCCCATCGCTCCAAACACTCCCAGGACCGGGGTAGGTCTTCCGGCCATGCTAAAACCCCAGCACCGGTAGGTGACAAATAGGGCCCAGTAGATCAACCAGCACAGCCAGTCAAGGTGAAGGTAACGCCTCTGCCTCCCCTTCTACCTCCAGTACTTCTGCTAAGGCCTCTTCTTCACTGCATGCCTCGGCCCCGCCAAAGAAGGCCTTTACATCGGCTGTACCTGGGGCTCTGAGTAAGGCCTCTTCCAAGGATTCTTTGAAGCCTCCATCAGCTTCCCACCCTTCCAAAACCCCAGGCAAACAGGTCCCTGCGCCGGTCAAACCCCAGACTCTCACCAAAGCAGCACCAGACAAGGCCCAGTCGCCAGTGCAGAGGGCCTCCACACTGGAGGACGTCTCTACGGGTGCTTCGCCCCAAGGTCTTCTGGACCTGCTGGCTTCTCCTGCCCAGGACCAGCAAACAGTGCCTGATGCCCTGGCTGGGTGAGCGGCATCCCAGTTCAGCAAGGAAGAGCTTACTGAACTATTTAAATTTTGGTGGAGCCAAGTCAAACAGGACATTGCCCGTCTAAACCTGGCCGAACCCTGGTCCCCAGTGACTGGGAGGATCAGGCTCCTAAGGGCAGTCCTTCGGCACTGTCAGACCAATCACCTCCTGACAAGCGGCCTAAAGCCTCCAAGTCCTGCTGCCCGGTGGTCCGCTCCCATTCTAAATCTAAGGACAGTCGAGTGTGCCGATGTTCCATTCACAAAGCCGGCATCAGTCTCCCCGCAGGAGCAGGTCTCACAGCCGCCATAAGTCTGGCAGTCTGACCAGTCCCTTTCAGGGGAGGCGGTCTCTCCGGATGTCATGAAGCACATCCAAGCCTCCAATGGATGGGAAACAGAGGACCTGGATCCGGAGCACCGGAAGTTGGCCAGATACCTGAGGCAAAAGGAGCCCAAGCCTCTAGTGGCCTCTCCTTTGGTGGATACTTTACAGGATTTGACTCGACTTACTTGGAAGCATCCAGCCACTACTCCGGTGGTTCGCAAGAAGTCGGCTAGGTTTTACAGAGCACTGAGGGAGAAGCCTTTCCTGTTGGAACACTCTCGGGTAGACTTGATGGTCATCACGGCGGCTCATGATAATTCTAAGCAACCGAAGCACCTGCATTCACAGCCTCCCAACGCAGAGTCCTGATACTTGGATCAGGTGGGCAAGAAAGTCTGCTGTGCCTCTATCTGCTCCATAAGATCGCTCAACTTCCTCATGCATATGGTCCAGTACCAAAACACGTTGTGGAAGAAGGGCCAGGAAGTAGCCAGCGCCTTGCCAGATTCGACTCAAAAGACTGAACTGCTGGAAATCTTAAAATCAGGTTTGGACATGGGCGCACACGTATTACAGGCCTCATATGACACTGCATACACAACATGTAGGGCTGCGGCTTCCGTCATTTGCCTTAGACACCATTCCTGGCTGTGGCTCTCCGGATTCACCCAGGATCTGGAGTTCGGAATCAAGGATCTTCCTTCCAGGGTTCAGTTTTGTTTGGGGAAGAGACTTGAGAAATTGATTTCTCGCCTCCAGGAGTCTGGGACGTCAGTTTGGTCCATCCAAAAACTTTGCAAGGGGGACAAAAAAACATTTTGCAAGTCCTCAGGGCAGAATACCCGTGGTCAGTTTGCGCAGAGAGGTGGCTTCAAGAGGAAAGCCACAAACCGGCAAGCTGGATGTGCCCCCTCTAGAGGCCCAAAGTCCTCTCAAACCTCTGCCCACTCCCAGATCCTCCGAATGACTCCCTGATGACCAACCCCCCTCTGGTGGAGGGAGAAGGGGAGGCAGTGGGGGGCCGCTTCTCCCTCCACTGGGAAGGGTGGAGCAAGATCACTTCAAACCTTTGGATCTTATCTGTGTCAGTCTTCACCATTCATCACAGGTGGGTATCTGGCCGGAGGTCAGGACCCCGCGAGAGCTTTGTTTTTTTTTTTTTTAAAGGAAGGCGGAGCCGACACACCATTGGCGCCGCCCTCGAGGCCGATGTACTGAGTGGTGCTCACGGGTTGGCTGTTAGGCTGTGTCGACTCTGCCTGCCAGTTCTTCGTCTCCTGCCATCAAGGTCGCCTCGTGGGAAGCTTGAAGAGATTGTAGGCCTGCTTTCATCCTATTCCTTCGGCGTTAAGTCCGTCGGTTTCCTGCCGGTTCTGTTTTCTGCTTCTACTCGACGTCGCCCGGTAAGATCTTTCCTTATTTTTTGAATTTTGCGATGTTGAGTCTGTTTTGGTGTTTTTTTCCATAGGTCATGTCTCAGTCGGAGGGCAAGAAGTCTTCGAAGACGGGACGGGCCCCCCCATGCGACGGTGCCCATGCAGCCGAAAATTCTCCGTCACCGACCAGCACGACCGGTGTCTTTCGTGTCTTGGCCCGCTTCACGACATGGATTCGTGTGATGCCTGCTTCTCCATGGACCGCGGGTCCTCTAACAACGCTGCTGAGTGGGGCGAGCCCGCCGACTGGGGTTAGTTCACAGTCGGGCCAAGCCGCGGCCGGCCTTCCTCCGGTCCTCTCCTGGTTCTATAGGGACCGAGGAGGAGGAGCCTCGGCTACTTGTAGCTCAGCCATGTCGAGGCTTCTTCCGACGCGGGCGGAGGCGCCCGCCATGGCAATCTCCTTCGGGTGAAGGCTCCCTGGTGTCGCTCCCGTGGCTCGGAAGGCCCAGGTCGGGCGCCGACTTGTTGCGCGCACCATGGGCTCGGCCGACGCCACCGCGCGCCGACACTGTTCGGCAGCTACCGTGAGATCCACTACAATGTCGTCCTTCGCCATGTCTCGCCTCGGCGCCATCCTCAGCGCCGAGGTTGAGCATGGCGCAGTGTCCTCGAGGCTCGGCACCGTGGGGCCTTCGGTTCCATCTGTCGGTGCCGTCCCTGGCACCGTCAATGTACTCTGCGTCGCTCGTGGCATCGGGGAGCTGGGCGGCGCCGTGTTCGGCGCTGGGTCCGCCTTCGGGGCCATCGGCGCTGCCATGGTCCTCGGCACCGCTTGCGGCGCTGGGGAACTGGGGAACTGGTCCTGGCATTGGACCTCTAGCTCGGGCTGAGGCCGTGCCTCCCTCGGATCCCACTTGCGGGGTTGAGGGGGGTACTGGCACCGACTCGGGCACAGCGGTGACATCCAGGCGTGGTGGTAGGGATAGTTCTGCCCGCCCTCCTACGGTTTGGCTCAGGGCCTCGGACTCTACCTCTTCGGAGATGGAGTCAAGCTCTGAGTCCGACGTGCAGTCGTACCCCTCAGGGTTGGCTGTGGACATGGGCAGCACGGTGGTCTCATCGAGTCAGAGCCAGCTCCCGAGACTAGGGTCAGTGGTGCTGACCAGCAGGCAGTGGTGCGTGCCACCATAGCTCTGCAGCCTTGTCTTGGGGGTTTCACTGATCCCTCAGTTGTGGTACCCCCTCTGGTGGTGTGCCTTGATCACCCGACTTTGGGGCCCATCGAGGCACCTGCGGGGGGGAGGGTACTGCTCCCTGGGTATCCCCTTCGGGGGCTGCCCAGAGATGCCAGCTACCTAGGCTGGCCCTCTCGAGGAGGAGGACTCTTTTGGACTCCGAGGGGTTGAGGGTGTGGGATCGGCGCGTCTGCCTTTTTCTGGGGTCCACCCGGGCCCTGGGAGGAGCTGTAGTGCAGATTTCCGCTCTTCCCCCTCGGTTTCTTTGAGGGAGTCCTGTTCTTTTGAGGTAGGGGACCGTCCTTCTGGACCTTTACGGCCCCGGTCGCCTCACTGGGGGGATTCTTCGGGGCGCAGCCAAGGCAGTACCATGTGGTTGTGCAGCTGTCGGCTGTGGGGTCTTCCGGGGCATCTTCTTCCACGGGTGCCCACGGTTCGCTCCCTAGCCCAGGCGGAGGTCAGCCGACATCTCTTCTCGGCTCTGTCCCCATCCCTCTGCCACACTCTCCTGCGCTGCCAGGCATCCTCGGTCCTAGCGGCCCTCTCACCTGGGAGCAGTTCAGAGCGGTGGCTGCCCGGTTCCCTGCTTAGGTTAGGGCAGTGGACAGCCAGGTTTTTCAGCCTCCCCCCATGCAGCCACCCACTGAACAGATGGTGACCTCCAGCTCCTCATCTCCCTCTTCAGGGGGAGAGGAACCTTCTGTCCACATCTCTCCGGCTGCTGATCTCTCGGAGTATCAGCGATTCCTCGTAAGGATGTTGGAGGATTTGCACCTTTCACCTTCCACTGTCAGGAATCCTGAACACGCGGCGCATGCCTTTCTAGGCGATTTTGGCGAGGCCACCCTTGTGGTGCCGCCCTGGCCGGCTCCCTTTCAGGAGGCATCGTTGCGTTTCTGGCAGAGGCCCTTCTCTGGAGTTCCTGCCCCAAGGGATCTCAGCCAGAGGTATTGCACACCCCCAGAGTCTCCAGGTTCCATGCCTCATCCATAGTCTGGTTTGATGCAGTTGGATACTCCTGATGGGCTTCGAGCCCTTCACCGTGACCGGCCCCCAGATCAAGACTCCTCGGATTTTGATTTCTGGGGGAGGAGGACCTTCCACTCGGCACGGTTACTCCTCTCTATTTCTGCACATCAGGCCCACTATGTAGCCTACAACAGGTTCTTGTGGTCCAGGCTAGGTCAGCTCCTAGCCTCATTGCCTGACTCGGAGCAAACCAGACAAGCCATCGCGCACTCTGCATGTGGCCTGGAGCTAGCAAGGCACCAAGCGAGGGCATCTTATGACACCAACGAGGTAGCTACCAGGGTCATAGGGACAGCAGTCTGCACTAGGCGATCGGCATGGCTACGTCTTTCCCGGTTGTCACCCTTGGCCCAGCGTAGGGTGATTAACTCCGCCCACCAGGGAACCTACCTTTTCTCCCGCAGAGTGAGACGCGCTGTCGGGCAATCTCCTTCTCCGGGGAACCTCGCCTTGCTCTCCCCACTCGGCCTCTCCAGGCCCTGAAGGTTCCCCCCACTTAGTGTGTCACCCACTGAGGGTTAAGGGGACTTTGTCCCTCAGGGTGTAAAGAAACAACCCCCTTCGGGGGGGGGGGCTTGGTACTCACCCATCTGTGATGAACGGTGAAGATTGACACAGATAAGATATGAAAATTACGTACCTAACGTAATTATGATCTTTCTGTGTATCTTCGCCATTCATCACAACTCCACCCACCATCCCCCTGGGGCCTCAGTCTCTGGGTCCCCTCCTCTCTGTGACTCCCCCTCTCCTCCTTAGGAGTGGGGTAAAGTAGGGACACACAGGGGAGTATTTTCCAGGGAGAGTGAACAGCTTGAGTGGCACTCATTCTCTACTACTTTGTCTCCACCCCTGTGGGATGGGAGTTGGTAGTTGCCCTCCTTCTCTCCTCCTCCTGGTTTCCATCTAACTATTTCTCCAAAAAAAAAAAAAACCCTTTTTCACCAAACATCTTTTCTTGAGAGAGTACTGAATCCCTGTACCCTGTCCTTCTTCCAGAATAGCCGACTCAGCTTTCTGGAGTATTTGCCAGTTATTCCGTGCCTTGAATTCTGGCAGACAGCTTTGCTACTTCTTGCAGTTCCTATACAATCTGGAGACGGACAAGGGTCTCGGATATCTTAATACATCTCCCTCTCTCCTAAATTCTTTACCCACCCTACCCTTCCCTTCTTCCGCTTCCAGAGATTGGGGCCCCTCCCAATCCCCTTAGTCTAACCTCTTCTTTGCTGTCCTCTCAGTCGTTATTTCTCCTTTTAGTTCAGACATCCTTTCCTTTTTCTGTCCCTTGGACTCTCTTGTCCCACCCTCCATCCCTTCCTCTTACCTCTCCGGTGACTCAGAACTGGCAGGCAGGCAGAGTCAAGACAGCCTAACGGCCAACCTGCGAGCACCACGCAGTAAGTCGGCCTTGAGGGCAGCGCCGATGGTGTCTCGGCTCCGCCTACCTTTAAAAAAAAAAAGCTCCCGCAGGGTCCTGACCTCCGGCCAGATACCCATCTGTGATGAATGGTGAAGATACACAGAAAGATCATAATTACGGTAGGTACGTAATTTTCGTATCTTGATGATATAAAGAGAGGACTTACACTGGAGTTCACACAAATACCTCTGGAAAGTCCACCAAGGTCCTCCCATTATCGTCCTTCCTACGTTCGGTTAATAGAAGTTGAAATTCAGATCCTCTTGCAAAAAAGGGCGATAGAGCCAATTCCAGAGGAGCAACAAGGAAGGGGGTTTTATTCCCACTTCTTCGTGGTGCCAAAGAAAACACAAAGACCTTCGGCCCATCCTGGACCTCAGTTCTTTAAATCATTTTATAGAACACAAAAGGTTCAGGATGGTGACTGTACCAGGTGTCATTCCTCTGTTGTACCAGGAGAATTGGCTGTGTTCCCTGGACATGCAAGATGCTTATATGCACATCTGGGTTTTCCCTCCCTATCGGAAGTTTCTGAGGTTCCACTTCCAGCGGAGGCATTATCCATTTCGGCCTCTACCATTCTGCCTCTCTGCTCCTCGAGTCTGTACCAAGTGTTTAATAGTGGTAGCTGCGATTCTCAGATGTAAAGGCCATTACGTCTTCCCTTACTTAGATGACTGGCTTTTGGCAGTTCTGTCAAATGCGCTTCTTCTGTGCACTCTCAGAAACACCTATATGCTATTCCAAGATTTGGGGATCACCCTGAATCTGCCAACATTTTCCCCAGAACCCAGCCAGAGACTACCTTTTACAGGGGCAGTTCTGGACACGGTCCAAGGCATGGCCTTCCTCCCTTAGGATGGGGGATCATCTGCCAGAAGTGGCCCGAATGGTATCCATTACTCCAAGTCCAGGCCAGGACTTTCCTCAGGCTTCTGGGGCACATGGCGGTGGCCATCCCTGTAGTTTGCGTAGCTCTTCTCCACATGAGGGTCCCTCAGTGGATGCTCAGGGTGCAGTGGTACCAAACATCCAACGGTCTAGACCAGCTGGTCCGGATCTCGTACCCAGTCAGGATGACCTTACTTGGTGGCTGAGCCCCTCCTGTCTACAAGAGGGGGATTCTTTTCCAGCAGGAGCCGCAGAGTCGGACCCTGACCACAGACTCCTCCAAGCTGTGTTGGGGAGCGCAGCTAGGAGACAGCCAGACCCAGGACATCTGGTCTCTAGACGATGGCAGACTTCACATCAATGTCCTAGAGATGAGAGCGGTCCTCTACGCCCTTCGGGATTTCCAGGAGGACCTAGCACCAGGCTCTCCTCTTATCCAGACAGACAACACGGCCGTCGTGTTTTATATCAAGAAGCAAGGGGGCACACATTCCTACCCACTGTGCAGGGAGGCGATGAGTGTCTGGTATTGGGCCCTGGAACATCAGATCACTGTAGCTGCGGTGCATGTTCCAGGTGTCCAAAATGTCTTGGCCAGCAGCCTAAGCCAGTCCTGGTCCAAGCGCATGAGTTGGAGCTACTCCAGTCTGCGGATCAGCTCTTCGACACTTGTGGTCTTCCAGAGCTGGACTTCTTTGCATCTGCACGCAATGCCAAACTGCCAAATTTCTGCTCACGAGAGCATGCACCTGGTGTTTTCTGGCCTGACGCATTGTTCCTCTGTTGGACAGGGAGGTTCCTGTACACCTTCTCTCCCTTCCTGCTAATACAGAAGGTTCTCTTGAAACTTCAGGCTGAGGGGGCACTTATGATGCTCGTTGCCTCGCTGTGGCCTCGACAGATTTGGTTCCTTAGCAGCTGGCTAAGAAACCTCCGATTCAGCTACCTTTGAGCTCGCACTTGCTGTCACAAGATCAGGGCACGTTGGTCCATCCGTACCTGAAATCCTTGCACCTTCATGCAGGGCTCCTGCAGACATAGTCAAAGCCAGGTATGGGGTCTCTCAAAATGTGGTGGATGTTCTCCTCTCAGCAAGAAAGCCCTCTACTAGGTCCACTTATGCTATGAAGTGAAAGCGTTTGTCTTTGGGCTTCTTCCCGTTACTTAATCCCACTTACCTGTTCAGTGAATTCAGTTTTGCAGTATCTCCTCTCTTTATAGAATCAAGGCTTGCGCTACTCCTCCATCAAAGTGCATATGTTGGCAGTGTCTGCCTATCATGTGCTAGTGGAGGGAAGAACTTTGACCCAGCTGGATGTGTCCCAAACTTTTTTGAGGGGCATTCTGCACGTGAAAACTCCCATCAGAGATTCTGTACCTCCCTGGGATCTCCTTTTTGTGCTGGAGAAGCTTCCCTTCCCCCTTTTGAACCTGTCACAGATTGGGAGCTACGTTTCCTTTCCTTTCCTGGAAGGTATCCTTTTTAGTTGCTGTGACTTCTGCTCTTGAGTGTTTCCGAGCTTCAGGCCCCGATGTGTAAGGAGCCTTATTTGATTTTTCACAGGGACAGGGTCGCCCTAAGAACGAATCCTGAGTTCCTCCCAAAAGTGGTTTCAGAATTGACTCTGAATCAAGATGTCAGGCTTTCAGTTTATTATCCTGATCATACCAATCAAGGGGAAGCGGTTCTCCACACATTGGACGTTCACAGAGCGCTCGGGTTTTATCTCGGGTGCACTGCTCCCCACCGCAAGTTGGATAAGCTTTTCATGGCCTTTGCGCCTCAACACCTAGGTAAACCAATGTCGAAGCAGACCATTTCTAGGTGGTTGGTCCATTGTATTGTTTACTGCTACAATAAGTACAACAAACCTCTTCCGTGGACTGTCGGAGGTCATTCTACCAGTGGAGTGTCTACCTCCTTTGCCTCTTTGAGGAATATCTCCATTGGAGACACTTGTGTAGCGGCTACTTGGAGCTCAGTGCACACTTTCATTAGGCACTACAGTCTGGATATTGCTTCCAGGCGCAGGGCTGGACTCAGCCTAGCTGTCCTTCAGGGACTTATTTCCTAGCGTGCTGTGTTACAGCACTGATGCCTTTAAACCACCTCCCAGGGTTGCATATTTCCTTCTCACAGGACTGCTTGGGGTTCAGTCCTAATGGTAATAGCTTGCTGAAAGAGCTCCCACTCAAAGTAAGATAGTACAGTTACGTAAGAATTTTCCGTAACGGTAAATCTTCTAGAGGAGCTCTTGCAACAGTCGTGGCTTTCCTGCCCTCCTTCCCCTGGTGAGATTCAGCATCTTTTTCGGCATGCTTCTGCCTGTCGGAGCCTGCTCACGGGTCTTCGGCGGATGAACGGAGGTGGAGCTGGGGACTGCTCCCTTTTGTACCGTGATAGACGGGTTGGAATAGACGTCAGGGAGCGGCCACTGCTGGACACTGCTAGCTAAGAGCTTTCAAGTGGGTTCTAGTGAGAGTGGTATAGTCCAAATGGTAATAGCCTGCTGAAAGAGCTCCTCTTGAAGATCTACTGTTACAGTAAGTTCTTACGTAACTGTACTATCTTACTTCGAGAGGGCTCTTGCAGTACGTATTCACATGTAAGATTGACCCACCAGGTATCAGGACCCCACAGAAAAATTTCTAGCTACCAGTCTGTGGCGGGGGACTGCCCCCACGTCAGGTAACCGGTGTCATAAAACGGTATAAAGGGGCAGTCCCCCACGCCCACCTTCCAGTTCTTTCCCGCCGTCGGCTTGTGAAAGTTCCTTGTGGTAGAATTGACGCTCGTCAGTCTTTCGTCGGTCCATTTGTTTTCTAACTTTTCAACTTATTTTCTCTGTTTTTTCGAGTTACTTCTCATGATTCGTTGTGTATGTCGTCCCAGACGCCATCCGAATCGCATAAAAATATGTGTGGATCGTGTCGTTCCCAGCTTCCACACAAGGACAACTACTCCTTGTGCCTCTTCTGTCTTGGCCCAGACCACCCCGTGGAGAAGTGCCAGCACTACCAGAAATTTAACTCCGCTACCCGCAAA
Source organism: Neoceratodus forsteri (assembly GCA_016271365.2). Classification (NCBI taxonomy): domain Eukaryota; kingdom Metazoa; phylum Chordata; order Ceratodontiformes; family Ceratodontidae; genus Neoceratodus; species Neoceratodus forsteri. The sequence continues at coordinate 1,379,797,535 of CM057449.1, read as the reverse complement.
AGAAGGCAGCAGTTCTTTGAAGCCCATACCCTAAAGAAAAGAATGGCCTCCATGGAAAAAGAGCTAAAGAAACTAAGGCAGGCATCCACTCCTGCCCCCCGAAGGTCGAAAGAAGAAGCGTGACAAGGAGAAGCAGTTTGAGCGGGAAACTGCTTCCACAGCAGCAGTCGCGGCACTTAAGGTAACATCCCTTCTGGGGGATGGCTCCACGATGGCTGTCTTGGTGGTGACCAAGAAGGCGTTGCCCCTCCCATCTGTCGTGGGCCCTTCGGGAGCCTCCGGGGCAAAGGAAGCCTCCGCTCCTGGAAGGCCGCTTCTACCATGTGGCCTTCGGTCAGAGCGTGTCCGTAAGTAGGACGCCTGCCCCACCGACGCCCCCAGACAAGGCTGCTAAGCCACACCCCTTTGGGGCACTCAGCAAAATTGACCGACAAGGCCGCATCCCCAGCGCCTTCCTCCAGCAGGGAGTCCGACAAGTCAGACGTGAGGCTCATCTGATGCTCGTCCGGATTTGGCCAATAGGTCGGACGCCGCCTGACCAAGAAGCCAACGCTGGACCCTAAGGATCATTCCGCTGCCCCAGGCTCTCCACAACGTGCTAAGTTGCCTTCTGAGGTCCCTGCGTCTCCCCAGCTGACCCCTGAGGATTTTAATTCTCCTTCCCCAGTTGTCACGGGGGATACTGAGATGCTGCCGTCAGGGAACCCTCCTTCGGAGCCTGATACCCTGACGATGGACCCTCAGACGTCAGTCCCGACGCCGGCATACCAGACGCCATCTGACGTCCCCTTACTGTCAGGTCCTTCAGACCCTGTTGAAGGCCTACCCACGCCGGGCCTCTGCCAGGTCCCTCTGCTCCGTCAGAGCCCCTGGCACCCGGGTATCCGACACCGCACTATCCGGTGCCACAGTACCTGACTCCGCAGTATCAGGTGCCCTAGTACCTGACGCGGGGCTACCCGCCGTCGGGTTATGGATACTCCTACGGATATCCTCAATATCCCCCTCCTCCTCCACCTCCCACTCCCCAGCCACCGGCAGATCTGAAGGAGACCTTGACCTCTTGGTGGGCTGAAGCCAAGGCTCTTCTCACTAGGGAGGTCGAGAGTCGTCTGCCGATGCCAGACCCTGCACAGGATCCCCTACATCGGAGACAGGAGACTACCTCCCCCCTTCCCGACACCAGAGGTGAGCCTTCTGGCGCCCGAGGAGGGGAGGATACGCCCCCCAGGGAATTTCCCAAAGGGGCCGTCCCTCCCCCTGGTAGGGAGGAGTCTTCCTCCTCATCAGACATGTCTGACTTGGACTCAAAGATGGGACGCTCTGATCCCAAAGACAGGCCCCGTACTCCAGATCACCCCAGGCCAAGGACCCCTCTGAAGTCTCCTCCGGAGGATCCCTCCTTTCTGGAGTTATTGAGGGAATTCCAAGCAGTGCATCAGTGGCAGTCACTGGAGCCAGACCCACAGCATAAGAAACTCGCTGCCCATCTGGATCTGCCCGAGATGGCTCCTACACTGATTCCAGCCTGGATAGAGCCTCACACAGATCTTGTTTCTACCATTTGGAAACAACCTTCTGCGTTAGCCCCCCTTCCGAGGAAGGTGGATAGGCTGTATCAGGCTCCTGTGGGTGTAGATTTTCTTAACCTACACCCCAAGGTGGACTCGGTCATCATAAGTGCCGCTCATGGCCGCTCCGCCAACCCTAAACACCTCAGCTCTTCTCTGCCTGATAAGGATTCCTGGTTTCTGGACCAATACAGGAAGAAGATCTATTCCTCTTCTACCCCTGAGTATTAGGGCCCTGAATTATGTGCATATGGGGGATTTCCAGAAGACCATCCTTAGTCAGGTAGAATCTAAATTAGACTTCCTTCCTGCGTCCCAGACTAAGCAGGAAGTGGCAGATCTTGTCCGTTCTGCTCATTCGTCCAGTCGGCACATGTTTCATGCCACTTATGATGCAGTGGACACCGCTGGAAGGAGCTCGGCTTTCGCCGTAGGCCTACGGTGTCATGCCTGGCTCCTCATGTCAGGTTTGGTCCTTGAAGTGCAATCCGCTATCCAGGATGCTCCCTTTAGGGTTTGGTGCTGTTCGGGGCTGTTAAGGATATCATTACCAAACTGCAAGAGAAGGGCACTGAACTCAGTCTGTCAGTTCTCTGTACAGGCCCCCTGAAGGGCAGCGGCGTCCTTTTCGTAGGCAAAACTGACCTCAAAAATCATAGGGCAAACGGGCCAACAATTGTTGGGCCCCTCCAGCAACCAAGACTCTTCCCAGCAAAAAAAGCCGTGGGAGCCTCGGCTGCTGCGCTGCCCCACACCTCCTGACTCCTTACCTCTCCCATTGCCTCTGGAGCATCCAGAGGAACTGTTAGGGGGGGAGATTCTCCTTCCATCTGCCGTGTTGGGAGAGGATAACGTTGGATGCTTGGGTGCTCCAGTTGATAGCAGGACACTCAATAGAGATTCTACAGAAACCACCCCCTCCCCCCCAAAAAAAGTCATTTTGCTCCCCGCAACATCTTCCTCTGGTCCTAGAGGAAATCACCTCTCTTCTCTCGAAGGCGGTGATAGAACCAGTCCCCAACCATCTTTGGCGGACAGGTTACTATTCCCATTTCTTCCTAGTTCCAAAGAAGACTGGAGATGGAAGGCCTATCCTAGACCTCAGTTCCCTGAACATGTTCGTGGAGTACAAACACTTCAGAATGCTCTCTTTGCAGAGCCTTCTACCACTTCTTCGGCAAGGACAGTGGCTGTGCGCTCTGGACATGCAGGATGCCTACCTGCATATCTCCATTTGCCCTTCCCAACGCAAATTCCTTTGCTTTTGCTTTCAGGGGGACCACTACCAATTCAAGGCCCTCCTAGTTGGTCTTTCCTTGGTTCCCTGACTTTTTACCAAATGTCCTTCTGTGGTAGTGGCCCACCTGCGTACCCAGGGGCTTCAGGTATTCCCATACCTGGATGATTGGCTCCTGGTGGCCCTGTCCAGGGAGGAACTCCTGCACTTCCTTTCCCTTACACTGCAGGTTTTCACCAGCCTGGGTATTGCCATCTACCGGGCAAAGTCCCATTTGCTCCCTTGCCAACACCTCCAATTTACAGGGGCAATTCTGGACACAACCATTGGCAAAACCTTTTTGCCTCCGGACAGGGTGGACACCCTTCAGACTCTGGTCAGTCCTTCGCCTCCTCACGCTAATGACTGCCATTCCGACAGTCCCACGTGCTCGGCTCCATATGAGGATCTCTCAGTGGATGCTTCGGTCACAGTGGGACCAGACCCTGGACACACTAGACCAAGAGGTGCTAGTTTCCGAGCCCATGATCAGGGACTTACAATGGTGGATGGTGCAGGAGAACCTATGCCTGGGAGTTCACTTCAGTATCGAACCCCTCTCCCAGATGTTGATGACAGATGCGTTGGGAGAAGGCTGGGGAGCCCATCTAGGGTCTCCCAGGACTCAGGGCAGCTGGTCCATGTTCGAACAAAACCTGCACTTGAATATGCTAGAACTGAGAGCAGTCCTTTATGCCCTTCAGGCTCTACACTCCATTATTCTTCCCGGTCATCTCCTCATTCAGTCAGATGTGTGTAGTCTGGTATCTCATCAAGCAGGGAGGAACCCGTTCCTACCCTCTGTGTCAGGAAGTGATGAGAGTCTGGCTTTGGGTAACCCAGCATCACCTTATTGTGACTGAGATTCACGTTCCGGGAGTGGAAAACACGCTGGCGGACCACCCAAGTCTGTCCTCAGCCAGGTCCCATGAATGGGAATTGGATCAAGAAGTCGTAAACAACATCTTTCGGCGATGAGGAACACCTCAGATAGACTTCTTTGCTTCTCTCCAAAATGGAAAATTTCCCGTCTTCTGCTCACTCGCTCCAGGGTGAGACATTTTTTGACGGAATGCTCTTGTCCTTCACTTGGAGGGACAGACTTGTTTATGCCTTCCCTCCTATTCCCTTAATTCCGAGGGTCCTGAACAAACTCTGATCGGAGGGAGTTCAAATGATTCTCATCACTCCCTTCTGGCCCAGGCAAGTTTGGTTCTCTTTTCTGCAACAGTTTTCAGAGGAACCTCCATTTCCTCTTCCTCTCTCGCAACAATTGTTGACCCAGGATCAGGGGACCCTTGTTCATCCTAGTCTCAGATCCCTTCATTTACATGCGTGGCTTCTGCAGATGTAGCAAAAGCCCACTTCGGAGTCTCTCCGCTCGTAGCAGACATCTTTGTAGAGGCCAGACAGCCTTCCACCAGGTCCACCTACGCCATTAAGTGGAAACTGTTTTCTATTTCTGCCACTTCGAAAAGGCTTCAAAACTCTCTCATGCTTGGCCAATAAAGTCCTGGACTACATGCGTCACCTCTTCGATCTGGGTCTCAGCCTTTCGTCTTTAAAGGTCCACACGGCCGTTATTTCAGCTTACCATATTCCCTTTGGGGACAGGACTTTTGCTCAGTTGGAGGTCTCCAAGACCTTTCTAAGAGGGATTCTCCATCTGAGATCCCCCATTTACATTCCTGCCCCTCCTTGGGACTTGAATTTTATCCTGGAGAAGCTTACCCTATTTCCCTTCGAGCAGGCAGCTACAGCAGATTTAAAGTTCCTTTCTCGGAAGATACTCTTCCTAGAAGCCATTACTTCTGCTCCGCCACTTCCGAGCTTCCGGCCCTAATTTGCAAAATCCCATACTTGATTTTCCACAAGGAACGTGTGGCCCTTCGTACCAATCCTAAGTTTCTCCCTAAGGTGCTGGCTGAATCGACACTGAACCAATCCATTGCGCTACCCGCTTTCTTTACACAACTCTCCAATCAAGGGGAGTACGTCTTGCATACTTTGGATGTTCACAGAATACTGAGATACTACACCACTCTAAGGATCTCAGGAGAACTGATCAGCTTTTTTGTCTCTTTTGCTCACAAAAGAGAAGGCAATGTTGTATCTAGGCAAAGCCTATCAAAATGTATGGCTCATTGTATCACTTTCTGTTAAAAGTACAACAGGACCCTGCCGGGTCAAGTCAGAGGTCACTCCACCAGAGGAGTAGCTGCCTCTGCAGCTTGTTTCAAGAATGTCAGCGGCAGATATCTGTGCAGCTGCAACTTGGACTTCCTTTCATACCTTTACGAAACACTACAGTTTGGACATTATCTCTCGCCGTACAGCAGGCTTCGAGTTGGCTGTGCTACAAGATCTCATTACCTGAGACCCTTTTCAGCCTGAGTTTCCATACTGTGGATGACAGTCCTCCTCCCGAGTGCTTTTACTTGTTCCAGACTGCTTGGGATTCATTCCTACATGTGAATACCTACTGCAAGAGCCCTCTCGAAGTAAAATAGTACAGTTACGTAAGAACTTACCATAACAGTAAATCTTCAAGAGAGGCTCTTGCAGTAGGTATTGCCTTCCCGCCCTCCATCCCCTTAAGCCTTTTTGGCTCCATTTCCATGGGGGACATATCCTCTTCTCTCTCATTTTGCCTCTTTTGGCCCTTGGCAGGAAAGAACTGGAAGGCAGTTGTGGGGGACCGCCCCTTTATACCGACGTCGTATGACGCTGGACACCTGACGTGGGGGCGGTCCCCCGCCAGAGACGGCTAGCTAGAAATTTTTCTGTAGGGTCCCGACGCCTGGCAGGTCAGTCCTATATGTGAATACCTACTGCAAGAGCCTCTCGCAAAGATCTACTGTTACATTAAGTTCTTGCGTAACTGTACTTTCCTGACTCATTGGGATGTGGGAAAAAGAAAACCGGCTACTAAAACTGCTGTCTCATGGTGGATAGTAGCATGTATCTAGTTCTGTTACAGCAGAACTGTTAAGGAGCCCCCAGTAGGCTTGGGAGCACATTCTACAAGGGGAACAGCTGCCACAATTACAGCTGCCAGGGATATTCCCCTTCTGGAAATCTGTAAAGCAGCTATATGGAGAACAGTACACACCCTTACCAAGCATTAGTCTGTACAGTCAGCCCAGGGGTGATGCCAGGTTTGGCACAGCAGTGCTGCAGAGCTTGTTTCTTAAGTAATGGTCTTACTTCGTAAGTCAGCTGTTGTAACAGGTAACACCATTAGGACTGTACCCGGCAGGCGACCGAACCCCATCACAAACTACTTAGCCAGCAGTCTATGGCGGGGACTGCCCCCCAACGTCACGCATGGTATAAAGGGTGGATGGTCCCCGACGTGCCCCAGTTTTTTTTCCCTCCGTTGACTTGGTGCTCGTCTCCACATCTTGTCTCTCGCCAGTCTGACTGCCATTTTAGAACTACTTTCAAAACTGTTCTTATTTTCTCAATTCAAGTTCGGTTGACTCCTGTCTACTCTGCATGTAATCTCCCCCAACGCCTTCTTCTAGGCACACTAAGTTCGCCTGTAGGAAGCAGATCCTGTCAAATGATGGCCATTCGGTCTGCCTGCTGTGCCTGGGCCCCGATCATAACACCCAGCACTACCCACACTGTAAAAAGTTTTTAACAGTCGGACAAGGATCCATCGTCAGAAAACTTTGCAGGCTTACCTCATGGAACAGCAGTTGGCCACCATGCAGCGGGATTCCTGTTTGAAGAGCGTCTTCCTACCACTCCCACAAGAAATTGGAAAAACACAAGTAATCTTCGGGGAAACGCAGCGATAAGTCTAGAGATGAGAGATCCCACTCGTCGAGATCCTCTTGATTGCATTCTGCCTCCAGGGGTAGCTCCGACTCGGCTAGCCATGACTCCAGGCTCACCATAGTCAAGGCCCCAGCCACAGCCCGGGTTACGGGCCGAAAAGACAGGGGATCCAGGTCTTCGTGCTCTGCTGTCCAGCCTATCAAGATAAGGCCTCCAGTCCCACAGACATGCCATTCTGCAGATACAGGTAAGGGGGGACATCAATCGGTGCCTTCCCAGTCGGCCTCTGTATGTAGCGTTGACCCCCTGGATAGGCAGAAGATCTCGGGCCACTTGTCTGGAACATCCTCCTCCTTCCCACCAAAGCACTCCAAGGAATCTGTGGAGAAGTCTCCAAAACCAATGTTGTACAAGCGTTCGACAGATAAACATCCGCACGCTAAGTCTTCGTCGGACCTGCAGCGACATTATACCACTGATGACGCTGCTAAGGTTCCCTGTATGTCAGCACCGCTGGCTTGGAACCCTGTTGCGTCCAGCATCTCTACCGCCTCCGGTTGATGACCAGATCGGCACCCAGGTGGAGGAGGATGTTGACGTTGGTCTCTAAGGACAGGCACCTGACAATGGCATGGCTAACACCACACCGTTGTCGCCTGCCGTGGGCCCCCTGACGCCAGACCAACCTGACAGTACCGGCATTGGAGAGGGCTTAGGAACTGGAATGACGCCAGACGAGGCCTCCGGTTCGGACCCGAAGCAGAATCTGTCGCAGGTTAAAGACCTGTTTAACCATTGGTGGGAGACCATTCGGTCTGATATTCTCCTCTCAAGGCCACAACCAGATACTTGAACACCAGATGTGACTAAAATTCCGGACGGAGGGGCACCCGCAAACCTACCCTCCCTCCGACTCCAGACACAGCCAAGATCCCTCAACCTCCCCATGACGACCATGGCAGAGAACCTATTCCACACAGTAGGCCCAAAGGAAAGGCCAAGCTGAAGGGGAATCACAGAACTCTCTCAAGGTCACGGAGCTCGAGTCTTCCTAGCTCTCCAGACAGACATGGGCGTACTAAGAGGCAGCATGGGTCTTCCTCCTCCTCAGATTCGTACCAACCCTCCGATTCTTCTTATGACTCATCCATAGGAGCTATATCTCCAGTGGACCCAGAAGATCTTCCCAGATCACGTCCGGATGACCCATCTTTCATGGAGGTGATGAGCCCTATTCAAGCTAATACAAGTTGGGATACTGAGGACCTAGACCCGGGGAGGATGAGACTGACAAAATACCTCTGGCTGAAAGACCCAAAGCCAGTAGTCATCCCGCGCCTGGTAGACACCTTCGCTGATGTCACCCAGGCGGCCTGGAAGCGCTCTCATTCTACCACCACTTAACCCAAGAAGGCTGGTCGCCTGTATAGGGCCCCGAAAGAGCAACAATTCCTTGCTGAAAATCCCACAGCTGATTCAGTAGTTATTTCAGCAGCACACAACCATTCCTAGAGATCGTAACACCTTGGCGTCCAAGCAGTTGGACTCCATGGGGTGTAAGGTGTATTCTTCATCCACTTGTAGTATTAGGAGACTGAACTTATTGACACACGTGGTTCAGTTCCAGAATGCGCTCTGGGAACAGGCGCTGGACATCGTGCAGGATATGCCAAACTGCCCGCATAAAGCAGAGCTCACAAAACTTCTGCAGACTGGATCGGATCTGGGCACCATGTTCTCCACTTTGCTTACGACTCAGCGGCGAGAGCGGCTGTGACTGGTGTGTGCCTACACCGTCATTCCTGGCTTCGGGTCTCGGGGTTTGTGCAGGACGTTCAGTCAAGCCTCCTCGACGCACCCTTCCAAGGATCAGTCCTCTTCGGCAAGGACACAGAAAAAAATCAAATCTTCAAGATTCTGGGAAGGCAATTCGGACTGTGCAGTCCATGTATCGCCCAAAACAGGCCATTTCACAAGCCTTGTTTTCATGACCAAGGGGGACAATCGCAGCAACCCCGTTTCCAGCACAACCAGCCTCAATAGGGAGGCTATGGCCAGAGAGGCACCCATAGAGGCTCTGCAGGACCTGCCTCTCATCCAGCCAAACCAACCCAGGCCGCCTTTCCCCCTCCTCCCACTGCCTGACTCTCCATTGGACCCACCCCTTCCCAGTGCCCCACCAGTGGAGGTGGTTGGAGGACGCTTTTCGCTTTGTGCCACAGCTTGGCGGAAGGTGACCTCCAACCTATGGGTCCATCAAGTTTGTTCAACTCCCATCGCATAGCGCCCCAAATTACTTCGCAGAAGTATCCAGGCTTGATCCACACAGAGATCCAAGCCATGTTGTCCAGACAAGCCATAGAACCTGTTTCTCCAGCCCAGAGAGGAACATGATTCTACTTGGAACTTCTTCCTAATCCCGAAGACTGGCAATCTGAGACCCATCTTGGACCTCAGCAAACTCTACCTCTTTGAAGTACAAGAGGATCAGGATGGTCACTCTCCAGGGCCTGCTCCCCATGTTACATCAGGGAGACTGGCTGGCATCACTGGACATGCAGGATGCATACCTCCACATCGCTTTGGCGAAGCCACACAGGAGGTTCCTCAGGTTCACCTTCCAGGGCAGACATTTTCAGTTCAGGGCGCTACCCTGTGGCCTTTCATCGGCACCAAGGGTTTTCTCAAAGTGCCTCGCAGTCATTGCAGCGGCACTTCGAAGGATGGGTCATTATTTATTTATTTATTTATTTATTTATTGGAACATCAGTTTAACAACCTTTGAACCAGAGGCTCATTTACAAAGGTACCTCATCACGGTGAGGACAAAACAGTGCAGGAAAACAAACAACCAAGCAGACAAAACATCTGAACAATTAGGAAGCAGCCAGAAAATGCAGGCATTTGTCAAACACAGTATACAAACAGGCTTACATGTGCACTTTACAGAGTAGACAATATACAGTTGTTACATGGAGATTGATTCAGTGGGAAGAATAAAGGTAAGGCTGGGTGGGAGGTATCAGAAGAGGAGTGTGGGGAAGATAGTAGCAAGTAAAGGTAGAGCTGGACAGAAGGTCAGAGAGCAGCTCAGTGAGCCTTGTCTGGGAGGATAGGAGTAGGCTTAGAGGCAGGTACAGCTGCGTGTTGAGAGCAGGTGATTTCTAAGGCTAGTTTTAAAATAAGATAACGAGGCGGCATCAGTGATTCTGTCGGGGAGGGAGTTATACCAACAGGGGGCTCTGTAGGGGTAAGCCCTTTGACCTTGCGAGGTTCTTGCCCTCGGTATAACCAGTGCAGTTTTGAGGGATATGCGGGTATGCACTGTAGGGTTAGCACGGTGGATAGTGGTTGACAGACCCGGTGGGGATAGCCCAAGGAGAGATTTTTTTGTTAGGAGGCAGGTTTGGTATTTGAGGTGCTCATCTAGGTTGAGTAGATTAGCCATGGTGTAAAGATGGCAAGTGTGGGTTAGATTAGGAGCCCCAGTTATGAGCCTGCAGGCCTTGTTTAAGGTGAGGCAGATCTTGTTCAGGGCAGTCTGGTCTGCTGCACCATACACAGGTAAGCCATAGTCTACCAGAGATAGAACAGAGGATGTGACTGCAAGTCGGAGGGCATCCGTGGGGAGGCAGTTTTTGTGACGATAGAGGATACCCAGCCGAGAGTTAGAGGCTGAGGCAAGGGCAGAGATGTGGACATGAAAAGAGAGGGCAGGGTCAAAGGTTATACCTAGGTATTTATAAGAGTGAACTAGCTCAATAGGGAGTTTAGAGGTGGAGTGGACTGCTAGAGGATAGTTACTGGATTTATTTAGGGGGTGGGCAAAGAGCATGGTTTTGGTTTTCTTTAGATTAATTACGAGCCTGTGCTCAGTAAACCAGGCTTCTGTGTCATTGTAGGATTCCTGCAGAGAATCCTGAAGTGAGATGGGATTATGGTCGGAGGCAAAGAGTACAGCATCATCTGCATAAAGAAGGATTTTTCCAGTGCATACACTGGGCAAGGAGTTGAGAAAAAGGGGAAAGAGCAAGGGCCCAAGATTAGAGCCCTGAGGGACTCCGGAGCAGATAGGGCAGGTGCTGGAAAGTTTCCCGTTGATTTTCACACATTGTGAGCGGGCTGACAAGTAGCTGGAGCACCAGGAAACAGGCCCAGTGTCAAAGCCTAAGTGACTAAGGGTAGCTAGCAGGAGGGGGTTGGAGACAGTATCAAAGGCTTTTGATAAGTCAATGAACACTGTACCTGCTAGGGAGCCAGAGTCCAGTGAGGTGTGAAGAAAGAGAACTCCAGGAGGGCAGTATTGGTGCTGTGGCCTCCTCTGAAACCATGTTGTTCTGGGCAGAGGATGCTATATTTATTGAGGTATTCAGAGATTTGGGTGGCCACAATTTTTTCTAAGGCCTTAGAGAGAGGAGAGAGGATTGAGATAGGTTGATAATTGCTAGGGAGGGTCCTGTCACCACCCTTGTGTATTGGGGTGACAGTAGCTATCTTCCAGGCAGAGGGGAATTGCCCTAGGCAGAGGAATTTGTTAAAGAGGCTGGTGATTGGTGAGAGAACCCGATCTGGAACCTGATGGAGAAGACTGGGATCAAGGGAGTCATTGCCAATTGTGTTACTCTTAAAGGCTTTGAGTAAGTAAGGTCTGACTTCCTGGGCAGTGACTCGGCGCTAGTAGAACAAGGGGTGTGGGAGAATAGGGACAGACCTGGAGGGAGGGGGAGCGAAGAAATTATCAGGGAGCACCGGGCTAAGGTCTGTGAAAGAATTGTTGAGGTGGTTGGCAATAAGGACAGGGTCTGAGGAGACCGAACCATTAACGTTGATAAGCGAAGGTGGGGGGGAACGCGTGCCACCATTCAGCTGCTTAATGTTGTCCCAGAAAGTCCTAGCATTCTCCCATGAGGAAGTGAGGGAGGCTTGATAGTGCTCAGCCTTCGCTTTGCGAGTGGCCCATGTACATTACATATTCCCATACTTGGACAATTGGCTTCTGACAGCACCGTCCCAGGAACAACTGCAAAGATCCAGTTGGGACACCTGTTCTCCTTTGAAGAACTAGACATCATGATCAATATCCTGAAATTCTTCCTAACCCCAGCCCAGAACCTGAACTTCATAGCAGCTCAACTTGACACTATTTGAGGGAGAGCCTTCCTGCCTCAAGAAAGAGCCATCCATCTTCAGGTCCTAGCCCAACACATTTTTTCAGCCTCTGTGGTACCAGCCAGAACTCTGTTACGGCTGCTGGCCACATGGCAGCGTCCATCATTACAGTCTCCTTTGCGAGGCTTTGTATCAGTGGAACCATACCTACGTAAGGACATAGACAGGGTAGAGAAGGTTCAGAGGAGGGCAACAAAGAAGGTGCATGGATTGCATCACAAGTCCTATGAAGACAGGTTGAAGGAACTGAACATGTACTCCCTGGAGGAGAGGAGGGAGAGAGGGGATATGATAGAGACATACAAGTATCTCACAGGGAGGAACAGGGGCAGGAATACACTATTTTAAGCGAAAAGATGTTCCAGGACTAGAGGCATGGGATGAAGTTGGAGGGAGGACGATTCAGAGGAAACATGAGGAAGAATTTCTTCACAGAATGGGTGGTGGACAAGTGGAACACCCTGCCAGAGGAAGTGGTGGGGGCTGAAACAATCACGGGATTTAAGAATGCATGGGATAAACATAAAGGAATTCTGGAGGTCAGGGGTAAGGAGCAACAGACTTCTAGAACATAAACTGAACTTACAAGCTCAAATGGGCAGACTGGGTGGGCCATAGGCCCTTGTCTGCCGACACTGTCTATGTATCTATGAACCTTGGTGTCCAGTAGGACCAAAGATGGGACAACTTAGACATGTCGGTCTCCATCACAAAACCAGTTTGACAAGAGCTCCAGTGGTTGATGACATCCCCTTCAGTGCAAGAAGGAATGCCATTCCAAAAGGAGGCGCCAAACCAGATCCTCACATCCGACGCCTCAGGCACTGGATGGGGAGCACATCTAGGCACTCACAGGACCCAGGGCTGCTGGTCAGTGAGCAAGGAATCTCTCCACATCAGCATTTTGGAAATGAGGGCCATTCTCTACGCCCTACAAGACTTGAGCTCTGTTCTCCAACTGGGACACCTCCTCGTACAATCGGACATTTCGGTGGTGTTCTATCTCAGCAAACAGTGAGGCACACACTCCTACCCTCTCTGCCAAGAGGCAATGAGAGTGTGGGATTGGCCCATGTCCCATCACCTTCTGATCTCAGCAGTCCATGTACCCGGGGTCCAAAATACCGTGGCTGACGCTCTCAGCTGAACACGGTCTAGAGCACACAAGTAGTCCCATCTTGAGTCCATAGCTGATGTTCTATTCAACAAATAGGAAACGCCCTCTTCACCTCCCCTATCAACATGTAAAACTGCCCAGTTTTTTCTTGCAAGATCCTGAGCCTGGCGCTTTCTAGCGAGATGCGTTGTCCCTGTCTTGGAAGGGAAGATTCCTTTATGCTTTTGCCCATTTCCGCTCCTTCAGAGGGTCCTCCTCAATGTACAAGCGGAAGGGGCAACAGTGATCTTGGTGTCATCTTTGTGGCCTCGACAGATCTGGTTCCTGCTGCTGCAGCACCTGGTGGTGGAACCTCTGATCACTTTTCTGTTAAGCACGTACCTGCTCTCCCAGGACAACAGGACATTGGTTCACCCGAACCTGCAGTCCCTCCACTTACCTGCATGGCTCCTGAAGACTTGGGCTCTGCTTTGGGGTTTCTGACAAGGTCACAGATGTTCTTGTAGCGGCTAGAAAATCTTTCACCAGAGCAACCTACGCCATGCAGTGGAAGCATTTTTGTCTGTGAGCTATGGCTCATCACCTTGACCCTTTGGCCTGTCCATTGAATACCCTCCTTGACTAGCTGCTGTCCCTTTCAAACTCAGTCTTGGGCTACTCCTCCATCAAAGTATGTTTGGTTGCCATTGCTGCCTATCGCTTCCCAATCCAAGGCAGAACGGTGGCACAGTTGGAGGTAACCCATACCTTTCTTAGGGGCATTGTGCATATCAAGTCTCCCATAAGGGATCTGCTGTCTCTTCCCCGCCTTGGGGACCTGCTTTTTGTTTTGGAGAAGCTAACCTTATCTCCTTTTGAACCAGACGTGGATTGCAAGCTTAGTTTTCTCTCTTGGAAAACGTTATTTTTAGTTGCTGTTACTTCTGCTTGAAGGATTTCTGAGCTTCAGGCCCTGATGTGCAAGGAACCTTATTTGGTGTTCCAGAAGTACCAGGTGGCCTTGAGAACCAGTCCCAAGTTTCAACCCAGGGTGGTGTCTGAGATGACCTTAAACCAGGACATTCAGCTCCCGGTTTATTACCCATACCACTCGAATAGGGGAGAGGCTCTTCAGTCTCTAGATGTGCATCACACTCTTAAGATTTTATTTGACCAGAACTAAGGACAGCAGGCATTCTGACCAACATTTTGTCTCCTTTGCCTCCAGAATCCTAGGGGCTCCCATGACCAAACACACCCTATCAAAGTGGCTAGTACATTGCATCTCCTTCTGTTACCAGAAATGCAACAAATTGCTACTGGGATTTGTGCAGGGTCATTCCACAAGGGATGTAGCCGCCTCCTTTGCCGCACTGAAAAACATGTAGACATCAGACATTTGTGCTGCAGCTACCTGGCACACAGTTCACACCTTCATTAAGCACCACAGTCTGGACATTGCTTCGGGACACAGAGCAGGCTTTGGCCTTGCAGTTCTGCAGGGTCTCCTCTTGCAAGGGATGTCACCCTTCACTTCTCTTTTCCTTCCACTCAGGAGATGATATCCTTTTCTTCTGCTTGGGAATCTGTCCTAATGGTGTTACCTGCTGCAAGAGCGGATTCTTGAAGTAAGATAGTACAGTTACATAAGAACTTACCATAACAGTAGATCTTCGACAGAAGCCTTGCAGCAGGTATATTTCCCGCCCTCCTTCCCCCTAGAGGGTTTCCGCTGCATATGACTTGGGTAACATAGAAACATAGAATTTGACGGCAGATAAGTACCGCTTGGCCCACCCAGTCTGCCAGTTTCCCTACCTACTGGATAAGCTGCAGATCTAGTTAACCAGCAGCCTACTTCTTCTTACCCCCACCCCCCAGAATTGCCTTATGACTGTCCCATGCATGCTTGAATTCCACCACTGATTTTGACTCCACAACCTCCTCCGGAAGGCCGCTCCATGCATCCACAACCCTTCTGTGAAAAATACTTCCTTAAATTACCTCTGAGCCGCCTCTATCTTCAAATTGTGCCTCTTGTTCTTGTACACCTCTTTTTGAAAGATGCTACCCTCTTGGACTTTGTTGATTCCCTTGAGGTACTTGAAAGTTTCTATCATGTCCCCCTCCCTCCTTTCCCGAGGCTATACATATTAAACTCCTTAAGTCTCTCTTCATATGTCTTCCGGTGCAGACCCTGCACCATTTTAGTTGCCCTCCTCTGGTCAGCTTCCATCCTGTCTGTCTTTCTGAGATTGGGTCTCCAGAACTGCACACAGTACTCCAGATGGGGTCTCACCAGCTGTCTGTACAGATGGATAATAACTTCCTGTTTTCTACTGGTGATGCCTCTCCCTATGCATCCCAGTATCCCCCCAGCCCTCCTTGCTGCCCTCTCACATTGCTTGCCCACCTTTAGGTCATCTGATATGACTACCCCAGGTCCCTTTCCATTTTGTTGTTAGTATCTCACCCCCATTGTGTACTCTTCCTGGTTTTTGTTTCCCAGGTGCATTACCTGCACTCTTAGCATTGAGTCTAAGCTGCCATACATTTGACCATTCCTCTAACCTTGCCAAGTCCCTTCTCATCCTTTCCACCCCACCCTGTGCATCAACTCTGTTGCAGATCTTAGTGTCATCTGCAAAGAGACATACTTTTCCTTCCAGTCCTTCCGCAATGTCGCTATAAAGACATTGAAGAGGACCGGTCCTAATACTGAACCCTGCGGTACCCCACTAGTAACCCTCCTTTCTTCTGAGTGGACTCCATTTACTATTACTCTCTGTGTCCTATTCTCCAGCCAATTCTTTACCTAGGCTGTCATCTTGCGACCCACTCCCAGGCTGGCTAATTTGTATATTAATCTTTTGTGTGGGACTGTGTCAAATGCCTTGCTAAAGTGTAGGCAGGCCATGTCCACAGCCCCTCCCTGATCTACTACTTTGTAATCCATTACATTTGCTCTGTGAGGTACTGACCTCTGTTCCCTGGTTCGGATCCTTTTCCATCCTGAT
Source organism: Neoceratodus forsteri (assembly GCA_016271365.2). Classification (NCBI taxonomy): domain Eukaryota; kingdom Metazoa; phylum Chordata; order Ceratodontiformes; family Ceratodontidae; genus Neoceratodus; species Neoceratodus forsteri. The sequence goes on along the minus strand of CM057449.1, from coordinate 1,379,781,620 downwards.
ACCGAAGTCTCCGTGAAAATAACTGGGGTACGTCTGGGAACTCCCACCCTTTTATACCATGTGACGTCGGGGGCGGGCCGACATTGGGGGGGTGGTCCCCGCCATAGACTGCTGGCTGAGAAGTTTACCATGGGGTACTGTTGCTTGCCGGCTACAGTTCTAATGATGTTACCGGCTGCAAGAACTTCTCTCAAAGATCTGCTGTTGCTGTAAGTTCTTAAGTAACTATACTTTCTGTGCCCACCTCCAAAGGTACTGCTTCGTAGTCTGCTACAGTTAAACAGATTGAAGAATTCCTTGGGTTAGAAGAAAAAAAATTACCCACCTTAGTAATCTTGTTTCTTACAAGGTATTCTTCAGTATGTTTAACTCTCCCTCCCTACCTAGGTGTCAGCGTGGTTCAGTTGGTAGCACATCCGCCTCTGGACCAGAAGGTCGTGGGTTCTCGTCCCACACCGGGATTGGTCTTGCACCGAAAAATCGCTGGCATCAGAGTGCAGTATTAGGGGTGCTGTACTGCTGGGGTGTGCCGTCCTTTGGATGAGACGTTGAACCGAGGTCCCTTCTACCCATCCTGGTGGGTGTCCAGGTGGAAGTAACCCAGGGCACTCTTCGCAAAGAGTAGGGAACATTCCCGGTGTCCTGGCCAACATTCCCCTTCCCATAAACCGGTTCATGCAATTATCCAGGCTTTGTGTGGGTGGTGATGTGCGATACGGCCACCACCACACATTGTCACTTCACTACCAGTCTAGCATTGCTTGTAAAGCGCTTTGGATGTATGAAAAGCGCTATATAAATGCTGATTCTTCTTCTTCTTCTTCTACCTCCCCTTACAGAACCAGTTGCCCTCTGCAGCACAGCTGGTTTAATATACTGTTGGTCATCCTGGGTTTTACTAATCTTTTAAAACCAGATGGCTCTTGTTTTTCTAGTTTAGTCCTATCTGACATTTCCAGGGGACAGGAAAAGGGATTGTTTTTGAATTATTTAGCATCATTGGGATAGCTTAGGTTAGGAGTTTCTACGAGCAGGCTCCAAGTAAATCTGAGCATTATAGAATGCAGCGGTTGGTAGAGGCAGCAGATTTGAATGGTGGCACGAGCCAATACATGGTCCATCATTAGCATTTTGTTCCAAAATTTCTCTGAGGCAGTTCAACACTGGAGGCTGACTGCTACAGTTACATATTGGAGAATACCTCGGAAGAAACCAGATTACTAAGGAGAGTCATTTTTAATTCCGATCAGAGATTTTTTTCACTGGAGAAAAAGATCAGGCATGGGATGAGCAGAGGGAGGAGGGGAAGGACGAGAAGGAAGAGGAAAGCGAGGAGTGGTAGTCAGGGAAACGAGGAGAAGCTGTAACTGGCATGGAAGGAAGAAAAGAGCGAGGCACAGATCCTGATGAGAAACGAGAGTGCGCAAGATTGGGGTAAGGGGAGCAGTGTTGGGTGCAAGTTGAGTAGTTGAAAGAAAGAAGCAGATGGAGTGGGAGAGGAGGTTTGGATTTGGGGGAGGTACTGCAGACCACGTCTGCTTAATAGAACACCAGAAGGATCCTGTTACAGATAATCTCGTGGTGGACCCAGAGTGGAAGACAGAACTTGCCAAGTACAGTGTGGTGGCCCTGGGATACAGCTTCCTTAGCAGGCTGTTGATGTGGGAGGAGAAACCAAGATTTCAAATCGAGCCAAACACTCAGATTCTTGTAGTGAGGGACAGCCTTATGGTGGGCAACATCGAGAATCTTCAACACAAGGAAATAGGCTAGTCTAGCTAGCCTCCGGTTGGTGTTAAGTCAGTGATTGTCTTTTTTGGTATTAAGAGAGTTAGAGCAGAACCAGCTTTGAACATTTTTGCAGCGATGATTACAACTTGGGGAAGTACTGTCATATGGGTAGAAGTGAATGCGCAAATGAAGATGATGATTGAACTGAGGATAGAACTCTGTGGGACTCCAGAGTTGTTTGGGGAGGGAGTGCAACATCGAGCTTAACTTGGGAGTGGTTTCAGAATTTGTTTGTACACCAATATTTGAGGTTTTGAATCACCTTGAATGGGCCCCTCAGTGACCAAACTGAAGTGCATCCTGCTTCTGCTGCAGGCAGCATAAGTTATTTAACACTGCACTAAAGTCCTGAGAAACTGTTCCCCGAGAATTTTCTACCCACTATCAGAGGTGGTGTTCCCTCTTCTTGCCTGGCTTCTTCTCAGACCCATCACAGGCTACTGCTGTTTCTGTGGGGCGAGCATGAGATTACAATCATTCTGATAGCCAGTGAATTGTTTTCCTTCCATTTTTGTCCCTGGTACAGACGTAGTGGCTGGAAACATGGCACCATCCTTCCTAGTCAGGGAAGCGCTACTACTGGCAGGTACACCCCAACCTCCCAGATGCGCATAACCCAGGCATGTTTCAGAACTGCTCTTTGTTCTCACAGCTTTGACCTTGATGCGGTAATGTAGATAGTGCTGATCTTCCTGGACATAAGTCTCCACCACTCATTCACACTAGTGGGATTAGCGCCGAGGCACTAAGACCCATCGGAGCAAACTTTTGCTGGAGGGTCGCGAGACGGCGCCGCTGAGATTACTACGCAGCAGCGGCTCCTGAAAGGTAATGACCATCTCGCCATTCCACCCTCCAACCGCCTCAGTTCCTTTTTTTCCACCGCCGAAGTGCGCTTCAGTGACCGACGTCGTCATTTGAATGGGAGTCAAACTTCAAACTAGCGATAGTTTTCAGTTTGTTTTTTGTAACTTTATCACATAAGTAGTATCGCTTAATTTTATTCTATTTTCGTTAAATTTTTCTAATATTTGAATTTACTTGAAGAAGTCTCGCCTACTGGACGGAGCCGACCATGAGCAGGTCAGGTGACGGTAGGGAGACTTCAGATGAAAGCTGTTCAGTCAGCCGGGCTGGGTCCGTCAGCCTCCTTCTCTCAGCGGGTTCCGACAACGGTCAGTCCGATGCCTGGGGATGGGCGGTCCCCCGCCGCATAAAATAAACGGTTGCATTCTCGCACCGTTTCGCCTCAAGCTCTTCTTCGCCCACAGGTCAAAAGAGAAGGCATCACCGAGGTCGCCTCTCGGCGTTCATGCCGACGCCGGGTTATCGCTAGTTACCGGTCTCCTCCTTCGGGAGTCGCCAACTTCCGTAATCGGCTGCCTCGACATCGGAGTCCCTCCCCGCCATAGGTAGGACTCCAGATGAGCAGTTTCATCAGTGGGCCGCCTTATGGAGCAATGGGCTCGGAGGTTGGTTCTTCTGCCTGGCTCGGGCTGCCTGGAGCCCTCGGCCCCTCCGCCATCAGGTAGGGCGGTTGGACCTTCCTAGTCGCGGGCGCTTCTTGTGCCAGCGACTCGGCTTAGGTGTTTCCTCACATGGCTGCGCGCAGGGGCCTCACCGATGCCCTTATCTCCTGGTTTTTTCCTCTCTAGCTTTCCAGGTTCCTGGGCTTTTCCGCGCCTCGGCAGGGTCTGTTGGCTTGTCGGCGCCGCTGTGCCGCTGGGTCTTGCGGGCGCCAAGGTCTCAGGCACCGCCGGTGGTGCCGCTTGATAGGGCGGCGCCGTCACGGTGCCGTTCATGTGCCGCTCCGCGTCGCGCCGCGCGCCGTTTTCGTCCGGTGGCCAGCTGGGCGCTTATGGGTCACAGGCCTCTTCGGGCGCCGCGCGCCTCGGTGCCGCTCTTCAGCCTGCTTTGCTATCTCGGCGCCGCAGCCCTTGGGACTGTCCTTGTTTTTCTGCTATTTCCTCCTCTCCTAATTTTCACCCTTTCCTGTCCAAACAGTCCTTTCTGGACCATCAGGAGATGATGTTGAGCCTGACCCAGACCTTCGTTGGTGATGAAGTGGAGGAAACAGGATCTTTCTTTGCTACAGAGCCTGTGGTCGAGGACCTGTCCTTTAAGTCTCTGTTGAAGAACCTGGGATCCACTCTTTCTCTCCAGACTACAGACATCGATCCTGGGAAGATATTAAGACTCCAGTATCTTCATGCTTGGAGATCCCTACGGATTTGACTCCTCCGATCCAGTTTTCCTTCGAGACGCTGTCTCAAATGGTATGGAATAATCCTGCTCTTATTCCCTCAGTGCTAAATCCATTGATAAGAAGTATTCAGCTCCCAAGGATCGCCCCATTTTGGCATCCCAAGCCTTTATGGATCCTATTGTAGTCCTGGCAGAGAATGACAAGGTCGTTTTCCTCAACTACTACAGCTCGACCTATTAACAAAGAGTCTCGTAAGATTGATACATTAGGTAAGAGATCTTTGCTCCCACTCTAAGTATGCGATTGCCAGTTATCAAGGCTATTTTCTCAGTATGAGTATATCCTGTGGCACTCTATGAAAAGAATGGTTGAAGCTCTTCCAGACTGGATTCCAAGTCAGAGCTTTCTGACCGCTATTAGAGGTATTGAGTCCAATAACCAACAGGTCAAAGCCGCCATGGACGCTTTCGACACTGCTTCTTGCTCAGCAGCCGGATTTGTACCGGCCATTCCTGGCTGCGCATTCTGGCTTCACAATGATGCTCAGCAGCAGGTGATGGCGCTGCCTTTGATGGCTCCTTCTTTGGCCCTCAGGTGGAGCAGGCCTTGAGGCCACTCAGAAGACCAGATCGCCATTGTTGGCCAGACCTCCGCCTGTCCCTCTCGGGGCATGTGAACAGACGCTGTCTCTATAGTCGCCAGTCCTTCGAGGCAGAGGCAGGAAGCTTCCATAAAAGCCAACCTGCCCAACCTCAAAAGAAGACGCAGCAGAAAGCGCAGGGGCCTAAAGCTCCCAGTGCTACCTTATGAGTCGCTGCCAAGTTCCATCCACTCTGCCCGAGGTGGAACTTTCTCCGGTGGAGGTCGCCTGATGTACTTCTACAACCAGTGGAAGTCCATACTCGACAATGGGTCCTTCGATAATTCCCGCGGGTTATTCTCTCAATTTTTGGAAACCCCTGACTGTCCTCCCAGACGACAACCCAGGTTGTCGGCTCTCAGTCAGACCTCCTCACCATGGAGATCCAGGGCCTTCTGAACAACAGGGCATAGAACTGGTGCCCCGCGATTCAAGTAAACTCAGGTTCTATCTCCTATTACTTGGTTCCAAAGAAATCTGGGGGGGCTCCCATTCTAGACCTCAGAAAGTTAAACAAATTCTCCCAGGAGAAATTCAAGATGATTTCCTAGGTACCCTGTTACCCTTGCTGCATCAGCACGACTGGCTGGCCTCTGGATATGCAGGATGCTTACCAGCATATCCTCGGCCCACCTGACCCACCGCAGTTCCTCAGGTTTGTAGCTTTGGGTCAGCATTATCAGTTCAGAGTCCTGCCTTTGGTTATCCTCGGCGCCCGTAGAAGTTTTTACAAAGGTTGTGCAGTTCTCGAGCATCTCAGGAAGTCGGACTCCAAGTGTTTTCCCTACCTGGACGATTGCTTCTAGCAAGCCCTTCCGCCCAAGGGACTTTGGAAGCCTGTAAACGACTTCTCCCTCTTCACGTCCATGGGAGTTCTGCTGAATTTGAAAATCTCAACTGCAAACCCTCCCAGAGGCTCCTTTTCATAGGGACGCCTAGACACCTCTTCAGCGAAGGCTTTCCTTCCAGAGGACAGAAGACTCGACATCCTTCGAATGGCTCTGCCATCAGGGAGAACCAATCGGTTACAGCTCTCGATGCAACGCATGTTGGGTCTCATGGCGCCCTCGGTCTTCACTGTCCCTCTTGCCCGACTGCACATGAGAACCACCCAGTGGATGCTTCCACCAGTGGTCCCCACCTCACCCCAGTCTTATCCCATCAAGGTGACGGAGCCCTCAGGTCTCTCACCTGGTGGTCTCAAGAGAGCAATCTCCTGAAGGATTCCCTTTGCTCCCCGATCATCAGATTCCATCACCACAGACGATCGCTAACGGGATGGGAGCTCACTGTCTCTCCTCCACACTCAAGGTGTATGGACTAGTTCAAACTCATCTCCACATAAATGTCCTGGAGATGAGAGGTCCTCTATGCAATCCGAGCTCTGAAGGATGTCCTTTGTCACAAGAACATTCTCTCAAACGGACAACAAAGCAGTGATGTATTACATCAACAAGCAAGGCGTGCTTATTCTTATCCCCTTTGCAGGGAAGCAATGAGGGTGGGAGTGGTGCTTGGAGCACAAGTCTCTGATTCAAGCGGTTTATCTGCCGGGTATACAAAACGACCTAGCAGATCACCTCAGCAGAACGGAGGCAGACCTCCAGTGGTCTCTCGATCCAGCCGTAGCTCGTCCCTGTTCAAAGAGTGGGGACTCCAGACCTGGACCTTTTGCATCCCCACCAACGCAAAACTGCCTCTCTTCTGCTCCAGAAACCAGGGCCTGGCATTTTCTGTCAGGATGCGCTCAGGCCGCGGACAAAACGCTTTATCGCCTTTCCACCGCCTCTAATACAGAGAGTACTCCTCAAGTTCGAGTCTCAGGGGACCAAGATGATTCTCATTGCCCTTCCCGGCCTCGGCAACTATGGTTTCTCACTCAACAGTATGTTGCAGCTTCTCCGAGACCACTCCTTTGCAAATCAGTCTTTGACTCAGGTTCGTTGGTCCATCCTAACCTGAAATCACTTCACCTTCATGCTTGGCTCCCTGAAGAGATAGAAGTGAATCCGTTCAACGCCCCTCGTAGAGTCTCGACATCCTTCTGGCTGCTCGAGAAGCCAGCCACCGAAAACGACGCCCAAATGGAAACGCTTTCTGGTGCAAAACCTCTTGAATCCTTTCCTGTCCTCCTGGCAAGGTTCTGGAGTATCTTGACCTGTCAAACTTAGGTCTTCAGTACTCCACAGTTAAAGTTCACCTTAGTGCCATCTCAGCTCCATGAGCCGGTTTCTTCCTTAACTCTGGCTCAGTTACCTATGGTGAAGAGATTTCTTATGGGATTCTCCATACCAGACCCCTGTTAAGCGTCCAGTTGCAGCCTGGGACATTAACCTGGTGCTGGACATGCTCACTGGAAAACTTTCGAACCCTTAGCTACCTGTGAGCTAAAATTTCACCTGGAAGACTCGCTTCCTGGTGGCTATTACCTCAGCCCGCAGGGTCTCTGAGATACATGCCCTGGTTACGGACCCTCCGTATACTGTATTCCATAAAGACAAGGTAGTTCTCCGTACTCATCCTAAATTTCTTCCCAAGGTTGTGTCAGAATTCCATCTAAACCAACCTCTGGTACTCCCCATTACTGCTAATTTCCAAAATGAAGGGGAACGAGCCTTCATTCTTGATGTTAAGAGAGTCTTTGGCTTCTATTTAGATAGAACCAAGGATGTTCGCAAGACTCAGCAACTGTTCGTTTTTCAGCGACACCCGCTGGGTCAACCTGTCGCTATTAGATGCATCTCTTCATGGTTAGTGGCATGCCCTCGTCATTGCTATTCCATGGCTCAGTAAATTAGAAGGTAGAGTGTACGCCACTTCACTAGGGCGGTCGCGCATCCCCTGTGCGAAATTGAATGTTCCAATTGCAGATATATGCACGCCGCCACCTGGAGCCTCAGTGCATACCTTCATAACACTATGCACTGGATGTTCATGCTAGCGACATTCCGCATCTCGGCAGAACTATCCTTAATGGCTTTATCTTAGACGCGCGAGTTTGCGCTCCTGCCGCCCTTTGGGGATTATTAGCTTGGTACTCTCCCATTATGGGGATGAGTGGTGGAGACTTATGTCCAGGAAGATAGGAAAATTACGTACCTACCGTAATTCTTGATCTTCTTGGACGAGTCTCCACCACTCATTCACACGCCCACCCTCCATCCCCCGAGCTCACCGCTGTATTGGTCTTCACTCCCTCAAATCTTTAGGCCGTGAGGACTTCTTTACTGACCCTTCTTACACGGGTCATACGGACTATCTTATGTCCGCTTTTAAGGTTAGATTTACTTTTACGTTAGTTGCGCTGCACCTCCTTGGTAAAAAGGTACTGGCGGTTGGAGGTGCGTCGCCGAATGGTAATTACGCTCGAGCCACGCTGCTAGACCGCGGCGCCCGTCTACCAGCGCCCGACCCTCAGCAAAAGTTTGCTCCCGATGGGTCTTAGTGCCTCCGGCGCTAATCCCACTAGTGTGAATGAGTGGTGGAGACTCGTCCAAGAAGATCAAGAATTACGGTAGGTACGTAATTTTCCTATCTGTACTGTTGGTACTGCATATACATGCTTCAGGGTAAACAGTTTGTCTTCTGTGTCTGCAGCTTTCACCTGCCCTGCGCAACAGGTTTACTGAGATCTGGTGCCCGCAGATCAACACCCGTAGTGATCTGTCGCTGATTATCCAGCACAACTTAAAACCTGGCTTTGTCTGAATGGCACCGACCGTGAAGGTGAGTCACTGTCTGTCTGTCTGTCTCTCTGTCTCTCTCTCTCTCTCTCTCTCACACCACACACACACCCACACCCCCATCCCAATCCATTTGAAACATTTTGCAAATGTTTTTAAACCTCTGTTGGAGGCGGCAGTGTGTTATCATTTGATGGCTGTTAATCTCTGTCACTAGTTAAAATTTGGTTGAAGTGCCACTTTTCTGCAGTACTGTTTATAGAATAGACTCCCCCACCCCCAATAGCCCAGCTGAGATGCACCATTTAATTTTCAGAGGGGTCCTGCTTTTTTACTAGTTATGCAGCTGGAGTGAGCAATGCACAGGGATAACAGGTGGGTTGCTCAATGTCACAGATTGTGCCAGTGGCTTGGTGGGGTACTGTTGACTGGGCTAATTTCCAAACTTACTGCCTGTGTCCTCCATAGATACCGATCTCACTTGGAGAGCTCTTGTAGTACAGTGAGTTAAACAGTTGGCAGTCAGGATTTAGGAAGGTATCGTCCACGGGCAGTGCTCTCACGTACTTCCCCGACCTGGTGGCCACTCCACTAGATGAGGCAAGGTCCATGGGTGCGGTATTCGTAGACCTGTCTAAAGCCTTCGATCTTGTTAATCATGAAATCCTCCTAGAAAGAATATGAGAAACTGGAATAGCTGAAGAACTGAGTAAATGGTTTCAATAGTACTTGGCCAGCAGGACTCAAATGGTCACTGTGAATGGGATAAAATCTGGAATATTACCAGTAACCGGGAGTCCCACAAGGGTCCATATTTGGGCCCCCTGTTCCTCATATACATAAACGATCTTCCTTATAATATGCAGCAAACTTAACATTCGGCTTTACACCAATGCAGTATTAGTTGCTGAAGGCTTAAATGTTGGGGAAATTAAACTAATTACAACATGATTTTAATAAACTAGAAAAATGGTTATTAAAATCAAAACTGTTAAATACAAAAAAAACTCTGGTTTGCCCCAACTACCCTTAGGACATCACAAAGACCAGAAAAACTTGATAGTACAACCTTAAAAGGAACTGCTTTGGCACAAACACGTATACATATCTAGGGGTGAGCATAGACCACAGGCTGTCACTTGAAAATCACATAGGTGATCTGGCTAAAAAGGTAAACAAGAGAATAGGTGCCCTAAGAAGGGCTTCAAACTGTCCAACTGTAAAAATTAGACTTAAAATAGTAAACCAATTAATTCAGATTATTGATTATGGGAGCCATATCTGAGGGCATGCAGGTGTAACAAACCTAAATAAAATGGATATCTGCTATTATGAATTGGCAAGATTTGGCTTAAAATGCAACTATAGAACCCACCACTGTCTATATGAGAAACTAAATTAGAAGCCCTTAGAATTGAAAAGACAGGAAATTTGGGCAACATCTATGTGCACAATACTCAAGAACCAAAGACCCCTAGGACTTTAAGATAAAACAGCAAAACCAACTCACACATACCAGTTAAGAGGGAAAGGTGATAGGGGTTTATTTGTGCCAAAAATTCAAAATAAGCACGGAGAAATGATATTCACCTATAAAGACGCCTCCACCTGGAACAAGATTCAACAAAACTTGAGAACATTTGAAAACTCGATAGAGGGGTTTAAAGATGCTGTGAAACAAGAACTTCAATTTAGATGCACTTATAATAGATGAACTATTAAATATTATTCACTTGAAACTGAAATTTTATAATGCTGTGTGTCTTGTTACGTGTTGTATATTTATTGTGAACTACGTTTTAAACAACTGAATAAATCACAGGGACACCTTGCAAATAGGCCATACAGTATATTGACCTAATGGTGTATGTAAAGATGTTTTACATTGTAAAATCTTTTCTAGGATCGTGGTATGTTGTTCATCCACACTTACTGGCATGTCCCCTTTCCCTTTAAGGATCGCCGGAAGTCTTCTAGCTGGCTCCTCCCACCCACCAGGGTGGAATAACCCTCGTCTCCACCCCATAGAAACATAGAATTTGACGGCAGATAAGGACCGCTTGGCCCACCTAGTCTGCCCATTTTCCTACCTAACAGATAAGCTGCAGATCCTAGTTAACCAACAGCTTACTTCCTCCTACCCCCCACTAGGACAGCCTTATGTCTGTCCCATGCTTGACGCCAGATCTTTCTTTCTGCTGGAAGATTCATGTTGCCTCCTTCGTGCTCCTGCATTTTGTAGGCCATGGATTCTAAACTTTTGGTTATTCCGAAACTTTGTCTAGTTCGCATTAGTGACCGTGACTCTCTTGCTTTGATTATGGAAGACAAGTCTTCCCCTGGATTTTGCCGGTGTTCGTGCGGCCAGAAAATGTCGTGCACCGATCCCCACACTGTGTGCATATACTGCTAGGGTGTCGGCCATGACACCTTGAAGTTCGACTTCTGCCTTGCATTATATCCTAACGTCCTCGACGACCGTCTCGCATGCCTGAAGTTGGGGAGGCTGGAAAAACGTAACCGGTGAAATCAAAGGAGGCTCGGTGGAGGTTTCCGCAGCCGTGGGATCCACCAAGCAGTTGGAACATATGCAAGCCTTTGAGGAGGAAGCGACTGGGGCCGCAGAATCTTCTTCTGAGCTTCTTCATTCCACTTAACCTTGGCTCCACCTTCTCGGGTTCTTTCCAAGAGTTGTGCCAGTCTCTCCTGACTGAGGGGGAGGGTCTTCCGGGCACACACTCCTCTCGGTTCCGTAAGCGGGAAAAGGACCCTGGATCATCTTCGTCTCAGCGAAGACGTTCTTGGGATCGGTTGAGATCTCGGTCCCAGGAACCAGCAGTCTTGGCTTTGGTTGAAATTGCCTCTTTGGCTGCTGGCTTCTCGGCCTTGCCGTCTAGCCAGTCAACCGAAGTGTCAATTGATGAGATCAAAATAGTCATCAACCTGATCGACCCATTGTCGCAGACTCCGGTCAACGATTCTTTTGATCGGACTCTGGTCCTTTCTTTCCCAGATGAGGAGACCCAGCCCACTGGGAATCCTGTCGAGGATGTAGTCCCCAACCTCGGGAAATCACTGGTCCCGCCGGTGTCTCCTGAGTCACCGAATCGGCCCATCCGATCTCTGTCGAGGACTCCCTTGACCGAGAGGTCGAGGAAAAGCCACAAGCGCTCGAAAAAGGAGACTCCCATTTGTTGTCTTTGTCCTCCTCGGATGAGGAGAGGATCTGACGGAAATGCCATCAGTGCTATGAGGACCTCGTGGCAACAGCTGATTTTGTCCGGGCACAAGCCGACCCTGGCTCCTTCCTTGGCCATTACTTGGCTTTCACCTCCCAGGCTGAAGCAGACTCCTTCGGAGCTGATGAAATCAGTTCCCCTTCCTCTGCAGCCGACGAAACCTCCGGTTTAGCCTGTGTTGGTCTCTCCACCGACAGTGGTGGAACCACCGCCCAAGCAGTCGGTAGGAGGGGCTCCTTCCAAGGGAGATAGACCAGACACCAGGCTTCCTCGGCGTCTTTTGGTTACTGTCACTCTGGACTGCCCTCAGCGGGTCGAAGGTGACCTAGGTGGTTGACCATTGGATTCGGATGAGACTGGCCTACATTCTCATCCTGGGGATGATGAATCGGCTGGTGGGATAGAGACGGAGGAAGGTCCTTCATCTTTTCAGCGCATTCTTTGTCTCATCTTTGACTCTACAGGGATGCCTCTGGAACCTTTCTAGAAAAAGGCGGAGTACCCTGTCATGGACATCCTAGAGAGAGAGAGAGGGGCTACCCCGATGGAAGCCTTTCTGGTGGCTGAGGCCATAGTTGGCCCGGCTCTAGAACTTTGGCAGCGTCCAGCCTCTTGTCCAGCTCTCTGCCCACATGGCCCAAAGTACATGGTGCCCATGGGGTCTCTTGTGGGGTTCACAGATCACCCTTTGGCCAAGAGCCTGGTGACCACCTCTGTGTTCAGGCATACTGGTAGTTCGGCCGATACTGACCAACCCCGGACAAGGAGTCCAAGAATATGGATCACAGTGCCCGTAAGTTCTGTGTGGCATCTTCTTTGGGCCTTCGTCAGGCCAGCTTGGCTGTTATGGCACACTTCTCTCATGCCCTTCTTGGGTCATTAAACGAGGTCCTCCCTCATCTCCCACCGGGCATGCAGACCACGGTCAAACAGGTCTGTGACCAGGGCCATCCTGTTGCTAAACAGCAGCTCCAGACGGCCTTTGATATCGGGGATTCTTGTGCCCGCTTGCTGGCAGCCGCAGTGGCCTCTCGCCGCAGAGCTTGGTTGAGGCTTTTCTCCTTCCCGGTAGATACTCAGCATAAGCTTGCTGACGTGCCCTTCCTGGTTATCGACTTGTTCGGTCCAAGAGTGGCCAGTCACCTTCAGCGTGTAGAGCAGTGCAGTGCCACCTTTGATGCTACTTCTGCTAGGGGTTCTTCAGGCAAGAACCAGCAGAAGATAAAGAAGAAGCTATTTTGGCACTCTTCCCCTGTGGTCCGGCAGCCCTCCTATCAAGGAGGACAGCAACATCAACAGCAGGCTCAAGCTTGGCGCTCTCGGCCCAAGCAGGGTCTTCAGCAGCCCCGTAAAGGAGGCCGAGGCTCGGGTCCTGGAGCCGCCTCCTCAGTGACGGGTTTGGGGTGGCCACCCCTACACCAGTCATGCCAGCTGTGGCTCCCCCCTCCAGTGGGGGTTGGCTCCGCCACTTCCTTTCTGCCTGGTCCGCTGTTACTTCGGACAGGTGGGTTCTTGAAGTGGTCAGTCTGGGACTGCCTCTAGAATTCGAGCAGTACCCTCCCAGCTGAGCCCGCGCCCCTCGGGAGGAATGGATTTCCGGATGCACCCAGTCGGTTCTTCGAGACGACGTAGCCCAGCTCCTCCAGAAGGAGGCAGTAGCTCTTGTACCGAATCCTCAGACAGACCCAGGCTTTGTTTCCAGGTACTTTCTGGTGCCCAAGCAGACCGGGGTTGGCGCCCCATCCTAAATCTCCATGACCTGAATCAATATCTCAGGTCCCGCACCTTTCGGGTGGTCACTCTGAACCAGATCATACATCCCTGGAGCGAAACAAGTGGTTCTGTTCACTGGATCTACAGGACGCATTCTTTCATGTCCCAATCCGTCCGTCCATCCCATCAGCGGTTCCTCCACTTCAGGGTCAAGGGGACCCTGTACGAGTTCTGAGCCATGCCGTTCGGCCTGTCATCGGCCCCACGGGTCTTCACCAAATGCACTGCAGTGCTGGGGGCCCACCTTCGGTGTCGAGGAGTAAGAATCTACCCTTATCTAGACGATTGGCTCTTGGCAGGATCCACCCAAAAGGAGGTGGAGAGGTCCAGGGATCTGGCCCTCAAAACCTGCTCCCAACTCTGCCTCCTGATCAATGAGGCGAAGTCGGAACATGTGCCTTCTCAGGTGATGGGCTTCATCGGGGCAGAGCTAGACTCTTGTCAATCCAGAGCTCGGCCTCCGGCGGACAGGGCAGAGGTTCTCTCCTCCTTTGCCCAATCATTTCTGGTTGGGCATTTGCGCCCTGCCTGGGACTTTATGCGCCTTCTGGGTTACATGGCAGCATGCACCTCGGTGGTCCATTGGGCCCGGTGGCACATGCGCCCTCTTCAATGGGAGCTGGCTGCCCAGTGGATTCAGCGATATGGTCACTTTGACCAGCTGATCACTGTAACCCAGAAGATGTGGTATGCTCTCCAATGGTGGGGTACCCCAGACTGGTTGCAGGAAGGGATCCCGTTTGTCTGTCCCGATGCCTCGCTCATGGGCTGGGGAGCCCACATGGGGACAACAGGGCCCACAGGTTCTGGATCCAGAGGAGTCCTGATGCCATATCAACCTGTTGGAACTCTGAGCAGTCAGACTGGCACTGTCAGCTTTTGCTCCTCCGCTCCGGTGTCAAGTGGTTCAGTCCAGATGGACAATACCACGACCACGTACTATCTCAACAAGCAGGGCAGCATACACTCTAGTCTGCTGTGCAAGGAGGCGCTCTGCATCTGGACCCTCGTAAGCCAGTTGGAGGCGGATCTCCTAGCCATCCATGTGGCAGGAGCCTCGAACCAGCTGGTGGATGCGCTCAGCCGCATAGGCCAGACATCCCACAAGTGGTCTCTTCATCCAGAGTTAGCGTACAGCCTATTCTCCCACTGGGGCAAACCAGTGGTGGACCTGTTTGCTTCCAGGGAAAAAAACAAGCTGAGGCTGCATCATACCCGCCCCCCCCAGCACGGCTCGCTGCAGGGGGATGCCTTCTCGAGGCCGTGGACCCCAGGCCTCCTCTACGCCTTCCCTCCATTTCCCTTGATCCACAAGGTGTTACTCAAGGTGAGGAGGGACAAGGCGAAGGTGATTCTGGTAGCCCCAGACTGGCGCTGGCAATTCTGGTATCAGATCTCCACAGCCTCGCTGCAGGCCCCGGAGCGGCTTTGTACACGCCCGGACCTGATATCTCTGAACCAGGGGAAGGTATTCCATCCGGACCTTCAATCCCTGCACCTCACAGCCTGGTACCTGAGCGGCTAGAGTTATAGGCTTTGGGTCTTTCCGAAGATGTCTTCACCGTGGTGGAGGCATCTCGAAAGGAATCAACCAGGAAATGAGATGCCTTCAAATGGAAAAGGTTTTCCATTTGGTGTCAGGGTAAGAGTTTGGACCCCTTATCCTGTCCTGTGGCTAACATTTTCGACTACCTTTGGTCACTCTCCAAAGGAGGTCTGCTGTCATCGATCCTTGGGGTGCACCTGGCAGCCATTTCTGCATACCGAACGCAGACCGGTCAGCCGACATTGGCGCAGGAGACATGGTCGGGCACTTCTTCAAAGGCCTGGATCACATATCCCCTCTGGTGCGTGTACCCCCACCTCCGTAGGATCTCTTGCGGGTTTTGGCAGAGCTCATGGGTAAGCCATTCGAACCCGTGCACAAATGTGAGCTCTCACACTTATCGTGGAAGACGGCCTTCCTAGTGGCTGTCATGTCAGCCAGAAGGACAGGGGAGCTCCAGGTGCTTTCGGTGGACTCCCCTTACCTGGTCTTTCACTGGGACAAAGTTGTCTTGCGTCCCCACCGGAAATTCCTTCCGAAGGTGGTGTCCGAGTTCCACCTTAACTGGGTATTGACTCTGCCGGTATACTACCCAGATGACACCTCGGACGCAGAGTACAGGCTCCATACCTTGGACCTGAGACATGCTCTCTCCTACAACAAGGAGCGGCTGGCAGAAATTCGTGGAGAGGTTCGCCAGCTGTTTGTCACCTACGTTGACGCCGCTTCTGGCAGACCCGCAGCCACTCTGACCATAGCAAGATGGATTACATCATGCATAGGTCTGTGCTGTGAGTTGGTGGGCAAGGAGCCTCCCAGAGGGATAAGAGCTCATTCTACCTGCCATACTACTGCATCGATGGCTGCTTCCAGGGACATTCCTGTCCTGGAAATCTGTCGGGCTGCTACCTGGAAGTCAGCAAACGCCTTTATCACTCACTGCCACATTGAGCTTGAGTCACGCCGGGATGCTGGTTTTGGGGCCTCTGTTCTCCAATCTCTGTTTCCTAAGTAGGGGGTGTGCACCTTGCCTCCTGGAGAACTGCTTGGAGTCTGCCAAACAGTGTGGATGAACAACATATCCACGCGCCTAGAAGAACCGGTTACTCACCTGTAACAGTAGTTCTAGGAGTGGTATATGTTCATCCACACTGACCCACCTGACCTTCCTGACTGCGGATGCACAAAACCTGGCTCCAGTGGGCTAAGATCTGGCATCGTCGGGTGGAGCTGAGGGATATACCACCCAAGTGGGCGAGAGGAGCCAGCTTGAAGACCTTCCGGCGATCCTTAAAGGGAAAGGGACGTGCCAGATAGTGTGGATGAAGAACGTATACCACTCCTAGAACTACTGTTACTGGTGAGTAACCTGTTATTCCCTATTATTGGTTTCTTTCTCCTTGTGTTTGTACATATCTTGTATCTTGTTACATTTTCTGAATTTATACATTTTTTGAATCTGATGTGGAACCTTTGTAAAAGAATCTCTGGTTCAAAGGTATGTGTAATCCTAGATCTTAAATAAATAAACAAAACGAGGCGGCTTGGAAACCTCCATCTACTGCTCCGGCAACGTCCAAGAAAGCAGATTGCTTGTATAATGCCCCAAGGGAGGAACCCTTTTACGTGGAACATCCAGCGGCCGATTCAGTAGTAAATAATGCTGCCCATGACTGCTCTGAGGCCCCGGCACCCAACTACTCGGCCTCCCGACAAGGAGTGCTGGCAGATAGACAATTTTGGCAAAAAGGTGTGTTCCTCTGCCACCTTCACTATCCGTTCCTTCAACTTTCTCACTTATAGTCCAATATCAGAATGCCATGTGGGAGAAAGCTTTGGAGGTGGCTCAAGCTCAGCCTGATCTTCCTGGAATGGTTGATCTGTTGCACCTTCTCAAATCTGGCTCAGACGTTGGGAATTCTGTTCTCTGAGCCTCTGACGACTCTGCGGACTCTGCAGGCAGGACAGCAGCTGCAGGAGTTGGTCTTCGTCGCTACTCCTGGCGTAGTCTCCGGTTTTCCTCCAGATGTGCAGTCTAAGATCCTAGAAGCCCTGGTTTGTTTGGCGAGGATTCCTAAAATATAATCATTTGTTATGAGAATTGGGCAAGGCTTTACGTTTGGTTCAGACATTGTACCGATCTCAGCCTGAATCATTCCAGCGGCAGTTCATTTGTTGCATCTTCAAGCAGCATCTCAAAGGGCAACATCCCAGAAGTGCTTTTAAGAGAAAGGCGAATTCCCAAGCCACTGGAAGTTCTGCCCCTAGATCTCCTAAAACTTCCCAGGCCACTTTGCCTGTCCTCCGCTCCTCTGCCTGACTCCGTGCCTGACACCCCCCCCCCCCAAGCCAAATCTATGGAGAGGGTTGGCACCGAATAACCTCGGATCAATGGGTTCTGCTGTTTGTGGAAGAAGGGCACACTCTAGAGTTTGTGGAGATTCCTCCGGACAATTCTCCAGTTCTTTCTCATTACCCTCATGCCCATGTCTCTCTTATCCAAGAAGAGATCCAAGCGCTCCTGAGAAAACAGTCCATAGAACAGGTCCTGCTGATGCAGCTTGGGATTGGGAAGGGATTGTCACATTTCTTACTTGTTCCAAAGAGAACTGGAGATATGCGTCCCGTCCTGGACCTCAGCCACCTGAACCAGTTCATAGAAAACAAACTGTTCAGGATGGTCACACTTCCCGGCCTTATACCCTTGCTTTACCAAAGGGATTGGCCATGTTCTCTTGATGTGCATTACGCTTATCTTCACATCTTGGTGTTCCCACCTCAGATAAGGTTCCTTCGCTTCCGCTTCCAAAGAAACAAGTAAGTGTCCAGTTCTGCCGTTTGGCCTGTCCTCAGCCCCCCACCACCACACCACACCCTGAGTCTTTACAAAGTGACTTGTAGTAGTGGCAGTGGCCTTAAGGAGGAAAGGCCATTATGTCTTCCCTTACCCAGACGACTGGCTTCTGACAGCTCCCACCAAAGATCAGTTGCTCAGAAACATGGAGGCCACTTTCACTGTTTCGGGATCTGGGGATAACCCTCAACCTCACCAAGTCCTCTCCTTGGCAGTTAGAGACTTCAGTACACTGGAGCCATCTTGGGCACACCGCCCAAGGCAAAGCCTTTCTCTCCCCGAGAGGGCAGAACTCCTTCAGGCACAGGCTCACCTGGTCTCACTGTTTCGCCAGGTTGCTGCCAGAACTTTTCTAAGACTACTGGGATGCATGGCGGCCGCTTTCTCAATGGGTCTTCTGGCTCGCCTGCACATGAGGGTAGCCCAGTTCAACCTTAGGGTCCAGTGGGATCAGCGCTTAGACGATGTGAAACAGGTGTTGGTATCCAGCTCGGTGCGACAGACTTTGACATGGTGGCTGAACCCCTCAAATCTCTCCAAGGGGGGCCACTTCCAGTCACCTTGACAGATCCTGATCATGGACATGTCGGTCCAGGGCTGGGCCATCCATCTGTCAGACTCCGGTATCCTGGTTCCCACTAGAGCAGCATCTCCACATCAGTATTTTGGAGATGCGGGCAATCCTATATGCTCTTTAGACAAACCTACCTCCGGGCTCTCTTTTGATCCAGACAGATATGTTGGTGGTCTTCTACATAAACAAGCGGGGGGGGGGTACCTGTTCTTTCCCACTTTGCAGGGAGGCCATGAGAGTTTTGTATTGGGCCATAGAGCATCACCTGGACCTGACTGCTGTGCATGTTCCAGGTGTTCAGAACACTTTAGACAACAGTCTAAGCAGTTTCCTGTCCAAGGTAGACTGGGAGCTTTTTCCCTCAATGGTCAAAAATCTCTCCGACAGGTGGGGCTGCCCAGGGCTAGACCTATTCGTGTCCCCATGCGGTGCAGAACTGCCCAGTTTCTGCTCACTAGATCCAGGGCCTGGTGTTTTCTGGTGAGACGTTTTGTACCTCTCTTGGACAGGGAGGTTTCTGTATGCATTCCCTCCCTTTACTCCAGAGGGTACTTCTCCAGTTGCAGTCCGAATGGGAGAAGATTATTCTAATAACCGCTTACTGGCTGTGCCAGATATAGTTTCTACTCCTCCAGCAACTAGCGGTGGAACCTCCGATCCCCCTGTCTCTGTGCTCCGATCTCCTCTCCCAGGAGCAGGGCAGTCCAGTCCACCCAGACCTCGGGTCCCTGCACCTTCAAGCATGGCTCCTGCAGACTTGGAGTCGCCAGATTTAGGATGTCTCCCCAGGTGACCGACGTTCTGTTTGCAGCCAGGAAACCTTCCTCTAGAGCCACTTATGCCATGACATGGAAGGGGTTCTTGATGTGGGTCTCTGCTCGTCACCTAGATCCCTTTAGTAGTTCATAGAATCTCGTTTTCAAGTATCTTCTTTCCCTGTCGTACTCAGTCTTGAGTTACTTGTCTATTATGATGCACTTATCTGCCATCTCTGTGTACCATGCATCTATAGCAGACAAGACTCTTGTACAGCTTGCCCTCTCCTGCACTTTCTTGCGGGGCATACTGCATCTGAAACTGCCCATCAGGGATCCTGCCCCCCTACCCCCACCCGAGATCTTTTGTTCATTTTAGAAAAGCTTACTTTGCCTCCCTTTGAGCCGCTGCAAGCTGTGAGCTACATTTTCTGTCATGGAAAGTGTTATTGTTAGTTGCCATTACTTCTGCTCAGAAGACTTAAGAGTTTCAGGCTCTGATGTGTAAAGAGCCTTATTTAGTTTTCCACAAGGATGGTGTCCTGGAGGACCAATCCTAAGTTTCTTCCTAAAGTCTACATTATCAACCACCGGATGGAGCCATATCTGTACTATTTTGACTTTACCTTGTATTTATATTTGTTTCTTATGTGAATGTTGTTTCAACTGTTCATATCTGTATTTTCAATTTTGTACTCTCCCGGGTCGTGCCTGAAAATGGGCAGGACTGTTGCCTAGTGCATCTACCCGGTTACCAAAAGCTAATAAATAAAATGGTGTCTGAGTTTATTCTGAATCAAGACATCCACCTGGCTATGTATTACCCAGAGTATTCAAATCAAGGGGAGGGCTTGCTACATAGTCGTCCACTGGGTGCTTCGATATTATGTGGACCGCACCCGATCCATCAGAAAGACTAATCAGTTATTTGTTTCTTTTACCACAAGGAAAGAAGGGGCTCCTGTTTCAAAACATTGTTTGTCCAAATAGTTGGTTAATGGCATTGTTTATTGTTACCGCAAATACAAGCTTTTGCCGGGCCCGGTTAAAGGGCATTCTACCAGGGGAGTAGCTGCTTCGTTTGCCTCCTACAGAAATGTGTCCATTGCTGACATTTGTGCAGCAGCCACTTGGAGTTCTGTCCACGCTTTGATCTGGCATTACAGACTGGACATCGCATCTAGGCACAGGGCAGGTTTTGGACTGGCAATCCTGCAGGGCATGCTCTCTTGAGAGTCTTACGCTGACTTCAGCCTCCTCCCAACTGACTGGGGTCAGTCCCTTCACTGCTTGGGACACGTCCTAACGGTGTTACTTGGTGCAAGGGCCCCACTGAAGTGAGACAGTACAGTTATGTAATAATTTACCGTAATAGTAGATCTTTGAGAGGAGCTCTTGCAGCAAGTGCTGCTTCCCTCCCTCACCCTGGTGACTGCTTCTTCATCTCTGTTACCTCTCTTTCCTCAGTGTAGAGGAACCTCCTCGGTTCTCCAGTTTGTGAATACGCTGGGGTATCCGGCGGAAGAACTTAGGTTAGGCTGGGGGACCGCCCGTTTTATACTATAGGTGGACGTAAGGGGTGGGCCAACGTCAGGGGGCCGTAACCTGCTGTATACTGCTAGCTAAAAGTTTTCCATGGGGTCCTGCCACCTGCTGGCTTCAGTCCTAATGGTGTTACCTGCTGCAAGATCTCCTGTCAAAGATCTACTGTTATAAGTTCTTGAGTAACTACTGATCTTCCATGGGGATAATCTCTTGCAGCAGGCAATACACTTGGTTCGTCATCTGAGGGCGCTGTGGTGCACGGCAGCTTTCTTCTAGCAGTCCTTTTCCAGGGGCTGCCCACACATGACATCATTCTGCTTGTATATAAGAGTGGGTGGTCCCTGGTATCTTCCGTTCATTTTTTCGCTGTCTTCGGCTCACACCCAGTAGCTAGTGCATACAGCAGCAGTCATCGACGAGAACTTGAGCTGGAAACAGATTTTTCTCTTTCCCTTCCTTCATCGACGAATGTCCAAAGAATCTACAAGCAAGTCAGCACTATTTCGGTCATGTCGTTGCGGTAGGAAAATCTTACCATTACGACAACTACACTGTTTGTCTTAGGTGTCTGGGTCCCACACACATCTTCTCCTGCATTCATTGCCAGGAATTCAACCAGGCAACCCGTCTACGATGGCTACAGGAGATTGAATCTCACCTCATGGAGCAGAAATGGTCTCTTGGAGAAGGGGCCCCGTCCCAAGGAGCCCCCTACTACTGCTTCACATAAGCATAAATGTGACAAGGATAAATCATCCCACTTGTTGGTGGCCACCATCATAGGTGCTCCACCATCGACGCCCTCCAGGACTGCTTCTTTGTCGATGGGGGTTTACACCTTCTTTTCGACTGCGCTTTCTGGCGCCCTTGCAGCAATTTTTGTGGAACCCATTGTTGATTCCATCGACGTGGACTAGTGTTCTGTCGGTCTCCTTTTAAACATTCTGATGCCTCTTCCTTTACTGTCCCATCAACGACGGGTCATGCTTCCATAGGAGGAGCTACTGGTTTTGTAGTTTCCTCTGCCCTGCTTCCTTTGCAACCATTCTGTCACGGTGGCCAGTCAGACAGGAATCAGGACCCTGGACTTTACCACCATGGGGCTAGACCTCTTTATACCTCCCGTCCTAATTCCTCCACAATCCCCCTGGTTTCTCAGAACCCCCCTACCCCACCCCCCCTCTACCTCATTGGATGTAGCCACACTGGTACAACAGGTTCTATAAGTAATCAGGCACTCTCAACCTCCCACTCCAGGGGAGGCGAGTTGCCCTTCCTGTTCTCCTACCCCTCCACCTAAATGCTTCCAGGTAGACAGGGAACCTCTGCCCTGGTCCCCTTCCTCCTATGAGGAAGAGTGTTTTTGCAGAAGAGGCAGAGTTTCCAGAAGGTTTTCCTGGAGATTTGGAGGATATTGACCTACAGGACATGGACTCCCGTCCTCTCTTTCTGCTATTTTCTCCTTACATGAGGATGCCTCGCGCCATGTGACTTGCCTCTCCTCCTGATGACCCATCCTTTCATGAGATGATGGTCCAAATTCAAAAAACCATGGGATTTTCAACTACGAACATGATGAACAAAGAAAGGATATAGCAGATTTAGAACTGCTTGAAGAGCCTGTAGTAGTGGTACCCCTACTTATGCAAACCTACCAAAACTCTGTATTGGCGGCTTGGAACCAAACCTCAGTGGTTTCAGCCATTCCTAGAAAGGCGAATCGCCTTTACCAGGCTCTTCTTGATCATCCTTTTCTTTCCACTAGCCCCGAAGCAGACTCTGTAGAGATCACACCAAACAACCAAAACACGTGAGCTCTTTATCTCCTGATAAGGAGTCCCGACGACTCAACTACCTTGGGAAGAAGGTATTTCAGGTGGGTACCATGAATTGTAGCATTCTAAATTATGTGGGACACATGGTGAAATACCAACGTACACTCTGGTCCTCTTTTTTTTAGGAGAAGGACCAGTTAATGGCTACAGTTTCCACTATCAATTCCATCTCTTGACACCTGCTTCGCTCAGGATATGATGCAGTGAATACTTCAGCACGCATATCAGCCACAGGGATTACCCTGAGACGCCACGCTTGACTACATGTATCAGGATTTACACCAGATATACAACATAAAGTGGTAAATGCCCCTTTTAGTGGATGTAAACATTTTGGGCCAGGTACCCAAACACTTTTGGATGATATCCAGGCTTCAGTTTGAACCTTACTGTCGTCGAGGCACAGGTCAGGAAGCATAAGAAAAACTAGGAGCATTTGTAGAATTCATAAAAAGTGTTTTAGTACTAGCAGTAACATAAAAAAAAAAACTTGTTTAGTATAACTATTTATAAAGGCAGAATAAGCAGAGAAGATCCATCTGAGTTTTCCTTCAATCTGTCTCCCAAAACATTGCAGCTCTCTCTTATAGGTCTTTGCAACCCCCCTCCTTAACAAGCATCCTGTTTTGTTTTTTTTCTAAAATGTTCTTGTAAGTTTCAGGTAAGTGCAGCAAGAACAAAATGTCTCAGAACTGAGGCCCCTTCACAGCTTCTCGGGTTAACCCCTTGAGTTCCCAATAGCTTTTTGCGATTATCTCAAACTAGAATTATATACATTTAAACAGTAACACTACATAATTTCTAAACAATGGGATTCCAATATCAGTTACATTTCCACATAATGATGTGCATATATTTTTATACCAGCAGATATGCAAGGGAGAAAAAGACAGAAACAGCAAGGGAAGACTTGGAGACCGTGAGAGGCAAAGAATTGCGAGACTGTCTGGGTGATCAAAGCCTAGGTCTCGTGCGAAAATTTGGTTGCGCAACCAGACAGACAAGAGACCGGAAAGGACAGAACAAATCCTTGCATTCAAACTCTCCATAACAACTGGGACAGGGTCCTATTCCACCCTGTCACACTTGTGTACGGTACATGGCATGTATCCTACCTCTCGGCTATCTTACCAGCACCGATCCCAGTCCTCTCTTCAATCAAAGGGAAGCCGTAAACAGAGGCACCTACAGAGGCAGATTCCATGGTCTTTCCCAGGATTCTTCCAATACCGCCACTCCTGCCTCCAAGGGCTCCCGCTCCCACCCCATGGATGGAGCCAATAAGTCCACTTCCCAGTGACCAACTGGGGCATTGCCCAGGCTTCCTCCACCAGGCCTCGGAAGCCGTGGGCAGTTGTTTTGCCCTCCATTTAGAGGCCTGGCAGACGATAACATCGGACGTGTGGGTACTTCAGATCATAAGGATGGGGCACACGCTGGAACTTGGTGCCTCCACCTCATCTCCCTTCCTGCTCTGTCCATTACACCCCCGACCATATTCCCATTCTCTGAGGGTACTTCAGGCACTTCTTCACAAGAAGGCCGTCTATCCAGTCCCTCCATTGGAGTGCCACCAGGGATTTTACTCCCATTTTTTTCTGGTACCCAAATGCACTGGAGATTTCAGACCTATACTAGTCCTAAGACAACTGAATCTTCACATTCAGTACAAAAGGTTCCGGATGGTCAGCTTAACATCCATTATGCCAATATTAAAACAAGGGGATTGGCTATGCGCATTAGACATGAAAGATACTTACCTACATATCCCCATTCACCCCGCCCACCACCGGTTCCTTCGCTTTTACTTGCTAGGATAACATTACCAGTTTCGGGCCCTCCTGTTCGCTCTCTCATCCGCCCCAAGAGTCTTTACCAAGTGCCTAGCGGTAGTGGCGGTGGCCCTGAGACGGGACAGACATTTCGTCTTCCCGTACCTGGACTCTGAAACCTCTCTGCTTTTGTCCCTCCAGGTGTCCATCACTCTCTTTCAGTCCCTAGGAATTCCGATCAACTGGCCCAAGTCCAATCCAACCCCTACCCAGTTGCTCCTGTATGTAGAAGCTGTTATAGATACCGCCTCCGCCAGGGCTTACCTCCCTGCTGACAGACGAGCCAGATTACTGTCTCTGGCTTCCCAGATACAAAATCAGCAGTTTCACAGCCAGACGTCATTTGTGTCTTCTGGGGCATATAGCCGCAGCCATCCCCACGGTGGCCTTTGCCTGTGTACATATGAGACCAGTCCAATGGACTCTTCAGACTCAGTGATGGCAAAAGACTGGATTTCAAAGACAAAATTGGGGTCACTCCCATTCTACGCTTGACCCTGAATTGGTGGACCCAGCATGCGAACCTATCAAGGCATGCCCTTTCAGTACCCTCCTCCTCAGCAGACGTTGACCAAGGATGCTTCCCTCTATGGCTGGGGAGCACACCTGGGTCCCTACAGGACACAGGGCATGTGGCCCCGATTCTTCATTTCTCCTAATATAAATCTACTGGCAATGAGAGCAGTCCGCTTTGCCCTTCGAGATTTTTGTACCCCCCTCTCCCCGGGGCCTCTACTGATCCAATCAGACAACACCTCAGTGGTGTGCTACCTGAACAAACAAGGAGATACCAAGTCCTGCACTCTGCAGGGAGGTGATGGTGGTGTAACAGGAAGCCATACTTCAGCATCTATCGTTGATAGCCGTCCATCTACCAGGACACCACAATACCCTAGCAAATGTTCTCAGTCGCCAGTCCTCCACACACGAATGGACATTTCCATCATAAAGTTCTTCAGATGATCTTTCAATTGTGAGGGACCCCGCACCTCGACCTTTTTGCCTCCCCAACAATCACCGACTTCCCAGATACTGTTCCATCATCCCGAAAAGAAAGGGACAGTCTATAGATGCCCTGTCCCAACCGTGGGCAGGAGACTCTTTATATGCTTCTCCCCGTCCCACTCCTGCAGCAGACTCTACTGAAACTACAACTCGAACCTGCCACCATGATTCTCATAGCCCCTCTGTGGCCTCAGCAGGTGTGGTTTCCCCTACTTCAACCGTTCTCAGTAGCAGACCCCATTCTATTGCTGGTCAGGTCAGATCTGTTGACTCAAGATCAGTGGACCCTTCTTCATCCCAACCTGAAGTCACTACCATTCACGCTTGGCTCCTGAGGACGCTTTCTTAGCCAGTCTTTAAGTCTCCTCACCAGTGGCCAATATACTGTTGGCTTCACACAAACCATCTACCAGGGAAATGTATAATGCTAAATGGAAACACTTGTCCACATGGGCTGCTTCCCAGTTGTTGGACTGTTGTTCATGTTCACTGACTAAAGTATTGGACTACCTGGCCTTGCTTGCTGAGACAGGCTTGAGCTACTCTATTAAGTTCATTTGGCCTCTATCTCGGCTTCTATGAGCCCTTAGAAGGGAGACTGCTGTGTCAACATCGTCTTGCCAAAATGTTCTTAAGAGGAATGTTACATATCAAACCTCACATTAGATGACCCACCCCTTCGTGGGATTTGAATTTCCTATTGGAAAAACTGACTCTTGAGCCTTTCGAACCGGCGGCCACTTGCGACCTCTGCTTCCTTTCTTGGAAGACAGTATTTTTAGTGGCTGTCACTTCTGCTTGGCTTATATCCGAGCTTCATGCCCTAATGTGTAGAGAGTCTTAGCTAAATTTCACAAAGACAGAGTGGCTCTGCGAACCAATCCTTCCTTTTTCCCTAAGGTGGTCTCCGAACACACCTTAAATCAGTCCACAGAATTGCCAGTTTACTACCCACAGCATTCAAATCTGGGAGAATACCTCCTATATACCTTGGATGTCCATCGTATTTTGAGATAATACAAAATCACACATGCCCCCACAATGCAAAGCATCATGGGCTGCATATGCAAATCACCACAGAATGTTATGCTGGTCCAACTTTAAGCAGAATTGCATGGTGCCGAAAGGCCTCTCACACAGTTTGCAAAGGGTGCTAACAGAAGACATAGAAACGTGTTTCGTCCTACCAGGACTCATCAGTATGCCTCGTCTGTTTGACACCCCAGTGGAATGGACCAGCTACCCCTAAGGCAGTGTGCCTGGGATATATTGTGGTGAACCCATTAAAATAAAAAATATTTAAAAGACAAAGAACCTCTGTGCATAAACACTGAGGCAAGGGTTACCCCAAAGGGCATTTGGCTGGGAAGCCAAGTTTCAAGAAAATACAAAATCACACATGCCCCCACAATGCAAAGCATCATGGGCTGCATATGCAAATCACCACAGAATGTTATGCTGGTCCAACTTTAAGCAGAATTGCATGGTGCCGAAAGGCCTCTCACACAGTTTGCAAAGGGTGCTAACAGAAGACATAGACACATGTTTCGTCCTACCAGGACTCATCAGTATGCCTCGTCTGTTTGACACCCCAGTGGAATGGACCAGGCACACTGCCTTAGGGGTAGCTGGTCCATTCCACTGGGGTGTCAAACAGACGAGGCATACTGATGAGTCCTGGTAGGACTAAACACGTGTCTATGTCTTCTGTTAGCACCCTTGCAAACTGTGTGAGAGGGCCTTTCGCACCATGCAATTCTGCTTAAAGTTGGACCAGCATAACATTCTGTGGTGATTTGCATATGCAGCCCATGTTGCTTTGCATTGTGGGGGCATGTGTGATTTTGTATTTTCTTGAAACTTGGCTTCCCAGCCAAATGCCCTTTGGGGTAACACTTGCCTCAGTGTTTATGCACAGAGGTTCTTTGTATTTTGAGATACTATATAAATCATACCAAATCTGTTAGAAAAACTTCTCGGCTTTTTGTTACCTTCCCCTCAACCAGGGAAGGTTTCCTGGTTGCTAAACAGACCCTCTCCATTTGGCTGGCACATTGTATAACCTTTTGTTATGAGAAATATATCAAACCATTACCAGGACCTGTCCAAGCCCATTCGACCCAAGTCATGGCCAGTACAGTGGCCTGCTTAAAAGGGGCTTCTATCACAGATATCTACAGTGCAAGCACGTTTTTTTTTTTAAACCAGGAGTAGCACACTAAGCTGAAAGCTTTTTTACAGGTGCGACCTGGGAGCACAGGGAAATTAAGTGACTTGCTTAGGGTCACACAGTATGAAAGTGTAAGCTGTGGGATTCAAACCCAGGTCTGGTCTGCTGGATGTCACCAGATTTGCAGCTCAGAGCTTTAAACCGCTGCGCTATACTGCCTCCAGTGGTCCACAATACATAGTTTCACAAAGCATTACATCTTAGCTATTGCTTTGCGCCATAGGATGGCCTTTGGCTGTGCTGTCCTACAAGGCGTTTTGTCATAATTTTCTACCCTTCCTGGGTTTACTGCTTGGGAGTCATCCCAAGTGTATTACCTGCTGCACGAGAACACCCTGTGGAAGATAATACAGTTGAGTACTTACCGTAATGGTAGATCTTCGAGGGGTATCTATTGCAGCAGGTATGATCTCCCTCCATCCCCCTCCTTCTGTAAGAGAACAACTTCTGATCCAAACACGTACGGGAAGGGATACCTATGATACCTTGGCTCTCCCTTGGTTCTCGCTTAGCAAGCTGAATCTGCTGGGGAACTGAGGATACCAAGGACCGCCACTCTTGTATAGGAGCAGAATGATGTCATGTGAGTGGCCTCTGGAAAAAGACTGCTAGAAGAGATCTGCTGTGCACCACAGTGCTCTCTGATGACGACCCAAGTGTGATCTCCCTCAATAACCTGCTGCAAGAGATACTCCTCGAAGATCTACTGTTACAGTAAGTACGCAACTGTACTTTTCTCTCCCCCTCTGCAGGAACCTGCTGACCCACTCAGGGGACCCTGGTCCATGCCAACCTCTGGTCCCTCCATTTGCGTTCTTGGCTTCTGAGGATGTAGCCATCACCAGATTTGGGGTTTCCAATAGCGTTGCGGACATCCTAGTGGCCACTCGGAATCCTTCCACTCCAGCCACCCATGCCATAAAGTGGAAACGTTTTGCCATGTGGACTGCCAAGCATATTCTGGACCCTTTCACCTGTCCAGTGAACCAGATCCTGGACTACCTGATTTCTCTCCGACTTTGATGAGCCCGTCGGTGACCTTACTATAGCTCAGCAGAATATTTCCCGTACATTTTTGAGGAGCATCCTGCATCTGAAAGATCCAATCCATTCTCCTGTCCTGGCTTGGGGTTTAAATTTTGTTCTGGAGAAGTTGACCCTGTCTCCTTTTGAGCCAGCTGCATCTTGTGAGCTACACCTTCTTTCCTGGAAAGTTTTTTTTTTTTTTTTTTGCTCGAAGAATTTCAGAGCTTCAGGCCCTCTGGTGCGAGGAGCCTTATTTAATTTTTCACAAAGACAAGGGTGTCTTTGTGCACAAATCCAAAGTTTCTACCTAAGGTGGTGTCAGAGTTTACCCTGAGCAGATCTATCCACCTTCCTGTTTATTTTCCTGAGCAAGCCAGTCCATGGGAAGCACTGCTCCATACGTTAGATGTGTGCAGAACTTTGAAGTATTGCCTGCGTCGGACCAAGGAATGTAGAAAGTTGAAGCAATTGTTTGATCTTATTTTGAGGAGCTCCTGCAGTATGCAACACCATTGGGACTAAGCCCTAAGGTGCCAGGATCACACGGAAAACTTCTAGCTAGCAGTATATAATGGGGGAAGGACCCCTGACACCTACGTCCATTCTAAGAGTGGCTGTTGCCCACACCCACCTCAGTTCTTTTCCCACCATCGACCTGTGCTCGTCTGACTTCACGGACAATGTTGTTTCAGTTGACCGCCAGTTGCTTTCCTTTCTGCCCTTTTTCAATGTTATGTTGCTGAATACTTCTGTGGACTCCCACATGTCCAAGTGTGCCTGTGGGAACAGCTCCCTGAGAAGGACAGCC
Organism: Neoceratodus forsteri; assembly: GCA_016271365.2. Taxonomy (NCBI): domain Eukaryota; kingdom Metazoa; phylum Chordata; order Ceratodontiformes; family Ceratodontidae; genus Neoceratodus; species Neoceratodus forsteri. Next base: position 1,379,752,278 of record CM057449.1, on the reverse strand, counting down.
ACTCCACTTGTGTTGTCGGCCTAGGCCTGGACCATGACACTGAAGCCTGCCAGAAATGTAACCAAGTCACTCGGAAACGCAGGCAGATAGTTCTGGAGACCCATCTGCTACAGCAGAAACTGTCCACCTTAGAATGAGAGCTGCAGTCCCAATCTCTGCCAGAGACTTTGGGGGGAAACTTCATCTGCAAAGAAAAAAAGCACAAACAAAAAATCTGGACCGCGATCGGTCCACCTCAGAGTTGCAGTCGTCTCCTGTGGCTGCAGCAGACCCGAGCCTTCCTCCTGCAGGAGGTTGGCCTCTTTTTCTACTCCAGCTCTCCTTCCTTCGGGGCTGCCAGTGGTTCATCCTTCCGCGGTTCTTCAGGTGACTGGTAGTGCTGAGGCGGGTTTGGAGGGTGGTTCCTTCACCCCACTGCTCCTGCTTCTCAGGCCCTTTCTCTGGACAGGCTGTGACATAGGTGGCCATGCCAGCTTGTCGAATGAGGCTACGGCTCTTTCCACCCCTCCGGCCTCTGTGTCTTCGCTGGGTCCTGTCCCGGGATCTGATGACAGTCTCGGAGACAGATGCCTGCTTTCGTTTTCGAGGCCACAGTCTTCTTCCCTGGAGCCTCTGCCTTCGGAGCACTGAGCTATGTAGCCAACGCTGGTGGTAGCCTCCCAGAACCCTCCCCACCAGGCACCGTCAGGGCCTTCCTCACCCGAGCTTCCCCCTGGGGACTTGACGCTCGGCGAATTGCATGTGAATGCACATAGTCCACCGAGTTTAGGCTGGACATCACCGGAGCCCTCCTCTTCCGGAGCCGCTTGGGGACCTTCAAGAGCCTTCCCCAGCTTTGACCCCTTAGGGGGTCTCCATTAGATCAGGTTTGGCCTGCAGAGTGGCCTCCCACTGTTGTAGCGGACGCCACCTCTGACACGGCCCTACATTCTGTATCCTCCGGGCGTCAGACTTGTCAGGGGTGACGTCAGGCCCAGTTTATGATCTCTTTACCCTGACGAGTTGCTGTACTCCCCAACTGATGTTCCTTTCCCAGACGTCTGCTGACTGTGGAGCCCTCTTAAGCACCTGGTGGACAGTGGCTCCTAGGCCTAATGCAGCTCCTCAGCCACTTACGCCAGCTTCCCCTCCGTTAAGGGTGGTGGGCTTACCTTCGAGAGCAGAGGCCTACGCTGAGGTACTGGAGTGGTTACTTCCTTGGACGTGTCCCCTCCTCCTTGCTCGCTGTCCGGTTCCGAGCTGTCGTTCCATTTTGCATCTGACTCCCTTGACTAGCCCAGCCCTCCTGTGCTTTCCCCAGTGGATATGTTTGTTTGGGACACCCCGAAAACTCCTCTTGAGGAGCCATCATTCTTGGAAATGATGCAAATCGTTTTGGCTGCACAAGGCTGGCGTACAGATGAGCAGCACCCTCAAAGGCGTCGCTTGGCACAGCATTTGCGCCACCTTGAGGTGGAAGTGGTGGTGATCCGTCCTTTGGCATTCCCGCATGGCGATGTCTCCTCCATGGTCTGGCAGCGGCTCGTGTCAGTGCTGTTTCCCTACAACGGCTGACCATTTATATCAGGCCCTAGATGGCAAACCCCACTTTGCGGCCCATCCTCGGGCCAATCCTGCAGTTTTAGATTGCCCACTGGCAGCTGAAGACCGTTTCGGACTTTGGGATCACCACCTCCCCCCCCGACAGGGAGTCTAAGCTCCTGGACTCTTTGGGGGTGCAAGGCCTGTACCTCCTCGACCTTAGACCTACAGGCCCAGAATTAACTGGCCCACATGCTTACACATCAGCAGTCCCTTTTTGGGCAGATAGGGGAGTTACTCTACGATACTTGGGACTCTGCTACCAGCTCCCAGCTAGAGCGACTCTTGGCTTCATCTTCTAGTGTTGGGTTTTACACTGTCCGTGCCTTCTTTGACATGGTAGATTCCACTGCCCGTAGTGCAGCCTCAGTGGTTTGCCTCAAACGCCACACTTGGCTTTGCCTGTCAGACCTTTCTCTAACAGTTCAGGCCTCTGTCTTGGATGCACCCTTTTGCAGCCCAGAGTTGTTTGACTTTGTTATCCTCCTTGCAGGACTCTTGGGTCGCACCCTTCCTCTTCTAACCCTCCAGATTTTCAGTCCCTGTTCCTGCAGTCAGAATGCAAACATGTAAGGCCTTTTCCACTGTCCACACTTCAACGGCTAAAGCTCATAGGATGGGACTAACTGCGCAGTCGCCACCTGCCTCATTTTTTTTAGTCTTTAGATAATCTCCCTCCTCTCTTTCTCTGCCAAAGCAGATGATTTTGGAGAGGAGAGATGATCACGGGCAGACGTATTTTATGCCTTCTCTATTTTTCCGAAGGCTTCCCTCATGCAGGGAAGACCTTAGCCTAACCCGACGTCTGGTTCCGACCTTTTTGGCCATCTCTCTAGGCGAACACCTAAGAGGTACCCCTGGACCTTGATAGTCTCTTGACCCCAGACCTGTCTTGGGCCTCATCTTTTACTGACCGTGAGTTGCTCCTTTTCGTGGACAAGGCTCTCGGGCAGGGGTTGGATCCTGACGGTTAGGTGTGGGGCCTTCTGGCCCCCCTGACCTTTTGCGGTTTTCCGGGGCTGTGGCCCGGCGCCTGTTTGTTGTCCTGGGTCCTGCCTCGCTTTATAGTGTGACGTTTTGCATCCTAAGCTTCTCCTTTTTTTTATTTTTTAGACTGTCTATATGCCCATTTCCTCGCTTGGGGTGGGCGGCTGCCTGCTGGATCATGACGGCCCTTTCCTCCCTGAACAACTATTTTGAGTGAAGGGTTCAGTGTGCTCAGTCACCACAAGTCCTTTCAACTCGAGGGATTACCTTAGTGGCGGGGTCCACCCCCATTCGTTGCTGGGGTATGAGACTATGACCCTTCAGGGGCCTTATCCCGAGCACCTTGACTCCTTTGGCTGTCTTTTGGGGGTCGCTTTAGACCTGCATCCCAGACCCCCTTTCCCCCCGAGCAATTCTTGAGGGGTTCAGGTGGCAACCTCTTCGTGTCTGTCCATCTAAGAGGGTCCCATGAGAACAGTGTTGTCTTCTTCGCGGGCTCCCGGACCCTTGTTGGATTCTTTCCTTTGAAACTCCCACCTTACTCCTCTCTTCCCCCAAACCAGGGGACTGGATGGGCTTGCCATTTTCCCCCCTGACTTCCAGTGTCTGGGACTATCCAGCCTTCATCTGACTTCCAGAGGGTACCATTCATCAGTGCCCTCTCGGATGGTTTTCTGGAGACCTCTAGTTTCGGGGCACTCATCCCTCCTCATCCCCTTTTCTGGGTCCTCCCTAGGAACTCCTGTAGATTCCGTCTTCCTTGGGACTGACTACTCTTTGCTTTCTCCTCACCGAAGGACACCTCGGCCTTCTTCAAAGGGTTTGACAGGTCCTTGACACCTTCTCTCCTCCCTTCCCCTTTCTTCTTTGGTATCTTGCCAGAGACAAGGGGAGGACGCTGTTGCCCTCTGAGGTAGGGGCTTTAACCCTTGGTCGGGTTCAGAGCATGGACTACTCCCTGCATTCCCGCATGAGATGTACATTACCCAGCATCCCAGGGATAGGCAATGGCAGGGGGAATGTCCACCGGCAAGATTCTTATTCTCCCCCTTTAAGAGGGTGTTTTCTTGATGCACTATCCTTGTGGACCATCCAGGGGGTTTTATTCTGTATGGCCAGATGTCCATTATTACTTCTCTAGTGCGTACACCTCCCCTTGCCCCAAGTGTACTTAGGTCAACCTTCCTGGTTTTCACCTCCCCCACCCCGAGCTTCTCCTCCTTCTAGCTTTAGAGAGAAATGGGTTTCATGGCCCTTGGGGACAGACCCCCCCCCCGAGGAGTGCCAGAACTAGGTTCCAGTCCCCCCCTTTCTGTGCTGACGTACACCCTCTTATACGGAAGGTGCCTTGCCCTCCTCTCCTCCCCCACATCTGAGCCCTATTGGGTCTTGCCTTCGACAGGATCCCATTTCTTCCATGCCGTCTGGTTGGGATAATTAGTCATATTGGAGTTTTTCTCTTTCTTTATGGGAGGACAAGACCCCTTTTTTCCCTCACTTAAGGACCTCTAATCTCTGATTAAGGCTGAGCATCTGGGCTGCTGCCCGTTAGAGGTCTATCTAGGGTCTCATTCTTTCAGGCCTTCTGCTGAAGACCCCTCTCCCCTGCTTCCCCTTGATGGAAGCTCCCTTCGAGGGCCCTTGCAGGTTTTTTTTCCCTTCAAATTATTTTATTAAAAGAATGTTGAGTGCAAAGACTGGAAGGAGGTACAGTCATACCAGGTTACATAGTGTTACTTACATTGGTGATTCATACAGTGGTATTTTGGGGATAGACATGGATCATACATCGTCACAGTAACAGAAATGATTACAGTGGCTTGTTTGGAGGCTACTGGCATAGCTGTTATACATGTGGCTGAATGAGCATATATGTCCAAAGTCATGTACAATGGGAGGGCTCACAGTGGCGCAGAGGAACATGGTTTGAGGGGCAGGTCAGCCCTTGTGGTTTTGAGACTTTCCTTCCCTCCCTTTTCACTGAGATTGGGGAAAAAAACTCCCTTATACACTTTGGTCCCCCCCTTCCCACGGTACTTGGGGATGGACGTCGGAGACTCTGTTCTGGCTTGGGTCGAGGAGGTTCCTGGTCCCTTCCTTCCACTTTGGTGGTGGGGCATGCTCATGTGGGGGCAATAATCTAGAATTCCCTTAAATCTCTTGTTTTGTACCCCCCTTGGGGGGGGGGGTCTCCCTTCGGAGGTATCTCTTATGGGGATTGGTTTATTCTCTTACGTCAGGATGCATTCCCTGATGCCTACCTTCTCCCAAAGGCCAACCTTTCCCTAAGGGTGTACAAATCCCCTCTCTCCTCCTCCCGGTTGTTTTACTTCCTTCTAATACTGGTTGGGACTCTGTCCTAATGGTGTTGCCTACTGCAAGAGCCCCCTCGAAGTAAGATAGTTATGTAAGAACATACTGTAACAGTAGATCTTCGAGAGGAGCTCTTGCAGTACGAACTTATTTTCCCACCCTCCATCTCCCTGCTGTCCTTCTATTTTTGCCTTTTTAGGCTGTAGGAATCCTCTTTTCATCTTCTGCTGACTCTTGTTTCGGTGTCTCTGGTGGGGGGAACTGAGGTGGGTGTAGGGGACAGCCATTTTTATACGAGAACAGACGTCAGTGTGCCGACGTCGGGGGAGGGGCAGTCCTCAGTTGTGTACTGCTAGCTAGAAGTTTTCTGTGTGATCCTGGCTCCTGGTGGCTTAATCCTACTGGGTATGCCTACTGCAAGAGCTTCTCTTGAAGATCTACTGTTATGGTAAGTTCTTGCATAACTGTACTTTTCTTTCATGCCAGTAAGAGGGTGTTCAGATTTGTAAACAATGTTTATCTAAATGGTTGACTAATTGCATTGTGTTCTGCTACTAGTATGGCAAGGAATTACCTGGAGCAGTCAAAGCTCATTCCATGAGAGGCATGGTTACCTCTGTGGCTTGTTCCCGAGATGTCTTCGCTGCTGACATTTGTGTGGCTGACACCACACCTTTACCAAGCACTGCAGTCTGGATATTGCACCTAGAGCCCATGCAGGATTTGGCAGGACTTTGCTGCAGGACATCCCGTCTTAAGTTTAAAGTAGACCTTCCTCCCAGACTCTGATTGCACTTGTAACTACTTGGGACTCGTTCCTACAGTGTGACCTGATGACTGAGATACCACAAAAGAAGATAGAAACGTTTCATAAGAACTCACCATAACAGTTGATCTTTGAGGGGATCTCAGACATTGGGTCTGTCTTCCCTGCCACCATCCCCCTTTTTTGTGGCTCTATACTGCAACTGACTAATGTATCCAGCCTTTCTTATAGGCCTGGGCACCTCTCTCTCCTTGGTCTCTTATGGCTAAAGCTATGCTCCCTTTGTCTACAGGGGACAGAACTGAGGAGGGAATGGGGCCGTTCATGTCTTTATAGGGTTGATGACGTCACTGGCCCCAGTTTTACTGCTGAAAATGTTGTGTGGATCCTGCTTCACTGACAGTGAAGTTCCTAAGGTGTGACCTGATGACTGAGATCCCTCGAAGATCTACTGTTACAGTAAGTTCTTACGTAACTGTTCTTTCTCAGCTGCTGAACCCCCTATTTACTGGTGTCCTCCTTGCAACCAAAGGGATTCCTACCCCACCCCCATGCGGGGACAAAAAATGTTACAGCTACCTGTAAGTATTCTTTCAATAACTGATCTTAAATTTGTAGTGATCTCAATACCTGAGCAGTTGCCCTTGATAGTCTGTTGGGAGAATGCCCAGTCCTTGTAGGCTGAAAATTTAGGGCTGTCTCAGAGGCTGCATGGCACAAGTGGCCCTGTCATGGAGGAATGGAATCAGGACACAAAATACAGAATCAGATTTCAATAAATGGCACTTCAATGCATGTGCAAATTGGAAAACCTGAAATATCTTTCCTTTAAGCATGTGACATTGCTTTACTCAGAAATGTTCTGGAACACTTGGCAGATTACTAATTTTTAGAATCCATTTTATAATCTTGCCCTTTATTAAAAGGGAAGCAACTTGCTCTGATAGTAGGAGCAGTGGATAGTGAGCTGAGGCAGATGCATGTTAAAATTCGGACATTAGCCAGCAGATCACTGTGTGACCTGGGGCAAGTGTCTGGACTACTTGGAGGAACTTTATAAAACAGAAACAGGAATGAAGTGCGGATGTAATTGTTGTATCTCAGTTGGACTTCACGGAGTAATTTCTGAATAACGTCTACTGTGATTGGCTGGTAATGATGCATTGATTTTTGACACTGTAGGGGAGGATATAGCAGAACTCCTGCTGGATTTCATTGAATGGCTGACCAACCAGGAGTTTGGGTGCCGGTGTATACGGAGTATTAGAGACATCATGACCTGGATCCACTTCATGAACACTACAGCAGAGGATGGGAGTGCAGAGAGGATGGAAATGGAAGAGAGCAACCGATTCCTGCTTGATCCTGTGACTGCATTTGTACATGCAGCATGCTTAGTGTACATTGATGGAATAGGATCAGGTATGTACATAACCAAGGTGAAAAATAGAAGTTTGTAGTTCATAGCTGTTTAAATTATGGCCAAGATCTAATGGAATTACTGTCTAATTGATATAAAATAGTAGTTATTTATTTTGTCTGTTTTCATCAGCTTTGTTGGGTAGAATATTTTAGTCGTGATCAGCAGGGCGACTGCTCAAGAAATTCTAGGTTGTTACACATTTTAAGAACAGACATCCATTGACGTTACAGCCCTGGGACGGTGTACTCCTATCCACAGAGTTCCATGGGAGATCTATGTTAGTACTTTAAAGCAAGAATGCAGTGGACTCAGGCAGACAGTTTCACCTGATCCTTTTAAGCAATATAGCATATGTGTGTGTGTGGGTGATGGAAGGATTTACCCACACCTGGTATGGTGGTTTGCTCACGAGGCCACAGGCCGAGTGACGAAACCACGCCAGGCATGGGTAAATCCTGGCATTATTGCTGGTTGCAGGACCGGGAGAGATCAAGTCGTTTCTGTCAGTCTACTCACCCGACTGCTTAAAGAAGTTCTGGCTGAGGTGAAGCCCCAACCGCTGCACAGATCGAGGCTTCACCTCAAAGATCCCTGTATGCACCTTATTAAATAAACCATTTTATTACCTGATCACTCATAACCCCGTGCTCTGGTGCAGCCAGCATGTTGAAATATGGTGGTCATCACTACTGGGATCGCACTGGAAGGACCACAGTATTGTGACGCGGCTTTGCCCCTTTCTGTTTGCCTACATGTATGGACATTTTAAAATATTGGTATATCCCATGCCTAGTGCTTTTTGACAAAATTTGCCTAAATGCCATGTCTGTGCCAGACATACATATGGCATTTGGGCTGGCCAGCTATGGGAGCGGCCTTCACTGGTGGTAGTCTTCAATGCCTGTGTTGGTCAGTGTAGGCTGGTAGCAGCCAGAAGGCTCACCTTGACGTTGCTTGTCCGGTTGGTGACGAGGTCTTGGTTGAGGCGTTGCCACTCTCTATCCTGGTGGACCAGGAAACATAGAAACATAGAATTTGACGGCAGATAAGGACCGCTTGGCCCACCCAGTCTGCCCATTTCCCTGCCTACCGGATAAGCTGCAGATCCTAGTTAACCAGCAGCCTACTTTTTCCTACCCCATCCCCTAGAATTGCCTTATGACTGTCCCATGCATGCTTGAATTCCACCACTGTTTTTGACTCCACGACCTCCTCCGGAAGGCCGTTCCATGCAGCCACAACCCTCTCTGTGAAAAAATACTTCCTTAAATTACCTCTGAGCCGCCCCTCCTCTATCTTCAAATTGTGCCCCCTTGTTCTTGCACACCTCTTTTTTTGAAAGATGCTACCCTCTTGGACTTTGTTGATTCCCTTGAGGTACTTGAAAGTTTCTATCATGTCCCCCCTCTCCCTCCTTTCCTCGAGGCTATACATATTAGCTTCTTAGTCTCTCTCATATGTCTCCCGTGCAGACCCTGCACCATTTTAGTTGCCTCCTCTGGACAGCCTCCATCCTGTCTATGTCTTTGCGAAGACTGGGTCTCAGAACTGCACGAGTACTCAGATGGGGTCTGACCAGCTGTCTGTACAGAGGGATAATAACTTCCTGTTTTCTACTAGTGATGCCTCTCCTATGCATCCCAATATCCCCAGCCCTCCTTGCTGCCCTCTCACATTGCTTGCCCACCTTTGGGTCATCTGATATGACTACCCCAGGTCCCTTTCCATTTTTGTTGCTGTTAGTATCTCACCCCCATTGTGTACTCTTCCCTGGGTTTTGTTTCCCAGGTGCATTACCTTGCACTTCTTAGCATTGAATCTAAGCTGCCATACATTTGACCATTCTTCTAGCCTTCGCAAGTCCCTTTTCATCCTTTCCACCCCACCTTGTGCATCAACTCTGTTGCAGATCTTTGTGTCATCTGCAAAGAGACATACTTTCCTTCCAGTCCCTCTGCAATGTAAACGCTTATAAAGACATTGAAGAGGACTGGTCTAATACTGAACCCTGCCAGTACCCCACTTAGTAACCCCCTTTCATCAGAGTGGACTCCATTTACTATTACTCTCTGTGTCCTATTTTCCAGCCAATTTTTACCCAGGCTGTCATCTTGGGACCCACTCCCAGGCTAGCTAACTGTATATTAATCTTTTGTGTGGGACTGTGTCAAATGCCTTGTTAAAGTCTAGGTAGGCCATGTCCACAGCCCTCCCTGATCTACTACTTTGGTCACCCAGTCAAAGAAATCTATCAGATTTGTCTGGCATGACCTTCCTGCTGTGAATCCATGCTGCCTTGGGTCCTGTGCCCTCTGGCCTCTAGATACTTGACAATTCTTTCCTTCAGAAGTGATTCCATCATTTCCCTACCACTGAGGTTAAACTAACAGGTCTGTAGTTTCCTGCTTCTGCCTTGCTCCCACTTTTGTGAAGGGAATCACATCTGCCCTCCTCCAGTCCTCGGGTACCACCCATCCTCCCATGATTTGTTAAACAGGGTAGTCAGTGGTGTCACTAATTCTACCCTTAGTTCTTTTAGAATTCTGGGATGAATCCCATCAGGCCCCATTGCTTTGTCCACCTTCAGTTTTAAGAGTTCTTTCAGAACCCTTTCTTCTGTAAATGGGCTGGTATCAACTTCTGTATCCAGTGTGTTTCTACTGTTTGTTCTAGTACCCCCTTTGTAAATACTGAGCAAAAATATTTGTTAAGTGTATCTGCCTTTTCACAGTCTCCCTCTGCCCACCCCCTTTATTAAGCCTCACTATCCTCCCTTGGTCTTCCTTCGCTCCCTGATGTACCTATAAAGGTTTTATCCCCTTCTTAACTGAGTTGGCTATCTTTTCCTCGGTTTGGGCCTTTGCTGTTCTGACTGCCTTCCCAGCTTCCTTTTGCTTTAACTGATACAGTTCTCTGTCCTGCTCCTTCTAGATTCCTTGTACTTCCTGAAAGCTTTCTTTTCTCTTGAGCCTTCACTGCCACTTCCTTTGAGAACCATAGTGGTTTCTTACATCGTTTAGTTTTGTTTATTTGCTTCACACAAAGGCTTGTTGCCTCTGTGATGGCAGTTTTATTATTCCCATTGTTCTTCCACCCTCCTTCCTGCCCATGTGCTAGTGCATTCCTTAGGCACTTACCCATTTTAGCAAAGTCAGCCCTCCTAAAGTCCGGTGCCTTTGCCTTTGTATGGCTTGACTCTATTGCTGTGTTTATTGTGAACCATACTGTTCGATGGTCGCTAGTTCCCAGATGGCTACCCACTTCTACATCTGTGATCCTTTCTTCATCTCCATTTGAGAGAACCAGGTCTAAGATTGCTCCCTCCGGTGGGCTCAATACTAGTTGTCTAAGGCATGCCCCTGTAGGGCATCTAGAATAACCCCACTCTTGATGGCTGTGGCAACTGCACTCCAGTTAACATCTGGCATATTCAGATCACCCATCAGCAATATCTCCCTTTTTTGCCATACTGAGTATACTTTCTATCATTTCCTTGTCCATTTCCTCCCCTGAGAAGGGGTCTGTCTAACCCCTGTGCGGATTGTGGTGCCATTGCCAGTCTCCAAATTTACCCACAGTGCTTCTTCTCCTCCCTGTTTTCTCTTTTGTTCTGTTACTTTGATTCCTTCCCTTATGTAAAGAGCTACTCCTCCTCCTCTTTTACCCTCCCTGTCCCTCCTGTAGATAGTGTATCCTGGTATGTTTATGTCCCAGTCATGGTTTTGTGCGAACCATGTTTCTGTGACTGCCACGATATTCAGATGTTCCTCCTCCATCAAGGCCACTAATTCAGGAAGCTTGTTACTCAGACTACGTGCATTGGTACTCATTGCTCTCCATTTTTTGATGGCTTTACTTTCTGTTGCAGCATCCCCCACTGACCTTTCTACCTCGGTCTTTTTCTCATTTAGTACCCTGTTTTGTAGGGAGAGGCTGGGATTTTCCTGCTGCTCATCAGTGCCTCCCCCCCTTGACTAGTTTAAAAGCTTGCCAATGAAGCATTTAAACCGATTGCTCAAAAGACTTGTTCCCTTCCTGGACAGATGCAGACCATCCTGCCAGTATAGGCTGGTGTCCCTTCAGGTGGAACCCCAGCCCTAGGAAGCGTTGCCATCAGCTGGTCTACGCTATGCAGGTGCCCCCTCGGCTGCTTCTCTGCCCCTTCGGTAGAGCCACCACCACCACCACAGTTGAAGATGGACACTCAGACTAAGGAGGTCTGTTTGTCAGTCACTGGCTTGCCAGGCCTGTTGGTGCAGCTCACCCAGGGGGAGGTTACTTGTGTGGTCCGTGGTGAGAAATGGTCCAGGGCCATTTTTGGGGAGTTCTAGGATGACTTGTACCTTGAGTCCGTGGCCTCCTCTGGGACTCTCTTCCTTGACCGGGGATCGGTGGAGGAGCTCTCTACATAGCATGGCCCAGTGTCTTTCTGGGTTCTTCTCCAGTGCATTTTGGAGTCCATGTCAGTCTCATTGGAGCCAGTTCAGAAGACTGCTAAGTACCTTTTTACTGACCTTCAGGACTGGGACGAATCTTCAGGAGTTGCCCTTCCAGTGGCTGAGGCCTTTCTGGGACCAGGGCTTGGAGCTTTGGCAGAATCTAGCATCTGGGAAACCAGGGGGATGTGGACAGGCTTCCAGACAAGAGTCCCGCAAGACTGACTGCACCACTAAAAATGTGTACAGTGTAGTGTCCCTAGATCTCTGTCAGGCTAATTATGCCATGATGATGGGCAGCTTCAGTCACTCCCTAGTTGGGAGACTTTTTTTTTTTTGTATGATCTATTTTTCCGCCCCATGCTCGCTGGTCCTCCACTCCTTCAGGCTCTGCCAAGTTCCCTCTAACCTCTTCTGTCCTTGCCCGGCCCTCTCCTGATCCCCAGATCGTAGCTGACCCCTGGGATATCCAGGTGTATCCCTTCACCAGGCAGGTCCCTCTCCTCGGGGGGAGGGGGGAGTATAGCCCCAGCACACACTTCTAGGGCCCGGGGATGCTGCTGGGGAACAGGAGGCACCGGGAAGGCGCTGGAGGCCCTTAGGAACAGAGAGCTGTCATCCGGAGGCCAGTGAACGATTTTCCTGGCTTTCTATTGGGGGCAGCGTAGTGACATCATGGCATACGCCGATGTCCGTTCCTCCCCCAGTTAGTATTGGGCTGTGCGTCCTGTGATACTCCCAGCCTCCGTTAGGAGCCAGCAGGTGCCGGACCAGTCCCCTACCCTCCCCCCGGAGAAGGAGAGCTGTCCCTGGGATGCTCAATCCTTCTCCCCCCGGCCGGCCCTCCAGTGACCCGGGCTCGTTCCCGAAGTTGAGAGACTTTGATACAATCCTCTAACTCCCAGCTGAGCAGCAGTCATTGGTGATGGTCATCAGAGTCTAGTCAATTGCTGGCTAAATACCATCTTTAGATGGCCTTGGATAATTCATGTCCCCGTGCCATGACTGTGGCCATCTGTGTCGCAGGTCCTAGCTGCATCTGTCCACCTTTATGGCAGACACTTGGCACAAGCTGGCTGATGTCCCCTTCTTGGACAGTGACCTGTTTGGCCCTGGGGTGGAAGGACATCTCACCCATATTAAGAAGTCCGGTGCCACCGTGGATTCTGTGGCATCGTCCCAAATAAATACAAATTAAGAAGCCCAAAAAAACAGGCTTTCCAGTATTTATTTAATCGGATATTACACCTTTTGAGCTCCAGAGTTCATTTACAAAGGTTCCTCGTCATCAGTGATACAAAGCTTAGAGCAGGTACAAAGAGCAGATTCACAGGAGCCTTGTCAAAACATATTTCTGAGAAATTCAAGGTAGATGATAGATAGATTGATAGTATACAATATATGAGATGTTTAAGAATCTGAGACCACTATTGGTCCTTTCAGCTACAGCCCCCTCGGCAGCAGCCTAGGAGGAACCGTACTAGGCCTGGTACCTCAAGTCCAGGGATCCGAGTACTAGGCTGGGGGACAGGAGTGGTGGTGACCCTCTGGCTGCAGCTATTGGTGCCCCTCGCAGAAGCTACCCAGTGACGGGTTGGGTCCAGCAGAAAAAAATGGCCCTAACCACCAACTATATGCAGTATCATAAGCAGTCTTTTAATTAGAATAATAGCAGTGCACAGAGACAAAAGTAAAGGGGTTACTCGCACCAGGTCAACTGTTTCCCGATTAGTTTAGCACTTGCACGCCTCCTCAGGGGATTTTGACATCAGTGCATCTTATACCCATTTAAATCTTGTACTTTCTTAATGTGACAGTAACAATTTCAACAGTATAATTCAAACGTGATAAAAAAAAATCATAACAGTGCAATATTCATGCTTCGTAAGTGGATTCAAGCTGGAGGGACTTGTGTCCATAGTGCTTGCCGACCCCACATTGCTTAGAGCTTAGTAGTTTTGCCACAACAAAAGTTGTCCAGTCTGACTTTAAATACATCCATATTGTTGCTTTCAACCACTGTAATTGGTAGGTTGTTCCATAAGGAAACAACCCTTTGGGTGAACCAGTGTTTCCTCAAATTAGTGTTCCACCTGGGCAGAACATATAGAGGATTGTGTATGCGCAAGCATACACAACAAGGCAGTTGCGATCGAGAGGTTTCCGTGGTAACCTGAGACCTCGAGAGCGTAGGCTCGAGAGGTCCGGCACCGAGAACCTCAAGATCGCAAAACTGCCTTGTTTGTGTATGGTTGCTCATACACAATCTTTTATAGTGTATGGGCAACCATAAATACCACTCGTGAACACTCGAGAGCTTACTTCTGTGTCTGCCGCCAAAGTGCCGCCTTCCGTTGTTGCGTGCGCGTCGCTCTGTGCGCCGCAGCGAATGTATTCGATCTTGTTGTGCTGCACGGTGGCGCACTGGGTGCAGCACAACAAGATCGTGACGCACCGAGTGAAGGACAACAACGCTGTTCCAGGCATGGATTTCCATGCGGAACAGCGTTCCACCATACACTATAAATTGTTGTCACCATTATGGTACACGAATAATAAAAAGGAGGATCATAAAGTGTCCATAAATTTTAAACACATAGATATATAATTTTTTTTTATATCCATGTCTATTATTTTTCATGCGTCATATGTGAACATGTAGGTCTATATTTAATCATTTTTTTAAATATAATTTTTGAGACAGACAAACATAAGAATACGTAACAAAACAAGTACAACTTTACAGTTGAATAGCAGGTTCAGCTCATACATAGTCAACAGTGTCTATCAATTAGTAACATTCTTCTGACTTTTCTAAGATATCCTCACAGAATCCATTATCATCTTGGAGTTAATGTCAGCCCATAAGGCAGCCATTTCCCATCCCACCCCTCCTCAGTGGAAGTGGCACCCTACCCCGGTCTGCAGGATCAATTCTTCAGGGGACATAACCCTCGTCAAGTTGGGCCATATACCATATCCACTTCTGCCATCTTAAATTAAATGAGGGAAGTTTGTCATTAAGACTTGCCGTTAATTTTTCGAGCTGATATGGCCATTACAATTTGTCTCCAGTCCACCATTGTTGGAATAACTGGCTTCATCCTCTTCCTGATAATGGCCTTTTTAGCTGCCAATAAAAAGACTACCAACGTTTTGTACCCGGAGGGATGATGTTGGGGCATAATCATCAGTAGGACCATTTTGTCAGTTAATTCTACCACTTCCTCTCCATAGTAAATCTTATTAGTTACTAAAGCACTTGTCTACAAATTCATACTGCAATTTGGAGTTTTAATTTCATATCATCCAAACCTGTATTAGTTGCAATAATACTACTTTTAAAATAACCGTAATGTGTAATTTTATGGTTATGTAAAAAATATATTTTTCTAATAGAAAAATCACTTTTATATCAGTAGAAAGGCAAATTCATTCAGTTCACATGAGATAAAACATCAGCAACATTAATTGGACCAATGGTGGATTGGGGGTGTTATCCCTCCACCCATCCATTTCCTATATGCTCTCCCTGTAGGAGGTCTGCTATGTCACTTCTTGCCACGTTGGTCCATTATCACAGTGAACAAGTGGGTGTTGGATGTAGTGAGGAGAGGGTTGCTTCTACACTTAGAGGCTCTTATCACCTCCACACACCTTGGGAATCCAGGGTGTTGCAGGACACACTGTCAGCCCTTTGAGAGAAACTAGTTCAGCTCCTTGCAAGATGGGCAGTAGCCCATGTCCTGGTTGCCTTGGCCAGTCAGGATTACATGTACACGTACTTCCTGGTTCCAAAACAGGGGGCTTTTGGCCTGTTAGATCTGCAGTCTAAACTAGTTCATGAGAAAACACTAGTTCAAAATGGTCACCCTGAATTGGATCATTCCATCTCTGGAGCAGGGAGTGTGGTTCTGCTCCCTAGACCTCCAGGATGTGTTCTTCTATATCCCAGTCTGTCCCACCATCGGTACTTCTGGTTCAGAGTGGATGGGGTCTTGTGCCAGTTCCATTTCCAGGCACCAAGGGTCTTTACCAAGTGTATTGCAGTGGCGGCAGCTTACTCGAGACGTCTTGGGCTGAGGATGTATTCCTACCTGTACGACTGCCTGCTAGCCGAGCCATCCAGGGAGACCATAGAGAGGTCAGTCAGGAGACCTGGCCGTCCAGACCTGCTCGGACATGGGCCTGTTGGTCAACTCGGACAAGTCCAAACTGGCACCCGCACAGGTGAGTAAGTTAATTGGGACAGAAATGATGTCCCTGTGGACCAGGCTCTTTTGCCCGATCATTTCAGGTTGGGCTCTCTTGTCCTGCCCAGGATTTCCTGAGGCTGCTGGGGTACATGGCATCCTGCACCAGTGTGGTTCGGTGGGCCCCCTGGTGGATGCACCACCTTCAGTGGGAGTGGGCCATCAGTGGTCTCAGCGCCTAGGTCTCCTGTATCAGTCAGTCACAGTGACCCAGCCGATGTGGGATACCATCCAGTGGTGGCTCATCCCAGAACATCTGGAGGAAGGAGTCCCATTTGTCCACCCTGAGCCGACAGTCACCCTGACAACCGACATATCTCTGGTGGTATGGGGCCAAGATCCATGGGTTCTGGACCCGAAGGGGATTTCCAATACCAAATCAACCTACATGAGCTCTGTTCATTGTGTCTTGCCCTGATGGAATTCAGTCCATTTGTCTCGGGTCAGGTTGTGCAGGTACAGTCAGACAACACGACCATGTACTACCTGAAAAAGCAGGGTGGCACACACTCCGTTCTTGTTTGTTGGGAGGCTCTGCACATCTGGACTCTATTGTGCAGCTTGGATGTGGAGCTCCTGGCCATCCATGTAGCAGGGGCCTCCAGACAGCTAGTGAATGCCCTCAGCCGGGTGAACGAGGTGTCTCAGGAGTAGCCTCTGCATCAGGAGGTGGTACACCACCTGTTCTCCCTGTGGGGCACTCCTCTGATAGACATATTTGCCTCCTGGGAGAACCCCAAGCTGAGGCTGTTTCTAGGGATGTGGATATGGTGTACTGTCTACACTTCTAGCGGGATCCTTTCCCTTTAAGAGATGGCCAGAAGGTCTTCATGCTGGTTCCTTGCACCCAGGCGGGTATCCTCCATGGCACCGCCCCGTGACATATCTTCCTTTCCGCTGGAAGCTTCAGGTTACCTCCATTGCAGCTCCAAACTAGGTGTAGGCCCTTTCTACTTGCTTTTTGATCATCAAGATTTTGAAATTGACATTCTTCGCCACCATCAGTGGACTGCAAAGAAGCCAAAGTCAGTCCCAGCTTCAGGAAGTGCTTGGGTCTGTAATAAGAAGATGGAGTGCACTGAACCGCTCTCCTCGTGTATTTACTGCCTGCTGAGGCTTGAGCACAACCCGCAGGCTTAGTCTGTGCCGAACCCTCCAGCCCTCCAGTTTGGAGGACTGATATGCCTGCCTCATACTTGGATGCCCAGATGAATGCGACCCCCTGGTCAAATCCAAAGAGGCTCATAGGGTGGTCTTGGCGGGTGCCAGTTCTGCTGCCCAACTCTCCACTTTTGAAGAGGTGGTGGCCCAGGCTGCTTCGGTGTCTGTCTCGAGTTTGACAGGCTTTGGGCGCCTACTTCATGGGGGTGTTCAGGGACTTGTCATTCCCTCCCCACCCTCTGAGAGGGCCCTCCATGAGAGTCCAAGCGAGATGAGTCTGAAAAATCCCATCGCAGGTTGTTGGAACAGGAGAGGTCATGTTCCGCGTTTCTGTGGGCTCGACAGCCGTTGAGCACTCTGCTTTGGCCGACATGGCATCCAAAATCCAGGCCACTATCTCCACAGAAACCCCATCAGGCTTGTCGATCGAGATGCAGCCCAACCAGCAGGTCGAGATTTATCTCTACTTGGTCAACCAGTTGTCGCCGGATAAGGGAGATGACTCCTTATCCAGGACCCCGTTTCTGGCTGCAATCACTCTAGAGGGGCCAAATTATTCCACCAAGCTGGTAGTCTCCCTCCGGGGCTCCAAGGCATCCTACACCTGCCCCTGCTTCACCTCTTCGTCAACTGAACCATCAATGATACAGGTCCTGATCTTTTTCCAGATCGAGATCACAGGACTCGCATCATTCTCAGTGGTCCCACTGTCGGCCTTCCGCTAAGAGGTGCCACAGCTACTCCTCCTCTTATTCCTTGTCCTTAGGTGAGGAACGGCTCTGCCATAAAATGCAGTGCAAATATGAGGAGCTCATATGGCAGCAGTGGATTTTCTGCCAAAGACCATGCCCCACAGTCAGTTCCCACACTTCCATGGTCGGTGACCTCTCCTCCCATTCTGGTGGAGCCACCTGCCCCACAGCCCTTGGTGAGCACCTAAAGTCAGCGCTGCCTGCTACCGGTCTTCCCTGGAGGATCTTGGTGGAGATTTCTCGCACAGACGAGCCTGTTAGTATCAGCTGGGACACTGGGTCGGCAGTGTTTGAGGAACCCTCTGATTTGGAGGGCTCCTCCCTGCACTCTTTCCTGTAGTTCTGGTTCCGACCATGAGTCCAGTGGAGAGGTTGCCTCGGAGCCTGGCCCCTCTTCCTTCTTGCTTTACTCCGCCTGACAGGGATCCCACTAGAATCAGTTCAGAAGCAGGCTGAGTATACCCTCACAGAGGTCTTGGAATGGGATGACTCTCCTGGGGTTTCCTTTCCCGTGGTGGTGGCAGTCCTGGGCCCAGCCTTGGAGCCAGTCTAGCCTTGACCGGGACCTCCCATGGGGGGCATTCTCTACCATTTTGCTTCCCTTTGGTCCCTTATCACCCCGGACTGGTGGGTGCTCAAAGTGGTAGGTCGGGGGTTACCTCCAGAATTTGAGGATCCCTGGCCGGGCCCATCCCCCATGGGGGACATGGTGCCTGTGGACATACTGTCTTCCCTTTAGGAGGACTTCACTTGGCTCCTACAAAAAGACGCTGTGTTCCAGGTGCAGGCCTCCACGGCCAGTCCAGGGTTCATCTCCAGATACATTATGGTTCTGAAAAGAATGGGGGTTGGTGCCTCATACTTGATCTCCATGACCTCGACAAGTATCTGAGGCCACACAAATTTCAAATGGTCACTCTGAATCAGATCATTTTGTCCCTGGAGTAGGACGTATGGTTCTTCTTCCTGGACCTTCAGGACACCACCTTCCACATTCCCATCCATCTGTCCCATCAGCAGTTCGGCTCAGATGACTGAGTTCCAAGTCATGCCATTTGGCCTCTCCTCGGCCCCCAGGGTTTTCACCAAATGCATTGCAGTGATGGCAGCCTTCTTTGGATGGCTGGCTGATTGCAGGTTCCTCCGGGGTGGAGGTGGTGTCTCCCAGGGATCTGGCCCTCCAGACCTGCTCAGCCTTTGGCCTCTTGGTCAACTCAGACAAGTCAGAACTCGCCCCTTCCCAGGTGATCCACTTCATCGAGGTGTGACAGGGTTGAATAAAACCCTGTCCCATTTGTTACGCAGAAAGAGTTAAATGCAAGGATCTGTTTTTTCCTCTCTTTTTCTTCTTGTCCTATGAGACCTAGGAGCTGATCACGCCAACGGTCTCACGATTCTCTGCCTCTTGCTGTCTTTCTGCTTTCACTTGCTGTTTCTATGCTTTTCTTTCCTCTTGCATATTTTTGTTTATAAAAAATAAGTGAATTTTTGTTTGAAACTGTAAGTGATCCTTTAGTTTGAAACTGTATAAAGTTATACTATTGAAATGATTGCAAAAAGTGATTTGAAATTTAGGGGGTTAAGTATGACATGCAGCACAAACTCTTTTGCAGAGTTGTCAACAAGAGGCCAGATCTTACTTCGAGAAACCACTCTTGCAGCAGGTTACACCTTTAGGACGGAATCCGGCAGGTGCCAAGACCCCACGGAAAAATTCTAGCTAGCAGTATCCAGTGGGGGACCGCCCCAATGTCGGACATCATATAAAAGGGGGTGGTCCCCCAGCATACACAGTTCTTTTCCTGCCGTCGACTCGCCAGCATCGGCCTCACGGATGCCTTGAACAGACAAACGACATGTGAAATCCTAATCTTATTTTCAAAATCCATGTCTTCTACTCCTACTCCTTCTACCGAAGGACACCCCTCCAAGTGCGCCTGCGGCAAGCAAATTCCATTTACGGACCACCATATGGCCTGTGTGCGGTGCTCCGTCCCAGAGCCCGATATACAGGCATGTCCTATCTGCCAACAATTTAACAGTAGTACCAGGATCTGCCACCAAAAGGCCCTCCAGGGGTTCCTTCTGGAAGAGAAACTCACATATGGAAAAAGGCCCTACCTCCAGGGAGGGGAATCCTCCCATAAATTGGGGAAACACCGGGACAAGGGTTGGTCTAGATCTCCAAGTTGGGCCTCTGAGTCTAGAGCCAGTTCCAGCTCAACGCGATCGAATAAGTCGACTTCCTGGGCCCACTCTCAGCCACACCCCCCAGTGAAGGTAAGGTCTTCAAGAGGCTCTTCTGCCTCCCTACACCTATTGAAGACTAAGGAACTTCAGACCGACATAAATCTGTTGTCTTCAAAGCAGCGCATTGGGGCGTCGCAGCGACGCCGGGACCCCGATCACCGATCGGTCTCCCAACCACCGAAAGGACTGGACGTCCTTACCGGGAAGATGACGGAGCTGATGTCCCTTAAAAGGACCTCTGAGTCCAAATGGGTGACCGACCCAACGCCTGCCAAACATGCCAAGGAACTGACACCTGCCCCACCGCCACTGGATGACACCAGTCGCCAGGGGTCTTCGGAAGAGGAGGTTCTAGGGACATGGATATGTTGTTCATCCACACTGTCTGGCAGGTTCCTTGCCGCTTTAAATCTTGCCGGAAGGTCTTCAAGCTGGCTCCTCCCACCCACCCGGGTGGTAAAACTCTCGGCTCCACCCCATGACACCAGATCTTCCTTATCGCTTGGAAGCTCAGGTTTCCTCCTTAATGCTCTGCGTATAGACTGGATCCTAATTCTTCAGTTCGCCCGAAAATAATAATTAAGTTTTTAAGACTTCGGTCTAATTACTCCCTCGCGGCTGCGATGGACAAATCGACTTCCGGATTTTGGCGGTGCCCATGCTGGCAGAAAATGTCCGGGACGGACCAGCACTCCACGTGCATCTACTGCCTCAGCCCTGATCACGACCCACAGGCCCTGCGAGTTCACGTCGATCGTTTTGCCCAGCGTCCTAGGTCTGTGCTGCCCGGTTACAGCTTGAGGCGAGGAAACACTACCGCTGGTGAAGTCCAAGGAGGCCCGTTGGGCGGTGTCCGCGGCTGGCTCGGCTGAGCAACTCGAGCAGATGATCGCCCTCGAGGAGGAGACTCCCAGGTAGCATCCTCATCTTCCTCAGTCACGGCATTTATCCCACTCTCTCTGGGTCCTCCTACACAGCTTCTTTCAAGGAGCTTTGCCAGTCCCTTTCCACGAAGGAGAGGGCCATCGGACACACTTCTCGGTCCAAAAGAAGGACTCAAAAAGAAGTCCTACTGTCGGCGATGTCAAGGAGAGGTCCCCTTCCCTGGATAGTCGACACTCAACTTTGGTCGAGGTTGCAGCTAAGGCCGCTGGCTTCACGGTGTCCCCATCAGGTCAGCTGGCCGAGACACCCATCGACGCGGTCGAGATTTTTCTCAACCCGTCGGACGGGCTATCGACTGGTAAAGCAGACAACCCTTCTTCACCGGTTCCCCCAGTGGAGACCGAGGACATGTCTGTGCCTCCTGTGCCAGAGTCCCCGTTCAAGGCTCCCGAGCCGAGGGAAGAGCGGGTGTCCCCCGCTCCTTCCCAGACCCGCCCTCGGAAACACCGAGGGTCTCGGTCTCTGACCTTGTCTCGGTCCAGCCGATCCCGCCACCATCGGCGGTCTCGGTCTCCGGCTTGCACTGAGGGTAGCGGCAGCGCCCGCTCGTCCTTAGTCTTCCTCCCTCGGAGGAGGAGGAAGCCCGGCGCGGGTTGCGTCGGCGCTATGAGACCTAATGTTGCGGCAGTTACTTTTGTCCGGGAACAATCCAGGCGCCGTCGCATTCCCGGCCATCAAGTGGCTGTCACCGAAAAGGCGAAACAACCTGCTGTAGTCAAGGTGCCCAAGCCTGGGCGGTTGTTCAGCGAAACCAGCTGCCCCACCGATTGTGGTGGAACCTCCGCCTCCACAACGAAATCGGGCGCCGACCAAGACTCTCGGTCGGGTCAGGAGTCTGCCCCACAGGTTGTTGGTCACCCTCACTCCCGACCGTCCTCGGCTTGGTGGAGGTGGCTCGAGCCCCAGGCAGCTCTTGGCGGACTCTTGGGTCTGATGGCGACTACTCCCTGTTCTCCAGGCCCCTTGACCTGGAGTCCTCCGGGGGGCAGTCGATGGACGAGAGCCCATCGTCGTTTATGGATCTGCTTCAGCTCATCTCAGAGTCCACCGGGATGCAGCTCGAGCCCTTATCCAAGCGGGCCAAGTATCCCCTGACAGAGATACTGGACCGAGGGGATTCGCGCACGGAGGCCTTTCCGGTGGCTGAAGCCATTGTTGGCCCAGCCTTGGAGCTCTGGCAGCGGCTGGCTTCCTGCCCTGCGCCTTCGGCCAGGATGGCCAGGAAGTATGCGGTCCCTACCGGCTCTTTGTCCAGTTTTTTGGAGCACCCCTCTGTGGAGGGGTTAGTCACCGATAGCGTTTTCCGGTTCCGGGAGTGCTAGGGATGGATAAGCCCCTGACAAGGAGTTCAAAAGCTGGACTATCCGCGAGCACAAGGTTATGCGCTTCGTCCTCCCTAGGCCTCCATGCCAGGCCAACTCGGCCGTGCTGATGGCACACTTCTCCCACGCCCTCATGGGCTCCCTGGATGAGGTGATCCCTCATCTCCCGGCCAACCTGCAGACCACGGTCAAACAGGTGCGGGATCAGGGAAGGGTGGTGGCGAAACAGCAGCTCCAAACGGCTCTAGAAATTGGAGACTCCTGTGCCAGATCTGTAGTGGCTGCAGTGGCCATGCGCCGCAGAGCATGGCTGAGGATATCCACCTTCACGGCGGATACCCAGCATAAATTGGTGGCCGTCCCCTTCTTGGGGACTAACTGGTTAGGCTCTGGAGTGGAAGGCCACCTCCAGCGGATTGAAAAGTCCAGTGCTACCCTGGACTAGGTCACCTCCGCCCAGAAGGACAAGGGCTGTCATCAACAACATAAGTCTTTTCGCCCTTCTGTGCCTGCGGCACGGCCGGCCCAACAACACCAGCATCAGGGCTAGCAGGCTCGCGCATGGCATCCCAAGGCCAAGCCTGCGGCTTCCTCTAACAGGAAGCAGGGAGGAAAAGGCCCAGGAGGTCCCTCGGCCGGCCCCTCCTCCAAGCCTGCCCAGTGACTGGTTGAGGGGTGTCACCCCCAGCCTCGTTACTCCCCCCTGGGTCTCCCCCACCATGGGGGGACGGCTTTGCCACTTCCTTTCCGCCTGGTCCGCTATCACCACGGACCGCTGGGTGTTGGAGGTGGTAGGAAAGGGCCTGCCTCTGGAGTTAGAGCAGGCCCCGCCCTTCCGAGCCTTCGCCCCTCAGGGGGCTACGGGGTCCACAGCCTCTCTCTTGGCTCGCCGAGCCAACATTGCCTTGCTCCTCGAAAAAGAGGTGATCAGGAAGGTGGCGGATACTCCACCAGACCCAGGGTTTGTGTCCAGGTACTTCCTAGTCCCGAAACGGACGGGGGGCTGGCGCCCCATTCTAGATCTGCACGACCTGAACAGGTTCCTAAGGTCTCGAACCTTCAGGATGGTCACACTGGCTCAGATCATTCCATCCTTGGAACGAGGCATGTGGTTCTGTTCTCTGGACCTCCAGGACGCGTTCTTTCACGTCCCAATCCGTCCGTCCCACCAGAGATTCCTCCACTTCAGGGCAGAGGGATCCCTCTACAAGTTCTGGGTCATGCTCTTCGGCCTTTCCTTAGCTCCCAGGGTCTTCACCAAATGCATGGCAGTGGTGACAGCATTCCTGCGGCGTCGAAGGGTCCAGGTGTACTCCTACCTGGACGACTGGCTGATTGCAACCTCCTCCAGAATGTAGGTGGAGCGGTCCAGGGATCTGGCCCTCCAGGTTTGCTCTCAGGTTGGCCTCCTCATCAATGAGGCCAAGTCAGAACTCATGCCAAAGCAGGTGATACAATTCATCGGGGCAGAGCTCGACTCTCTACAAGCCAGAGCACGGCTCCTGGCGGACAGGGCCGAGGTTCTTTCCTCCTTTGCCCAATCGTTTCAGGTTGGGCAATTGCGCCCTGCTCAGGACTTCCTGCGCCTCCTGGGCCTCATGGCGGCCTGCACCAGCGTGGTCCGTTGTGCCCGTTGGTACATGCGTTCCCTTCAATGGGGGCTGGCCAGCCAGTGGTCACAGCACTCCGATCCCTTGGATCAGCTAGCGACAGTGACCCAGGGGACATGGAGCGCCCTCCAGTGGTGGACCGTTCCAGCACATCTGCAGGAAGGCATCCCGTTTGTCCGCCCCGAGCCGACGGTCTCTCTATCGACTGATGCCTCTCTGGGTTGGGGTGCCCATCTGGGGGAGCACAGAGTGCACGGCCTTTGGTCCCCTCGGGAGTCCCGATGCCACATCAACCTGCTGGAGCTTGGCGGTTTGTCTAGCCCTCACGCCTTCACCTCCGTTTTATGCGGTCAAGTGGTCTAGGGTCAGGCGGACAATACACGACCATGTACTACCTAAACCGCCAGGGCGGGACACGCTCCATGCCTCTGTGCAGGGAAGCTCTCCGCATTTGGTCCCTTGTGCGCAGCCTGGAGGCGGATCTCCTTGCCATCCATGTGGCAGGAGCCTCCAGCATTCTGGCCGATGCCCTAAGCCGGATAGAGGCTGCATCCCATGAGTGGTCTCTCCTGCTGGAGTTAGTACAAGATCTGTTCTCCCACTGGGGCATGCCTCAGGTGGACCTGTTTGCCTCCAGGGAGAATGCGAAGCTGAGACTGTTTCATGCCCGCCCCCCTCAGCAGGTCTCGCTGCAGGGGGATGCCTTCTTGAGGCCGTGGACCCCGGGCCTCTTCTGCGCCTTTCCCCCATTTCCCTTGATCCACAAGGTGCTTCTCAAGGCGAGGAGGGACAAGGCGCAGGTGATTCTGGTAGCCCCAGACTGGCCCCGCCAGTTCTGGTATCCAGATCTCCTCAGTCTCAGCTCCAGGCTCCCGAGGCGGCTTCCAGCCCGCCTGGACCTGATCTCAGTCAATCAGGGGAAGGTATTACATCCGGACCGTCAGTCCCTGCACCTGACGGCCTGGTTCCTGAGCGGCTAGAGTTCCAGGCCTTGGGTCTTTCGACGAGGTTCTCAACGTTGTTGAGGCATCCCGTAAGGAGTCGACCAGGAAATGTTACACCTTTAAATGGAATAAATTCTCCATTTGGTGTCCGGGCAAGGGCCTGGACCCTTCCTCCTGTTCCTTGGCAAGAATTCTGAACTATCTGTGGTCCCTTTCTCAGCAAGGGCTTAGGTTGATGACCCTTAAGGTGCACCTGGCAGCCATCTCTGCTTACGGCAGCGGGCGGGAAGCAGTCAGTGTGGCACGGAGGAAGAGTGGTCAGGCGCTTTTTCAAAGGCCTTGATCACATTTCCCCTCGGTCACGAAAACCTCCACCGGGATCTACTGCTGGTACTGGCTAAGCTCATGGGCAAGCCATTCGAACCGATGCACAGGTGTGACATCTCTCACCTGTCGTGGAAGACCGCCTTCTTGGTGGCTGTCACGTCAGCCAGAAGGATGGGAGCGCTCCAGGTGCTTTCCATCGAGTCTCCTTATCTGGTCTTCCACAGGGACAAGGTTGTCCTGCGCCCCCACCCGAAATTCCTTCCGAAGGTGGTGTCGGAGTTTCACCTTAACCAGATGTTGACTCTGCCGGTGTTCTACCTCAATCACACCTCGGAGGCCGAATATAGGCTCCATATTTTGAACCCTAGAAGAGCGCTCGCTTACTACAAGGAGCGGACGGCTGAAGTTCGGGAGAGGTTAGCCAGCTGTTTGTCACCCTACGCTGAAGCCGCATCTGGCAGACCTGCAGCCAAGCGGACGATAAGCAGATGGGTAACCTCCTGCATAGATCTCTGCTATAGGTTGACGGGCATGGAGCCTCCCAGAGGGATAAGAGCTCATTCTACCCGCCATACCGCTGCATCGGTGGCTGCTTCCAGGGACGTCCCTATCCAGGAAATCTGCAGGGCAGCTACCTGGAAGTCAGCACACACCTTCATCACCCACTACCACATCGACCTTGAGTCACGCCGGGATGCTGGTTTTGGGGCCTCGGTTCTCCAGTCTTTATTCCCTAAGTAGGGGGTGTGCGCCTTGCCTCCCTCCTCCCAGAGAACTGCTAGGAGTCTGCCAGACAGTGTGGATGAACAACATATCCATGTCCCTAGAAATACAGGTTACTCGCCTGTAGCAGGAGTTCTAGGAATGGTGTATATGTTCATCCACACCCACCAGGCTCCCGGCTTTGGCTAGACCTGGCCATGGGGTGGAGCCGAGGTTTTACCACCGGGTGGGTGGTGGGAGGAGCCAGCTTGAAGACCTTCCAGCAAGATTTAAAGCGGCAAGAAACCTGCCAGACAGTGTGGATGAACAACATGTACCATTCCTAGAACTCCTGTAACAGGTGAGTAACCTGTATTTCCTGCCCACCAGATAGTTTTAGAGTACCTCTTGGACCTCTCAAATTCAGGTCTGCAGTACTCTACAGTTAAGGTTCACCTGTGTGCCATTTCAGCTTATCATGAGCCAGTATTTTCCTTGTCACTGGCTGTTACCTGTGGTTAAGAAGTTTCTTAAGGGAATTCTGCATACCAGACCTCCTATAAGACGTCCAGTCACAGCCTGGGACATTAATCTTGTGCTAGACATGCTCACTTGAAAACCTTTCGAACCTCTTGCTACCTGTGAGCTAAACTTTCTCACCTGGAAAACGGCCTTCCTGGTGTCCATTACCTCAGCCCGCAGGGTCTCTGAGATGCATGCCTTGGTCACAGACCCTCCGTATACTGTGTTCCATAAAGACAAAGTAGTCCTTAGAACCCATCCTAAGTTTCTCCCTAAGGTTGTTTCGGAATTCCATCTAAACCAACCTTTGGTCCTTCCTTCTTACTTTGAGAACTTCCAAAATGAAGAACGTTCTTCATTCCTTGGATGTCAAGAGAGCTTTTATGTTCTATCTAGATAGAACAAAAGACTTTGTAAAGCTCAACAACTGTTTGTTTTCTTCAGTGAGATCGCTAGGTCATCCTGTCCCTAGCAAATGTATCTCAACTTGGCTGGTGGCATGCCTTCGCCACTGTTATTCCATGGCACAGGTTAAGCTGGAGGGCAGGTATGCTCACTCTACTAGAGTGGTGGCATCTCTGGTGGAAATCTGCAACGAGCCCATTGCAGATATTTGCAATGTGGCTACCTGGAGCTCAGTGCATACTTTCGGCAAACACTATGCCCTGGATGTCCATGCCAGAAGACATTTTTTCTTTGGCAGAACCATCCTTAATGGACTCCTGTCCTAAAACTGTGAGCTCTTGGTCTCTCCTGCCACCCTCTCGGGGGATTATTAGCTCGGGTACTCTCCCATTAGTGTGAATGAGTGGTGGAGACTTATATCCAGGAAGATATGGAAATAACGTACCTACCGTAATTCTTCATCTTCCTGGACGAGTCTCCACCACTCATTCACATGCCCACCCTCCATCCCCCGAGCTCACCTCTCTTGTTGTTCTTCACTCCCTCAATCCTTAGACTATGAAGACTTCTTTGTTGACTCTTCTTATACGGGTCTTCCGGACTATCTTATGTCCAGTTTTTGGTTAGGCTATCCTTCTAGGTTAGTTACGCTGCACCTCCTCTGAGGCGGCTGGAAGGTCGACGCTGAGATACTCATTACCGCATGAGCCGAGGCTCACGGTGCCGCTCCTCACGGCTCCGTCTCAGGCTCCGACCTTCTAACAAAAAAGTTTGCTCCCGATGGGTCCTAGTGCCTCCCGGCGCAGATCCCATCAGTGTGAATGACTGGTGGAGACTCGTCCAAGAAGATCAAGAATTACGGTAGGTACGTAATTTCCATTTCCTGGCTGTACTCGTGGGCAAGCTGTTTGAACAGATGCATAGGTGTAAATTGTCACACCTTTCATTGAAGACAGCCTTACTGGTGGTAATTATGTCTGCCAGAATGGTTGGGGAGCATGGTTTGCTCTTGATGGGTCTCTCCCATTTGGTCTTACACAGGGACAAAGCTGTCCTTTGCCCCAACCAGAAGTTCCTCCCAAAGGTGATATCGGAGTTTCACCATAACCAGGTGATTAACTTACCAGTGTACTTTACCATGCCAACCGCAGGCTTCACAGCATGGACCTGCTGAGAATGCTGTCACATTATGTAGAGCGTACAGCTGGAATTCTGGGCCAGTCTCGTCAGCTGTTTGTTGCCTACGCTGAAGCTGTGCCTGGCAGACCGGACTAATCACCCTCCCTCATCACTGCACTGGTTCTCACCCCCCAAGCTTCCTACACCTTAGTAGCATTATATGAATATCCACATCCACAACCCTGCTCCACTCCCTACATCCTGCATTATCACCCCATCCTATTCCTTGCACCGACTTTCGGTAACTCCCCTTTTCTTTCTCTTTTGAATACCTCTCTCTTCCTGACCAGCCCTTCCAATCAGCATAGCACTTTTGCTAGTTTTACTCGCATGCCTCCTCCCCACTACTTTCTTCCCTCCTCTCCTTCCTTTTCTGGATCCATACTCTTACCACTGCCCTGTTCTTTACTCTGCTGTATCCATACTTCGATTACTCAGTTACCCCCCCTCCCCAATTCCACAGCCACACATCTCTCCCCAGTCCACTCCAACACACTGGCCATCCCAGGATTGTACTATGGCTCCTCACCCCACTCTCTTCCCCCTGTATTCAATTCTGACCCCCCACTGCCCTCCCGGCAAGTTCCCTCTCTATTGCCCCTTTCCATCCCTCTAGCACACTAATCCCATTTTCACATTTTGCCAGCAGTGCCTGTTAAACATTTTGCTGAGCATTATTTGCTGTCTTGCATTATTGTATTACTGTTTAAATGTCACCTGATCCTGTTATGTTTATATTTTGCTTTATTATTGTTTCCTTTATAAAAAAAAAATTTTCACATTCTACTGTACCACTCACTGTT
Organism: Neoceratodus forsteri; assembly: GCA_016271365.2. Classification (NCBI taxonomy): domain Eukaryota; kingdom Metazoa; phylum Chordata; order Ceratodontiformes; family Ceratodontidae; genus Neoceratodus; species Neoceratodus forsteri. The sequence continues at coordinate 1,379,723,597 of CM057449.1, read as the reverse complement.
GCTAGACTACCTGTTCTGTTCTCACTCTGAAGGACCTTTGTAAATGAGCTTTTAGCTCAAAGGTTGTAATCCGAAATGATAATAAATAAAACAGATGATTTCAAGGTAGATTACATCTTGCTTCGACCTCTGCTGTAGGTTGTCTGATTCGAAGCCTCTCGAGATTAGAGCTCATACCACCAGATATATTGCTGCCTCAGTGGCTGCTTCCAGTTATCCCATGCAGGAGATCTGTAGGGCTCCTACGTGGAGGTCAGCACACACCTTTATTTTCCACTACCACATCAACCTCAAGTCATGCTGGCATGCACGTTTTGGGATCTTGTTTCTCTAAGTAGGGGGTGCATTCCTTGCCCCCTCCTCCCAGAGAACTGCTAGGAGTCTGCCAGAGTGTGGATAAGTGAACCATACCCATGCCCCTAGAAGAACAGGTTACTTGCCTGTAACTGTGTTGCATCTCTGTATATTGTTCAGCTGTATCCTTCTCCGCTCTTCCCCAGGACACATCTGCAAATGAGCTGTTATAAGCTCAGTATGTATTTCCTAGTTAAAATTTATAAATAAAGATATCTAGTTCTGGGAGTTATATAGTTCACATCCATACAACCCACATGGTCTCTCCCCTGGCATGTGACACCTGATCCTGCTTCCATTGTGCAAGATCTGATGTCGCAGGACCAAGTCGGGGGGATATATCCACCAGGTGGTGGGCAGAGCTTGACTTAGACATTCCGGCCAATTATCACATTCCAGTGGAACTGCCAGAATGTGGCTGTGAACCATATACCAGTCCTAGAACTATGGTTACAGGTGAGTAATCTTTCTGCCATAGGGATGGGCTGCTCATTGGGGTTTTCTGTGCAGGGTGAGCTGGAAGTGCTAGCTCCATCTCTTGGGGTTTGGGGTGGTGCGGGGTTGAGATGTTCTAATGCCTAGTGCTGTTCCAGTCCTGGGAGCTTGCTTGCTGACACTTGCTGTTTATACATGCAAGATAATCACTGGTCCCCTGGTTCCATGTAATGTGCACAGCTTACAATATGACAAGTGTGGGTTTGTCTGTCTCCATCCTGCTGCCTGTCCAGTGAGTATGCTCACTGACTGTAGCTAACACTTGTTGCTTTTCACATAGGTACAACCTCCTGTGCCGCTGATATGGCTCATGTAGCCCGTATGAAGTGCCTGAATTTCTTGGTTGAGAAGCTTGCCACAGTGACAGACTTTGAGGATCTGAGAAGCATACTGAGAATTTATGACAGAAGTGTTATAAACGAGCCTGTTTGGAAAGAGCATTATTTTGGAATCCACCCATTTTGTATACCAAGAGGTAAGGACGCAGTCAAGAAACACCAGGAAACATGGCTCAAACTGTGATCTCCCCTGTCCTGTAATGTGGAGACAGAACTCCAGAAATTAGAAATATGGACAGGTGTCCTACCCCTTCAGTTACTCAAGGTTGTCACTAGATAGTAATGACATGTATTTCACGTTACTGGCGTCCTGGACAGAATTGTGTAATAACTTGCAGCGAGACACTAGCCTCTGCTGTATACTGCAGGCGCAGTCCCTTTCCTTCTGGTCCTTTGTTGATTGGGAGTGGGGGGAGCAAACATTCTCAGGAGGCAGCCAGATTTGATGAAAATGTCACATAGGTAGTAACTCATGAGAAGACCTGTGGTTATTGGGTAATTACTACACTCCCTCCGCCCCGTAGGTTGCAAGTACGAGGCATGAGCTTAAGGCTCATGAACCCACAGGGTGGGCAACAGTGTGGTAATCACCCAGTAACCGCAAGTGCTGAAGTGTTGCTGCATTTATAAAATGGCACCAGAATAATAAACACAAGACTAAATAAATGTTTAAATTACGAAAAAATCTTAATCATTGACTTATCGGTTCTCTCACTAAACAGCTGGGATAGCCCCATCAGAGATCTAATTGGCTGGGTAAATCACTTGTACTGTTAAAATGACCTTTTTTTCTGTTTTTACCAGCTGTCAGTTACTGAGAATTCTAAAGCAGTACACTGATATTTCTGTGCTAATAGGTCAGCCAAGTTCAGAGACTTGCAAGGCACTTTCTAGACCCATGTGGTTATTCGTCAGTTACCGCACAGGTCTGTACAGCTGTTGACCAGTCGAATCATTGGATTTTTCTTGCACATTTCATTATGTAAAACATGGCAATATTTATTTACCAGGTGGGTGCACTAGACAAAAGATTTGCCTAATTTCAGGCATGACCTCCGAGTACAACGAAGGAGGCCAACAAAACAGTACACAAATATTCACTGGAAACAAATGGGCAAACTGAAGTACAGGGAAATACTAGAGCAATGGAAATAATACACAAGATACGGTGCCTTAGGAGCATTATACAGAATGCAGTAATGTGACAGTTAAGTGAATAGTGCAGACCTGTTAAAATTCACAATTTATTTTCTTCATTCCCTTATTATACAAGTCTGAGTTAAAATCCAAGCTTCTCACTGACGGAGACCATTTCTTGCCATGATGATATCCATTATTTAGTAAGTGACCGCCTTACTGTTTTGGTTCATGCCAGTTATGGAACTCCCCAACGTGACTACATAATTAGTTAATTCTGTCAATTTGTGGTGCTCCTCTATCTACTCGGTCAGTTAACTGTTCCCAGCTGCACTTACTTCAGTTTGCAATCCCATGGTTCCACTAATGGGGAAACCCCTTCCAGCCCTGCTTGGCAGCATTTTCCCACCCACAGGTCTGCAATCCCATTAACAGGAATGCTGCTTCCAACCACGTTGATTCCTCAGACTGCCACTAGAGCGTAACCCCTAGCCCCACTATGTTTGAGGACTTCTAAAATGCAGGTGTGGTGGCTGCTTCTGCCTCTTCACCAAGGCCACGCTGGGCTAAAACGGAGGGTGGTGCTCTTCCACATGTGCACAAAGCACCATCTGCTAGGCTGTACAAACACTAAGGAACTTTCCTGTAGAAAACATTTTTACCTTTTGAAATCAATATCCTACCCATCTCTCCCCCCCCCAGTTTTTTTGTATAGCTTTTTAAATTCTAATGGATCCATTATACAATAGCAATAAGACACTCCAGGTTGTGATTCGTAGCATTTATCATAATTTTGTGTGCAGAGTCACTTGACTGTCTCGTGCCTCATCACAAACTGAGATATCTGCATTGAATCCCTGTAATGCTTATTGCCCATTTTTCCCCCCGGGTTGAGATTCTCTTGATGCGAGTATAGTGAATATGTTTGATTCTAGGGACATGGATATGTTGTTCATCCACACTCATTGGCAGGTATCCTTGCCACTTTAAATCTTGCCGGAAGGTCTTCAAGCTTGCTCCTCCCACCCAACCGGGTGGTATAACTCTCGGCTCCGCCCCATGACGCCAGATCTTCCTTACCGCTTGGAAGCTCAGGTTCCCTCCTTAACGCTCTGCGTTTGTGGCTAGTTCCTATTTCTCCGTTTGCGATTTAAAAATAAATTTTGCAAAAGACTTCAGTCTTCTATCCCTCAGGCTGCGATGGACAATCGACTCCGGTTTGGAGATGCCCATCGCGGGCAGAAAGATGTCTCGGACGGATCCACACTCCGTGTGTCTACTGCTTAGGCCTTGAGCACGACCCGCGAGCTTGCGACCTGTGCTCATCTTTCTCGACCTCGTCCTCGAAGACCGATGCTGCCCGATTGCAACTGGGCGTCCCGGCGTTCCCTCGGTGAAGTCCAGGAGGCCCGGTTGGCGGTGTCAGCGGCCGGGCTGGCGGATCAGCTCGGCCGGATGGGTAAGCCCTCGAAGAGAGGCGTGAGCCGTATCTTCCTCGGCTGCGGCATTTATCCGCTCTCTCTGGGTTCTTCCTGCACGGCTTCTTTTAAGGAGCTTTGTCTGTCCCTCTCCACTAAAGGAGAAGGGCCTGCGTCTGCTGGACCTTATTCTCGGTCCAAAAAGAGGGACAGGGGTAAGTCCCTCCGTCGACGCTCTTGGGAGCGGGAAAGGTCCCTCTCCCCGGGCCTTTGACCGTCGGCTTGATCGGCCGCTCGGCCGGCCACTGGCCTCACGGTGTCCCGTCAGGTCAGTTGGCCGAGACTCCCACAGATGAAGTCGAGATTTTCTCGACCCATTAGACGGGCTGTCGCCTTTAGCAGCGAATTCCCTCTCCCGGTTCCCCGGGAGGAGTTGAGGATCCCGTGGGCTCGCCTGTGCCTCCGGTTCCGGAGCCCTCGGATGGACCATCCGAGCCGAAGGGAGTGCCGGTTCCGGCCGACACCTCCCCGCACCGACCTTGGAAATTCCGGGACTCTCGGTCTCGGTCTCGGACCTCTTCGCGGTCCAGCCGATCCCAACGTCATAGGCGGTCTCGGTCTCGGCACCGCGGTAGCGGCGTCGCCCGCTGCGTCCCGTCCTCCTCCTCGGATGAGGAAGCCCGGCGTAAATTACGTCGGCTGATGCGAGACCTTATGTTCTAACAGCTCCTCCTGGCGGGGAATAAGCGACCCGTCGCCGACCATTAAATGGCACTGTCACGGGCGGCCGACACAACCCCTGGACTTATCCGAGGCCTATACCCAGGCGGTTGTTCGGCCTAAACCAGCTGCTCCACCGATTCCGGTGGAACCTCCGCCTCCACAGCCACCAATTGGGGCTCCGACCAAGGATTCTCGGTCGGCTAAGGGTCTACCCCATCGGCTGTCAGTTACCCTCACTCCCGACCGACCTCGGCAGGTGAAGGGTGGCTCAGGCCAGAGGCAGCTCTTCGAGGACTCTTCCGAGTCCGAAGATGATTCCTCCTTTTTCTCCAAGCGACTGGACTTGGAGTCTTCAGGAGGTCAGTCAATGGACGATAGCCCGTTGTCCTTCCTAGGACTGCTTCGGCTCATCTCGGAGTCTACCGGGATGGAGCTCGAACCCGTTTCCAAGCGGGCCAGGTATCCCCTCACGGAGATTCTGGACCGAGGATTCTCGGCGAGGCCTTTCCGGTGGCGAGGCCATAGTGGGTCCGGCACTGGAGCTTTGGCAGCGCCTGCTTCCTGCCCTGCGCCTTCGGCCAGGATGGCCAGGAAGTATGCGCCTACCGGTTCCTTGTCCGGTTTTGGAACACCCTCCGCTGAGGGTTGGTTACCGACAGCGTTTTCGGAGCGCCCGGCAGCGCCAGGGATGTGGACAAACCTCCTGACAAGGAGTCAAGAATTGGACTATGTCGGGCGAAAAGTCTCATCGCGTCCTCTCATGCTGTCAGGCCAGTTCGGCCGTCCTCATGGCACATTTTCTCATGCCCTGTTGGGCTCCCTGGATGAGGTCATCCTCATCTTCCCGCCGATCTGCAGACTACGGTTAAGCAGGTGCGGGACCAGGGCAGGGCAGTGGCCAAACAGCAGCTCAGACTGCTTTGGATATGGGGACTCATGTGCCAGATCGGTGGCGGCCGCGTGGCTATCGTCGGCGAGCTTGGCTGAGGATATCCACCTTTGCCGGATACCCAGCACAAGTTGGCGGATGTTCCCTTTTGGGGACTGACCTCTTGACCCCTGGGGTGGAAGGTCACCTGCAGAGGATCGAGAAGTCCAATGCCACCTTGGACTCTGTCTCTTCGCTCAGAAGGACAAAGGCATCAAACCACAGCCTAAGCCCTTTGGTCCTTCTGGCCTTGCAGTGGCCTTGACCCAGCAACGTCAAGGCCAGCAGGCTCGACCTTGGCATCCCAAACCCAAGCCGCCGGCTTCCTCTAACAGGAGGCAGGGAGGAAAGGGCCCAGGAGGTCCTCGGCCGGTCCCTCCTCCAAGCCTGCCCAGTGGCCGGGCTGAGGGGTGTCGCCCCCATCCCGTCTGCCACCCTGGGTCCCCGTGGAGGCGGCTCAGCACTCCGTTCCGCCTGGTCGCTGTTACCACGGACAGGTGGGTCTTGGAGGTGGTGGGAAGAGGCCTGCCTCTGGAGTCGAGCAGGCACCACCCTTCAGAGCCGTCGCCCTCGGGGCTGGGATCCCCAGCCTCACTGGCGGCTCGTCAGCCGACATCGCTCTCCTCCTCCAGAAGGAGGTGGTAAGAGAGGTGGTGGACCCTCCTTCAGACCCAGGGTTTGTGTCCAGGTACTTCCTGGTTCCGAAGCGGACGGGGGGCTGGCGCCCCATTCTCGACCTACATGACCTAAACAAGTTCCTAAGGTCTCGAACCTTCAGGATGGTCACTCTGGCTCAGATAATACCATCCTTGGAACGCGGCGTGTGGTTCTGCTCTCTGGACTTGCAGGACACGTTTTTTCACGTCCCTATCCGTCCATCTCACAGAGATTCCTTCGCTTCGGCGGAAGGATCCCTCTTGAGTTCAAGCCATGCCCTTGACATCTCTCAGCTCCAGGGTCTTCACCAAATGCATGGCAGTGGTGACAGCATTCCCTCGGCGCCGAGGTCGGGTGTACCCTTACCTGGAGCGACTGGCTGATAGCAGCTCCCTCCAGGAAGGAGGCGGGTGGTCAGAGATCTGGCCCTCAGGTCTGCTCTCAACTGGGCCTCCTTATCAAGCGAGGCCAAGTCAGAACTCGAGCGAAGCAGGTGATTCTATTCATCGGGCGCAGCTCGACTCCCTTCGAGCCAGAGCGCGGCTCCCGGCGGACAGGGCCGAGGTTCTTTCCTCCTTTGCCCGATCATTTCTGGTTGGGCAATTGCGCCCTGCCCGGGACTTCCTGCGCCTCCTGGGTCTCATGGCGGCCTGCACCAGCGTGGTCCGTTGGGCCCGCTGGAACATGCGTCCCCTTCAGTGGGGACTGGCCAGCCAGTGGTCACAACACTGCGATCCCTTGGACCAGCTTGTAGCCGGTGACACAGGGGATGTGGAGACTCTCCAGTGGTGGACCGTTCCAGATCATTTGCAGGAGGCATCCCGTTCGTCCGCCCGAGCCGGCGGTCTCTCTATCGACCGATGCCTCTCTGATGGGTTGGGGTGCCCATCTGGGGAACACCGGGCTCATGGCCTCTGGTCCCGGGAGTCCGATGCCACATCAACCTGCTGGAGCTCCGAGCGTCCGCCTAGCTCTCACCGCCTTTGCTCCGTTCCTCCGGGGTCAAGTGGTCCGAGTCCAGGCGGACAATACCACGACCATGTACTATCTAAACCGCCAGGGCGGGGCGCGCTCCATGCTTCTATGCAAGAAGCTCTCCGCATTTGGTCACTGTGGCGCAGCCTGAGGCGGATCTCCTAGCCATTCACGTGGCAGGAGCCTCCAACACCCTGGCCGATGCCCTGAGCCGGATAGGGGCTGCATCCCACAGTGGTCTCTCCTGCCGGAGGTAGTACAGCATCTGTTCTCCCTTTGGGGCACACCTCAGGTGGACCTGTTTGCCTCCATGGAGAAGCGAGGCTGAGTCTGTTCCATGCCCGCCCCTCAGCAGGGCTCGCTGCAGGGGATGCCTTCTCGAGGCAATGGACCCGGGCCTCTTTCGCCTTTCCCCATTTCCCTTGATCCACAAGGTGCTTCTCAAGGCGAGGAGGGACAAGGCGCAGGTGATTCTGATAGCCCCAGACTGGCCTCGCCAGTTCTGGTACCAGATCTCCTCAGTCTCAGCTCCAGGACTCGGCAGCTTCCAGCTCGCCGGACCTGCTCTCAGTCAATCAGGGAAGGTGTTCCATCCGGACCTTCAATCCCTGCACCTGGCGGCCTGGTTCCTGTGGCTAGAGTTCCAGGCCTTGGTCTTTCCGACGAGTCCTCAATGTAGTTGAGGCGTCCGTAAGGAGTCGACCAGAAAATGCTATGCCTTCAAATGGAAAAGGTTTTCCATTTGGTGTCAGAACAGGGCTTGGACCCTTCCTCCTGTTCCTTGGCAAGCATCTTGGACTATTTATGGTCCCTTTCTAGTCAAGGGCTTGGGTCGGCGACCCTAGGGTGCACCTGGCAGCCATCTCTGCTTACGAGTAGCGGGCAGGAAGCAGTCGGTGGCGCAGGAGAAGGTGGTCTGGCGCTTTTTCAAAGGCCTTGATCACATTTCCCCTCCAGTGCAGGAACCCCCACCTCCGTGGGATCTACTGCTGGTACTGGCAAAGCTCATGGGCAAGCCATTCGAACCTATGCACAGGTGTGCTCTCTCTCACCTGTCGTGGAAGACCGCCTTCTTGGTGGCTATCACGTCAGCCAGAAGGATGGGAGAGCTCCAGGCGCTTTCCATCGAGTCTCCTTACCTGGTCTTCCACAGGGACAAGGTTGTCCTGCGCCCCCACCCAAAATTCCTTCCGAAGGTGGTGTCGGAGTTTCACCTTAACCAGGTGTTGACTCTGCCGGTGTTCTACCCCAATCACACCTCGGAGGCGAATATAAACTCCATACTCTGGACCCTAGAAGGCTCGCTTATTATAAGGGCATACGGCTGAAATCGAGGGAGAGTTAAGCCAGCTGTTTGTCACCTACGCTGAAGCCGCATCTGGCAGACCTGCAGCCAAGCGGACGATAAGCAGGTGGGTAACCTCCTGCATAGATCTCTGCTATAAGTTGGCGGGCATGGAGCCTCCCAGAGGATAAGAGCTCATTCTACCCATACTGCTGCAACGGTGGCTGCTTCCAGGGACGTCCCTATCCAGGAAATCTGCAGGGCTGCTACCTGGAAGTCAGCAAACACCTTCATTACCCACTACCACATCGACCTTGAGTCACGCCCGGGATGCTGGTTTTGGGGCCTCGAGTTCTCCAGTCTCTCTTTCCCAAGTAAGTATTGGGGTGTCGTCTTGCCTCCCTCCTCCCGGAGAACTGCTAGGAGTCTGCCAATGAGTGTGGATGAACAACATATCCATGTCCCTAGAAATACAGGTTACTCACCTGTAACAGGAGTTCTAGGAATGGTATATGTTGTTCATCCTGACTACCTCGGCCCGGCAGCACAACCTGAGCTTCCAGCGGCCAGATCTGGCGTCATGGGGCGAGCCGAGTTATACCACCCGGTGGTGGAGGAGCAAGCTTGAAGACCTTCCGGCAAGATTTAAAGCGGCAAGGATACCTGCCAATGAGTGTGGATGAACAACATATACCATTCCTAGAACTCCTGTTACAGGTGAGTAACCTGTATTTTGTGTGTGTGTGTATATATGTGTGTGTGTGTGTATGTATGTGTATATATATATATATATATATATATATATATATATATATATATATATATATATAGAGAGAGAGACACACACACACACACACCAGATATAATTGGTAATCAATTTTTCTTTGTGGCTGAACCAGTTGATATTTGCTGTAATAAATGGCTGGTTACTACGGCATTCGTGCGCCCTGTCACTCGGTGTGCCACTCCCTCATTGGCTTATGGAGCGTGTGGGCGGGCTGAACACACTCATGAATATGGCGGCTCTGTCACTCGCTTTCTGAGGAGCTACCACAAGACACGTCCATCCTTTTTGTTTTATGTTTTAGTTTTATGTTATGTTTTCTAATTACTTTAACCTCAAAAACCTTTTACCCGACTAAAAAGATATATCTGGTTGATCCTGCTTTCTGTCCCTTTCGGGACAAAGCAAACAGCTGCAACCGGGTGTCCTGGGGAGTATTGTAGGTGGTGTCTTATTGGAGGCAAACAGAAAAAAAGGGCACAAAAGAAACATCCAGTATTTAAAAAAAGGAAAAGGACTATGTAAAGGGCAGGAGAGAGAGGGAGTCCCAAGACGGTGTGTGTATACACTAAAGTCGGGCAGGACAAAAATTGCTGATCAGATATAAAAAATAAAAGATGGTGAGCGTCATAGTGAAATTTATACTCATCCTCTGTGTAGGATGCTTTGATGAACCCCTCCAGCTTCGCCCTCGGGGTTTATATAGTATCCCACACCTCGTATGAGCATTAAACTCTCGTAACACACTTCCCCATCCTTTATTCTCTGTCTATATCTACATATATATATATATAAAATATATGTATGTATATGTCACGGGTACTCAGCAGGGACCTGTGGAATAAACTATTTATTTCCACGAGTGCTGTTTGACCTTGGGTAACCTTATGAGTGGCGTAAGCCACGAGTGATTTGCAAAAGGTCAAATAGCACGAGTGAAAAATTAACTGTTTCTTCCACAAGGTCCCTGTTGTGTATTTCAGTTATGCAATAGGCAGGGACCTCGTGGTTGTGTATTTTTCCAAAAAGCGTTTTTCTCGTGATTTTAAAATTTAATAGCATTTGGGTTTTCTTGCTGAAGTAATGCTTCTCCGCTTCCGAGGAGCGCCATTGCTATGGGTGCCACATCATTACGCCAGCAGCGACATGACGTTTTTATTGATGATTGATGGAGGATCGACTTACTCAAAAAAGTTTAAAAAGTGGTGGCTTGATTTAGTGAGAGCGAGCTCTGTTAGCCGGCAGGTGTGTTGCACATCGAAGCAGTGAATTCTTCAGCTTTGTGTGTTTGGGATTTTAGTTCAGAAAAAGAATGGGGATTTATAGTGAAGAGCGAGCAAGGCGAATGTTGGACTAGGCAGCCTTCTTCTGAATCAGACTGAAGAATGAGCACTGCAGTAACTGTTAAGGGCAGGGGGAAAGAGCCTTCAGGAAAGTGGGGGCATCTCGGAGGGAATACAGCAGTTTGAGGATAAAGAATAAAGTAAAAAAAAAAAAAAAAACTGTTTTTAATTTACTTTGTAATGGCCCTACAGGGGGCATGTCTGAATCAACTTGTTGATTCACCAACCAAAGTTGGAGCTGTCTTGGACTTGGTTCTGACCAGCAATGACAGGGTAGAAAGGATTGAGGCAGGGTGTCATCTTGGTAGCACCAGCCTTTCCAAGATCAGAGTTTTGGATTTCAGAAAGGCAGACTTTTCCAAAATGGTTGTAGCAGAGAAACTCTGGCACAGGGGGTGGAGGAAATGTAGGAGAACCTCAAGGAGGTAACCAAGCTGTGTGCAAGGAGGATCAGCAAGGCAAACAAGAGAAAGAAACACCTGTGGTTCTTCAAGGAGGTGGCTGCTATAGTAAGGGAGAAAAGAAAAACCTTCAAGGCATATAAGGTATCAAACAAGGATGAAGATAGGGAAACTTACATAGTTGCACAATGGGAAGTGGGAAAAGTAATAAGAAAAGCTAAAGCTCACACCGAGATAAGGATAACACAGGGTGTTAGAGGGGGAGTCGAAACCTTTTTTAGGTACATAAGAGAAAGGAGAAAGATTAAAGGAGTAATAGTAAGGCTAGCAATTTCAGGAGGGAAACTAGTAGAGCAGGACAGTGAGAAAGCATAAGTCCTAAATAATTTCTGTTCCGTCGTCACTAGGGAGAACGTAGGGGACGGCCCAAACCTGCAAAGCAGTTGCACCTAGGGACCAGGGGTAGACTAGAGACCTTTCACAAAGGGACAAGTCTTGGAAGCCCTAAATAAATTAAAGGTAGACAAGGCCATGGGGCCAGATGAGATTCACCCAAGAGTTCTCAATGAACTGGGGAGTGTAATAGCAGCGCCCCTGGCGGAGCTCTTCAAATCAGTGGAAAGCGGGACAGTGCCTGAGGACTGGAAGAGAGTGTGGCAGTGGTCCCACTTCACAAATCAGGGAGTAGGGAGGAGGCTGGAAATTACCGTTCACTGAGCCTCACATCGGTGGTAGAAAAACTGATGGAGACGCTGCTTAAGCAAAGAATATAGCACATCTGAAATCCAGCGGGCAACAGGACCCAAAACAGCATGGTTTCACAACTGGAAGGCCATGCCAGACAAACCTGGTTGACTTTTTTGACTGGGTAACGAAGGCAGTGGACCAAGGGAGGAGTGGTGGATGTGGTCTGTCTGGACTTTAGTAAGGCCTTCGACTCTGTTTCCACAAAGAAGGCTGGTGAAGCTGGACCACATCTGCGTAGGTAAGGAAGTGTTGGGTTGGGCGAGCAACTGGCAGAAGGGAAAAACACAGTGGATGCAGGTAAATGGAGTGGTATCAGCGGAGAGGGGAGTGACATGTGGAGTGCCTTGGGTCAGTGCTGGGGCCCCCTACTCTTCAGTGTGTTCATAGCCAACATTGGTAATGGATTGGAAGGGAAGGTGTGTCTGTTTGGAGATGACACCAAGATCTGCAACATAGTGGACACCCCAGAAGGAGTCAAGAGTATGGAATCAGACCTGATGAAACTTGAGGAGTGGTCAGACACCTGGCAGTTGAAGTTAAATGCCAAAACCTGCAAAATCATGCACTTAGGCAAGGGAAACCTCAAAGTGGGATACTACCTGTGAGGGGAGCAGCTAGCATGCACCAATCAGGAGCGAGACCTAGGAGTCACTTTATCAGATGACTTAAAGGCAGGGAAGCGGTGCTAAAGGCCAGTAGTATGTTGGGCTGCATAGGGAGGAAAATGACGAGTCGCAGAAGAGGCAGAACACATTATTTTCATCAATGAAGAATTCTCTTTAGCCCACCTTCGACAGTCTACCATGAACAGGGCCAGTGACGGTAGAGAGACTTCGCATGAAAGCTGCGTTTTCAGCAGGGCTGGGTCTGGTCCGCCACCCTTTGTGGAGGGGAGGTCTGACTACAGGCAGTCCGGTGCTCGGGGCCGGGGGATGGGTGCTCCTCCCGAAAGCACAAAAAGAAGCGGTCCCATTCTTGACCTTTGAGGACTAGGCACCGCTTGGCCTTGAGTTCTTCTTCAGTCTCCTGGTTGAAAAAGAAACTGTACCGTTCAGTGTCGCCCTCTGTTATGTCTGCACGTCAGTTGTCGGTGGGGAGGGGCAGGGGTATGACTCTGACTCCTTCGGGGTCTCCTTTGGCCTCTGTTCCTAGTGACCGACATCCTTGGCTCTGTAGTCCCCCCCACCGGGGGTGGGTGTCTTCCGGTGAGCAGTTTCATCATTGGGCTGCTCTTATGGAGCAGTGGATTCGGCAGTTGTCCTGCCTGTCCGAGCCTGCAGGACCGTCTTTGGGGCCTTCAGGCCTAGGGGTTTCGAGCCTGCGACCTGGGCAGTTGGGGCTTTCTAGTCGTGTGGTGCCTTCTCTGGTGCCATCGATGCTGCGCTCTGGTGCTTTTGTCCCATATGTGGCTGTGGCGCAGGGGCCAGCATAGGTACCATTTTATTCTTACTGCTTTTGTCAGATCTTCCACCTTGATTCGGAGAGTTAGGTTGGGATCCTCTGGTGTTTTGTGCGACGTCTAGGGCAGTACCGCCTTAGACTCCTGCCTTGGCGGCGCCATGCCCAGCGCTGCTGCCTGGGCCATGCTGTCTTCTTTTTCAGCACCACACCCTGTGCATACGCCATCTGCGCATTCGGCGCCACCTAGGGTGCTGGGATTTTCGACTCTGATTCGCGGAGCGCCTCCTCTACTTTTTTCTCCCTTTCCTATATATATATACACCATCCCTCCAGGGCTAGTAGGAGATGATATTGAGCCTGACCCTGAACTTCGATTAGGAGACTGTTTTGATGACTATTCTTCTCTGAGTGGCAGATAAACCCTCTCCTTCAGCAGAGCCTCTGATTGAGGACCTTTCCTGTAAGTCTGTTAAAGAATATGAATTCCATTCTCTCGCTCCAGACTTCAGAGATTGATTCAGGGAAATTACTACATCTGCAATATCTGCACATTCTGGATATTCCTGTGGAATTAACTCCTCCGGTGCAGCCCTCTTTTGAGACTCTCTCACAAATGGTGTGGGATAATCCGGCGCTTATTCCTTCCGTGGCTAAATCCATAGACAGGAAGTATGCCCCCAAGGATTGACCAATCTTAGCTCCCATGCTTTTGCTGATGCCATAGTTGTCTTGACGTAGAATGACAAAGCCGCCTCCTCAGGAATCTGTGGCCCATCTACTAAACAAGGAATCTCACAAGATTGACACTTTGGGGAAGCGAGAGCTTCCCTTGTCAATCTTTACCATTCAGTACTGCTGGGTGTAAGCCGGAGGCGCACACCTGCCATGGGTGTGTTTTTTTTTTTTTATTTTTTTGAGGGAGGAGTTGGCGCTGCCAATGAGAGCGACGCATTGCGTGGTGCATGAGGGGCATCGTTTAGGCGCCGTAGACTCCTCCTCCATCCCAGTTTGGTTTCTCCCGCCATCGAGGCTACACTTGCTGCACGAGTGAGAGAAATTGTTGCTGTGCCATTAGGCCTTTCGTTATTCGATGCAATTTGTTGACTCCTTCATTCTGGTTCTCCATCCCGATGCTGTGAAGCCGGTAAGACCGTTTCAGTTTTATATTTCGATGGTGGTGGGATCTTTGCTGTTTTATAAAATAATTTTGCATCATGTCCGATTCAGGAGCCAAACATAAATCCAAGGCGGCCCTTGCCCCTATGCATCGGTGCCCTTGTGGCCGGCAATTTTCCGTCATGGATCGGCATGATGTTTGTCTTCGGTGCCTGGGAGCCAACCTTAATATGGATTACTGCGACGCCTGTTTTTCAGTGGACCGCCGTGTATTGGAAATCCATGCATTTAAGATTAGCAGGGCTCTGCCAACTTTTGGAGGACGACTTCGCCCGTGGGACTCCCAGGCCAGATCTCTTGACCCGTCCTCCAGGTCCCCTCCCTGGTCTATACGGCCCGGCAAGGAGGGGACCTCCTCCATTTCCAGCCTTGCTGAGGAGGAGGTTTCTTCTTTGGCGCCGGAGGAACAATGCGATTCCTCCCGTGGTTGCATCGTTGGTGCCATCCCGGCAGTTACCTTCTCGGAGGTGCAGGCTCCTTCAGTGTCGTGGCCTCCAGTTGTGGGGCCCGGCACTGGTGGACCCTCGATGTCTCCTAGCAATGCTGTTGTGGGTTGTGGTGCCGCCCGCGGGGCCGAGGACTCGAGCAGCGCCATTGGCGATGTCGCGGCCTACGTCTGTGACGTTCCCAGTGCCGTCGTAGGAGATATTTCTGTGGTTGCCTCTCTGGAGGTCACTTTGCTTGACTCCTTTGTGGGGAGGATGACTCGGAGGTGGACCCGGACTGGCAGCATGAGTCTTCGGATTCGGAACTCCCTGTAGGCTGGGGTGTCAGGCTGCCCAGTGTTCCTCTCCCCGAGTACCTGGAGCAGGTTCGCCATGGGGGTCCCACAGCTAGGGGTGGCCTGGGACCTTTTAGGGTTGATTGCTCCAGGATTCGAGGGAGGTTATCCTTCTGAGAGGGCCCTGGCAGCTGCCCTTGTTGGTGCTGCTGAGGGTCCTCGGGGAAGGGTCGGATAGCCCTACTTCTGTGACCTCCCTCACGAGGCCTGCAGAGCGGGGAGCTCCGGCTCTGGTGTCGAGGAAAAGGGCAGCTTTGGAGTCGGAGGGGTTAAGAGGTCGGGGTGTGGAGCAGCGGCGCTTTTCCACTGCCCTACAGGGTGTAGGAAGGAGTCGTAGTGCTGAGCCCCACCTTTCCCTCGAGATCTCCAGAGCGCCTTCAAGTGGCAGTACTGAGGGTTGCCCATCTGGACACATGCAACCTCAGTCGCATCGCAGGAGAGATTCCCCTTCTGGGCTCTTCTGGAGTTTGCCTTCTCAAGTTACCTCCTCGCTACCTGGTATGATCTCAGGATCCCCAGTCTTGGTGGCTTCGCTCCCTGGATCTCAGAGGTCGGGCACATGCTCTTAGTTGCCCTTCACCCATCCCTCTGGAGCCCCGCCCCGGTCCATGTGGGTCTTGCGGGGTCCTTAACATGGGAGACTTTCAGAGCTACTGAGGCGGCCTTTCCTTCATACGTCAGGGCCATGGATGAACAGGTCTTCCACCTGTCCCCCCGCTGCAGGAGTCCTCTGAATATACGAGCTCCTCTTCCTCTCCTGAGGAAGTGGAACCTTCTGTCCACCTATTCTCTGCTGATTTCACTAAATATCAGCGGTTCCTTTCGAGGCTGGTCTCGGAGCTTCGTATCTCCTTCATTCGCAGGGACAATACCAAGTGGAAGACGCGTGCATTTCTCCGTGAATTCAGCACTCGCCACCTCGTGTTGCCTTCCTGGAGGTGTCTATCCATACCTGGCAGTCTCCAGCTTCCCCTTCTCCAGCCCTGGCAGACTGACTGAGACAGTATTGTGCCACCCCCATGAGTCTCTAGGTTCCCTACCTCACCCGTCCTTGGGCTTGACATCCCTAGATACTCCTTCCGGGCTTCGGCACCTGGCACACAATATACCCCCGGATCTGGATTTTGCTGAATTTGATGGGTGGGGATGAAGAGTCTTCTCTTCAGCTCGTGTGTTGATGTGTATAGGTTCACATCAGGCACATCATGCTGCCTACAGTAGGCATCTGTGGTCTATGCTAGTGCAGGTTATGGCGTCTGTGCCTGATACGGAGCAGTCCAGACAAGCCATTGCCCTCTCTGCACAGGGTCTGGAGCTTGCAAGGCACGAAGATGGGGCGTTGGCTTCCAGAGTGGCAGGGACAGTGATGTGCATAAGGCGGACGGCATGGTTTCATCTGTCCAGAATTTCCTCCACTTTCCGGGGGACCTGCCTGTTTTTCCACAGGGCGAGGAGGATTCTTCAGGGGCATTCTCCGACCTCCCCCCCCCCCCCAGCCTTGGGGGACACCCCCTCGCCCTCCACAACCTTACACTGTTCCAGTCTTTGGTTGGGTCTCCCCTCCTGCTTTCCACCAGTAGGAGGCTGAGTGATCTGTTCCCTCAGGGTTGGATTTCAGGCCCCCTCCAGGGGTGCTTGGTACTCACCCAGCAGTAATGAATGGGGAAGATATGGAAATTATGTACCTACTGTAATTCTTGTTTCTAGAGACATGGATATGTTGTTCATCCACACTGTCTGGCAGGTATCCTTGCCGCTTTAAATCTTACCGGAAGGTCTTCAAGCTGGCTCCTCCCACCCACCCGGGTGGTAAAACTCTCGGGTCCTCCCCATGACGCCAGATCTTCCTTACCGCTTGGAAGCTCAGGTTCCCTCCTTAACACTCTGCATATAAGACTGGTTCCTAATTCTTCGGTTTTCCGAATTTAAAAGTTTTTTGCTTATAGACTTCGGTCTTCTATCCCTCGCGGCTGCGATGGACACATCGACTCCCGGTTTTCGGCGGTGCCCGTGCGGGCAGATGATGTCTCGGGCGGATCCGCACTCACGTGTGTGTACTGTTTAGGCCTTGAGCACAACCCGCAGGCTTGCGACCTGTGCTCTTCCTTCTCGCCTTACGTCCTCGAAGACCGTGCTGCCCGTTTACAACTGGGGGCGCCCGAGAAACGTTTTCCTCCGGTAAAGTCTAAAGAGGCCCGGTCGGCGGTTTCTGCGGCGGCGGGCTCGGCGGATCAGCTAGAGCAGATGATCACCCTCGAAGAGGAGGTGGCGCGGGCTGCAGCTTCCTCGGCCATGGCATTTATCCCGCTCTCCCTGGGTTCCTCTTACACAGCTTCCTTTAAGGAGCTTTGTCTGTCCCTCTCCACTAGGGGAGAGGGACCAACGTCTGCTGGACCTTCTTCTCGGTCCAAGAAGAGACAAGGGTAAGTCTCTTCGTCAACGCTCTTGGAAGCGGGAAAGGTCCCTCTCCCCGGGTTGTCTGCCATCGACTTTGGTAGATCGTTCGGCTTCGGCCACTGGTCTCACGGTGTCCCCGTCAGGTCAGTTGACCGAGACTCCCGTCGACGCAGTCGAGATCTTTCTCGACCCGTTGGACGGGTTGTCGACTGGCGAAGCCGAAAATCCCCTCTCCCCGGTTCCCCCGGTGGGAGTTGAGGATCCCGTGGGCTTGCCAGTGCCTCCGGTTCCGGAGCCCTTGGGTGTTCCCTCCGAGCTGAGGGAGGAGCCGGTTTCACCCGTCCCCTCCTCGCACTGTCCTCGGTCTCAGTCTCGAACTTCTTTGCGGTCCAGCCGATCCCGCCGTCATAGGCGGTCTCGGTCTCGGCACCGCGGTAAGCGGCGCCGCCGCTCGTCCTCGTCCTCCTCCTCGGATGAGGGGAGGCTTCGACGCAAGTAACGTCGACGATCGAGGACCTCATGTGGCAACAGCTCCTTCTGACCGGGAACAAGCTGACGCGCCGCCTTTCCCCGGGTCAATAAGTGGCTGTCACCGAGCGTCAATACGCCTGCTTTACCCGAAAGCAGCCTTTTTCCCAGGCCGGTTGTTCGGCCAAAACCAGCTGCCCCACCGATTCCGGTGGAACCTCCGCCTCCACAGCCGCTGTTTGGGGCTCCGACCAAGAACTCTCGGTCGGCTCAGGGTCTGCCCCATAGGCTGTCGGTCACCCTCACTCCCGATCGCCCTCGGCAGGTGGAGGGTGGCTCAGGCCCGAGGCAGCTCTTTGCGGACTCTTCTGAGTCCAACGACGATTCCTCGTTTTTCTCCAAGCGAGTGGACTTGGAGTCCTCTGGAGGTCAGTCGCTGGACGACAGCCCTTCGTCCTTCCTGGGTTTGCTCAAACTCATCTCGGAATCCACCGGGATGCAGCTCGAGCCCGTATCCAAGCGGGCCAAGTATCCCCTCATGGAGATATTGGACCGAGGGGATTCCCCAAAGGAGGCCTTCACTGTGGCTGAGGCCATTGTCGGCCCAGCCTTGGAGCTCTGGCATCGCCCTGCTTCCTGCCCTGCGCCTTCGGCCAGGATGGCCAGGAAGTATGCGGTCCCTACCGGTTCCCTGTCCGGTTTCTCGGAACATCCCTCGGCCGAGGGGTTAGTTACCGACAGCGTTTTCCGGCGTGCCGGAAACGCTAGGGACGTGGACAAACCTCCCGA